>CM075351.1:33130000-35630000 GCA_037693485.1 Kitagawia praeruptora
ACAAAAAAATGAAGCACTAATTTAAGGCACTTGGTTTCATGGTGTTTGGATCACACGGTTGATCCCAAGCAATTTGGAGCCAGTCTCTCGTATAAATTCTTCAATTATATCTATCTTTTGCTAATATGCAAGTTCAGAACAGTCACTATTTATGTAAATACTTTTATACTCCTAACTCAGGCAAGTAGTAATCCTTGAAATGAGATAAGCACATTGCAAATGATACCTTTTTTTAGCTATATAGTTGATATACACCGTGCACACATAATCCCTTTTGGACTTATTTACATTCTAAGCATCAACACATTTAAAATATCCCTCCGTCCCACCCAATTCTTAACACTTTTTTTGTCACTTTCTGGCACGCATTTTAAGGTAAATTTTAAGGATAGTTCCATAACTTATTTTTGAAATTTTCTTTTTTTGTATAAAAATAGGATTGTTCTATTTTTATACAAAAAAAGAAAATTTCAAAAATAAGTTATGGAACTATCCTTTAAATTTACCTTAAAATGCGTGCCGGACACCCTATTTTGAAATGTTAAGAAATGGCCGGGACTGAGGGAGTATTTGATTATTTGAATATAGAGCAACACAAACTAACAACCTAGTACCTTGCAAAATTTACTATCGCCTAAAAGATACATGTAAGAGATTCATGCCTACTTGAGATTGACACTAAGCAATAAATAAAGGAGAAATCTCGCGCTCACAACACAACATATCACTACACCATATATGCTCTTTAGCAACACCTGAAAAAAGTGTAAAAGAAGCCTGAAAAGTGTTGCCATAAGCCCAGAATTGGTCTAAAGCTACACTTTTTCCAATTTCAGTGGTGTTGGATCTGCTCGTGTGGCCTTAGGTGGGTAAGCCAACACTTTTGCCACTCTACGGCCATATCGGTATTGATGTTGCATTAGTCATCTATGCCAACACTTTCGGGTGTATAACAACACTAAAGGGGATGTTGTAATAGACTTATTGCAACATCGATTTTTTCCTATTGCAACAATGGTTCATCTAACACTTTGTTTTTAGCAACACTTTTTTTTGTTATCCCAACATTTTTCTAATAAACATTTTCGAAATATTAGCTACACATTTTCATGTTTGTTGCAACATAAACTACATGTACATTTATAAGGTTGTTACCGAATTAAATTTGAAATATTAATTCGAATCACAATTAAATCCTTAAAAATAATTATGCAAGCCAAAAATGCCAAAAGGAAACATACATTTTTTGACTTCACAAACGTACCAAATTAGTGATTACATAGTCAAAGTTGAATATCGACCAACTTGCCAAATCTGTCCAAAATATTGAATTCATACAAATAGTAAGTACCATAATATTCTAAATGTCATCAAATCATCATAATATTCCGCTATCTTAGTAATCATCGACTTGACATTCGCTCGAACCTTCTTGTCAACTTTTTCATCCATCCATCGTCTATCAACTGGTATATACCTAAAAGAAGTACGATTGTCAATATCACAAACTTGCTTGAATTGATGCAACTACCAATGCTTAAAGAAGTACGATTTACCTGCTGGAATCGTTCCATAGAATAGAAATTGGATTATAATGCAGGGAGATATTCTGAAGAGTTTTACATGCTTTCAATAAATTAGTAGGAATCTGCAGGTTAAAAACAAAGTAAAATGTCAATATGTCGCACAAGGTATCTCCTGCTTTTATGTATAACTATGGTCTAATTTCAGAAATTCAAGCCAAAAATGTAGACTCTCATGTTATCGGTGGAAGGTGTAAATGTAAAGCAGTACAGCTTCAGAAACCAACCTAAGAAGTTTAGGTTTTAGCATTTAATATTGGTAACAAAATGACATGCCCCCACAAATACAATACACCTAGAAGGAAGTGCCATTCTACTATAAACTAACTTCAATTCCCGTGCAAGGCACGGGATTGTTCTATTTTATAATTAATATTGCAATTTTTCTTGTTACGTTTTGATATTAATATTAGCAATTGATATTGTGATGATTAATTTTTTTTTTTTAGTTTAACACGTTCTTTTTTAACCAATGTTTATTTTATTCTCGTTTCAAGATCTCCCATTTTGGTTAAAACATTCAAATGTACTCTTTATTTTTCCAAAGTGCTCATAGTCATATATTCTTGAATTTGATATTACAGAATGTCAAGTAATGCGCCAAAGCCAAGAAAGTATTAAAAAATATTGTATTAGACACATTTTTATAAAGTAAAAATACTAAATTACAGTACACAAAATCTGTAGATTGCATAGCAAAAATATGTAGTTAGTAATCTGAAGTTAATGTTCCAATACTATTTCTTCAATTATAATGAGTTCAAAGGTTTCTATACTCGTGCGAGACACAAACTTCTTCGAATGCTTAATTAATTGCAATGTAACGAAAGCGTTGTAATTAAGTAGATAATATTAAATAAACATATTAAATACGAATTAATTAATGTATGTTAATGAATACACATATTAAATATGAATTTTAATTGATGTGTATTAATGAATACAGAGGGTCAAAATGGTAATTTAGGATGGAATAAAATAGTACATGTTGTGGTATTATATATATAATAGATTTGAATATTTGTAATGAACTCTACGTGATGTGATTTGGAATATCGTTATCCGTTTGAGAGATACAATCACAATAAGTTTGATATGCAATCTAGAATACGATACCTTCACAAAACTAGAGATTGCTCAACCTCCTTAAAAGAAAAAAAAAATATGCATCCACGCATAAACGTGTAGCAGGTCCTGATGATCACACAAACCAAATATATAGCACTAAAAACACTACAAAGAACTGTAGAACGTATAAACTATAAATTCATCCATAACAGAGCAACCTCCCAAGATTGATAAATCCCTCTTAAAAAGGTATGACATCCGACACATAGTAGACACAACATACCATTTCTTAAAGTAAAATATTGGAGAAATATAAGACATTTAGAGAATTAGTAATTAGTGGTACTTTTAGGAAAACATTATTATAATCATAATTGTAACTAAATAAATTTGTTTCAATCTTTTGGACGTGGACATTGTAATAAGCAAATTCACAACATCTATTTGTGATCAAATAAAATAAAATAAATGATGTATGAGTGCGCATTTTATGAGCAAATATAAATCAAGACGGATGAAACAAAGCAATTTACTTATTTAATAATAACGTAATCAAAGACTAATTCAATTGAAAGTGTAAATAAATTAATACCTTTTGCACATTAATTATTACTATTTAAGTAGAGTGACTTCAAGTGAACCAGATTGCAAACTGAAGTAGGAATTTCATCTATTTGATTTTCTGTAAAAATTAGAATAGAAAAAGGCTTAGTCAAATCGGGAAATTAAATTAGAATAGAAAAAGTGTTAGTCAAACCAGGAAAAGGAGACTTGATCACCTATAACTTTGTTTACATGACAAGCTTAGTTACTCCTCAAAATACATAACATTGAGATATTTGTCTGAGTAAACTATTTGCATGTGAATCAACGCAATAACAGAAGTAATGAATTAAACAATAGGTAGAATTAATATTGTCACTTCTTGATTAAAGTTTTGCCAGAATAGAATATGTACGCTTAATAATTTGATTAACATTAATAAGAACAAACTAATAAATGTTGATTCCAAATTTTGCTGTTGCTATAATTACCATTCTTAAATTTGACACCCACAATCTATTCTAACCTGAGTTACGTATCTATGTAAAAACTAAATTTGCTTGTAAATCATTAATTATACTACGATTTTGTGCTTAATTAAAAACAGTGACTTTAAAAAAAATTGCAAAAATAATTAACAAGAACAAAATTCTGAGGAAGGATGGAGAAGACAAATTAAATTTACCATTTCCTTGTACTTCTTCCAAAGAAAATCAACTCCCAACTGATTCCGGAAGAGACCTCAGCTTATTATTGGACACATCAACTGCATTTTCAATACATATTGTAAGGATAGAAACAAAAGAAGTATGTAGTGTAAGAGGGTACTAGGTGAGGATATCTTGTCAATTCCTGCAATTCCTTATTTTCTTTAAGTAGAGCCTCCATTAGATCTAGTTTTTCTTCAAATTGAATCAACTCCTGCTGAGCCTGTATATAATTCATCCACTTCAATCTTAAGCTATTAATTTCATTTCAGAGTATAACTTACAAAAAAAATATAACAAACTTTGTAAGTTTACAATGTTAAAGAATGAGTAGTTGCCTCCCTTACTAATTACGAAACTATACCGTGTAAGAAGACCATTAGTATACAGGATGGTCACAACTGCAAGTTCAGTTAAGAAACAAACAGCAAGCCAACAACAACATAACTATCAAATATATGTATGTTCAACACATGTATGTGGTCAATCGACAACTTAATCCCACAAATATAAATAGCCTCATATAAATATAAAGAACAAAGTACATAATTAAAAATCCCACAAAACAAAACAAATTTAATGCTAAAATTCAAAATCCCCAAATTTTAAAAAATTGAAATTAGGGTTTTTCAGAATACTAAAAAAATTAAAAATCCCCAAATTTTAGGGTTTACAAATCTTAAATTCACACGAACCACACAACAGAATACTACATAAATTAATAGAGGGAACGAGAACGAGAGAGTTAAAGAGAGAAACAGAGGGAAGGAGATTACCTGGTTTAGAGCAATCTACAGCAGAGCTTTAAATTACTGAGAAATACTACACAAAGAGAGAATACGTGTTAGGGAGAATTAGTTTTTTGCGAGAGAATGGGAGAGAAGAGAGAACGAGGGAGAAGCGTGAACGAGAGAGACGAGAGAATGAGAGAGAGAAAAAGAGAGAGAGAGAGAGAGACCTGGGAGAGTGAGTATTTTGTGTGAGAGAGAGAGTATGTTGTGTATTTTGTGTAATTTTGGCGGCCCCCAAAAAATTTACTTCCCCTCCACTAAAATTTTCCTTTCCCTCCACTATAATTTTGATTTCCCCCATTTTTAACACTTTTTTTGATAATATACGGTAACACTCTACAAGTGTTGGCTTTGCTAATCAAATTATATTTAAGGTAACATATGTTGATATTTATTGCAACATCAAAATAGAGTGTTGGCTTATATCAAAATTAAGTCATCTAAGGCTACATTTTACATGCCAACACTGGTTTTAGGTGTTGGCAAAGACCATATATGGTGTAGTGTATAATGCATTACCAAGCTAATATTCAAATATGCGCAAAGTCATTAAGCACATTTAGAGCATGCCCGTGCCTCGCACGGGCTATAAAGCTAGTTTTTAATTGATAGTTGAAAAGGTCTTTTGGTGTATTTCCCTACTATTTAAGAAATACAATTCAAATTTAATGATCGATACATTTTTTACCAGATTAGAGCATCTTCAATGGCATTAGCTATAACGGTTGGCTAAAAAAATATAAAATAATGGTTGGCTAAAATTTTCTGAGTCTGTAAGTTGTTGTGCTCCAAGGGGATTGGCTATATCTTAAATTTAGTATATATTTTATTATTTTGAACAAAACTTTTTCAGTAAAATTAAATTTTAATAAATTAACAGTAACACAAACCGTTCTTAAAATGTTATCATATATTTTAGAAAATTTTAAATTAAAAATTTATTAACTTTTGTTTTTTTAAAATGTATTAACCTTTTATTTTCGAAAAAAAAAATTATACTCACAACGGACACAACAGATGTACTGTGCTTAATTTTTACCAAGAGATTATAAAGCATACATATTTAATCAAAGCACCTCGTAGTGGGTGGGAATAAAAAATACGAGTAAATGAGGTAGGGCTTTGTTACAGTTTGGGATGGATTCAACAAATATGGCCATTGGATATATGTTGGCTATAAATATACATAAGGGTTTCTAACGGTTGGAGTTGGTAATTTAGACAGATTATGTAAACTTTGTACAGGTGTTCTGCCATGTAAACAGTTTTAGACAAGGGCATCAAGCCTTGGAGATGCTCTTACAAATCTTATTTTGCATGTTTATGTAGTCTGCACTCTGCACCCAGGTGCATGAGTGCATCTGCATCTCTAAACATTCTGATCCACTAAATTTTAAGAATATGATGTACAGTATTTAGTATTGCTTCAATAATATTATGAATACATCAATCACTAAACAAATTATAAAAAGAAGAAACATGTATCTGACCACTGCCATACATATAGTGGTGGAGAAACTGTTGGAAAATGTGGGTATTTAGATCCACGTTGTCAAGTCATTTTAACCTTTAATTTGAGTGTGTTTTGTGTACGTGTTTGTAACAAGTTGTGTTTGGAGAGTGTTTTTCTCCACGAGAGCTTTCCGATGCATGTTAAAACACTCAAAATGACTAAGAGATGGATGAGTTGTGATTATCCAAAGTTGCTCCTTGGAAGTGGAAAATTAGAAGTTGAACTTGAATCCCACATTGATATGGAACAGAGCCTTTTATGGTTTTATATTGCAACACACTTGTGTAATGTCCGAATGTGTTAGTTGTGTGCTGCTCCATCACCAGGTTCGCCCCCGCGTGGGCGTCCTGCGGAGGGCCGATTATGACTTAAATTAATTAATTCGGTAAAATTAATTTTGCTTTTATTACGGATCATTTGAGCAAAAAATTTGGCCGATTATGACTTAAATTAATTCGGTAAAATAAATTCTGCTTTTATTATGGATCTTTTTGATTAGTAGCCTCACTGCAATCCGTTTTATTCTGGTAGGCGATTCACTCGTACATACAATGAGGGCTAATACGCTTTAAGGAGAAAGTCACGCACTGAATTCGGGTTTTTCGTTTCTTGTCTCCTCTTTTGTTTATGTTGATTATACACATAACAGAAACATTCATACTTCACCAAATGAATTAATTGCCATAGACATGGAGATATAAGGCAACACCAGCTTAGAGCAAGTCCAATAGACCCCTTATATGAGCTCCTAACTTAAATTATAAGGAATTTGGTCTAAAATAGTGCTCCAACAACGTCTTAAGTTTTCCTTAAAAAGTTAAGAGCATCATGCCATCCCTTATCTTTAAGGGATCCCTTATTTCACTTTTATCAATAAAAAAATATTTTCCCTCCTTTTTTCAATTGTTTCCCTCTTTTTTTGTTCTAGCTTCATTCTTTCATTTATTATTTAATAATTATAAGGAACAATTATAAGAAAGCTTGTTGGAGTTGTCATACCTTATAATATCCTAAATCACTAAGAACCTAATAATTTATAATATTTATAAGGGAAATACAAGGAGGCTATTGGAAATATCGCTGAGAGCAACACTTTATTTAGAAAATGGCTTACATGGTGCAGCACATTCGAGGACTGGGCGGTCCTGACCCAGTGCGGACCGTACGACCGCACAGGGCCCACTAGGTTCAGGGGCCCAAAAGTTTATAATATCCAGTTTATGTGTATATATGTAATTAATTTGAGATTAAATTTTATGTATGCATTCATAATTAAGGACCCAAAACATTATATGCAAACCATCAGTTAGTGATTGCTAGAAAATTTTTAGTAACTGCTATATTTAATAGAGGCCCCTGTATAAATTTTCGCATATAAAAGGTAACTCTTTATTTTGTAGTTAAACTTTGATTTATAAATTTGTAAATATGTTTAAAAAATGAACTTTAAATTGATATTGTCCACTTTAAATTGTCCTAACTCCATAATAATATGATATTGTCCACTTTAAATTGAACTTGCACGGATTTATTTTTGGGCACATCTCAAAATTTCTCACATTAATGGAGTTGTTTTTGCCTCTTTATATTCAGGATAATTCTTCCTTATCTTAACTGTGGGATTCCAACTCTACAATCTCTCCTCAATCCAAGAACTAATAACACTAATAAAATAATTGTCATTTGCGTCTATTGAAATGGGTAATATGCATCTGTTTCCAACAGACACCTATGAAGGAGTTGTATAAATTATAAGCTATATGCGTACCAGACGCATATAGATGTCTGTTCAAGACAGATGCAAAGACAGATGTTAAAGACAGGTAACACGCATAAAGGAGTAGTACGTTAGGTGTCTAATTTTACCCAACATACGTAAAAGGCTGTTGGTCCAAATCTTTCACTAACACACATTTAAAATATAATAGATAGATAATAGATAATAGATAAGATTATTATTTAATTTTATTAGATAAAGTTACTCGTAGCTTTTTTAAAAGAGGTGAAATTTTAGTTAGATAAAATATAAAAGATGATGTGTTTTAACTAAAAAAGTAAATTGATTAATTATTAAAAAGATGGTAACATTGTTTACATAAAAAAAGAAATCTATTAGTTCTTGCTAACCATAATATTATTATTTAATTTTAATAATTAGTATAAATATACTGAAAACCAAGCCGACAAACTTTCAATATTTTGGTATTAATATAATAATATAAATTTATACAAATTTTATGAAATTTAATTAAATTATAAAATATTTGGTTTAAGAAATTTGTATGAATATTTATCCAAATTTTATGAAATATAATCAAATTATAAAATATTTGATTCAAGAAATTAATATACAATATTACTATAAAATAACTAAAATATGAAATAAATCGAAATTTTATCATTTATTGTACTTTTATTTCCAATTCCAAATTATTTCGATATATAATAGTATACAATTTAGGACAGAAAAATTTGGGTTTTGGCCCTTTCTCTCACAATTTTGAGTAAAAATGCCCAAAATATCACAATCCCTGGAAATGGCCTTTTGTATCACAGGGAGACGCATTTTTTTTCACGTTTACTGGCTAACACATTTTTTTTTGCGTTCCTTCCCTTGACCTGGCAGTGGTAGTCATGAATGCAACTCCCATTTTTTTTTCTTTTAAAAATAAAAAAGAAAACGAAGTTTTTGAATGCGTGCCTAGTCTAAAAACGCATTATTTTTTTGCGTTGTTGGTTTAATCATCAAATTTTATATATTTATTATTATTATTTTTTTAAACACATTAAGTTCGCAAACGGTTTATTCGTCGTTCCGAATATTTCTAAACCCAAAATGGAATTGTTGAACCCAAAAGCTTAACCGTTGAAAACTCGAGGGAATACAAATAAAATTTAAAAATTTTAAATAAAAAATTGAATCTGGCGGCCTGATTTTTAAACACTAACGCGTTTAAAAATCAGGATAAGTTAGGGTTTAGGGTCTAGGATTTAGGGTTGTAAACAACCCTAAATCCCAGACCCTAAACCTTTAAGTTCGTATACGATTTATTCATCGCTCTGAATATTTTTAAAACCCAAAATGTAAACGTTGAACCCCAAAAGTTAATTGTTGAACTCCTAAATTTAATTAAAATTGTATTTTTTAAATCTAAAAATTTTAAATAAAAAAATGAATCCGGCGGCCTGATTTTTAAACGCTAACGTGTTTAAAAATGGGGTTTATATCAAATAGGCCACTCGGATCGTCAAAAACTATAAATTAGAGCACCGTTCTCATCGGGGTCTCATTTAAACCACTAAACTGCATAAATATATCATGTCGTTATCTGATATTTTAAAAAGTAACGAAAAACGTTAAATATTTGAATTTTTCGTTAGTTCAAAGTCAAACGTTCGAGATTGCTGAGTTGGTTGTCCACGTATCATACACGTTGTAATGATTTGGCAGCTGACATAGTATCGACTTAAAAAAAGGAAATTAAACAGATTACCCTTTATATGGAGCGCGTAAGTGTAATTTGGGGGAAACAAAAAACCCCTAATCTTAAGTAGCGGCTCAATCTTGCTAAGGGATTCTGGAAGCTCAATCGATACCATCTTGCTAAGGGATTCTGGAGGCTCGATCGTTACTCTCTATCATCATTGAACAAGGTAACTTTTACTCCCTACTATTTATTTTCCTCGTATTGTATTGTGTTCACTTGCCTTATATTCCATTCGATCGTTTTATGTGGATAGTTGTTTACTTCTTTGTTATTTGTTGATAATAAGTACTTAGACGAACATAATTACTCATATGTTGAATGCATGTGACAGTATGCGAATGAATATAGAGATTAACCACCATGGTTATTTCAACTCGAATGCAAGAAACCCTAGATATATTGGAGGATATGTAGATGTTATTAAGAACTATGATACTGATTTGCTGTCATTCAGAGATTTAGATTTGTTTGCTAAGAAATATGGTTATAATGTTGAATGTTTGGTTCATTTTATGACTGATGGGTTAAATATGGCAAATGGAATGACACTACTGTATGATGATGTCGCGGTTAGAGATTGTATTGCAGTTTATAAGCCTTTTGGTACAATTAAACTCTATGTGGATCACACATTCACTGATGATAATACTACTAAGGAAAAAGGTAAGGGGCCTGTTAATGATGGATTGGGGGATGATGGGGATGATGAGGATTGGGGGGATGATGGGGATGAATGGGATGATGAGGACTATGCAGACAAAGAATCTGAGACTGATGATAGTTCAAGTGAGGGATCTTTCTATATTGAGAGTGATGAAGAGCTGAGGGAGAACAAGAAAAGAAGTATGGAGTTCAGGGAGGAAATGAAGAATGTGACAGCCCCAAATCCGGGGTCATGAATCCGAGCCGTCACGGACCGATTTCCATTCAATATCAATATCTCTTGGGTCTCCTTTTTTTTTAATACTTATGTAATTGACCCCGCAATAATACACACACACCAGTCATATGCTCAGAGAACAACATTCACCATAATAACAGTTTAGAGTTGAGAGTTAAAAGAGTTATTACAAACCAGGATCATACTTAAGTACATTGTTGAATAACACTTCGACATGAAGCGTTCCAACAATCAAAAGTTTATTACATTCTTACACACTTAATTATACATAAGTTCCCAGAACCCATCTGCCTCTACGCTACCTCAGGAATCGATGCTAGCGCGTTCTCAGAAGGTCGCCTTCCCCCTACCCTCTTGCGGGGCGTTCTGCGTAGTTTCGACATACCTAGCTGTGTATACATCAGTAGCAAGAGTGAGCTATAGTAGCTCAGCAAGATAATTTCTATCTACTAACATCAAAGGAAAATAAACCATTATATATATATATAATAGACAAAAGCAAACTTCAATTATTATGGAAGAATTTTATTTCCATTCAATATGTATATACACTTTCCAATTATCCTTGTACAAAAGAAATATATAGTATCATTCCATCAGTCTCGCTTCTAATATCATATAATATCAGTTTCTCTTCTTGAATGCTATAACAATCAATATACCATCTCAATGTACTTTTCTAGGATAATACGAAAACTTGAACAAATCTTTCATTATCATTTTCTCATTTCCTTCATATACAACGATTATATAATTTAACATAAAATCAGTTTCTCTTCATCTGTAACAGTAATTCCATCTTTTCATATCACTTTTCTGTTTTCAGTTATAGAAATCTGAAAACCATTTTTCAATTCTTTCCTTTAAAGAAAACGTTGGGGATTTCCACTGTTGCCGAATACGTAAGGACGATGATCAGTCGCCCTCCGTACCCGTCCCTTTTACTACCGGTAGACGGAGGTAGGTTCTCCACCATCCCCCAGGAGGAAGGTTCACCACTACATCCTCCCTCGGCAGTCTTGGGCCGGAATTAAATATTGGATGCTGGATTGTGCCACTACCACACAGCCTCTTACGCTTATTGTTGCAATCCCCCTTTTCAAATCACTTTTCCATTAACAAATACCATTTCACATTTTCCATTTCCATTCACATTTCCCTTCACATATATCATTTCCATTTCCATTTATCATCACCTTTAAAATATTTATGTCATAATACTTTGATTATGACTCAGACATCTCTTCTATATTCGATGAAATCAAATATGTTCTTGTATACATAGAGTATTCCATTTATTTTAGAAGTATTAAATAATACTCAATAATATCTGTCACAACATTTAGAAAGAATATTTTTAACAAAATATTATAAATCATATAACCCTAGATAATAACTGATACCATTCCTTTATATATAACTCTAGATAACAACAGATACCATTCCTTTATATATAACTCTATATAACAACTGATACCATTCCTTTATATATAATTCTAGATAACAACTGAAATCATTCCTTTATATATAACTCTAGATAACAACTGATACCATTCCTTGAATATAACTCTTAACCATAAGGCATGTTCACTTTATGCATAATCATCTCTATGTATATCCATATCCATCTCATACTCATATCCATATCCATATCCATCTCATACTCATATCCATATCCATATTCATATACATCTTCATATACCTCTCCTTTTAATATCAATAATCAAGGAAAACAAATTCTTAACAATATAGTAACAATAGCATCACATATATATATTCCATGAAATCAAGTTTCTTTGAAGATAAATAATTTCCAAGTAGGGATAGAAAAGATCTTGCCTGGATCTCTAAAGCGAGTAGGTAGGATCCTGAGTTCGTCTCCCGTCTCTATAGGAACGAAAGGATCACTGTTAGTACATATCCCACTTAATCACCTGATCTCTATACAATAACACCCTTGACACATATTATAGTTTTTTTATGCACCAAAAGTTTACATGAACTTAACCATTTCTAAACTCGATCTAAGTTTTAGTGTATTCCACCATTTCCCTTAATAACCACACTCGATTGTAAAATTTCTCATAAATTCTCAAATTCGAATTTTAATGCTAGGTCTGTGGGGTTTTAATCTCTGTTCAACCTACTATATTGTCCCAAAATTTCATAACCTTTAAAAATGTATAGGTATGGTTATTATAGCCCCAAAGTTGACACAATTACGGTTTCTCGGTTTTCGAACGTCTTTCACTAAAATGACTTTTCTCCTAAACCGTTCATCAGATTTTAACGCACCTTATATCAAAACAATCTATGAACCAAGATCTAGCCTTTCATGATCAGTTGGTGCTCTGTACAGGAACCTACCGTGTGAATATGGGTGCCAAAAACAGGGCATCTTTTGGTTTAACGAAAATCGGACATTATAACGGCTATATTTTCATACTTTCCAAAATCAAACTCCTCCAAATCAATCATCCACCTTATACACCATCACCTACACCATGTGGTCATCTTACCAACCATGGTTACAAGCACATACTCCTTCCATATTCAACTTTAATCACTTACAAACACATGGATCATCATAATCTTAACATTTACACCACTAAATCACTAATCAACTCAATATCCATCATAAACAAGAAAGGGTAAGGACATTTATACCTTCTTGAAGCCTTGACAACACTTAAAAATCCTTGGGATATCCTTAAACAACCTTATAATAGCTTGGATCAACTAAAGAAATCATAAAAACAAAGTTAGTTTCTAAGGGTTACTATTCATCATCACTTTTGTAAAAATCATAACAAATCGAAAAATAAGAGTTTGGCTCTCAAATGTTTACCACATCTTGGCCTCTGTATAAGATTTGATTTGAGCTATAGATCACCAAAAACAAAGCTTCCTAGCTATGGTTTTGAGCTCCATCTTTCCGCTGGACAGAAACTGGACAGATTGGGTTCTCCAACTTTGAGCATGGATTTGACTAGGCTATTCTACTTGGATTGCTATGAAATTTGGAGAGAATCATGACCATGGGGTGGAGAGATTGTGGTTAAAATTTGGTGATTTTATCATGGATAGAAATGGATATATGAATTTTTCTTTGAGTTGTGTTCTTGTTTGGCAGATTGGAGAGCTTTGTGTTTATCTTGCTTCTTTCCCTTTACAAACGTTTTTCACCTTTTATCTATCATATATATCAGTTGTGTAGTTTTATAATAAAAGTCTTTGAAGTCCACCAATGACAAAGAGCGAATTGTTGATCATCTAAACACCTTACCATGAAAAATGCTACTTAGTACTCAAGTTTGACAAGTTTACTCCTATTTCACTTTGGTTTTAATGTTTGCACCAACGGGATTCCTTCCCTTACACTCTAATATCACTTAATATCAGCTCCATACTTGGGTTGGGCCGAATTTGGGCTTTTGTTTTGGGTTTTGTACAAAGTTCTCTCGTCATCTGATTCATCGAACGATTTCTGCGATCGTCTCAGTGGTTTTTCTCTTGTAAATCTCTTAAATATATTTTATCCTTTCCCACATCATATATTAATGTGTTAGGGTGATTCTAATCCTCAAGTAGGTATTAGATCCAATATCCTTGGTATATTCTCTTTTTCTCAGAAGTTGCTCTCCTGGTTATCTCTAGGGTTCTCAAGCATTCTCAAACTCGTTTAACAATCTAAATTCCCTTGGCATTTCCTTGACTTGATCACTCCTTGGTTTAACCTAACTTCACTATTCCTCAAGATATAAACCCTTTAACAATTCTATACTCTTTAATATCACATTCAATAGAGTCTCAATCGAAATCGAAAATCCTTAAAGTCCATATTCAGGAATTTATGAAATCCATTATCATTTTGAGTCACTTAATTTCAGTGTACAATACTAATATGGTTTCTGTTTATTCATTTTTTGTTTCCATTATAGGGTACCTATATACTATTTCCCTAAATCCTCAAAATTATTATTCATTTAGGCACTGTAGCATTCTAAAATTTAGGGTTATTACAGTCTTCCCCCCTTAAAAGGATTCCGTCCCGGAATCATGTTGAAAATGTCCATAGATACCTTTTTCATCCACACCTTCTAACTTCTACACCACTTTCTCTATCCTTTTTTTCCTTCATAATATCTCTATCTTGTTTGCGCAAAAATACACCAACATAAACTTGTTTGTCATTCATCAACATGCCATTTAGCTTTTCAATAGCAGTACTTTCACTATCTTTTCCTTGCAAATCTCCTCATGTATTCAGTCATTCTATCTTATCTCATCTCTCCTTCCTCTTTTTGCTTAAGGGTATCGGCCACCACATTGGCCTTTCCTGAATGGTAGTGTATCTCACTATTGTTTAACTATATTTTGATCTCTATCATGACATAAAATATTAATACTCCAACATTTGTATATATCACCTCTGTAAAATTTTCTAGAAAATAAGTTATAATAATATTCCTTGAAACAATTGTAAGAAAATATTGGTTATAATATATATTTTCTGTTCGTAACTATACGAGCATGTACTTTTCCTTCATCCGTAAAATATTCTCACACCTTCTCTAATACTCTTAATCTCCTTTCTATAGAGTTCTCTGACCCTTAACAGATATTGATTTGGATGACATGAGAATAACCCCTTTTCTTATATCACCATAGTTTACTTTCTCACAGATAGATTATTCTTATCTATATTATCAGTCCATTTACACCGTTCATTGACTTAGTCGATCCCTAACCAGACATTTACTCTTAAGAGGTTAAATTAGAGCGTACCTGCAATTTCCTCCGGATACCTTATCCCATATGTCTATTGTTCACTATACACTCTTTACATCTTGCTGACCCACCTTAGTTCCTTCATGATATACTATCTATTCCACCTATGTAATTTCCCTTTATTATTCTTATCAAAATATTTACCTCAAGTTTCACTCATTCACACCTTTTGGATTAATCCTTTGAATAATTAACATCTTTAATCTCTCTCTACTATCCTTAAAATACACTTTACTCTCAATAGTAAATCTCAATCATGCCTTAAAATTCCTCATATTCTTTTCTCTTACTAATCATCAAATGTACCCATTCCTTCTCGCGAAATTCCTTCCTTTCTTATATCGAAATGCTTCCAGTTCTAATTATCTCTTATTGAAATTTCCCTTGGAATCTCCAGTTCCCTTGTATAATCACGTATACTATAAACATTGCTTTCCATCCATTAATGAAATCTTCTATATTCAAAACAATTGATAGAATTTAAGAGACTTTGAATTGAAACGAACCCAGAAACAAGCAAGGGTCCCACAATAATTTATAAAATTAAGAGTTTTAAATAACTTTTATTTGAAACAAAAGGATATTTGAGAAATCAATATGATGGAAGAACCCGTACGTCACACAAGTGAGGGCGTCCCCTCCGACTTTCTATCACACAGACAGATCGTCCTTGTGTATACATATTGGGTTGTTTCTCTTAGTTGAAGTAAGAAATATAGAGGGAAATTTAAATCACGATGATAAATACCATCTTTCGAAAATAATCTTAGAGGAATATTTTGACTAAGATAGATAAAATACAATTTTGAAACACATTTCAAGGGTACCAGAAAGTTTTTAAAAGATACAGGCACTTAATAAATAAGAGGTGCCAGATCAAAACTGGAATTACCCATCAGTGGAGGAAATTTTGAAACTCAATAACATAATTTAGCAGGGCTTTAGAAAATTTGAGAATAGGTACCGTTAATAGCTTCTGCCCAATTGAAAATCCCAATAATGAAAAGTTTTTCCTCAAATACCATTTATATCTTAGACTGCGTATTTCCCAAAATTTCTTAAATTTGGCACTCACCATGTAGCCTCAACCTATCGTCTGCTATTCCCAATTATCTTCATTTACCTAGTTGTGACTTGGCCCGATACTCGCTGCCTTTATCCACAATAAAACACAACCTTCTGATTGATATACTTACGTAATATTGATCGTCTTGGCCTAACACTGCTCCGATATCAAGGACCCTTCAAACTATACTCCTAAATTGTATATTCTAACATACCTTGTATACTCACGAGGTTATCTAACATACACCTCCTGATACATCAAATATTCCCTTTCTCATATCGATCCCGTGTGCTACATAAACTTAACACTTTTGGCATAATAACCTTTTCATTTAAGTCAATCTCGGAATGTCTCAGTCTGTCTTGGTCCTTAAGGTATATCTTGGCTTTACCGACCAACCTCAGTTTCACCCTTTCACCTCCACAAACAATCAGTGTCTATTCATCAATCTACTTACTCTATTACCTCAAACTCCCTCATTTTCCTTTACATCTACCCTAGTACTATGTTTAGGCGGCATGATTCTGTACATAACAATATTCTCCATTATTTACCCAAATTTAGGGTACAATATACAATATTCCATATTCAACAATTATATCACCGATTAACATATTTATATATATATCCCTAGCCACTCACGAACATAACTCGACTCACTCATTTCCTCTCCATCTATAATAAAACATAAACCTTTATTAGTAATAATCTATAAAATTATAATCACTACTTAGAATAAACGCTTCGTTCGATAAACCACCCTTGAACTCGATGTGAGTTCACAATTTCTATTATTACTGATATATTTATTATTATCACTATTGTTCCTGAGCATTATGACTCTTAGCTCTGATACCAAACTGTGACAGCCCCAAATCCGGGGTCATGAATCCGAGCCGTCACGGACCGATTTTCATTCAATATCAATATCTCTTGGGTCTTTTTTTTTTAATACTTATGTAATTGACCCCGCAATAATACACACACACACACACCAGTCATATGCTCAGAGAATAACATTCACCATAATAACAGTTTAGAGTTGAGAGTTAAAAGAGTTATTACAAACCAGGATCATACTTAAGTACATTGTTGAATAACACTTCGACATGAAGCGTTCCAACAATCAAAAGTTTATTACATTCTTACACACTTAATTATACATAAGTTCCCAGAACCCGTCTGCCTCTACGCTACCTCAGGAATCGATGCTAGCGCGTTCTCAGAAGGTCGCCTTCCCCCCTACCCTCTTGCGGGGCGTTCTGCGTAGTATCGGCATACCTAGCTGTGTATACAACAGTAGCAAGAGTGAGCTATAGTAGCTCAGCAAGATAATTTCTATCTACTAACATCAAAGGAAAATAAACCATTATATATATATAATAGATAAAAGCAAACTTCAGTTATTATGGAAGAATTTTATTTCCATTCAATATGTATTACACTTTCCAATTATCCTTGTACAAAAGAAATATATAGTATCATTCCATCAGTCTCGCTTCTAATATCATATAATATCAGTTTCTCTTCTTGAATGCTATAACAATCAATATACCATCTCAATGTACTTTTCTAGGATAATACGAAAACTTGAACAAATCTTTCATTATCATTTTCTCATTTCCTTCATATACAACGATTATATAATTTAACATAAAATCAGTTTCTCTTCATCTGTAACAGTAATTCCATCTTTTCATATCACTTTTCTGTTTTCAGTTATAGAAATCTGAAAACCATTTTTCAATTCTTTCCTTTAAAGAAAACGTTGGGGATTTCCACTGTTGCCGAATACGTAAGGACGATGATCAGTCGCCCTCCGTACCCGTCCCTTTTACTACCGGTAGACGGAGGTAGGTTCTCCACCATCCCCCAGGAGGAAGGTTCACCACTACATCCTCCCTCGGCAGTCTTGGGCCGGAATTAAATATTGGATGCTGGACTGTGCCACTACCACACAGCCTCTTACGCTTATTGTTGCAATCCCCCTTTTCAAATCACTTTTCCATTAACAAATACCATTTCACATTTTCCATTTCCATTCACATTTCCCTTCACATATATCATTTCCATTTCCATTTATCATCACCTTTAAAATATTTATGTCGTAATACTTTGATTATGACTCAGACATCTCTTCTATATTCGATGAAATCAAATATGTTCTTGTATACATAGAGTATTCCATTTATTTTAGAAGTATTAAATAATACTCAATAATATCTGTCACAACATTTAGAAAGAATATTTTTAACAAAATATTATAAATCATATAACCCTAGATAATAACTGATATCATTCCTTTATATATAACTCTAGATAACAACTGATACTCTTCCTTTATATATAACTCTAGATAACAACTGATACCATTCCTTTATATATAATTCTAGATAACAACTAATACCATTCTTTTATATATAACTCTAGATAACAACTGATACCATTCCTTGAATATAACTCTTAACCATAAGGCATGTTCACTTTATGCATAATCATCTCTATGTATATCCATATCCATCTCATACTCATATCCATATCCATATCCATCTCATACACATATCCATATCCATATCCATCTCATACTCATATCCATATCCATATTCATGTACATCTTCATATACCTCTCCTTTTAATATCAATAATCAAGGAAAACAAATTCTTAACAATATAGTAACAATAACATCACATATATATATTCCATGAAATCAAGTTTCTTTGAAGATAAATAATTTCCAAGTAGGGATAGAAAAGATCTTGCCTGGATCTCTAAAGCGAGTAGGTAGGATCCTGAGTTCGTCTCCCGTCTCCATAGGAACGAAAGGATCACCGTTAGTACATATCCCACTTAATCACCTGATCTCTATACAATAACACCCTTGACACATATTATAGTTTTTTTTTATGCACCAAAAGTTTACATGAACTTAACCATTTCTAAACTCGATCTAAGTTTTAGTGTATTCCACCATTTCCCTTAATAACCACACTCGATTGTAAAATTTCTCATAAATTCTCAAATTCGAATTTTAATGCTAGGTCTGTGGGGTTTTAATCTCTGTTCAACCTACTATATTGTCCCAAAATTTCATAACCTTTAAAAATTTATAGGTATGGTAATTATAGCCCCAAAGTTGACACAATTACGGTTTCTCGGTTTTCGAACGTCTTTCACTAAAACGACTTTTCTCCTAAACCGTTCATCAGATTTTAACGCACCTTATATCAAAACAATCTATGAACCAATATCTAGCCTTTCATGATCAGTTGGTGCTCTGTGCAGGAACCTACCGTGTGAATATGGGTGCCAAACACAGGGCATCTTTTGGTTTAACGAAAATCGGACATTATAACGGCTATATTTTCATACTTTCCAAAATCAAACTCCTCCAAATCAATCATCCACCTTATACACCATCACCTACACCATGTGGTCATCTTACCAACCATGGTTACAAGCACATACTCCTTCCATATTCAACTTTAATCACTTACAAACACATGGATCATCATAATCTTAACATTTACACCACTAAATCACTAATCAACTCAATATCCATCATAAACAAGAAAGGGTAAGGACATTTATACCTTCTTGAAGCCTTGACAACACTTAACAATCCTTGGGATATCCTTAAACAACCTTATAATAGCTTGGATCAACTAAAGAAATCATAAAAACAAAGTTAGTTTCTAAGGGTTACTATTCATCATCACTTTTGTAAAAATCATAACAAATCGAAAAATAAGAGTTTGGCTCTCAAATGTTTACCACATCTTGGCCTCTGTATAAGATTTAATTTGAGCTATAGATCACCAAAAACAAAGCTTCCTAGCTATGGTTTTGAGCTCCATCTTTCCGCTGGACAGAAACTGGACAGATTGGGTTCTCCAACTTTGAGCATGGATTTGACTAGGCTATACTACTTGGATTGCTATGAAATTTGGATCGAATCATGCCCATGGAGTGTAGAGGTTGTGGTTAAAATTTGGTGATTTTATCATGGATAGAAATGGAGATATGAATTTTTCTTTGAGTTTTGTTCTTGTTTGGCAGATTGGAGAGCTTTGTGTTTATCTTGCTTCTTTCCCTTTACAAACGTTTTTCACCTTTTATCTATCATATATATCAGTTGTGTAGTCTTATAATAAAAGTCTTTGAAGTCCACCAATGACAAAGAGCCAATTGTTGATCATCTAAACACCTTACCATGAAAAATGCTACTTAGTACTCAAGTTTGACAAGTTTACTCCTATTTCACTTTGGTTTTAATGTTTGCACCAACGGGATTCCTTCCCTTACACTCTAATATCACTTAATATCAGCTCCATACTTGGGTTGGGCCAAATTTGGGCTTTTGGTTTGGGTTTTGTACAAAGTTCTCTCGTCATCTGATTCATCGAACGATTTCTGCGATCGTCTCAGTGGTTTTTCTCTTGTAAATCTCTTAAATATATTTTATCCTTTCCCACATCATATATTAATGTGTTAGGGTGATTCTAATCCTCAAGTAGGTATTAGATCCAATATCCTTGGTATATTCTCTTTTTCTTAGAAGTTGCTCTCCTGGTTATCTCTCGGGTTCTCAAGCATTCTCAAACTCGTTTAACAATCTAAATTCCCTTGGCATTTCCTTGACTTGATCACTCCTTGGTTTAACCTAACTTCACTATTCCTCAAGATATAAACCCTTTAACATTTCTATACTCTTTAATATCACATTCAATAGAGTCTCAATCGAAATCGAAAATCCTTAAAGTCCATATTCAGGAATTTCTGAAATCCATTATCATTTTGAGTCACTTAATTTCAGTGTACAATACTAATATGGTTTCTGTTTATTCATTTTCTGTTTCCATTATAAGGTACCTATATACCATTTCCCTAAATCCTTAAAATTATTATTCATTTAGGCACTGTAGCATTCTAAAAGTTAGGGCTATTACAGTAAGCAATGGCCACTGCACCTTTTGATGAGTCAGATTTTGACTCTGATGAGTTGAGGTCTATTGCATCCTCAAGTGAGGATGAAAACTGTCGAATTGGATATATTGGACCACCTGATGTGTCAAAAAAATAGAGAAGAAAGGTTGTTGGAATGTCAAATAGAAGGAGTGACAAGGTGGAATGGAGTATTTGAATGGCTTTTATCAACATGGAAGAATTCAGGAGTTCTGTGAGAAGGTATGGATTAGAGGATAGGAGAGCTGTCCATTTTGTAACTAATGAACCTGATAGATGTCAGGTCAAATGTGAAACTGGATGTCCCTTCAGGATTTGGGTTAGAAGACAGAATCAAACTGAAATAGTGGAGATAAGAACCTTAGTGAATGAGCACCTATGTACTAAACCATATAAGAACAAGTTTGCAAGTGTAAAATATTTAACAGAGAGGTATGGTGACAGGATTAGGAAAAATCCTCAATGGAAAGTAAAGGAGATGATTGAAACCATTAGGAATGAAATGGAAATAGAGGTACCTTGGATCAAAATATTGAGGGTGAGAAAAGTAGCACTTGATGGAGTGGCTGATCAGTTGAAGGTCCATTACTCTAGAGTTAGGGATTATGGCTATGAAGTGTTGAAGAACAATCCACAGAACACTGTTAAAATATGTGGAACAAGGTTAAATGATGGTGATGTCAATAGGTTCAAAAGGATCTACATCTGTTATGCAGCACTAAAAACTGGGTGGAAAGCTGGGTGCAGACCAATATTAGGGTTGGATGGGTGTTTCCTCAAGACTGTTTGTGGAGGCCAGTTACTTAGTGCAGTTGGAAGAGATGGAAACAACTGCATGTACCCTATCTGTTTTGCTATTGTAGAGAGTGAAAGCACCGACTCCTGGAGGTGGTTTATATCATTAATGCAGGATGACTTGGACTTGGCAGATGGGATAGTGATAAGTGGAGTTATATCCACTTGGAGCGTTCCATATCGGCTTAAATTGATTGTCTTGGACTCAAGTTTGTGGTGGTTTTGATGTGTTTTGTTTAGTTGTGCAGATTTACGAGAATTTTGATTAAGGTTGATGCTTCTATCATTTTTGGAGAATAAATTGATTAAAATTCGGATTTCTGAGACGGTTGCGCAGTCTACACTGTTTTGGACATATCTGAAGTTCTAGAAGTCCGTTTTCAGCAATCTTACTGCCCACGCGAAGCTTGGGAGATTTTCTATAATATGGGACAGGTTTTGCACGAGCAGGTTGCGCGTGGTGGGCGCAGGTTGCGCGAAGAACAGACTGATGGGCGCAGGTTGCACGCGCGCGGTGCTGAAAAATTACAGTTTTTACTATTTTGGCCATATCTTGAGTTCTACAACTCCGTTTGAGGCCCGTAAGTAGTCCACGCGAAGCTAACGAGATTCTCTATCATTCTAAAGTGGTCCAGAGGTCCAATTACGATTGGAACGTTCCAGAATATCTGAAGAAAAGTCAGCCACGAATTTTCCTCAAAAACAGAATCAGTTTAGGAAACGTATTTTGCAGAAATTCTATTATAATTCTGTTTTGGTATTTTCTTGCTGGGCAAGACTTCAAGAGGCTATATAAACACATCTTGGGACACATCATTATTAGGGATGTAATATTAGATCAGATAATATAGTTTAGAGTAGATTAGTATTATTATTAGTTGGAGATGTAGAGAAACACCATGACTCTTCTTTTGGGTGACAACATTGAAGTTTGAAGGTTTTGTTCTCTTCATCTTTTCTTTGTTCTTATTAGTTTAATTATGTTTTCTTGTTTTACTAGTTGTTTTACTTGTTTAATTATTAGCGAGTAGTTATTTCTAGGGCTTAAAGGGAAGCCATGTTTGCACTAATATTGGCATGATTTTCATAGTTGTTTGATTGGTTATGGTTAATTCTGATTGATATGTTTTAATCATTAATTTGTGTAATTGGCCAATATCATGGATTAATTATATGCAAATAGGGGTATGGATCGAGAGATTTACTTACTAGAGGCACACATACGATTAGCAGAATTGAATTTGAGTGCGGAAGCATCATTGGATTTCTGAGAGTGTTAATTCTTGGAAGAGATTAACTTGACTATAATTACCTTATTGATTGAATTACTAAAAGTGGTTAATTGTGTTGAATGTTTCGAGAGTGTTAATGCTTGAAAGAGATTAACATACTCTAGTTATAGGATCACATTGATTGCTTTAGCTTAAGAGCCAATTGTGTAAGCATGGTGGACCTGATTGCCCTAGGTTTTAATTGATTAGTTAATCATTTATTTAGTTAGTGTTAATTTAGTTTAATTAGTTAATTAATAATTTCACATATTCGTCTGACCCTTGAAACAATTAGCGATAACTGAAAAGGAATTAGTAGAACCCGTCTCCTTGTGGATTCGACCCGCTTGCCATTTGTACTAGCAATAGACACCGTGCGCTTGCGGTTAGGTATAATTTGACACATCAAGTTTTTGGCGCCGCTGCCGGGGAGACAACGAGTTTCTGTTGATTTTAATTTAGTTGTCTAGATTGTTTCCATTGTCTCATTGGAACTTTTGTTCCAATTGAGACAAATTTTACTACGTTTTCTTGGCTTTGTTGAGAGTTTACAGGTTTGCAATGGGTGAAGTTGATACTTTAGCACTACTTTCTTCCATGTTGGAGGCACGCACTCAAGAAATTGCCTCATTCAACCCTACAGAGCCCACTATACGTCCAATGAGTATCAATGAGATGTCACAAGTGGCCCCTAAAACTTACAACTTCTGTCAAATTTGCGGTGTGCAGGGTCACTTTGGTTTTGAATGCTCTTACAATGTCTATAATTCTCAGAGTGCTCAGTTGGGACAAATGAATTCTTTTGAAGAAGGATATGGGTACAATCAATATTCAAACACTTTTGATCAAGAATACGTGAATCAACCAGATTTCTACTACCAGGACAATGGTGCTCAAAATTTTTCATATCATAATCAGCAACAGTTTGAGCAACAATATTATCAATCATATGAGCAGTCGCCACAGCAAGAATATCAATATCCTCCTCTACAAGAAGATCTACATGTTTCTCAACCCAGCGTAGATGTACAAGCTGATCAGACAAATGAGATGTGGGATATCTTGAATAAACTACTAAAGAGTTCTGAAGAACAAGCCGAGAAGATCAAAGACTTAAAGACTCAAAGTCTGGCGATTGAATCTCAAATTGCACAGTTGGCTAACTCTTCTACTACGGGCAGCTCGACTATTTACCATCATCATCTATCCGATCCGAAGAGGACCTGACTGCTATCAATCTCACAAGCGATCAGGAATATGATAGTTTCTCCATGTATGTTGATGATGAGGCCATTGATAAAGAGAAGGAGCATGCCACCGATGACGAGATCAATGATGTTGCTGCTACCGAGAACAATGTGACTGATGATGAGGCTACAAAGGAAAGCAATACAGAGATGGTTGTTGTTTCTCTTCCACAACTTGTGCCTAAGCTACCATGTATTAATAAATTTGCTCTCGGTCTGGCCTCTACTTACAAGGCTTCTTTGCTCAAGAACACTTATTTCAAGGTTGATGTGATAACAAATATTGTCCAAGATGATATTTCTCAAATTCTGGTTGAGGATCCATACAAAGTGGCTCATACGTCTCAAGCTCGAGAAGAGGGAGAAGATGGAAGTGTCTTATTAGCCAATGATGTGATAAGCCAAGATGTCCGAATGACTCCAGTGAAAGTGAGGAGTGAAGAAAAACCACCACCAGAACCTCCACCTTATGTCAAGGGAGTTCAATATTTTCGTGGTGTTGAATTTTATCGCTGTTTTATCACAAAGTTTTCCAAAACTGCACAAGCACTCTCTCTATTGCTTATTAATGACATATTTTATTTTACTGATGCTTGTTTGGAGACTTTTTGCAGGATAAAGACAATCACTAACACTCTTGATACTTTTTGTGGTGGCGAGTTTATGATCGAGAAAGTGGATATTACGCCTTTACCGGAGTATTTTTGAGGAGGTCAAGCTATTGACGTTAAAGAAGCGCTTTGTGGGAGGCAGCCCATGTGTTTCGATGATTAGGTATGTTTCCTACTATCCCTCCTATTTACTTTCATTCAATGCGGACATTGAATATTTTAAGTTTGGGGGTGGTTTGATGGATTAGTAGTTGTTGTATTATGTGTTCATGTAGGATTTTATGCTTTGCATATTAGTAGTAATAAATTATGCATTTATGTTCGTGTTATTTACGTTTGTTTCATATAGGACATTCTATTTTTTTTTGTACAGTATATCATGTGAGTTCATAATAGTTGCATTTGCACCCATGCTTGATAGAAATTTTGTGTTGTTGACGCTTTTGATTGAGAAGTGATATGCTTTGTTCTTGTGCACACACATACACTATTAAGTTGAAGCTAGTAGACTTATTGAATGTTGTAAGTGATTAGAATGACATGAATATGTGCAAGATGAATTAGTTTGCATGCTTTGAATACAAGTCGGTGCACTAGAGAGATTTTTTGCTTGGGATTGAGTATGTTTTTCCACCAAGTGAGTTTTTGAGCCTTATTGCAAATTTGCAATTTATTCATTTGCTTGAGTGTCCACGGATTGTTTGCATTGCTAGCAGTTGTTTGAGGTCTTTCTTGAAACGCATGACATTATTTGACGATTAAAATGATAAAGGCATTTAGGAATAACCGCATATTTTCCCATATTACCACACCATATTAACATGATCAATTAGTTACCCATTGAGCTTAATCCTATTCTTTCGGTGACATACCACATTACTTGCCTATATCTTTTTCTTGTATTGGCCTTACATTAACTTGAACCCAATTGTCAAAGGCTAGTATAGTGCTTAAGGGAGTAATAAGGTGTGCAAGGAGGGGTTTATTGTTGGTCTTACTTTTGGGGGAAATATTGAAATTGGGTTTGTTTACTTGATAGTCGGCATGTGTAATAAAATTGTGGGATCATTGTTATTGTTTATATTATTGTTTTATCTAGCTCTCGAAAAAAAAAAGAAAAAAAAAAGAAAAGAAAAAAAGAGAAAAAAAACAGAAAAAAAAATATATTATGAGAGCATATTTGTGTTTGTTGTGATCCTACTCTAGTCGACTAATCGAGCGTTTTTGTTGGAAGAAGAATAGTAAAATTATGTGTGGGGGGGGGGGGGGGAAGTAGGGTGTTGTGTATATTATAGTTCTTACTAGCTTTTGACACTTCACCTGTTTTGGCTTATTTGACATACCTTGTCCCTAGCCCCGTTACAACCCGAATGAAGACCTTTTGATTATTTTTATTGATGTATGTTGTGTTAAGAGTTAGATTGATACCAAATGTCAAGCATATTTATGATTTTGTTGGAATTGAGTGATACACTTACCCTTGTTCTTAAGTGAATATTCTTTTATGAGTGGATTGTGAGTGTTTGCTTATTTTTGCGTATGAGATCCCATGTTTTGTCTCAAAGATGTACTCTTGTAGGCTTAACATGTTTACTAACTTATTCTTACACTTGACATGGAATTGTGAGAACTTATGCATGTTCATTGAGTAGACTATGTGAATACTTGCACTTTCGACACCAAGACATTGCGTATTTACTTTGATTCTTAAGTTGATATGGCATGAGAGGATTTGAAGGTATGGTAGGATATTAGTACTAGATTATTTGCATTTTCATATTAGTTGCATTCATGCATTGCATTGTATTAGGTTACATGGATTTTGTGGGTACATTCACTATAGGCCCTCACGAGACCTTACTCGTCCACTAGGGCTGCCTAGGGGTTTAAAGGGCTTGTTGCATATGCCAAATGCAACCGTGATCACCTACGGAAGTGGTACTAGTTAGTTAGTTAGTTGTAATTGTTTATGCTTGAGGACAAGCATCGGTTTAAGTTTGGGGGTGTGATAAGTGGAGTTATATCCACTTGGAGCGTTCCATATCGGCTTAAATTGATTGTCTTGGACTCAAGTTTGTGGTGGTTTTGATGTGTTTTGTTTAGTTGTGCAGATTTACGAGAATGTTGATTAAGGTTGATGCTTCTATCGTTTTTGGAGAATAAATTGATTAAAATTCGGATTTCTGAGACGGTTGCGCAGTCTACACTGTTTTTGACATATCTGGAGTTCTAGAAGTCCGTTTTCAGCGATCTTACTGCCCACGCGAAGCTTGGGAGATTTTCTATAATATGGGACAGGTGTTGCACCAGGTTGCGCGTGGTGGGCGCAGGTTGCGCGAAGAACAGACTGATGGGCGCAGGTTGCACGCGCGCGGTGCTGAAAAATTACAGTTTTTACTATTTTGGCCATATCTTGAGTTCTACAACTCCGTTTGAGGCCCGTAAGCAGTCCACGCGAAGCTAACGAGATTCTCTATCATTCTAAAGTGGTCCAGAGGTCAAATTACGATTGGAACGTTCCAGAATATCTGAAGAAAAGTCAGCCACGAATTTTCCTTAAAAACAGAATCAGTTTAGGAAACGTATTTTGCAAAAATTCTATTATAATTCTATTTTGGTATTTTCTTGCTGGGTAAGACTTCAAGAGGCTATATAAACACATCTTGGGACACATCATTATTAGGGATGTAATATTAGATCAGATAATATAGTTTAGAGTAGATTAGTATTATTATTAGTTGGAGATATAGAGAAACACTATGACTCTTCTTTTGGGTGACAACATTGAAGTTTGAAGGTTTTGTTCTCTTCATCTTTTCTTTGTTCTTATTAGTTTAATTATGTTTTCTTGTTTTACTAGTTGTTTTACTTGTTTAATTATTAGCGAGTAGTTATTTCTAGGGCTTAAAGGGAAGCCATGTTTGCACTAATATTGGCATGATTTTCATAGTGGTTTGATTGGTTATGGTTAATTCTGATTGATATGTTTTAATCATTAATTTGTGTAATTGGCCAATATCATGGATTAATTATATGCAAATAGGGGTATGGATCGAGAGATTTACTTACTAGAGGCACACATACGATTAGCAGAATTGAATTTGAGTGCGGAAGCATCATTGGATTTCTGAGAGCGTTAATTCTTGGAAGAGATTAACTTGACTCTAATTACCTGATTGATTGAATTACTAAAAGTGGTTAATTGTGTTGAATGTTTCGAGAGTGTTAATGCTTGAAAGAGATTAACATACTCTAGTTATAGGATCACATTGATTGCTTTAGCTTATGAGCCAATTGTGTAAGCATGGTGAACCTGATTGCCCTAGGTTTTAATTAATTAGTTAATCATTTATTTAGTTAGTGTTAATTTAGTTTAATTAGTTAATTAATAATTTCACATATTCGTCTGACCCTTGAAACAATTAGCGATAACTGAAAAGGAATTAGTAGAACCCGTCTCCTTGTGGATTCGACCCGCTTGCCATTTGTACTAGCAATAGACACCATGCGCTTGCGGTTAGGTATAATTTGACACATCAGATAGGACTATCAATCATTAGTGATCAACAAAAGGTAGTTTTTTCCATGTTATTCTTTATTATCATGTTCTATATGTTGTTGGTATGTACTGTAAAGGTGGTTTTTTTTATTGCAGGGGCTTCAAAATGCAGTAAAAGAGATCTTGCCAAGGGCTGAACATAGATTTTGTACAAGACATATCTACAGCAATTTCAGCAAAAAGTAAGCCTGTTACTTTATTGGTTATTTTATTTCAAGTTGTCATATATTCTATTCCCATGCACATTATTCTAATCCTTTGCATTATAGATATCCATCTAGCATTATTAAAAGAGCTTTTTGGAATGCTGCATGTTCAACACACCCAGCTGCACATAAAAACTTTATGAAGCAAATTGAAAACACCTCTAAGCTAGCTGCTGAGCACTTGAAGAGAATTGATGCCAAATCATGGTCAAAAGCATTCATATCCACTGTACCAAAAGTTGATAACATTGAAAATAATATGTCCGAGTGCTTTAACTCCTGGATAATAAATGAGAGGTAAAAGAAACAGCTAGTTGTTTAACTCCTACCAAGTATTAATTTATACTAATTATTTCAAAGTAATTGCAGGTTCATGCCAGTGTTGGATATGCTTCAAGAAATCCATTTCAAACTATTGTCAAGAGTTAGACAGAAGGGAGATGAAATGAGAGACAGTAATTTGCAACTATGTCCCAAGATTAGGAGACTACTTGATGACAGAATCACTCAATCAAGGAAGTGGAGGGCAGTTTGGGATGGACAGAGCAAGTATCAAGTGAAGTGTAATACAAGGTTTGTAACAGTTGATTTGGATAAAAGGTCATGTGACTGTAGAAACTATGACCTTACTGGAATTCCATGTCCTCATGCCTTAGCTGCTATATACGATAGAAGGCATCAGCCTATTGACTATGTATCAGAATACTACAAAAGGGAAAAATACTTGGCCAGCTATTCATACCCTTTAACTGCATTGAAAGGCATTGACTACTGGGATTATCACTCTGATGAGGTCTTGCTTCCACCAGAAATACCTAAAAAGTTAAGGGGAAGGCCTAAGAGATTAAGAAGGAGAGAAGAATGGGAGGGGAGAAGCCATGGAAAAGGAGACAACACTGTTGAGAAGGTGCAGAGATGGAGTGGGAAAAGGGTGCAACATTGTAGCAAATGTGGTAAAACTGGTCACAGAAGACCCAAATGCCCTGATTTGCAACCACAGAATGAAGTCCAGGAAGAGGGTGGTCAATCTGCAGGTCAAAAGCAAGCTCAGACTAATGTCAGTAAAAGAACAAAGTTGGGTGTAGGAAGGCCAAAATTGCCCATTAGAAAGAAGGCTAGTTCAGGCATAGTGATACAAGAACCTCCAGTCATTCCTACACAAGCTTCTCAGGTGGTTCCACATCCAAGTTCATGTCACCCACCTCCATCACCTCAATCTACAACAATTGAACCACCTCCATCTAACTCCACTGCACTTTAGTTTGTTTAGTTGGCTTAACTTAAATGCTATGGTACTTTAGTTTGTTGAACTTAATTTGCTGGTATTTACTTTCATGGTAGCCCTTTTGGTGAACTTATTTAATGTATGTATGCTACCTACTACTTTTTGGACATGTGTACTATGTTTTTGTTGATCTTGAAATGAAATGGAATGAACTTCAACTGATCTAAAATAATTGTTAGCATTAAACATAATAGTTGAGTACAAATAATCAATGGAGATATTTTATCTTGCTATTTATTGCTACCCCATTCATAGAAATCATTACATTAACAGCAAGTACCAAGAAGATCAAGGTGCACAAGATACTGAATTGAACTTGAATTTTCTTCTTCAACATCTTTATTTTCTTTCTTTTTTATCCAAATTTTGCTCTAACTTCATCACTTTTTCCTCCAGTAAATCATTCTTCTATTTAAGATCTTGAATCATGTCCCTTGTCCTGCCACCAACCTCACTATCCACAACCACAAGAAAAAATTGCAACCTCCATCTTCCTAAGATTGGAAAAAAAATAATCAAACCAAAAATTAAGTTATCAAAAATTGAGTATAACTCAGAAATTACTAAAAATTGCAAAAAATATGTACCTTTAACTTACGACAACTCCAGAAACGTCTACCAGGATTCTTCAAAGTTCGTGACGTCCGTAGTTGAGCATTGTTACCACAATAACAATTCACCGAGTTATTCTCCCAATTCACAGATGAACTATTGGACACAGCAGACATGGGGTTTCGAGATTAGAAGCGAATTCCTTGAAAACTATGAGAGGAATTGATAACTATGAGAGGAATTATTTAGATATACACAATTTAATCTTGATTTATAGAGATGATATGTACTTGTGTATGTCGGTGTATATATATACATGGTCAACTGGTTACATTGTGACTCACCAAGAAAAGAGCCGTTATGTCACACCCAACCACGACATAGGACACATCAGTGCCAAGTCAGCACTTCCGTTGCTTTTTAAAAATCAGATAACAGCGTGATATATTTGTGCAGTTTAGTGGTTTAAATGAGACCCCGATGAGAACGGTGGTCTAATTGATAGTTTTTGACGATCCGAGTGGCCTATTTGATATAAAACCCGTTTAAAAATCAGGATAAGTTAGGGTTTAGGGTCTAGAACAACCCTAAACCCCAAACCCTAAATTCGTATACGGTTTATTTGTCGTTCTAAATATTTCTAAAACCCAAAATGGAAATGTTGAACCCAAAGGTTAATTATTGAACCCCAAGAAAATACAAATAAAATTTTAAAATTTTAATTAAAAAAATTGAACATTTTTAACCCCAAAGGAAATACTGATTAAAATTTAAAATATTAATTAAAAAAAATAAAAAATAATAATAATTTTTAAAAATAATTTTTTTTCTTTTAAAGATATAAAAAAATGAAGAATTTGGATACATGCCTAGCCTGAAAACACAATATTTCCTTGCGTGAAAGTGGACAACGGTATTGTTTTTTGCGTTGCTGTATTAGAGCATCTCCAACAAGCTCTTAGCTTCCTCCTCAAAAACAATTATATTAAATAGGCTCTTAAGTATTTAGGAGTTAAAATTTCAAATTGTCTTTAACAATCTTCTTTAAACCAACTCCTTCTTCATTTTTTATTCATTAACTATATATAACATAAACAAAACGGCCCAGAATCTGCAAAATTCCAATTTTTTGCTAAAACAGCAAAATTCCAGTTTTTTGCTAAAACTGCCCAGAAATCGCACAAAACTGCCCAGAATTTTGCAAAACAAAAAATTCTCCAAAACAGAAAATTCTGCAAAACAGAAAATTCCTGCTGAATGTAATTTACAATATAACAAAAGAGAGGAAAATGTGGATAGAAATGAGAGGGAAGTGAATATTTGATAATATAAAATTGAATGAAGAAGGGAGAGGAGAGAGACTCTTAAATTTGAAGAATGATTTAGAGCTCTTAAGTTTTTGAAGAGGAGCAAAGAACTTGTTGGAGTAGCATTTTGTAATCCTCTTAGTTATGTTCTTCAAATAATAACCAAAGAGCCTCATTTAAGAGGCTGTTGGTGATGCTCTTAGGTAGTCATTTCTAAATTTTAAAAAATGGACAAAAGGCAACGTTGATTTGTGTGCCGGAATTGAAAACGCCAATAAATCCTATTTGGGATAACTTTATTTGTGGACTTATGGATTTATTTTCGGATAAAAAATTTATATTTTGATAATTTTTTTAAAAAAGTATTTAATGTATATTTGAGATTCAATAAGTTGCAAAAATAAGTTGGAAAGTTAGGAATCTCTAACTTTGTTTTAAAATAAACAGACTTATTCTGAAAAAAAGTTCTCCCAAACACCCCTTTATGTTTCGTTGCTCTGTGAGGGCCTTAATTTTCAAATGTGATGTTTTGGGTCATTCACATTAAAAATGTGATGTTTTGGGCCTTTTCTCGAAAAATTTTACGCTAATTTCTTTGTTTATAAACCGCCCTGAACACAACAATTCTCCCCCATTTCACACTCCCCCTCTCTCCAGCGCTGCGCTCGACAAGTAAGAAATTTCGCTACAATATGCGTATTACATACATTTTTTGTATCTATTAACTCAATATCTCCGATATGCTTACTTACAATCTTTTTGTATCCATATATTTGCAGATTTCAAAAGACTAGGTTCAAAATTAGTTCACAAAATTGAAAATAAGGTTGGGTTTTCTTTAATTTTGGCCTATACTTACATTTTTTTGTATGTATATTCGACGATATTAGGTTTGATACTGTACTTATTGTATAAAATCAATGTATTGTGAGTATAATTTGTGATAATTTCGTAGATATAGACTATTGTTGATGTCTAGGTTTTTGTATGTAATGTATAGATAGTTTGATACATAATTTGTTTTCGGAGAGTACAGTATTTAGATACATTCTTGAGTTTCTTGTTAGTGAATAAGATTGTGAAACAATTTTAGTACATCCCGAACTTCCTGTGTCTGTGTGTGTGTATCAGAAAATGTGAATACAATTGGGATAATCATTTTTGTGATAATGTTAACAAATGGGGTTATAATAAAGTAATTTTTTGCTAGATAGGATGACTTTAAAATTATATTTGTAATTAGGTTAGGATTAGTGATAGCTATATATATTATATACAAATACAGGACAATGTATATAGCTGTATAAATTACCGTCTGTTAATTGCATTCTGCCTTAGTTGTCTAATTAGGGTGAATGGAGTGAAGGGTCGAGCTTAAAATGAAACAGAGAAATCCTTGACTGAAGGTGAATAAATGGTTTGTGTACTGTTTATATATATGGTATACTTATATGTATTTCAGTGTAGAATGTAGATAAAAGAGGCTATCAAAATATGCTGTTATATCTTGGAGACCCTACCCTGTAACTATATTTTGCAAGCTTCAATTACAACTAATTAAATGAATACCCTATCCATGCTTATCAAACTGGAATAATCTATATTGTTAACATCTTCATAATAGGTGGCCTAAAGAATTAGTTATGGCTTGATGCTTTCTGAATCAGATATTTGATTTTGGCTTCTGATCTCTTTTGTAGAATAGATATGATAAAAATTGATATTTTTGAATTAAATAGGAATCTCATGTACATATTAATTACGTTTATCAGTTTTTAGATTAATTAATAATAAATAATTCCCCCTAGTTCAGAGATGACCAGGAAATTTATATTAATCATAATTTTTATGTTAGGAAACATTAGTAAAAAAAGTAATTCAATCTAGGTCTATTTAGTAGCAGTAAATAAGTACGTGTTTAATAGGCGATTCTAGAAATATGTATTTACGCGTTTAATTTAAGTCTAGAGGGATTTATGGATTATTGAATAAAGATGCACAAAATGTGTTTAGTTCTCTGGATTTGAATGTTTTGCAATCAGAATTGCTATGTTTGCTTGATATACTATTGAATAAAACTTTACCTTAGGTTTTTAAGTGACTTATTGCAAAAACAACTATAATATCCGTGGTCACATTTTTTTCGATAGTTTGATATCCCTATAGAACTTCAATTGTGTGCTCACTCGGATTTGTACTCTGTATTAGTGTATTCTGTTCCAGTAACAACCTTGATTTTTTATCATTTTAAAGCTGTACTTTAGTTATACCTATGCTCTTTTCTTGATTAATTCTATGTAATGATACATATTGTTTATATTTATACATGCTGACATCTTGCCTATGATTTTGTGTGTACTTGCAGTAATGTTGGACGATGTCTTATTTGATATCTTCTCCGTATCTCTAATTCATCAAACAGCTTGTTCCTTCTTTTCTTCCTGTTAGATCTTTTAGCTAATCTCCTCACTCTCTGTAGTTCATCAAAAAATGCCGCAAAATGACGGTATTCGCTTCCTGTCATCTTCAATTAAAATTCCTTGTGAAACAATGCCGCAAAATGATGGCATTCAATTTACATCATCTTCCATTAAAATTCCTTCTTTTCAATCTCCACATCACCTTCGACGAAGACACCATCACATTATCTCTCCCTTTGCTTCAGTCCAACTCTCCAACCGTAACTCAGTTCTGCAATTTGTTGATTCAGTCAAAACTCCATTTACCCAGTTGGTTGAATCTGTCAAAAGCCCGTTTACCCAGTTCGTTAATTCACTCCAATCTTCCAGTAATATATTTAATTCAACCAAAAAGCATAGCATAAGAAATCCATTTCACTTAAAGTCCTCACTCTTATGTTCAGCTTCCTTAGCTCTAAATGGACCCGATGAGGGGAGTGTAATGACCCAGCCAAAGATTGGGAACCAATCTGCAAGTCAGAATGATGAAGAACGGGTTTTGATAAGTGAGGTATTGGTCAGGAATAAAGACGGCGAGGAACTTGAAAGAAAGGATTTAGAGAATGAAGCTATGACTGCACTAAAAACTTGCAGGCCGAATTCTGCGCTTACGATTCACGAAGTTCAGGAAGATGTGCACAGAATTATTGGCAGCGGGTACTTCTCTTCTTGTATGCCTGTTGCTGTAGATACAAGAGACGGTATCCGTCTTGTGTTTCAGGTATGATGTTTTTATTTTTATATAATCTGCCTGTTCGGTATTGTGTTATATTGTAAAATGTGTGAAGTAGACTCATGAGTTGAAAAACTTAAGTATCATGTTCTAAAACTACAAGGATGACAAACTCGGGAAGACGGGAACCGTGGAGACAGTTAAGTATCGTGTTCTAAAACTAAAAGGATGACAAACTCATGTGCCCGTTGCATATATATAGGAATTTAAGCAATTGAATATCTACTAATGCTAACAGTTTTAATTTTATATAATTACTAGCTTTTACTCGTATATATGTATATGCTTTGACCTGGAAAAGAACTAATTATAGTGGATTGCCTAGGAATATGCATCCTGTTTAATGCAAGATGGTTGTCAACTTATGTTTTATTACACTGTGAAATGCGTGATCTATGTATCATACAGTACCAATTAATTACTTGCCTGAGACTAGAAATTTTTTAGGGTACTTAAAAGAATTTGGACAGCGAAGAGGAGAATTAGATAGAATTTATTGAACATAGAGAATATATAATTTAAAAGGTACTTAAGGAATAACCTACATAAATATCATTGTTGGTGAGATGGTTTTTGTTCTTCTGAAAATAGAACTTTTTTACAACACTGTGGGGAAGCTAGTGGATGGTAGGAGATGTTCCTTGTAATTTGATTGCAGGTTCTTTCTGAAAGGGTTATTTAAAGCTGGTTGAGGAATAACAAGTTTCTGATTTTATGTAAGTCCCTATAAATTTGCCCAAAGAATATGGTACCTACACCCTTGGCAGTTCATGATTACTGAAAGCATAAAGTCGGATTATCTATCCACAAATCTGTTTGTAACAGCCTTGTACCTGTTTGTAACAACCCGCATGACTTAAAGCCTGCTAAAATAGGCAAGCAGCAAGCCAATGGTGAGATTTGTATATATCATATATGGCAATAACCCTTCCGGGCTTATTATGAAAGATATGACAATTTCTTTCTGAGCTGAGGCCTGAGGCTATTGATAAAAGTTTGGTAGTCTTTTTAACATGGCTCCAACTTGTCATGCCCTCCCACTATAATATTAATTCTTCCAATCTCTCCTCGAAGTTTGCCATGTAATACTACCATCGAGGTACCTTTATATTTAATCGGTCCTTTGCATTTCATACTATTTAGGTCCCAATCTACTTGGCTTTACTTCTTTGAGTACCTCTAAAAAGTTCGGGTCATATATGGTTGTAGATTTTCTGCTGCATCCATATTCAGCAGCTCAAGTCCATAACTGCATGTACCCTGCTTGCTACTCCTCTGGGGGTGAAGTGGCGGATGAGCTCTAGTTTTTTAATAGTAAACTCTATCTTTTGCTTTCTGATATTCATTCCAGACCATGTATGCCAAAAATAATCCTAATATCCGTATGTGCATAGGTATCCTGATATCTATCGAGAAAGAGTTATTGTGGCTGTCCTTGTTTCAGTTGACAATTCAGTTGGCGGTATATACGAAGATAACAAATTAAGTGGATCCTGTGCATTTTTTGTTCTTTTGCTGATAACTAATAAGAAATCCTAGTAGACATTGTATATAACATAGTTATATATTATTATGTGCTTAAATAATTCCTAATGCATATTGAGTAAACAGCTATGCTAGTGTAACTTTTATTGATGTTAAGTATGATTGCGGGTATCTACTTTCTACAATGGAATTATGAAAATATGCATCTCTTCTGTTCAAAGGTAGAACCAAACCAAGAATTCCGAGGTTTAGTATGTGAAGGAGCAAATGCTCTTCCATCAAAGTTTGTAGAGGATGCTTTTCGTGATGGATATGGTACGTTATAAAATTTTGCTTCTCTAAACATGCATATTTAATGTATATTTTATATAAGATATACACTTTCTCAATTTTGTTGTTACATTCACTATGGCCACTGATATGAGACCTGGTGCCGTTGGTCTCAAGTTATGCAGGGAAAATAGTCAACATAAGGCGTTTGAATGATGTAATCGACTCCATCAATGGTTGGTACATGGATCGGGGTCTTTTTGGATTGGTTCGTGTTTGGTCTCTTGAAATTTGTACTATTTTACTGCCCATCAAATTTGTTATCACAATATATGTTAGTACATATCTCCATTACTAACTATTTAATTTTGTTCACTTTTTTAAGGTCTCTGGCGTTGAGATATTTTCAGGGGGTATAATTAGGTTACAAGTTTCCGAAGCAGAGGTTAATGATATATCCATACGGTTCCGTCGCAAGACGTAAGAACCTTCTTGCTATTTTAAATATTTTTTATACACATGTTGGTGTATATATTTTCAGAATTCATGAGTACCAACATGCTTCCAATGTTCAGTGGCGAGCCAACTGTAGGGAAGACAAGGCCAGAAACTATACTTCGCCAACTAACTACGAAAAAGGGGCAGGTATTTATTTAACATGTACAATTGATCCTTACAAGCACAAAAATGAAAGGAACCCGCTTACGTGATTGTGTAACTTAACCTTAAAGTGTAATACACATCTGTCCAAGAATCTTTGACAAGTACAGCTTATGATTGTTTTTTTTTCTTTATTGGTAATTCAGATCAGTCATACCTGCCTACTTTTACTTAGCACTAGAATACCGCCCAATGTGTAAAAGCAATCTGACTTTTGCTTCTTGGAAAATATCTGTGGTATTCTTTGTATTTGGATTCTGTCAGTGTCTTCTTTCAGTGAACAACCAAGTTGCTATAGAGAAACGAATATAATATGTTTTCATATGAGCCTTTACCTGTTAACAAATTGTCTGCTGTATTTCTCATTATACTTGCCGATTGTCTTCTACGTATCTGTTTTTTGTATTTTTCCAGTCCAGTATGAGTTGTCCAGCTTAAGGATCCTATCATCCTAATTAGATAACTTAGTTATAACTTATAAGCATATACTTAAGTTTTTACTTGCAACCTATACGCCAATGGTAAGGATTGCTCTTTGTTCCAACTAGCTATGCCTTACAAAAGGTTACTCCACCTTTCCGTATTGGTGACTAGTTTCTGTTTCAGATATTGTATTGTCGTGTCTGATGTGTTTTCTAAATGTTCTTGATTGTATACTCTATTCTCGTTTCTCTTCATTAGATGAAATCTAGGGGAAGTTTTCCACTTCTGTTATAAGAATATCATTGGCTAATGGCTACTTTAGCTCACTGACATGATCTTTATCTATCATTGTATGTCTTATCTAGGTCTACAGTATGCTTCAAGGGAAAAGAGATGTGGATACTGTGCTAACAATGGGTATCATGGAAGATGTTAGTATCGTTCCACAGCCTGCTGGAGGTAATCTGAATTGCTGCATGCATGTTATGTATATGCATACAGATCCCTGTACTTATTTTTGCATAACATTTGTACTTCATAAATTTCTTGTTGTCATTGCAGATACAGGAAAGGTTGATTTAACAATGAATGTGGTAGAGCGTCAAAGTCATGGCATATCTGCTGGGGGTGGAATTTCAAGTGGGTGCGTGCTTTCACCAAAGCAAATGGTCCCGACACAGTTGAAAAATTGCTCGGTCTTAAAAATATATTTTGATTTCTTTAGCTGGTTGTCTCATCAATAATATATACTTTTACATCTTTTTATCATAGGATTGCAAATGGCCCTCTTGCAGGATTAATTGGCAGGTATACATTACTAAACTATGAGAGTGGAGTACTGTCGTTTTAAGTTCGTCAACTGCATCCAATGTATTACTGTAACCTCTTTTTTAAGACTATGCTAACTGATTCGATAAGCTAGTGTTTTAGCTTGTTTGGTGGCATATTTACCAAATTACTGCATATGTTTTGCCGGACTTCTTTTCTCCAATTTGCATTCAAATATCTGACAACATTGAGCTTTTAATCACTGTTCATTTATGTTTCATGCTCGGTTAATGCATTATGCAAATATGTGTGTGCTGTTTCTGTTACAAGGACTCCTGTGCATGTAACATTGTATTGTCAGAAATGGTAAAATCAGTTTCTTTAGATGTTAAAATATATCATATGAAAGGTGATTAGTATTTAGATATAATGCGACAACATGATGTTCAGATAATTTTTATGACAACCTCATCATCTTTCTTAAGTTGCAATTTCAAGAATAAAAGCATTTACATGAACATTGGCATGAGCGAAAGTGTGTTATCTTCCTTTCATTCCTGGTTCTAATTCTTTCCTATAAGATATGGCTTGCCTCCTATCCTGTGTGTTTGACATGGATTGTTCACCATTTAACTTTAGAGTCCATGCAAAGTATTTCTTTGATAATTGCTTTCTCTCCAAACAGCTAAATTGATTTACATTTTATTTTTTTATTCCCTATTACTGAGTATGCCATTCACTTTTTAATCCTTGATACAGCTGTGCAATTCATCATAGAAATCTTTTTGGAAGAAATCAAAAGCTTAATCTTTCACTTGAGAGGGGCCAAGTTGATTCACTTTTTAGATTAAACTACACAGATCCATGGATTGAAGGAGACGATAAGAGAACATCAAGATCAATTATGGTTCAGGTAATATGAGATTTATTTGATTTCGTTTTATGGTTAATGTGTCTGGTCTTACCCAACCAGCTTATGTCAGTTTAGCAGTTGACTTAAAAGCTTAAGATGGGAATACTGATTGTTGTATTTTCTTTGCCATGAATCAGAATTCGAAAACCCCTGGGAATCTTGTTTACGCCCAACCAGATGGTAATATGCTTACTATAGGCCGCGTTACAGGTGGCATTGAATATAGCCGTCCCTTTAGACCAAATTGGAGTGGAACAGCAGGAGTGACTTTTCAGGTAATATACTAGATCTGTGGTGTTTAACTTACGAATGAGTTTTAGATTTAGAGGGCTTCCTGATGTTAAGTTCCTGTTCTATGTGGTTGTCAGTTCGATAGGACTGCCAAAGCATGGCAGTAGGGGGTGATCTTGTTATTATAAAGTAAATAAGAATTTTGGATTTGCGCAAATCACAATTTAACTGAGAAGGAGTTGGTATTATGAATGGAACAAACAGCTCCTATTCAAGAGTTAAATATTTTATGCCCTGGACTGGCTTGAGCCCTATAGTACCATTACTTCTGATACTGCTCCTTTCCCATGTTCCAATTCACAGCGTGCTGGTGCTCGTGATGATCGAGGAAATCCAATCATAAGGGATTTCTACAGCAGTCCACTCACTGCAAGGTATGCAACTTTGAACCTAGATGCTTTTATTGGCTTGGCTGAGAGATTTATTGGCTTGTTATTACGTCATTGCTAGTTTGCTACACAGTATATTCATTTATGTTATTGTTTCAGCGGTAATGCCTATGACAAAATGTTACTTGCTAAACTTGAGAGTGTATATACTGGTTCTGGTGGCCCTGGCTCTTCGATGGTTAGTTCTTTAATTGATGTCAGACATATTGTGTTTCATACATTTAGATTTTCTGTCATTGCCCTCATATTGCAGTTGGTATTAAACATGGAGCAAGGGCTTCCTGTATGGACAGAATGGTTAGCTTTTAACAGAGTCACTGCTCGTGCACGAAAAGGATTTGTAGCTGGTCCTGTGTCCTTCTCGTTTGGGTAAGATGCCTCCTTTTATAAGAACCAGGTCTTAGTTGGGAATTGGCATTGGCACACTCCCTTGTCCATTTTTCCCGACTAAACAAAAATAATTCCCTGGTGCAAATTTTCTACTATCTCAGTTTTACTGCATCTTTGTGGTTTCTTGTGCTCATGTTTCTTGATGAACAAGTTCAGGAGTTCTTTTAATAGTATCATCTCTTATATTCGTACTATTCATGCCATGTACAGATCGAGTTTGTGCATTGTTATCAATCTTTAAAAAATTTCTTTGCAGTTTGTCTGGTGGTCACATGGTGGGTAATTTTCCTCCCCATGAAGCATTTCCCATTGGTGGAACTAACAGTGTGAGAGGATACGAAGAGGGGGCAATTGGATCTGGTCGGTCGCATGTGGTTGGCTCCGGAGAAATGTCTTTTCCCCTGGTAGGCATTCTTACAGTTGCCCATCCCAAATACTGAAAAGCAACACTGCATATACACTGAATTGGACCCATGACTTGTGGATTTATAATCACCACAGATGAAAATTAAAACTTGATAATAGTAATTAACTTACAGTAATTAGATACTTAGTTTTAGGTCACCAAGTAAGGCGCAAATTATGTACCCCAAATTTTTTTCATCTCATCAATTTTCTGAGGGTAAAAATGACGTTCCCGGCCTCAGATTTCCTTGATTGCATATTAAGATTCTCTTGTGATTTATAGTTTCACCCAAGCTTCACATTTTCTTTTTCTAAGAGGATCCTGATTTTGACACTTTAACTATTAATCAGTACTAATAATAGTCTGTTCAAATCTGTCTAAATTTTTGATGACCCAATCAAGGTAGTTGTGATACATTTGTTGCTCTGTAAATTTCATCGAGAAGTTGTAATAGGATTTTTACCATGCTATTGATGGGATGAAGAAGAAAACTCTAATATTACCAACTAATCAAGATGTACTGCAGCAGGTTGTTTCATTACTAATACTACGAGTTCATTACTTTATGTGAAACTTCATTTTTATTGCAAGTGTTCTAATTCCTTTCTTGTATAATTTAGACACTTTCGTATATGCTTTTTGGATACTTCCGTTGTTTTATTATATATGTAGTATTGCGAATCTAATTTATGATATTCATTATTGTTGGGGATCAATCGCGCTAAGTATTTTAGAGCGATTTATTATTAGACTGTTTTATTTAAATATGGTTATTTATTCAGCCCACATGTTTTGGGCTTTATATATTAGTCCAGTTGGGTTTTACTGCCGTTCTGTACATGTGATCACAGCTTATGGTTTTCACGCTTGGATTAACAAACATTTTTCTCTGAATTATAATTGATTCATTATCTATTTCGGGGTTTAATCTTGGGGTAGTGATTGAAGTTGCGTTTTAATCATCCTAGTGTGTGATAATCTTTCCTTTGATTACTGTCCTGCATCAGTTTAATTTATCATGTCAACTCAGTACAAATTTGTGCAATCTATTATTGGGTTGTACTGTAATGTGAAATGTTGTTATTTAGATGTTAAGTTCATAATTATTAAACTTAATTATGACTTTATCAACAAAAAAATTTGATTGATGTTCAGATTCTGTTTCTATTTGGAGACAATTGCTAATCCATTCTGTGATGCTGGTCTTCTCAGACATCTTCAAACATTCACATCTGTCATTCTGGAGTGGATTGAGTTCACTGATTTAGAAAATTTGATTCTAGGTTGCAGAATAGGAATTGTAGGAGTTGCAGGATTATCGGCATATGCTTGTGTTTGGAGTTTACAAGTTACTGCAACTGTAATACACTAGGGGTGTGTCTGTTTGCGAGGACTATGATCTCTTTATTGTTAATTATATTGAACTCGTATTTTCAAGCTTATTTCCTTAAAAAATTCACATGAACAAGTTTGGATCACTTTCCAGTTCATTTTTAGGGATTGTTTGATATGCTGTCTTACTTGATATTATAATTCCCATGGGAGTACAAAAGATATTTATACTTAATTCTTACTTCTTAGGATAGTAGTCCTTTAAAATCAAATAAGTTAATAATTAGGGAATTGTAATTATGTATGGTGAAACATGCTTACCCATGGATAGTTTTAAGTAAACATTTAGCCATCTACTTCCAAATTATGATGATTTATACAAGTTCGTCACTGAAATTGATGTTGTGATCTTGTTGTCGATTGTCATCACGTGTTTGCAGATGAAGCCTCTAGAAGGGGTGGTGTTTGCTGATTGTGGGACTGATCTTGGATCTGCCTCAACGGTACCTGGTATGCCTCTTTCTTTTTCTTTTTTTGGTTTGAGTAGTTGCATCGTCGGATGTCTTAGTGGTTAGGAAATCAGTTTGTTTGTATATGGGAGTATTTATTGGTATATGTGTTACTTATCAGGTGATCCTGCTGGAGCAAGACTAAAGCCTGGTAATGGTTATGGTTATGGAGTTGGCGTCCGCCTAGAGTCTCCATTTGGACCTTTACGCCTAGAATATGCCTTCAATGATCAAGGAACAGGGAGGTTCCATTTTGGTGTTGGTTACAGGAATTGACAATAGCAGTCTTACAATTCAGAGTAATTCTCTGTATATTTTTGTGATGAGTTAGAGGTTAATCTTTACTTTCACGTTAGTCGTGCAAGATTTAGTACTTTGCATAAATTATAAAATGGATGTTTAAATAATTTTATTTAGAAATGAGTAACATTAAACCAAATATGATAAGACAGGAATGCATTGCTGAGAGTCTTAATTTACTGGTTTAGCGATCACTCTGAACTTTAAGCGTACGAAGTGAAATGTTGTCCCTCGTATATTTAGAAAATAAAAATTGTACTTGTGTATTTCGATTTTGTACATTTCGTTAGATTAAAATCCTCTGGTAACATGTTGTGGGAGCAGAACACAAACATCTCGTTTAATGTCCGTTCTGCATTAGTTAGAATGTCGTGGGCACGATTTCAAATATTTTGTATCTCATATTCTCATGTCTTAATTATAGTCATTCTTAAAATCATATTATTAAAACTGATTAAAAAAATAGTTTATTCTGTTATGGCTAATTTGTAATCTTGTTTGCTAAAATCATCCAGTTTGGACTGTAGATTTTAGAAGTTTGATCTGGGATCATGATATAAAACTGTAAAAGGGTGTTACCGTAATTGTGTTTTAGTTTTGGATTACGATATAAGAGTAAAAATTTGTACAAAACGGCAAATTATATTTTACCAACAGTTAAACCGTTTATAAATTTGGAAAAATAATTTGTTAATTTTAAAGAACTACTACAATACTGACAAATTTTACAGCGTTTTTGTAAATAAAATGGTACTTTTACAAATTATTTTTAAAAAAAATACTTTTACAAATATTTTGAAAACAAGGTAAAAATGAAAAGAATTTTTTAAAAAAATGGTATTTTTGATAAATTTTCAAAAAAAATTCAACATGCTTATTTTTGGATGAAGGACAAAAATGACATGTTTTTAGAGTCAAAGTAATGAATGTAACCAAATCTGGAAAATTGCGCAAAAATAGTCGATGGGATACGCATTTGTCAAATGGGTATCATGGGATACGCATTTGACAAACGCGTATTCTTTACTAATTTTTTTTTTGAACAAAAAGGAATCAATTCATTAATCAAAAACCATACGGCATCTACAAATACAATCGGCACAGGATCGCTGTTGAATCCTTCCTAGAGGCAACCAAGCGATTTGAAGATGATTGAAAGTATGTGCAAGTAGTTTTTCCATCGAACTATTCTGTGTAAACGACCATAGATGCGATTCCATAATAACCTTCTTCCCTGAATCAAAAACCATGAAAATCTTGCCGATCAATAGCCTCGGTCATGGAACACACCAAAATACAATCAAAACAAAAACTCAAACTCTCACAAGGAGAGACTAACAAAACCCAAATAAATTGGGAACTTATTGAAGAAAACAAGATATGAAAGAAGAAAACGAAAAGGGATTGGGGCTCTCCACCGGTGAATACCGATGGAAGTCCCCTCAATTCTATGATTGGAGGCTAGGATTTTAGAAAAAAAAGAGAAAACTTGAACCAAGATATCTTAAAATTCACTAATTTTTTTTTTTAAAAAAAATCTTGGATGGGTTACGCAGTTGGTAATGGAGTAATTTTTTTTTTTAAACAAGCATTAACCAGATGCGTAATCCAAACTTTTGTTACCCCTGTGAAACCAGCTTTAAAGGAGAATATTACTTCTGCAAATGCATAACCCAAGCAGAAATATTAAAAAAAAATTATGAAGGATACGCATTTATCAAATGTGTATCTCAGAATAATCATTTAACAAATGCGTATTTCATTGATATTTTTGCGCAATTTTCCAAGAAAGGCTATTTTGTCAGTTTGCTTCTAAAATCGGTTGACTTTGATCCTCGAAAATTGTTCCCTTTCAAATTGTATATACGCGTTCTCACACCTGCATTGTCGCTACATTAATCTCACTTTGCATTCTTTATAATCATTACTCCCTCTGTCCCTTATTTTCTTCCCGTTTAGAATGTCGGGACTGTTCATAACAAGAGACAAATTACTAATTTATGTCTAATCTATAAAACAAAATATAGTGATCTTGTTGGATTCGTATTTATGAGTACTTTAATACAATGAAGTTTTTATATTCAATACTAATACGAAATTAAAAATATTAACGAGTGAAAGTGTGTGTTGACAAATGTGTACAAGAGAAATGGGAAAAGTTTTAAGGGAAGGAGGGAGTATCAAAAACCCCAAAGAGCATGGTATATATATTTACACAAATATGCTACTCCAGAATCTAGACCCTACTGGTTTTTCTTAGTAATACTTGAGATCCACGCTTCTCGCTTTGCTTTCTTCCGCAATTTCACTCTCACCACGTTCTCTCTCTCTCCCCCACCTGTGCTTTCTTCATGTTCGCTTCATCTCGCTCTCTCTCCCCCCCTCTCTCCCTCCCTCCCTCTCTCCCTCCCTCCCTCTCTCTCTCTTCATTATTATAAATTAATTTAAATCAGTGGAGAACAATTCTAGTTTTAGGCACTTTTAGTATTTGGTTAAGTTCTCGAGGATTTATTTAATGTATTGTTAACTAACTTAATGCTGAATATTGATGAATTGATTGTATTTAGTGAATCATTTCATAAATTAATGGAGGAGGTGATGTGTGATATACATACTACTACTACTACTCAGCCTTCCTCTGTATTCAGCTGGTGAGACCTTTACGTTATTTCATTTTTTGTTCAAACTTTTTGTATTTTATTAATAAATTTTGTGCTACTTAATTAAGATCAATTTAGTACTATTCATAAAGTCATACTAGCTGATGTTAAGAGTTACAGAGCACTATTTACTCAACTAATCTTAGAACTACTACACGACCGTGAAGAAAACGAAGAAATTGATCAGGTTCTCATATTGTTATTGTATCGTTTGCTTAGTTGATTATATGTTCGCAGTTTCAATTTAGCTCGTATGTTTGTTTTTCATAATGTATTGCAAATGATCTAGCATAGGAGTTAGCATATATGAAACACAAGTTATAACAATACGAAATTTTTGTACTAAAAATATTGTTGTGCGGAATCCTCTACACTTTATTCGTGCTAGTGGAACATCTTGTGTACAAAGAGTTGGTGGATATATGATGATGGAGTTTTTATTATTTATTGCAGTATAAGATCGGTTCCATGTCGACCAAGCTGCAGCTAGATACGGTTATCTGCCAAGACATCGAGGAGTTAGGATTTAACTCTTCAAATGATGATAAAGTGAATGTGGTACACAAGTTACTGGATACTTTTCTTTGGCAAGGGAAGTGGTCTAAGAACAATATAACTACGCCAAAAGAACGAAGAACGGCCAGTGACAACAGGTGAAGTAATTCATTGTATTCCTGTCTGTTTAGCTCTACTGACTTTCTAAATGGACATTTGTATTCGTATTATGCTTTGTCGAGATATTCCTACCTTTATATTACCAGTGCATTTGGATGTACCTTTCCCTACGCATATGACCATATTTGTGCCTAAGAAAGTCCTTTTGATTAATTTTACCACATGTTTTACATGAATATATCTAAATATTGTTAGAAATCCTCTTTTGAGCAGGTTCTCTAGAGCAAATCGAGCAGAGTCAGATAGTATTGCTGCAACCAATGTTGAAGGTAAGAGAGAGCATGGATCTGGAAGAGGCTCTGGACCTCTATTGTCAGGGACAGCATACTGCATTTCATCTTGCAGCATGATATTGCTCAACAAAATTGTTCTATCAAGTTATGCCTTTGATGCAGGCATATCATTGATGTTGTATCAGGTACTTTCCTCTTTTACCATTTTCCCTTGAGGATAACAGCGGACAACTGACTTCTAAGTTCTAGCAAATTTGCAATCTTATATATTATAATTTGAGTTTTCGAATTATAGTTGTACTCTTCAGTTAATCACCGAAAGTTTGTCATTCTTGTTCAATCAAATTGACCAAGAGGTTACCTTCTTACCTATGTCGTGCAGAATCTCATCAGCTGTATACTAGTTGCTCTTTTGAGTTTGTTTGGAGCAGTCACAGTGGAGAGGCTGAATTGGAAACTTATTAGGGTGTGGCTTCCGGTCAATGTCATATTTGTGGCCATGCTTGTATCAGGCATGTACAGGTATGTACTTAAGCCCCGGTACAGATGTTATCTTGTAACCTTTTCTGCTCCAATTAAATAGTGAATATATGAACTAAATTCAGTCCTAACTACACTCATGTTCTCTTAACAAAGAGTCATTAGTCAAGTATAAAGTCTGACATTTCGTTTCTAATGTTGTAAACCTTAAATCTTTTTAAGATATCCATTCTTGTGTTATTGATGCATCCAAATGTATTCTGTTTAATATTTTCAGCTTGAAATTCATAAATATTGCAATGGTGACTATTTTGAAGAACGTGACAAATATTTTAACAGCAATTGGTGAATTCTATATTTTCCGAAAGCGTCAGAATCAGCAAGTGTGGGCTGCCATGTTTCTTATGGTATATAATCTCTTCTCTTGTAAATATACACAATCTGGTTGGGGGACAAAGGTTATAGGCACATTTGGTTGTTCTGTTACGTAAGGTTCTATTTCTGTGCTTACAACTATTTTATCTGCCTCATTGCATACAATTTTAATTAGATGTTGTCCTTGATTTCATCAAGTTGCTTATCAGATGTATATTTAAACTCTGGCATTTTTAGGTTCTTGAATTTCTGTTTGGCACTCTGTACATTAAGTTATATTGGCCCTTTTAATGCTTGGCATTGGAAATATTGGAATGTAAATTTAGAATTGCCTAAATCAACTTTACCATAAATTGAGATCTATTTTTATTTATAGTTGATGTCAATATACCAAATACGAGTGATATCCCCACTGTCCTCCTACTACCATCTGTTTTTGTTTCCCGGTTAGAAAGCTTATTTTCCGTCTTTGGCACATTGCAGATTATCTCTGCTATAACTGGCGGTATAACAGATCTCACATTTGATTCTGTGGGTTATGCATGGCAATTTTCGAACTGTGTTCTAACTGCAAGCTACTCGGTATGGAATTTCTGCAAGGCCACTCATTTAATATTGGCTACTATCACCCAGTTTGTGAACAGAATCTGATTCTGTTGTAAAATTGCGTGACATCTACTTATGAACCATTTGAATTCAGTGTCCATGTGAAGCGTATCTACACTTCTACATTCTCATAAAGTGTTCTAAATTTTGCAACAGCTCACCCTGCGTCGTGTCATGGATAAAGCAAAGTTGTTGACTGATTCTGGATCTCTCAATGAAGCTTCGATGGTTTTGCTAAATAATATGTTATCTTTGCCGTTTGGCATCTTCTTGATTTTTCTGTTCAATGAATGGGACTACGTAATTAATACGTAAGAACATTTTCATATATGACATCAGTTATCAATATTCACTATCCCGTGTATTATCCTCATCAATTTTCAAAATCTAATTGGCAGGGACGTAATCAAGATGCCTATGTTTTGGGCGGTGGCAACAGCTAGTGGGGTACTAGGACTCTCCATTAGCTTCACATCGATGTGGTTTCTTAATCAAACTGGCCCAACCACCTACAGGTAATAGTTGCATCCAACAATCTACTGCTATAACCCAAAATCTTGCACTTTTTGATTCGAATGCATTAGATTCACGGTGAATCATTTTGTTGCCAGTTAAGTTTTTGGCATGTCCTGGATGCTTGACATTTGTGCATGCCTTGATATTTTTGACAGTTTGGTCGGTTCACTAAACAAGATACCTATCTCCATTGTTGGTATCGTATTATTTAAGGTCCCCGTCAGCCTTACAAATCTCTTCAGCATCCTCTTCGGTAATCATCTAAGTTATACCAAGATTTTGGCAGTTCAAATAGTTTAATTTAAACTATATCGAACATTAATGAATATGTAATTTGTACTTTACAGGTCTATTTGCTGGGGTCTTCTTTGCAAAGGCTAAAATGGCCTGATCCTTGAATTTAATTTGCTAAATAAAGTTGTCAAAAGGTAAAAGAATATACATACTCAAAGGGTAGTTAGTAATTTACATGCTGCTGGAACTCATAAGAATTCTAATGGCTACAACATACACAAGACGAGCATTCTCATAATCAAAGACAATCAAGAAGTTAGTCTCAGAGCTTGTACCTGATATATACAACAAAATATCTAGTTTTATACTTGTACTATCTCGAGAGATCCAAGTCGTGGCTTTAGCTCTTCCTCTTTCAGTCTTTATAGTTATACTAGCATTGCTCGGACGATTATTTTTTGATTCACATGTTCCTGAAAAACATTAAAAAGTTATGACATATTGACGGTAGCAATTGTTGATAATTTTCCTTTCACACTTAGTGTTCCGGCATATATATCATTTTATTCCATAACATAAACTGGGATCTACTATATACTGATGGAACTTATCAATAAAGCTCGTCGCAAGGTACCACTTTGTGATTATTATACAAATTTTCGTGTTTCAAAAATATGTGTAAGATTTTATATCAAAGTCCATAGTGAATTTTACGTGATATTTGATTTTTTTTTTAATTTAAATGAAATTTTATGTTAAACTGGATATTTTAAGTCATGTATTTTTTACGAGAAATATCATATTATTATAGTACTATATATTATTTTCATATAAAATGTTCTTTAGTGCAACTCAGGTATTATATTAGCGGACTATTAAAACGTTGAAATGGTAGCTTACAATTTTTTCAAAATGTACAAACTCCAAAAACGTTTTCAAATAAAGTTTCCGAGTGACGTGAATGTAACATTTTGAAAAATTTTAATTGATAAAATTCATGTGAATGCAAAAGAATTTATCATAATTAATTAAATTAATATCAATAAAATTTTGACACGCCGCATTTAAGAACGAATTTGAAAACTATAACATTTTCCTATTTAAAATTATTTTTTTTCTACCTTCTCCTATAAAGATGGTGCCTCACCATTCTTATAAGAATAAATCTCGACACACATACTTGAACACTACAATCACATTTGCACGATTTTAGAAATATATTAACGGACCTTCTCTCAATATTTTGTTCTCTACGCTAAGTCGCTAACTATGAACTTGTGCATTTACAATATATTGTCTAAAATTATTAGTTAAAACGATATAAAATATTAATGATTATGTTATGTTCTAATGTAATTTGCTATAATGATTGTTTATATTTTAAAAATGGTATGTTATTATTATTTTAAGTTATTATAAACAAAATGTATTATTTTAACATAGTATTAGATAATGTGAAATTCATTACATGTCCCTAGAGATTAGACAGAAATAATTAATATGTAACACTTGCCTAATCTTTTTTTTATGAGTAATGTAACATAGAAATGCAAAAAAAATGAACATTCTTTATAATTATTATTTGAAGATATGCTTAGCCCTTTCTTCTAAATCGAGCTTTGACCAAGAATACTCCCAAAACTTATATCACATAACAACAATATCCCAAAGCACTGATGATGGCCATAAATACCCGTCTATTACGCATTTCATATGAGAGTAATAGGGTTACACATTTGATATTGGGGTAACTTGTATAGACTTTTTATCTATTACGCATTTGGAGCTGAGAATGGGTAATAGGGATTACCCATTTTCCAAATGCGTAATAGGCTTCCCTGACAGGTCTATTACTCCTCTTCCAAATGCGTAATATATATAAAATCTATTTCTTTTTTCTCAAATGCGTAATAAAGGGATATTTATGGCCATCATCCATGATTTGTGTTATTCTCGTTAGTTTTATTAAAAAATGAGGTATTTATGTCATTTTTTCTTCTAAATCTTTTTTTTTTTTTGAATTCCTTTAATAATTTTTGTTATCAGACAACTTAGAATAATATTTTTACTATCACGTTACCTTTGTTTGTATTGACATTTATGCATTAAAATTATTTAGTTAATTGCTAACTAAAATAATTCTTTTTTGAAAAAATATTGTAAAACTAATTAGAATATTTAACTTATACTAAAATAGCAAGTTGCCGAAGTATTTATGTAATATAATTATGTTCTTTTAATTTTTTTAGTAAAATTTGTCAATGATGCAAGAAGCGTAGCTAAATATATTCTAGTACAAATAAACATTTTTCAATTTAAAAGTTAAAAATCACTTTAAAATCCGGGCTTTAAGCCTAAGCCAAACGACTCTAGAGTTGTGTTGTACAACTTACAGTGCTTGGCTTGTATTTATATGAAGTTTGAGATTTGATCGAATTTCTGTTTAAATGGTAATTAATCGAACTGAAGAAGTTGAATTTTTTTGGTTTGATTTGGTTCGATTAATATCAGGGTTCTTGAATCAAAAATATATATATATAGGTCATTGTTTCATGGAGAACCATCTTACGTGGAGAACTGTGGAGAACCACTTAAAATGCATTAAAATTGCTTCATATATAAGGGCCCCGCAGGGGCATCTTCACAAAAGAGTCTTATAATTCTATCCTCTATCTATTTATAAAAAAAATTACAAAAAAAAAAATTTTTAATTTTTTTTTCAAAAAATGATGACGTATTTTTTAAAATTTTTTTAAAATATTTTTTAAAATTTTCTTTTTTTGATAAATGGATAGAGGGTAGAATTATAAGACTTTTATGTGAAGCGGCCCCGCCAGGGGCCTTATATAAAGCGCAATTTTAATGTATTTTAAGTGGTTCTCCACGGTTCTCCACGTAAGATGGTTCTCCATAGAGTGGACTCATATATATATATATATATATATATATATATATATATATATATATATATATATAGGATCTTGTTCTAATAGAAACTAACTTAGAATAAAAACTAGAAACTAAACCTAAATTAAATATTTCAAGCTAATCTAATGATCAAATTAGGGGTACTCCAATACAAAAAATGTTTAAAATTATTGGTTCTATTCAACAAAAATATAAAAAAAATTAAAAAAATTAAAAAAAGTTACTGTTCACGGGATGACGTGGCACGTGAACAGTAACTTTTTTTAATTTTTTTTTAATATTTTTGTTGAATAGAGCCAAGAATTTTATAAGTTTTTTGTGAAGATGCCCCTAGCGGGGCCATTAAAATAAATGAAATATAATTTATTAAGTGTAGGTTTCTAGTTTTTATTATAAGGTTGGTTTCTATTTGAACGCTAGCCTATATATATATAGGCTCATGCTCAAAAGAGAACCCCTTAAAAAGAAAACTTAGAGAACTCCCCATTTAACCTTTAGATTTATGATCTAATGGCCCCGCCACGGGCCCCCTCACATAATAAACATAGACACTCACACACATTAACAAATCCCAAAAAAAAAACTTCAAAAAACAAAACTATGGAAATTGTATAAAAAAATGTACAAAAAAATGGTATATATATAAAAAAATATATTAAAAATATATTTTTTATATTAAAAAATAAAATAAAATTTGTGGACCCCAAAGACAAGTCAGATGAATTCTCAAAATGAATTTGAAAATGAATTAATCAACAGTGTAGATGAAGTTCTCTAAGTTTCCTATATAAAAAGTTCTCCCTACATGAATTACATTTACTCGTATTTTTAATGTTTTTTTATTGGTTTTAATATTATTAAATAATTATTATTAGTATATATATGAAATATATATTACCGTTAAATTCTAAATTTTAACACATGTACATTAAAATATGAATAAATGAATTTAATATAATATATGAGAAAGAAATTAAAAAAAATATCCGATATGTTCTCCGAATACTCTCCGAGTTTCCATGTAACCGAGTTCCAATTCTTACGACTTTGATTAATATTGTGAGTCCAGTTTAGTTTAGTTTTAAAATACTAAACATTTCAATATTAGATATTTTCCGCCCAATGCTCCACCGTAGAAAAATATATTCATATTATGTTAAAGTAACTAAATATATATTAAGCTCTATTGCTGGTTAATTATATATAAACAAATAACGACATTTTATAGGTTTCCAAAATAAAAAAAATGACATTGTCAAGAAGTAAACTAGTCACTGGCGATACCTCACAACATAGTTATTACGGCTCTAGATGCACCAACTTTCAACTGACCGAACCACTTTGAACATTGTCTGAAATAATTCAAATTAGAAAACATATACTGGTATAACTTTTGAAGTGGAATTCAAACAAGAGTACTGTTACCCCTTATTTCACATCTTTAACAATATACGATTCAACCAACACCAGCAGACCTAAAAAGGAGCATTATTACGTACTTAAGAGATCACGGTGTTACCAGCATGAAGCAACACCTTAAGTGGGAAATTAAATTCGATACGACGAGACCATCTCAATTAAATCCATTTCCTTCTTTCCATTTGTCGAATCTTCAAATAAGTCCGTGACAGGGTCATTGCATCCTTGATAAGCAACCGTAGAAGATGTGATTTCAGTAGCCATGCCACCCCACAAAGAAGCAAGGTAATGGTCAGGCCTCATAAGATCATCCCTCTCTTCTTTCGACAAATCATGATTATCGCACGTCAATGCACCAGCTGAGGATTCGGATTCAGTTGAGAAAAGGGACTGCATGAACTTCAATTCATCATCACATGTTTGTGTAATTATGGAAGTTGAGTCCTCTGATGGAGATTGAGGAATAGCAAGGTTCATGCAATTGATCGATGGAGCTTTCGATAATGATGCCGACTTGCTAGGGTTTGGATTCGACAGTACTGCAGTGGTGCTACGAAATGAGACACTAGTACTGGAGTAATTATTAGGTTCCTGAGATGCCTTGGTCTTGATGTACTCTTGTAATGGGGATGGTTTGAGTACTTTTCCATTTTTAGCTCCACTTTTTTTGTTCTTGCGGCGCGAGTTTTGTCTTCGTTTAGTAGCATTCCAGTGATTCTTAATTGAGTTTTCAGTCCTTCCAGGGATTTGCTTAGCTATATCTGCCCATTTGTTGCCAAGCCTTTGATGAGCTTCAATTAGCAAATTCTCTTCTTCTTCACTCCAATTATCTTTCTATAAAATCGAACAATCGAGATGCATTAGTGAATTAATGTTTAATAGCAGCAAATTACTGTTCAATTGTTGCAGCTGGGAAATACTCCAATTTACGCAAATTAAAGGCACGTTACATGTTTAGCAATGATTTGCGTTTGGACATATATAAATTGTAGTAAAAAAAGTTTACTTCAACCGGAACATAATTTCTGCTTATATATTATTATATATAAACATGCATGAGCCGAATACATGTATATAATATATGTGTGCTTATTTTTATGCTAATTATATTGTTCCAGATGAACAATATTTAATTTATTAAGTGTAACACAATACAAAACTGAGATATTAATTTGGATAAGATCAGCAGTATTTAAAAGTAAAGAATTGGTTGGCAATAATCCATAGTATTATGAATGTATGTAGCCTGCTTAAATTTTGCAAGATGATAGAAGCTAATCATTTATTTACAAAACATAACCTTAGCCTTTTAATCAGATTTAAGTCAGGAGCTCAAAAGTTTGCATTGCAAAGAATATATACATATATTTCATATTTGTACTTACATTTATAATATGTACAACACAAAAGCTAAAAATTAGGGGGCAACATGGAGTATTTCCGTTTTAACATTGAAAATATTGTGTGTAACTGTGTGTAGGTCTATTTTGAAGAGTTGAATAGAATCCAGTTCTTAGATACCATATCCCAGATAAAAAAATATAAAAATATATGATCAGTTATATATAAGTAAAGATACCTAGCTACATCTTCATGAAATAAAAGGGTAAACCCTAATTCTTCAAACGATCAAGAACAATATTAAGAGAGAACACTGACCTTGATATCAGGGCGGAGATGGTTGTGCCATCTTTCACGACATTGTTTTCCGGCACGACCAGGAATCTTTCCGGCTATCTGAGCCCATTTCCTCACTCCAAATTGATTTACCAACCTAATCAATTTTCTTCATCCACCACCACAAACATTAAAATACCATTTCAAAACAAACAAACTAATATGCACATAGCTTGAATCTACATGTTAATTATTATAGAATAAAGATGATTAAAATAACAAAAAATAGAAACCTGTCTTCTTCATCAGTCCACTGTCCTTTGATTAAGTGTGAAGAGTATTCATCACCTTTCCCATATGATCTCCTTGATTGATCTTCTAATTCTTTGCCGACCAAGTTAAGATTACTATTGTCCCAATCAAGAATACCACTCTCAATTCCATTCATGAAACTACCACTATGAAAAAAACTTCCCAAACTAGCTTCACTTGTACCATTTTCATACTCACAAACATTACTCACTTGAAAACTTCCATAAGAGGAGGAGAAAGGATTAGAATAAAACTCATGAGATTCCCTAATTTTCTTGTTTTTTTGACCAAACAAAAATCTATCAATGGCTGAAAGTGGAGGAGAATTTATATTCTTTGGTGATATTTCATACCCCAAAACCCTACTACCTCCTTCCATGAGACCTAGAGAGTTGTGTGTGTGTTCTTGCTAGTGTATATATATATATAGAGAGAGGATTTGTTTGGACAAGAGGAATTGTTGAAATGCATGTAGAGCCCTTGATTTTGATACTAATCCAACGGCTAAGAATTGAGAATGTGTAACTCCTCAGATTCCTCTCCCATGCAAATGGAGAAAGAGACTGTAAGGAGATATCAGTGGCTAGCTCTCTCCTGTCATTAAAACCTCTGCAATTAAGAAAATAGTTATTACCTGATGAAATTACTTTATTTCATTATTCTTTTTTCTATCTTTAATGTCTCCTCTCCGAAAATTCCTAATTTTGTTCTTATCGTTTAATTCTTTATGAAATGTATGTTAATTGTAATTATTGTGTTGATATTCCTCCCAAAAACAGCTAGCAAGCTATAATTTTTATCTTGACCAAATTTATTAACAAATTATATAAACATGCAAGTGCTTTTTTTTACCGGACCTAATCCCTAACCATGCATCAATGGTTGCAATCATATGTCCACGTAAATTTTAGTGAATAACTATTTATAGGTTTAACATGAAAAATTGATGCGAATATTAGGAGCTCACGTCATTGTATTCGTGCTTATATTTTAAATTTCTAGGTTCTTCCTATTTGCGTAAATTTTTCATGGATAAATGATTTGTCAAACATTGCTGGTTGTCGACCAGACGACCAGTGTCCTTTTTCCACAATTCATATATAATAAATTTATCTAATTAAATAAATTACATGATTTGTATAGCATGATATAATGAACAAACAACTCTAATGTAGTCTTTTTTTTTTTTTTTGAATAAAATGCAGAAATTCTATTAAAACGATGAATCATACAAGAGAGTCTCCATCAATAATTGAGGAGGAGACGAGAAAAAGTTTTGACAATTTAGCAAACATGGGATTCTAGCCATATTATGGGCTGCCTTGTTTGCTTGTCTTTTAACAAACGAAAGAGATAAACTCGCATTAGACGCCACACGCTCCCGGCACATATCAAGAACATGCCCTTCTTCAAACTGATTATCACACGTACGTCTAATCGCCTGAATTAAGAGAAAGGAATCAGATTCGACAACCACCCTTTGGTATGGCATGGTCTCAAGCCACTTCAAACCTTCGAAAATTGCATGAACCTCTGCTGCAAAAACTGAACCCACCTCCGGAAAGCAACAAACATCCCCTGCTACAAACTCTCCTAACTGATCTCGCAGAACAAGGCCAATCGAAAAGCTATCTGCACCTGGCCTGACAGACGCGTCGACATTCAGTTTTAACCACCCTTCAGCTGGAGGAAACCATCTCTGAGCATAAGAAACCTTTGAGGAGCTATTCGTACTCTGCACAGAAAATCTGACAGACTTGGCCGCTTTCCAATCCAGAAAAAACTTAGTGCTCCAGTCCATAGCAATATTAGGAGTAACAGGTTTATTTTCCCACACCTTCTTGTTTCGAAAGAACCATATTCCCCATAAGACTCTAGCAATCAAACTGATTTCATCCCCACTAGCAGTACTCATCTTCTGTAAAAGCCACTCAGATGCATCATAGACCTGTTGCATATCAAAAACATGCCCCACATAACTCCAACATTGATTAGCAAACGGGCAGACAAAAAATACATGCAAGAGGTGTTCCTCATCCACCTCGCACATAGGACACACAGTAGAAAGAGAGACACCCTTTTGTTGCAGCCTGTTTTTCACCGGGATGTTGTTCCTACAGAATCGCCAAAAGAACACCTTAACCTTATGAGGTAGATTCAAGCGCCAAATTTTCCCCCAGCCATTTGATTGAATAATTTCTCCTGTCCCTACATTTCGATCATGCCAGAGATGATAGCCTGACTTTACACTGTATTGGCCATTGGTGGTCTTGGTCCAAGCTACTCTATCTTTAACTCCATTTTGAGGAATCCGAGTAGATAAAATAAGGTTGGCATCCTCCTCAACAAAAATAGACTTGACTTTATCGATATCCCATACTCTCGAGCCTGGCACCATCAAACTCGACACAGACCTGTCCCCCAAATCATAGTTTACGTTCTGATAGACTTTAAAATCAGGCTTACCTCTTAACCACTGATCTTCAACCATATTTATGTCTTTCCCATCTCCCAGAACCCACCTGCAACTTTCAGATAACACCTTCTGTGCAGCAATAATTCCTAACCATATATAACTCGAACCAGTGCCCTCCTTTGCATGGAGAAAATGTGTATTATGATAATATCGAGCCTTGAAAACTCTAGCCACCAGAGAATTAGGGTTTTTGATGAAATTCCAACATAACTTACCAAGTAAAGCTATGTTATAACCATGCAAGCTCCTGAATCCCATGCCCCCTTTGCTTTTGATCATACTCATTGCGTTCCAAGACAACCAGTGAATACCTTTTCTATCACCCGAGCCCGAATTCCACCAAAATCTATTAAGCATCCTTTCTATTTCTTGACAGAGTGACTTAGGGAGTAAGAAACACGACATGCAGTAAGAGGGAATCGATTGAGCAGCGTTTTTAATAAGAATCGCCTTACCAGCTCGAGAGATAGGTTTAGCTTGCCAACCTTGAATCCTCTTCCAAACCTTTTCTTTCACAAAATCAAACACCCGCTTCTTTGATCGCCCTACTAAAGAAGGGAGTCCCAGATACTTTCCTTGACACAGATCATTGCTAACACCAAGAATACTTGACAACTCGGCACGTTTAGACCGACTGACATTTGTACTATAAAACACACCAGATTTTTGAAAGTTAATAGATTGACCTGACAGACTTTCATATTCCTCCAGCAAAGCTTTTACAGCCAAAGTCTCAGTACTATTCGCTCGAAAAAACAAGAAACTGTCGTCAGCAAAAAGAAGATGGGTGATAATTGGAGCAGTCGGACTGATTTGAGCACCATGAATAACATTTGCAGCAGCTGCGTTATTTAACGATCTAGACAAACCCTCAACACAAAGTAGAAAGAGGTACGGGGAGAGGGGGTCTCCCTGTCTAAGCCATCTCATAGGCATAATAGGACCAATAGAAGACCCATTTAGACAAAACTCGTACGATACTGTGGTAACACACATCATCATCCACTCTATCCATTTGTCACAAAACCCCATCCCTTTCATTCTAGCTTTCAAATAGGACCAGTCGACCCTATCATATGCTTTGCTAATGTCCAGTTTGAGCGCTACTTCACCATCAATGCCTCTGTTTTTCTTGTTCATATGATGAATGACCTCAAAAGCCACCAACACATTGTCAGTTATGTTCCTACCAGGGACGAACGCCGACTGATTCTCTGAAATCAACTCAGGAAGAACAAGTTTCAACCTATTTGCCAACACCTTTGCCATGATCTTGTAGAGAACATGTTGGGATTTATGGGTGATGGAATAGACAACTTAACTAGTTTTATTGGTATACTTAGTTTTACTAAGTAGAACATACTGTCACAGTCTGAAATGTATTCTTGTAATTTAAAATAAATACTGTCATGTAATAAGTGTAATTCTTGGAAGAAGTTCGATTATGTTCAGGCCTCAAGAAATACATAAGTTCGACAGAAGGAATAAAAGTTACTGTCAAGCCCTGACAGTAAGGTTACAAGGAAACAACATGTTGCCTAGGTCGACAGCAAGTTTCATGGAGTCAACAGCAAGTTTCGACTTGACAGCAACATTGGCTGAGATTCTGATGACAGCAACTTTAATATATAGTTTGCGACAGTAAGTTTGGAATTCTTGACAGCAATCTCTGCGGGAAATACATGCTGTCAATCAAAGCACAATTCTTGACAGCAATCTCTGCGGGAAATACATGCTGTCAATCAAAGCACAATTCTTGACAGCAATCTCTGCGGGAAATACATGCTGTCAATCAAAGCACAATCCTTGACAGTAATATCTGCGGAAAATTCATACTGTCAACCAAAGCATAATCCATTGACAGCAAACTTATGGCAAACACACTGTCATATAGAATCAACTTGATTTAGGAATCTTCTAAGTCAAAGTAAGCAACAGAGTACATGTTCAAAAGAAGCAGGCGTGTTGTAATATTCAACCTTTACAGCAAGCTTGGAAAGTCTATAACTGAAGCTTGAGAGATCACATGGAGCAACCTGTAAAGTCTAGAGCAGATAAAATTGAATACGGCTAGATCTGGGTGGCTCAAATGTGGAAAGTATCTTAAAGTTACTTTGTGATGATCACATGGGAATAAATCATGGAATGAGCTGCAAAAGGAATATAACAGCAACTCAACAACCCATGCTGATAGTGGTAGTACAGTAGACTATCACACTATAAATAGAGCACTCTATTTATACAACAAATATAACTCTACAACTGTAATCTCTTGAGTATTTGAAGCTTGAGAATTATTTTGTTCTCAAGGTTGTAGCAAAACTTTGCAAAATAAATAAAACAATTATTTTGTGAAACATCTTGTTACATATTACTTGTGATTGCATTTCCTCTACTAGTAAATTACAAACTCTATTTAAGTTGTTGAAATAGTTTTTGAAATTTATTAGTATTGCATTCAACCCCCCTTCTGCAATACATTCCGGGACCAACAACTGGTATCAGAGCTTTCAGATTAATACACATATCTGAGATCCAAATGGCAAGTATTCAAAGGTCAAGTAATATCAAGATTCCAGCTTTTGATAAAGAAAACTACAACATATGGAAAAAGAAAATTATGTTATTTATCAAAGCTCAGAATCCATTATTCCTAGGTATTCTGGAAAATGGCCCCTTCGTTCCTCAAAAGGAAATTCCATCTGCTACAGTTAATGATGTAGTAATCCCAGCTCATTGGGTTGCTAAGAAGCCTTCTGAGTATAATGACTCAGAAAAAGAAAAGGTAGCACTGGATGATCATCTGCAACTCATTCTACTAGATGCACTTACCCTGGACAAAGCTATGAGCGGAAATATAATAGCATGCAACTCTGCCAGGGATATGTGGAAAAAGATAGAACTGTTATGTGAAGGAAGTGAAGAGGTCAGAGAAAATCAAAAACAAATACTGGTGTCACAATATGAAGCGTTTATGGGCAAGCATGGAGAAGAGTTAACTCACATGTTTGAAAGATTTAGCAAACTAATAGCTGAGCTCCAGATTCATGGAAAGTTTTATGAAAAGAAGGAAGTCAATATCAAGTTTCTGCTAACTCTTCCAGAACATCTTGAGCATAGAGTAACAGCCATAAGAGAAGGAAGAGATTTAAACTCTGTTTCTCTTGAAACACTGTATGGAGTTCTAAAATCTTATGAACTTAAATATTATCAAAAGAAAGCCATACAAAGTGGATCCAAAGGATTGATGGCAAACATGGCTGGTGCTCTAGTTGCTCAAGGACCATCATATTTTCAAGCAAGTGAGCAAATTCAAAATGATCAACAACCTCAATTTTCATCTGTGAAAATTGAAGAGGTGGTTGAAGATGAAGATAAGGTTGTTCTTCAACTAGAAGATGTTGAAGATGAAGAATTCTTCACTCTAGAAGAAATGGAGAAAATGGATAATCCAACCATGGCTTTTATGGCAAGAAAATTCAAAAATATAAGGTTCAGGAGGAACAAGCCATATAAGCCTCAAGGTCAATTTCCAAAATATAACCAAGGAAGCTCATCAAAACCTGCTACTGGCACCAAGGGTGGATACAAAATAGGAATGGTAGATAGGTCAAAGTTTAGATGCTACAATTGCAATGAACTTGGTCACTTTGCTACTGAATGCAAAAGACCAAAACAAATACAAAGAATGGAGAGAGGAACTGGAAGTCAATTTAAGAAAGGACAAGGAAAAGCCTATGTGGCTGAAGGAAAATGCTGGGATGAATCTGATAATGAAGAAGAAGAGGAATTTGTGAATCTAGCCTTGATGGCTAGAGAGGATGAAGAAGCATCAACCTCGACAAGTCAGGTACCATCTCTAGTATTACTAGATATGTCTTTAAATGACTATAAGCAAACCATTGAGGAAATGAGTACTGAAATGTTTAATATTCATACTAGTTTATCTGCTGCAAATGAAGAAATTGCTAGATTAACTAAAGAAAATGAAGTACTCAGATCCAACAATGATGTGTTGTTGCTTAAGACCAGTTCTATTGATTCTTTAGCCCAGGAAAACGAAAGATTAAAAAATGATTTAATCTGTGCTAAAGAGATAGAGGAATATCTAAGAAAAGAAATTTCTGAAAATGAATTTAAGCTAAAGGCATTTAGAAATTCCTCTAAAATAGTTCAAGAATATCATGAGAAATATACTGAAAGTAAGAAGATAGGCATAGGCTATGATTATAGTAGGAGACCTGGTAAAGAGGCTGTTATACAGAACAATGATGATGACAAAACTGTAAGACCTCACATCCTCAAAAATGTGAGCAATCCAATCTTCAAAAGTACAGAGTTTGAGGTTAATGAAAATTCCCTAGTTATTAATCAAGAACTCTGTGATGAAGATGAGAGGGTTGACAGTGTATCTAAGAAAGAAAAAGATTCTGTTAAAATGACTATGACAGAAACAGTATTAAACAGCCCAACCAAGTGTTCAAAAGATACTGTCAAGAAGTCAACCAAGACAGTAACTTTCAAACCTACTGTCAAGACAGCAAGTACAAAAGATGCTGTCAAAAATAGCTCGACAGCATCTTCTGAACAGATTGTCAAGACAGTTGTCTCCAAGTCCAAAAACAGAAATGGGAAGCTAGGCATTGATAAAAAGAATAATTATGCGTATGTTAAGCAGGCACCCAGGAAACTTTGCAATAATTGTGGCTCCTCACATCATTTAACTCATGTTTGTAAGAAATCAACTAGTAGCATATCTAATGCAACAGAGTTGAAAGGGAACTTACACAGAACCCCCATTATGCAAAGAGAATTGGTAGTTTGTAATAACATTGACTGTATGCCATGCAAAATTACTGCCATGAGTACATGTTTTAATTTGAAAATTTCATCTAATGAATTATGTTCTTATATGCAAACTGCAAAGACTTCTGAATCTACTAAAGAAAGTAAGAAGTCTGCTCTCACTAAGAAAAAGTCTAAGTCAAAAACTAAGTGGGTAATAAAAGAAGTCAAGGAACCATCTTCTGATAATATTGTTTCAAATATTGATAAGGTTTCTGATGATACTGAGTATGCATGACCCAACAAGACTTGGGTACCAAATGCAAATTAAACTCTTTCTGTCTTGCATGGAAAGAAAGGTAAACAGGTCATGTGGATAATTGACAGTGGATGTTCCAAACACATGACTGGTGATATATCCCTGCTATCACAATATTTTGAGAAGGCTGGCCCAACAATAACCTTTGGAGACAACAACAAAGGTTACACTGTGGGATATGGCTGTTTAAAAGCTGGAAATGTTGTCATTGAAGAAATCTCTCTTGTGGAAGGTTTGAAGCATAATCTGCTCAGTGTAAGTCAATTCACTGACAAAGGATTCAAAGTTAACTTTGGCATGATGGAATGCACAATCCACCACAAGAAGGATAGAAGCCTATCTCTGAAAGGAGTAAGGAAAGGAAGCCTATTTGTTGCAGACTTAAACTCAACAAATGAGGAAAGAATATTTTGCTTCTACAGCAAAGCAAGTGTTGGAGATAGCATGCTTTGGCACAAGAAACTTTCCCATCTCAACTTCAAAACAATGAACATGCTAATGAAGAAGGAATTGGTGAGAGGACTACCTCAACAGGAAGCTGTCAAGAAGGACTGTGTGAAGATTGTCAAATGGGAAAACTGAGGAAAGCAATGCATAAATCAAAGCAAGTCAACACTAACACTGAAGCACTCAAGTTGATTCACATGGATCTTTTTGGACCAGTGAATGTTCAATCACTATCCAGAAAAAGATATGCACTGGTCATGATAGATGACTATTCTAGGTACACTTGGGTGAAATTTTTAGAATCAAAAGATGAAGCTGCTCAAGAAATCATTGATCACATAAGGGTACTTGACAGGACCCCTGAAGCAAAAGTTCAATTTCTAAGAAGTGACAATGAAACTGAATTCAGAAATGCTACACTTGGAAACTTCTACAAAGATCAAGGGATTGTTCAACAATTCTCTGCTGCAAGAACTCCACAGCAAAATGGAGTTGTAGAAAGGAAAAATAGGACACTTATTGAAGCTGCAAGGACTATGTTGAGCAATGCTAAATTACCAACATATTTCTGGGTAGAAGCCATCAACACTGCTTGTTACACACAGAACAGGACACTAATCAACAAGGCTCATGGCAATACTCCTTACTATCTTTTGACAGGAAAGAAACCTACTGTCAAGTACTTTCATATTTTTGGAAGCAAGTGCTTTTTGATGAAAGACAACCATGAAAGAAAAGGCAAGTTTGACACTAAAGCATATGAAGGCATCTTCATGGGATATGGGATAGAAAGGACTGCCTACAGAGTCTATATCATGTAGCACAAGACAATTGAAGAAAGTGTCAATGTCACGTTTGATGTTACCAAGTTTCCAGGGTTACATGAGGATGGTCAAATGCAACCCTTCAGATTTGAGAATCAAGGATACTTGGAAAAAGAAGAATATGTTGATGAAGAACCAAGTCTCACTCAATCAATGGGATATGAGAAAGAATCTGTCAATACTCATAATCTAAATCAAACCTCAGCCCAATCACAGACAATTTCAGGCATCAATCAACAAGACTGTGAGACTGGAGAATTTGAGCTAAATGAGCAAAACAATGAAAATGGTGGAGAATCAAATCCTCATATTGATGAAAGACAATCTCATCAAACAAGTAGCTTGCCTCAATCAACAAAGTGGAATAGAGATCATACCAGTAATCTAATTATTGGAGATCCTACTACTGGTGTAAGGACAAGGAGGAATATCTCTGCTGAAAGCTTGTTTTCATGTTTCTTATCTCAAATGGAACCAAAAATAGTTGAAGAAGCATTGTTGGATTCTGATTGGGTGATGGCCATGCAGGAAGAGCTCAATCAATTTGAAAGAAACAATGTTTGGAAGCTGGTTCCAAGGCCAAGAGGAAAATCAGTCATTGAGACAAAATGGGTCTTCAGAAACAAGATAGATGAAAGTGGAAATGTGACAAGAAATAAAGCTAGGCTAGTGGCCAAAGGTTACTGTCAACAGGAAGGGATAGATTATGATGAAACATTTGCACCTGTTGCCAGACTTGAAGCCATAAGAATTTTCTTAGCCTTTGCTGCACACTGCAAATTCAAAGTATTTCAAATGGATGTCAAAAGTGCCTTTCTAAATGGAGAATTAGAAGAAGAAGTGTATGTTGAACAGCCTCCTGGATTTGAAAATGACAAACTGCATAATTTTGTCTACAAGCTGTTCAAGGCTCTATATGGCTTAAAGCAAGCACCAAGAGCCTGGTATGACACACTATCCACTTTTCTCCTGGAAAATCAATTTATAAGAGGTATGGTGGATAAAACTTTATTCTATAAATACCATGGCAAAGACATCATTCTTGTGCAAATATATGTTGATGACATAATCTTTGGCTCAACAAACGAAAAATTGTGTGAAAAATTCTCATCTTTAATGAGAAACAAGTATGAAATGAGCATGATGGGAGAATTAGCATTCTTTCTTGGTCTTCAAATCTATCAGAAGAAGGAAGGAATCTTCATCTGTCAATCTAAGTATGTCAAAGAACTTCTCAAGAAGTTTAACTTAGAAGATTCATCACCTGCCAAGACACCTATCTCAACAGCCACCAAATTAGAGTTAGATTCTAAAGGCAAGAAAGTGGATTCCAGTACCTACAGAGGCATGGTTGGATCATTGCTTTACTTAACAGCAAGCAGGCCAGACATAATGTTTGCTACATGTCTCTGTGCAAGGTTTCAGGCTGATCCAAAAGAATCACACTTGGTTGCAATTAAAAGAATCTTTAGATATCTCAAAGGCACCCCAAATCTAGGTCTTTGGTACCCTAAGGAAACTGGATTTGATCTAATTGGATATTCTGATTCAGACTATGCTGGCTGCAAGATTGAAAGAAAAAGTACTACAGGAAGTTGTCAATTTCTTGGGGGGAGATTGGTGTCATGGTTCAGTAAGAAGCAACACTCAGTTTCTACATCAACTGCAGAAGCTGAATATATTGCAGCTGGAAGTTGCTGTGCACAAATACTTTGGATGAAGAATCAATTAATGGATTATGGACTAGAGTTGTCAAATATTCCTATCTACTGTGACAACACTAGTGCCATAGCCATATCAGACAATCCAGTTCAACACTCCAGAACAAAGCACATTGATATAAGGCATCATTTCATCAGGGAGCATGTTGAAAAGGGAGATGTAAAATTGGTTTATGTTCCAACAGATAAGCAACTTGCAGATATATTCACCAAGCCATTGGATGAAGCAACATTTATCAGGTTGGTGAGTGAATTAGGAATGCTAAATCAGGTATGATTATCTAACTGGTTTATCAATTCTCGATTCGCAGCTCATGACAGAAACTTTCAAGGTACTGTCACTAGAAGGTACTGTCATGAGAAGTTAAGGTACTATGTGCTACTTGTTCAGACAACATGTTTGCTATGACTATGCTAAAAGGATTTTTAGATATCATGTTTGCTATGACTATGCTAAAAGGATTTTTAGATATCATGTTTGCTATGACTATGCTAAAAAGGATTTTTAGATATCATGCTTGCTATGACTATGCTAAAATAGTTTTACATGTCTGTCTTAATACGGTTTTAAGAAATCAAGTGATCTTAACTTAAGTTATGTGTGACCAGTGACAGCATGATTTTACGCTTAGTTTACTGTCAGATAAACTTACTGTCACTCATTAAATTGATTGACAGAAATGTTGTTAGCGCACAGGTTACTGTCAATGAAAGTTGCTGTCACGAGAAATTGCTGTCAAAAATAGAAAAAAAAACCGCATTTTCTCTCTCATTTTTCAAAGCATTCAACAATGGCACCTAAACAAAGTGTTGCTCAAACCAACTTTGCCGGTATCTTTTCTCCTAGTGATGCTGGTGAAAACTTCAAAGGACTTATTTCGTTCATAAATAAATCCTACCTAGGTCATGCAGTAACCTCTACCCCCAAAATTGATGTTGTTAGAATTGAAAAATTCTGGAAATCTGCAAGTGCTCAAGGAATTGGAGAGAATGAAACAATTAAGTTCAATATAGATGATGCAAGTCATTCTCTTTCAGTAAAGAATATCAATGAGGCTTTGGGTATTGTGTTGGCCAGTGAAGAAAGCTTTAAGGAACTAGCAACTGATGATACTCTGAAGAAGTTCTTTCTGAAGATTGGATATTCAGGCTCTAAAATTGATGAAACTTCTGATAAATGGTATCAAATGGGAGAAATGGACAGAAAATATCTAAGAAAAGAGTGGAGCATGATCTTTGATGTTATGGTGAAGGTGTTCTCTACCAAGTCTACAGGCTGGAATAGAATACCATCATACATCAAGAAACTCACTCATTCTGTAGTCCATGGATACAAGGTGAACGTTGGAAAGCTGATTATGGCACAGTTGAAAAGCGCCATAGGCAAAAAGGTATCCATATATCCTCGCTTTTTAACTATGTGTATTAATAATACTTGTGGAAATGTGGTAGATACTTCTAATTTTGAAGAATGTCATGTTTTAAAGAAAAACACACACACATCTCTTAACACACAAAATTTGAATGCACATATTCCACTATGTTTCACACAACACATGGTTAATCAAGTGCCCAACCTTGGTTTTCCATTTCCAACAAATTACACTGTTTTCACAATTGAGAATGAAGCTGAATTAGACCCAAATTCAGTTAACCCACATTCTACACCATACATTCCACCTAGGGACTCTAGACTACCAAAAGCCCTTAAAATTGCCAAACAGGAATCCAAGAAAAGATCCCTAGAGAGTGAAACTGGTGACAATGTGGTGAGTCAAGAGGGAGTTACTGCACCTAGTGTAGCAAATAAGGATGGTAGTGGAATAGAACCCACAGTAGCCCCTTCTGAGCCTAAGAAGAAGAGAGCTAGAAGGGCCAAGGTTACTGTTAGCCACCCTACAGTTTCCCAAAAGACTGTAGAGGATGATAGGGAAATAAACTCACCTCTAGGTGTCTCTTCTCAACAAGGGACATCTATTGAAATTGGCCTGTCTCCCAAGGCACCTTGTAAAGAGTCTGCACAAACTCAAGAACTCACTCTTGAGGAACCTGTATTTGAAGATACACACATAGAGATAGAGCACAGTGAGGAATTCATTCATACTATTGATGTTCCACAATCTTCTTCTGTGGAACAGCCAATTAATCAATCTGAAATTCAATCTTCTTCTTTCATTCCTACATCTGTTGTTTCTTCTGAACAACCTAGAGAGGGGGACAGTACCAACCCCTCAGGTTTTGATCATCCATTTCAAATCTTGGATGAGCCCCCATCTAGTGGTCCACAAGAACCCATTTCTCAAAGTGAAATGGATACCACTCCATCAAACACTGGATTAGATCAAGATGTAAATTTGCCAGAAATTGAAACAGCCAGCATCTTAATCGATTCCCTCAAAGCATCTTACCCTAGGGAAGTTGCTGTCACAGCCAAAGATGCTGTCAATGACAAACCAGAAGGTGCTGTCAATCAATCAAGTGACAGTACCATTCTGACAAAAGATACTGTCAAAGGTCTTTCTAAAGATGCTGTCATCACTGTTCAACCACAACTACAAGAAGGATTAGTTGAAGATATCTCTGATGATGACTTGCCTCTTTCCAAGGCCTTCAAGGTAAAATCTACTCTTTTGCATGTTAGTACTGCGCATACTAATGCATCTAGGATGAGTGAGGGAGTGAAAAATAAAAGAGAGATGAAAGAACAGAGAAGTGAGGATAAAAATGAGAGGCAGCCAAATGTGCTGGCAAAAGGAGAGGGACTTGAGCATGTCCAGAGTGATATTGAGGGAGCCAGTAAACAAAAGGCATTAGGCCTTGAGGGAATTTCTGTGAGAGATGATGAGATCATCTATAAAAACAATGAGAGTGTGAGAACCCCAACAACTTCCATGCCCCAGACTTATCCTCAACCTCCAAAGAGGCTTAGGTCTGGTGGTCCTTCTGCATCCACAAATGACAGACTCCAAGCTATTGAAGATAGATGTGCTAAATTGGAGAGCAAGCTGGACACTCTGTCATCTTCTGTAAAGACTGGTTTTGCTGAAATTCAAGCCACCCTGCTGTCACTTTCTTCCTTCATTCAAGCTGCCAACTTATCTAAGGGGGAGAAAGTAATAGATCAGAAAAAGGCTGAGCAACCAGAAAGGAAAATGGGGTTACAAGGAGAAGCTGAAAGTCAGGGGGAGCAAAGGAGTAAGGGGAGCAAAAAGATACTGTCATAGCCTCTGGAACTGGAACTGGTGAACAACTGTTTGAAACTGAAGTAGATGGGGAGAAAATGCTAGTATCTGAGGAAGTATTGAAAATGATACAAAGAAATAAAGCATCTTCCATCAAAATTAGTGAACCAGTTCCTGAAAAGAAAGAATCAACTTTGGAGAGGCTTTGGAGAGAAAAGGAGGAGTCTAACAGGATGGGTAAAGGCAAGGGCAAGCTGCCTGAATATATCTCTTCTTCAAAGTTGGTTACCTGGACTGATGGAAGCACATATTCTCAAGATGAAGCTGATTCTATAACAGTAAGTCATATGGAGAGCACCTTGAACAATAAGGATGAGGAATTCAACAATCTGGTGAATGGAGCAATCACAGAATCTAAAGGAAAACCTGCTAAATTGGCAGAAGCTTTGAAAGAAAAGATTATAAATCTTTCTGTGAAGATTAGCTCAGAGAAGAGGTGGGCAGTTGAAGTGTACCTGAAAAATGGACATTCAATATTCATAACAACTCAACTGCTAGAAACTTTCTCTGCCAGAGTGCAATACATCCTTGGGATTCTTGTTAAGAAAAACTCTACCATCTTTGATGAAAGTCTCTATATGCAACTGAGCACAATGGTTAAGAGCAAACTCCCAGAAGTATGTCTCCAGCCATATGGTGTAAGCTTTAAACAGACAACAGCCAAAGGAACTAAAGGACTTGGGTTCTTAACTCTTGAAGGCAAAACATCTCTACAAAGCAAAGTCATCATGGATGTACTTAAGTTATTGCTGAAAGCACCTATCACCAAGGAAAGGATTCAGGCAGTTAAAGATATCCACAAGATAATGGCAAAGAGAGATATGGAATACAGTGCCAAAATTAAGAAGCTCATTGCCAAAGCAAATTCAAGCAGAAATGCTCAAGGTGGAAACTGCACTTTTGATGACACCTTGGAAAAAGATGGTGATGACAATCAAGATGGAGGTGAAGCTGGAGGATCTAAGAAAACAGAACTGGGAGACTCTTCAAAAGAGCAAACTCAAGTCAAAGAAGCAGAATCAAATGAAACTTCAGAATCTCCTGGAACAAGCAAGAAAAATGAAGAAAAGGGGAAAGAAGAGGAGATACTTGAAGCATCAGAAATTAATCAAGCAGAAATGGAAATTGACAGTATGTATTCTGAAAAAGATACTGTCAACAAAGATGCTGTCAAGGAAAATGAAGTTGCTGTCAAAGATGCTAACAGGGAAGATGAAGATACTGTCATGAAAGATGCTGTCAAAGAAGACACAATCAGAAGCCCTATCAAAGATGCTTTCAATGATTCTACTGTCAAATCATCCAAGACAGTAAGAATCAAAAGAAAGTCAAACAGGCCAAAAAGGGGAAAGACTATCTATTCTAGTCAAAGAAAGGCTACAGGTCTAGGGCTTAAGAAACCAATCCTAAGCAGAAGAATGAACAGCCTGGAACAACTTCAAGAGAAAGCCAAAGAATCAATCACTTCTGTATCCATAGAATTTGATGAGTCAAACGAAAAAGTCACAAGATACATTCTATGGGAGAACAAAGAAAGATTGATTATGGTAGAACCTGATTTCACTCAGATATCAAAATCAAAAGTAATATCCAACAGTCTAGTTCAAACCCAAACACATGTAAGAAGAAGAATTGATTATTTCAATTTGGAAAGAATGGTTGAACTCCTGGAAAGCTATGGTGATATCTCTGAAAAGATCATGGATCCTGTTCGAAAGTACTTTGCAATCAGAAATGCTGAATTCACTGAAAAGCATGGTGACTGGACACTTCAAAATGATGAAGATGTTTTTGAAGCTCTAGGTCTGGAAAATGAAGAAGACAACCCTATCCCTGAGTATAACTGGAATGAAATGCAAAAACCTTATTCAAAGCAAGAGATGGATAGGTATGAGGTAGAGCAGAAATTCAGAGAAGAATTAGCTTCAAGACAAAAATCTCGTCAACAGATAGAAGAAGAGATTGAAGCTCAAATGAAGGAAAGTTGGAGTAAACTCAACAAGGTCAACAGCAGTGAATTAAACTATCAGCCAATTGTACTGGACAATCCTTTGAGAATCAAATATGGCAAAGAAGAAGTCTACATAGACAGCTTTTCTAAGTTGAAGACCAGTGTACTAAAAGAACTGTACTGGCAAGTGATAGGATCAACTAACAGTCTTGAAACACTGTGTTCTTGGGAGCTTGATATGATTCTTGATCAGAGGAGAGGAGAGGATCCCAGCCTGGACAAACAAAGAAGGGAAACTCTAAATCAGCTTCCTGGCAGGAGATTCAAGATGGAGGGAGATGTGCTAAAATTCAGATCAATTGTAAAGCAAAATGCTTACTGGATGGAACTCAGAGATGTATTAAACACTACTTCCTCAATGATCAGAAAATACATTGTGGAAAATGAAGATGATGCACAGTCCCCTGAAGAAAAGGAGTTAATTGAAAATCTCAGAAGAGCTCTGAGGGAAAAGGAGCAAGGCGAAAGTTCAAATCAAGCTAAGTAAAGATTTTTTCTTGATTTTTAATTATGAACTTTTATGATACATTGTTTTTTAAACAATCCAATTTAATCATTGTTCAGAAATGAAGAGTTTATTCTTTCTGATCTATGTTAGTTAAGTTGTCAGCATGATATTTGTAAATTTGTCCTTATTATCCATAAAAACAAATTGGGGGAGATTGTTGGGATTTATGGGTGATGGAATAGACAACTTAACTAGTTTTATTGGTATACTTAGTTTTACTAAGTAGAACATACTGTCACAGTCTGAAATGTATTCTTGTAATTTAAAATAAATACTGTCATGTAATAAGTGTAATTCTTGGAAGAAGTTCGATTATGTTCAAGCCTCAAGAAATACATAAGTTCGACAGAAGGAATAAAAGTTACTGTCAAGCCCTGACAGTAAGGTTACAAGGAAACAACATGTTGCCTAGGTCGACAGCAAGTTTCATGGAGTCAACAGCAAGTTTCGACTTGACAGCAACATTGGCTGAGATTCTGATGACAGCAACTTTAATATATAGTTTGCGACAGTAAGTTTGGAATTCTTGACAGCAATCTCTGCGGGAAATACATGCTGTCAATCAAAGCACAATTCTTGACAGCAATCTCTGCGGGAAATACATGCTGTCAATCAAAGCACAATTCTTGACAGCAATCTCTGCGGTAAATACATGCTGTCAATCAAAGCACAATCCTTGACAGTAATATCTGCGGAAAATTCATACTGTCAACCAAAGCATAATCCATTGACAGCAAACTTGTGGCAAACACACTGTCATATAGAATCAACTTGATTTAGGAATCTTCTAAGTCAAAGTAAGCGACAGAGTACATGTTCAAAAGAAGCAGGCGTGTTGTAATATTCAACCTTTACAGCAAGCTTGGAAAGTCTATAACTGAAGCTTGAGAGATCACATGGAGCAACCTGTAAAGTCTAGAGCAGATAAAATTGAATACGGCTAGATCTGGGTGGCTCAAATGTGGAAAGTATCTTAAAGTTACTTTGTGATGATCACATGGGAATAAATCATGGAATGAGCTGCAAAAGGAATATAACAGCAACTCAACAACCCATGCTGATAGTGGTAGTACAGTAGACTATCACACTATAAATAGAGCACTCTATTTATACAACAAATATAACTCTACAACTGTAATCTCTTGAGTATTTGAAGCTTGAGAATTATTTTGTTCTCAAGGTTGTAGCAAAACTTTGCAAAATAAATAAAACAATTATTTTGTGAAACATCTTGTTAAATATTACTTGTGATTGCATTTCCTCTACTAGTAAATTACAAACTCTATTTAAGTTGTTGAAATAGTTTTTGAAATTTATTAGTATTGCATTCAACCCCCCTTCTGCAATACATTCCGGGACCAACAGAACATTACATAGAGCTATAGGCCTAAGATCCTTCATACAATTGGCATTCACTTTCTTCAGAATAAGCACGACATTTGTATCGTTCAGATTAGCAGGAAACGCACCACTGCACAGCCACTCCTTACAGCAAATAAAAACGTCCTTCCCCAACATCGACCAGAATTTTTGAAAGAAAGCCGGATTCAGCCCATCTGGTCCTGAAGCCTTGTCGGGATGCATCTGCTTTATGGCTAAGGTAAATTCTTCAAACGACAACTCTGCCACCAGACTCGTATTCTGATCTGATGTAATACACCTATCCACATCTACTTGAGGAGTTGTATTAGTTATAGGATCACCCGAGAAAACATTTAAAAAGTAGTCCTTAACTACACCACACATAGCATCATGATCCTCCACTCGCAAGCCACTGTCAGACATTAGATAATCAATACGATTCGTTTTCCTTCTAGCTGAAGCATTTGCATGGAAGAATTTGGTGTTCTCATCCCCTTCTGCAAGCCAAAATGTTTTGGCCCTTTGTTTCCAATACACTTCCTCGTGGAAGAGAAGATCATCCAGTTTATTCCTCTCGTCAAAATACAATTTCAAACCAGCCTCATCTGTGCGATCTACCAAGCTACTGATAGTTTCTTTGTGTTTCTTAATCTTATCCCGAAATTTGTGAAAAAAGTTTCTCCCCCAACGAGCCATAAAGGAAGAAACTGAGATAAGCTTTGGCAAGATATTAACAGTAGGAAGCTGCAACCAAAAATCAGTAACATCTCTTTTAAAATTCGGCTCCTCTAACCATGTGTTCTCAAACTTAAACCGAAATTGCTTTCTTGAAAAAGAAACATTGAGAAGATCCAGAGTGATCGGATCATGATCAGAGACAGAAACATGAGATACTGACAGCTTACACAACGGGAACTTGACCCACCATTCACGAGTGGCAAAAACCCTATCTAGCCTTTCTCTCACCCAGTTATTCGAACCTCGACCCTTTTCCCAGGTAAATCTACCACCAGATAAATCAACTTCATTTAGCAAGCAATCATCTATCGCATTCCTGAAGCCTTCCATCAAATTTGGAGGATGAGGAACATTCCCTACCTTATCAGCAGGATAGAGAAGGTCGTTGAAATCCCCAAAGATGCACCAGGGAAGATGCGATCTTGAAGCTAAAGACCGAATAAAATCCCAAGAATTCTTACGCGTTGCTCTCTCCGGAAAATCGTAATAGCAAGTAAGACGCCACGAGGCAACATTATTATAAAAAAAACACACATCAATATGATTCTGGGAGTAAGACATCACCTCACAGCTTACATTCTGCTTCCAGAAAACTGCAAGACCCCCACTCCGCCTAATACGATCAACAGCAAAACATTGAGCGAAACCAAACCGAACTCGAAGACTCTCTATTCTACTAGCTACTGAAATTGTCTCAGATAAAAACAAGAAGTTGGGTTTACGTGTCCTTACCAGGTCACCAAGAGCACGAACTGAACGAGGGTTCCCCAACCCCCGACAGTTCCAACTTAAGAGATTCATAATCCTCGGCTAGCTTGCGAAGCAAGCGTAGCCAAAACATTAGAAGGAGAAGCTGCACAATCCTCATGAGAAAGAACAACATCTGTGCGTAACTCTTTGTTATTACACTCTGTATCCATAAAAACACTATCACTAGGCCCACTCCGTCTACGTTTCCTTTCTTCAATATTAAGCCCATTTAACTCTTCATTTGTTGGCCCATTAATCAGATTGACAACTTGTTTTGACGAGGGAAAATTTGAATTTTCAACCATATCTTTACCACCCGAAATTGGTACTCCCCCATCCAAAATTGCCCTATAATAGCGCCTTTGACTATTTCCCTTAACTGATCCACCCATCTGTCCCTCCGAAAATTGCTGATAGTAGCTATCATTTCCGAGATTTTTGCCCCAATCCTCGTCTCTCTCATCACGCAACCATTTGCTCTTCTCCTGCCCCGTCGCTCTCCTGGGTGGTGCCCGGAGCCAACTACCCCATTCCTTGGCCACCTCATGCGTATTCGACTCCAATTTGAGCCTGCAGAACCTCTCCGTATGAGTAACCAATCCACACACAAAGCAAAAATCGCCCAGTCTCTCATATTTGCATTGCACTACAACCTCAGAACCATCTCTTCTGCATATTTTTTTCTTCCGTTTCAGGGGCTTCCTTACATCGAACTTGATTCTCAATCGCATGCTTTCCCTCCATATACTGGTATTGTTGTTAGGATCGTACGAAAGAAAAGAACCAAAGAAATTCCCTAGTTGCTTCCCAATTGTCTCTGTCATAAAATTAGATGGAAGTCCGTGAATTTGAATCCAAAACTGCAGTTCGAACAATGGCACCATACAAGGATCCTCCCCTTTCTTTATAGCACTAACAATCAGCAAGGCTCCATCAAACGACCAAGGCCCTCCATTTAGAACCCATTGCAGATCCTCTACATGGTAGAACTGGAATAGGAAGATACCAGGCTTCAGATCTTTTATGCTTATCCCTCTTGCAGGTCTCCATACGTCTGCTAATTTCGTCTTCATTGCATGAGTATTGATACTCTTCTCTGTTACAAATCTCCCCACAAGACATAACTCAAACTTGTTCGAGTCCTCCACCAGATCATCCTCGAACATAAGCTTCTCATTCTCCTCATCCTCTATATTGATCCCTGCTAGTTGCTCGTTTATGTTATCTAGACTCGCCATGGACAAAAAGAAACACTCTCACAACAGGAGAGAAAACAAGACTCTCACTTAAGGAGAGAAAAACTTTTTCTAATGTAGTCTTAGTGATTAGTTTCTTGTGTTCGGTTAATAGCTGACGAGAAATGATCAGTTTCTGAGTACTTCAAATGTACACTAATCTTTTTTTAAGGCAAATTTTGATTAGAATTAGAATATAGCTATGAAGAAATGGAATTTAAAATTTGAAATTAGAGGTAATGGTGGAGAGAGTTTACTCACCCAGAATAAAGTGTGACAATCAATGAAATATAACTGAAAAATAATAATTTAGTCTGGTGGAGAGAAGGAACTATTTGTTGTTTTTGTTATTCGCACTTGAAACATAATTAGTTTACAGAAATTAATTTAATTTTTTTTGGCCAACAAAAAATTAAAGTTGGGAGTTTGTGATCATATTTTATTGTATTCAAACAGGATATATAGACATATCAACGTCCTATATATATAATCTATCAAAAACGTTCCCTAACTCAAGTGCCAAAACTGAGTTGATACGCACTACAACATTTCTCGCTTTTTTTGACGGAATTTTTGCACTAAATCCGTCGCATGCACAATGCAGCGTAGCAGACGTTTCGGACTTCGGACCATGGTAGTGGTACTTACTAGCTAGTATACAAGGGGTAACTCGGATGTGTCTCCTGGTCTAAGAGATGATCCAGAGTTTGTAAGTAGATATATGTATGGCAATACTCAATGCAAACTGATTTAAGATATGCACATTACTTGTATGGTAATTACGAGGAAATCATTTTATTCTATCCAAGTGAACACATACTCGTACTAGAGGAGACAAATTTGAATGTTAACATCCGGCAATTAATTTCCAGTAGATCATAGCTCAAGGACTTCATATGCTCCCAAAGTCATCACTCACTCTCGAACCCGCCACATGCACATAAGTCGTTATCGAACAAAATAGAAATAATGACATTTTTTTAATTTTTTTAATTTTTTATGAAAATATCACTTCTGAATTTTTTGATCAAAAATACCAATTTTTTACGCATTTCAAAAATGGATAATAATATTACGCATTTGTCAAATGGATAATGCATATAAAGTAAAAAAAAAATGTGTTACGCATAACATTCATAATTAGTGTGTTACGCATTCTCAGAATGCGTATCAGTGTATCACAATTATTTATTGTTTTTTTCATTTTTTTTAAACAATCTTACATATATGATACACATTCCTCAAATGCGTAATAGCATTACCCATTTTGAAAATGCGTAATAGGATGATATTTTTGATCAAAAAATTTAAAATTAATATTTGTGTAATAAAATCTTGAAAAATGACATTTTTTACCATTATCCATCAAAATAATACATTCCAACATTCTTTAATTTTGTCTTTGTACACAACATTCTTTAAATATCTTTCTTAAATGGGTTAAATATTAAAGTGGTCACTGAAGTGAAGCACATATATCATTTTACTCACTGATCTCAACGGGGTATCATTTGAATCATTAAAGTCATAATAAATATCAAAAAGATAACTCTAAATATGTGTTCGAAAACTAAAAATAATCTTTTGTTGATTCTGCACATTTTTATTCAATGGTACTGCAACCAAATGAAACGTTGTTAAATTCTAGTATTTCAGATAATATATTCAGATTTTTAAAAACTCATTTAATATTTATTTTTAATTTTATAGTCATTTTTCTTGTTTTAATTAAAAATAAATAGTAAATAAACTTCTTAAATTTAAAATACATTATCTGAAATACTAGAAATTAACAACGTTTCATTTGGTTGCAGTACCATTGAATAAAAATGTGCAGAATCAACAAAAGATTATTTTTAGTTTTCGAACACATATTTAGAGTTATCTTTTTGATATTTATTATGACTTTAATGATTCAAATGATACCCCGTTGAGATCAGTGAGTAAAATGATATATGGCTTCACTTCAATGATCACTTTGATATTTAACCCCTTCTTAAATTATCAATTATCTAACTTTATTTCATTTTCATTTTTGCCAAATTTAATTTGGTTTGCATGATCAGAAATTACCAAAAAAAATCTTGATGATATGTGAGCATAAGGATGAGTTTAAATTGCCGTATCTTGATCACGTTTAGTTTTTTTAAGGATGTGTTTGATATTTTTGTTGCAAATGGTAATTGTAATTTTTTATTGAAAAATAGCTTGATAAAATTAAAAAAAAATCTCAAATGTACTTTTGGTCAATACTTTTCCGGACTTTTGAAATTATTATTTTTGCGGCTGTGGGATGCAAATTTCAGAAAAAATGGCCAAAATATATCATTTTTGGATTCTAATTGTCCAAAATGTCTATAGACGCTGTTGTCCGCCCTTTTTGATCACGAATCATGCATGCTGGGCATGCGTGGCCTACGATACGCATTACAGACTTGCGTATCCTGGATCACGCACCTCCCAGATGCGTGATGATGTCATATGATGTCATTATTGCAATTGCTGTCCCGGCGATCAGATGAAGCGAAAATCACCCGCAAAATCGCCTACATTCGTTCAGCTTACTCCGACAACGTCCACTACTCCTGAGGGCACCAAAATGACGCCCATAATAGCCTCTCCATTTTATTACCCCATAGATTTATTGAGTTTTGGCCCCGCAGGAGCGTATACGGTCATGTCGGAAAACCAAATCGGAAAAAATGGTTCGAATTGGGGCTTTCAAATCCGGGGAACGAAATGGAAAATGAAGGACATATATAGGTTTGTAGAGGAAAAGATGGCGGTCATTTCGATGTATAGTATGCAAGTGCTCGATGCCTGGAAAGAGCGAACGAAATGATCAATGTTTTTAGTCAAAAAATCGACTCCGACGACTTCGAATGGGACGATGAACAGTGACCCATACGCATGTTGAACATGTTGTTGGGTTCCGAGGCATAAAACGCAGCGTAATAACGTAAATATAACAAAAATTTTAGAACCCAAACGCAGGATCCATGTATAATTATGGACAGATTATGGAGATAACGAATCGTACCTTTCAATAAAATTACTTTCACGAACTCAGCGGAGATCCTAGCTTTCACGACTTGTGTCTACCTCTCGAAAAAACACCTCTATGGTATCCACACGAGCACCTTCAAGAACGACTCACGAACTTGACTTCGGAACGGACGTACTAGCCTCCCTCTTGATGATTCGTTTTTTTGCCTTTTTTCTTGCTGCCTCTCTCTAGGATTTTTCACAAAAACGTAAATCCTCTTAACCTATCATTATCTATTTATAATGACTGGTTAAAAAGGCCCTAACAGCAAAAGCCCAACCTGATTAGGTTTAGGATTAAATAATAAAACGAAATTCTATTATTTAATTAATAACTAAGTCACACTTAATTATTATGTGCAGAAATACTCCTCTAATTCGAATTTATATTATTTCAATTAATTAAGTCTCACTTAATTAATATAATAAAATTCAAATAATCATCAATTAATTTAAATCCATAATTTAAATTAATTATTCCTTTAAGTGCTCAATGTGTGCGACCCTATAGGCTATTATTTAATTGGCAAATAATTTTATTCTCCAATAAAATTATAAACAATGAGCGGTATCTAGTAATACATCATTGCTACCCAATTAAACAATAATTAAATCGTGATTCGATAAAACCTTTCGTGATTAATGTTTCCGTGTAATATAATCCCTTTAACCAAATATTATAGATTAAACTCGAGGCATGTCTTTAGTCATCCTCTTCGACATTTAATCCGGATTTACTTGATCAATGAGTAGACTATTAAAAAAATAAATCATTATTTGAGCACGGCCATGCATTTTATAGTCTCACTCAATCAAGAGGCCAATAATATCTCTCCTAATTATAGGAGGGTTAAATCCTTTATCTATCATTCATATTTCTCATACGACTCATGATATACCCGATGTCCACTTTTATCATCACCCGGTCAAAGGTAACTTTTAATGTTGTCAAAGTATATTAATCCTCGTATAGAAATATAATGATCTCAAGTCAAAGGATCATTACACCATTACCACTGTGAGTCATTCTTATGACTTTATTAAACATGAAGAATCTCAATGTGGGTCTGTCCAGTACCATGTACTCCTACATGTACCTATGTATTGACTTTAGTATCTCCATACTTATAACCAATGAGATGTGGTTATCTGTCAAACAACATACTAGTCTATTTATGTATTATTATTGTCCTATATAATAATAATCGACTAGGGACATTTAAGAATATGATATATTATATAATCTCAAGTTCAAGTCATGTACTTAAACTATACAATGTGTATCATGATTCTAAGGAAATTTATTATGCTAACAAATATATCGCAGTAATTAAAGTCATAATAAATACGTTTATTTAATAATCAAATGACATAAAGGTTTATTCAAGAAACAATGTATTGCCTCTAGGGCACCTACACTAACAATCTCCCACTTGCACTAGAGCCAATCACCCATGTATCTAATACCCATGGAACTAGTGTGACCATCGTGCTTTTGCTAGACAAGCCTTTGGTCAGTGGATCTGCAATGTTATCATTTGTGTGCACTTTACATATGTGTATATCACCCCTTTCATTAATCTCTCGAATGAGGTGATATCTCCTGAGTATATGTTTGGATCGGGAGTGCGATCTAGGCTCTTTAGCCTGTGCAATGGCCCCATTATTATCGCAGTATAGATCAATGGGATCTGCAATCGATGGAACCACTTCCAAATCAGTAATGAATTTTCGAATCCAAACAGCCTCCTTAGCCGCTTCACAAGCTGCAATGTACTCAGCCTCCATTGTAGAATCAGCTATTGTTTCTTGCTTTGAACTCTTCCAGCTTACAGCACCTCCGTTTAGACAAAACACAAAACCAGACTATGATACAGTATCATCCCTGTCTGTTTGGAAACTTGCATCGGTGTAACCTTTTACAACCAGTTTATCCTCTCCTCCATACACCAAGAATGAATCTTTAGTCCTTTTCAGATACTTTAGAATATTCTTGACTACCGTCCAGTGACCTTCACCTGGATTAGACTGGTATCTGCTCGTCATGCTCAAAGCATACGAAACATCTGGGCGAGTACATAACATTGCATACATGATAGATCCAATTGCTGATGCATATGGAACCTTACTCATGTGGTCCTTTTCATCCAATGATTTCGGACACTGGTCTTTAGAGATCGTTATCCCTTGAGACACGGGGACATATCCCCTTTTTGCATTTTGCATACCAAAACGATGCAAAACCTTATCAATGTATGTACTCTGACTTAGACTGATCATCCTTCTAGATCTATCTCTATATATCCTCATTCCTAGAATGTAGGTTGCATCTCCTAAGTCTTTCATAGAGAAGTTGCTCCCTAACAAAGTCTTAACAGCCTTTAGAGAAGGTATGTCATTCCCCATTAATAGTATATCACCAACATATAGTACTATGAATGCCACATGGCTCCCACTAACCTTCTTGTAAACACAAGGTTCATCTTCGTTTTGAACAAAGCCATACTCTTTGACTGTTTCATCAAAACAGATATTCCATCTCCTAGAGGCTTGCTTCAATCCATAAATGGATCGACGTAATTTACATACCTTGCCAACATTCCTTGGATCGACAAAACCTTCAGGTTGCGTCATGTACACATCCTCTTCAAGGCTTCCATTAAGGAAGGTTGTTTTGACATCCATTTGCCAGATTTCATAATCATGGAATGCTGCAATGGCAAGCAAAATCCTTATGGATTTGACCATAGCCACTGGTGAGAAAGTTTCATTATAGTCAATACCATGAATTTATTTGAAACCTTTTGCAACCAGCCTCGCTTTATAGGTCTGAACATTTCCATCCATGTCAGTTTTCTTCTTGAAAACCCATTTGCACCCTACGGGTTTTACCCCTTGATAAGTGGATTTTATATCCACTTGGAACATTCTAAATCGGCTTAAATTGATTGTTTTGACCTCAAGATTGTGGTAGTTTTGATGTGTTTTGTTTAATTGTGCAGGGTTGGAATAATGTTGATTTAGATCGTTGTTTCCGTTGCTTTTGGAGTTGGATTCGGGCTTAATAATATAGAATGGAGTCTTGTTATGGTTCACCATGAGGATTCCAAGCATAGAGGATTGTAAACGGAAGAGAATGCAAAAAGAACGGGAGCAAACGGAGCAAAAACGAAGGAGAAAAAGCTAAAAAACGAAGGAGAAAAATCGTGACCAGAATTGGCTTGAGCAAAGTGCGCCAGTTCTTGAGCAAAGTGCGCCAGGGACCAGAATTTGTCTGAGCAAACTGCGCCAGTTTTGAGCAAAGTGCTCGGGGTCGTGCTGATTTTCCAGTTTTGCCCTTATTCGATCTGAAATTGTATTTTAAGTGGTTTTTGGCATAAAAATCGATTTCTAGTTGTATTTTAGGTATTTTTCTTATTGGGCAAGAGTAGGAAAAAGCCTATATCATCATCCAACCCTTGTAATCATATAACATATACACACGTTACGTATTATAACCTAGTTCTTGGGAAGAGAGAAAAGGAGAGAAGGAATTCTTCCAAGCTAGTGACAAGCAAGGATTGTTCTTGAAACTTTTGTATTCTTCTATTGTGGGATTTGATTCTAAACCTTATTTCTTCTTCTCTATTTTTACTTGTTTATTTTGGAATTATGTTTTCAATAGAACCCATGATGGCAATTAGGTCAATTATGGGCTAATTCGTTATCATGGGGTTTTAATGGATTTTGCTATGGATTCTAGTAATTGAGTGTTAATTATGCCTTGGTGTGTGATTGTACGTATTGATTGCCTAGTGTGTTTATGCTTATTCGTTATAAGTGCGTCGCGAACACTTGTAATTGTTTGTTTAATCCTAGTGAATGCGAAAGTGGATCTAGGGTTTAGAACAATTCATGCTAGCATAGGTTTTTGCATGTGAAGAACATGTATTAATTTGTGATGTGATTCTAACCGTCTTGCATCGACTATGTGGTTTAATGGGTGCTTGATTTTCAACCGGTATGTGTTCAATTGCTATAGACATATAGGGACTACACATATTTGGTGACTACTTGACTTCTATCATTTGTGGATGAACAGTAGGATGGTATATGCACAACGAAAGTTGGTGTGTATCAGTTTAGTGCATCTAATCAGTAATCAACTCTGTCACATGCTAGGCTAAAGGGCATAAGATTCTAGATGAAGTAGTAAATGAAATTGAAATCCCATGTTTGTTTATTATAAGGTTAAAGTTAAGTTATTTTCTCGTAATTGGCTTAGTTGGTAATTAAACAATAGTTAAATCAAACCAAAATTGTGATTGTCTTAGCAGTGAGTGTAAATCATAAGCTGGTGCATAAGTGAACATAACGAACAATTTGAGTCTCTGTGGGAACGAATCCTATTTACTCTATATTACTTGTTGACCACGTTCTCTTGCGTGAATAAGTGCGAACAAGTTTTTGGCGCCGCTGCCGGGGACTCGGTTCATTGTTTGTTTAGTTTATGATCTTGTCATCAGTTTGGGTTAAATTCACTGACTCGGACGTTTTTTTTCTTTTTATTTGATGGATTATTGGGAGCAGGAATTCGTAATTGTTTGTGAGCTGTGTGCAGGTGGACATTACACTCATCAATGTGAGTATAACAGAAACCGGCCAAATTTCAGCTGGGACTACAATCAGAGTGGTATGGAGCAATCTCAATATCCATCCTACCCGCTCCAAAATCAGCAGTTTGAAGATGAGCCATACAATCCAGGGGGAATTCAGCAGCAACAGGGGCAACAATTTCAGCATCAGTATGCCCCAATGCATCAACACTTTCAACCTCCTGAATTTCAGCAACAGCAATTTCAGACTTGGTCTAACCAACAGTCGACCGAAGAAGCTGAATTAGAAGAATTGAGGTTGATGGCTAAAAGCAATGCATTGTCTCTCCAGAGAATAGGAGATCAGATTGGTCAAATTGCAAATGCATTACAAACATTGAATCATATTGCAAGTGACACAGAAGGCCTAGCTGTAGAGGAGGAGGACAAGAACCTTCCTATCAGTCTTGACTGGCCTTTCTTAGCCACGGGTGAGACCATGATCGAAGTTCAGGAAGGAGAGTCTGAGGGCAAAGATGGGGAAGAAGCAGAACATGAACCTGATAAGGAAGCAGAGTCGGAGGCAAACCAATCAGAAAATTCAGAATGTCCAGAAAATTCGATTCTGAATAATCAGCCGCAACCACTTCCTTTGCAATCTCAAAATTTTGAAGAATCAGCCCAAGATCAAGAAAATTCCAAGGCTCAAGCGGCTATGTTATTTCCTTCGAAGGATGAAGAGTGTCTCAGTGTGGAAGATGATGAATTAGAAGAGCATGTTAAGTTGTTGAATGCCGCTCCGTTGCAATCTGACTTCGACCAGCTGGAGGCCGAAGAGGAAAAGAGCATCACTCCTGTTCACAAATCTACTCCGGAGAAGACTACAGAGATCGTCCAAATCGATTTTCCTCCTCCATATCCACAAAGGCTTCAGAAGCAAACTCTAGCCATGAATTTGCCGGTGGAGGATGAGGAGTGTTTTAGCTTGAAATTGGTTGATGCAGGGCAGAGTAAAAAGTATGACACGGAGAAGGAGAAGGCAAAGCATGGCCAACTGAGGATTACAGTGCCTTGGTTAATGGGGCTACGTATTCCACATAAGTTGCTTGGAGTGGAAGATCTCTGGAATTCTCAGGTGCGCCTTAAGCCATCATTTGAAGGAACTCCCGAACTTGAGCTAAAAACATTGCTAGTTCACCTGGGGTATGTTTCTTGTAATTCAAATCCTTTGCTTGCTATTGTTATTGCTGCTAACTTTTCAGGTAGGCGGGAGAATGTTGTTAAGAGATCTTGTGAGGAGCGAAAACGGGTAAAGCTTGTCGTCAATGACGTTGCTCCGAAGAAGATCATTAAATGGCCTTATAGAGTTACGGTGCAAAAATTTTTCAAGAGGAAAATTGTGGCCAAGTCTAGCTAAAGACGTTAAAGAAAGGCGCTTCGTGGGAGGCAACCCATGATTTCTTGCTTTTGAATAAAACAACAGTTGTGTTGGAGCCTCCACGTCTATCCACCACCAGACACACCACCCGAGGAGGGTGGAGATGCCGGCGTGTAGGGGAGTAGCTCTTGTACCCTTTTAATTTACCTTCAATGAGGGCATTGAATATGTTAAGTTTGGGGGTGGATGGGGGATAGTAGTTGTATGTATTGTTGTATTTTGTGGTCATATAGGATATCATGTTGCATAGTAGTAATAGTTCATGCATGATTGTTATGTTCGTATTATCTACGTTTGTTCATATAGGACATTTTGTTTTATTTTCGTATACCATGTGAGTTTTCATTTAGTTGCATTTTCATGGCATGCATATTTCATGATCCCTTAGGACGAGTTGATTCTGATTGATAGGTGGATGTTGATTTGGGTGTGATGATGATGAGTAGAGGGCTGATTTATAGTTTCTATGAAATTGACTTGCATGTTACGGGAACAAAATTTATTACACAGTCTCATTGGGGTGCTGTTGGGCTAGGTTAGGGTCATGCCTGTGGGATGTTTTGAGATTTAATCACTTGTTTATATTTAGAATTTTCGTTATTCCCTTTATAGCGTAGGAACATTAAAGTCTAAGTTTGGGGGAAACCAGGAATTTTCATGCTAGTTGTTAATATTTGTCAATAAAGGCTAGGCGTCAAATGGCTAGTAGCCAGCTCATATTTATATGAGTAGTCTAGGGTTGGAAATGAGAAAGGCTCATTCCAGATTGCGAAAGAAAAAAAGAAAAAAAATATAAAAGAAAAAAAAAAAGAAAAAAAGAAAAAAAAGAGTCAAGTATTGTTTGTTAATGCAAAATTAACCAGAGTGAGCTCTTTAATACTCAAGTAATTAAGTCTGAGGGGACTTAGTCCTAGTGACCTAAGGCTTTATAGTCTGGGATCCACTGACCCAACACTCGCTACATGGGTATTATTGTATAAGCCTTTTGGGGTCTCATTCATTGCACGGTTAAATAAGCATGAGTATTGTATATGTAGTGTCGTAGTATAGTAATAAAGCATGAGTTTCTGTCTACCTTGGATGAGGGTGGAGGTGTTCCTAGGCTATGGAGTGTCTACAGTCTATTCTAGTTATAAACCTGTGATTGTCTTGACGGAAAGCATGTATGATTTTTGACCTAGTTCGGGGGGTATTTCTGATGAGCATTGCACACACGCACGTTTCTGTTCATGTATTGTTAGTATACGGGGACTTAGTCGAGCTCTGTTTGGATTTGTTACGTTCATTGAGATATTTGCTTGTTAGTTGGTTTTGGTGAGTTTGAAGGGGGTCTTTGCATTTTTTTCATAGTAGTTGCATTCATGCATTGCATTGCATTAGGTTACATGGATTTTGTGGGTACATTCACTATAGGCCCTCACGAGACCTTACTCGTCCACTAGGGCTGCCTAGGGGTTTAAAGGGCTTGTTGCATATGCCAAATGCAACCGTGATCACCTACGGAAGTGGTACTAGTTAGTTAGTTAGTTGTAATTGTTTATGCTTGAGGACAAGCATCAGTTTAAGTTTGGGGGTGTGATAAGTGGATTTTATATCCACTTGGAACATTCTAAATCGGCTTAAATTGATTGTTTTGACCTCAAGATTGTGGTAGTTTTGATGTGTTTTGTTTAATTGTGCAGGGTTGGAATAATGTTGATTTAGATCGTTGTTTCCGTTGCTTTTGGAGTTGGATTCGGGCTTAATAATATAGAATGGAGTCTTGTTATGGTTCACCATGAGGATTCCAAGCATAGAGGATTGTAAACGGAAGAGAATGCAAAAAGAACGGGAGCAAACGGAGCAAAAACGAAGGAGAAAAAGCTAAAAAACGAAGGAGAAAAATCGTGACCAGAATTGGCTTGAGCAAAGTGCGCCAGTTCTTGAGCAAAGTGCGCCAGGGACCAGAATTTGTCTGAGCAAACTGCGCCAGTTTTGAGCAAAGTGCTCGGGGTCGTGCTGATTTTCCAGTTTTGCCCTTATTCGATCTGAAATTGTATTTTAAGTGGTTTTTGGCATAAAAATCGATTTCTAGTTGTATTTTAGGTATTTTTCTTATTGGGCAAGAGTAGGAAAAAGCCTATATCATCATCCAACCCTTGTAATCATATAACATATACACACGTTACGTATTATAACCTAGTTCTTGGGAAGAGAGAAAAGGAGAGAAGGAATTCTTCCAAGCTAGTGACAAGCAAGGATTGTTCTTGAAACTTTTGTATTCTTCTATTGTGGGATTTGATTCTAAACCTTATTTCTTCTTCTCTATTTTTACTTGTTTATTTTGGAATTATGTTTTCAATAGAACCCATGATGGCAATTAGGTCAATTATGGGCTAATTCGTTATCATGGGGTTTTAATGGATTTTGCTATGGATTCTAGTAATTGAGTGTTAATTATGCCTTGGTGTGTGATTGTACGTATTGATTGCCTAGTGTGTTTATGCTTATTCGTTATAAGTGCGTCGCGAACACTTGTAATTGTTTGTTTAATCCTAGTGAATGCGAAAGTGGATCTAGGGTTTAGAACAATTCATGCTAGCATAGGTTTTTGCATGTGAAGAACATGTATTAATTTGTGATGTGATTCTAACCGTCTTGCATCGACTATGTGGTTTAATGGGTGCTTGATTTTCAACCGGTATGTGTTCAATTGCTATAGACATATAGGGACTACACATATTTGGTGACTACTTGACTTCTATCATTTGTGGATGATCAGTAGGATGGTATATGCACAACGAAAGTTGGTGTGTATCAGTTTAGTGCATCTAATCAGTAATCAACTCTGTCACATGCTAGGCTAAAGGGCATAAGATTCTAGATGAAGTAGTAAATGAAATTGAAATCCCATGTTTGTTTATTATAAGGTTAAAGTTAAGTTATTTTCTCGTAATTGGCTTAGTTGGTAATTAAACAATAGTTAAATCAAACCAAAATTGTGATTGTCTTAGCAGTGAGTGTAAATCATAAGCTGGTGCATAAGTGAACATAACGAACAATTTGAGTCTCTGTGGGAACGAATCCTATTTACTCTATATTACTTGTTGACCACGTTCTCTTGCGTGAATAAGTGCGAACACCCCTTCAGGTGGATCAACCAAATTCCATACTTGGTTTTCGTACATGGAATCCATCTCGGATTTCATGGCTTCAAGCCATCTCTTAGAGTCTGGACTGTTCATAGCATCTTGTTATGTGAGAGGCTCATCTTCATCTATGAGCATCAAATCACCACATTGAGTCAAGAGAAATCCATATCTCTCTGGCTCATGGTGAATTCTACCAGATCTACGAACAACCTGTGTTTCTTGAGCATTATCATTATCTTGCTCTTGTTCCACTTCAGGTTCAATGCTATTTTGTGGTTCTCGATCTTCATCGAGATCTATAGTTCTCCCACTGTTTCTTTTTGAAACAAAATCTCTTTCCATGAAGACAGCATCTCGAGCAATAAACACTTTTTGCTCAGAAGGACTATAAAAATAATACGCCTTTGTTTCACTAGGGTATCCCACAAAATTGCATTCTTCGGATTTAGGTCCAAGCTTGTCAGATACTTGACGTTTCACAAACGCCTTGCATCCCCAACCTTTCATAAAGCTCATGCCTGACCGTTTCTCCATCCATATCTCGTATGGAGTCTTTTGAACCTTCTTAGTAGGAACACGGTTAAGTGTGAAAGCCGTTGTTTCTAGAGCGTAACCCCAGAAACTAATTGGAAGATCTGCATGACTCATCATCGATCGTACCATGTCCAACATGGTGCGATTTCTCCTCTCTAAAACTCCATTCCATTGAGGTGTGCCTGGCGGAGTGAGTTGTAATACAATACCACACTCTTTTAAATACTCTTTAAATTCGGTGCTTAGGTATTCACCCCCACGATCGGATCGTAAGATCTTAATACTTGCACCTCCGCCTATTTGCTTCTCTACTTCAGCCTTGTATTCTTTGAACTTTTCAAAGGAATCGGATTTATTCTTCATAAGATATACATATCCATATCTACTGAAATCATCAGTAAATGTTATGAAGTAGTAGTAGCCTCCTCTAGCCATCACATGCATTGGGCCACATACATCACTATGTATTAGCTCCAGACGTTCAGTGGCCCTTTGACCCTTACCAGTGAAAGGGGCTTTAGTCATCTTACCAAGCAAACAAGATTCGCATTCATCGTATGATTCAAAATCAAACTTATCCAAGTATCCATCCTTATGTAATTTGGATATGCGTCTCTCATTTATATGGCCTAGACGACAATGCCATAGGTATGTTTGATTTGAGTCATTAATTTTAAGTCGTTTGTTTTCTATGTTATAGACAGGATTATCTAAATCAAGAACATATAAACCATTAAATAAACGCGCAACACCATAGGTTAAATCATTCAAAGCAAAAGAGCAACTGTTGTTCTTTATTGTAAACGAAAAACCTTTCTTGTCCAAACAAGAAACAGAAATAATGTTTCTGCGAATCGCAGGCACGTAAAAACAGTCTTCAAGTTCTAAAACAAGCCCAGAGGGCAAAGATAAATAATAAGTCTCTACAGCTAAAGCAGCAACTCTTGTTCCATTGCCTACTCGTAGGTCCACTTCTCCCTAGCCAAAGTCCTACTTCTCTGTAGTTCCTGCACATTTATACAAATGTGAGAAGCACATCCAGTATCCAATACCCAAGATGTAGAAATAGACAGATTGACTTCTATAACATAAATACCTGATCCAGAAATCTGAACACCCTTCATTTTCTTCAGATCCTCCAAATAAGCTGAACAGTTTCTCTTCCAATGACCAGGCTTGTGGCAATAGTGACAATCACCTTTGTCAGCCTTTGCGACATCTCCCTTCGGCTTTTTAGCCTTTTTGAAAGAGGGCTTAGAAGGACCAAGATCTTTTGATGCAACCTTTTTCTTGCCCTTCCATTTCCCCTTTCCCTTAGCACCTTTCTTGCCCACCATCATTATGGGAGCTTTCTCAGGTGCCTTGACCATATTTGCTTCAGTGGTCCTCAGCATGGACAACAATTCCATAGGAGTATTTTCTTGCTCAGTCATATTAAAAGTCATAATGAACTGAGTATAGTCGTTGTTCAAAGATTGCAAGATTATATCGACTTGAGCCTCTCGCTGAAGCAGGAAACCCAAACGAGCAAGGTAATCACAATACCCAATCATCTTTAGAACATGTGGTCCGACTGGTCCATTGCCCTGCTTACACGAGAAGAGTGCTTTGCTCGTGTTGAACTTTTCCACACGAGCCTGTGATTGAAACATCGTTGAAAGATGTTCAAACATAGTATAAGCATTCATATCAAAATGATGCTTCTGAAGCTCAACATCCATAGTGGCAAGCATAAGACAAGCCACATCAGTCACATCATCAATATGCTTCTGATAAGCATTTTGTTGAGCAAGAGTGGCATTGGCAGCAGGGGCTGCCGGTGGAGGAATATCAATCACATAAGATTTCTTTTCCTGCATGAGAACAATTCTCAAATTCCTAGACCAGTCAAGGAAGTTTGATCCTGTCAGCTTGTCCTTCTCAAGGACTTATCGCACTTTGAAAGTGTTGTTTGTGTTTTGTGCCATTTGTTTTCTACAATGATAAAATGCTTAAGATAAGTTACATTGTTACAATAATTATGTTCAAGTGATTATGACATATTCATAATATATCTCCCACTATTTTTATCAAATTAATAGCCCTTACTATTAAATCGAAAAGAATATCCCATAAATCTTTCTAGTGAGCCAAGATCCATATTTCGTCATATCCTAAGTCAACCACTGGTAGTCCTTAAAACATGATTATTTAGGTAGACAACAGTTGTCAATTATATCATATATAATTCTTGGATAGTTTGGTGAACAACATTTGATCTTATCTATCTAATAGATTTTGAACCAAACTCTATGTTTCTAAGTTCATAATAGTTGAATATAACCGTTTATTTTCACCTTATTATGACGAATCAGTTAAGTTAGACCCAATGATACAACGGCCGAATATAAACGTTTATATTCGTCGCATCTCACCACGATAGACAGGAGTCCCCTGCCACTGGCAGTCATTCCCCTTATCGATCTAGGATTCAATGAGTGTTCATTCATTGGAAAGCATCCGATTAAAACTTAATATTTTGTTAAGGGGTTTAGAAAAATTATAACGATCATGATCACATCATAAAGAGATCCTCAATTTTTCCTTGAATCAAATATTTCAAATTGACATCTTAAACTGTTCATTTCCCAGGTAGATGGAGGATCCCAATGGTCACACTTAATACCCATTAACCTTACGAATACGCATATCCGTTTTTGTCAGAAAATCCCAATTTTCGATATCAAAAATCCATATTTAATTCCGTGTTTTAAAAATCCATATTTCATAAACACAAGAATCTCATGATCGTTTGTTCATTTTAAAATCTTGAATCGTTACAGATTTTATCTTGTTTAGCATGGCAAGCATGGCATGGGTGACGTATCTAATACATGCATACATCATTAATTTACTTAAAGCATGCATCTTCTACTTTACACATACATTCCATACATCATATGTAAAGTGCATAAAGTAAACGTGCAATGGTTATGGCTCAATCCTATGTGATCTTTTCAAGCTAATGAAAAGATCAAGGTCAATCTATGGGGTAATAATAACTATTAGATTTGTCTTCTTAATTGCTTCCATTGACTCCTTAGCCTCCATGGAATGCCTCCTTATTCCCTTGTCCTTCTTGGAAGTTACAAAATTAACTATACTAATGAACTTACAAAAGAATTCGAGTTACATTCGAGATAAAGCATTAAGAAAGAAAACGACATGCAAGTCATATTTATTACAAACCAAAAGAATAAACCATTACACTAGGGTCAATAAGCCATAACCATGCACCATGCTCAAAGTAATCATTTAAAGCATATGTCACAAGCCGAAATTAAAACGAAGCCCTAAACACGCGGATCAAAAATACATGCAAATCATGTATCAGAATACATGTCCAGAAGCATATATAAATATACATGCGACCATGATTCCAATTACCAGAAACATGTATCATCATACACGTAACCCTAATCCCAGTAAACAGATCGTATCCATTTCTATCCAATCGACAGTTTATATCATCATACAAACCAAACAACATACATGTCATAAAGATCGTATACATATGAGTCATGGCAGATTCCAAACATACTAATATCATCATATCAGATTATACAGATTCATTATATCAATCATATAACATAACTATATCATGGCAGATTCATCTAACATGCATACTCGTAAAAATACAGTAAACACGTAACCAAATCAGTCCCTTATACACGTAGCTCTGATGCCATTGTTGGGTTCCGAGGCATAAAACGCAGCGTAATAACGTAAATATAACAAAATTTTCAGAACCCAAACGCAGGATCCATGTATAATTATGGACAGATTATGGAGATAACGAATCGTACCTTTCAATAAAATTACTTTCACGAACTCAACGGAGATCCTAGATTTCACGACTTGTGTCTACCTCTCGGAAAAACTCCTCTATGGTATCCACACGAGCACCTTCAAGAACGACTCACGAACTTGACTTCGGAACGGACGTACTAGCCTCCCTCTTGATGATTCGTTTTTCTACCTTTTTTCTTGCTGCCTCTCTCTAGGGTTTTTCACAAAAACGTAAATACTCTTAACCTATCATTATCTATTTATAATGACTGGTTAAAAAGGCCCTAACAGCAAAAGCCCAACCTGATTAGGTTTAGGATTAAATAATAAAACAAAATTCTATTATTTAATTAATAACTAAGTCACACTTAATTATTATGTGCAGAAATACTCCTCTAATTCGAATTTATATTATTTCAATTAATTAAGTCTCACTTAATTAATATAATAAATTTCAAATAATCATCAATTAATTTAAATCCATAATTTAAATTAATTATTCCTTTAAGTGCTCAATGTGTGCGACCCTATAGGCTATTATTTAATTGGCAATAATTTTATTCTCCAATAAAATTATAAACAATGAGCGGTATCTAGTAATACATCATTGTTACCCAATTAAACAATAATTAAATCGTGATTCGATAAAACCTTTCGTGATTAATGTTTCCGTGTAATATAATCCCTTTAACCAAATATTATAGATTAAACTCGAGGCATGTCTTTAGTCATCCTCTTCAACATTTAATCCGGATTTACTTGATCAATGAGTAGACTATTAAAAAAACAAATCATTATTTGAGCACGGCCATGCATTTTATAGTCTCACTCAATCAAGAGGCCAATAATATCTCTCCTAATTATAGGAGGGTTAAATCCTTTATCTATCATTCATATTTCTCATACGACTCATGATATACCCGATGTCCACTTTTATCATCACCCGGTCAAAGGTAACTTTTAATGTTATCAAAGTATATTATTCCTCGTATAGAAATATAGTGATCTCAAGGCAAAGGATCATTACATCATTACCACTGTGAGTCATTCTTATGACTTTATTAAACATGAAGAATCTCACTGTGGGTCTGTCCAGTACCATGTACTCCTACATGTACCTATGTATTGACTTTAGTATCTCCATACTTATAACCAATGAGATGTGGTTATCTGTCAAACAACATACTAGTCTATTTATGTATTATTATTGTCCTATATAATAATAATCGACTAGGGACCTTTAAGATTATGATATGTTATATAATCTCAAGTTCAAGTCATGTACTTAAACTATACAATGTGTATCATGATTCTAAGGACATTTATTATGCTAACAAATATATCGCAGTAATTAAAGTCATAATAAATACGTTTATTTAATAATCAAATGACATAAAGATTTATTCAAGAAACAATGTATTGCCTCTAGGGCACCTACACTAATGTTGGTCCCGGAAAGTATTGCAGAAGGGGGGTTGAATGCAATACTAATAAATTCCAAAAACTATTTCAACAACTTAAATAGAGATTGTAATTTACTAGTAGAAGAAATGCATTCACAAGTAATATCTTGCAAGATGTTTCACAAAATAAATGTTTTATTTATTTTGCAAAGTTTTGCTATAACCTCGAGAACTAAATAATTCTCAAGCTTCGGTTTCTCAAGAGTTTACAGTGATAGAGATACATTTTATTGTGCAATAGAGTGTTCCCTTTTATAGAGTGATAGTCAGATCTTTTTCTACTATAATATCACTATCAACATGGGTTGTTGAGTTGCTGTCATATTCTTTTTGCAGCTCATTACACGTTTTATTCCTATGTGATTATCTAATAATTACATACAAAGTAACTTTAGATACTTTCCATATTTGAGCCACCCAGATCTAGCAGTAATCTAATTTATCTTGCTCTAGACTTTACAGGTTACTCCATGTGATCTCTCGAGCTTCTGTCATAGACTTTCAAGCTTGCTGTAAAGTTTGAATGTTGCAGCACGCCTGCTTCTTTTGAACATGTACTCTGTCGCTTAATTTGACTTAGAAAATTCCTAAATCAAGTTGATTCTGTATGACAGTATGTTTGCCGCAAAGTTTGCTGTCAAAGGATTGTGCTTTGGTTGACCGTATGAATTCCCCGTAGAGGTTGCTGTCGAGAATTCTAAACTTGCTATCACAAACTATATGTGAAAGTTGTTGTCATCAGAATTTCCGCCAATGTTGCTGTCAAGAAAAAACTTGTTGTCGACTCAATGAAACTTGCTATCGACCTAGGCAACATGCTATCTCCTTGTAACCTTACTGTCAATGTTTTGACAGTAACTTTTATTTCTGCTGTCGAACTTTTGTATTTCTTGAGGCTTGAACATAATCGAACTTCTTCCAAGAATTACAATCATTACATGACAATACTTATTTAAATACAAGAAAGCATTTCTGGCTATGCCAGTATGTTCTACTTAGTAAAACTAAGTATACCAATGAATTTATTTAAGTTGTCTAATCTATCACCCATAAATCCCAACAATCTCCCCCAATTTGTTTTTATGGACAATAAGGACAAATTTACAAGAACATTATGTTGACAACTTAACTAACATAGATCAGAATGAATAAAAACCTTCATTTCTGAAAAATGTGAATAATCTAGATTGTTTTCAAACATTTCATAAAAGTTCATAACTAAAAATCAAGTACTCCTCTAGACTGAGTAGATAAATAAAATGTTTACTTAGCTTGACTTGAAGTTTCTTCTAGATTCTTCTTTCTTTTTTCAGAGTTTCCTGCAAAGCCTTTCTGAGCCCTTCAACTAGCTTCTTCAGGAGACTCTGCATCATCTTCAATCTCCTCGATGTATTTCCTGATAACTGAGGATCTGGTGTACAATACATCTTTGAGATCCATCCAGTTTACTTGACCATAGACAAATGTTCTGAATTTCAAAATGTCTTCAACTATTTTGAACCTTTTGCCAGGAAGCTGATTTAAGGTTTCCCTTCTTAGCCTGTCCAAGCTGGGATCTTCTCCTTTCCTTTGATCAAAAATCATATCTAACTCCCAAGAGTACAGCATCTCAAGCTTGTTTGATGATCCTACCACTTGCAAATACAATTCTTTTAGCACACTGGTTCTCAACTTAGGAAAGCTATCTGCATAGATTTCTTCTTTGCCGTTCTTGATTCTTAAAGGATTGTCCAGTACGCATGGCTGATAATTAGATCCACTGCTGTTGAGTTTGTTGAGCCTACTGCAGCTTTCTTTCAGTTGAGCTTCAATCTCATCTGCTATCTGTTGACGAGTTTTGTGCTTTGAGGCTATTTCTTCTTTGAATTTCTGCTCTGCCTCATATTTTTCCATTTCTGACTTTGTGCATGGTTTCCTCATTTCTGTCCAGTCATACTCAGGAATGGGATTGTCCTCTTCATACTCTAAGCCTAGGACTTCATAAACATCTTCATCACTTTGAAGTGTCCAGTCACCATGCTTCTCAATGAATTCAGTACGTTTGGTTGCATAGTACTTATGGACATGGTCCATAATCTTTTCTGAAACATTATCATAGCTTTGCAAGAGTTCAACCATTCTTTCCAAATTGAAATAATCAATTTTTCATCTTACTGTTTCAAAGGTTTGAATGATTTTGTTGGATATCACCTTTGATTTTGTTATCTGAGTGAAGTCAGGTTCCACCATAATCAATCTTTCTTTATTTTCCCACAAAATGTATCTTGTTGCTTTTTCATTTGATTCATCTAAATCTATGGATACAGATGTGATTGTCTCCTTGGCTTTCTCTTGTAGTTGTTCCAAGCTATTCATTCTTCTTCTCATGATTGGTTTCTTAAACCCTAGACCAGTAGCTTTTCTTTGTCCAGAATAGACAGTCTTTCCCTTTATCCTCTTGTTTGCCCTTCTTTTTATTCTCCCTGTCTTGGATGTTTTGACAGTAGTTTCTTTGACAGCATCTTTGATAGGGCTTCTGACAGTGTCCTCTTTGTCAGCATCTTTGACAGGGCTTCTGATAGTGTCCTCTTTGACAGCATCTTCAAAATCCTTGACAGCATCTTTGTTGACAGTATCTTTGGTGATAGTATCTTTTTCAGAATAGATACTGTCAATTTCCATGTTCATTTGATTTGTCTCTAATGCTTCAAGTATTTCTTTTTCTTCTTCATTTTCTTCATTTTTCTTGCTTGTTCCAGGAGTTTCTAAAGTTTCCTTTGGCTCGGCTTTTTTAGCTTGGGATTGCTCTTTTGAAGAGTTTCCCTTTCTTTAGTTCCTCCAGCTTCACCTCCACCTTCATTGTCATCAAAATCTTCATCCAAGGTATCATCAAAAGAACAACTCCACCTCTAGCATTTCTATTTGCTTTAGCAATGAGTTTCTTGATTTCAACACTTTACTTTATATCTCTCTTTGCCATAAGCTTGTGGATGTCCTTAATAGCTTGAACCCTTTCCTTGGTTATGGGAGCTTTCAGCAATATGTTCAGTACATCCATGATGATTTTGCTTTGTAGGTTGGTTTTGCCTCCTAGTGTTAGAAAGCGAAGTCCCTTAGCTCCTTTGGATGTAACCTGTCTGAAGCTTACACCATATGGCTGAAGACTGACTTCTGGGAGTTTGCTGTTAATCATGGAGTCCAATTGTACATGAAGACTTTCATTGAAGATTGTTGTTCTAGTCTTGACAAGTAGCCCAAGGATGTACTGTATCCTGGTAGAGAAAGATTCCAGCAGTTGCGTTGTTATGAATATTGAGTGTCTGCTCCTCAGAAATACTTCAACTACCCATCTTCTCTCTGAGCTAATCTTCACATATAGATTGATAATTCTTTGTTTTAGTGCCTCTGCTAGTTTAGTAGGTTTTTCTCCTGATTCTATGATTCCCTCTTTCACCAGATTGTTGAATTCTTCATCCTTGTTGTTTAGGGTACTCTCCATATGACTCACCATCATGGATTCTACTTCTTCTGGAGAGTATGTGCTTCCATCAGTCCAAGTAACAAACTCAGGAGGATTCACATATTCAGGCATCTTGTCCTTGCCTTTTCCCATTCTGTTTGACTCCTCCTTTTCTCTCCAAAGCCTCTCCAAAAAAGGATTCTTTCTTTTCAGGAACTGGCTCACTAATTTTGATGGAAGATGTTTGATTTCTTTGTATCTATTTCAATACTTCCTCAGTTACTAACATTGTCTCCCCATCTACTTCAGCTTCAAAAAGTTCGCCAGTCCCAGAGGCTATAGCAGTTTCTTTTTCCTCCCCCTTACTCCTTTGCTCCCCCTGACTCTCAGCTTTCCCTTGTGACTTCATTTTCCTTACTGGTTGCTCAGCTTCTTTCTGATCTATCAATTTCTCCCCCTTAGTTAAGTTGACAGCATTGATGATGGAAGAAAGAGACATCAGAGTTGCTTGAAATTCAGCAAATCCAGTCTTTACAGTGGAGGACAGGTTGTCTAATTTGCTTTCCATGATTGCACACCTATCTTCAATAGCTTTGAGTCTTTCATTTGTTTCTGTAGAAGGACCACCAGACCTAAGCCTCTTTGTAGGTAAGGGATAAGTCTGGGGTAAGAAGGCTGTTGGGGTTCTTACACTCTCATTGTTTTTATTTGTGATCTCATCACCTCTCACAGTAAGTCCCTCAAGGCCTAATGCCTTTTGATAGATGGCTCCCTCATTTTCACTCTGGACATGCTCAAGTCCCTCACCTTTTGCCAGCACATTTGGCTGCCTCTCATTTTTAGGCTCACTTCTCTTTTCTTTTATCTCTCTTTTCATTTGCACTCCCTCACTCATCCTAGATGCATGAGTATGAGCATTACTAGCATGCAAAGAAGAAAGAGAAGATTTAGATTTTACCTTGAAAGCCTTGGAGAGTGGCAAGTCATCATCAGATATATCTTCAATTAGTCCTTCCTGGTACTGAGGTTGGATAGTGTTGACAGCATCTTTGTTCTGTAAGTTACTGTCATAAGGTGTGTTGACAGTAACTTTAGGAAGGCTCGTGACAGTATCTTTTACCAGAATGTTACTGTCACTTGATGGTTTGACAGAACCTTCTGGATTGTCCTTGACAGCAACTTTGGCTGTGATAGCAACTTCCCTTGGGTAAGATGCTTTGAGGGAATCGATTAAGATGCTGGCTGTTTCAATTTCTGACAAATTTCCACCTTGATCTAGTCCAGTATTTGAAGGGGTGGTTTCCATTTCACTTTGAGAAATGGGTTCTTGTGGACCACTTGATGCGGGCTCATCCATGGTTTGAAATGGATGATCAAAACCTGAGGAGTTGGTACTGTCCCCCTCTCTAGGTTGTGTAGAAGAAACAATTGATGTGGGAATGAATGAAGAAGTTAAAATTTTAGATGGATCATTTGGCTGTTCCACAGAAGAAAATTGTGGAACATCAAAAGTAGGAATAAATTTCTCACTGTGCTCTATCTCTATGTGTATATCTTCAAGTATAGGCTCCTCAAGAGTGAGTTCTTGAGGTTGTGCAGACTCTTCATAAGATGCCTTGGGAGACAGGCCAATTTCAATAGATGCCTCTTGTTGAGAAGAGGCACCTAGAGGTGAGTTTATTTCCCTATCATCCTCTACAGTCTTTTGGGAAATTGTAGGGTGGCTGACAGTAACCTTGGCCCTTCTAGCTCTCTTCTTCTTAGGCTCAGAAGGGGCTATTGTGGGTTCCATTACACTACCATCCTTATTTGCTGCACTAGGTGCAGTAACTCCCTCTTGACTCACAACATTTTCACCAGTTGCACTCTCTAGGGATCTTTTCTTGGATTCTTGTTTGGCTATTTTGAGGGCTTTGGGCAGTCTAGAGTCCCTAGGAGGTGTGTATGGTGTAGAATGTGGGTTAACTGAATTTGGGTCTAATTCAGTCTCATTCTCAATTGTGAAAACACTGTACCCCATGGGTAATGGAAAATCAAGGTTGGGCACTTGATTAACCATGAAGTGTGTGAGACAGAGTGGAATATGTGCATTTAAATTTTGTGTGTTGAGTGTTGTGTGTGTGTTTTTCTTTAAAACAGGACACTCCTCAGAATGAGAAGCATCTACAACAGTTCCACAAACATGATTAATACACATTGTTAAGAATCGAGGGTTTAGGTATACCTTTTTGCCTATGGCGCTTTTCAATTGAGCCATGACTAGCTTTCCAACGTCCACCTGAAAATGCACCCTAGAAGGGGGTTGAATAGGTGTAAATGGCTAACTATATTCAACTAAGTTCGATTTTAAAAATTAACAGAAACAGCTTACTGATTTCGTTTTATGCAGAGACAGATGGTAAGCTGAATGCAAACAGTAAGCAAAATACAAGCAGAAAATAAAGAGCAGAAAATAAATAACACAGAGACTTTTAGCCAGGTTCGACCCCTAACCCCTATGGTCTACGTCCTGGTCCCTTACCAACCCGGTAAGAGAATATATTATTGATCAACGAAATAAACCAATTACAAGATACAATAATATATCTCCCTTAATCCCAGCTGCTGACAAATGGCTTGCTGAACACCTGTTTCTGAACCTGCTCTCTAAGCTATACTTCCCAAGTATACTTCTCTAGCAACGTTCACCAAACCCTTGTTCCTTAGCCAATATGCCCAGCAACTCAACCTTACCAATCCTGTTGACAAATAGCTTGCTGTTTGCTGTGCTGAACCAACTCTCTAAGCAATACTTCCAAAGTATCCTTCTCTAGTCTAGTTCAACCCACCCAAAACTTTAAGCCAAACTTGTACAGCAAGTAATCAATACAAATTGAACAATACAATCCAAAATAAGATGTTCGAGTATTACAACTCAAGCTATAAACTCTCTTATATAATATAAGTGTATATAACAATAAAGCTCAGAGTTTATAAGAATGGTGTTTGAGAGAGATGATAGGAACGTGTATAAGCAAGTCTCAAACTTGTAGTTGTGTTTTTCTTGGTTCCTTACACGAAAGGTTGTAAGTGAATATATATATAAAACAAACAAACGGCTAGTTGAAGATTTGATATATCAAAAAGATTTGATTACATAAAACACTCTCCAACAGCTATATTAGTTAGAGGTTTTGAATATAAAACGTTTGAAATGATTTTAATCTCCAACAAACTCATTTTGATATATATACGATAGTATATATATGATAAAATCAATTTCCAACAGCTATACAAAGATATGAACGAATCTGGGCTGTTATGGAATGTTTAGATAAGTAAAAGATTGAGTAAAATCTGTTTTGAAAGGATAAGGAAAGATAAATCACAATCCCACTAAATAAAGAACAGATTTTCGAAAAAGATTTGAGCTCTATTAATTATATATACTATATATTATATAATAGAGTCCTTACATATTTAATCCTAGCCAATCTCTGATCTTTAAGCAATCTTCAAGAAATCTTCGAAATCAAACTTGACTAAGAACAGCTTCTGGAAAGTCCAAGTCAGCTTGCTGTTTTGGTTCTGGCGAGTTCAAATCAGCTTGCTGCTTTGGTTCTGGCGAGCTGAACAGATAGATAGCTTTAAATCTTTGCCTTTCCATATCATCAACCAAGATACCTGAGAGTATACTTATACATAGCAAACACATATATATGCATATGATACATCAAGTGATTCAATCATATAATGGTAAGCTCAATATAGTAAAACTAGTACAAGATAAGCAATCAGCTTGCTGTATATAACATCAAAATCCACTAGGGTAACAATCTCCCCCTTTTTGATGATTATATACCAATATGTGATTGAGCTAAAAGCTCCCCCTTAATCATTGATCAATACTTCCTGCAAAACAAGATTAGATAGATAAACATGAAGTATTACGATACAACCTTTGTATTCATCATCAAAACAACACGGTAACATTCTCCCCCTTTTTGATGATGACATACTTGAATACATCGGAGAGACTATGTTGCTCCCCCTAAAACAATGCTTCCCCTGATTAACATAATATCTCATCGTATAATCAGGTTAGCACAATTCATCATATGCAATAAGATATAAATACGACTCATCCCTGCATGAAACATTAGTGAAATATCCAACATATAACATTATAACCATTTTTATCCTCATGTATTCATGTTCTTATCCCCCTATGACATCATCAGAAAAGGGTCAAAAAGATAATCATATATGAATAAAACATGTGGTAAAACATTTAACAAGCATGAGGCTAGTTAATTATAAAGTTTGAATAAATCAAACCAGCATGCTGAAAACACATTTCCAGGATATTCATCGATAACAATTGTTCTTCTGGACTGGAAAATAGCTTGCTGATTAGACAATATACATTCCAACTGATCATAATAGTATTCTTCTTTCTTATTTCCTGCATAATACAAAACATATACATATATTTGTCCCATCTATGTACTAGAGGAATCTCGTTAGTACCACAAGAATAATATAATCATATTCAAAGAAATGTACGAGGACAAATAACATACTTACTACTTGAGTACCCAAATCTTATTGGATCCACCATGGTTTGTTGATAGGACATAAAGAACATGTAGATCAGATTTCTTGATCCACTGTTGTATCACTTTTGGTGCTTGATTTGTAGTCCTTTGTGTTCTGCCAGACTGATAATGGTAAGCTGTTTGTCTTCTGCCAGAAACATTCTGGTATGCTGATTGCTGTCTGATTGGTCCATTCTGGTATGTTGTTTTCTGTCTGATTGATCCATTCTGGTATGCTGTTTTCGTCTTATGATATACTTGAACCACACAATTCTTTTCCAGATGTCCTTTTCCACCACATTTGTTGCATGTCTTCCAAGGCATAGCATAATCATAGGGTATGCCATTCCTTCCATCATATTTGAGCACTTTATCTTTCTTGTTGAAGTTTAGACCAACACCTTCTCTGACCAAAGGTACATTTGCCTTCTTCATCATTGTTTTTAAAGTGTCTTCACCTTGAACAAAAGTTTCCATGCCCTTCTTGAGATCTTTAACTTCTGTTTCTAGGAGAGTGATCACTTCAGCTTGTTGTTTGATGAGTTCAGCTTGCTGGACTCTCTTTTCAGCAGTTTTTGAGGATTCGGCTTGACTAGATTCCTTCATTTTGTATGATTCCAATGCTTTAGCTTTAGTTTTGACATCAGACCTTAGCTCTTTGATTTCTTCAGTCAAGGTCTTGTTTCTCTTTTCAAGTAACTTGACATTAGCCTCTAAATTTCTGTTCTTAGTATTTAGTTCCTTGATCTCTGTAGCTTTACTGAATGAAGTTGAATCCCATTCTTCCATTTTTGGCAACAGATCTTTTACCATTTTGGATAAATAGGCATTCTTATCAATCAGCTTGCTGATTTCAGCCTTTAGTGCCAAATGTTCTTCAATTGTAACACTATTTTGTTCCTGCATGGTTAGTGAATCTAACAATGTATCATCTGAAGAAATGTAATCATTAGAAGAGTTTACCTCACTAGAACCCTCTTCAGAATCAGTTTCAGCATACACTCCTTCTGAATTTCCTTGAGTAGATTCATCTTCAATTCCAACAAATGCAGAGTTTATTATCTCTTCACTTGGGACTTCACTAGAAATAGCTTTTTCATCATTCGAAGTCAATTGAGCCTTTGACTTCCTTTTATCTTTCAAATCAGCACGCTGTTTTGTTGTTGTAGCTTTATAATGCATTTTTAATGTATCCCATATGTCTTTTGCTGTGCTACATGAAGAGACCTTATCAAAATCTGACTCTGAAAGACCACATATTAATGTGTACTTTGCTCTTCCATTATAGCCTGTTTTTATCAATTCTGAATCTGAGAGATCATCAACGTCTTTTGGCTTGCCGTCTTTGTCCAGAAAAGTGAAAGGACCCTTTTTAACGACTCTCCATTCAATTGCATCATCTCTGTTGAGAAGCACCTTCATTCTCTGTTTCCAAGCATCATAATTTTCAATTCCATTGAGAAGTGGTGGCATGTCTAAATAATCTCCTTCTACATAAGCGGGTGCCATAGGATCTGTACTTTCCTGTTACAGAAATGTTAGTACACCAATGCTCTGATACCAAATGAAAATGCACCCTAGAAGGGGGTTGAATAGGTGTAAATGGCTAACTATATTCAACTAAGTCCGATTTTAAAAATTAACAGAAACAGCTTACTGATTTCGTTTTATGCAGAGACAGATGGTAAGCTGAATGCAAACAGTAAGCAAAATACAAGCAGAAAATAAAGAGCAGAAAATAAATAACACAAAGACTTTTAGCCAGGTTCGACCCCTAACCCCTATGGTCTACGTCCTGGTCCCTTACCAACCCGGTAAGAGAATATATTATTGATCAACGAAATAAACCAATTACAAGATACAATAATATATCTCCCTTAATCCCAGCTGCTGACAAATGGCTTGCTGAACACCTGTTTCTGAACCTGCTCTCTAAGCTATACTTCCCAAGTATACTTCTCTAGCAACGTTCACCAAACCCTTGTTCCTTAGCCAATATGCCCAGCAACTCAACCTTACAAATCCTGCTGACAAATAGCTTGCTGTTTGTTGTGCTGAACCAACTCTCTAAGCAATACTTCCAAAGTATCCTTCTCTAGTCTAGTTCAACCCACCCAAAACTTTAAGCCAAACTTGTACAGCAAGTATTCAATACAAATTGAACAATACAATCCAAAATAAGATGTTCGAGTATTACAACTCAAGCTATAAACTCTCTTATATAATATAAGTGTATATAACAATAAAGCTCAGAGTTTATAAGAATGGTGTTTGAGAGAGATGATAGGAACGTGTATAAGCAAGTCTCAAACTTGTAGTTGTGTTTTTCTTGGTTCCTTACACGAAAGGTTGTAAGTGAATATATATATAAAACAAACAAACGGCTAGTTGAAGATTTGATATATCAAAAAGATTTGATTACATAAAACACTCTCCAACAGCTATATTAGTTAGAGGTTTTGAATATAAAACGTTTGAAATGATTTTAATCTCCAACAAACTCATTTTGATATATATACGATAGTATATATATGATAAAATCAATTTCCAACAGCTATACAAAGATATGAACGAATCTGGGCTGTTATGGAATGTTTAGATAAGTAAAAGATTGAGTAAAATCTGTTTTGAAAGGATAAGGAAAGATAAATCACAATCCCACTAAATAAAGAACAGATTTTCGAAAAAGATTTGAGCTCTATTAATTATATATACTATATATTATATAATAGAGTCCTTACATATTTAATCCTAGCCAATCTCTGATCTTTAAGCAATCTTCAAGAAATCTTCGAAATCAAACTTGACTAAGAACAGCTTCTGGAAAGTCCAAGTCAGCTTGCTGTTTTGGTTCTGGCGAGTTCAAATCAGCTTGCTGCTTTGGTTCTGGCGAGCTGAACAGATAGATAGCTTTAAATCTTTGCCTTTCCATATCATCAACCAAGATACCTGAGAGTATACTTATACATAGCAAACACATATATATGCATATGATACATCAAGTGATTCAATCATATAATGGTAAGCTCAATATAGTAAAACTAGTACAAGATAAGCAATCAGCTTGCTGTATATAACATCAAAATCCACTAGGATAACACCACCTTGTATCCATGGACTAAAGAATAAGTAAGCTTCTTGATATAGGAAGGTATTCCATTCCAGCCTGTAGTCTTGGTAGAGAATACCTTCACCATGACATCAAAAATCATGCTCCACTCCTTTCTGAGATATTTTCTGTCCATTTCTCCAGTTGGATACCATTTATCAGTAGATTCTTCAAGTTTGGGACCAGAATACCCAATCTTTAGAAAGAACCTCTTCAGAGTGTCATCGTTTGCTAGGGCTTGAAAGCTTTCTCCACTGTCCAAAACTACACCCAAAGCTTTATTAATATCCTTTACTGAAAGAGAATGGCTTTCATCATTTATCTTGAAGTTAATTGCCTCATTCTCTCCAGTTCCTTGAATACTGGCAGATTTCCAAAAAATTTCAATTCTGTCAGAATCAAGTTTAGGAGTTGAAATTATTGCATGACCTAAATAGGATTTATTTATGAATGAAATAAGTCCTTTGAAGTTTTCACCGGCATCTCCAGGAGAATGGATACCGGCAAAGTTGGTTTGAGCAAGAGATTGATTGGGTGCCATTGATGAGTATTATGAAAAATGAGAGAGAAAATGTGGTTTTTGGATGTAGAAGATTGAAAGGTTTTGCAAATGAGAGAGACAGTAGATTAAACGGTAGATTTAGAAAAATGAACCGTGTTTTACTTGTCTTAATTGAACGTGTGGTAATGATTTTACCCATTAACCCCACTTGCTATGTTATGGGACCGTTGCTATTAGATCGTGGATTAGTGGATTAAAATTATATATATATATATTTCCATTATCATTGACAGCAACTTCTCGTGACAGCAACTTTTCATTGACAGTAACCTGTGCGCTTTTCTTCTCTCCACTATCGTTGACAGCAATTTCTCGTGACAGCAACTTTCATTGACAGTAACATGTGCGCTTATAACATTTCTGTCAATAATTTGAGTGGGTGACAACAGGTTTACTTGAAAGTAACTTAGGCGCAAGAACGTGCTGTCACCATTTAAGCAATCAAAAACAATTTAAATCGATTTTTCATTGCTTGAGATAAATTACTACCAACTATTACCAATTAGCAATTTAATCAATTTGAGTGATTTCTCAGTAGATAGGCACACACACTATTTAAGTTAAGGTCACTTGACTACTTATTACCACATTAAGACAGACATGTAAAATTATTTTAGCATAGTCATAGCAAACATACTGTCTAAACAAGTAGCTCATAGGACAGTAACTTCTCATGACAGTAACTTTGAAAGTTTCTTTCACAAGTTAAATAAAAATGATAAATCAGAAAGTTAATCAAACCTGATTTAGCATTCCTAATTCACTCACCAACCTGGTAAATGTTGCTTCATCCAGTGGCTTGGTGAATATGTCTGCAAGTTGTTTGTCTGTTGGAACATAAATCAGTTTTACATCTCCCTTTTCAACATGCTCCCTGATAAAATGATATCTTATATCAATGTGCTTTGTTCTGGAGTGTTGAACTGGATTGTTTGATATGGCTATGGCACTAGTGTTGTCATAGTAGATAGGAATGTTTGATAGCTCTAGTCCATAATCCATTAATTGATTCTTCATCCAAAGTATTTGTGCACATCAACTTCCAGCTGCAATATATTCAGCTTCTGCAGTTGATGTAGAAACTGAATGTTGCTTTTTACTAAACCATGACACCAATCTCCCTCCAAGAAATTGACAGCTTCCTGTAGTACTTTTCTGTCAATCTTACAACCAGCATAGTCTGAATCAGAGTATCCAATTAGATCAAATCATGTCTCCTTAGGATACCAAAGTCCTAGATTTGGGGTGCTTTTGAGATACCTAAAGATTCTTTTGATTGCAACTAAGTGTGATTCTTTTGGATCAGCCTGAAATCTTGCACAGAGACATGTAGCAAACATTATGTCTGGTCTGCTAGCAGTTAGATAAATCAATGATCCAACCATGCCTCTGTATGTACTAGAATCCACTTTCTTGCCTTTAGGATCTAACTCTAATTTGGTGGCTGTTGAGATAGGTGTCTTGGCAGGTGATGAATCTTCTAAGTTGAACTTTTTGAGAAGTTCTTTGACATACTTAGTTTGACAAATAAAGATTCCATCCTTCTTCTGATAAATTTGAAGACCAAGAAAGAATGATAGTTCTCCCATCATACTCATTTCATACTTGTTTCTCATTAGAGATGAGAACTTCTCACATAATTTTTCATTTGTTGAACCAAAAATTATGTCATCAATATATATTTGCACAAGGATGATGTCTTTGCCATGGTATTTGTAGAATAAAGTTTTATCCACCATACCTCTTATGAATTGATTCTCCAGGAGAAAAGTAGAGAGTGTATCATACCAGGCTCTTGGTGCCTTGAACAGCTTGTAGGCAAAGTTATGCAGTTTGTCATTCTCAAAGTCAGGAGGCTGTTCAACATACACTTTTTCTTCTAATTCTCCATTTAGAAAGGCACTTTTGACATCCATTTGAAATACCTTGAATTTGCAGTGTGCAGCAAAGGCTAAGAAAATTCTTATGGCTTCAAGTCTGGCAACAGGAGCAAATGTTTCATCATAATCTATCCCTTCCTGTTGACAGTAACCTTTGGCCACTAGCCTTTTTTTATTCCTTGTCACATTTCCACTTTCATCTATCTTGTTTCTGAAGACCCATTTTGTCTCAATGACTGATTTTCCTTTTGGCCTTGGAACCAGTTTCCAAACATTGTTTCTTTCAAACTGATTGAGTTCTTCTTGCATGGCTATCACCCAATCAGAATCCAACAATGCTTCTTCAACTATTTTAGGTTCCATTTGAGATAGGAAACAAGAAAACATGCTGTCAGCAGAGATATTCCTCCTTGTCTTTACACCAGTGGTGGGATCTCCAATAATTAGATTACTGGTATGATCTTTGTTCCACTTGGTTGATTTAAGCAAGCTTCTTGTTTGATTAGATTGACCTTCATCAGTATGAGAGTTTGATTCTCCACCATTTTCATTGTTCTGCTCATTTAACTCAGTTTCTCCAATTTCAAAGTCTTGTTGATTGTTCCCTGATATTGTCTGTGATTGGGCTGAAGTTTGATATAGATTATGAGCATTGACAATGTCTTTCTCATATTCCATTGATTGAGTAAGATTGGGTTCTTCATCAACAACTTCTTCAATTTCCAAGTATCCTTGATTCTCAAATCTGAAGGGTTGCATTTGACCATCCTCATGCAGTCCTGGAAACTTGGTTTCATCAAATGTGACATTCACACTTTCTTCAATTATCTTGTGCTCCATGATGTAGACTCTGTAGGCATTCCTTTCTATCCCATATCCCATGAAAATGCCTTCATATGCTTTAGCATCAAACTTGCCTTTTCTTTCATGGTTGTCCTTCATTAAAAAGCACTTGCTTCCAAAGACATGAAAGTACTTGACAGTTGGTTTCTTTCCTGTCAATAGATAGTAAGGAGTATTACCATGAGTCTTGTTGATTAATGTTTTGTTCTGTGTGTAACAAGTAGTGTTAATAGCTTCTGACCAGAAATATGTTGGTAGTTTAGCATTGCTCAACATAGTCCTATCAGCTTCAATGAGTGTTCTGTTCTTCCTTTCCATAACTCCATTTTGCTGTGGAGTCCTTGCAGCAGAAAATTGTTGAACAATTCCTTGATCTTTGCAGAAGTTTCCTAGTGTAGAATTTCTGAACTCAGTTCCATTGTCACTTCTTAGATATTGAACTTTTGCTCCTGGGTTCTATCAAGTACCCTTATTTGATCAATGATTTCCTGAGCAGCTTCATCTTTTGATTCTAGGAATTTCACCCATGTGTACCTAGAATAGTCATCTATCATGACCAGTGCATATCTTTTTCTGGATAGTGATTGAACATTCACTGGTCCAAAAAGATCCATGTGAATCAACTTGAGTGGTTCTGTGTTGGTGTTGACTTGTTTTGATTTGTGCATTGCTTTCCTTAGTTTTCCCTTTTGATAGTCTTCACACAGTCCTTCTTGACAGAATTCTTGTTGAGGCAGTCCTCTCACCAATTCTTTCTTCATTAGCATGTTCATTGTTTTGAAGTTGAGATGGGAAAGCTTCTTATACCAAAGCATGCTATCTCCAACACTTGCTTTGCTGTAGAAGCAAAAGATTCTTTCCTCATTTGTTGAGTTTAAATCTGCAACAAATAGGCTTCCTTTCCTAACTCCTTTCAGAGACAGGCTTCTATCCTTCTTGTGGTAGATTGTGCATTCCATCATGCCAAAATTGACTTTGAATCCCTTGTCAGTGAATTGATTGACACTAAGCAAGTTATGCTTCAAGCCTTCCACAAGTGATATTTCTTTAATGACAACATTTCCAGTCTTTAAACAGCCATATCCCACAGTGTAACCTCTGTTGTTGTCTCCAAAGGTTATTGTTGGGCCAGCTTTCTCAACATACTGTGATAGCAGGGATATATCACCAGTCATGTGTTTGGAACATCCACTATCGATTATCCACATGACCTGTTTATCCTTCTTTCCCTGCAAAACAGATGGAGTTTAATTTGCATTTGGTACCCAAACCTTGTTGGGTCCTGCAGACTCAGTATCAACAGAAACTTTATCAGTGTTTGAACCAATATCATCAGTAGATAGTTGCTTGACTTCTTTTATTACCCACTTTGGTTTAGAAAAAGACTTTTTCTTCGAGGTAATAGTCTTTTCATTATCTTTAGAGGGCTCAGAAGTTTTTGCAGTTTGCATGTAAGAACATTTCTCAGTAGATGAAATTTGCAGATTAAAACATGTACTCATGGCAGTAATTTTGCATGGCATACAGTCAATGTTGTTACATACAACCGTTGTTCTTTGCATAATGGGGGTTCTATGTAAGTTCCCTTTCAACTCTGTTGCATTAGGTATGCTACTAGTTGATTTCTTACAAACATAAGTTAAATGCTGTGAGGAGCCACAGTTATTGCAAAGTTTCCTAGGTGCCTGCTTAACATATGCATAATTATTCTTTTTATCAATGCCTAGCTTGCCATTTCTGTTTTTAGGCTTGGTGGAGATTGACTTGACAGTATGTTCAGAAACTACTGTCGCGCTACCTTTGACATCATCTTTTATACTTATTGTCTTGATAGTAGGTTTGATAGTTACTGTCTTAGGTGCCTTCTTGACAGTATCTTTGAAAGTTACTGTCTCATCCTTTCTGACAGTATCTTTTGAACATTTGGTCGGGCTGCTTGGTAAAGTTACTGTCATGGGAATTTTGACAGGATCTTTTTCTTTCTTAGACATACTGTCAGCCCTCTCATCTTCATCACAGAGTTCTTTATTAATGATTAAGGAAGTTTCATCAACCACAAACTCTGTGCTTTTGAAGATTGGCTTGTTCACATTCTTGAGGATGTGAGGTCTGACAGTATTGTTTTCACAACTATTCTGTACAACAGCCTCTTTTCCAGATCTCCTACTATAGTCATATCCTACACCTACCTTCTTGCTTTCAGTATGTTTCTCATGATACTCTTGAACCATTTTAGAGGAATTTCTAAATGCCTTTAGCTTAAATTCATTTTCAGAATTTTCTTTTCTTAGATATTCCTCTATCTCTTTAGCACAGATTAAAACATTTTTTAATCTCCCGTTTTCCTGAGCTAAAGAATCGATATAACTGGTTTTAAGCAACAACTCATCATTATTGGTTCTGAGTACTTCATTTTCTTTAGTTAATCTAGCAATTTCTTCATTTGCAGCAGATAAATTGGTGTGTATATTAAACATTCCAGTACTCATTTTCTCAATAGTTTGCTTATAGTCATTTCAGGACATGTCTAGTAAAACTAAAGATGGTACCTGATTTGAAGAGGTTGATGCTCCTTCATCCTCTCTAGCCATCAAGGCTAGATTCACAAATTCCTCATCTTCTTCATCATCAGATTCATCCCAGCATTTTCCTTCAGCCACATAGGCCTTTCCTTGTCCTTTCTTAAATTGACTTCCAGATCCTTTCTCTATTCTCTGTATTTGTTTTGGTCTCTTGCATTCAGTAGCAAAGTGACCAAGTTCATTGCAGTTGTAACATCTAAACTTTGATCTATCCACCATTCTTGTTTTGTATCCACCCTTGGTGCCAGTAGCAGGTTTTGATGAGCTCCCTTGGTTGTATCTTGAAAATTGACCTTGAGGCTTGTATGCCTTGTTCCTCCTAAACCTTATATTCTTGAATTTCCTTGCCATAAAAGCCATGGTTGGATTGTCCATTTTCTCCATTTCTTCTAGAGTATAGAAATCTTCATCTTCAACATCTTCTAGTTGAAGAACAACCTTTTCTTCATCCTCAACTAACTCCTCAATTTTTATAGATGAAAATTGAGGCTGTTGAGCACTCTGTAATTGCTCACTTGCTTGAAAGTATTTTGGTCCTTGAGCAACTAAAGCACCAGCCATGTTTGCCATCATTCCCTTGGATCCACTTTGTATGGCCCTCTTTTGAAAGTATTCAAGTTCATATGATTTTAGGACTCCATATAATGTTTCAAGGGAGACAGAGTTTAAATCTCTTCCTTCTCTAATGGCTGTTACTCTATGCTCTAGGTGGTCTGGGAGAGTTAGCAGAAACTTGATATTGACCTCCTTCTTTTCATAAAATTTTCCATGAAGTTGGAGCTCATCTATCAGCTTGCTAAATCTTTCAAACATGTGAGTTAGCTCTTCTCCATGCTTGGCCACAAATGCTTCATACTGTGACACCAGTATTTGCTTTTGATTTTCTCTAACCTCTTCACTTCCTTCACATAGCAGCTCTATTTTATTCCACATATCCCTTGCAGAGTTGCACACTATTATGTTTCCACTCATAGCTTTGTCCAGGGTAAGTGCATCTAGCAGAATGAGCTGTAGGTGATCATCCAGAGCTACCTTCTCCCTTTCTGAGTCATTGTACTCAGTAGGCTTCTTAGCAACCCAATGTGATGGGATTACTACATCATTAACCGTAGCAGCTTGAACTTCCTTTTGAGGAACGAAGGGGCCATTTTCCAGGATACCTGGAAATAGTGGATTCTGAGCTTTGATAAATAACATAATCTTCTTTTTCCATATGTTGTAGTTTTCTTTATCAAAAGCTGGAATCTTGATATTACTTGACCTTTGTGTACTTGCCATTGGGATCTCAGATATGTATATTAATATGAACGCTCTGATACCAGTTGTTGGTCCCGGAAAGTATTGCAAAAGGGGGGTTGAATGCAATACTAATAAATTCCAAAAACTATTTCAACAACTTAAATAGATATTGTAATTTACTAGTAGAAGAAATGCATTCACAAGTAATATCTTGCAAGATGTTTCACAAAATGAATGTTTTATTTATTTTGCAAAGTTTTGCTACAACCTCGAGAACTAAATAATTCTCAAGCTTCGGTTTTTCAAGAGTTTACAGTGATAGAGATACATTCTATTGTGCAATAGAGTGTTCCCTTTTATAGAGTGATAGTCGGATCTTTTTCTACTATACTATCACTATCAACATGGGTTGTTGAGTTGTTGTCATATTCTTTTTGCAGCTCATTACACGTTTTATTCCTATGTGATTATCTAATAATTACATACAAAGTAACTTTAGATACTTTCCATATTTGAGCCACCCAGATCTAGCAGTAATCTAATTTATCTTGCTCTAGACTTTACAGGTTGCTCCATGTGATCTCTCGAGCTTCTGTTATAGACTTTTAAGCTTGCTGTAAATTTTGAATGTTGCAGCACACCTGCTTCTTTTGAACATGTACTCTGTCGCTTAATTTGACTTAGAAAATTCATAAATCAAGTTGATTCTGTATGACAGTATGTTTGCCGCAAAGTTTGCTGTCAAAGGATTGTGCTTTGGTTGACAATATGAATTCCCCGCAGAGGTTGCTGTCGAGAATTCTAAACTTGCTGTCACAAACTATATGTGAAAGTTGCTGTCATCAGAATTTCCGCCAATGTTGTTGTCAAGAAAAAACTTGCTGTCGACTCAATGAAACTTGCTATCGACCTAGGCAACATGCTGTCTCCTTGTAACCTTACTGTCAATGTTTTGATAGTAACTTTTATTTCTGCTGTCGAACTTTTGTATTTATTGAGGCTTGAACATAATCGAACTTCTTCCAAGAATTACAATCATTACATGACAATACTTATTTAAATACAAGAAAGCATTTCTGGCTATGCCAGTATGTTCTACTTAGTAAAACTAAGTATACCAATGAATTTAGTTAAGTTGTCTAATCTATCACCCATAAATCCCAACAATCTCCCCCATTTTGTTTTTATGGACAATAAGGACAAATTTACAAGAACATTATGTTGACAACTTAACTAACATGGATCAGATTGAATAAAAACCTTCATTTCGGAAAAATGTGAATAATCTAGATTGTTTTCAAACATATATTAATGATATGAAGATATAATACGATAATTATTATATATTATATATATTTTAATATATTTTTCAAACATATATTTTTATATACTTCTTACTATAAATGTATACATTTTTTAATATATTATATATTAATGATTAGAAGATATGATATGATAATTATTATTGAGAAATATATTAATAATTGCAAGATTATGTTTTAAATTAAAAGGTAATTTATTTTAATTAGAAAAGAAATATTAATTATTTAAAAATGTGGTACAATTGATATTTTTAAATATTTATAAAAGATAATATCTTTTAACTAAAAATAACATTTTAATTAGAAAATGCAATCAGTTACTTACTAATAATTATATTATTTTCTTATTTATTAATTAGGATAAGCGTACCGAAAACCAAACAGACAATGTTTCGGTTTTAATATAATAACTAGCTTATAACTAGGGTGCATGTCACGGTGGCACGGGCATGCCATGACGGCATGCCTATAGGCATGCCTTTTTATGATTTGGCATGCCTTTTTACTAATTTTTTATTAATCTTTTATAATTAATTATATAGAGTAAAGTTTTATGGAGTACTAGTTTAATTGGAGTACTTGGAGTACATATACGTTATGCATTCAAAATATTTTAAAATTTATTATTTTGCAAACCTTGTTATATGAATATCATTATTTCATTGATAATCTTGAAAATCATGTATGTTTAACAATATGTTCATCTTAAAAAAAATTTATGTTTTGCAGTCGGAACATATATGTTTTGCAACACAAATGTGTTTCGCAGAAAATTCGTTTTGCAATATTTTGTTAGCAAAACATACAAAATTTTCAAGATTTTCGATGAAATAATGATATTCACGTAATAAGATTTGCAAAATAATAAAATTTGCAAAATTTTGAATGTAGAACGTATATGTACTCCAAGTACTCCAATTAAAATAGTACTTCATAGAACTTTACTCTAATTATATATATACATATATATATATATATATATATATATATATATATATATATATATATATATATATATATATATATATATATATATATAGGCTAGTGGTCAAATAGAAACCATTTTTAAAATATAAACTAGAAACCATTATTTGCACACCCTACTTTACTATCTCCACACCATATTGTTTGCACTAAATCACACAAGCGTACGTGGTCACAAGTAATATAGATATAAGTTGAGTTCGTTCCCACAGAGATCTGATTATGGTTTTAATTCAGTAGATGTACCTATGCAACAATGTATGATTATTATTCACTGCTAAGACAATTAACAAATTGGGTTTTGATTAACTAAGATTAACTAAAAAAAACAAATTAACAAACTAAGAATTAACTAACTAACAAGAATTTAAATCAAATTACTTCTGCAAGAGAAAACATGGAATCTTAACTTCATTAAATACTTTGCTTAGATCTGACGCCTTTAATTACTATATGCAATGGTTATGATATCTGATCGGATAACACGAAACAAGTATACGCTACTTCTCAGTATACGAATACCAAACTAAACATACATCCACAAAAAAGATAGAAGATGAATAGACACCAATTATGCTTAGACCCTATATCTCTATAGAATTTGAAAACATAACGGTTGAAGAACAAGTTATCCACATTGATCACATAGGGCAGCATATTATCTCTATTTACGCCACAAATCATGATGTTAAAACATCAACCTATCCTATGCTAGCATGGCAAGTTCTAAATCTCAAGATCCACTCTCGCTTCACAAGAGATTAACAAATTAGATGTTAGCTACGCATCTAAATACATGAAGCACAACCATACGAGGATATCAAATATGCATCACACACAGATCTGTAAAGCATCAAGATACTAAAGCTCCATAAATAAATCCGTTAGAATCCCATGACAACGATTAGCTCATAATCGAACCTCTCGTCATCATGGGATCTGATGAAACCATGATAAAAACAAAGTATGAAAAGATACAAATAAACCTAAGTAATTGATATCTAATGGTTCTTCAAATTACAATGGTAGGATGTGTTTATATAGGCTCTATAATTGTTTCCCAGCAAGAAATTGCCTTTTTAGAGTTGGAATAGAAGATTGACAATTTCCGTTCTTGAATGAGAATAGAATTGCAAATTCCATGTGTAGATCTGATTCTGGAATGTTCTAGCCACCCAAAGCAATTACCATACTTATTAGAAGTACGAATTATAGCAATTTCCTTGTCAAAGTTGAATTTCTGCAGTTCGGCACATAATACATTTCCTAAACTGATTCGGTTTTTAAGGAAAATTCGTAGCTGACTTTTCTTCAATATTTTTGGGCCGTTCCAATTGTAATTGGACCTCTGGAGCACTTTAGAATGAAAGAGAATTCCGTTATCTTCGCGTGGACAGTAAGATCGTCCAAAACAGACTTGTAGAACTCAAGATATGGCCAAAATAGTGAATCAGGATTTTTAGGACAATTTCCGGAATTTCCAGAATACCCTCGAGGCCGCATCCTGGAGTTCTGAGGCCGCGGACTGGAGCCAAATCTGCCCAAGATTGTAGAAAATCTCCCAGGCTTCGCGTGAGCTATAAGATCGCTGAAAACGGACTTCTAGAACTCCAGATATGGCCAAAACAGTGTAGACTGCGCAGCCTTCCCAGAAAATCCGAATTTTAATCAATTTAATCTCCAAAAACGATAGAAGCATCAACCTTAATCAACCTTCTTGCAAATCTGCACAACTAAACAAAACACATCAAAACTACCACAAACTTGAGTCCAAGACAATCAATTTAAGCCGATTTAGAATGCTCCAAGTGGATATAAAATCCACTCATCACATATTTTACTATCTCCAATTACTATCTCCACACCATATTTACTATCTTCACTCCTGTACATCCCCCACCCTCACCCCCACCCCCACCTGACCTGCCACCCCCATCACCACCGACGCACCACCATCTCCACCGACGCACCACCACCTCCACCTCCACCGATGCACCACCACCGCCATATTCTTTTCCGACCACTGGCCCCGCAGGGGCTCCGATTCCACCACCAATTTCCGATTCCGATTGCAGATTTACTTCTTCCCGTCATTAATTGTGCAACTACAAATATAATTTAGTGATTTTTAACTTCAGATCGTAATCTTATCTTCATCTATCGATTCTGAACATTTCGATGATGACTTCCATATCTGAATTTGTGTATTTGTGTGTATGTAACGATGTATGTGTGTATGTATCTGAACAATCATGGTGCTGGTGGTCGATGGTAGCGAGGCAGGTGGTGGTGGCGTTGACAGGTGGTGTGGTGGTCGATTGCAGCGATGGCAGGTGGTGGTGGTGATGGCAAGTGAAGGTGGGGTGGGGATGGGGTAGGTACGGTATCAGTGATTACAGCTGTATAGATTAGTGATTTCTACCATACTAGTTAGTGATTTCTGCAATACAAATTAGTGATTTCTGTAATATGATTTAGTGATTTCTTAATATAATTTAATATATTAAATGAACAGATCTTTGATGAACAGATTAGTGATGAACAATAATCATCGACGACGACAAGCTTCGGTGATGAACAATGAACGACGAGCTTCGATCTGTGGTGATGGTAGTGTGTGGGTGGCAGCGATGGTGGGGATGTGGTAGGAGCCGTGATGGTGATATGGTGGGTTGTGGCAATTGTGGTGTAGTGGTCTGTGCGTGTATTTTTAGTTGGGCTAGAATAATGTATTTTTGTGGACTGGGCTTAGTTTCTAGGTTTCTATTCTAATTTGTTTCTAGTAGAACAGGACTATATATATATATATATATATATATATGTTTGTCATAATCTATTATTTTTAGTGAACATATTTGATAAATTATTTTTTAATTTTTTTCTACTATATAATTTGTAAGTTCATAATAATTTTAGTATTGTATTATTTTTGTAATATTAATATCAATCTATTTTTTATTACCTTTTTAAATTTATATTAAATAGAAATGGCATGCCATTTGGGCATGCCTTTTGGCCTATAGGCATGCCTTTCGAAAACCGCGTGCCAAGTACCCTACTTATAACCCGTGCAATGCACAAATTTATTTTGATATGCAATATTGAACCTATGAAAGTGTTTTAAATATTATAAAAAATAATTTTTTAGCATTACATACAACGGTTCTTTTTTATCTATCTTAAAATCTAATGATTGTTATTCAGTGTACCAAACAACCAAATTTAATGTATCAAACGACCAACCAAATATACAATATTTTGATTATAATAGTATAGTATAGAAGATATCTATACTATTATATAAAAGCCGAAACATTAAAATTTTGGTTGGTCGGTTGGTTGGTACCGGTTGATTTTACTTATTTACCCTTAACTAATAAAATATGTTATTTTACTTAATTATCCTTACTTAATTATTATTTATATTCTATAATCTATACTATTATATAAATTCCGAAACATTAAAAGTTTGGTTGGTCGGTTGGTTGGTACCTGTTGAATTTACCTAATTACCCTTACTTAATTACAGATAAAATCTTTTTTTATATTTTATCTAACTAAAATTTTTGTTTTACTAATCAATTTCCTTTTTCAGGTTAAACATGTTACCTTTAAAATTTTTGTTTTACTAATCAATTTCCTTTTTCAGGTTAAACATGTTACCTTTTCTTTTCTTTTTAATAACTAAACAGTTTCCTTTTTCAGTTAAAATATAATATCTTTTATATTTTATCTAACTAAAAAGCATATTATAATTACTATTAACTAATTAATTAATTTTTTCATTCAAATTATCTTTTCTCTTTTCTCTAACTAAAATATCTCTTTTTCCAATTATATCACGAGTTACCTTTTAAAAATCTTCTTTTATATTTTATTTAACTAAAATTTTTACATTACAAATCAACCTACTTTTTCAGGTTAAACGTGTTACATTTTTTTAATAACTAAGCAGTTTCCTTTTTCAGGTGATACCTATTGAATTTACCTAATTACCCTTACTTAATTACAGATAAAATCTTTTTTTATATTTTATCTAACTAAAATTTTTGTTTTACTAATCAATTTCCTTTTTCAGGTTAAACATGTTACCTTTAAAATTTTTGCTTTACTAATCAATTTCCTTTTTCAGGTTAAGCATGTTACCTTTTCTTTTCTTTTTAATAACTAAGCAGTTTCCTTTTTCAGTTAAAATATAATATTTTTTATATTTTATCTAACTAAAAAGCATATTATAATTGCTATTAACTAATTAATTAATTTTTTCGTTCAAATTATCTTTTCTCTTTTCTCTAACTAAAATATCTCTTTTTCCAATTATATCACGAGTTACCTTTTAAAAATCTTCTTTTATATTTTATTTAACTAAAATTTTTACTTTACAAATCAACCTACTTTTAAGGTTAAACGTGTTACCTTTTTTTCTAATAACTAAGCAGTTTCCTTTTTCAGGTAAAATATAATATCTTTTATATTTTATCTAATTAAAAAAAATTATAAATACTGTTAACTAATAAAAAAAATTTTCTTTTCTCTTTTCTCTAACTAAAATATTTTTTTCCAATTATATAACGGGTTACCTTTTTCAGCCAAAACAAGTTACCTTTTTTATTTTCTCTAACTAAAACCTCTCTTTTTCAAATTATATCACGGACGATTCTATTTAATAAAAATAAAATCATAATATTATAATGCTATTAATTAACTGATTACCTTTTCAGCTAAAAACGTATCATCTTTTTTATTTTTTCTAATTAAATTCCTTTTTTTAGAAATATCACGGTAACATTAATTTCTCATTTTCTAAAAATATTACCTGCAATTTTATTTAGTAAAATAACAATTAAATTATAATTACTATAAACTAATCAATTACCATTTTCACCCTAAAGTATGTCACCTTTTAATTTTCACGTTATCTTTTTCTATTTTTTCAAACTAAAATCTCTCTTTTTCCAATTATATCACGGACGGTTCTATTTAATAAAATTAAATAATACACACTCAAAAATATCTCACCATATATTCAAATCATTATTTTTAGTAATAAATAAGAATCGTTAGATCTAATAATAAGATATATTACATGATTAAATTAATTTACTAAAAATTCAAAGTTCATAATTATAATGTTAAATAAATTTTATAACCTATCAAAAGAAACCCGTGCTTCGCACGGGTTATAAGCTAGTATTATATAAAAGCCGAAACATTAAAAGTTTGGTTGGTCGGTTGGTTGGTACTTGTTGATTTTACTTATTTACCCTTAACTAATAAAATATGTTATTTTACTTAATTATCCTTACTTAATTATTATTTATAATAATATAATAAATAGTTATTAGTCGATTGCCTTTTTAACATTTACTTTTAACTGAAGAATTATCTTTTATAAACACCTATAATTGTACCATATCTTAAAAACGTTAATATTTGTTTTCTAACTAAAACATGTTACCTTTAAATTTAAAACTAATCTTGCAATAACTAATATAAACCCAAAAATATCACACCGCATCTTACAGTCATTAATAAAATATAATAAAAATCTATATACATTGCTAATAATAAGAAAAGATGAGGATAATCTTTGAACATGAGTACATTAAATTATATTAAAAGTAAAAAAATTTATTGAAAATAATGATTATATAAAACCTAATTATATTATTAAATAAAATTTATAACATATCAAAAGAAAGGTACCTGTTGATTTTACTTATTTACCCTTAACTAATAAAACATGTTATTTTACTTAATTATCATGACTTAATTATTATTTATAATAATTTAATAAATAGTTATTAGCCGATTGCCTTTTTAACATTTAATTTTAATTGAAGAAATTACCTTTTATAAACACCTAAAATTGAACCATATATTACCAACGCTAATATTTATTTTCTAACTAAAACATGATACCTTTTAATTTAAAACTAATCTTGCAATCACTAATATAAATGCAAAAGTATCACACCGCATCTTAGAATCATTAATCAAAATCTATACTATTATACAGAAGACGAAACATTAAAAGTTTGGTTGATTGGTACCTGTTGATTTTACTTATTTGCCCTTAACTAATAAAACATGTTATTTTACTTAATTATTATTTATAATAATAAATAGTTATTAGTCGATTACCTTTTTAACATTTACTTTTAATTGAAGAAATTACCTTTTATAAACACCTAAAATTGTACCATATCTTATAAACGCTAATATTTGTTTTTTAACTAAAACATGTTACCTTTAAATTTAAAACTAATCTTGCAATAACTAATATAAACCCAAAAATATCACACCGCATCTTACAATCATTAATAAAATATAATAAAAATCTATATACATTGCTAATAATAAGAAAACATGAGGATAATCCTTGAAAAAGAGTATATTAAATTATATTAAAAGTAAAAAAATTATTGAAAATAATGTTATATAAAACCTAATTATATTAATAAATAAAATTTATAACATATCAAAAGAAATGTACCTCTTTATTTTACTTATTTACCCTTAACTAATAAAACATGTTATTTTACTTAATTATTCTTACTTAATTATTATTTATAATAATATAATTAATAGTTATTAGCCGATTGCCTTTTTAACATTTACTTTTAATGGAAGAAATTACCTTTTATAAACACTTAAAATTGTACCATATCTTACAAACACTAATATTTGTTTTCTAACTAAAACATGTTACCTTTAAATTTAAAACTAATCTTGCAATCACTAATATAAACTCAAAAATATCACACCGCATCTTACAATCATTAATCAAAATATAATAAAAATCTATATATATCTATACTAATATATAATAAGCAAATGGAGATATAATTTGGTTGTTTGGTTCAATAATTTAAAACAATAGTGACCATTAGATATTTAGTAGATAGATGATAACCGTTAGATCTAATAATAAGAAATATTCTATATTTAAATCCCGGTTCGAATCCCGTCAACAACAAATTTACATTAAAATTTTATATTATTAGTTCTAAACAATACATGTAATTTATTAAATAATTTTAAAAAGTTAAATTAATTCCATAATAAATTATAAAACTCTTTTTTGTTTAATCATATAATTTTAAAAATATTTAAAAGTAACTCGTGCTTTGCACAGGCTATAAGCTAGTATAATTGAAATTCATTTTTTGCATTAAATTTTATTAATATATAATTATAAAATTACTTTATCATATGTATTAAACTTTATTAAAAAATTCAATTTATTCGTAAGAAATTAATTTCAAGTTTGTGACTAATTATTTTGATTAAATCTCATTAAAATTCTAAACTTTAAACTAGGCCTGTAATCCGAGTCGGGCTGCTCGCGAGCAGCTCGAGCTCGTTTAGATAGATCCGACTCGGCTCGAACTCGTAAACGAGTCGAGCTCGGACACGGTTTCAAGCTCGTTTATATAAACGAGCCGGGCCGAGTATGTGCCGAACTCGAATGAAACCCGGCTCGAAAACTCGACCCGGCTCGAGCTCGAACTCGAGCTCGTTTAAAAAAATCCGGCCACTTCAAACAAAATCCGGCGAACAACAAAATTGTCCAGAACTTTGCATATATAGTACCATCCTTAAGTGATCTACAGCTTTACAAAAAAAAAACACGAAATTATGAGCCAAATCAAAACTCCCAAATTTACTTTCTAATCGAAATTGTGAGAAAAGGAGATGTGATGGTATGGATTGAAAGAGGAAACCACGGGGATGATTTTGAGTATCTATTTACTTGATTTGGACTACAATAACACTGGTAATTTAGGGTTTAATTTTTGAAGATTGAAGAACAAAAGGGAGAGAAGTGAGAGAGAAAGAGATACGGGAGAAGAGAGATGAGTGACAGAGGGGGGGGGGGCGGTGGAGGGGGTTACGGGTAGGGTAATAATTCTCAAGTGTTAATAATTCCAAAATATTATTTTAACAAAACTTTTTTTTTGAATTTTGATTTATTTTATTATTTCTTATGTGTTATAGTAAAATATTACCATGTTTCATTTTTAAGATATTCATCAGATTTTATTTGATCAAATTATAAATATGCAATATAAACAAATACAATCTGCATCGTATTAATTTTCAAAAAAATAATAAATTAATTTTCAAAAAAATAAAAAATTAATTTGTTCTTAATAGAACACTACTATATTTGATCCAACCGTACGGATGTCAAAATATATATAATTAAATGATATTCCCAAATTTGAAAAAATAAAAAATTAATTTGGTTGGAGATCTTAATAGAACACTACTATATTGTCTAGTACTCGTAACTAGTGCTTTGTCCCAGATTATTGTTTCTATTTTTTGAAAAATATTTTTCGACGATCCAACCATACGGATGTCAAGATATATCTAATTAAATGATATTTCCAAATTTTCAAAAAATAAAAAATTAATTTGGTTGGAGATCTTAATAGAACACTAGTATATTGCCTTGTACTCGTAAGTAGTGCTTTGTCCCAGATTATTGTTTCTATTTTTAAAAAAGTATTTTTCGACGATCCAACCGTACGGATGTCAAGATATATATCTAATTAAATGATATTTTCCAAATTTTCAAAAAATAAAAAATTAATTTGGTTGGAGATCTTAATAGAACACTAGTATATTGCCTTGTACTCGTAAGTAGTGCTTTGTCCCAGATTATTGTTTCTATTTTTAAATATTTTTCGACGATCCAACCGTACGGATGTCAAGATATATATCTAATTAAATGATATTTCCAAATTTTCAAAAAATAAAAAATTAATTTGGTTGGAGATCTTAATAGAACACTAATATATTGTCTTGTACTCGTAAGTAGTGCTTTGTCCCAGATTATTGTTTCTATTTTTAAAAAAGTATTTTTCGACGATCCAACCGTACGGATGTCAAGATATATATCTAATTAAATGATATTTCCAAATTTTCAAAAAATAAAAAATTAATTTGGTTGGAGATCTTAATAGAACACTAGTATATTGCCTTTTACTCGTAAGTAGTGCTTTGTCCCAAATTATTGTTTCTATTTTTAAAAAAGTATTTTTCGACGATCCAACCGTACGGATGTCAAGATATATCTAATTAAATGATATTTCCAAATTTTCAAAAAATAAAAAATTAATTTGGTTGGAGATCTTAATAGAACACTAATATATTGTCTTGTACTCGTAAGTAGTGCTTTGTCCCAGATTATTGTTTCTATTTTTAAAAAAGTATTTTTCGACGATCCAACCGTACGGATGTCAAGATATATATCTAATTAAATGATATTTCCAAATTTTCAAAAAATAAAATATTAATTTGGTTGGAGATCTTAATAGAACACTAGTATATTGCCTTGTACTCGTAAGTAGTGCTTTGTCCCAGATTATTGTTTCTATTTTTTAAAAAATATTTTTCGACGATCCAACCGTACGGATGTCAAGATATATCTAATTAAATGATATTTCCAAATTTTCAAAAAATAAAAAATTAATTTGGTTGGAGATCTTAATAGAACACTAGTATATTGCCTTGTACTCGTAAGTAGTGCTTTGTCCCAGATTATTGTTTCTATTTTTTAAAAAATATTTTTCGACGATCCAACCGTACGGATGTCAAGATATATCTAATTAAATGATATTTCCAAATTTTCAAAAAATAATAAATTAATTTGGTTGGAGATCTTAATAGAACACTAATATATTGTCTTGTACTCGTAAGTAGTGCTTTGTCCCAGATTATTGTTTCTATTTTTAAAAAAGTATTTTTCGACGATCCAATCGTATGGATGTCAAGATATATCTAATTAAATGATATTTCCAAATTTTCAAAAAATTAAAATTAATTTTGTTGGAGATCTTAATAGAATACTAGTATATTGTCTTGTACTCGTAACTAGTGCTTTGTCCCAGATTATTGTTTCTATTTTTTAAAAAATATTTTTCGACGATCCAACCGTACGGATGTCAAGATATATCTAAATAAATGATATTCCAAAATTTTGAAAAAATAAAAAATTAATTTGGTTGGAGATCTTAATAGAAACTCGTTAGGCTCGTTTAACAGCTCGTTTGGCTCTGCTCGTTTAACAGCTCGTTAGGCTCGGCTCGTATAACAGAACTCGACCCGACTCGTATAACAAAACTCGACTCGACTCGTAAGGGACTCGCGAGTAGCTCGACCCGACTCGTATAACAAACGAGCCGAGTTCGGCGTGGATTTTCGGCTCGTTTAATAAACGAGCCCGGCTCGACTCGTCAGAAAAAGCTCAACTCGATTTAAAGCTCGGCTCGAACTCGCCCGGCTCGACTCGAATTACAGCCCTACTTTAAACTAAACATTTCGGGGGTAAACTAGTAACAAAAATAAAACTGAAAATGAAGAATAATGAAAAAATAAATACTCTTACTTAAGGCGCCCCGGGTTGGAAATAATGTATATGGATCAATTGCACACAGAGAATCTCCAAAATTTTCCCTCTAAAAACTATGGCGGGAACACCATCCACTCCCGCGTTAAAGTTTGTATTTTATGGTAGGTACGCGGTATACTGTTTACATACATGTTTATATCTTCACACACAAACACACACACCAGATCTCGAATTGTTAATTGCCCCCGGAGCTCTCAATTCCGTTCAACTCTTGTATCATTTCTCACATTACAGGTAGTTCCTTGCCTCTATACATATCTGTACATATCTTGTTATGTATACATTTATTTAATTAGTCATTTTATAAGTTAATTATTGTTTTTGATTTGATCAATTATGATTAATTATTAAGTTGATGATTTGTGTTGCTATTAGTGATGCTCAGAGTACACATTTAGTTGTATTTATGTTTGTACAGTAATTTATAGATGAGGACCAAGTGTTTGATCAAAGTCCCCGAAGAATTTTATGTAATTCAGTTGGATTTGGATTGATAAAGTTCATTGGCGATCGTGTTTTGATATTAGAATAAATCGTGATGTGCAGTATATGAATACGATTATAGAATGTAGTTGTATATTTCGATATGGAGAAAGCACGAGGATGTACCATTATTGATTGCTTAGAATGTTGAATGAAAGTGCGGAGAAATTTATATCAAAAGAAAGCAGAATATTGTGTTTGTACTATGTAGTAGAAATGTGATTTAAAAGCTAGTAGAAATGTGTTTTGATGTGTTATTTATTGGTTCGGGAAAGAGAAAAAATATGTGGTTTCGATATTGCTCAAAGTATTTAGAGTAAACTATTATTGTAATTATATTATGTATTAGCTGATTATTGTTGGTAGTTTGTTGAGCACAGTTGTTTTAAAAAAATGTACTTGTCATCATTAGCGGCTCTACATCTAATATTGGATTGTGCATGTCTTATTAGATTGCACCTCAGATTTAATAGCACGAAGAGGATTCAGATCCAGTCATGCCGACAATTGTTGACCGTAACTTATCTTCAGCCGCTACTGAGGTCCAGCCCAATGTTAATGCCAGTCCTAAGAAACGAATGCTTAGATCTGATTCAGCTAAGCAAAGCAGTCCAATGAAATTGAAATCCCCTCGTCGATTTATGACTGACAGCCCGAATAGTCCAGCAACTGTAAGTTACTTTCTGAAATTTTGTAATCAATTATTTAAGAGTGCAGTTTACTAATCAACTTTGATTATTTACTGTACTCATTCTGTATTTTATATTTTCATAGAGAGTGAAGACAGAGTTGGCCGAAAAATTGACTATAAAGACACCAGTGAGGAAATTGTCTGATAGTTTTCTGGAAAAACCTATATGGAATCCAACAGGTAACTACATATTCAGCAGCAATCAACATGTAATTATTTATGTGGAATAAAATAATCTTTTGGACTGCCTTATTTCCTATATGATTATATATTTTGGCAAGTTTGTTCTGGTTTTGATTATATATTCTATATTTTGGTAAGTTTGAAGCCCTCTGCCGGAAAGATAGATGACTATACGAGTCAAATAGTGAATACTGATTTGTATGACTGGATAGGCTTTGCACATTTGATTTAATCAGTTGTTTTTTCATCTGATTCTATAGATGTCAATCAACTGAGTGCTGTAAAGGAGGCTTTGCATGTATCAACAGAGCAACCTACAGTTGTGTGCCGCGAAGATGAACAGAAAAAGATATTGGAGTTCTGCAAACAATGTGTAAAACAAGAGAAAGCTGGGAGTCTGTATGTATGTGGATTGCCAGGGACCGGAAAGTCACTGTCAATGGACAAGATTAAAGGATCTCTGATTGATTGGACACAGGAGGTATATTAATTGCCTTATTGTTCAGTATTGTGTGCTAACCTAAAATTGGTTGAAGTGTCTTGTAGTGGTCTGGATTATATTCTACTACAAATTTTCTCCCATTTTCTGTATATCATTAGTAGTAATATTGTTTCTGTTCATTTTATTCATGATCAATTAGTAGCCATGGAAACTCTTTGACCATTACATCCAAGTTTGGAAATTAGTGGAAGGAAGACAAGAGTAACAGGATGAAATGAATGTTATATATATATATATATATATATATATATATATATATATATATATATAGGCCTTTGCTCCATAAAGAACACTCTTATATAAAGAACAATAAAGAACACTATAAAATCATTTATTCCAATAGATCCATAGGCCCCGCCAGGGGCACCCAATACAAAAAGTTCATATTTTTTTAGGCTCTATCCATCCAGCAAAAAAAAAAAAAAAAAAAATTTTGAAAATTTTACTGTTCATGATGACGTCACTGATGACGTCATCGATGAACAGTAAAATTTTCAATTTTTTTTTTTTTTTTTTTTTTGCTGGATGGATAGAGCCTAAAAAAATAAGAACTTTTTGTATTGGGTGGCCCCGCCAGGGTCAATGGATCTATTAGATATGAGGCGTTCTTTGTTGTTCTTTATTTAAAGTGTTCTTTATGGAGTCCAACCCTATATATATATATATATATATAAATTAGTGCTATGGGTCACAAATAATATGTTTCAGCTTTCAAATGACAAGTAATAATAATGCATGTGTCTATAAATGCACCAATATATGGATGCCATTGGTGCTTGAGCCCTGTTTTAGGGATCTTAGCATTACTAACTTGGTAGGAAATGAAAATCTGACATTTTAAAGGAAACTTCTGATATGATAAAAGATGTGTTCCATGAAGCTCTGGAAGCTATTTCGTCCAGCAATTTTGTATCATATTAATATCAAATCTTTTCTTAATTCTGCTACACTTTTTTGGTTTACATATTAAGTTCGCATGCACAGGAAGCAATATGTTATCTTGTTAAATAGCTCCCCGTGCTTTTTCACTATTTCTACTCATTAGATTTACAAGCCAGGAAACTGAAAACTTATACTTCTATCAACCGGAAGCAATCCATGAGTGATTCGAGATAATTTCTATGTTAGATTTGACGATTGTGCTAGAAAGTGTATGCAAAAAGTATGAGATATTGGACAAATTTGATATTACCACTTACTAAATCGTATGTATTGCTTTCAGGAGGGTCTTCAGCAACCAGAAGTCTTGGCTTTAAATTGCACTTCACTGACCAACACTGCTGACATTTTTACAAAGGTACCAAATTTGATATTAAATTTATCACATTCTGTGTTATGTGCTCACATCCTGATGTCACTGGCAGATTCTTACAAGTTGCCAACCACAAAAGAAACTCAGAGGTCTGACTTCACCTTTAAAGCAACTTCAGAACTCTTACTCTCAAAAGCAACAGTCATCGGGAATGAGAATGATGTAAGGATCATGCTACCATTTATCTGTGCCATATACTGCTTTAAGACTAGAAACCATGATTGTCCAATCATATATATTTAAAATGATTTGGAAGACATGAACAAAGAATAGTTTAAATCATTAGAGCATACTTTTTCATAAATTATGAGTGATTGGATTGTGCTAGACTTGTTATTCCTGATTATTTGTACAATTTGATCACATAAGAATCATTATGTTTTTTAGAATCTTATTCTTTGATGACAGTACCATGCTTCTTATACAACTTACCATTATTAAGCAACATTACTCTGCTTAATCTATGCAATTGCTACAGGCTGATTATTGCTGATGAGTTGGATTATTTGATTACAAAAGATCGCTCTGTGCTTCATGATCTTTTTCTGCTAACAACAAAACCATTCTCCAGATGCATATTGATAGGTGTGATTATGGCACTTTTCTGACTTTCTTTTTCTAATTAATTAGACATAATTTGTTTCTCCTTTCCCACATCAGGGCAGTTATGGTGAGCTCATAAGTTGTGTGTGACTTCTCATTAATCTGTTCACTTACACATGCAGGTATAGCTAATGCCATTGATCTTGCAGACCGGTTCCTACCGAAACTGCAATCACTAAATTGTGAGTAATTGCTCCTATCTGATCAACTACTTTATATGTCATTTCTTTAATTACATTGTTGTCTTACTATGTCTTAGACTATTGAACTTCTAACTTATCTGAAGTATGAAGTATGAAGTTGTGATTGTTTTTCCCCAAGTGCTGCATCAAGTTCTGGCTCAATTACCTCTTAAGTTGCCATAACTGATAAGGACTACCAAAATTTCAGGCTTTTATTTAACTTTTATTACTTTTGGGTAGTAAAATTTTGTTAACTGTATGTGCCTGAATTGAAGTAAATATAGTGTGTCAATTCAGATTATCCCACATATATAAATTATTCTAATTACGCAAACTTTTGTAACTGGTTACCACTTACCAGCTAAAACAATTGAGAGCCAGTGTAAAAATAAATATTATATAATTGTCTTGTAAATTTCATCCAGACCCATCACCAACAACACTATTCTGTATTCTGTACATGAAATGAATTCGATTGACTTATTCGATGGAATGAAATTTATCACAATAATTTGATGCTCTTTGTGCTAGGCAAGCCTATGGTTGTAACTTTTCGAGCCTACTCCAAGGATCAGATAATCAAGATTATTCAACAGCGCTTAAGGGTAATGTTATGGTCTTAGTATTATTTGCCTTTGTGAAACTTATAACTGGGTGTGCCTTTTTGCTGATTCCTTGAGGATGTCTCTAATACATGCTTTCTTCAAATTTGAAACTACTATAACAGGTTCTTCCATACATAGTGTTTCAACCACAAGCATTGGAATTTTGTGCCAGGGTGAGTAATACCACAACCTATGTTTGCCATGTTTAGTTTCTTCCCTGTGATATCAATGCCTTACAGAGGTTTGAATTATAAACAAATGATTACATAAGTGAGAAGGATCTTGATCCAAGAAAAAGTTTCATGTTATAGAAACAGTTGAGGAGTATATGTTATATGATATAAGAATCATACAATGTTACTGATGTAATAGATAATACATGTTTGATGGATGAATATTTCAGAAATTCATATTATTTGGTACAGAAATCATAAAAGGTTAACTTAACAGTAATTGATAATATTTGAATGATTGCAGAAAGTTGCATCTGCTTCTGGGGACATGAGGAAAGCACTTGGGATTTGCAGGTTGGTGTGAAAACAGTTGCACTATTTATTTGTACCTGGACTGCATAATAGCACTAATAGCTGCTTTTGTTATATCACTGAGTCTATGTAGTCATAGGTATATCTTTTCATTATTTGGGTGTCCCACCGAGTTTAGTTGTCCACACAGCACACACATGTATATGAACTCCATATCATCTTGGAAAACATAAATGCTGATAAAAAATTGATACTCTTACCAACGTTCAGTCCACAATCAGCACACAGACTTATACTAAAATGTGCATCACATAATGAAGTAGGTAAAATTGTTGGAAACTTGGAATGTTGTTGAAGGTGTTTTGCAAGGCCCCAGTATGAAGATTAATAAACTAAGATAGCCAAAACATTGTCCAGAAGATGAGAGAATCAAGTTTTTACATGATGATTTTTCTTGCTCGGACAGCTCCAAATTTACATCAATACCTTGTTTTTATTTTTTAGGAGTGCAATTGAGATATTACAAGCCGAGATCATAGAAACTAAATGTGATATGAATTTTCCAGCCATAGATAATGGTTTATCTGATCAACCAACAGCTGCTGCTTGTGAGATTCCGAAAATGCAAGAAAACATAGTAAGTGCTCGCTCTGGTTGTTTTTCTAATTGTACAGTTACTATGTGCTCCTAAATTTTATTAGTTGCTACTTGGTAAATGGGGTGCTGAGTTTGTTGGATAGAAGGCTGGATAGAAAACTAGCTATTACTTTTTTGTTATGATCGAGTGTACAAGTTTCTTTCAATAAATTTATCTGATGGAATTTTTTTTATACATTACGTTCGTCTCAGATAATTAATTCCATATTTACTCTCAGTATTGTTTGCAACACGGTCAACACATGTAAGATGTTACCACGGGTTCTTAATTTTTGATGACCTGCCTGTAATAAACAATTTCCACATGATTCAAACTAATGGCTAATCCTATATTATAAATTTTGTTCCTTCTGTTGTCTTATGTGATCACTTAACTCCTTTGCTCTTGCACTGTAACTACAGGTGAGAATAGATCATATGGCTGTCGCTTTGTCAAAGGCTTATAGATCGCCAGTAGTCGAGACTATACAATCCCTTCCACAACATCAGCAGGTATTTTTTTTTTTTTTTTTATAATTTGGGAATGGTCAATTACAGAAATTCAAATACTCACACACACACATGCCTGGGATCAGCAGGTGATCTGTAAAAGTCAAATAGTAACCTCTCATTGTGAAACATGATATGCATCTTCTAGGTGTAAAATTAATCTTTTTATCAAGTGTTTTTATTTTTAGTATGTTTTATCACTACTTGTACTTTTCTATATGATCTCATAGGAAAGATAACTATTCTGTTGTGACTAGGAAGGGCCCTAACATCTGGTCAAGCATGGTATCCAACAACCTCTATTTCCACAATCAGGCTTAGGCTATTGATCGAATTTGACAAATTTTTAGCACAGGGAGGGATATATTTCTAGTGACATGGCTCTTCTGATAATCATTGAAACCTTTTAAATAAATTGGGGGACATTTTTGCTATAATCAAGCTTCTTGTCTGGCTAGAGATGCTTATCACATTTTTTTTTTGTTGTAAAAAATTGGTAGTACATAAAATCGTCATTTGAAAGTGAAGTTGGAAGCTGATTTATTAAACCTTAAAAATCATTCATGCCCCAACAAAGAGCTTTTCTCCTGGTACTCCTTTTTCTCAATCACTGGAAGTGCACAGCTTTGCATGTGCATGCTTCTGTTTGCACATAGGCTCCTGATGTAGAGGCTAAGTGTCTGCATCATGATAAGTTTTCATTGTGTCTGGAGATATGCCTATATTACCTCTCTAAGACCCATTCAATTGTTTGAGCAGATAATTCTTTGTTCAGCTGTGAAGCTCTTCCGCAAGGGTAAGAAAGATACAACCGTTGGGGAGGTATGCTTCTTACTATACTGGAAAAAGAACACTTCATTTTGGGGGAAATTTTCTTGGATATATTTAGATTACATAATTTTTATTTGTTGATGCAGCTAAACAAGTCTTACATGGACGTCTGCAAATCAACGCAAATACCGCCAATAGGAATAATGGAACTTTCAAGTATGTGCAGAGTGCTTAGTGACCAGGTACATAGCATGCTCTGAGTATTTTGTATGAGGATATTAGTCATGCAAAATATTTAGATTAAGAATGCTAGATAAATTTACCTTAATTAAATTTAATAGCCATTTCGGAAGATACATACTATCTTATAATCGGTGGCACTCAGGGACCTATGGTCCTAGACTTTTGTGATGTATTATACATTGCAGTCTTGTAACAGAAAATAGCATGAAACTATGAAAGTATCCTTCATTCTGGCCACACATAGAAGATGAAATAAAACTGTAGGTAAATGAATACCAAATCAAAAGAAAGATAAAATAATACTGTCTAAAATTGCTAGCAGTGGGGACGCTGATTGCCATTAGCCAAATTTGTTCACTTGCAAATTTTTATCTTCTGCATAAGTTGTATTCACCAGTATGTCCTATTCAGGACAACGTTACTATTTATAGATGGTGAATATATGACATGTCATTTGACGTGCAGGGTATTCTTAAACTCGGTCAATCTCGAGAAGAAAAATTGAGACGAGTAGCACTAAAGATTGATGAAGCAGACATTACTTTTGCATTGCAGGTACATAAAACTAATCTAATATCGTGTTTGTGCATTCATGTTTTATCTACTTTTATTATTTTTAAGGAAAGTATTTTATGAATATTGACATTGTGTACCTTTAGCAAATTTTTGTTTTACTTATCATATTAAGTTTCATGAAACAGGGGGTTCGCTACTTCCGAAATTGTCTTCAATAAATTCTTGCGATGTTCTGAATGATCAATTGATGGCACCTTCAAAGCATTTATTTGAAATGGTTAGAGATCATTTCCTTGCATTTTATTGTCTCCATCATGAAATACATTTATGCATGTCAATCCCTTCTATATTCTTTAACTGCTCTTGTAAAACTAAATACAATTGGCTAATTGAGTCAGTCTAACATCTATGTAGTATTGTAGGCACTAGGTACTAGTTTGACCCGATGCATGAAATTAATAGAAAAATTCAAGTTATAAAATTATAAAAATGAATATGTTAATAAGAATGATATAGATTCAAAATGATATAAACAGGCAATAATATAAATTTATGTGATGTATGTGTGTGATCTCTACCCTTGCAAACTCAAGGAAAAGACTTTGCTCCAGAACCTAAACAGATAATGCGAAGTGTGCTTTTCAGCATAAGGAGACTGTTCCATTTATCACAAAGTTGCCTAATTTTCATTTGCTTAATATGCAGGTATTGTGCTAAGCCTATGGTTTCAAGTTAGATGGCTCCAGCCAACAGAACTCTGCCGATGCTCCGACCAATGATTATAAGATCAGAAATCTTGAATAGATGTTAGCTGCATACTTAGTGAGACTTGCAATTTAGTAATTTTGCATTTTAATATACACATAGAGATTGTAATCCACATGGTGGACTATACCAGATAGTGATGTAAAACCTTAAAATCTAATTTATACAGTTTCTTGTTTGTATCCTGAGAACATGTTGATTATTCTATTTAATTAATTAAAGGTAATTTATATTGATTCATCTTGCTGAGTTTAGTTTGGAAAGATTAGCGGAGCACCCATGTATAAATCTATTTAATAACTACTATACATGACTTCTTTAAGGTGCCTAACACAACACATCGGGATCTATAGTTTCAGAAAATATTAGTGAATGTTGATGTAAACTCTAAGGAAATTTTACTTAGAATTTAACATGAAAATTACAAGAAAGATTACCATAAGAAATAGGGTTTAATTGCACAAAAATGGCACATGAGAAAATTGGTCTTTCTATGAGTGTTTAAAGCATATGCATTCCTAGTACTTGGCAGACTTCAAATGTAGATAGATCATAACAATAAGGTCTTAAGAAAACCAAACAGAATAAGCATTTAGATGTTCATAAGATTATTAAACAGTCTTAAACTCTCAGCAGATTCAGAAGTTAATATTATAAGCCAACAGCTCTGCACAATCCTAGCATTCAGCAGATTCAGACATAAGACGAAGATAATAATACGGTCTTACAAAACCAGGGAAACCAGATTGTCTTTAGATAATTGACTACTAAACTTTCTCAACATCTGAGTGTCTTTAGCAAAAGGACTAAACTCATATTAATCAAACAAACCAGAAACCAGATCATCGTCTGATTCCTCTTCTGGTTCTTCCTTCTTTGCTTCTTCCTTTGCAGGAGCAGCCTGACCACGAGATGTATCAACAGCAACCACAGTGCTAGAAAACTTAGACGGATCCTGAGAAATATAAAATTTGACATCATTCATGTATCCCAGCTAAGATTAGCAATCTATTATTTGTTACTAAACAAGTGATGATGATTAGGAAAATACTAGGTAGACTCCTGCTAAGGAGTTTGTAGGAAATTTAAATGTAAGTTTGAGAAAGAGAAGGGTTATTTGTACATTACATTTTCATTCGGGGAAGAAAAAACTGCACAGATGTAACTGAGACACATAGAAACTGGTATCTAAATTTTACTATAACTACTGAGTACTAACCTTCAAAAACTCCTTCACTTCCTCAGCCTGCTTATAAGTGTAGTCTGTGGCCACAGCAAAAGCCAAGACATTTTTGTAGGCATTAATGAACATGGATGGTGCTGCAGCAATGCTTGGATATGAAAGAGAGAGGGCTACAGCAGCAACATTTGCCAAAGCATCTGCAAACTTCAGTGCAACATCATCCTCAGTGAGTTCAAGAATCTCTGGACTGAGGACAGAGCCATTGTCATAAGCTGACTTCACAATTAAACCGTAAGAAAAGGGCCTCAGACCAAGCTTTGACAGAAGGGCAGCTTCAGAGGAGCCAACCCTGTCCCCCTTCTTAATTAGATCCACATTTGTTGTTATTTCCACAGTCCCTTTGTTGATTTTAGTGGGAATATTAAGCACCTGCATACGTAAATGTCATATAATATCAGTAACATTGAGCAATTATGTTCCTACAAACTTATATTAAGAAAGTAACCTGAAAAAAGGATGTTTGGGATGGATCGAGCCCAGTGTTTCCAGGGGGCACAACAACATCAATTTGAGCAATGAGGCCAACACGTGCAGGAGCTCCAACCTGATCAAGCAAACATTTCCAAAATGGATACATCGTGAGAATGAATTCTAAAACATGCTAAATGAATTAATAGGACTACTATATGTAAATACCTGAGACCACTTACAACCTTGATTACTAAGATCTATCAACTGAAAATAATGGACTCGTCCAGGCAAGTGGAAACTAGTCATACATGGCTCTTTTCGTGGAGACAATAAAAGAAAAAAGGCTAGTGCTGAGTATGCAAAGCATTTCCAAACAAGATATATGATGATTATCATCAACTGATCCACCAAAATGGTGTTCGTGAAAAAAGGAACAAGGTTATTAACAGAATAACAGTACTAAGAGTTTGACTACGGATGATTGTAAAGAAGTTTAGCATAAGTTTTTGCCGCGACTGATTCAATATCACAGTAAATTATGTAAATATTTCATAAGCTTAGACATTACAGCGGAGCTCTGGACATAGTACCAGTCTCTCTTTCCGTCATTCCTAAAACGTGGCAAAGATAAAAGCTCAAATCCAAAATTATGTACTCGACGAAAAAACAGAACAAAGGACACATGTTTAAGAGACACATCAACATCAAATCCAGACCTGCCGGCAGTCACATCTATTGGATGATTTACATGTTACCCTTTATCTTCTACGATAAGCTAAATAGTTTCTTCTTAACTTTTCAATTCCCAATAGTCTGAAAACACACGAAGATGCCTAGCATAAAGAAAAATTACTTGAAGATTCTACTCAGAGCATTTTTCTATGCAGATTAATTGTACAGAATGTCATAGGTGATGTGGACATCTGTTTGTAGTACAAGGAAGGAAATATAGACATCTCTATATAACAAAGTTGTATAAAGGAACTCACATCAACTATGTTGTACAAGGAATAATAATCTTACAAGATAATATGCAAATAAAATTGACAGCTACCAAATAAAAGCATCAATGAACAAACCTTATATTTGGCAATTTCATCTTTCACTTCCTTCAGATCACCCTTGGTAAATATCAAGCCCACATTCCCCTGTTTCACATACAGTAATATATTTAACCAACACTAATAGATTTTTACAGCTAGCATAATAATGTTCTAAATCTACCAATAAACCTTAATAAAAGATTCAAAAATCAAAAGTAACAATCTCACATCCCATATATAATAAACTTTCATCACAGTATAAATCAATTTTTTATTCTTTACAAAACTACATATGCTCACTAAAAATAACCATAACATATATCAAAAACCTCTTCACTAATATCTTCCCCTGACAATCCAGATCTAAACAACCCATCATCTTTTTTTTTTTTCCAAAAATAAAAACTCCAAAATAGTAAAAATAATAATAACTGTTGCAGAAAACATCTTCCAGTTCTCCACACACACTATCTAAACAACATATTCAAAATAATAACAGTAAAAAATAATAATAAGTGTGTGTGTGAGAGAGAGAGAGGGGGGGAGAGAGAGGGAGAGAGGGGGAAAGAGAGAGAGAGAGAGAGAGAGAGAGAGAGCAAGTAAGTACCACAAGGAGAGGGATGAGACTAAGAATATCAGTATTCCCAGTATTCTCAGCATGGACACGAATAGAACGTTTCATCATAGTATTTTTACCCATCAAAATAACAGAATCACCTCGCAAACCAGCCCTAATACCCTGAAGCTGATTGGATCCAACATTATCAACACCAACAACAAGTATCTGATTATAAGTATCCAACATCTTGCATAGCTTCTCATCGTACGCTATCTTCTTCTCTGTTCTCGCTCCTCTTCCCACCGCCATTGCTAGGGTTTCTAGAGACAGTAAAAATAAGTGGGGTTTGTTTGTTGTGAAATGTGAGAAAGTGGTGGAGAGAGATATATTTGCAGGCAGGAAGCAAAAGGGCCTTGAAATGGAATTAAAGAAGTTGAGAAGTCTGGTATATGTGCATGTACTTTCATGTGTTTTTGCGGTAATGTTGCGTTCTTGTTCGTACACGTGGTGGTTTCTGTTTCGTGGGGCTCATCTGACGGTTGAAATTATTTCAACTTTTTAACAGCGGGGTTTCACTTTTTATTTACTGGACTTGCTTGTTCTTTGTTGTGTACGCTAAATTTTTGGACAGTCAGTTGGTCACCATCTGATTTTACTCTTCAGTACTAATAAGATTGAATCTTTTAAATAAATTTTGCTCACTAACAAAATGTATTAAAAATAGGGAGTGATGCGATTAAATAGAGGTAAATGTTTATCGTCAAACGAATTATCTCGAAATGAATATTATTTTATTTGTTTTTTAACTTTATGCAAAAAAAAAAATCGATTAAATGCAATCTGTTGTAGAACTTTCAAAACCCTTGTAATGTAGTCTTTAAAAATGTTCCTTGAGAAAAAAATGTTACTATAATATTTTTTTAAATATAGTAGTATCTGATAAGAAAAAAAAAAAAAAAGAGAGTGACGAGAGCTTGCCATTGCCAAACACTGTCAGCTCGTTTTGGATTGTCCAAGCTCCAAGGTGTTAAAGCTAAGCCCATATAAGCAAGCCGATGTCTTGTTTCGTGATATACCAGCCCTTAAACTTCTCATTTTTCTGTTGCATTGCATGCCATCTGTGTGCGCTCGTGGTTGGTCCTGGATTCGTGGGCCCTGGCTAGGCCTGAATCGTGTCGTGTACTTTCGTTTCGTGTACTTTCGTGTTTTCTTGTATTCAGAAACCGAAATCGATCCGAAATCATTTCGTATCCTTGACTATCCACCCGAATTCGAAATGAAATATTTCGTGTAAACACGAAAAAAAACGAAATTACACGAAATAAAAATATAAAAAATTATAATATAGTAGTAATACACTACACCATAAACAGCCTACGGTAACATAAAAAAAATGTTACAACAGGTACATTATATGTTACCTTAGGCCCATAAAGTAGCTAAGGTAACATTTTTCTGATGATAGTTCTCAGTATGTTGCCTTAGGTGTCTAAGGTAACATCTTTGATCCCTAGAGTAACATGCAGTTTTATGTTACCATAGCTTGCTATAGTAACAAAAGTGAGTTCTATTGTATCTTAATATTTGTGTTACCTTAGATATTCAGTTTCTTTTAAAAAATAGTGGGTCCTACAGAGGAACCCACATTGGGATCCACCATGAGACCCACACTATATGGATGCCAACTGTGTGGGACCCACTTTAGCAAGCAACAATTTGCTAAAAAAAATTGAAAATAGCTACTACAAATATTATATATCCCTGAATGACCTTTTCAATTCGATACACCATTCCAAAAGTTACATCGATGATCCAAATATACTAAACAAACTCCCAAACACGCACCAAGCATTCTAAACTAATTCACTACTACATAGTCAACAACACACTCACAGTTCACAAACTTAATTAAAAACAAGTAGTTAACATCTATACATAATCATTAAAGGAGTATTGCCAGCCTTTTTTTCTCCATCTTTTCCAAATGTTGGAGTCGACTACACTGGAGCATGCAGTAATCACAGTAGCACTGATGAGTGACATTGAAACGAACATGCACAAATTCTTTCTAACTTGCGATCCTCTGAAATATAAATTCCTTAAAGTACATGTGCTTCTACATGTCAATAACAGAGGAGATTAATTAGTCCTTTTAAAGCAATAATAAAGAGTAATTTAAGGATAAAATGCAAAGAAGTTGTTGTAATAAATTAACCAAAAGGTCTCAGGCAACAAAACAATTATGAAGTACAGACGTTCACTCCACTAGCAACTTAACGTGACTGAAGAAAGTGTGCAGCGATTAAAAAATAAAATCTCGTACAGGATTACAAAAATAACAAATTCCAAATGTTTTTGAAAGTTACCTGAGTGTGACTTTCCAGTCCCGAGCTTCTTGCTTATGTTTCACAACTAGAATTATGAGTCTCCATGTCTGTCTCCAACATATCAACTGATTTTGGCAGATTCTTCTTCATCTTTGCATACTTTTTCGCTCTCAATACTTTCATCACCTCTACAAGAAAACAATCAAAATAAAAACATTTAGAAACATAACATTATAGATAAGCCTTTTTTTTCCAGCTCCTGGACAGTAAGGGAAAACATTTAAGAGCAGGGACGAAAGGCAATTGGGAATCGTCCCTGAACAAAGATGCCCTGGATACCAGCTCCTTGACATCACAATATCCAAATACTGTTTCTCTTAATATATCGGCTCTTTTCTCTGGCCACTGGAAGTGTTTAAGCATTACTCTCTCATCGACCTAAAATTAAAAAGTAATTGAAATTATAATTTATGACACTGAACTACAACACATCATAATTTAGATAAAACCTATAATTGTGGTGGGAGTATCTTTCTTACCAGGTAAGACAGCTCGTCATCAAGCCATCTAACAAAAGCAACAACATCTTGAATATCTGTAAATTTAGCTTCCTCGACTTCTTTGATCAAGAACCTAATGAATTCACCTTGCGTTTCTACATCTGATTTAATCTGAAATGGAGAGAACACAGCAAAATAAGACATTAAATTGGTCACGAAAACAAAAAAAACAAAAAAAAATCACCCATATTACAAATTTAGCGAAAAGGACATATAATTGAACTTATTACCCTCAACGGCTTAAACCAAGAACATAATCAGTCCCAACAAGTGATGCATTATTTTAAGAAGCAATGCGCACATAAGCTAAAAATACTAGGTTCAGTCAGTTGTAATATACTCACAAAGAGGAACAATTTTTGTAGATAAAAACTAGGTTCTGCATCTAATCATGCATAGTAGTCAATTTAGTCAATTTGATTAAAAGAAATGACACTACTATAATGAGTGCAGGCAACTTCTTGTCAGCTTTTGCTAGTGCCTTGCTGATCTGCAAGAGATAAAAAGTTGATTGAATGTGAAATTTAGGACATTGGAAGGGATTGTCCGTGCACCAATCATACTCTCAAAAGGACAATATTTCTTATCGAGTATTATGATAGCATCACACTCTACAATCAGTCAGTTCAGATGAGAAGTTCATATATATAAAGAGGTTAATTAACAAATTAACTGAGGTGCATATACAGCACTCGTTTCTGAACTAAAATGCATGAAAAAATGATCAACCACAAAGGTATTAGGTGCTTGTTTTTTCGCACCAAGGATAAGAAAGAGTGTTGCAGGCTAAATCACAAGACATCAGCCACTTCATATTTGAAGGGTTTCCAGGGGTAGGAAAGCGTACTATAATCTTGGCTTTGCTGCGTGAAATCTTTGGTGCGGATGAAATACAGGTAACAGTATATAGAGGATTCCACATTTGTGCTTGTTAGTTGAGTCAGTTGGCCAAATATCCCCAAAAAATTGAAGCTTTGGAAACAAAATGCTTAAATAGATCATATACAATAATTAGCAATTTTTCTCACATACGTCCAGTACAGGTAAACTTTGTTTAAGTAGGTTAACAAAGTACCTGAGGTACATATACAGCACCAAGAGCGACAATAATTATTCCACCTTATAATACGAATCCACCAATGAAGATGTTGTTCCCGCTGTTTGGCCTTCCACCATCACTACAATAAATTAGACGATTATTGCTATAAATTTTTCGAACAAACACCATCAAGTCATATTAGTATTCTCCAAAATCCACCGCTACTTCAATTACAACTTGCAGTTAGTCAAAGCAAAACTAATGAAAACAATAAATATTAACACCTATAGACTGCTTGCACATTGATTGCCCTTTTAACAGTAGGCTGGCTAGTTGGTGCAGATATAAACATGTTGACATCAGAAAGAAAAGGAGCAGGTAAATCTGAGGCTGACTTCAGTCCATAAGTATCCATTACAAGCACTTCTGGTGATGAAGCAAAAGTAAAATATATCCTCTATATGTCCTTATAAGAAACATTTAAAACATAATTAATAAAACGCACAACGGTCTACAAGAAATTCGATCAAACAGGTATAATGAGCAGTTAGCTCCATAAAATACCTGGTGCCATCGCTTTCGGTGAGTAGCAGAGAGACCGTGTGTGAGAGACAGAGAAAGGGGGAGAGGGGGGAGAAAGTGAGACCTTCAAATGCAAAACCCAACCGAAGAAGACCTGAAATCAGTAATAGAGTTTGATTAGATAAAATTAAAGTGAATGATATTTAAGAAATTGAACTCAATGAAGAACCAAATCCCTAATTTGAAGAACCAAAGGTCCAAAGCTTCGACCTAAGTAATTTGAAATCTAAGTAATTTAAGCCCTAACAAGTCCTAATTGAACCTCTAAGTACGAAAGTGAGAGAAAGAATTTGGAAGGGAGAGTGAAAGTGAGGTGTACTGAGAGAGTAAGAGGGAGAGGGAGGAGGAGAGGGAGTTTGATGAAAATTTGGGCGGAAAAGTGAAAATTTGGGCGAAAAAATTGCCGCTCTTGCAATTACAATTGTTATTGTGCCTTCTTGTAATTGGGGATTGTGCTGTCAATTATTGTCTGTATTAATATTTTCATCCGAAATATTGTTTACATTTTTTTAAAAGAAAATTTATTAATTATATGTATTTTATTAATTTATGAAATTTTTTATTGAAATTTTAAAATTTATTATTTTAAAAATTCATATTTTTACATTTAATGATTATATATTCTTTAAATTCGTTTATAAAATTTTTAAAATTTTAAAATTCATAATTTTTTATTTATTTTAAGGTTCAGACAAGCGCCATTTGGCCGCTAAACAATTTCATCGGTAACCATGCCACCTTCATTTTCCTGTTTTTACAATTATTTTTCTGTTTATTTTATTTTTTAATATATCCATTTTACATTTAATAAATAAATAGAACCTCAAAAATAATAATAATTAAATACCTTAATATTTAAAAATAAAAACTCATTCTATTGGTAAACTTTTACTTTTTATGAAAATGGAATATTTTAAAGGTACATGTCATTTTTAAATAATTAAACAATTTTTTGATTAAAAAAATTAAAAATAGAGTTTATCAATGATCTAAGGTAACATATTATGCATGTTGCTAGCATCCAACACTTTAAAGCTAATGTAACATCACGTTTGTGGCTAAGGTAACATAAAAAATAAAATGTTATAGTAGGTCCAAAGTGACATGCTAAGGTAACATATTCTAGTAACATCCATGAAAAAAATGTTCCGATAGCCCATTTATGGCGTAGTGATATTTCGTGTACTTTCGTGTACATTTCGTGTACCCAAAACGAAAGTACAAAATAAAAATATAGTAAAAATTATATTTATAATATTTCGTGTACTTTCGTGTACACAAAATGAAAACCCATATTCGACACTAAATATTTCGTGTAATTTCGTGTGTGTTTATGTACTTTCGTGTTTCGTATACCAAAAATCAAAATAAAATCATATTTTTATGTGATTTCGTATCATTTTCACGTGTCAAATTACCCGACCTAGTCCCGGTTGCCTATCTCAAATAGAAAATGGTGTCAAGTGGAGCATTTTTTGCCATGTATCCTTTGCGGTTCGAAGAAAAACAACGTAACATAAACATGACATCCCCGGCTGGAACAAACTGTTGACATTATGGAGATAGGGCTTCATGTGCCTAAGGATGATCTCAGGCAGAACCTGAGGTTAAAAACTTTCTAATATAATTTTAAGAATATTTAGGTAAATATATTGATAAAAAAATTGATATTACAAAAATGTCCGTGCTGAGCCACTTATTCTATAAGCTATTTGTCTTATAACCTCACCTGAAGACATCCTCAGGCCCATTTTTCTCATGAAGATATTAGAGTTTTGAGAAGAAATTAGAAATTTGAATTAAATTAGAGATTTGATTTTTAATATTGGTGTTCGCTAGTTAATGGATTAAAATAATTTTTTGGATTCAAAAAGTTAAATTTAAAAAGTTAGTTGAAGGAGTTTTTTTTTAATTAAATGATTATGATATATCTAGTTAATATAAAAAATCTAACTCAAATAGCTAATTATCAAATAATTTCATATAAAACAACTAATTTAATCCACTATGCAAAACCTAACTCAAACAGTTAATTATCAAATAATTTCATATAAAACAATTAATTTCATCCACGGGATAAACAACTAACTCAATCCGCTAGTCAAACAGCTTTCAACTAATTGTCAAACAGATCTAAATGTCAAAAGAATCACTCAATTAAGGGTAAACTTGCAGAAAATTTTGTAATCATATCATTAAATTTTTAAAATTCTTAATCAAATTATTATCGTTGAAAACTATTAAAAATTAAAAAAAAATGTGAGGAAAAGTGTTGAGATTCTTTAATAATTAAAATATTATTCAAGTAAGACCGAACACGTAGGTGAGTTATCCAACTCTCTAGGGGACATAGTTCTACCCAAATTCTAATTTTTTATGTAAATTTTTTTTGTTTGATATTAACATATATTTTCATATATTTTAAATTTATGTTATGTCCGAATGGAATGAAAAATAATATATGAAAGAATAAAAATATGAACACATTCATTGATCTTTTCAAAACAATTGCACATATTCAACTTCTAATATGTTAAATGATATTTTTATATTTATAAGTGTTTAAAATTCTAAAATTCTAGAAAATTAGAAAAATAGATTGAAACGATCACCTAAACTCCCGCGTATCCTCCTTTATATATTGATATATTGTTGATTGTTTATATAAATGAACATATTAATTTTTAAATAAATAATATATTCGTATTCTATTTATATGTTTATCCATATATATAATAAAATCCATTACATATATTATATATATATATATATATATATTATATAATAAAATTTAAACTTATTCTACTTCTAGTAGAACTTTTATTTATATGTTTTTTCTATAAATTTGAACTCTTATTTTCTATAAATTCGAACTCCTATTCTACGCCCAATAGACCTTTTTTTTTTTTTGAAGAACAAAGGTGTAATTCAATAATAAAAAGCCATACGGCATCTACACCAATGATCGAATCGATCAAACAGGAAACTGCAATCGTCTGTTCTCATCAAGAGACAGTTAAACGATATTTTAATGTATATAAAAATACAAGTACCCACTTCATGCATCCTCGTTGAATTTCTGGTACCCGCTTTATCCTGACCCGATTGAGCTATCGTTTGAGCTATCAACCAAAACTGCTATCCCGTACAAACTTTCTTCACTAAATCGCGACCCCGCTTACAATCAAGAAGCGAAAAAGCCAAACTCTCACAAAGGAGAGAAAACCAAACTCTCACAAAGGAGAGAAAATCAAACCTCTCACGAAGGAGAGAAATCAAGCCGAAAATATACAAGTGCGAAAATTAAATACAAGCTAAAACCAGACAATTCTTAGATCTGGGGAACAAAACCGCAAGAAAAAGATAACTCGGACCACTTTCGAGAACAAACTCACTGGGAAGAACGAGGAATCCGAAGCTCCGTGGAATTGAGATCTAAGAAAATGAAAACCAAATCGGAAAACAAATTTAAAGGATAGAAATCCTACCCACAAATGGAGATTATTGAAACAAACAAATCAAACAAGATAAAGAAACGAATTTGGGGCTTTCCACCGGAAAGACCGGTGGAAGCCCCGCCGGAAAAGGGGCTGAGAAGAGGGAGAACCGGAGAAGATGGAGAGAAAAGGGAGAAGAGGGAGAGATTAGGTACTTTTGCTTTGTACACACTCTAGTTGTTTTATTTACAGTTTTCGTATGCCCCCAATAGACCTTTTAATCATATGCCTAATAAATACTTATTCTACTTCCAATAGAACTTCTAATCATATGTCTTCCCTATAAATTCGAACTCTTCTCCTCTATAAATTCGAATACCTATTCTAGAAGTTAAATGATATTTTCATATTTATTAGTGTTTATGTAAAGCATAAAAGTGTAATATGTAATAGAGGACATATATAACTCAACTAGGATAAAAGATAAATAATATTAACTCTATACAGGGATCGTGAAATTTGAAGAACAGGCACCAACAAGGATCAAGTCGCTGAAAGAAGTTCATTAACATGATCAAGCCTCAGTGACAGAATAAGATGTACAGATGATTCAGTTGAAGAGCCAAAAGATTTCATGTATTTGAAGATATTGCTGCAGGCTAATAAATTGGAATGTAACGAAGGTGTGAAGATCAAGATCAGTGCTAGTCACTTGTGAACCAGACCAGTGCACCAAGTGTCAACACATACGGGAAGGATCAACACATTAATTCATAGAAAGAATTGCCAAAGCCTATTGACGATCAAGGACAGACATAATATCTCAAGGTATTGTCAAAAGTTAATTTACTCTGAAAATTAAATAAGTAACAGATTAATTAATTATTTATAACAAAATAATTAAATTAATCTGGTACTTGAATTATTTTCTGAGGTGAATTAAAACAGCAGAATAAACAGAAGAGAGAAAATGAATAGTATCCAAAATCACTATTCATATGAATAGTAACCGAAATCACTATTCATATGAATAGTAACCGAAATTACTATTCATGAATAGTACCCAAAAGTACTATTCATAAAGTAAGAAACATGTGAGGCCCACATGAATATAAATGTTGAATGAAGAAATGAAAGTCTTCGTGCAGATTGTTCAAAGAAGCAGACAGCAGCCAAACTGATAAAAAACTTTCGTCATCAGTTACGTAAAATAGCTGCATAGTAACTTTCTAAAATCTATAAATAGGCCTGTTGTATTTCATTTCAAAACACACCTCAACACACAACTTTCTCTCTCTCTTAAATATCTTCTCTGTGTAAGCTGCTAGACAGTCCATCTAGTAGGAAAGCCGGCTTAGCCCGCTTTTAGGAAGTGTCGGATAGAAGGTCCTCGTGCCTAAACTATCCTTAGGAGTGTTCGAGTTTTTGAAGCTAATCCGTTGGATTAGAATTTGTAACACCCCTTGGGTTTTTATCAGTTCAAAGATATTTTCCCGAACTAATTGTTTTATTTCGATTCAGTTGTTGACCTCATTTTTCACATCTCGAAAATCGAAATATTTTTTAAAAAACGTATTCAACCCCCCTTCTACGTTTTTCCGGACCTAACAATTGGCATCAGAGCAAGTTGATCGATATACAGATCAGATCCGATGTTGCACGGCACTGTTCACAGATACGGTACTGTTCACAGATACGGTACTATTCACATATACGACACTATTCACAAATACGATACTATTCACAGATACGGTACTGTTCACAAATACGTACTGTTCACAGATACGGTACTATTTACATATACGGTACTATTCACAGATACGGTACTGTTTATAAATACCGTACTGTTCATTTTGAGCCACTCTGTTACTATACAAAAAGCCATACAATCATGACAGAGAAAACACAAACTCCAACAACAAGCAGATATGAATCAATTAGAGTTCCAATACTCAGGGCATCAGAATATCCCATATGGAAGGTGAAGATGGAAATATTTCTGGAGGCTACAGATCCAGAGTACTTAGACAGAATCCATGATGGTCCACATAAGCCTACAAAATTGTCTGTTGCAGTTGCTGGAGAAGAACAGAAAATGATTCCAAAAGAGAAGAAAGACTACACTCCTGAAGATATCTCCTCTATTAGCAAAGATGCTAAAGTAAGGCATTTATTACATAACGCCCTTGACAATGTTATGTCTAACAGGGTCATTGGATGCAAAACTGCTAAGGAGATTTGGGATGCTTTGGAAGTCAGATGTCAAGGAACCAAAGCCATCAAAAAGAACAGGAAAACAATACTCACACAGGAGTACGAGCACTTTGACTCAAATGCTGATGAGTCATTAACAGACATATATGACAGATTCCTGAAATTGTTGAATGATCTATCACTGGTAGATAAGGAGTATAATCTTGAAGACTCCAATCTGAAATTCTTGTACGTTGGCTCTTCCTGAGAAATGGGACTTAAAGGCCACTACCATCAGAGACAATCATGATCTAGAAGACATGTCCCTTGATGAAATCTATGGAATGCTTAAGACTCATGAGCTTGAGATGGAACAAAGAAGCAAGAGGCATGGAAGCAAGACCAAGTCAATTGCTCTTAAAGCTGAGGAGAAAGCTTCTAAAGAAATTACTGTGAAAAAGAGTCAATCCAAAGGAAAGGCTCTTATTACAAAGTCTGATACTGAGTCATCAAATTCTGATGATGACTCAAACTCTGACAATCTCACAGACTCTGATGATGATGGTAGTGATGCTGAGATGATACAACTTGCAGCCCTAATGGTGAAAGGCTTCAAGAAGATGGCTTACAAGAACTTCAGGAAGGGAAAGAAGTTCACACGAAGAGATTCAAATTTTGACAAGAAGAATTTCAGAAAAACTGAGGGAAAGGAAAGCAGGTCTGGGAAAGTCGACAAGTCCAAGATCACATGCTATAATTGTGGTGAGAAAGGACATTTTGCACCTGAGTGCAAGAGAGACAAAGCTGTTAAAAGTCAAGCTTACATCACAAAGAAGAAAGACTGGGCTGACACTTCAAACTCTGAAGATGAGGTGAACTACGCCTTGATGGCAAATGTTGATAGTATCTCTGAAGCTACTGAGACCAAGGTACCTCACTCTATTCTAGCTTTTGATACTACTGATATATCTGAGTTAAGACTATTTCTTAAAAACTTGCATGTCAGCTATAGAGATCAGACTTTAGAAAATGAAAGAATAAAATCTGAAAGTCTAGACCTTAGAAAGAGAAATGATTATCTAGAATCAGAATTAGTCCAGATGTTAGAAATTCAGAAAGAGAGAGATGATGCTATTTTTGTTAAAAATGAATTATTGAAAAAGCATGCTTATCTTGAATCTGAACTTGCTAAAGAAAGAAACATTCTTAAAATTTGGACTAACTCTGGTAAGAAAACTCAGGATATCTCATAGACAATGATTGTTGGAAAGAAGGTCTAGGTTACACTGATAAAAAGAAAACTGTCAACCTAGAAGCTGAGACCTCTAAACCTGTATTTACTAAAAAGGCTGCAAAACCCAAAATTAATCATGTGAGGTTTGTACCAAAATCTGACAAACCAAAACAGGATAAAGCCAAATCAGTAGATATTAGTTCATTGTCTCAGAAACAGCTTAAACACAAGCTGAAGGAGTTAAAAAGAATAAACAAGGTAAAAGAACCTAGGAAAAACAGAAATGGAAAGGTAGGCATCAGTAAAAGCAATAACTATATGCCTATTCCCAATGCTCCTAGGAAGAAATGTTATAACTGTGGAAGTCCTAACCATCTTGCTACTTTTTGCAGGAAGAATAAAAATATAAACTCTATACCTCCTAAGTCAGGAGTTAAGAGTGGTTCAGTTAGGTTTAAGCCACAGAATCCTTGTTTTCACTGTGGCAGTATTTGGCATTCTATTTATACATGTAAAGAGTATCATAAGTTGTATTATGATTATTATGAACTTAAACCCTCTTTGAATAAATTCAAGATTGATTCTACATGTATAAATTCTGATAAAAAGAATGTTAGCACAAACTCTGATAAGACTTCTGCTACAAAAGCTAACAAACATAATAAGACCAAAGGATCCAAGCAAGTCTGGGTCCTTAAAACTAATCATTAGTGGTTTTTGTGATTGCAGGGTAACAGGAAAAATATCCTTGTTCTGGACAGTGGATGCTCAGGACACATGACTGGAAATAAAGCCCTGCTATCAGAATTTGTGGAGAAGGCTGGCCCAAGTATTTTTTATGGAGATGGCAACATAGGAAGGACTCTGGGATATGGCAATATCAAACTTGGGAATGTCATCATTGAAACTGTAGCTCTAGTCTCAGGACTCAAACATAATCTACTAAGTGTGAGTCAAATCTGTGATAGAGGTTATCATGTGGATTTCTTTGAAGAACACGGTGAAGTTGTAAGAAAATCTACAGGAAAAGTTGTTCTGAAGGGATACAGGCATGGTAACATTTATGAAGCCAAGCTTTCAACAAACTCTGATGGCTCTGCAATCTGTCTACTGAGTAGAGCATCAATTGAAGAAAGCTGGGATTGGCACAAGAGACTTTCTCATCTGAATTTCAACAGCATTAATGAGCTAGTGAAGAAAGATCTCATGAGAGGATTGCCCACATCAGTTTTTACTCCAGATGGCCTATGTGACTCATGTCAAATGGCAAAACAGAGGAAAACTTCATTCAAAAGTAAGACTGAATCCTCAATTCTTGAGCCATGTCACTTATTGCATGTTGATTTATTTGGTCCAGTAAATATAATGTCTATTGGAAAGAAAAGATATGCTTTGGTTATTGTTGATGAATACACCATATATACATGGGTATATTTCATGCACAAGAAAGAAGAAACTGCATCAATCTTAACAGAGCATGTCAGACAACTGGACAAAGGATCTAAGCACACAGTGAAAATCACAAGGAGTGATAATGGCACTGAGTTCAAGAATGCAGTCATGGAAGAGTTTTGTAAAGGAAATGGAATAAAGCAAGAATTCTCTGCACCTGGAACTCCACAACAAAATGGAGTAGTAGAGAGAAAGAACAGGACTCTCATAGAAGCTGCAAGGACCATGCTTGATGAAGCAAAGCTGCCAACTTACTTCTGGGCTGAAGCTGTGCAAGCTGCTTGTTTCACACAGAATGCTACACTCATAAACAAGCATGGTAAAACACCATATGAGATGGTGAAAAAGAAGAAGCCGAACCTGAAGTATTTTCACGTGTTTGGATGTATGTGTTTTGTTCTTAAGACTCATCCAGAACAGCTTTCCAAATTTGATTTAAAAGCTGATGAAGGAATCTTTGTTGGATACCCACTATCCACAAAAGCATTCAGAGTCTACAATCTGAGAACAAAAGTGGTCATGGAATCTATCCATGTGTCTTTTGATGATAAAAAGATAACATGACTTAAAGATTTTGATGAACATGACCAGCTGAGATTTGAGAATGAACAAAATTCTGATACTCTTTCAGACTCTATTGTTCAATCTATACCAGTAGATCAGACAGTAGCACATGTTGAGGGGGAGCAAGTGAACGATGAAAATGAACCCCAATCAAGTGAAGAAACATCAAAGAATGCATCTGCTGGTTCATTAAACTCTGATTCATCAAACTCTGAAAGCAACAGCTCAGGGGGAGCAAACAATGATTTTGGATCTACTAGTCATCACTCTCAACACAATTATGAACTTGGGGAATCATCAAGATCAAATCTGCCGAGACAAAGGGTATGGAGTAGAGCGCATCCCTTTGAATAGATCATTGGTGAACCGGACACGGGTGTACAGACTAGAAGAGCAACACAGAATGAATGCAATTTTGCAGGATTTTTATCTCAAATTGAACCTAAAAAGGTTGATGAAGCTCTTGATGATCCAGATTGGGTAACTGCAATGCAGGAAGAACTCAATCAGTTCGAAAGGCAGAAAGTGTGGAAGCTGGTGCCAAGACCAAAAGATAAATCTGTAATTGGCACTAGATGGGTGTTTAGGAATAAACTGGATGAAAATGGTGTTTTACGAGGAACAAGGCTCGATTGGTAGCAAAGGGTTACTCTCAAGAAGAAGGAATTGATTATGATGAAACCTATGCTCCAGTTGCAAGGCTTGAAGCAATCAGGATGTTCTTAGCATTTGCTGCACACTCCAACTTTAAGGTTTTTCAGATGGATGTGAAGAGTGCATTTTTTAACGGAGATCTAGAGGAAGAAGTCTATGTTGAACAACCCCCTGGGTTCGAAGACAAGGAATTTGAAGGTTTTGTGTACTTTCTCTTCAAAGCTGTCTATGGTCTCAAGCAAGCCCCTCGAACATGGTATGATACTCTCTCCAAGTTCTTACTTGAAAATGGTTTTACAAGAGGTATCATCGACAAAACTCTCTTTCATAAAAAGCATAAAAATGATATAATTCTGGTGCAAGTATATGTGGATGATATAATATTTGGCTCTACTAATGATTTGCTATGCAAGAGATTTGCTAAGCTAATGCAGAGTAGGTACGAGATGAGCATGATGGGTGAGTTGTCCTTCTTCCTTGGACTTCAAGTTGTTCAGAAGCCTGATGGTATTTTCATCTGCCAATCAAAATACATAAAGGATCTTCTGAAGAAGTATGGGATGGAAGAAGCAGCTACTGCCAAGACCCCGATGCCAACTGCAGTCAAGCTTGATGAAGACAAATCTGGTAAGTCAGTTGACATCACGAAGTATCGAGGTATGATCGGCTCTCTCTTGTACTTAACTGCTAGTAGACCAGATATTATGTTCGCAACTTGTCTATGTGCTAGATTCCAGGCTAACCCTAAAGAGTCACATCTTATAGCTGTTAAACGTATTTTCAGATACCTTAAGGGAACCCCCAATCTTGGGATTTGGTACCCTAAAGGAACAGGTTTTGACCTAGTTGGCTATACAGATTCTGACTTTGCAGGTTGTAAGATTGATCGGAAAAGTACTTCTGGAAGCTGTCAGTTTCTAGGAAGAAGGTTGGTATCTTGGTACAGCAAGAAGCAACACTCAGTATCTACCTCAACAGCCGAAGCAGAATACATTGCGGCAGGTAGTTGTTGTGCTCAGATCCTGTGGATGAGGAATCAACTTCAGGACTATGGACTCATGTTGGACAAAATTCCAATTCTATGCGACAACACGAGTGCCATTGCCATTGCCAACAATCCAGTTCAACACACCAGGACTAAGCACATTGATATCAGGTATCATTTCTTACGAGAGCATGTCATGAATGGAACTGTGGTATTATATTTTGTTCCCACAGATCAACAAATTGCAGACATCTTTACTAAACCACTGGATGAATCCACTTTCTCCAGGTTAGTTGGTGAACTTGGGATGTTAAATCTGTCTAATTAATTTTGGATAATCAATAACTGCAATTTGTTATAAATTCACAGGTATTTTAAATGTCCATATTTTTAGGACTTGTGAATTTACTTTGCATCCAGTCCTCATCTTACAGTTATCTCTATATTAATTGCCATGCTTATAAATGCTATATTTTATGGTAATTAGTTAGTAAATAATTGAGTTAATTGTAGCATAATTAAATAAATATTTTATCAACATATATCAATTAATGATATTTTGTTAATTTTATGTCTATTTAATTGTGAGTTTATCTGATTATTGTGGATTATTTCTTGATTCACTGCGTGATTATTTTTAAATCCATAATAATTAGAAGTATTATATGTGTATGTGTAGAGACTGATAGGTTTCGGCGATAAGATGTTTTTTCGGCCGACAGGTTTCGGTGATAAGATGTTTTTTCGGCTAATTAGGTAGTTAGGTGAGAAATTATTGAGCGGTGTTATTTTTCAAACATAACCTGTCACTATTACACCTAACCCACTAATAATTGAAACCTTATAAATGATGAGTTTTTGTTTGTGTTTAACATCATCAATTTTCAGATATACAGAGCATATACACACAATTGCTGAATATTTCAAGCTTTGACCGGAAAGATCTCACAATCTATCTGGTGGTTTTTAGAGCGGATTTCATATCCTTGTTATACGCACTAACCCTTGTTTTTGAATTTCCTCAAAGTTTTTGAAAATGACATTGCAGGGAAGCTTTTCAATTGCTAAAGTTAATCCTGTTTCCATTCAGCAAATCGAAACCATTCAGGATGAGCATTTTCGGGCTTGGACACAATTTCTGAATGAACATTCATTAATCCGCTATGCTTTAGTTACACATGTACAGATCATTAACATGATCAAGCCTCAGTGACAGAATAAGATGTACAGATGATTCAGTTGAAGGGCCAAAAGATTTCATGTATATGAAGATATTGCTGCAGGCTAATAAATTGGAATGTAACGAAGGTGTGAAGATCAAGATCAGTGCTAGTCACTTGTGAACCAGACCAGTGCACCAAGTGTCAACACATACGGGAAGGATCAACACATTAATTCATAGAAAGAATTGCCAAAGCCTATTGACGATCAAGGACAGACATAATATCTCAAGGTATTGTCAAAAGTTAATTTACTCTGAAAATTAAATAAGTAACAGATTAATTAATTATAACAAAATAATTAAATTAATCTGGTACTTGAATTATTTTCTGAGGTGAATTAAAACAGCAGAATAAACAGAAGAGAGAAAATGAATAGTATCCAAAATCACTATTCATATGAATAGTAGCCGAAATCACTATTCACATGAATAGTAACCGAAATCACTATTCATATGAACCGAAATTACTATTCATGAATAGTACCCAAAAGTACTATTCATAAAGTAAGAAACATGTGAGGCCCACATGAATATAAATGTTGAATGAAGAAATGAAAGTCTTCGTGCAGATTGTTCAAAGAAGCAGACAGCAGCCAAACTGATAAAAAACTTTCGTCATCTGTTACGTAAAATAGTTGCATAGTAACTTTCTAAAATCTATAAATAGGCTTGTTGTATTTCATTTCAAAACACACCTCAACACACAACTTTCTCTCTCTCTTAAATATCTTCTTTGTATAAGCTGCTAGACAGTCCATCTAGTAGGAAAGCTGGCTTAGCCCGCTTTCAGGAAGTGTCGGATAGAAGGTCCTCGTGCCTAAACTATCCTTAGTAGTGTTCGAGTTTTTGAAGCTAATCCGTTGGATTAGAAGTTGTAACACCCCTTGGGTTTTTATCAGTTCAAAGATATTTTCCCGAACCAATTGTTTTATTTCGATTCAGTTGTTGACCTCATTTTTCACATCTCGAAAATCGAAATATTTTTTAAATAACGTATTCAACCCCCCTTCTACGTTATTCCGGACCTAACAGTTTAAATTTTAAAATTCTAGAAAATTAGAAAAATAGATTGAGACGATCTTAGAGCGCCACCTAAACTTCCGTCTCTATAAATTCGAACACCTATTTTACTTCTAATATGTTAAATGATATTTTTCTACTTCTAATAGAACTTTTATTTATATGTTTTTTCTATAAATTCGAACTCTTATTCTCTATAAATTCGAACTCATATTCTACTTGCAATAGAACTTTTAATCATATGAATTATAAATACTTATTCTACTTCCAATAGAACTTCTAATCATGATGTCTTCCCTATAAATTCGAACTTTTTTCCTCAATAAATTCGAACACAGAACTCTTATTCTCTATAAATTCGAACTCCTATTCTACTTCCAATAGAACTTTTAATCTTATGTTTTATAAATACTTATTCTACTTTCAATAGAAACTTTTATTTATATGTTTTTTCTATAAATTTGAACTCTTATTCTCTATAAATTCGAACTCCTATTCTACTTTCAATAGAACTTTTAATCATATGTTTTATAAATACTTATTATACTTCCAATAGAACTTCTAATCATATGTTTTCCTATAAATTCGAACTCTTCTCCTCTATAAATTCGAACACCTATTCAACTTCTAATATGTTAAATGATATTTTTATATTTATAAGTGTTTAAAATTCTAGAAAATTAGAAAAATAGATTGAGGCGATCTATTTTAAATACGCGGGAGTTTAGGTGGCGCTCTAAGATCGTCTCAATCTATTTTTCTAATTTTTTAGAATTAGAATTTTAAATACTAATAAATGTAAAAATATCATTTAATATATTAGAAGTAGAATAGGAGTTCAAATTTATAGAGGAGAAGAGTTAGAATTTATATGGAAGACATATGATTAGAAGTTCTATAGGAAAGTAGAATAAGTATTTATAATGCAATGATTAAAAGTTCTATTGGAAGTAGAATAAGAGTTCGAATTTATAAAAAATAATAGTTCGAATTTATAGACAATAAGAGTTCGAATTTATAGAAAAAAACGTATAAATAAAAGTTCTATTAGAAGTAGAAAAATATCATTTAACATATTAGAAGGAGAATAGGTGTTCGAATTTTTAGAGGAGAATATTTCGAATTTCTAGGGAAGACATATGATTAGAAGTTCTATCGGAAAGAGAATAAGTATTTATAACACATATGATTAAAAGTTTTATTGGAAGTAAAATAGGTGTTTGAATTTATAGAGGAGAAGAGTTCGAATTTATGAGAAAGTCGTATAATTAAATTCTATTGGAAGTAGAATATGTATTTATAAGCCATATGATTAAAAGTTCTATTGGAAGTAGAAAAGGAGTTCAAATTTATAGAGAATATAAGAGTTCGAATTTATAGAAAAAACATATAATTAAAAGTTCTATTGGAAGTAGAATAGGTGCTGGAATATATAAAGGAGACATATAATAAAATATTTTATTGGAAGTAGAATATAAGGAGAGTGATGACATATTTTACGACCTTCAAAAATTAAGGCCTCTTAGAATTTCTCAATCTATTTTTCCAATTATTTAGAATTTTAAGATTTTAAGCAATTATAAATAAGAAAATATCTTTTAACATATTAGAAGTAGAATAGGCGTTCGAATTTATAGAGGAGACAAACTCGAATTTATAGGAAAGACATATAATTAGAAGTTCTATTGGAAGTATATGACATATGATTAAAAGTTCTATTGGAAGTAGAATAGGAGTTCGAATTTACAAAGAATAAGAGTTTGAATTTATAGAAACAACTATATAATTAAAAGTTCCATTGAAAGAAGAATATGTGTTTGAATATATAAAAGAGACATAGTAGAATCGGTATTCAAATTTATAAAATAGAAGAACTCGAATTTATGGAGAAGTCGTATAATTAAATTCTATTGGAAGTAGAATATGTATTTATAAGGCATATGATTAAAAGTTATATTGGAAGTAGAATAGATGTTTGAATATATAAAGGAGACATATAATAAGTATTTTATTGGAATTAGAATACAAGGACGGTGGTGACATCTTTTTCGATCTTCTAAAATTATATATTTTTTATATAAGTTAATTATACTTCTATTAGGAAAATTTATTCATAAATACAATACTATTCTCATAAAAAAAAGTCTACATATTTAAAAAGAAAAGAATTGGTGTGTTAACATAAAAAAAAAAGAACATTCTCATGCGGGAAACTTAAATAAATACATGAGTATCTATAATATAAAGGGAAAATAAGATATATTTTCATTTTTTAAAGCTCCATAAATTCTAGAAAGTTTAGAGAAAGTAAAAACTGGAATTCATTATATTTTTAGGTTTTGATTTTAAGGAAAAAAGTTGTTGTATAAGATAAGTATCATCAATAATATGTAATGAAGTTGTAATTTTGATCCCAAACGAGAGTGACTCGAAACATATTTAACGGAAGATGGCTCACTGTAAAATATTGTATTAACTATTAGAATTAGATATTAATGTTAAAAATTTTATTTTATTTTTAGGATTCAATTTTTATAGATAAATATTGTTATAGCAATTACAAAATATTGTTATAGCAATATATGTAAAAGTTAGGGTTTTGGTCTTAACGAGAGAACGACTTATAGGAATAACCGTGTTTAACGAGAAAACGGTTCATCATTAAAGAAGACCGTGTTGAATATTAAAATTTTAATATTGATGACATAATAGAAGATAAATATATTTTGAATTTTTTAGAATTTTAGGATTTTAAATATTAATAACTAAAAAATTATCCTTTAACATATTAGAAGCATAATAGGTGTTCCAATTTGTAGAGAATAAGTGTTTGAATTTATAGGCAATACATTTAATTAAAAATTATATTGAAAATAGAATAAGTGTTTATAAAACAAATAATTAAGAGTTTTATTGTAAGTAAAATAGGAGTTCTAATTTATAGAGAAGAAGAGTTTGAATTTATAGAAAATACATATAGTTAAAAAATTATTGGGGGTAGAAAAAATGTTTGAATATATAAAGAATACATATAATGAAATGTTTTGTTGGAAGTAGAATGCGAGGACGGTGTAGACGTCTTATCACATGCGGAAGTCGTAAATAAATACATGAATATCAATAATATAGAGAAAATATAAGATTTATTTTCATCTTTTAAAACTCCTTAAATATTAGAAAGTTTAAATAATGTGAAAATTAGAATTTACTCTCCTTTAAGGTTTAATTTTTAAGGGAAAAAATTATTTTATAATATAAATGTCATAAGTAATATGTAATGAAGCTAGAATTTGGTTCGAAATAAGAGCGTCTCGAAACGTGTTTAACGGGGACACGGTTCGGTAGAAAAGATTTTATTAAGTATTAGAATTTGATACCAATGTTATAATTTATTATTATTATTTTTAGGATTCGATTTTTATGGATAAAATTATTATATAAGTCTTTATAATATAAATGTTAAAGTTGAGATTTCGGTTTTGACGAGAGTGTTTGCACTAAATCACGCAAGCGTACGTGGTCACAAGTAATATATGAATAAGTCAAGTTCGTTCCCACAGAGATCTGGTTATGGTTTTAATTCAGTAGACGTACCTATGCAACAATGTATGATTATTATTCACTGCTAAGATAATTAACAAATTTGGGTTTTAATTAACTAAAATTAACTAAATAAAACAAATAAACAATCTAAGAATTAATTATTTAATGAAAATTAAAATCGAATTACTTCTACAAGAGTAAACATGGGATCCTAACTGCATAAAATACTTCGCTTAGAGTTGATGCCTTTAATCAGGGATCCTAAATGCATTAAATACTTCGCTTAGAGTTGATGCCTTTAATCAATACATACGATGGTTATGATATCTGATCAGACAACACAAAACAAGTAAACCCTACCTCTCAGTATACGAATACCAAACTAAACATACATCCACAGAAGAGATAGAAGATGAATAGACACCAATTATGCTTAGACCCTATATCTCTATAAGATTTGAAAACATAACGGTTGAAGAACAAGTTTTCTATTAAGATCACATAGGTCAGCATAATATCTCTATTTACGCTACAAATCATGATGTTAATACATAAATGATGTGGTATATTTTTAAGTTCGTTCGCAGGGAGACAGATTTTTTATCAATTTTAATTTAATTGTTTCTGGAGCAAAAATGATAGTTATGAAAATATTTATTAACTAATTATTTATATTAGTTTAACTAATTAATTAAAGGAAAAAAACAATAAATTTTAAATATAGGGCAATTAGGTCCATCATGTTTACATAATATCCTAGAACAAACTACTCACTAATATAAAAATTAAGAACAACTAAAATTATATAACAATCCATCTAAAATATATATTTAATAAACAAGATAAAATTAAAGAGTACCTCAAATTTGCAATAAATGGAGAATTAAGCCAAAGTGTACATAAAAAAAGAAGAAAACCAAGCCCCTAATTCAAGCTTCCAAATAAACTTGACGAATGAAAAATGTAGGATGAAAAGATGTAAAGTGGTGCAGGTGTTTATTCTAATGCTATGTATGTCTAATCTAATGTCTATGCTAAGATGGTCTGTCTGTGAATGAATAAATCAAGGCTATTTATAGCACTTGTTTATTAGCTTGTTTACATATGACAAAAGTTGTTTTCCAAGATGCTGGCTGCTTTTCAAAGTTTACCGCACTTGCTTCTCAAAGGACGACGCTGGCTTTTGCTTTTTTTCAAGAATTCCTGCTTTTGTTTTCAAAGGATGCTGGCTGCTGAAGCTTTTTTTCAAGGCTGCCTGCTTTTGAAATCTTAAAGTCATGCTACAATTTTTTTTTTTGCTTTTTTCATGATGCTAGCTTTTACCAAATTTATTAAAATTCGGAACTGCATTTGCTCCTCAGATTTCGAGCTGCTCCAATCGGATTTTTACTTATTTAATACCTCTAAATTGAAGATAATTTTCTAAGTTTCGTGTGGACTGTAAGATCGTCCAAATCCGACTCCTACAACTCCGGGTATGAAATAAATACTGTAGAAGGTGAGTGTAGCTCAATAAATCCGAATTTCTTCAATTTTTAGCTCTAAAATAGCTCTTTAAGCCCAAATTCTTCCAAACTTAAGAATTCTTGTCTTCTACAATAAAACATCAAAATTTATTAAATAAATATCCAAATTAATGCAAAATGCAATTAAATATGGGAATAAAATTATCTAAAATATATCTTATCAAACATCCCCACACTAAGCATTTGCACGTCCTCGGGCAAATAAGCGAAATAAAAACTAAATCCTAACTAATGTCACTTTCGTAGATGACACGATTGCATTGAGCACATGCAACAAGCCGTTAAACCCCTAGGCAGCCTTAGTAGGACGAGTGTAGTCTCATGAGGGTTTATAGTGAATTTATCCACAAAATCCAATTTTATTTTCTGCCAAGTCTCAAGTATGCAACATATCATAGTACTCCACACAAGTAAACCTCAATCGCATAATATTGAAAGTCTGTTCACTTACACATCATATGTGCAAGATTATCCAAGTAAGCACACAGTCTAGATAGACAAAAAGATCATGAGATATATATCAATGCCGCATTCAATGAGTAACATGATATGGATAGAAAATCTCACATAACTCTCAAGTCACACAAGTGTATAGGTGAAGTGTATTCGCTCAAATTCAATCAATTAGGTCATGTGCTACCATATGCTTGGTTGTCCACCAAATCTCTACTATTTTGTATACATGCGTGCACAAATCAAAAGGTCTTTGTCAAAGGTTGTAACTTGGCTAAGGTGAAGGGTAGGGAATCAAGAAAAAGGCTAACAAGTGGCTAACTCGACAAACTAATAGAGCACATTGTTCATTTCTAATTAAAGCACTCAACATGAAATTTCGATCATGTAAAAGCTGATCAGACTCTTACAAGCATTAAACTCCAAGCACATATTACCATGTACTTTTCCACTTTCATATTGCACAAACCAATGAACACAACTCCACTTGATCTTTTATTTTCTTTTCTCTCTTTTTTTTTATTCCCACCAAATTTTCTCACTTTAACAAAGAAATCCCCACACTATGCACTCACCAACCCCAATTGAATCAAAATGCTCTACTAGTAAATCAAGAGAAGAATAAACAAGTAGGCTCAAGAATTTAGATTGGTGATACACAAAAATAACGGATAAAAAGCTCAAAGGGGTTCACTAAGGATATATGATTCAAGGGTACTGTTTGGATAAATACGGTTAATCCTAGTGCCTTTATCATTTTCATGCATGCAAATATCATGTAATCTCAAAATGGTTTAAAACAAGTTCTAGAGTAGCATACCAAATGATGAACAACACACAACAATAAAATTCGATTGATATAAGACGTATCAATCATAAATTAGGCTCAAGATCTCACAGGGTGAAAACATGCTTCAGTACTCACTAAAATTGACAATGATGTATCTCAAGTTTTAAAATTTTCACAAGTACGAACGAGGAATCATCAAGTAACAAATAACTTTCAGAGATATGACATGTCAAATAATCATGCAAAATAAGCTCACAAGATGTGTACCTATCCATGTTAACACACTCTGAGACGAGGCTATTAATTTTCCAATTATTTATTTATATTTTTTTTTGGGATTTTTAAATTTTTTTGGATTTTTTTTTATCATCGAGAACTCATCCCCACACTTAAGTGGTTCATTGTCCTCAATGAACAATTATATAAAATAAAAGTAAGAAGTACAAGGAAAAGTAAGAAATACTCCCCTAATGCATATGCATGAAGTGTCGAGGCACCGAATATCGAAGCATGGAGTGACACTCCATAAAGACCAAAAACCTGTTGCGTGGGACCACCACGAAAAGCATGAACAATTGTTTTAATCCTGCGCAAAGTTTCGAAATTAGCAAATTTAGCTACTACATCAATAAATAATAATTGATCAAGAAAATATGTAGTTTTGGAAAATTTTGTGATAAAGCAACGATAAAATTCATAGCCTCGAAAACGCCGAACTCCCTTAATATTCACGTGAGGTGGAGGCTCGGGTGGTGGTTCTTCTCCATTCCTTACTTTCTCTGGAGCTAATTGATCCTCTTGGCTTTTTTAAATCAATGAATAAGGAGTAATTATCATGATCTCCTTCTTCCGAGAATTGAAGCGTAAGAGCTGTTTAGAATGGATCACCAAACAAAATTGGAGAAAAATCTTCTCGGATAATTTTTTGCATCATGTCAACCTTGAAGCACAAATTCTCGTCCATACTCACAACATCCTCAACAATAACAACATCATTGATCTTAACATCGGTGGAAAGCTCCTCTTCTATTTCAATAAGTACATCATCAACACACACCGAGAAACTATTTTCCTCTTGATCACTTGTAAGAATGATCAAATCCATTTCATTATCTGGTGGCATAGATGGCGGCGGTGTAGAGTCAGGTTGCCATGCAGTAAAAGAGCTAGCCCATTCTGCAATTTCAGCTTCCATCAGCTTGTTACGAGTGTTTAGCTCATTCATATTTTGCATGAACTCCTCTTGATTCTTTTGAATTTGCATTAGAAGTTTCTCCGCCTTGCTCAATCGATCAGATTGCGCATTTTCATTGGTTTGATGAACCTGGAAATTTTGCGGTGGAGGATATTCATATTGATGCCATGATGATTGCTCAAATTGTTGCTGGTGATATTGTTCTTCATATTGTTGCTGAAATTGTTGTTGATCATGATATGAGAAATTCTGAAAATTGTTGTCCGTGTACGAAAAATTTGGTTGACCCGTCCAATCTTGATCATATGCATTATAGTACGGATTGGACTCGTATCTTTCTCCATAATCATTCACTTGTTTGAATTGAGCATCTTGAGAAATGTAAATATTGTAAGAGCATTCATAACCAAAGTGACCCGGGATACCACAAATATTACAGAAATTGTAAGTTTCAGGGGCCACTTGTGACATCTTAATTATACTCATCGAACACGTGGTGGGCTCCGAATTCTGCAATAAATGTGCCCCTTCTAGAGAACATAGACGTGCGAAATCATCAAACTCGCCCATTGTATCCCTGCAAACATACTACAAAACCAAGAAAACGTAGTAAAATCTATCTCAATTGGAACTAAAGTTCCAATAAGACAATGGAAAAATAGACGGGAAAAAAAAATAACACAAAATTTAACAAACACAATTTTTTAATATTTTTTTTAAAGTAGAAGTACGCGCTCCCACTTCTTATTCTATTAATTTTTTTTAACAGCAATTTAAAAAAACACGAAACAATCAACAACTCTCACAAAACTCAAAAGAATCGCAACTCATAATTCAGAGACAGCGGTTCATTACAGAACTCAGAAAATAGCACTTGGGTTTCAACCATAACTCAGAATTCGACTCAGTAAAATCAACACGCAAAACTCAGCCCTACTCAGTCACAATGACTACGACTCGGGCTGAACAACCACAATGATTCACACTCGGTGTAAATGAAAATAATCCCTGTGGAGAAAGACTCAGTTGACTCAGTAGCACAAAACTCACTCGGCTAAAACAAACCACCTTGACAACAATTTTCAATTACAGTAACTCATATTAACTCGAAAACTCACAGGACACAATGAACTCAGCATAACACAATACAACTCTCAACAATACAAAAACTCCGAGCCAACAACACAGCGAACTCAACAAAATGGCGACTCGGCAACAACTCAGTAGGAATTCAGTACACACGACAAGCAAATACATAGTACTCGAAAATCACAATTAAGCATCTAGACAATTCGAAACAAACAACAAAACCCAGTGAACATAACTCGAACAAACAAACAGCCATTTGAAATCTCAACCTAAACAACGAAACTCAACAACAGCGAAAAGAACAGAGGAGAGGTTTTTGGGTTTTGATGAAGTCGAAGAAAAACAAGAGGGATGAGCTGGGTTTGTTTGGAAAAGAAGAGAAACATGGGAGGAGATGGGGGTGTGAGTGAAGGTTTTGTTTAATGAAGGAGATGGGTGTTGGTGTTTGTGTAAGAATCGGAGAAAGGGGAGAGGGAAGGATGAGAAAGTGTTTGGCATGGTTGTGGAGAAAAGAAAGGAGAGGCGGGGGTTGTGGTGTGGTGGGAGTGACGGAGGTGGAGAAGACTGGTGTTGAACGGCGGATGCGAAGCAGATTGATGGTGGAGTGATGCGGTTGGGCGTTGAAGGAGGTGCGATGGTGGAAGGGAATAAGGAGTATCGCCGGGAGAGAGGAGAGGAGAGGAGAGTAGGAGATGGGTATTGGTGTTACAAAATGAAGAAAACAGGGGATTTAATATGAGGCTTCGAATTAACAGGAATAAAGAATGAAAAATACGTACTGAAAACTAATATTTTTGTTATTTTCATTTTGTTATTTTTTGTTATTTTTTTTTTATATTGAACAAAATAAAATCTAAACTGTAAGAAACAATTAATTTAAAATCAATAATTTTTGCCTTCCCGGTAGCGGCGCCAATTTGATGTGGTATATTTTTAAGTTCGTTCGCAGGGAGACAGATTTTATCAATTTTAATTTAATTGTTTCTGGAGCGATAGTTATGAAAATATTTATTAACTAATTATTTATATTAGTTTAACTAATTAATTAAAGGAAAAAAACAATGAATTTTAAATCTAGGGCAATTAGGTCCATCATGTTTACATAATATCCTAGAACAAATTACTCACTAATATAAAAATTAAGAACAACTAAAATTATATAACAATCCATCTAAAATATATATTTAATAAACAAGGTAAAATTAAAGAGTACCTCAAATTTGCAATAAATGGAGAATTAAGCCAAAGTGTACATAAAAAAAGAAGAAAACCAAACCCCTAATCTAAGCTTCCAAATAAACTTGACGAATGAAAAATGTAGGATGAAAAGATGTAAAGTGGTGCAGGTGTTTATTCTAATGCTATGTATGTCTAATCTAATGTCTATGCTAAGATGGTCTGTCTGTGAATGAATAAATCAAGGCTATTTATAGCACTTGTTTATTAGCTTGTTTACATATGACAAAAGTTGTTTTCCAAGATGCTGGCTGCTTTTCAAAGTTTGCTGCACTTGCTTCTCAAAGGACGACTGGCTGGCTTTTGTTTTTTTCAAGAATTCCTGCTTTTGTTTTCAAAGGATGCTGGCTGCTGAAGCTTTTTTTCAAGGCTTCCTGCTTTTGAAATCTTAAAGTCATGCTACATTTTTTTTTTGCTTTTTTCATGATGCTAGCTTTTACCAAATTTATTAAAATTCGGAACTGCATTTGCTCCTCAGATTTCAAGCTGCTCCAATCGGATTTTTACTTATTTAATACCTCTAAATTGAAGATAATTTTCTAAGTTTCGTGTGGACTGTAAGATCGTCCAAATCCGACTCTTACAACTCCGGATATGAAATTAATACTGTAGAAGGCGGGTGTAGCTCAATAAATCCGAATTTCTTCAATTTTTAGCTCTAAAATAGCTCTTTAAGCCCAAATTCTTCCAAACTTAGGAATTCTTGTCTTCTACAATAAAACATCGAAATTTATTAAAAAAATATCCAAATCAATGCAAAATGCAATTAAATATGGGAATAAAATTATCTAAAATATATCTTATCAATCAACCTATCCTATGCTAGCATGACAAGTTCTAAATCTCAAGATCCACTCTCGTTTCGTAAGAAATTAACAAATTAGATGTTAGCTACGCATCTAAATTCATAAAGCACAACCATACGAGGATATCAAATATACATCACACACAGATCTTTAAAGCATCAAAATACTAAAGCTCCATAAATAAATTTGTTAGAATCCCATGACAACGATTAGTTCGTAATTGAACCTCTCGTCATCATGGGATCAAGTGAAACCATGATAATGAAACAAGATATGAATTTTAAATAAGAGTAATAGAGTTTAGAAAACAAATCCAAAACGAGCATAGAAGAAGAGAAAAGATGAAGTAGATCTAGATCTCCGTTGCTTGTCACGAGCGTTGGGAATCCTTCTCCAAGTCTCTCTCGTCTCCCTCTATGTTATTCTAACTAATTCTAAGTAATTGATATATAATGATACAAATTACAATGGTAGAATGTGTTTATATAGGTCCTATAATACTTTTCCAACAAGAAAAGTCCCAAAATACATCTAAAATTCGAAATAGGATAGAATTCAGCGCGGCTATCTCCTGTTCATAATTATAGAAAATTTCCCAGGCTTCGCGTGGACAGTAAGATCGCTGAAAACGGACTTCTAGAACTCCAGATATGGTCAAAACAGTATAGACTGCGCAACCTACCTGGAAATCCGAATTTTCCACAATTTGCTCATTTCTCATCCGTTTTCTCTTCCGATTCTTTTGCCACTTCCCGTTCTTCAATTCTTGACTTATGAATCCTCATGGTAGCCTAGGGAAATACACCATCCTTCATTCCAATGCTCAATTTCAACTCCAAGATCGACAAAAATTAACAACCCTAGCCGACATTTTACTAACCTGCACAACTACACAAAACACATAAAAAACGCAACAAACTTGAGGACAAGTGAATCAATTTAAGCCGATATGGAATGCTTCAAGTGGATATAAAATCCACTTATCAGAGAGAGCGGCTCAATCGAATGAATTGTATTTAATAAGAAATCAATACATTAGAGAAGATTAAGTAAGTATTAAAATTTAATATTGAAAATATAATATAACGTAAATATGTATTGAGTTTTTTTAAAAAATTGTAACGCCGTCGCGAAACGCGGCTTTATCGACTAGTAAATGTTAAATACTTATTTTTTCTTGTGCTAGACTTTGCATTTGATTTGATTTTAGTAATTATGACATTTTTCAAAAATAATTTAATATTTATTAGATTAAAGATATATATTTAAAATCTAATACTTACAGCTTAAAAATTGATTTTCAATAATTACAAAAAATTTCAAAAATAATAGTAGTATTTATTAGATTAAAAATACATATTCAAAAAACTTAAAATTACAGCTTAAAAATTGCAATCGACATGCTTAAACACGACTACACACAACGTACTCAGTATATCCGGGTAGGATGTACGCAATCATGCCCCTACACAAAGCTTAAACACGAGTACACGACTACACACAACGTACTCAGTATATCCCGCATGGGTAGGGTCTGAGGGGGTAGGCAAAAGGTAGGGAGATTGTTTCCGATTTTTGACCCCCGACAGGAATCGAGCCCTCACAGTTCACAGATTGGGCACTTACCACTGTGCCAACTCAACCCCTTACTATGCTTAAACACGACTATAACCTCAAAAGGTTAGATTGGAAAAAAAAGCTAAAATCTCGAAATTACCCCAACGGTGGATACATCACAAGAAACTCATATTAAAACAGGCAAATCATATTTTTACCAGTTATTCGTATTGAAATTGTTACTACCATACTTCCTCCGTGAATTATAGACGTTTGGTTTGGGTACAGAGACCAAGAAAATGTATAAAAATTAATTAAGTAAAGTAAAATTAGATAAAAAGTGAATAAAGTGGTGATCCAATATTTAATAATAGATTTTAGATAATGGTGAAAAATAGTGGAGGTAATAATATTTTATATTATAATTTGAAATAGTAGTGAAAAGTTAATAAGTGTAATAATATTTTTTATTATTAAAATTTTACGGAGTACTATTTTGTAATGTATAAAAATGATGGAACACGAAATGACAGAGGCAGTATTTATCAGGGATCAAGAGTTGTGCGGTGACCACAGTTTGCACTATACACAACAGAAGACGACATCACAATTCACGAGCCTCCATTTTTTACTTTCCCTTGTATCTCTCTCTCCCAAATTTTTAAATGCTTTAATGGAAACCCTAGCTCTCCCTACCTCTTCTCTCCCGCCGTCGCATCTCCGCCGCGGAACTCTCCCCCTCTTCCTCTCCGTCTCTCTCCTCCACACTCATTCCTCTCGCTTCCGTACTCTCAAATGCTCCTCCGCACTCTCCCCTCCCTCATCAGGTCTCTCTCTCTCTCCCTCTCTCTCTCACACACACACAACACACACAAATTTGTTCTAATTTTGTTAATAGGGAATGCACGTATAAATTGTGTAATTGATTGAGTGATATGAATTAATTTGTGCAGTTGATCAATCTGTTAAGTTTAAGGAAGCTGCCAAGGATGGGAATTTGATTCCATTGTATAAGTCGATATTTTCGGATCATCTGACTCCGGTGTTAGCGTATAGGTGTTTAGTAAAGGAAGATGATAGGGATGCTCCTAGCTTCTTGTTCGAGTCCGTTGATCCCGGTTTGAAGGCTTCTAGTGTTGTGAGCATTCCTGTTTTAATAGTTATCGTATAATTAGGCTTCTAGTGTTGTGAGCATTCCTGTTTAAATAGTTTTTGAGAGATGTCACGTGTCCTTATAATTAGAATTAGACCTCTATGTAGAATGTTTATGCTAGAATTTATCTTATGAATCTTATATGTAACTGACTGTTGTAGATAATTGACAAAAAATGAGTTATGTGCAGCCAAATCAACTTCAAGGAGACGAGTTTAGGGTTATGCTGTATTAATTTAAGCAAACTTGTATGCGTGTTCACATAACGTCTAGACGAGAAAAAGAGAAGAACAGTTGAACGGTCTTTAGAATGTACTCTGCTAATCGGGAAAGTTTAGTGTGTGGATTAAACTTCTACCTAGAAACTTTAGAACGCTCACGTAAAATGATGATATTTTGCGTTCAGGTCTAATAGTTTTTACAGAAGTTAATGCATTTTAATTGATTTTTTTTTTTAAAATTAAGTTGGTTGTCACTTTTGTATTGGCCATGTTAGGGGCGGTACAGTGTGATTGGAGCACAACCAACAATGGAAATCGTTGCAAAAGAGAATGTGGTGACAATTATGGATCACCGTAAAGGGCAGAGGACAGAGGAGATTGTTGAAGATCCCATGGTTGTTCCTAGGAGGATTATGGAGAGTTGGACACCCCAACGTGTTGATGAGCTTCCCGAAGCATTTTGTGGTGATACTTTTGGACTTGTACTCTGCATTTTGTAACTTAAACAGGATTTGTAGGTTACTTTGTGAATAGCTTCAAATCATGAATATAAATGGGAGACTGAAGAATTAATTACTTAGATGACACTTGCTACAACGTAATCTGAACTCATACCTAACAAAATTTCAACAATGTGTCATGCAATTCAGGGTTGGAAGGAATCATGTTATGCTATTTTCTATTGTCAAAGGATCATGAAAGCGGAACACATGAATAAAATCAAATCTTTAATCCTTGCATAAAAAATATGTGTTGCACATGAGTACGCCACAAAAATTTGTTGCATACAGTTAATGTTTTAAATTGTTAATTTTTTTTTGTGTATGTAAATATTTTGGTTTTATTTTTTGGCTGTGTATATGTGATTGGTGCTTTGTCAAATAACCATAAACGTAAGCTTCACAAGGTGAATAGAAAACGTAATTGCTTTAATTTTTTATCATCCCGGTAAAATGTGTGTGGTATTTGCTGCTATGTATTAATTCAGTAGTGCACTTTCTTTCTGAATAGGTGGTTGGGTTGGTTATTTCTCATATGACACTGTACGCTACGTAGAGAAGAAGAAGCTACCTTTTTTGAATGCTCCAAAAGATGACAGAAACCTTCCTGATGTTCATCTTGGACTTTATGATGATGTGATTGTGTTTGATCATGTAGAGAAGGTTCTACTGTTTAAAGATTTATCCAATTCGAAAATTTTGGCATTGCATTTCTTTTTTTATGGGTGAATCTCATTTTTTCATCTCACATAGAGTTCCTAATCAGTTTACTAGTCAAAGTGTGTATTTTTATGTAAAGTTGTTTCTACATGCGATGGGTATCTTTTTATTGATTCCACTCTGGAGGGAAATAGTATATATATTGAGATCCTAAATGTGGAGACATGTTACTTATTTGGCTCCACTGTTATAGGACCCTCAGTGAGAGAGAATAAAAACTTGATCATTTGTTAATTATTGAACTCCACTGTAAAGCCATGCAAATGTAAAATGTCAAAATAATTACAAACCCTGACCTCATATTGGAATGTTCTTTGTAAACTTTAATGATTCAACTACCTTCCAGAAGTATTTTAATTTCATACCGAATTAAGTTTAATATTTTGAAGAGTTTGTTGATATATGTGAATATTATTACTAGCTTAAGCTCTGAAACTTTAATTCGTTTACTTTATCTCAAGTGTCCTAAGTTTATCTGTTATCTTCTGCTTTACAACTACAGAAGGCATTTGTGATACACTGGGTTCATTTGGGTCGGTTTGCTTCCGTTGAGGAGGCATATAATGATGGAATGGACCGTTTGGACTCTTTAATGTCTAGAGTGCATGATATAGTTCCGTAAGTAATCTAACTATAAATATAACACCCATCATCTTTCAACATATACACATTATGATTTTGTTTGATTTGTTTGACAATCTCAGGCCAAGGCTTGCAGCTGGTTCAATCAAATTATCCACCAGTCTCTTTGGTCCTTCCCTGAAGAACTCATCTATGTCAAGTGACGCATACAAAGAAGCGGTCTTGCAGGCCAAAGAACATATCTTGGCTGGGGATATTTTCCAAATTGTACTTAGCCAGCGTTTCGAAAGGCGAACTTTTGCTGATCCATTTGAGGTGTACAGAGCATTAAGAATAGTCAATCCCAGTCCATATATGACTTATTTACAGGTCAGTATGTCTTTAAAATAACTTAATTCAGAAGCTGTCTATATCTTTATTTAGTTATGTGATTTTTTATTAAATTTTATTATGATCAGGCCAGAGGGTGTATTCTTGTTGCATCAAGTCCAGAAATTCTTACCCGAGTCAAGAAGGTATATATCATATTGAGAACTTGATGTAGGATATTTTTAAAAATTGAATAAAGTAGAATTATTGCAAGATTGAACCGCAATCTCTATCCTATAGTTTCAGTTAAAATTCCAATATTATCACAAAAACCAAGTCTTCTAAGACAGAGGTATGCTGGTATGGTACAAAATATTAAGAGTAAAATCCTAATGGACTACAGCCCATAAACAACTGGGCTTATTACAAATAGACTAATAACTACAGTCTACACTCTACACAACTAATACGGGCTTGTTGGTCCTGACTCCCGAGGGTGATCTCACGTAATCACCCGCGGTTAAGACAAAATTAAAATACAAGATTGAGGCTATTTTTGTAAATACAGGGGGAGAGCTCTATTATTACGAAAATTCCATTCAGTTTCCAGTTGAAAATTCTTATAATCTTGGGCGAGTCCCTCAGGGCCATTTTTCTCTACTAATATTCTGCAAATTATTTACATATATATGTATGTGGGTGCTCAAATGAGGACCCAAATTAGAATGAGAACTGAGACTGAGAACCAATCCCAGACTCATATCTTTAACACACTTATTAAATCTAAACCATTTTTTTCAAGCTTATGCATCTCTCCACCAGCAACTACCATCAAACCACATATTTCAAGCTTATCTAACTCTACAAGCAATGACCATCTTATTTAGCATAGATATTTTACTGGCGTCAACAACATATATTCACACGTTCAACTCTTGACAGAGAAAAATCACTAATCGTCCACTTGCTGGAACTATCAGAAGAGGAAAAACACCAAAAGAAGACTATATGCTAGAGAATCAGCTTCTGCATGATGCAAAGCAATGCGCTGAGCACATTATGCTTGTTGATCTGGGAAGGAATGATGTTGGAAAGGTAAAAGGCTTCTGCTTCCATTTATTTACTTAATTGATTGTTACTATTGAGTACCAAATTTGTATCCTGCACATCTCTGAGTGATTGTTAGTCTCACACACTCACCAAGAGCATCCTTAAGGTTATTAGTATCTTAGGGAGTAATATAATTTAAAGTCGCTATGAATTCACGACTAATTTCATTGTTTGAGAATCTCCATGGGTTTTGTTGAGTGCATAATATATTAATATGTAAGTTGTAACCATGCGCATAGATCTTTGCTGTGCGATCAATGTAAATTTGTTTAATAACAACAGTGACCTTAAGGTATAAGAAGAGAAGAGCAGGAAATTGGTAGTAAAACTGAACTAAGAGCAGGTTTTTACTGATACAAAAGACACAAACAATCTTAAATGATAATTCTAGTTACTAATTTAAATGTGATCCCCCTTTGACTTTTTAGTTTTATCAAAACTACCATCTTTCAGTCTGTGTTTTGGTTAATACCTTAGCTTTCAGCTATGACGACCAAATAATAGTGGTTTATCATGCTTCTGTTTGATGGAAATGTTTTGAGTTTGTGGCAAGTATTATACAATATTATATTTTACCTGTATGTCTTTTTGTGATGTCCGTGGAGTTGCAACGTTCCAGATTCTCACAAATGCCTAGTATCTGAAACAAATTAGACTTACTAAATGTGTCTTTAGTCCTAGCTTGAAGATTGTGTTGCCTTGACACATTTTTGCATCCACCATTTTGTTGTTTTCTATCTGCTTGATTAGGACCTTGAGCACTTCGTCAAAATTATGGAAACAGGTGTATAACAAAGAGGCTGTTTATGCAGGTATCAAAACCTGGTTCTGTAGCTGTTGAAAAGCTCATGAACGTTGAGCGATATTCCCACGTCATGCACATCAGCTCTACGGTATTTTTTTTAATCTTTAGATGCTAGATGACTATCTCTCCCACATCCCCAAGGTGTTGGGATCAGCTACTAATTGATCATATATTGTCAATAGTTCCCCTCATTCGAAAGTCTAATATGGGTAAAGAGTGGGTCAATCCCAATTCCCAACAAAGGTCCATAACAATTGTAAGAACTTTCAAAGTACAAAGACCCAAACTCAGGACACCAAGGAAACTTAGCTCGGATTGTTTGTTAGTTGGTGTTGGGAGAAGCCACTGAAATGACTCATATACCTTTTGTGAAAGATTTGTGAGTTTATTTTCTTTAGGGTAATGTTTTAAAGAAGTTTTATCAAGTGTCATCTAACTATATGTTTTTAAGAAATAGATAAACATCATTCTATTTGCAAATATAAAATGAAACTACGGTGCATGGTGGGCAGCGAACACTTGGTACAAAATGTAATTGAAACAAAATTAACATGTCAACCCACTGACCTCCTGCAGCTCTATAATAAATTTAATCCGATAGTTGTATTTCAAATAAAGGAATAAAGTTACTTTCTGAATTGGTATATGATATTAAGCAATAAGTTCTAAGTTGTGATCTTACCCAATGATTATAAGCAACCTAAATTTTGCTTTTGAATTTGGAGGGCTGTTTTTTAGTGTTAGTCATATTTTGAAGTAATGAATGTTGTACAATACCGTTACAGTGACTTTACTACTTGTAACTGACTTATGTAGGCACTCCACTGTTTATGTCCTAATTTGACAGGTCACAGGAGAGCTTCTTGATGGTTTGACTAGTTGGGATGCTCTGCGTGCTGCACTGCCTGTTGGAACAGTTAGTGGAGCCCCAAAGGTGGTTCATTCTTTCTCCTTTTTTGCATCGTATTTGAAATATTGGGTAATTCTAACTGCTGGAAGTCTGCAAAGTTTGCGTCTGTTGCACTCTAATAATTTAAGTTTAATGGATGTAAATTGAACAGTTGGAATCATCCATTTTTAAACTGCTTTGGAAATTGAAACATATGAAAGTATGAACATTTTCCATGTAATATAGGATTATGAATGTCTAGATTCATTTAGTTAAATTGGATAGAACATGGACTCACAGTGGTTGGTTTGTACTTTGTACTAGTCCAAAAAGTCCGCAAAGGATGGACCTTTAAAATGTTGTTCCCTAAGTGGTGGTATAAAAGAGAATTTATTTTGCAGACACTTTATTTGGACGCAAGCATACATAGTGACCATATTATTTAAAATGTGGATCCATGTAGGTGGTGGCTAATGTTTTGCTGTTGTCATGCTGCGATACAGGTGAAAGCCATGGAATTGATTGATCAGCTAGAAGTCACGAGGCGTGGACCATACAGTGGTGGTTTTGGTGGCATATCATTTTCCGGTGATATGGATATCGCCTTGGCTTTGAGGACCATGGTATTTCCAACTGGTATGCGTCATGACACTATGTATTCATACAAGGATGCAAATAAAAGGCGAGACTGGGTTGCCTACCTTCAAGCTGGGGCAGGAATAGTGGCTGACAGTGATCCTGCAGACGAGCAGAGAGAGTGCGAGAACAAAGCTGCAGGTCTTGCTCGTGCCATTGACCTTGCAGAGTCCTCATTTGTTGAAAAATAAGATAAATAGCATTAAAGATGAACCGAGATGAGGAGGTAGAGTCGAAGAGGTATGAATTGACCTTAGTGTGATGAAATCACAACCTTTTTGTAGTTGCAGAAGAACTTGAAGCTAGTTTAGCTTCTGATGTGCTATTGCCCAAGGATGAGTGCATCAGTTTCAGTGGTCTTCGGATGTAGTTTTTTAAGGTGTTACTCTTTCTAGTTTAAGGGTGTTTTTTTTGGGGGGGGGGGGGGGGGGGGGGTGGTCCATTTTTGTTTCGGAAGTTTTTGATACAAGTATAGGACAAAAGATTTTAGTAAAATCAAAGTTGCAAGTTCTGCAGTGGTGGTACAGAATATGTTATATTTGTAAGGTGAATACAGCTGATGGTTCGCAGATGACTTCGATAATTGATGCTATATAGAAAAATATGGATATGACAAATTAGTTTGGTATTTTTTTTCAGGACAAATTAGATTGGTTTTAAATGTTTTGTATTACAGAGTATTACCATGTCCCAAGTGTACCAAATTATTTCCAGCATTAAGAAAGTTTATTAAGAAAAATTCACAATGTTTTCTTCAGTAATGTGCGTCGTGTAAGTTTTCTATACTGGAGTAGTATTCTTAAATTGTCAAAATACTATTACTGATTACAGTTTTGGAATACTTTAAAGTATAAATGAAATTATTATTAATATTATATTCAGATTTTCTAAATATAGATTATTGTATTTTCTATAAATATTTAAAGTGTTCTTTTTCTATATTTACCATGATTTTCAGATTTTATAGACATGTTTTATTCTATTTGTATAATTTTGAGATACTGTAAAGTGTACGTTAAAGAATTAAAATCTCCTTTATATGATAATATGATATACATTATAATCGTGAGATTCTTTGTATTTCTATTTTTGAGTATTTCTATTGTAATGTTTAGATTCCTTAAACGTATACTTTACACTGTAAATACTATTACAACCTCAATTTTTTTTGTAATATGTTCTCCGCTGCCTCTCTCACCTACAGAACAGGAAACGCCATGTCCTCTGTCTCATTTCATTCCCCCCAAAATTTGAATGCTCGAATGGAAACCTTGGCTCTCTCTCCCTGTCCTCTCCCTCCGTCGCATCTCCGCAACGGAGCTCACTCCCTCTCTCTTCTCAACACTCGTTCCTCTTGCTTCGGTGCTGTCAAATGCTCTGCACTCTCCACTCCTCCATCAGGTAACTTACACACATAAACACACCTATTTGTTCTGATTTTGTGAATAAGGATTGCATTTATGTGTTGTGTAATTTTATTGAGTGATATGACGTTTCTATGTGTGCAGCTGACCAATCGGTTAAGTTTAAGGAAGCTGCGAAGAATGGGAATTTGATTCCATTGTATAAGTCGATATTTTCGGATCATCTGACTCCGGTGTTAGCCTATAGGTGTTTAGTCAAGGAAGATGATAGGGATGCTCCTAGCTTCTTGTTCGAGTGTGTTGATCCTGGTTCCAAGTCTTCTAGAGTTGTAAGTCCTTTTTATTTCTAATAAAAAAAACTTTTGTTTGTTTCGTTTTCAAGAGAAATTTATAATTGGATGTTATTTAGTTGTAGTCAGACTTCTTTCCTGAATGCAATTCAATTCAAAAGTATGCTTAAATGTTGTCGAGAATTTTATACTGTATTATATTAGAAAATCTGCAAAGATGAAGCTCTGCAGAGCCAGAACTCTTCGGGCAATATATGTGTGAGATTTATAAGTTTTATTAATATAAACGTATCATGTTCCCTAAAAAAAATGTACTACTTTATGCATGTGTGTGCACATAGCAAAAAAAGGTGTAGAAGGGTAATAGAGGATAACAGACCAACTAAATGTGCTCTGCTTATTTGGAAAGTTCAGTGCGTGGCTGTAACTTTTACCTGAAACCTTGATGATGTTCGTAAATCGTAACTGGCCGTATAATGATGATATATATTCTGGCTTTGGTTATTATTCTGAAGAACTTGATGCCGTTTGATTTATGAAATATGAATTCTTTTTAGAATTATATTGGTTGTTAATTGCCATATTGGTTGTTTATCGTCGAATTGGCTGTTTTAGGGGCGGTACAGTGTGATTGGAGCACAACCAACAATGGAAATTGTTGCAAAAGAGAATGTGGTGACAATTATGGACCACCGTAAAGGGCAGAGGACAGAGGAGATTGCGGAAGATCCCATGGTTGTTCCTAGGAGGATTATGGAGAGTTGGACCCCGCAACGCGTTGATGAGCTTCCTGAAGCATTTTGTGGTAACAAAATTTTGGACTAGTACTCATTCATTAGTAATTAAACTATTTTTGTAGGTTACTCGTGGAATAACTTCAAAACATCATTATAAATGAGAGGCCTAAGAATCAGTTAATTAAACTATTTTTGTAGGTTACTCAGTGGAATAACTTCAAAACATCATTATAAATGAGAGGCCTAAGAATCAGTTACTTAGATAGACAGTTGCTACAGTGTAATGTTAAATCACCCCTAACACAATTTCAACAATGTATTACGAAATCAGGGTTGGAAGGAAATTTGGTATGCTAATTTCAAGTGCTGAAGAATCATGAAAGGAGAACATACCAGAAAACTCAAATGACTTATCGTTGCATTAACTAGTTGCTGCACATGGACATGCTAGTCCCTTTTCTGCCTAAAAATATATGTTACACAATTACATTTAAATCACGTGTGCATACAATTATCTTTTTAAATTTCTTTGTTTTTGGGTTTATCTGCATTCATTGATTTCTGTTTTTGGCTGGATATGTGTGATTAGTGCTTTGTCAAATTAACATACAAATGAATTAGACATAATATCTATATTATTAATCAGCTCGGTAAATTGTGTGTGGTACTTGTTGCTATGCATTGATTCAGTAGTGCACTTTCTTTCTTAAATAGGTGGCTGGGTTGGTTATTTCTCATATGACACTGTACGTTACGTAGAGAAGAAGAAGCTACCCTTTTTGAGTGCTCCAGAAGATGACAGAAACCTTCCTGATGTTCATCTTGGACTCTATGATGATGTGATTGTGTTTGATCACGTAGAGAAGGTTCTAAGTTCTATTGTTCAAAGCTTTATCCAATTTGAAAATATTAGCATTGTGTTCTATATAGATGAATCTTATTTTTTCACCTTACGTACAGTTCATAATCAGTTTTTTTTAATCAAAGTGTATATACAGTTGTTTTCCATGTTAAGGATATATTATTATTAATTTCATTCTGGAGGGGACTAGTACATGTATTGAGACGAGAGAAATGGAGACATATGTCAGTTGAACTATGAAGCTATGCAAACGTGAAATATTACAATGTTTACAAAAATTGATCTCATATTAATGTTCTTTGTAGTATTGATGATTTAACAATCTTCCAGATGTATTCTCATGTCATCCTAGATAACCTTAAATATGGTTATAGGTGTGCTGATATATGAGAATAATATTACTAGCTTAAGCTCTGAAATATTAATTGCTTTACCATCTCAATTATCTTTTATCTTCCAACTACAGAAGGCCTTTGTGATACACTGGGTTCATTTGGGTCGGTTTGCTTCTGTTGAGGAGGCATATAATGATGGAATGGACCGTTTGGAGACTGTAGTGTCTAGAGTGCTTGATATAGTTTCGTAAGTATTTACAACCATAAATATAACACCCATCGTTTTTCAATATGTATCCATTTTGAATTTGTCTGATTTGATTGGCGATGTCAGGCCAAGGCTTTCAGCTGGATCAATCAAATTATCCACTAGTCTCTTCGGTCCTTCTTTAAAGAACTCATCTATGTCAAGCGACGCATATAAAGAAGCTGTCTTGCAGGCCAAAGAACATATCTTGGCCGGGGATATTTTCCAAATTGTACTCAGTCAGCGTTTCGAAAGGCGAACTTTTGCTGATCCATTTGAAGTGTACAGAGCATTAAGAGTAGTCAATCCCAGTCCATATATGACTTATCTACAGGTCGGTATTTCACAAAATTTTAATTGATAAGTTGTGTATTTCTTTGTTTAGTTCTGTGAGTTTTATTAAAATTTATTATGATCAGGCCAGAGGGTGTATTCTTGTTGCATCAAGTCCAGAAATTCTCACCCGAGTCAAGCAGGTAATAGCATGTTGACACCTTAAATCATCCTCTAGAATTTTCCCTTCTCTTAGTACTTTTCTGTTTGTTGCATTGCATTGCTCTAAAGGATTGCAAAATATATCTACTTCAGTGTAGATATTCTAACTTTTATTAGTAATATTTATTCACATTTTCTACTCTTGACAGAGAAAAATCACCAATCGCCCGCTTGCTGGAACTACTAGAAGAGGGAAGACACCGAAAGAAGACTATATGCTGGAGAACCAGCTTCTGCATGATGAAAAGCAATGTGCTGAGCACATTATGCTTGTTGATTTGGGAAGGAATGATGTTGGAAAGGTATAGGCCTCTGCTTCCACTAATTTAGTTAATTGATTATTACTATTAACTACAAAATCTGTGTCCTGCACATCTTGAAGTGATTGTTAGGCTCACACTCTTGCGATTACACTTTGTTTTGATGAGAAGTGTTGACAACATTGAGTTTGTGGCAAGTACTATAAAATATTATATTTAACATTCACACAAATGGTTGTAATTAATTAAATATTAGACTTACCAAATGTGTCTTTAGTCCTGGCTTGAACATTGTGTTGCTTTCATATATTTTTGCATCCACCATCTTGTCTTTTTCTATCTGCTTGGATTGGACCTTGATTGGTCAAAAACATATAAAATAGTTGTATAATAAAGAGCCTGTCATGCATGCAGGTATCAAAACCTGGTTCTGTAGCAGTTGAGAAGCTCATGAATATTGAGCGATATTCCCATGTCATGCACATCAGCTCTACGGTAAGTTCTCTATTTTAGATTTTAGATGCACATCAGTACATGGAATTACACAATGAGCTGTGATCTTACCTATTGATTATGATCAACAGAAATTTGGCTTTTAAATTTAGAGGGCTATTTTTCAGCATTGTTTATATTTAAGAGTAAATGATGTTGTATAAATTCAGTTAAAACTTCTTACTATTTATAACTTGGACTTATGAAGTCACCCACCCTGTCACTGTTTATGTCGCAACTCTGGCAGGTCACAGGAGAGCTTCTTGATGGTTTGACTAGTTGGGATGCTCTGCGTGCTGCACTGCCTGTTGGAACAGTTAGTGGAGCCCCCAAGGTGGTTCATTCTTTCTCCTTTTTGTATTTTATGATGCATATACTCTAATTTTTCATATTTTTTATATGAAAATATGATAGGTAATTCTTGGGATAAAAGAGATTTTGTTCCACGGAGACTTTATTTTAACGCAACCATGCATAAACACTACATAGATTTTATTTTGTAGATTCAGGTACCTGGTGGTGTTTTATGTTTTTAATGTTGTCGTGGCGTGATATAGGTGAAAGCCATGGAATTGATTGATCAGCTAGAAGTCACGAGGCGTGGACCATACAGTGGTGGTTTTGGAAGCATATCATTTTCCGGTGATATGGATATGGCCCTGGCTTTAAGGACCATGGTATTTCCAACTGGTATGCGTCATGACACTATGTATTCATACAAGGATGCAGATGGAAGGCGAGACTGGGTTGCCCACCTCCAAGCTGGGGCAGGAATCGTGGCTGACAGTGATCCTGCAGACGAGCAGAGAGAGTGCGAGAACAAAGCTGCAGGTCTTGCTCGTGCCATTGACCTTGCAGAGTCCTCATTTGTTGAAAAATAAATAATATCATTGCATGTGATGTGGAGCTCGAGTTGAACAAGTATGAATATTGCATGCAGTGTGATGAATATACAACCTTCTTGTAGTTACAGAACAATTCGAAGTTAGCTTTGTTTCTGATTTGCTATTGCCAAAGGGCAAAGGATGCATCAACTTCTGTTTGCAATGTTGTTTTCGATACAAAGAAGAATTATTAGTAGAAAATATTTTGTCAAAGTTAAGTGTTCTTCAGTTTTGGTAAAGTAGAATATGTTCTGCTGTAAGGTGAATACAGTTTGATGTAGATCCATCGTATTATAACTTCAACATAGATTTTCTGAAACTTCAATTCTCAATGCAGTGCAGAAGAATATCGGTGTAGGCAAAAAAAAAACAAAAACAAAAACAAAACAAAATTGGCCTTGTTTTCAGCATGTCACTACCAAATCATTTTCAGTTTTTACACAAATTTAATCACAATCTATTAAGAAAATTGATATAAGTTTTCTTCAATAATTTATTTATCAATTGAAAAACTGAAACCGTAGATGAACAAGTTTTCAATTTTATTTGCAACTTGTATAAAGAAAAGAGCTTTTTTGAAAAATATCTGATGATTTTAAACTTTTTGAAAATGGTAATTTCAATTTCAAATTTGTTTTATAAATTTATATTCAATTAATATCCTAGTAAAAATAGATTACCTTTTTATCAGTTAAAATGTAAGTCTACAATTTATTTCAAATAATATCATTTTTTTGACTGTTGGCAGGCCTTTTTTTATGGGAAGAGCTATGGTTAACCATTAAATATTCTCATTTCAACATTGATTTTAGTTATTTAATTGATTTTTATTTTTTCAATGTTTTTTTATAATATCAATTTAATTTTCCAAGTAATAATAGTGGATCCCCTACATTCACATTAATTTTCACTAATAAAAATATCCCAAATTCCTAAATAATTATATTGAAATTCATGTAAACTTGATATATTAAATACAAAATTAAAAATGAATTAATATTTTAAATGCATTTATCCACCTAAATTAATACTTAACGTACCCTTTAGCGTTACCCTTTTATTGTTACACACAAACAACTCAAAAACAAAATCAAATCAGCTCAGATTTAAACGGAGATTATGACTTGGGTATGTTAATTCTTTACTATACTGCCTATACATACATATATAAAACCCCCAAATCTTTTTCAATTTTGTATACATATACAAACCCCAACCCCAAGTGACCCTTTAATTCTTTTTCAATTTTGTATGATTTTGATCAATAAACACAAGTTCTTGTTCATTGGGTTTCTTCAAATTGAGTGTTGCCTTACAGGTGTTTGTTAAAATGCCAATTTGATAGATTTTATGAATTGGGTATTTATATGATTGCTCATTTTGCTCAGTTGTGTGGAACTTGTATATATATTTTTTCTTGTGGGGTTTGAGTATTCTATGTGGAATTTGCTTTTTACCAAGAAATGTGCTTGTGGGTGGTGTAAAGTCTTGATCTGTATGAGGTTTTGTAGCTCATTTTGATCGTTTTTAGTGACCCCGATAAAAGGAATAATGGGTAGAAGATTGTCTACTAAGTTACTGAATATATGTATAGATTCTTTATGTAAAGTTCAGCAATTGCAGAAAGCTGAAGCAGTTTTGATAAGTGGTATACGGATTGGTGTACTACCGGATGTTGTAAGCTACAATACGCTTGTTGCTGCATATTGTCGGTTTGTTGGGCTTGATGCAGGCTATTCGGTTCTTTGTAGGATGAAAGAGGCCGGGATACATCCGAATGTTGTTACGTTTAATTCGTTGATGGCTGGTGCTGCTAGACGATGTTTACTGACGCGTTTCTTTAATCTGTTTGATGAAATGCTTCAGACAGGTGTTCGACCTGATGTTTGGAGTTATAATACATTGATGAATTGCTTTTTTAAGTTAGGAAAGCCGGAAGAGGCCAATCAGGTTTTCCAAGATATTATTTTGAACAATCTTCCACCTCATCCAGCCACTTTTAATATTATGATAGATGGACTATGCAAAAATGGATATATCAACAATGCCCTTATGTTATTCAGGAATCTGCAAAGAGGTGGGTTCGTTCCGGAGTTGTTTACGTACAATATACTTATTAATGGGCTTTGCAAGTCACGTAGGTTAGGTACGGCAAGAAGGATTCTTAAAGAGCTAGAGGAATCGGGTCGCATGCCTAATGCTATCACTTATACTACAGTAATGAAATGCTGTTTTAGGTCTAGGAAATTTGTAGAAGGGTTTGAGATTTTCTCGGAGATGAAGAGGAATGGATATACATTTGATGCCTTTGCATACTGTACAGTCATCGGTGCTTTACTCAAAGCTGGAAGAATGAATGAGGCAAATGAATGCTTCGGGCAAATGATTACTAGTGGAATTAGTTTGGATATAGTTTCATATAACACCCTTATTAATTTATATTGTAAAGAGGGCAAGTTAGAAGATGTCTATCAGCTGTTAGACAAGATAGAAGAAGAAGGTATGGAATGTGACAAGTATACCCACACAATTATTATTGATGGGTTATGTAAAGCTGGTAATATTGAAGGGGCCCAAAGACATTTGAATAATATGAATACAATGGGGTTTGACTCAAACTTGGTTGCTTACAATTGCTTGGTGGACAGACTGTGTAAAGCTGGTCATATTGATCGTGCATTAAAGTTATTTGAGACTATGGAATTTAAGGATTCTTATACCTACACCTCCTTGGTGCACAATCTTTGCATGGCAGGAAGATTCCGCTGTGCATCGAAACTCATGCTTTCCTGTTTAAGAGGTAACATGAGAGTTCTGAAATCTGCCCAGCGAGCTGTTATTGATGGACTTCGCGGTTCAGGTTTTACGCAAGAAGCTAGGAAACTCCAGTCCAAAGCTAGATTGGCTAAGATAATACACTATTAATTTTGCTATTCGGGAAGCTCACTGGTGCGACTAAATTATAAGCATGGATAGCATGAATATCAAGTGTATTTTGGATACTTCTGGCTGTCAAAGAACGCTTCAGTTTTGCTTTTGGAGCTCTCTTTGTAGATTTTCGGGTAATGTCATTGGTTATGCTTGATATTCTCCCATAAAACCAGTTAATTCTATATGTATTTATTCTCCACCTTCCTGTTAATCAGGAGCACAGAAAATATCTTCACACATTTAAAAACATTCTTTGGTACGACGCAGCTTTGTACTTGATCTGAACTTGTGATTGTTATCTTTCGTAAATAAAAATCATTAGAAAAGGAAGCTAACTTGTATATGAAGAAATTCTTATCTTGTTATTGCTGATAAATCTGCTTTGCTTTTGCTGATTATTGAAATGGTAGAATTTCATATTGTAAGTATTGTGTTTTGCTTATTAATACAAACATACTAGTGTATCTTCTCGTCTTGTGAGGTAAGAATTATGAATCATGGGAAAAGGCATCACATGCTTGTGGTGTTGGAAGAGGTAGCAAAAGTCAAAAGATGAAGAAGACAATTGAGAAACCATACCAATTGATTTGTAGTACATCAACAATATACGTGCTAGCTGCCTTGTATTTGTGCTTTAAAAGTCTTGTAGTTCTCTCAGTTATCTACACAAGCAGTATTTCAGCCTTTATCTAATTTTTATCTTTCTCTCTTATTTACAGGAGTAAGAGCTTCAGGCATTTCCTAGCTATGATGTGGTGTAATCTACGAAGAGATATCTAGTTCTGTTAGGTTTGCCTTCCCATCTTTGCCTACCCAGTTCCTTAAGAATGTTTAAATAAAATTTCCTGGCTATTTAATCAACTTGTCTAGGAATGAATATTAGTCTAGAAGATATCAAGTGTTACTCATCTTCCCGCTCATGTTCTAGTTACTAGTCAAAGCATTAGTTGGCCATGTGATTGTATACGGAGCCCGTATATCTAATTTAGAGAGCTACAATCCAAGCATCAAGCTAAACAGCCATATAGAATCCTGTCTATTCTACCTGTACCTTCAACTCTGTTAGTTTTTATCCACAAGAAGGCTCCAATTAACAAGCAATACTGATGAAAACGATCAATAGTATGCCTAAAGCACTCATTACATAGAAAATGTACTGTAGCAATACAACCTTGCTGAATAAAATAGGGTTAAATTAGGTAATATGCAGTTCTGAATTGGTGATGCCACTATGACTACTTTGAGCAAATCGGGACAAGGCTAGTAAAAAGAAAAAGACCAGGAGTCTTTTGTAATCTTGTCTAAATTGCATATGCAGGCTAGAGACTCTCTCATAGAAAGCTTTAGGCGAAGTTACTTCCGTTGTAGTTCTTTTTTGAGTGTGTATTTTTATATACCTATAGATGTGCGAGTAAGTTATATCAGTTGAAATATGCATGACTAAACATGATGATATTTTTAACAAAAAATGCGAATTGCTGTCATTAAATTCTCAAGTTTGAAAAAACGGCCAGTAACTTGAGGCATTAATTTTTTCCTAAATTAGAGCATGTCCAATGAAGTGCTAAAAGTGATGCTATATCTATAAATAGCACCTAAGTTAAAATTCTCTCTCCAATGGGGAGCTAAACATGGTTGTAACATAGCAAAATGCTATACTTGGTGCTAAACATAGAAAATTGCCACATAAGCATGCAAGTGGGAAAATAGAGGGAAATCAATTGTTATAGTAATGGTGACAAATGTAATCGTGCATTTATGTTTTAGGGATTAGGTAATTGAAATATAGTTTTATTTAGATATATTTGGTGTCATTTCAAAACTATACATTGGAGCGCAAATTCTATATTAACATTAGAAATCACTTTTGATTTTAAATTATAGCAACAGCTATATGTATTCTAGCACCACCATTGGACTTGCTCTTACAAAAATTAATATTGTAAGAGTGATCTTATCTGGTGACAATGTGAATATGTTTAATTTAACCCTATTCTATCAATAACTATGACTCAGGATATTCCATCAATAACTATGACTCAGGAGTGATGTGGAGCTCGGAAATTAAAAAAAATATTTTTAATCATCTTAATGTTATTATTTTGGAATGTAGTTAGTTGTATTTTATTATAGAGTTTAATTGTAGCAAATCACTAAATAATTAATAATATTCTAGATTATGGTAAAGAACATGAAAGTGAAAAATGACAACGGGTTAGAAATTAGAATTGGTGATCTAATGATACCCAAAATGATAGTATTAAATATTTGGGTTCGATCATTTAAAAAACGTGAAGTTTGATAATGATGTTATGCATTGTATCGGATTCAGGACAACATGGTTAAAGACGCAAAGGTTGATGATATTACTATTGTTAGTGTTGTTTTATTATCTTGTTTCTTGTTTTGAATCCTTGGTTAAATATTTTTTTATCCACCGTATTTACTTAATGATATGTTATGCATTGTGTCAAGATTCAAGACAACATGGTTAAAGACGCAAAGGTTGATGATGATATTACTATTGTTAGTGTTGTTTTATTATATTGTTTCTTGTTTAGAATCCTTGGATAAATATTTTTTTATCCTCGGATAAAGGTTGATGATGATATTACTATTGCAAGTAGTTTTCTTGTTTCTTGTTAGCAGATATGTTTGGTTTGGTTTACTTAATCACTTGACTACTTTGTAATGCATCAACCGTATTTATATAAATTACCTTGGATAATGAAATTATTTTGCTTAATTTCAATGCAACTCTTAAATATTACACTTATATATAATTTTTAATATTTGTCGAATTCTCCCGTACCTAATTTCTCATATTTTTGGATTTGCGGGGCACTAGCTCTTATGTTTCAATACATATGGAAATTGATTTTTCACCACTCAACTATTTGGTCTCTTATAAAATTACCATTGAACATTAAAGTTTATATATTTAATAATAAACTTACATTCTTATTTTTTGAATTTAAGGCTCTCTATTATATTTTTTTGTTTACAACTTCACTATATTTTGCTAAATAGACTGCTGACTAGATTGTAGTCAGTGTTTTTTTTTATATATATAAACAAGAGTTTATTGATAAATAAATTCAATTTTTCTCATAATTTTATAGATGGTTTGATTGAAATATTTGTTATATTTAAGCTATAGTTTATAAATGTAAATGAATAAACAATAAGTGTGTATAAAGTGAAAATATGGGTAAAATTAAATTGAGAAATTTCTAGGATATGGGTATAAAACTATTATTAAATAAATATTTTTAAATTATTTTCTTTGTTATAACATTAAAATTTATAAGTGGGACTAAGAAATGTATATAACATTTGACTTAAAATTTTATATTATCAATTTAAGTTTAACAATTTCAAAAATGTATAGAGCAGTAATCTATGGAATAATAAATGTAAACTAATAGGATAACAAAAATTTGTAAGAGTTGTAACTTGTAAGTTACTATAAAAAAATGAATGTTTTAGTTCATTGATGACAGTTGAATTAAGTTACGAGTTGAGAAATTAAAAAAAAAAACATATCTCATTTAAAATTAAATTAAACACTCTATTCTAAAGTTCTACAATTTAATAGTTGCTATTGTTATTATCCATTGCTCCTACAATACTAGCTTGAAAGAGCCCAAATAAATCTTTGATCCGCCTAGCCCCGACGAGGATATATTCCGAAGATTTTTAGTTATTTAGAAGAGAGTAGTTGATGTGATAATGTGATGAGGAACACAATAAAGAATTAATATACTCTCTTCGTCCTGGTTTTATTGTCCACTTAAATTTTTGTACACATTTTAAGAGGCAAATAAAACATATCTCTCTAAACTTTTATTTAGAAAAAAATATTTGAAAAATAATTTATGGAGCTATATTATATTTGCTCCTTAAAATGAGTGCAAAAGGTAAAGTGGACAGTAAAACGGGACGTAGGGAGAATATGTCATAAATTAGTTTATATTTGTTTAGTGTAGAGATAAATAATGTATTTATATATATATGTTTTATACATATGGCTAGAAGTTTATTAATTAGTAATTTAGGCAAATGTTCAGTGTAGACCACTTAAATGTTAGACATGTTAAACACTGCACTACAAATAGTGCATAACAATGTATTTTTGCATTACAAGTAGTGCAAAAATAATGTAATTTTGATTGATTTAATATTACTGATAATTGCAGTACAATAACTTTGAAATTGGAGTACAATGGATTTAATTTACGGAGCAAGTTCATTTCAACCTTTGAAGTTTTTAAAAAAAGAAATTTCTTGTCCCCCCGAAGAAGAGATTGTAGGTGACCGGAGGTGTAATGCATAAAATGTATAAAATTACAAAATTTCTTTTTGCAACACATTGTGCAGAACAATATATTTGATATATATGTGGTCTAAAAGGTCTAACATTAACGTGGTCTACACTGAACACAATTCTAGTAATTTATTTATGGTGAAGCCGAATTGTTTACGGGCCTTAGTCCATTAGGTATTATTATTAGGATTTCTATTCTCAATATAAGTGACATAATCCCCACATATTACTTAGTCTTGATTTCGATCTTTAAGATGTTATTGAATTATTATATTGGGCCTCTTCATGGGTTTGGGTTGCTATCCATAATCTTTATTCTTTTCTCCTTTCTGTGGTTGGGAAACACGGTTAGTGGGTGTTCTGCGGTCCATCCACCCAAGGTTATTTTTATCTTTATTATTATTTTTTTTATCACAGATCGTTTTTTTTCAAAGTTGTCCTGCATCATTATGTACTTATTTTCTTGAAATTTCCTTCCACTTTTGCTAAAATAGAATTTGATAATAGTACTTTTATTCGTTTTTATTAACCGAGTAGTAGCGTAATATTATTGTTATTTTTTAGTATTATTCAATATAATTGCTTTAGTATTTACAAGTTCTATTTTGTGTTGTCCTTAACATACATCATATTGATCATCTGCTTGCATCTAGAACATGATCCACGTTTAATATATAATATCAGGAGAAGTTAAACATCTATGCATGTAGAGGGCCAGAAATGACTATGCCAGGACCAGTTTTGAAGGAGTTCAAAAGACTACGAAAGCGACTACAACAAACTTTGAAATTTATTACATGTTTTAAAGAAGACAGGAGACTTACATCCAAGGAAGTATAGTTTATACCCCAAAGTGAATTATTATTTTGATCCAGTGTTGTGATCTTAAGCCTGGAGAGGAGCTTGGTGGTCGCGCTAACTACGTAGCCAGGGTTGTGCATGACGAACTTATGTAAATTGGCTCTGTCTGCACTGTTTACCGTATGTTTCTCTGCTCTTACACTGTACACTTGCATATGTACTGTAAATGTTTATCAATATTCATGTTGTGAGTTAGTAAAAAGAAAAAAATTACTTTACGACTAAAATTATAAATATTATATAATGTTGCCAAGACAAACTTAAAAAGATGATATGTATTTAGTATGTATTAGCATGGGCGCCACTTCCAGATTATTTTACTACCCTTAGGACCTTTCACATTTTAGGTCCCTCTGTTTCCAGGCACAGCAGAGATTTAACTAGGGGGAAGTAGAACAAATCGACCGGAAAAAACCAAACTGAAGGAAAAAGTGTATATAACCGAATAAAAAATGGAAATGAGTGGTTCGGCTTTGGTCAGGTTTTAAACCAATGCTTGGACTATGCTGTGTATGAATGATCTTTCTGAACCGAAATTAACCGAACTGCTACATATTCCTATAATATACATAAATATTACTGTATGTAATAAACTAACTTCATAAATAAATATATTAACAAAAAGGTATCTATTTGCTTGAATATAAATTATATGATAGTTTCAAACAGTTTGGTAAAGGTTGATAACTAAATTGAACCGCATGTAATGGTTTGCTAACTGTTAGTACTCATAACCGAACAAAACCACACCATGCACACCCCTAGATTTAACCTTAACTTGTAGGGCAGTATCAAGTACGGAACAGTGAAGATGTATAGATTGCCTATGTTTGGATAGGATTCAGTTTTAGATAGTAGATCAAGCTGACACACAGATTGACTTAGGTTGGCATTGTCTTTAACACAACACCACCACATGGTCGTGCCATTTTGTAACCATCAGAGTTGGAATAAATATATTACGAGGGAATGTATATTCGATCGAATGATAGTTGCATATTCCATTATTTGTTTTAGACATACATTGTGGAAATCACTTTTTGTCAAAGTTGAATTGGTTTTGCGAGATGTTAGAATTTATATTGATTAACTTTGATATGCTTATGGTTCAAGATTTCTCATTTGTTAAGATTATAAGTGTCTTGTCGCTATTCTGCTGTGTTTTTGAATTGGTCCTGTAATTGTTGGATCTTTGATTGTAGTGGTATTCTACAATCAATAATATGCTAAAAACCAAAAGACAAAAAAAATTATGAAACAAATTGTGGTGTAGACGTGTTCCATTTCAATTGTTGCCCCAACAAGCATGTACGGTTGTATAATATTCATGCTTGTTGCATGGATCAAGTACTTATATGGTTATTTAGCAAAAAAAGAAAAGAAGTATGTATATGGTTGCTATATGTTTTAATCACGGGTTCAAATCCATCTCGGACCCTGTAGATTGTTTTCAGAAACGCAGAACTGCTATATTTCAGTATCTATATATTTACATTTTTCAAGTGTGTATTTAACTAAATCTTTAGTATTCATATGGATCCATAAGCCTTCTGATAAGTATGTCCACCAAACCTTCTTTGCCTTTTCTGAAATGAGATTAAAGCCTCAATAAAATCTTCTTCCCCGAAATCAGGAAACATTTTTTCTGCAAAATATAATTCACAGTAGGCCAATTGCCACAAGAAGAAGTTGCTGATTCGAAGTTCACCACTAGTGCGTATGAGCAATTCAGGATTATGGAAGTCTTTTATGCACCTTGTCTCTAGTTCTTGTTCAAAGACAGTCTCATCAATGTCATCTAATTGAAGATTTCCACTCATGGTTTTTCTACAAATTTCTTTGCAAGCTTGTACAATGTCGTATCGACCTCCATAGTTAATTGCTAAGTTTAGTAGAGTTCCAGTGTTGGCCTTTGTTGTCTCTTCTGCTCGAGTTATGGATTCTTGTAATGATTTGGAGAGCATTTTCCTGTTCCCCATCACTGATATCCGATTTCCTGCCCTGTTGGTGTTAAAAATATGTTAGTTAAAAGCATATTATAAGAATAAGCATTTTATTGCGATCCCGGACGAGGATCCAGGTTGCAGTTCTGTGACATGATTCACGAATCATGTAACGCTTCTTTAAATTTGATATTTTGTAACTAGAAGTTGAGGGTTCAACCTTCACTAAAGGCAATTCTTTTGCCTTTTACGAAAAAGGCAACAGGTATAAAAAATAGGTTAATGTAGAAAAAGACGATTGTATTAGAAATAATACCGCACAAGCTCCTCCAGATCTGTTTTGAGCACCTCTTCAGTCAGCTGCAACAAAAAGCTTACCTCTTCCTGTACCAAATAAAACTGTCAAACATAATACTTTTATTTAGTTATATTATAAGTAGCGGATGATCAAGACTCACTTTAGGCCTAGACCAGTTCTCAGTAGAGAATGCAAAAACACTGAGGACTTTAATTCCCCATTTGGAGCATAAGCGAGCGAGTTCTTTTAATGTCTCTTTACCAGCAGCATGACCATGAAATACAGGTAAATTTCGCTGGTGCGCCCACCGTCGATTACCATCCATAATGATTGCTACATGATTTGGCATTAGTTCTGGTTTAAGTCTCTTTGGCAGTTGTCGAACCTCCGTATTGGAAGCTGTTGCGGGAATGCCCTCGTGCAATCCTGAAAGACAAATTGATCGTCGAACACTTGATTTATATTTCTTACCACCTATGATTACAGAAGACAGGTTTTTTTTGTTTGTATAATGAGATAAAGTATTTTCAACTAGAGGTGGAAGAATAGTTATTGATCCTAAGGATAACATTTTGCTAAGTCTTTTGTGTGTGTGTGGGGTGGAGGAGGGGGGTTGGTGGTGCCAAATGGGGCTACGTTCATCTGTTTAAAGTGTTCCGATGTCCATGTGAGTGACAAGCAAGAGCTGATTGAAAAATGATTGGGGGAGAAAAGATTGACACACGTTTCGAAAATCTGTTGGAACCACAGAAAATTGTACATAATTTAGAAGGAAATAGGATATACAGACATGGTGCTAGAATATCGACCAGAGTCTATTCATGTAGGTACTAGTATGTATTTTTTTTTTGGAACCACAACAGGCACCGTTCACGTTTAAGAAATCCTTGTTCTTTAATAATGTACAGTGTTTGAGCTTGAAGCACGAGTAAAACACTTACACTGTAACAGCACACTAGCATTATTGCTGTACAGTTCAAACCCTCTCTCACACAACTATCAAAAAAAAAAACCAATGCTTAAAATTAGTTTATTGTTTTAAGAAATTGTATTTGAAAAAGATAAATGAATGATTAGAACTTTTACAGATACACGGAACTGAAGCAAATTGTATGCCATATATTTGTGGAAAAAGATGGGTAGGATAAAAACCAGTCATTTATTATCATATTTGTGAGGATAAAAATTATTAGAAGTTTTCGATTTTAAGCTCTAATTTAAATTTTTGGAAACGAAAAATAATTTTTTTAAACAAATGTGTAACTTTTATAATACATGTTTTTTATATTATATCCTTATATGTAACAAGTGTAAAAAGGATTTTTTCCAAAATTATTTCAACCGTTAGATTTAATATTTTTAAAAATAGATGATCAAGATTATATCATTTACAAAAATTATATCATAATTTATAGTACACACGAAACTAATAAAATTATCTTTATTGTGATGGTTTAAAAATTATAAACCAAATGGAAACAAGAGTGTAAAGAGAAAATACAATTACGAATTTTTACATTAATAATCCTATATATTCAATATAAAAATCTACTTAATTGTCATTTACATTCAATGTAGAAAACCCGATTATGCTTGGTTTAAACCATTGACATACATTTTTTCGTATATCAATATAAACTCAAAAAGGATAAACGTTAAAGGAGGTTTTAATATCATTGATTTATTATTATTAATATAAAAAAGGTTCTTATCTATTATTCAGACTCTATTTTAAGATCTGGAAATCAGATTGGGATGATTGTACATCACAGGCTAAACTCACAAAATTATTTTTCATTCAGTGATTATTTAAAAATTATTAGCCAATTGAAAACACTCAAAAAGATACAATTAAAATTTTTTACATTGATAATCCTATTTAATATAGAAAGCCTACATTAATAATCTTACTCGACGTAAAAAACCCGATTATACTTGGTTAAAATTATTGACATATACTTTTTGTATTTCAATATAAATAAAATGTTTAGTTTATATATTAAAATATAGAATATTTTTTATGTTAGATTCTACGATTTTCCTCTATTTATTTATTTGGTCGTACTATTGACTATCAAAGTTTTGGATAAGAACATTTTTACGCTAATTAAATGTGAGGATATAATTAGGGAATTGGTAAATAAGCTCCTCATTTTACTATTTAAACTCCAACTTTTGTTTTCATATATTTTATTTACACAATTACCCATGAATTCTTTATGAAGAAATTAATTGGCTCTGATTTTAGAATGGGCAATTGGTCATTTACATCTCAATTGGAGCTTAAATAGTAATTGAGGACCTTATTTATCAATCTCCTAAAATTATATATAAGGATGTAATAAGGACACCAGTTTAATTAATAAGTAAATTATATTCAATTTTTAGTATATACCAAACTAATAAGGATTGTTAGATGTTAAAATAGATAAGTGAGAATCGTTGGATCTAATTTTAAAAGTATATTTGTTTGTTAGTAGGGCTGTAAACGAACCGAGCTATTCGCGAACAAGCAGAGCTCGGCTCGTTAAGAGCTCGGTTCGTTTGGAAAGCTAGCTCGAGCTCGAACACAAAAAAGTGCCTGTTAAGCAAACGCTCGAGTCGAGCTATTGACTTGTGTGCTCGAGCTCGACTCGTGATCGTTCGGCTCGAGCTCTACTAATTATAACTTGAAAAAATTGCAAATTTTAATATATCTAGATTCTACTGATTAGATTATACAGTAGAACCTCGATAAATGAATATTCGATAAACAAATAATCTCATCAAATGAATAAAGAGATAATGTATTTTTGATCTCGATAAACGAATAATCTCGATTAATGAATAAAATTTTTCAGTCCCGAGCATATTCATTTATCGAGGTTTAACTTTATTAGTAATCTATATATACTATACTATACTATAATAAGTAGAAGGGGATATATTTTGTAGTTTGGTTAATCCCATTTTTGGTTATCCCCTTCATTTATAATTGAAAGATATGCAACTCAAATAAATGATGATCATTGGATACAATACTAAAAATTGTTATGTATAGAGGTCTAAGGTTCGAATCCCATCACCAAAATTTTAATTTAAAATTAATACTAAAAAGGTAGAAAGCTTGAAGATTCGATTCCCACCAATAATATATTAATTTGGATTTAATACTAAAAGTTGTTATATACAAAGTTCTAAGTTTCGAATCCTTCTAACAACCTATTAAAAATAATAAGAAAAAATTATATTATATTTTAAAAAAAGTCCGTGCATCGCACGTGTTATAAGCTAGTATTAATAATATTAAGGCTAGTTTTTTAGAAGTTATTAGATATTTGATTTGAGTTTGGGCCGGGTTATATGTACTTGGACCTAGTTATTAAGACTTTTGCTGTTTCGAGTGTTTTTCAATTTTGCTTTGTTAATTATTTTTTCCAGCTGTTTGATAGTGGCTAGTTTCGGCTCGATTCATTTTGGTTCGATAGAAGCTAGCAGGAAAAAAATAAAGCTCGGCTGAATTGGTCAGTCAAAACTCGGTTCGGTTCGGTTTATTTACAACCCTAGACCCCTAGTTGTTATATACCTAGCTTATAACCCGTGTGATATACGGGCTTCTTTTAAATATGATATAATATTTTTTTACAATAAAATTAATTCTTATCTAATTTCTACTTTAATAGTTATTTTTATTTTAATTTAATAGATACTAGTAAAAAACTTATGTATTGTTTAGAATTAATGATATAAATTCTTAATTTTAATTTGTTGTTAACGGGATTTGAATCTTGAGTATTCATTAAATTAGTACAAATATGGAATATTTTTTAATATTAGATCTAACGGTTCTCATCTATTACTATATATTATAAGCTGACACAAGGGCAAAAGTATTATGTTTGTATCGAGATTCGAACCACTGACCCTCTTCTATTCAACTTATGCCAATAACCAACTTTGCTACACTTAATTTTGAGTTTTGTTCAAAAATCCTATAAGATAAGCCACATCTTCTATTCTTGTCCATTCTTCTTTTACTTTTATTTTTGAGTAAATAAAATATTGATTTATATTATTTCTAAAATATTGGATAGATAAACTTACAAAAAATATTCTAATCGATTGAGTACCAAAAAAATTTATTTATATGCGTCCCCAATCCATGTAGATATTAAATTCTTGAAGTAAAAAATAAAATTTGATTTTAAGAAATATATAAATTTTAGTTATCAATTCATACATAATTAATAATTGCATCACATTAGTTTTAGGTGTATAAAAATTTAAATATGTGAGTTATATTATGGGGTTTGATCGACCAACTATTTAGACTTTCAACGAATAAAATATTTGATTGATCTAAAAACAGTAGTATATATTTACATATACACTAAAAAAATGAAATTATGTTAAAAAGATGAGAACTCTAAAAATATGATCTATGTTATATATAAAAAAGTAACATAATTAATTAACATTCAATAAAATCAAAATATATATAAAATTTTAAATCATAATTATTACAAAGCTACAACAATTATTTATAATGATCAACTAGACTATAACTCGACTATGAAGTATGGTAAATATGAATATTTATATAATTTGAAAAATTGATCAACGTATAATATATAATGGTTGAGTACTTATATCAATACAAGATAAAATCAAAAAAATTGATTGTAAATTTCTTATACATGCGTTGGTCATTGAGGTCGTTTGATCATATTTAACATTAATTGAAATTAGCTTATAACCCGTGCGAAGCACGGTTTCTTTTGATAGGTTATAAAATTTGTTTAACATTATAATAATGTTTTTATATAATCATTATTTTTAGTAATTTTTTAATTATAATTTAATATAAATTTATATAATGATATACGAAAGAATGCCCAAAATACCCAATTTTCCCATACCCACTACCCAAAATACCCAGATCTGAAAATACCGCCCAAAATACCCACGGGTTACGCCGTTTGGAACGGCGCAACCCGACCACTGTAGCGTGCCAGAAAAAGCAAAATTTCTCCAGAAAAGTGAGAGCTCGGGTGCCGGCGACTGGGGGCGATTTCGTCGTCTCCGTCGATCTCTCTCACCACAGCACCTCCACCACTTTTGAACACATCAAAACAAACAGCAAACCATCCTCTTCCTTTTTCCCCAACTGATTTTGAAGGATAAGGCCCCGCAGGGGCTCTACGAGCTCGTCGGAAAACTCGAGAAACGAACGGGTATGGATGTGGTGGTTCAAAATCCGGTAAACTAAATGGGATAACACCGTAGATGTGTAGATCGTCTAAATACGAATCGTTTGGTATATAATATGCTATTGGTATAGATGTGTAACTGAGATCGGCTGCACTACAAGAAATTTTATATTTACCTACTAATAATTTACCTACCAATATATATTAGTAGATAAAAATTGTCTTTACTTACCAATATTTATGAGTAGAAACTATTGGTAGATAAATATCTTAGTACCAAAATTTTAGGTTCCGGATCCACATGGACCGCATAGACATTAGGAAACGTTATGATTATGGGATAACATCAACTATTTACTGGTTGGATGTATTGACATGTCCAATTAATTTGCCTCAAATATTAATTTTCGGAAAACTAAACATAATGTACCTACTAAATAAAAATAATACTATATGCTAGTTTAGTTACCTTTAATTTGTATTCAATTTTTAATATAAATTGAGCACTGCTTTTCGCGACTACAGATGTATGTATAATAATTTTAAAATTAACATAAAAATGATACTTTGAATTAAATTTTAATGTCATAAACGGAAAGGTAGAAAGTATTACAATTTTTGACAAAAATATACTAAGATAAATAATAAACAAATTCTTTAAAAATTAAAAATAGAATAAAAATTTGTTGAAATATGATGCAACCGACTATGTAATCCTCGCCGGTATTAGTCACCACAATTTCATGATTTCATAGGTTCTATATTTATTCGTATCATTCATTAATTTGGGATCCAAATTTATTAATATAAAGTTACCAGGATTTCCTAAATTTCTCGAAGCTACCCAAAATTTGTTATCTAGCCAAGGTTTATTTTTTTAAATTACTATTTAACCAATGTATTTCAAAATTGAATTCTTAGTTTAATTTTACATTATAAAATGACCAGATACTTATGCAGAGACTTAATAAAAAATATAATTTTATCATTTTAAAAAACTAATAATACCAGGGTCGAGTGCTAAAGGTAAAAAAATCAATTTAATTTTTTTATTAATTTATCAAGTATTTATTTATAACAATCCTTTTATTAATTAATATTTAATTATACTTACAAGTAATAAATACAACTATAACCAAGTATTATAACTTTAAAAATTTATATAATGCCAAAAAAAAATAGAGCTAAGTGGTAACGATGATAGTGGAACTTGAATATGTAACTGTCTCCGGAATTATCTCTCCTGTTAACTCACGATTGCGGAGACCTCTCCACTCCAAAATCACGTTATATGCACAATATCCATATTGAAATTCATTATAGGAGTACCTATCACTTATTCAAGATCTAAGTACTTTTCTCTCATTCTTATATATTCTAGTTTATTACTTGTATAGATTTATCCCTACAACTAATCTTTTTACTTGTATCTTTTTTAATTGATTAGGGGCACTCGACTTATTTCTGATAAATTGGGTACTTGTACATGTACATGCACATCAAGTTCGCTTCTGTTGAATCTACCAATGTCAGTAACAAGTTTCATGCCATGAGGTCAGTCATGAATTGTTTCAAGTAGTATATTATTTCATTTTTATGACCCAAAAATACATTTTGCAGTATATCTATTATAACATACTAACATATAGAGTTAACTAGTTTTTGGATTACATTTATTGCTAGATGTTCATGTCCAAATCATATAAGTGGAGAACCAGGAGAACCAGGAAGACATACAAGGATATACCATTTCAAGGATGGCTAAAAAGTGCTACAAAATTTCTTAGGCCAACGTAATGGTGTTATATTATTGTGAAAGCATATGGACTCAATATCGTGAACCTGGAGACAAATGCTAGGAGTCTAAGAGACGAAACCAGAAGCATGACATATAAAAGCTATACTTGTAGATTATCTATTTTTTGGGTGATGAGATTATGTATTTTTAGTATCACTTGTAAATCTTCTTTCATTTTTACTGTATAAAATTTGTAAACTATGTCGTTGAGACCACATTTTGTATGTTTTTTATGCAGTTTGTTCATTAATATTTATAAAAAATATATCGAATTTTATATTACATTTTTTAGGTTTTACGTTATGAATGAAATTTTAAAATTACATTAAGATGTTACTGAGAAATAATGGGCAAAATAACATCTATACACTACTACACATTTGAACTTAGGATACACCACTTACATAGCGTTTTTCTGGATGTGCTATACAAGTGATGTACTTACATAACGTTTTTGTAAAAAACGCTATACAAGTTATTATATCCAAAGATGAAAAAAATGAAATAATTAAAAAAAAATACTAGGATATCGTTGTTTTGAGAAGCGCTATACTAGTTCGAGCTAAGATAGCGTTTTTATATGCGCTATGGTAGTTACTGTATTTTAAGTATATTTTGTTTAATTTTAAATCTTTTTTTTAACTCATGTATAGCGTTTCTAAACACGTTAAAGAAGTAAATGTATCATAAGTATTTATTTTTTATTTCCAATTTATTTTTTTAACCCTAAAATTATACATATCGTTCATCTTCCTGATGTACTGTATATCCCCTCTGTTCTCTGTATCTCTCTCATTGCACCTCAGAAAAACATAATGACTTTCAAAATCCGGCCAATTATTTGTTTCCCAGACAAATCGATATACATTTTCTTGTTCCTACTGTTCTTTACATCAAGATCCATATAGATTTTGCTTCGTTTCATTCTCATTTTAATCTCCGATTGCAAACTGGCGATTTAATTAATTAATCACTGTGAATGATTTTATAGGTGACAAACCTAGTTTCTACGATTTGGGGATTTTGCAGTTCAAAGGTTTTTGATGCTTGATTGGTTCCAGATTGGTTCCAATTGGACTCATGTATTCATGCGCTAACAACACTCACAATCTTCAGCGATTTATGGGCGCTGTATGTACCTCTCTCTCTCTCTCTCTCTCTCTCTCTCTCTCTCTCTCTCTCTCTCCCCCTCCCTCATAAATTACCTTGCACAAACTATCAGGACTGGCTGAGCAGGGCTACACTTTCCTGTATCAGATGTGAGTGACGATGTTAGGCGGACTACTGTTCTTGCACTAGGATTTGTTCTTTATTCAGAACCAGAACAGGTCAGTTAATTACAACTCTTGAGCTACCAAGTAACTGTTCTTAGGATTACTATCTGTGTCCATGCGTGTTAAGTATTCATTTTTAGAAGTCTCATCTCTAAATTGCAGACCCCTCGATTTTCTTTTTCCCTTCTCGAGATTACTACTTGTGGGCTTTGCAGTATAAATAGTTACCAAATCGCAGATATGTTGTGTTGGTTCTCTCTCATGTATGCATTGGTATAAATTTCAATGTATGATACTTGTAACAAGAAAACTTGTTTAATTATTGGAAAATCATTATATTTTGTTAAGGTTCATATTATGATGCAGGTCGCGAAAATGATGAACATGTCAAATGTTTCTGGTTGTGCTTGTTTTGTAAAGTTATTATGATTATCTGTGTTTGGATATTGTATTGTGTGTATTTCCACCACTATTAAGGTGCTCTGTCCTTAATCCTTGAATTTCCATTTTACTTTTCTTATGATAAAGTGATGTATATATGCTATGCTTTTAATTTGTGGAATTTATGCTTGCTGCTAACATTTCAGTTGCTGATTTATGTGTGTTTGCGTAATGGCAGGCAAAATGGAAGGTTTTGAAACATTAGAAAACTCTGGAGAAAAGTGAATAATTGGTTCTATTTATAAAAGGTACATTACTTATAACATCATTACTATTGTTTAGTGAAAGGTTTCCAGCTTGTTGTTCATTAAATGGTAATATGTAATAAACATTGTTGAATTTTTCTTTCTTAAAGCAGTTGGGATCTTATGGAATACACCATTGAGATCTTGGGGGGCAAATTTGATATTACTCTTCTGCAGTGAATGACTGTGGTCTGTTTCCTATGAGCAAACTAAGTTATCCCAATCAAGGGATTTTTTTTGGAAATAGTTCATATGTATGGTGTGATACATCATTGCAGTGTTGCATGTTTTGTTTCTTCTGCTGAGTCTAGCAACAAATATTGATGTCATCTATTGGGTGTGTTTTGGAGCAACCTTGTAGTTTGACTTGTCTAGTGTAGTTTCCACTTTCCAGTAGATTGTGTGTCTCCTCAGAGCCTGAACATAGCCTCCAAACTTTTGACAAGGTGCAGAATATTAAATCTAAGCTTCTTTAGAAACTTCATGTGAATCCAAATCAAGGGTTAAGCAGAGAATCGTTCTCTATCACGGACTGATGACCATATATATGGAGTTCTCAGATGATGCTGAGGAGACATTTTCTCGTGCTCTGAGGCTTTTAGTGGTGAGAGATGTTTTTCCTAAACATTTTCTTTTGCTACCTAATGCTCGCCACATACAAATCTTTATTTCGTTTTCTTTCTTTATGGCTTCAGAGTAAAAATTTGATGAAGGGGAGTATGTCATTGTTGTCCAAAGTGGAGCAGAGAGATGCAACTCCCTTAGAGAAGTATGTCGCAGAAAGAATATTTCCAATCCTATAGTTAAATTGTTGCATTAAAGCACAATTTGTGCCTATTCTGCCTGATCTAATTTTCAATGTATGATACTTGTAGCAAGAAAACTTGTTTAATTATTGGAAAATCATTATATTTTATTAAGGTTCACTTCTGTGGTTTGTAATGGATTTTTATGTATTGGTAATGGTATTTGGCCAGTTTTTTTTGTTTGTATTTGATTTTTAGGGATACATCAGGGTGAACAAAATGGTAGGGATTATATAAAAATATTTTTTTTAAAAAATAATATGACTTACATAGGGCTTTAAAAACCGTTATAGAAGATGAAGACATCAAAATTGATATGTACTTGCATAGCATTTCAAGAAGCGCTACCTGAGTAAGAGGCACTTAGAAAACACTAACTTCAATAGCGTTTCTCAAAGTGCTATCTATGATTAGCACTTAGAGAGCAGCAAGAAAAGCGCTATCTAAATGAAGCTTACTTGCATAGCGGCGCCTTACATAGCGTTTGAAAACGCTATCTAAGTCCAAAAATAAGCGCTATCTAAGTTAAAATCTGTAGTAGTGATAAGAAGCTACGTTGATCATTAGTTTGCCACATGGACGAATAACTTGTGGCCATGTGGACCATCGAGCAAATGACACATTGATGATTAATAAATTGCCAAGTGGACAATAATTGCCATGCAAGTAATTACACGTCATCTGATGATTCATTAAGAAAGAGGGTCCACATAATCTTTTAGCTACCAATATAAATATATGTAGGTAAAAAGTCTTTCTCCACCATCCTTTACCTACCAATCGCTACCAATATTATATTGGTAGGTAAAATTCTTTACCTACAATTATTACATTTTTACCTACAATTATAATTGGTAGGTAAAGACCAGATTTCTTGTAGTGCTGGATTTTGACGTTTTCGGCGAAATCGTCTCAAAATCGCCGGTTGGGAGAGTGTCGCGTACAATTGCAGAGAAAATGTTGATGACGTCATCACGCATCTTGCAATTGCGTAACACCGCTTACGCCGTTCCAAACAGCGTATCTGCTTTTGATTCCGCCTATGTAAGAGGCGGAGAATTGGATTACGCCTGTGTGTATGGCGTAAGTGCTAGGCTTACGCATTTCTGAAGGGCGTATCAGCCCTTACGCCCTGTTAGTGGCGTATATGCTGGGTAGTTAGGGTGGTGCTTCCCGAATTTGGGTATTTTGGTGAGAGAAACAAAATAAGTGGGTAAATAGCAATCACCCATGATATACATGGTTTAAAATTTATTTTGTAAAATTCTAAATTAAAAATGTCATTGACGGGTTCGACTTTGAATTTTTAGTAAATTAATTTAATCATATAATATATCTTATTATTAGATCTAATGATTCTAATTTATTACTAAAAATAATTATTTGAATATATGGTGAGATATTTTTGGGTGTATATTAGTGATCGCAAGATTAATTTTAAATTAAAAAGTAACGTGTTTTAATTACAAAAATTCCTACTAAAATAATTACGGAAAGATATGGTATGATGTTTTGGATATATATTAATTATTATAATATTAGTTTTAAATTAAATGTTAAAGTGTTTTAATTAGAAGTAAAATCTGTAGAAAAAATGGGTAATTGAGTTGTTTGAGCAGAAAAAAGAGTCCAAGTAGAAGTTCAATGTGGATGAAGAAATTGTAATCGGGATATAATTACGTTAGCATTAGTAATTAGCTTTCTGAGTTGTTTTTCTAATTTAATTATTTATTTTAATAATTAGGATAACCAAACCGAAAACTAAAACTTTCAAAACTTTCAATGTTTCGGCTTTAATATAATAGTATAGAAAAAAGAGTTTAAGTAGAAGCTCAATGTGGATGAAGGAATTTTAATCTTAATATAATTACGTTAACATTAGTAATTAACTTTTGAATTGTTTTTGTAATTTAATTATTTATTTTAATAACTAGGATAACCAAACCGAAAACCAAAACTTTCAAAAATTTCAATGTTTTGGCTTTAATATAATAGTATAGATATTTAGAAGAGAAAAATGTTCATATAGTTAACCGTAGGTAATTACCTTAAGTTATTAGCATTTTGAGTATAAAAATGGATGAATTTTTTATAATAATGAAATCCACCCCATACTAGCCTTCGAATAGTATTGTAATATGTTTTAACTTTAGGTAATTATCACCAATTAACTATAGGATCATTAAGCCCTATTTAGACAATTTAAAAATTGAGTTAAAAACTAATTCAAAATGTAATATAAAAATTAGTATGGAAAATTTTAAAATAATTATAAAAATATTAGATAAATTGAAGGGTGAGATACCAAACTACCTATATTTTATTTCCATTTGCCCAAAATGCCTATATTCAGAATTGTCTGCCCTTTTTACCCACGAGCCACGCATTCTGAGCTGGCGTATAGGGAACACGCATTTCTAAAATGCGAATAGGTGGTACACGCAATGAAGCTAAGCGTATACTTTGTAAAATTCAAAATCTGTGACCGTGAACAGTTACCTCAGATACGCATGTTTAACATGAGTGGCTATAGATACACATGTTGAACATGCGTATTGGCCACTGTTCATCTCCTCTCTCGAACGACGTCGAAGTCGTTTTCCTATCAGATTTTTGGGGACATTGTTCACACCTTTCCAGGCAACTTGAATTCATGTACCATACACCAAAATGAATGTCTTCTCCCCCTCTACATTCCTATACCATTCAATTTCCATTTGGTTTGCCGGATTTAAAAGGCCTAAAACGAAGCTTTTTTTCCCGATGTAGTTTCTGGTTGGTTTGTGTACACCCCTGCGGGGCTGGAAAAAAACACAAAGTAGAGGAAAATGATGAGGCCAGTATGGGCATCATTTGTATGTCCTCAGATGTGGTGGAGGCAACCGGAGGGTGGTGAACGGAGATGAGCGAACGAAATGGCGATTTTAAGGCCGCCTGAACGTCGGAGACGTTTATGAGATAATGACGTCATATGATGTCATTACGCATACTATACATGCGTGACTTGGGATACGCATTTCTGAAATGCGTATTCCGTGGGATACGCATTTCTGAAATGCGTATTCCGGGCCACACATGTACAGTATGCGCACTCCGTGGTAAAAAAGGGCAGGCTCGATTGGAAATCGGTATTTCGGGCACTTTCCACACCAAAGTGGTGTAGTTTGAGCATTTTCTCTAAATCTATCTATTACTATATATTATACATCAACACAAGGGCAAAAAGTTCCATTTTATTGGCTGTGAAATTACTGTTTTGCCCCTATTTATTGAAAATTAACAAAAGTGCCACCCTTAAAATATTAGTGTAAAAATTAGTTGAAACTATGTTAGTGTTGAGAATCGAACCCATGACCTTCTACTCTTAGTCTCATGCCTTAACCATTATGCTACACTTAGTTTTGAGTACATTTTAAAAATCTTATTAGATAAACCACATTTATCTCCTTTTGTCCAATTTTTTTTATTTCAACTATATATTAAATCTTAATACAAGTGCAAAAAGTGCCAATAAATTGCTTATAAAATTACTATTTCACCCTCATTTTTTGGAAATAATAATTGTACCACCCCTTTAAAATCCATGAAAAAAATGGAAGAATTTGGATTAGTTTCGGAGTCGAGCCACCGATTTCGTTTTAAGAGGTTCATGATACAACCACTATATTACATTACTTTTCGAGTTTTCTTAAAAATCTTGTAAGATATCACGCTATTTTTACTTAACTTATTTTCATTTTTGTTTTCACTTTTGAGTAAATAAAATGTTAGTTTACATTATTTATATAATTTCGTTTTTTCAGTTTTCGTAGTTTTATTTATATATATACTTAATCATCTTATAAATTTTAATACACCTGTATGTTTTCGATTAAATATATTAAATATGTTATTTATAATTTATATTATATTATATCTCTGATCATACTTTATTTGAATTAGTTGATATTGGATACCTAAAAAATAATACTGAAATTTGATCCAATATAAGGAATATAGTATATGCAATGTATTTCATTATTCATTACTTCGATCATTCTAAATTAAGAAAAATAGTTTTAATTTTTTTTTAAATTATACAATAATCATGTTTATATATTCATCACATCCGTTTTTTAATAATTTTCTTTTTAGAATGTATACTTCAGTTGTTTATATTTTCTAAAATAATTTATACTCTCTTTGTCATTATAAATGATTAACATGGAAAATAAAATGTTAAGATAAAATTCTTGGTTATGCATGAATCTTACTAAGTCTGGATTTAAAAAAATTACAAACATTTATCTCTATGTATATATTAAATTATTGAAATAAAATACAATTTAGTTTTTTTTTTGACAAACAAGAAAATGTAATTAACTTGCATCGACCAAATCACAGTCAACACAAACCCATGAACTGACACTACAATCTGAATGGAAACAAATAAACGAGCTAACCAAATAGCCGCTTATGTGTACAGACTGTTTTACATCATGAATAAAAATATTCTTCGAATTAAAAAAGATTTGAGTGGTTTTCCGATCAATCAAGCATGCACCAATCCTGGAACCAGTAATATCACAAATGACCCTCACATACGCATCACTTGTAGTCCAATGTTCAGAAACACCCCAGCTATCTACATGCCGAAAACCAGCTATAGACATGCCGAAAGTCCAATGATCAGAAACACTCCAGCTATCTACATGCCGAAAACTAGCTATAGACATGCCGAAAGAGATAGATCTCAAAAGATGAACAAATATTAGTTGTGAAAAGTAAGCTCTTGCAATATCCGATACCAGCCCAAATCCAATGCACACATTATAGATCTCCCATAAAACCACATAAATCATTTTCAAAGTAACCAACAATAAAACCCATACCAGCAATAACAAAACTGACATTAACCTCCTAATAAAATGGTAGCAAGTCAGACCCACGTCAAAAGACGAGACTAAAATCCAAAATTCAACGACCTCGGAATGACACCAAATTTTGGTATGATGTTAAGGAGGAGAATTTGAATCTAAAGGTATTTTTTATTTTCGGAATCGGACTCAAAACCAAGATAGATCTGAGAAATAAATTCTAGATGTTTGGCTTTGGTTCGATTTTTATTTAAAAAACTGGAGCAAAACAAGAAACTGAGATTAGATGATTGAAAAGAGGATTGGAGGGTGGTTTGATGGGGGACAATGGAGAAGAGGGGTGGCCAGCGGCGGAAAAGAAGATTGAGAGTCGACTCTCATGTATCGGAGGAGAGAGAGCGGAGTCTGTTTAAAGACAGCAGAAGAAGTTGTTGTTTCGTATAAAATACAATTTAGTTGAATTTTTTTTGGTTAACCATATATCTTCAAGTTTACATTTATCCTGAAAGAACGTGATGCGAAATATTACGTAATACTTAATCTGCTTTTGGATATATTAAAAATATTACTAGCATAATATGTTTCTTCTATGTTGATCTGATGTAGAAGGATATGAATTGTAATTGATTATTTGTTTACATGCCATTTTTTTTTCAAAATCTTCTTTGCAACCTCGGTCTATTTCCTACAGGAATTTTGTTTTTGTAGGTTCATGACCGGTGTGAGAACATTGCATTATAGATTTGCAATAGAGATGACATTAACATATTTTAAGGATTGTGGACAGTTGTAATCGTGTTGATATGGAAACCAATGTCTATCACTATGAAAAGACAAAGATTATCATCTTATTTTCTCAAATTTATAATTACAAGATCCCGTTCATAACTCAAAATTGTACATCATACTCAACAATATTATTGTTGGCGTGTATTTATAGTTTTTATTGGCTTTCAGTATTAACACATATCACTACTCATATTACAATTTCATAATTACGAGTTTTCAGTTCAAAAATTATTAAACCAATCACTGCCTTCTTTTTTAGAACAAAATTAGAGACCTTCACGTAGAGGCCCGTGCCTTGCACGGGCTGTAACGCTAGTAATTACTAGTATAACAAGCATGTTGAAAAAAGATGCCCATGTAAATACTGAAGAAGGTAGTTCACTTGAGATGGTATATAGTTCGTAAAAATCTCTAAAAACTAAAACCTAACGTGCTAGCTATCAAAGTCCAGCATACACATCTGTTGTACAATTGGCAGCTAATCATTTTTTAATGACAACGTTACATATGATTATTTCAGTTACCAAGGGAGATGATAATTGGTCCATCAAAGGTTCTCTTCATGGATGAAATATCCAATGGCTTAGATAGCTCAAGCACCTTTCAGATTGCAAAATGTCTTCAGCAGTTGACACACATTACAGAATCATCCACTTTGATTTCACTTCTTCAGCCAACATCAGAGACATTTGATTTGTTTAATGATATAATCTTGATGACCACTGATAATTGAGTATATAGGCTTGTCTAGTAATTGGTTAATATAATGGTGGTGGTTGAAGTGGTTTGGAGTGGTGGTGGTTGAAAGAAGAAGAACTTGTAATACTTATTTTTGGATTGAATGATGGTTTAAACTTGTAATGGTTACTTTTCGATTGAATATTGGTTTGAAATTGTAATGGTTATTAATGGGAATGTTGTATATACAAGACAATTATTTCAAATTTTTTGTTTCTAGTGTTACATTTGCCTATTGTAGTGTTGCATCTGTATGTCCATCTGGTGTTACACTTGCCTATTGTAGTGTTACATTATAATCTTATTTAGTGTTACATTAGACATGTTACAATGTTGCAATAGAGAGTGGGTCCCACATGCCACGTGTCAGGTGGGCCCCACACATGCCACGTGTCAAGTGGGCCCCACACATGCCACATGCAAGATGGGTCACAATGCCACGTGTCAGGTTGCCACGTGTCAGTGGGCCTTACATTCTGTCCCTCGGAGTAACCTCAAATGTAACATTACAAATCGGTTACATTAGGTGATGATAGTGTTACATTAGCGACATAATATATCGCTTTATTAGTGTTACAGTAGATGGGCAAAAGCGTTACAATAGGCACTTGTTATAACGTCCGTAAATGTAACGCCGCCAAGTGTTACAATAGACCTATTGTAACGGATTTTGGGCCTATTGTAACATTACGCGGGAGTTACAATAGGCCACTAGCTTATAGCGTAGTGGATATTGGATGATTTTATTTTGGTAATTTTTGTTCAATGTTGGTGATTTTTAGTTTATTGTGGTGAGTTGTATGATATTGGTGATTATTGGTGATAGCCGAAAGTGGTGGCCAAAGGTGAGTGATGGCTGAAGTTAAATAAAATGGTTATGAAATATTAAATTATTAATAAAATTAATTAGTGGTGAGGATGAAGATAAGCTATATAAATGAGTGATCATTTGTGTATGATCCTATATAAGTGGACTTAGTACGAATTTAGGTAGGGCTTTACATAAGTTACACATACAGTATTTCCATCCGAAAAAAATAGCCCGTAATTGGGCTTTTCCACAATCTGGTCCTCAAAAAATGATAGGAAATGTAATTTATATAAGGTAAAGAGTTTCTACCTGACACTGTAGAAAATGGTGATTTTAAGGCGATACTGTAGAAAAGTTTCCTATAGTGTCAGGTAGAAACTCTTTTTCCTTTATATAAAGACATATGCTTTTATCATCGATTATATCATCAATGTGACATATTCTGAAATTCATTCATGATTTTGCGCATGATATCATCAATGTGGCATGCTCTAAATTCATGTGTCAAGCTCTAAATTAGTACGTATGGGTTCCTTATGGAGACTTGATACAATTTAGTAAGGGTGTACGCGGTTCGGATCAGATCGGTTTTGGACTAAAAGTCGAACCAAACCGCACATAGCGATTTTACAAAAATTTCAACCACAACCGCATTTGCGGTTGCGATTAACCACATCAATTCCAACCGCGAAAATGCGGTTGATGCGGTTCGGTTTGCGGTTCAACCACCGAATAAAAAATAACAATAACTTGAGAATATTAAATTCAAAATACAACAAACATTACACATAATAGGTCTTGATAATCATTTTTGAGGCAAAAGTAAATATACATAATGTTTGGTCTGGAAATACTTAAATACATAACATGGGAACAAAGGATTAAAACTAGTATGTGCAATCCATTTAAGTGATTTGTTGTCCGATGTAAGTTGCAATGTAGAAGATAATTTGATTGGGCTTAAGCCTTAAAGTGTTGGGCTAGGATCGAATACGACCCAAACATGAATAATGTGGTATTAAATATTAATCTTGTTAATATTAAATAAATAAAAATTATTAATTTATATAATATAAAATATATATTTTTTGAATATAATTTATATATTGCGGTTTGCGGTTGCGGTTCGGATTTTGCGATTTTTGAATATATAAAACCGTAACCAAACCGCAAATGAGCGATTATTAAAAATTACATCCGCAACCAATCCACATTTCGCGATTATCCGCAAAATGCGATTCGGTTGCGAGCGGTGCGAGCGGTTTATGCGGTTGAACGAATCGTCTGTACACCCCTACAATTTAGGGTTATACATACATTACACATGTTTTTTTTGCTAATTTAAATTAGAGAAATATCTCAGGGAACTTTTCCTAAGATACATGCTAATTATCCTTTAAATCTTGCTGGGCCCGCAGGGCTAATTAAAATTTGTTGAATTTACTAAAATACCCACCCCATTTTTATATATAAAAATTAAGTATCTCAGGAAACTTACCTGAGATATATCTCAGGCTCCCTACTCTTTTTAAATTACACATGTTTTAATCCTTAGAAGATAGATCTAGGCTTTTATACAATTTTAAAATAGTAGGACATGTAATTTTAATAAAGACATACATTTTTATCATCGACTATATCATCAATGTGTCACTCTCCCATTCATTCATGATCTTGGGATTGATATCATCAATGTGTCATATTCTGGATCCATGTATCAAGCTCTCAATTAATATCGTCCCTTGTGTTCTTGTTTTTTTTTGCTTTTGTTAATTCCACTGCTTCCTTGTCTCAATTATTATGGTCCCTTGTGTTCTTATTTTTTTTGTTTTTGTTAGTTCCACTTTCTTATTCTTTTTTGGGTGAAAAACCAGAATACCCACCATTTCAAATGAACTGTCCAAAATACCCACTGACGGAATAGTTCGCCTTTTTTACCCACAGACCACGCATTGCGTATAGGAGATACATATTCCAGAATTGCGTAGAGATCATATACGCATTCACATATTACGTGGTTTTTGTAATCTGAGCTTCTACACACATGTGAACAGTGCTTAAAATACGCATGTTCAACATGCGTGGTACGGGATACGCATGTTGGACATGCGTATTTGGCACTGTTCACCGTCTCTCTCGAACGACGCCGGAGGCGTTTTTCGGTGAAAATTTCGAGCGATTCGTTCAGTGCTTTCCAGACATATTTGAATACCATGCCTTATACGAAAATGATCGCCTTTTCTTACTCTACAAGCCTATACCAACCGTTTCCCATTTGTTTCGTCGAATTTGAAAGCCCCAAATCGAACCATTTTTCTCGATTCTATTTTCCAGCTAGCTCATACGCCCCTACGGGGCCAAAACTCAATAAATTTACAGGGGAAAATGGAGAGGCTGGTCTGGGCTTCATTGTGATGCGCTCAGAAGTACTAGACGTTGCCGGAGTATGTTGAACGAAAGAAGGTGATTTTACGGGCAATTTTTGCTTCGTCTAATCGTCGAAGCTGTTTGTGGAAAAATGACGTCATAGGACGTCATTACGCATTCTGGGAATACGTTACATATGATATGCATGTTGAACATCCGTATCCCAGGTCACGCATGTCAAGGATGCGCAATTCGTGGATAAAAAAGGCGGAAGTTAGCCCCTATCGATATTTTAGGCAAGGGAACTACAAAAGTATTGTAATTTGGTTATTTCTTCTTCTTTTTTATTGCGTTTGTTAATTCCACTCGGTTATTCACCTAATTTGTTTACCTTCATTTTTATTTTTAAAAATTGCCTCCTCTAATTTAGTATTCTTCCCATTTCTCATTGAATTGTATTTATCTTTCTTTAAAATTATTTTCCTTACATAAATATTTAATGTTTTGTTTTATATTTTATAATATATACTTATGATCAATAATATTCAAACTTCGTTTACTGTTATTTAAATTTTTTTATAGAACATACAATTCTACCCATATCAATCTTATTTATATTAATTAAAATAACATTTCAAGTAAATATTATTTAACTAGACATAACTAATGTAATGATGATAACATTTTCTCCTAAATCATTACATGAGACTAAAGTGTATGCTTAAAACTATTATAATATAAATATAGAATTGGCTATTTTAAAAAATTTTGTAATTAAAAATACTTTAATTTAACCACTTCTATATGACTTAGTTATTTGTATTATATTATTATATTAAATTATCAAAATTTGATAGTATTGGTAATTGAGTTGATGTCTAGGTTTCTTTAATTATAAAATGAAGATTTCATTGACTAAATTATTTTAAAAATTAACATAATTAAAACATATATAATTATTCGAATACTTATTTTAATTAAAACAGATACAAATAGTTTAATTTAAACGGGGACTAATTACTTAAAGAATAATTATAAATACGATATTCAACTAAAAAATATAATATAACAAGGACAATTAACAAAACTAAAGATGTATAACACATAATATAAACTTACCCAATCTCTAACCAAATGTACGGCCATTATACAGAAATATTTCCGTCGTAAGTTCACTGCTAAACGACGTCATTGCGTCTATAGAAATATTAATTCATTTTGCAATTAAATGTAATAACAAAAAAGAACATTACGGCGAATTTTCCGTCGTATGTTAACTTAACTTATGACAAATTTTCGTTTCTGTCATAGGGTAAAAATGACATCTTTTTTACAGCTGACTTATTTACTCTTTTTTTAATTGTTTGGTTCTAAATTTTATTAATAAAATAAATAACTTATGACTAATTACTTTCCCGTCGTAAATATGACGCTACTTACCATGAATTTGTTTTTCCGTCAAATATGGAGCGCAAAATGATTCCGTCGTAAGTTATCCGTAGTAAAAGTCCAAATTTGTTGTAATGTTAGTAACATCTTCAATAATTTTGTGAGCTATGTTGAGGAGATGTTTGTAAACAATATGAACGAGCGTATACATCTTTTTGGTTTGATTCAAGTTTAAATTCGTGTTTAAGTTCATTATTTGTTTATTTTCAAATTAGAGTTTGAGTTCAATAAATTTACAACAAACCATACATGATGATTCTAGAATTCACTCATTTACAGTTTTAACAATAATCGTGTAAGTAAGTTCGAATTTCATCAAAAATATATTATAATTAATCATTTATATTTTAAAATTTATAATACAAAGATGTATGGTATGAATCCCATTAATCACATATTATTTTTATTTTATTATTTTTTTTCTTTTCTTATGGAAAAACCACTTATTTAAATAAAAAAACAAAATTGTTAAAGTTATTAAAATTTAAAATTTAAAATAATAAATATAAAAATTAATCCCTCCTGTAAGTTAGTGATTATTACATGTATCCAGACTATAACGCTGCATGGCATTTTCTGTAACCTTTACGGTAATAATTTGTTGTACAGTAAAAACATGTATATAAATACTACATTCTGTCTTTCAAACCCTACCATAAAACCCTATCTTCCGCATAGCCGCCGCGCTACTTCAGATCACAAAACTGACTGCTTTGGCCAAAAGGTGCGAGTTTTAAGGGGCAGAAATCAAGAGAACAAGGTGATAGATACATTAGCAGGTTAGATGTATAAGCATGCAGTGTGATAATCATTTGTTCCCGTCTATTTCCAGAAAGTCATTTCATTTTTTATGTTCTAATTCATGTTTCTCGTGCACTTTACACTGCTTCAAACAGAAGAATAATTTTTAATTTATAGAAACTATTGATTTATAATTCCACACTTAAGGTTTGTTTCATATATAAATGTTTAATTGTTGCAAGTCAAGGGTTTTAATCGGAGGTTTATGGCCTTGAGGGAAATGCCTTTTATCACAATCTAACCCTAAACCTGATTTTCTAGATCAGCTATATCACATATAACTTAAAACCGATCTGGTAGAATGGTAGACCAATCCCTTATGTATAGATCTTTTGAAACGTGGTTTTTTTTCTTTTATTTAAACTTCATTGCTAATAGAAAGTTTGTAATTTTTTATGGATCAGGTATACTGTCAAGTGTTTGGTTAAGGAGTACAAGAATATTTCATTCTGAAAATGGAAATGAGAATGGTGTCGAAATTATCAGAGTCAAGGAATGGTACGCGGTCAGGTTCAGTGTCTAATCGACCTAGAAGGCCATCTAAAATATTAGCATACAATGACCCTCTTCCAGAAATTGAGCAATTAGACACAGACAAGTTCGACTCATACGTGGAGTAAGATTACTAATTACAAAATACAATAGCTGCAGAAAACAAAAACCATCTTGTTGTGGAATAAAAACTAGGTTACGAATTGTATTTAATGCTAGGGTTGGTGAGCTTCGAGCTTTAATGGCTGTTTCCGTGTTCGGGACTAATCGGTCCTCACAGAGTGCCTACGTATCTCGTATTGAGAATCAAGCCAAGACGTAGTTCTAGGTGATGGTGCCCTCGAGACTATGGCGGCGAGAGCTCACCTAGGACGTAGTGACTTGTATGTCCTTATTCGAGGATTAAGCCTAAAACGTGGTGGGTGACGTATGGAGCTCTGCCAAAAAACGTGGTCCTGAGAATGAGGAGTCAGACCCTTTATATAGGCTGAGAAGTCTTAGAATCGTAGTAGGGTTAGGTGACTTGGTGGGCAAGTCACCGCCTAGAAGAAGGTTCCAGATCCTAGGATGTAGGAACCAGTTTCCATGTTGAAATATGTGTCTTGGAGGCTAAGTCAGGCAAGAGTAATATCCTTGTTTGACTCTTATTGCTGAGCTGGTTATTACCCCTAATATTAATTACAAAATTAATATTATAAATAGGGTTTGGGCCCATCTGGTGGGCCCCACGTTTGGACCATTCTAGGTCTAATTAATGCCACATTAAATGTGTCTTTAGGGCTTACTTTTAGCCCATATCATTTGCCCCCCAACTTCTAGGAAAACTGATCAGGTTTTCCTTGAAATTTTAACGACCTTTCCGAGACTTGGGTCAGGGTTTATTGCTCTTACGTGAGTACTTTCGACAATATCATCTTAATGTAAAGCGTGAAGCGACCGACGCATTTACGACGATGTTTGAACGACACTAAACGGTGTTAAACGGCACTACACAGCGCTAATTAGCCTTAAACATCGTTTAAACAATGTTAAACGGTGTCAAACGGCATAAGACGGCACTAACGGCACTAATCGGTGCTAAACAGTGCTAATCGACACTAATCTGTGCTTAAATGGCACTAATCTGTGCTAATCGGCACTAATCTGTGCTTTAACGGCACTAATCTATGCTAATCGGCACTAATCTTTGCTTTAACGACACTAATCGTGCTAATCGGCACTAATCTGTGCTTTAACGGCACTAATCTGTGCTAATCGGTACTAATCTGTGCTAATCGGCACTAATCTGTGCTTTAACGGCACTAATCTGTGCTAATCGGCACTAATCTGTGCTTTAACGGCACTAATTTGTGCTAATCGGCACTAATCGGTGATTAAACAGCACTACACGGTGCTAATCGGCACTAAACTGTGCTAACATGCACTAATCGGTGCTTAAACAGCACTACACGGTGCTAATCGGCACTAAACTGTGCTAACAGGCACTAATCGGTACTTAAACAGCACTACACGGTGCTAATCGGCACTAAACTGTGCTAACAGGCAATAAACATTGCTAATCTCAACTTCTTTTTAGCACTGAAAATCATACGAGATTCGCTGAAAAAGTCGAGATCTAGGTCTGAAAACTATCCGAGGTTCGCTGAAAAAGTCGGGGTTTAGGACCACGAACTAACCCGTGATCGGCCGGATCAAGGGCTAGCTCGTGGTCGGCTAGCACCTGATCGACCGAAGGGCCTTGATCCGAGGTGATTGGCCAGGAGGTGATCGGTCGAAGCTCCTCCGGAGGAGGTGGTCGGCTCCAAGGTGGTCGGCCATGGTGCCCCGTGCGTCGTGGTCGATTGCCTCTTGGTTAGCTAGGCGATCCAGACGTGAAAACCCTCCGTCATCTTAAGGATCAAGAATCTTGATCTTGATCTCAAACCATCCGTCATCTTAAGGATCAAGAATCTTGATCTTGATCTCAAATCATCCGTCATCTTAAGGATCAAGAATCTTGATCTTGATCTCAAACCATCCGTCATCTTAAGGATCAAAAATCTTGATCTTGATCTCAAACCATCCGTCATCTTAAGGATCAAGAATCTTGATCTTGATCTCAAATCATCCGTCATCTTAAGGATCAAGAATCTTGATCTTGATCTCAAACCATCCGTCATCTTAAGGATCAAAAATCTTGATCTTGATCTCAAACCATCCGTCATCTTAAGGATCAAGAATCTTGATCTTGATCTCAAATTATTATCATGGATCTAGGATCTAAAATCATCCGTGATCTTAAAATTTTGGATCTTGGACCTAAAATCATCCGTGGTCTTAGAAAGTCTCGTGGTCGGCCAATCGGTGGTCTTAGAAAGTTATGGATCCTAGACCTAAAATCATCCGTGTTCAAATGGCGCTAATCGGCGCTAAACGGCACTAAACGGTGCTAGCGGCACTAACAACACTAAATGGTGCTAACGGCACTAAACAGTGTTGAAAGGCACTAAACGGCGCTAGTCGAGGCTAACGGCACTAAACGGTGCTAAATTTTAATTTCGGCTTCGTTCGTGCCTTGGCTCAGGATTGAAAATCAGTCTTGGTATGTTGATGGAGGTGTTTGCTATGCCTTGAAGGGTTTTGTGAACCTTGAACTCAAACGACTTGTTTCTTAATCCTCGTGACCTTCCGGGCTTTAACTTGTTTGCTGAATCCTTGGTCTTAAGGTTATCATCAACCCTTGAATCCTTGTTTCTCATGGAGGAGGTCTTCCTTCTCGGTTGATCATTCAGGTAGTTCACTTGCTCCTTAGTGATTGACCTTAGGCCTGGTATGCCTTTGTTGGTTTTCAACCCTTTAGCTTGATTCTATGTTTCCAACCTTATTCTTATGCTCATATAACCTTTCTTAGGTCTCAACTTGACTGACGACTCTTGATTCGAGTCCTTAAACTCAAACGACAAGCTCGATTGGAGGCAGACAGCCTTGTTGGTCATCAAGGCTTAAATTTTGTGTCGGGATTTGAGATTCAAGATTTTAAGTATTGAATGACAAAGGACCTCTTATCTCAACATTCTCACTAATAGTTTCTGTGCTTTTAAGGCATTATCAGGGAGCCAACCAGTCTCAAGATGAGCTTTGAGAGGGTCTATCCTTCAGCTTACACCAACTGGTGCTACCAATTTCGAATCGATGGTGGGGTCTTCAGGACCCGGAAGTAAAAACTCTCTGCATAATTTTCTATCTCAGAAGAGGTGAACTTAAATAGGGCATCGGCCTTAATGTTCTCATTTCTTGGAATGTGCTCCTCATAGCGCTCATCATACTGAGTCATATCAGCCTTCACAACTCTCAAATACTTTGTCATAGTTTCATCCTTAGCTTCAAATTTACCATTCACTTGCGAGACTACCAGTCTTGAATCTCCAAAAATTTTGAGGTTCTTGACCCTCAGTATTCTGGCCAAGCCCAATCCGGCTATCAAGGCTTCATATTCAGCTTCATTGTTGGTAGTAGGAAAATCTAACTTCAAAGCATACTCAACTGTGAACCCATCGGGGCTTTGCAAAACCAAACCTGCACCACTACATTTTGTTTTTGATGCTCCATCAAAATAGAGCACCCAATATTCCTTCTGATCAGGTACAAGCTCTTCATCTTTATCCTCACTTCTAGGGGTGGTTACTATCTCCTGCCCCCGACTTCTTGGTTGCCAATGTTACATTCAACCACGAAGTCAGCTAATACCTGAGCTTTGACGGTCGTTCATGGCTTGTATGTTATGTCAAATTCTCCGAGCTCAATTGCCCACTTAATCAGTCTTCCACTGGCCTTTGGGCTATGCAATATATTCCTCAACTGCTGGTCCGTCAGGACTACGATTTTGTGTGATTGAAAGTACGGTCGTAGCTTCCTTGAAGCTGTTACCAATGCCAAATCAAATTTCTCGATGGATGAGTAATTTAATTCGGCTCCGTGGAGCACCTTGCTTACATAGTAGATAGGTCTTTGAATCTTGTTCTCTTCTTTAATGAGGACGACACTCAATGCTTGTTCAGAGACTGCTAGATACAGGTAAAGAGTCTTTCCGGGACTTGGCTTGGCCAACAACAGGGCTTCGGCCATGTACTTCTTCAACTGTTCGAAGGCCTCTTGGCTTTCCGTGGTCCACTCAAAATTTTTCCCTTTCTTTAAGGCCTGAAAGAAAGGCAAGCACTTATCACCAGACTTGGAGATGAATCTCCTTAGGGCCGCAACTCGGCCAGTTAGCTTCTGTACATCTCGTATGGAGCGGGGTGGTTCCATATCCAAGATCGCTTTGATCTTATCAGGGTTGGCCTCTATGCCTCTCTTCGAAACCATCAATCCCAAAAATTTTCCTAATCCAGTGCCAAAAGCACACTTGGCTGGGTTTAACATCATCTTGTGGTGCCTCAGCACTTAGAATGCCTCTCTAAGGTGCTTAATGTGATCTGCCTGGAGTAGGCTCTTGACTAACATGTCATCAACATAGACCTCCTTGGTTTTCCAATCAGATGGGCGAATATCTTATTCACCAGTCGTTGGTAAGTAGCTCCTGCATTCTTTAGACCAAAAGCCATAACAAGATAGCAGAAAACACCAAAGTCAGTTATGAAAGATACCTTAGGGATGTCATCCTTGTGCATCTTAATCTAATTGTAGTCGCTGAACCCATTCATGAAGCTCAACATCTCGTGTCCAGCTGTGGCATCTATCAACGTATCAATCCTTGACAGAGGAAAACAATCCTTAGGACATGCATCATTTAAGTCAGTGAAGTCTATACACATCCTCCACTTCCCATTTGCTTTCTTGACCATCACAGGGTTAGCCAACCATCCAGGGAACTCAATTTCATCAATAAAACCAGCTTCCAAGAGCTTGTCAACTTCTTGCTTAATGGCCTCTTGCCTTTCAGGAGCAAAGTTCCTCTACTTCTGCTTTATTGTCTTTCATTTAGGATTGACATTCAATTTATGAGTTATGAGTTGGGGATCAATCCCTGGCATATCAGTTGCTGTCCAAGCAAACACATCACTGTTCTCTTGTAAGAATGCTGTCAACTTGCCCTTCAATGGGTTCCTTCAATTGGCTTTCAGGCTATGCAATATGTTTCTTCAATGGGTGGTCCATCAGGACTTCAACGTTTGTCTTGGTTCCATCTTTGTTTCTTGTTTTTCTTGATTCTAGGTCAAGGATTCAAGGTTGATTCCTCGATTTAGATTTCAAATAAGACAATCATGTGGGCTTCTTGCCTTTTAAACTCTTAAAGATGAGAGTTTGCTTGAACTTCTTGATCCTTGTTTAAGGTTTTCTATTGGTCTTCTACCTTAGATTCTCCATCCAAGTCATTTTTGAAAACATTGAAAAGTGGCTAGTCTTTAGCCTCCACAACCTTGCATGGCTTTGATTGCCAGATGTCTTTTATCCCAGGTCCTTCAAGGACTTGAAACATTTATTTGGTTGTGATGTAACCTAACTCTCGACCCTTCAGAGTTTTATTTATGCGTTTGTTTGTTTCCATTCGTATATTCTTTTATTTTCGGTACTTGGTCATCTTTGACTTACACACATCAGGTGCTTGGTACATAAATAGAATCATAGAACGAAAAGCAAACTTGCATTAATAAAATAAATGGGTTCAACCCGTACTACTGTCCTACTCGGAGGGACATGCTCTGCATGGTTTCATCGAATCCTTATTTCTACTTCTACTAGATAAATATGAAGCTAATTCTAACTTTGCAAGACTAGGCTTGCATGGCTTGATTTTGTTTTTGATGCTCCCTCAAAATAGAGCACCCACTACTCCTTCTGGTCTCCTCATTCTTATTCTGCAGTTCACTTCCTGCTTGGGGTACTATCTCTTGCCCCCCGACTTCTTGGTTGTCAATGGTACATTCAACCACGAAGTCAGTTGACGCCTTAGCCTTAATGGCTGCCCGAGGCTTATGTGTGATGTCCTCTGCTGCCCTTTCTTGGTGTTCCTTATCATTGCGGACATCCATGTCTTCAATCGGAAGGACCTGCCCCCCGACTCCTTCAGGCCTTAACGAGGCAACATAACAGCTTCGTGCCATCTTTTGATTCGACTCCTAGGAGTATTCAACCTTTCATACTCAGTGAACCTTGGTCCTTGGTTCTTCTTAGGGACATAGTCGGAGTCCTCGCTAGTTCGGGAATACTTGTCCCTAACATCATACTCCTGGTCATCACACTCCTAGTCTTGCTTTCGCTTCTTGGAGACGTTGTTACCTTTGTAATTGCCTCCTCTAGCTTTCTTCTTCATGCTATCCTCAGCCTTGATATACTTGTCAGCCCTTCGCTGGAGCTCGGCCATGTTTTCAGGAGGATGCTTTGCTAATGACCTTTTAAAGAATAGATCAGTGGTTCCGTGTTCTAAGGCTACCATGGCCACCTTATTCTCCAAATCAGTGATATTCAATGTCTCCTTAGTGAACCTCTTGAGGTAATCTCTTAGATTTTCGTTCTTCCCTTGCACTACATACATGAGGGACGCAGAACTTTTCTCATGAACTCTCCCGCTAATGAATTGGCTGACAAAAGCGGCGCTCAACTCCTTAAAGGAGCCAATCGAATTCGCAGGTAGGCGGCTATACCATCTTTGAGCCATGCCCGATAGGGTTTGAGGGAACGCCCTACACTTCAAGGCGTCGCTTGCAGGCTGCAACAGTAGTGCATTTGAGAACGTCCTAACATGGTTTGCGGGATCACCCGTTCCATCATAAGCCTTAATTGTCGGCATCTTGAACTTCTTTGAGATACGAGCATTCATCACCTCCTCAGTAAACGGGGGTGTGGGATCATCAGGATCCCCAAGTGGCATCAGATCCTTGGGGTTGCTCCTGGGGGTTTCCACCCTTGTTGTTCTTCCAGTTGGGGCGTCGGCCCTTCTCTGCCTTCTTGAAGACCTCTCCAGATCTATAATGGGAATCGGTCCTGAGGTTGGAGGAGGTTGAGTTTGATTCAACCTAGCTTGTTAGTTTGTTCTCTCGCAATATCTTCCTTTATCCTTAAAATATCGGCCTCATGAGCCTTGATTCTCTCAGCAGATGTCAATGGGGGTCCATCATGGATAGTTTGTGTTCTCCTTCTTGGTTCTCTGCTAGCACGTCGCCTCCTCGGGGCTTCATCACGATCATCATCATCAGACGATGAATCATTAGTATAGGGGCCAGAGTAGTCAACATACTCTCGATCTCGGATATATAAGGCGTGGCCACTTGGTCCAGGACCTTGAGTAATTGGAGGGTAGTTAGGCAGACCATACATCGGGTTGGTATTCATGGGGAGATCCGTAGTATGGATCTGTACCCCCGGTGGTAACGGGCGATTGGGATCAACCAGAGGAGAAACCACCATCTGAAGAGAGCTGGTTTCTTGGCCTGGGTGGACGACCATGGGTAATGTTCTCTCAGCATGGGGATTCATCCCTGGAGGTTGAGAAACTTGAGTTTGGGTGATCGCCCCTGTTGTTGGGGGTACTTGCTCAGTGACAGGCGGAGTAGAGCTAATTGGTAAAGCCTCGGTAGAGCTTGGTGCTGTTCTTCGTGTAGTTACCATGGTTGATGTCTTCTTCCCACAGACGGCGCCAAATGTTGTGGAATAAAAACCAGGTTACGAATTGTATTTAATGCTAGGATTGGTGAGCTTCGAGCTTTAATGGATGTTTCCGTGTTCGGGACTAATCGGTCCTCACAGAGTGTCTACGTATCTCGTATTGAGAATCAAGCCAAGACGTAGTTCTAGGTGATGGTGCCCTCGAGGCTATGGCGGCGAGAGCTCACCTAGGACGTAGTGACTTGTATGTCCTTATTCGAGGATTAAGCCTAAAACGTGGTGGGTGACGTATGGAGCTCTGCCAAAAAACGTGGTCCTGAGAATGAGGAGTCAGACCCTTTATATAGGCTGAGAAGCCTTAGAATCGTAGTAGGGTTAGATGACTTGGTGGGCAAGTCACCGCCTAGAAGAAGGTTCCAGATCCTAGGATGTAGTAACCAGTTTCCATGTTGAAATATGTGTCTTGGAGGCTAAGTCAGACAAGAGTAATATCCTTGTTTGACTCTTATTGCTGAGCTGGTTATTACCCCTAATATTAATTACGAAATTAATATTATAAATAGGGTTTGGGCTCATCTGGTGGGCCCCACGTTTGGACCATTCTAGGTCTAATTAATGCCAAATTAAATGTGTCTTTAGGGCTTACTTTTAGCCCATATCACATCTCATTTTAAATCAAACCATTTTAGCTAAAACAATTTATAAATTGCTTTATATACCATATTATTAGAAGTCAATTGATTGGTTATATTTTACAGGATTCTGTGGAATAAAATTCCTACAGAAAGAAGGTTCTCGTGTACTTGTGTAGACTCTCTGTGGTTTACTTCGTATTTTAAAAAAGGCTACAAACAGAAGGCACTGAGGTGGTTTTCAAATGTAAAGATATTCACAAAGAGATATGTCTTTGTTCCTATTTGTCAATGGTAGGTAACTTAATTAACTAATATTAGGTATTATATATGTCTTGTTATGCTTATTATTTGTACTGTATCTGATGGATAACTGTATATGTAATTAGCAACCACTGGAATCTTCTCATTTTGTGCAACTTGGGTGAGGATGTGGACTCGAAGACAAAAAGTCCATGCATCTTGCTATTGGATTCACTACAAAATATAGAGGGAGACATTAAGCCAATGATCAGAGAGTATGTCTTCAATGTAAAGTAAGCATTTAAATAATTTGTACTTGAAACTTTTTTTTCTAATACATTTAGTATAAATGGCAATCCTTAGATTTCTGTTGGCTATATATGCAAACGAAAAGCGAGAAGAGAGTAAAGACTGCATCAAAAACATTCCTATTAAATTGCCAAAAGTCCCCCAGCAGCAAGATGGCAGCAGATGTGGATATTTTGTTTTATACTACATTTATCGGTTTTTGATGAGTTGTCCTGACCATTTCAACCTTTCCGATCATTACCCTGGATTTGTAAGTTGGACATAATTTATTATTCATGTATCCTGTATGTAGTTCATGTATTCTATATATATATATATATGTAATGTAGCAACATGACTCTAAATTCATAGTGTTCTCTACCTTGTAAATATGCCAGATGAAAATTGATTGGTTCAGTCATAACGAAATTGACTCATTTTGTGAAAATCTACTTTCTCTTCACCTCAAAACAGGTGCAATAAAATATTTCAAATATTTGAATGTTTTAAGAGATGTAAATGAGGAAATTATACTTACACTTGCAACATTACTTGTTCAGAAAAGGAGCCTTCCTGTGAGGAGTCTGACGTTGAGATTCTTGATGATTTAAATGGTGAAATTAAATTAAAGGGTGATCCTGTGGAAGTTGACAAAGGTATGTACAACCAAATTTTTGTGTCTTCAAGTTACTTCTTGTTCACTCAGCTCTGAAAATCATTCATATCATTTCATTGTATTAATTTCTTAATCACTTTTTGTGCAGATGATCTTGGGAAGCAGGAACGAAAAGATGCCACAAAGAAAGAATATGGGAAGAAAGCAAAGAGAAATGAACCTTCTTCATCATATTCAAATGCACATCCAACTACATCGACTGGTGCAAAGCAAAGGCAGCAAAATGTCCGGAAGTCAGCAAGACCCGCAAATACTACCTGGGATGCTGATATTATAACTCCATTAAGAAAGTCGCCACGAACTGCAAGTAGAGTTCATAATCAGTTACGCCTTAACCAGGTTGTGAAACTTACACATGAAGACAAGGAACTTGAAGTGTTCACAAAACCTACTGGTACTGCCGGACAACAAAAATCACGAAATTCAGCTGATTTTTACCACCAATCGGGACCTGGACCATCATTTTCTTTGTTCGTTGATTTTACACAGTATGGGCCACTTCCTGTCATACCAAATCGAAAATTGGATAACAAGGATGATGATGACCAATTAAGGGCTAGACCATCATTTTCTTTGTGCGTTGATTTTACAAAATATGGGCCAATTCCAGTCATACCAAATCGACCGCGAGGAGGAGGAGGAGTGAATAATGGCAATATATCTTGAGGATGAGGAGGATACCCATGATAATTAAGATGAAAATTATATTTATATTTGTAACGAATTACTGGTGTTGTCATTTTTTGTCAATTTATTATGTATTACATTGAATTAAATTTCGTTTAATATATTTAATATTTTATGGTAGGCAAAAAATTCCTAGAATTAAAAGGATTTGAGTAGATAAAAAAAAAGGAATTTCAAATCAATTAGGTTATATGTACACTACATCATACGTGATCTTTGCCAACACTTTGTAAGCCCATTATTCGAATAATTATTTGAATACGGATTACTAGTAGGTCTGGAATTAGCGTTGTAAAACATTATAAATACAGCTTATTCTTCTTCCTCGTCCTTGTAATCAAAATTCGTAGGGTTTTGTTCATACAAAATCAGTTGCCTTGTAAAATTCGTAGAAAATTCATCGTAAGTCAGAATTCGTTGATTTTGGACTTGTCGGAAAGGTTTTTCGTGCTCTACAACTTCTTTTCTTTGAGTTTTCCAAGAAAACATCGTTTAGAGGTTTAAAAAGGCTAAATACAGGTCTGGTCAAAATTGAATACATGATCTAGGATGATTTGATTCTTGAGTTTCCGCATAGAAGTAAGTTTCTGATTGATCTTTCTAGTGTTTTCAAAATTATGTGCTATGTGTATGTATTTGTTATTAAAACTTGGGCTAAGTGATTATATTTTGAAGTTGTATGTATGTATTACTGTTATGTGTTGTGTGTAAATGATAATTTTGGGAATCTGATTTATACCATGGTTTGCGAAAATAAGAATAAGGATCGAGTCACCGGGTTGTAGTGGTCGTGGTATGATTATGGGTTTCAAGTTATTGTTGTTATGTGGTGTCGTATCGTATCGAATAAGAATATGTGTATCGAAAGTGATTGTTTCATGTATCGTATTATGTCGTATTGATTATCTTGTATAATACGTGTATACATGTTACTTGGTCTTACTAGTTGAATCGATTGGTTACTTGTTGGGCTGTATAGATCATTACTTACAATTTTCAGGTTCGGTGTAAGATCGAGTAGGATAGCATTGGAGTTCAAGGATCTTAGGTTCGGTGTAAGATCGAGTAGCATAGCATTGGAGTTCAAGGATCTTAGGTTCGGAGTAGATCGTCATCGTTAGCTGTATTTTTGTAATATTTATCCTTGTAATATACTTTTTGATTAATAAATTATAATTTGTTTTAGTTTTTGATTTAGAATTAATAGTTTGAAAAGTCGGGCTATTACAGTGTACTAGGTATGGGATTAGTACATTCTCTAGGATACGATCCTTTAGACCGTCAACAGGGATAGAATTTTGGAATAGATGTGTCACGGACTTTTGGAGTATAGGAGTTTGAGAATTTGGGAACCAAATTCATTTTAAGGAGGTTAGTATGTAATATACCGTAATTTTTAGATTAATAATAAAAAAAGAATAATAGAATAAAAAGGATTAAAATTAGATAATAAATGGGATTTAAAATTTGATTAGAATAATGGGCTTAAAACATGGATCAGATTTGAATACGAATTACTAGTAGGCCTAGAATTAGGGTTGTAAGACATTATAAATACAGCTTATTCTTCTTCCACGTCCTTGTAATCAAAATTCGTAGGGTTTTGTTCATACAAAATCAGTTGTCTTGTAAAATTCGTAGAAAACTCATCGTTAGTCAGAATTCGTTGATTTTGGACTTGTCGGAAAGGTTTTTTCGTTCTCTATAACTTTCTTTCATTGAGTTTTCTAAGAAAACATCATTTAGAGGTTTAAAAAGGCTAAATACAGGTCTGGTCAAAATTGAATACATGATCTAGGATGATTTGATTCTTGAGTTTCCGCATAGAAGTAAGTTTCTGATTGATCTTTTTAGTGTTTTCAAAATTATGTGTTCTGTGTATGTATTTATTATTAAAACTTGGGCTAAGTGATTATATTTTGAAGTTGTATGTATGTATTACTATTATGTGCTGTGTGTAAATGATAATTTTGGGAATCTGATTTATACCATGGTTTGCGAAAATAAGAATAAGGATCGAGTCACCGGGTTGTAGTGACAGTTTTCTGAAAATTTAGGACTGTTATCACCGGGTTGTAGTGGTCGTGGTATGATTATGGGTTTCAAGTTATTGTTGTTATGTGGTGTCGTATCGTATCGAATAAGAATATATGTATCGAAAGTGATTGTTTCCTATATCGTATTATGTCGTATTGATTATCGTGTATAATACGTGTATACATGTTACTTGGTCTTACTAGTTGAATCGATTGGTTACTTGTTGGGCTGTATAGATCATTACTTACAATTTTCAGGTTCGGTGCAAGATCGAGTAGGATAGCATTGGAGTTCAAGGATCTTAGGTTCGGAGTAGATCGTCATCGTTAGCTGCATTTTTGTAATATTTATCCTTGTAATATACTTTTTGATTAATAAATTATAATTTGTTTTAGTTTTTAATTTAGAATTAATAGTTTGAAAAGTCGGGCTATTACAATGTATTAGGTATGGGATTAGTACATTCTCTAGGATACGATCCTTTAGACCGTCGTCAGGGATAGAATTTCGGAATAGATGTGTCACGGACTTTTGGAGTATAGGAGTTTGAGAATTTGGGAACCAAATTCTTTTTAAGGAGGTTAGTATGTAATATACCGTAATTTTTAGATTAATGATAAAAAGAATAATAGAATTAAAAGGATTAAAATTAGATAATAAATGGGATTTAAAATTGGATTAGAATAATGGGCTTAAAACATGGATCAGATTTGAATACGAATTACTAGTAGGTCTAGAATTAGGGTTGTAAGACATTATAAATACAGCTTATTCTTCTTCCTCGTCCTTGTAATCAAAATTCGTAGGGTTTTGTTCATACAAAATCAGTTGTCTTGTAAAATTCGTAGAAAATTCATTGTCAGTCAGAATTCGTTGATTTTGGACTTGTCGAAAAGGTTTTTTCGTTCTCTATAACTTTCTTTCATTGAGTTTTCTAAGAAAACATCGTTTAAAGGTTTAAAAAGGCTAAATACAGGTTTGGTCATAATTGAATACATGATCTAGGATGATTTGATTCTTGAGTTTCCGCATAGAAGTAAGTTTATGATTTATCTTTCTAGTGTTTTCAAAATTATGTGTTATGTGTATGTATTTGTTATTAAAACTTGGGCTAAGTGATTATATTTTGAAGTTGTATGTATTACTGTTATGTGCTGTGTGTAAACGATAATTTTGGGACTCTGATTTATGCCATGATTTGCGAAAATAAGAATAAGGACCGAGTCACCGGGTTGTAGTGACAGTTTTCTAAAAATTTAGTACCGTTATCACCGAGTTGTAGTGGTCGTGGTATGAATTATGGGTTTTAAGTTATTGTTGTTATGTGGTGTCGTATCGTATCGAATAAGAATATGTGTATCAAAAGTGATTTTTTCGTGTATCGTATTATGTAGTATTGATTATCTTGTATAATATGTGTATACATGTTACTTGGCCTTACTAGTTGGATCGATTGGTTACTTGTTGGGCTGTATAGCTCATTACTTACAATTTTCAGGTTTGGTGTAAGATCGAGTGGGATAGCATTGGAGTTCAAGGATATTAGGTTCGGAGTAGATCGTCATTGTTAGCTACATTTTTCTAATATTTATCTTTATAATAGACTTTTTGATTAATAAATTATAATTTGTTTTAGTTTTCGATTTAGAATTAATAGTCTGAAAAGTCGGGTTGTTACACCTATTCACTCCGTGAGGTTCAACAGTTTATTTGGCCAATTGTTCATCTTTCGACATATTTTTATCACCACTAGATTTTTCAAATTAAGTTAAAAAATAATCTCCCAATCCCATCAATATTTCAATTTCATCGATCAGAACTTTCTTCATCCATTGTAACTTTAAAAGATGTACCTTCCTCTATAGAACTTACAATAGTATGATCAAACTGTAGTTTCTTTCGTGAGCTCATCATTCGTACCTTCTCATTGTTGATGTCTTTTATGGTAACAAACTTATGCTTTGCTGGATTCTTTTCTTTAACTTTAATGGGAGTTGTTTTGGCCTTATAATAACATGTGTTTGCATTTGCTCCATTGGGACTATCTCTTTGTCAACATCACATTCAATAAAAAAATCCACAAAATCCACTGTGCTTTTTTTAGTTAACTCATTAACAGCAGCATCATCTTTCACCAAATTCCAGCCATCACTCATGTCTTTTCTGAAATATACACCTCCAATCTCCTTGTATTTAAGATCATCTTTGACTCACTACATTAGTACAGAATATGAAAATCTATCAAGACCAATATCCAAATAAGTCACAACTGAGCTGCCAAGATACTAGTTTTTATTGAAATTCCAGTTGTAGTGCAATCGGAAGGTCATTACTTCATCTGCGATCCTGTTACAAGTTTAAAAAATACAATAGTATTGGTCATATAATTAACATGTTACAATGCAATAAAGAAATTTTTAAATCTTATTTAATCTCATTTAACCATGGTAATATAATTTAATCTAATTTGCATACTCTATTGAGTTCATTTTGAATAGGTAATCTAATCTACAAAATTTACATGATTTTCAGCCTTAAAATTTATTTTTGTGTTTAATCTACATCTTAAACCTGATTCACAAATTTGATCATATTTGCATAAAAACATTGAACAAAAGTGACATATGTAATATAATTACATACCATGCCTAATTAATAGCTAGTTTTTTCCAATGGATTGGATGGAATGGGAATTTGTGCTGTTGGGATATCATCTCGGGACCAATCAACTTCATCATCTTGATTTATTATAGATAATTGAAAGTCTATGTCATGGGAGAACTCCCCATTTATGCCATCTTCAATCATATATTTTCATCTTCTGCATCAGAGAACTCGATCCCTTAAGACCTTCTTTAATGGATAATGCAAATGTTTTTTAACAGGATCTTGAATGTAAAACACTTGCTGCACTTGTGTTACCGCAGAAGTAAATGTTCAAATTTCTTATTCGTACGTCAATTGTTAGGTCTCATGTTGTTTTCATTATAAATGCTAGTCTATTGTAGTCGGCTCAGATTTATTAAAAATTTCTGAATTTATGATTTATATCGGCGATTCAGGAGGCTGAACACGGAGCCATAGATATAGAGGAAGATGGAGCAGTTGGAGAGAATGATGGAGAGGACGTCGATGGACAAAATGATGGAGAGAGGATGTTGATGGTGGACAGGATGAGCAGTAGGGCTCAGATCATTAGATATTTTGGAAATATATTTTATGGCGATGTAATTATCGAATTGTTTTAGCACTGTTTTGAGTACTTATTTAGACGTTCGTGTTGTAATTATTACATTTTGGTGATATTAAGATGTTTGTTTATGTTGATTATGTTTGGTTTTGACTTTGTTGCTTAAGATTTATACTTGATTGTTTGCTGGTTTTATTGCATGCACAAAGTAAGTGTGAGAGAAATATCAGATTTTAAAATAATTACATACAATTTTCGACCATTTTAACCTACTAATATTATAAAAACGACTGAAACTGATAATTTCCTTGCCTAGAAAACCAACTGTATTTAACTTAAAATTGACCGTATTCATATTAGGGATATTCTGAATGGTACCCTTCTGGTTTTGACTTTTCCAGATGGTACCATTCATTCTTTTTGACTTACGAGTGCTGCCCTTGTATTTTAGGTTTCGTGTATGTTATACCATTCCGTTAGTCCAAACGTTAAAATACAAGTAAATGACCTAATTTCCTATTTAAACATCAATTGTTTCGCACTTTCAATAATCATAACATTGTGTTACTTATAGAAACATCATATCCATCAAAATATTTGGACAAAAACAGTTCCAAACTTCAGAAAATAAGTTTATGAATATTCTCAATAATACCATTATACTATTGACTTTTTTATAATTGATGCCATTAAGTTTTTGACTTCTATGTATGGTACCCTTACATTTTAACGTTTGGGTAACGGAGTGATATAATATAAATGAAACCTAAAATATAAGGGTACCACTCGTAAGTCAAAAAGAAAGAATGGTACCATCTGGAAAAGTCAAAACCAGAAGGGTACCACTGAGAATATCCCTTCATATTAAACCGACCACATTCATACAAATTTGGTCGATTTTGATTTGGTCGGATTCCAAATTGCTAAAATATCCATGTGTACAAACCGACCATTTTTTACACATATGACCGGGTTTCTAAAACTGACTAAATTTTAGTCTGGTATAACGGTCGGTTTAACCTGGCTATCATGTGATATGGTATAGACACGTTGCACTGGGGACCATGCTCTAAAGCCGACTATATTTTAGTCGGGTAAAACTAGGGCTGGCAATTTTGGACCCGTGACACGAACCCAACCCTCACTACGCCATAGATGGCCTATAGCAACCCCCAAACTGTGTTACCATAGACCCCTGTTTGAAGTTACCATAGGCCAAAATAGGGCTATGGTAACACTTCAGCTGTGTTAGGTTCTCAGCAGTAACTATAGATATCTAAGGTAACATCAAAACACAGCCTAAGGTAACATAGCAAATGTGGTTACCAAAAACCTCTATAGCAACATCTTAAATACTCTATAGCAACATAGTTTGTGTGTTACAAAAGATGATACAATTTTGCACATGGACAACTGTAGGGCCCACATCTAGGTGGGGTCAACAATCTATTGTAACACCCTCTTTTACCAATTGTAACACATTGAGTGTTACATAATTAAAATCATTTATAACTAATTTTAATAACAAAAAAAATTATGAAATTTAAATATTACAATTTCAAGTAAAAGAAATCAAGAACCAAATTAATTACATTTCAATAACATCATCCAACATCATTTCAATAACATCATCTAGTACAAAACCAATGTGTCAAATCATAGTTACAAAAGAAAGTGTGTATAGTCTGCTGGTAAAGACAATGACTTTATCCATCATATGCTCGTCTCTGGCTCCACATCTTCCCCTTTTCTTTTCTTTCTTGTATCGGAAGTTCTTTGCTCTTGTTGCTCAGCCTTCTTTTGAGCTCGAACTAAGGCTCTTTTTGCACGAGGACGCATTTCTCGTACTTGACGAGGAGGCATCACATAGTCTTCAACATGCCTGTCACCAAATGGGTGTTCACTGCCAGCAAAAATTCTCAGCTTACGATCTCTATCCTATGTGAAGGGCAACAATGATTTGTCAATAACCACCGTCATCAAAATAAACAGGACAAATTTTTTGATCAGAACTTTGGAAAAAACCACTAGTTAGATACCTTAGAAGAAACATGAGATCAACAGAAATGATTTACTTCATACTATTCATTAAACATACGTTTCTGTTGTACGTCCATTTCTTTATGTTCATTGTCAGCAGGGAAATCAAATGCAAAAAAAATCTGATCTGATTATTGTGTGACACACACTCCTACTTATAAGATTTGATAAGGTAGTTGTTATAACAACTAAACTACATCTGCTGATTATGTGGCAAGTATGGGTAAGCAACGATACATAGAACTGGTTTATTCTACAGGGCCATTTCCTTATGTCTGGTTGCCATTTTGATTTATAATAATCCCCATTACAATAATTTGTTTCTCTAAATGACACGCGGGTTATGTAAATTTGATTAAATAAATACTATGAACTGTATACATAACCTATACAGTTCAAGAGGGAGGTTTATAACATAGGCTGACCTAAATAAATACATGAAAATTTTAATATGAACTCACATCACGTAATTTATTCCTTGGCAGCATGCGCATCACAGCTTTATGGATGACTTCAGTAGGATCCTTAGCCATTTGGTCCTTCAAACTCCTTTCCTTTTGGTGGCCAATATACCTACACCACAGACAGAGTATAAGCATCAAGATCGAGATCCTAAACATTAACTGAATGAAGTGTGAGCTACACCACAGACAGAGTATAAGCATCAAGATAGAGATCATAGACATTAATGAAGTGTGAGCAGTAACAAACTATGACAAGATCATTGATATTATAAGTTCGTCATTCAAAACTTCCAAAAACATGCAACTTAGATAACCAGTGGACTATGAAACTGTATAATGTAATTTTCTTAGATGGGATGTCAATAATATAATCAAATATCATGACTTGTGATGTCAATAATATGTAGAATTTGATACGTCACTCATACCTCATATATAATTACAAGTTATACCTTTCTGTCAAGTACTTGTTAATAAGATCCGTACTTTCTTTTGATTGATCTGTAAGATTTTTCTAGTCCCATGGCAATTCTTTTAGTTGGACAGTTACATATATAACTAGTTGGTAAGTTACATAAAGTTATTTAAACACTACTAAAGACTACCCAAGAGTACCACATTACAAGAACCAGACAACAACAGTTTTAGTAGGATGCATATGTAAAATTCTAAAAGTATGTCGCCCAAGGTAAGAAGACTCAAGAAATCACCTGCTGGAACTGCGGGTGCCTGTAAATGGATGGATCTTTTGCTGTTGAACCAAATAAGAGCTCCTGTCCTTTCCTCTTCTTCAACAGTAGAGTAAAATGAAAAAAAATTGCACCAAATTTATATAGATTAATTAAGCAAAGTAAAGGATCATATATTCTTGCAAGGTATAATAATAATACACCATTAATCTTGAAATCATACCAAGAAACAAAGAAAAATATACCAGAGTAACTGAATAGAGATATGCACTGAATAGAAACAAAAATAAGCTCCTCTTTTTTGACTTTCAACCTATACATAAGTGATGTGCAATATATATGATCAACCTAGGAATTTCGATCAACAAAGCCCCCATAAGTCCAAAACATGTTGCAATTTGAATAAAGCTTCCATATGCAACTAGTACTACAGTCTAAGATGGAGGTACAGAATTTACACCAGTAGTCACTTCGAGTAATCCATCTAGAGGCTGAAAAAAAATGATTAATATAAGCAAATTTAGACCTACTAATTTTGATGTTATCACGGAATTATAAAGTTTTTCCACTTCTATGTTTCAATAGATTAGTTCAAATCACAACTTCACAACAAACAGGGAAGTAACAAGGGCATGTAGAAGACTTACCGGATGACGGAAAGCACACTTTGGGTTCAATTATCTACATAGAGATAATTTCAATTATCTAAATATACAATATCATAAATATACAACATCAACATATAGCTTTTTATAATCAACATATAGTTTAATCACTATCAATTTAACAGATTTAGGTATATATAGGCAATATTGCGGATGCCTTCATCCTCAAATTCACAGTGGTTAAAAAGAAGACTAATTATCTTCTCAACACTAGAATCCTGGATGAACATTCCTGATCACCTGCAGCAAGGTAAAGTACAACCACACATTGTGCAATAGAAAATAGAGCTTGTTTTCCAAAACTACCGCCAGACTTAAGAGATGGTATATCAGTTGATACCTATAATCGTAGATCATGTGCTTTATTTTAAAACAGCGTAAACTAGAGCTTTGTGTTAGGGTGCTTCTTTAATCTACGTGAGCTTCTTGTAAACAGCTAAAAGCGACTTTTCGGAAAAACGAGACACATGTATATAATACATGTATATAGTACTATGCAACTTACACCCTTAGCCAATCCATCAGACAAACGCAAAATTAGAGAAATGAAGAGATAAAGTACACTTATAGCATTGTTATACTTCAAATAATCGATATTCTGCATAAACAAATCCACTCATAGTTAGTACATAGTACTAAAATCATAGCAGGATAGATAAGAAAGTCTTATCATATGTAAAAGGGGGAAACGTACCCATTCAGCAAAGGTTCTGGCATCTTTTTCCTCGTTGCCAAGAGAATCGGGCATTCTATGACTACAAGTGTATTATCTACAAAATTGAAGTATTTAAAATTCGGTCATTACATTCACAAGTCATAACCAACAAAAACAATTATTAAGAACGAAAAACAAGACAGATCAAGAACAAAAATTATTTACCCTGCATTTGAGTAGATTCCTAACTTAAGACCCTTCCGGTGAACATAGTCTGGAGAGAGATGAATAAGTTAATTTAAAATTAATTATGCATATCACAGAGATGAAGCCACCAAATAGAAATACAAGTAATCCACAGAAAAGGCATATATACAAAAATCGTATAATATAATTCGACCCTTGTCTACACAAATTTGAGAAACATGACATAGTAAATTAAAAAAAACATACATACATGAGAGAGTAGGGGAGAGATAGATAGGGAGTGAGAGACAGAGGGAGAGAGAGAGAGGGGGGGGGAGAGAGAGAGATAGAGAGATAAGGGGAGAGAGATAGAGAGAGGGACGGAAAGAGAGGCAAAGAGAGATTTACAATCTCCTCCTGATTACAATCTCCTCCTGGTTTTCTAAGTTTTTGACCCGGCTAGAATCCTAATTGAATCGTGGAAGGAAGCTTCGATTGACCCTGCTCGAACCCTAATTGAATCTATGAGAGAGGCGAGAGAAATGAGGGTGAGAGGAATGAAAGTGAGAAATGAATGAGAGAAAGGAGAGAAATGAAGGTTTACTTGCTTTTCCCCAATTCTGAATTGTCGTTTGCCCGCTCTCTATTTTGGTTTGCCGCTCAACACTGCTAATCAATATATATATAATGAACATAAAAATAAAATTATTATATTAAAATATATAATATATATAGAAAAAAAATCATATTAAAATTTTGTTTAATAATATTTAATGAACATAAAAATAAAATTATTTATCTTAAAATGTTTTAACCTTTATAAAAATTTCTTTATTAAACTTTTAATGATTTAGTTAAAATTTAATAATGTTTGGATATTACTTTATTTTAAAACCTTTTTATGTGAAATTTATAAACAAAATTTATTATTTATGAAAAATCAATAATTTAATTATTTGATGGAATATTACGTTTTAAAATGTTTATTTCAATGATTTTGTTAAAATTAATTATTTTTAAAGTCAAATAATTATTAAATCATTAATTTTATATTATATAAAATTTTTGTTAATGAATACTCTATGGTAACACACCGCATGGTGTTAGCCCACTGTAACATACTTTTGTACCTATGGTAACACCACAATCAAAAGGTTGCGATAGGTCAAAATTTTCATAGCTATAGTAACACCCATAGTGGTAACACCCATGCCAAAAGGTTGCTATAGGCCATCTATGGTGTAGTGCCTCATGGACCGGGTTCGAATTTATATTTTTCGGGTTCGGGTCGATTTCGGGTTTACCCAAACTTGACCCGAAAAAATCGGGTTGGGTTCGGGTAACCCGAAACCGACCCAAATATATATATATATATATATATATATATATAGGGTTTTGCTCAAATGAGAACCCCCTATTATTGTGAGAACTTAGATCTAATCTCAGCCCCACAATTTTTATCAGCTTTAAATCACATCCACACAAATTAAGTACACACATTAATACCCAGTACACACACAAACACACCCATTTCACTCACGCACTACACAGACACATATACAGACACGCACGCACTACACACCCACTCCCACCAACAACCTCCACCTATCTCCTACATCTCCGACATCGTTTTCGACACGAACCACCACCGAAAATCCAATCGGAAAGAGCATGGCGGCGTGAAACTCCAATTAAAAAAGAGCTCCGTCGATCGGAGTCTGAAGTTGGACAATATTTATGAAATCGTAGGAGAAAGTAGAGATATTGAGTAACGAAGAGTAGAGAGATGGAAATTAAAATGTAACATTTTCTGTTTTTTTCAATTTAGTTCTTCGTTTTCGAATATATATGTATATATGTGAAGAAATTTTTTCTGATTTTTTTTTTTTTGCTTTGATATCTGTTTGGATGTTGATCAGTACATGGGTTGATTGGCTGTTTATTTATGGTGATTTTTGTGCTCCGGTGGTGATTTGTTAATGGTGGTCGAAGGTGGTGGTGGTTTGGTCGCGGTGATTTTCGTTTTTCGGTGGTGATTTTTTATTTACAGATGGTCGGAGTGGTGATTTTTGTGTTTCTGGTGGTGATTTTTTGATTTCCAGTGGTTTGTCGGTGGTGATTTTTGTGTTTTGGCGGTGATTTCTGGTTTGGCGGTGGAGATTTTCTGGTGGTCGCCGGAGGTGATAGCGGTTGTCGGTGGTGGTTGCCGATGGTAGTGGATGGTTGAATTAGAAAGAAGATGGTGAAATCCCAAAATATTAAAATATTAAATGAATGGTAAGAGATAAATATAATGTATTTAAATGGGTGGATAGGATTAGATCTCATATATCACCATAAGTGGTGGTTCTCATATCTCACCAGAAGTGGTGGTTCTCACCTGAGTAAGACCCTATATACATATATATATATATATATATATATATATTTAAATGAATATATTTAAATATATATAAATGAATGTAAATGAATATATATTTAATATATATACATATATAGAAATATATATATATATATATTTAATATATATATATATAATTATTTTTAATATATATATATATATAATTATTTTCAGGTCGGGTTACCCGAAACCCACTCGTGTCGGGCTCGGGTTGAGCACCTGGACCCATTAAATTTTCGGGTCGGATTCGGGTTGGGTGCTACTGACCCGACACAAACCCGACCCGAAACCCGAAATTGCCAACCCTAGGTAGAACAGTCGATTTTAACTTGGTTATCATGTGATGTGGTATTGACACGTTGCACCGGGGACCAAGCTCAAAAACTGACTAAATTTTAGTCTAGTACAATGGTTGGTTTTAACCTGGCTATCATGTGATGGGGATCACGCCACATGTTGGTGATATGTCATAAAGATGGACCCGACATGTCAGCTTGGGACCCAGCCACGTCAGCGGACATGTGTTGTTGACAATCAATCAAAGTTAAGGACGGTCAATGCCAAAACCGACCGTTTTCATCCAGTTCTAACCAGACTTTTCCCGACCAAACAGTACGGTCGGTTTTCGTTAAAACCGACCATATCCTCCTTAAAATGACCAATATTTTGATGAGAACTGACTTTATTTCTTGTAGTGTTAGATCTAATATCGTATAAAAAGTTTATAGGAAAGTCCACAAAGCAAGTAAAAATATCATTTTTCACCCAACAAGTATTTGAAGTCTGCTGACCACCTTTTTTATCCTATTTAGTAAGAAAAATAATTAAATTTTATATTGTATCGTTCGAAATTAATCGAGCATATATTTGTATATATCTTAGCACTACAACAAAAACAGGCATTTTTGACAAACTTTTTGGCCTGTTTTTTGCCGGAAGAATGCTTCCTTCTGACAGAATTAGTCTGTCAGAAAAGTCCTTGTCAAATGTTCGTATTTGCATCGGAAATTATCAATTGCGTCGGAAGATAACGAGGGCCCCACTTTCTCTTTATTATATTATTAAAATAAACATCTGACATAAAAATTTGTCAGAAGTTTGATTTTTGATTGTTATCTATAAATAAACTAGATAAGAATAAAATATTCATGTATTATATTCCAACAAACCTTCTGTCGGAAGTAGAAATTAGATAAATACGTTTTTCTATTGAATCCAATATACAAATCTTCTGACGGCTAAAGTTGTCATATGTTATCACAAGCTACTAATCTGTAATACCATTATTTACATTATCCTCAAAACTTGAAATTAGCAAAAACTACTACAATTACAATATCATAACAAATAGCATCCGAAATTAACCATCCATACACAAAACAAGCTTAAGAGCGGCAAAAGTCACCATGGACAACATACTTAATACAATAACAAATAGTTCTTACATAAAAACAATCCCATGATTCTAAGAGTGCCGTCAGATAAAAGAAAGTTTGTACCAAAGATATTCTAAAACAAAGATGTTCCCTTCCCCTTCTTGCCTCCACAAATCTCAAAATGCTTGCATCTCTGCAGACCAATAGGATAAAGATAAGCTAAGCTAAGCTAGTATGCAAACTCAAATGAACTAGAATGAAGGGTATGTGATTATTCAAAAATGAAAAGCTAACCTTGATAGGATGCTGCGACACATGTGTGCTGCCCTGGTATTGCAGCCTCAACACAATTATACTAATAAAATAATAAACTTCTGACGACATATCACCTTGGAATTTCCGTCAGAAGATCTATTTAGCCCACCAATTATACTAGGCTTAATGACCTTTTGGCCCTTCAAGTTTGCGCAGTTATACCCATAAAACCCTAAGGTTTAAAGTCGTTCCTTTTCGCCCCACCAACTTCAAAAATGTACCTTTTAGCCACAAACCGTCGTCTTTGACCTTTAAAAGGCGACGGTTTTGTGTCAAAAAGATGACGGTAAAGTGGCTAAAAGGTATATTTCTGAAGTTGGAGGGGCAAAAAGGAACGACTTTAAACCTTAGGGCTTTATGGGTATAACTGCGCATACTTGAAGGGCCAAAAAGTCATTAAGCCATTATACTAATAAAATAATCAACTTCTGACGACATATCACCTGCTGTCGGATGTTAGCTTAACTGTCTGTCAGAAATTTACGTCCGTCATAAGTTAGGTGCTAAAATCAGCTCCGTCAGAAGTTTGCCGTCAGAAAAGCCTATATTTGTTGTAGTGTAGATAATTTCATTGTCAATTTATCATGTATTACATTGAATCAAATTTTTGTTTAATACTTACTATACTATAATGCGAAATATGGTTAATTTGTGGTTTGGTTAACCCTTTTTTCGTTATCCCGTTATACCCTATTTTTGGTTATCCCTTATTCACAACCGTTAAATCTTCGATTCAAATGGATTAGATACAACAATACTAAAAGTTGTTATATACATAGGTCTAAGGATCTGTTGTGGATTAAAATCTAGGTCACGAATTTGTAATTAATGCTAGGGTTAGGGAGCTTCTTGCTTCAATGGCTGTTTCCGTGTTCGAGACTTATCGGTCCTCACAGAGTGCCTACGTATCTCGTTATTGAGAATCAAGCCAAGACGTAGTTCTGAGAATGAGGGGTCAGACCCTTTATATAGGCTGAGAAGCCCTAGAATCGTAGTAGGGTTAGGTGACTTGGTGGGCAAGTCACCGACTAGAAGAAGGTTCTAGTCTCCTTCCATGTATGAATCAGTTTCCATGTTGAAGTATGTGCCTTGGAGGCTAAGTCAGGCAAGAGTTTTATCCTTGTTTGACTCTTATTTGCTGAGCTGTTTATTACCCCTAATATTAATTACGAAATTAATATTATAAATAGGGTTTGGGCCTATCTGGTGGGCCCCATGTTTGGACCATTCTAGGTCTAATTAATGCCACATTAAATGTGTCTTTAGGGCTTACTTTTAGCCCATATCATTTGCCCCCCAACTTCTAGGAAAACTGATCAGGTTTTCCTTGAAGTTATAACGGCCTTATTCGAGACTTGGGTCAGGGTCTATTGCTCTTACATGAGTATTTTCAACAACATCATCTTAACGTAAAGCGTGGAGTAGTCAGTGTTAAACGCCACTACACAGCGCTAATCAGCCTTAAACAACGTTTAAACAGTGTTAAACGATGTTAAATGGCATAAAACGACACTAACGACACTAACCGGTGCTAATCAGTGCTAATCAACACTAATCTGTGCTAACAGGCACTAAACAGCGCTTAAACGGCACTAATCTGTGCTAACAAGCACTAATCTGTGCTAATCGGCACTAATCTGTGCTAACAGGCACTAAACAGCGCTTAAACGGCACTAATCTGTGCTAACAGGCACTAATCTGTGCTAACAGGCACTAATCTGTGCTAATCGGCACTAATCTGTGCTAATCGGCACTAATCTGTGCTAATCGAAGGAGATTCGGGACAACTGCAGCCTCTTCCGGGCAGCTAGTCAGCCGACAAGGGTCCTGGTCAGCTGCAAGGTGCTCCTGGTCGGCTGCCAGGAGATCCTGGTCGGCCACCAGGAGATCCTGGTCGGCTGCCAGGAGATCCTGGTCGGCCAGACCCCCTCTGTGGCACCTGGTCGGCTGCCAGTGCTCCTTGGTGGCTGACAGGTGCGCCTTGGTGGTTGACAGGTGCGCCTTGGTGGCTGACAAGTGCGCCTTGGTGGCTGACAAGTGCTCCTCGGTGGCTGAAGGTGCTCCTGGTTGGCCAGACCCTTCCCATGGCACCTGGTCGGCTGCCAGTACTCCTTGGTGGCCTGCCAGGTGCTCCTGGTTGCCTGCCATGTGCTCCTTGATCGTCGGCAAGTTAACGGGAGACCCATGTTGACTTTTAATGATGCCACACGATGTTTAAATGACGTTTCAATGTTTGTTAAACGACGTTAAATGACATAAAACGACACTTCATGGTGCTAATAGACTCTATGCGGCGCTAAGTTGAAGGTCGATGTTTGTCCCGGAATGTAAGGAAACTTCAACAAAACCATCAAACGATCCTTCCAACTGACGGGAGGTGCCAAGATGAGTGCCGGGAAATCAGCTGATCCCCCTTCGTGGCACCCGGTCGGCTGTCAGGTGCTCCTGGTCGGCTGCCATGTGCTCCTGGTCGGCTGGACCCTTCCCGTGGCACCTGGTCGGCTGCCAGTGCTCCTGGTTGCCTACCAGGTGCTCCTGGTCGGCTGCCAGGTGCTCCAGGTTGCCCGGGAGTGCTTGAGCGACATTTCAATCTACGTTGAATGATGTTGAATGGCATAAGACGGCACTATACGGTGCTAACCGATGCTTGAACGACACTTAGTTGGAGATCGATGTTTGTTCCGAAAAGTGAAAAACCTTCAACAGAGCCATCAAACGATTCAACCAACTGACGGGAGGTGTCAGGAGGTCGGATGAAGCTCCTCTGTGGCACCTGGTCGGCTACCAGGTGCTCCTGGTCGGCCAGACCCTTCCCATGGCACCTGGTCGGCTGCCAGTGCTCCTGGTTGCCTACCAGGTGCCCCTTGGCTGCTTTGTCGTGCCTCTCAGAGCTTTTCACAATGCTTGGAATCTTGTTCTTGAATCACGTCCTTGACATTCGTATGTTGTATACTCCCTTCCAGGGCATAATCAGTCTCTTTATTAACAAAGATTAACTGATAGTGTTTTATCTTCCTTAAACGTAATCAGCTTCTTAAGCTTAGATGAGTGTCCTAGCACAACTAGTTATTATTTCTCCGTGTAGATCCTTCTTTTCTTTCCCGGAATCATACGAACTGATATAACTTTTGCCAGATATAGCAGATGAGTTCCATTTTCTTTCATGCATAAACGACAGATGACCTGCAAACACGAACCGAGCTGTGTTTCAACCTGATATAGGAGGTCACCCATCTTCCTGGTCGGCTTCCAGGAGATCCTGGTCGGCTAGGGACCTTCCAAGGTTGTAGAAAACTCCATGAGCTTCGCGTGGACTGTAAGATCGTCCAAATCTGATACCCGGAGCTCAAGATATGGCCTAAACAGCGTGAGGGCCTCTTGGGTGCTCATGGTCGGCTGCCAGGAGATCCTGGTCGGCTGCCAGGTGCTCCTGGTCAGCCAGACCTCCTCCATGGCACCTGGTCGGCTGCCAGGTGCTCCTGGTTGCCTGCCAGGTGCTCCTGTTCGGATGCCAGGTGCTCCTAGTTGCCTTGTTGTGCCTCACAGAGCTTTTTCGCAATGTCTGGAGTCTCGTTCTTGAATCATGACCTTGATTTTTGGTTGTTAAGTACCTCCTTTCAAAGCATAGTTATTCTTTTCATTAGCAAAGCTAATCTCTTGCAATCCATCTTCCTTAAACGTAATTAACTCTTAATGCTCAATTAAACGCTCAAGCGCAGCCTGGCACAATTTACTCGCTTGTTGAATCCTTGGTCTTGAACCTTGAGTTCATTCATGGTTGTTGGTTATCATCAACCCTTAACTCTCATTCTAAGATGTAAAAATGATGAAGTCCCTTAGTTCTTGCCCCCCTTGCTACATATGGTAGAGATCTTGATTCTCGGTTGATCGTTCAAGAAGTTCCCTTGCCACTCGGCACTTGACTTCAAGTTTGGTGTGCCTTGGCTGGTTGTCAACCCTTTATCTTGATTCTAGGTTTCCAACCTTCTTCTTATGCTCACAGGACCTTACTTTGGTTTGAATTCGATTGACGGCTCTTGATCCAAGTCCTTAAACTCAAACGACAAACTCCATTAGAGGTAGACAGCCTTTTTGGCCATCAAGGCTAAAATTTTGTGTCAGGATTTGAGATTCAAGATTTTAAGTATGTAATGACAAAGGACCTCTTATCTCAACATTCTCACTAATAGTTTCTGTGCCTTCAAGGCATTACTAGGGAGCCAACCAGTCTCAGGATGAGCTTTTAAGAGGGTCTATCCTTCAGCTTACATCAACTGGTGCTACCAATTTCGAAATAATAGACGGGGCCTTCAAGACCTGGAAGTAAACACTTCCGGCATAGTTCTCTATCTCAGAAGAAGTAAACTTAGATTGGGCATCAGCCTTAACGTTCTGTTCTCTCGGAATGTGCTTCTCATACCATTCATCAAACTGAGTCATCACGGCCTTCACGACTCTCAAGTACTTTGTCGTAGTTTGAGATTCTTGACTCTCATGATTCTATCCAAGCCCAATCCGGCTATCAAGGCTTCATACTCAGCTTCGTTGCTGGTTGTTGGGAAGTCAAACTTCAAAACATACTCAACTGTTAACCCATCGGGGCTTTGCAAGACCAAAACTGCACCACTAGATTTTGTTTTTGATGCTCCATCAAAATAGAGCACCCAATATTCCTTTTAATCAGGTATAAGCTCCTCATCTTTATCCTTTCTTCCAGGGGTGGTTACTATCTCCTGCCCCCCGACTTCTTGGTTGCGAATGGCACATTCAACCATGAAGTCCGCCAATGCCTGAGCCTTGATGGTTGTTCGAGGCTTATACGTGACGTCAAATTCTCCAAGCTTAATTGCCCACTTGATCAGCCTTCCACTGGCCTTCGGGCTATGCAATATGTTCCTCAATTGCTGGTCCGTCAGGACTTCAATCTTGTGCACCTGAAAGTACGGTCATAGCTTTCTCGAGGCGGTTACCAATGCCAGAGCAAACTTCTCAATGTTATAGTGATTCAACTCAGCTCCGTGCAAGACCTTGCTCACATAGTAGATAGGTCCTTGAACCTTATTCTCTTCTCGAATGAGAACATCACTCAATGCTTGTGCAGATACCGCCAGGTATAGATAAAGAGTCTCTTCAAGACTAGGTTTGGCCAACAACGGGGCTTCAATCATGAATTTCTTCAGCTATTCAAAGGCCTCTTGGCTCTCAAGGGCCCACTCAAATTTTTTTACTTTCTTCAATGCTTGAAAGAAAGGCAAGCACTTGTCACCAGACTTGGAGATGAATCTCCCTAGGGTTGCAAATCGGATATTTAGCTTCTGTACATCTCGTATAGAGCGGGGTGGTTCCATGTCCATAATTGCTTTGATCTTATTAGGGTTGGCCTCTATGCCTCTTTTTGAAACCATCAGACCTAAAAACTTTCCTGATCCAATGCCGAAAGCACACTTGGCTAGATTCAACATCATCTTGTGGTGTCTCAACACTTCAAATGCCTCTCTCAGGGGGCCTGTCGGCTGGCATGCGTTCGGCCTTGAGTGTTGAACGTCAATGTTCGAAGGTTGAATGTCAATGTTTGAAATTAATCAAGGGTTTTCAATCTCAAGGGTGTTTTAAATCACTGAAATATCTATCAGAGCTTCCGGTCCAAGGCCATGGGGTCTTTGATCAGCCCCACGAGGTCTGGAACCTTCCCTAGGAGGTTTTCAATCTTCATTTCAGGGTTAATATTCAAGTGTTGAACGCTGGTGTTCAGATATTTAACGTCGGCGTTCTGGATCGAGAATTCAAAAATTACATGTTGGTTTTCAAGATTCAACCTTTGGATCTTAATTGGAGGTTCATGACCCCCTCAATTTTGGCCTTCATAACTAATCTTGGCCTTCATGGCTAATCTTGGCCTTCATGGCTAATAACCTGTGTTTCTCAACCTAGGATTCAGGGTTGATTCCTCGATTTAGATTTTGATAAATGCAATCCCATGGGCTTCTTGCCTTTTAAACTTCTAAGACGAGAACTTGCTTGAACTTATTAATCCCTGTTCAAGGACCCTTAATAATGCATGTTCTCTACTAGTCTTCATCCTTGGATTCTCAACCCAAGTACTTAAGAAATATTGAAGAGTAGTCAGTCCTTAACATCCTCGGCCTTCCATGGCTTTGATTGTTGTTGCGTATGGCTTTTATCTGCTTGTCTTTTATCCAGGGTCCTTCACGGACTTAAACTTTTACTTGGTCTTGCTGTAACCTAACTCTTGACCCTTCGGGGTATGCATTTGTTTGTTTTCCATCCATGTATTTTTTATCTTCGGTACTCGGTCATCCTTGACTTGCACTCGTCAGGTGATTGGCACATAAATAAAATCACACCATCAATGAATGGAAATCAAACTTGCATTAATAACTTGAAATGGGTTCAACCCTTACATAAAGTACTACTATCCTACTCGGAGCAACATGCTCTGCAATAGTTTCAATGAACCTTATTTCTACTTCTACTAGATAAATATGAAGCTAAGTCCTACTAGACTAGGCCTGCATCACTTGATTTTATTTTTGATGCTCCATCAAAATAGAGCACCCACCACTCCTTTATGGTCTCCACCTCCTTATTCTGAAGTTCACTTCCTGCTTGGGGTACTACCTCCTGCCCCCCGACTTCTTGGTTGTCAATGGTACATTCAACCATGAAGTCAGTTAACGCCTTAGCCTCAAAGGCCGTCCGAGGCTTCTGTGTGACGTCCTCTGCTAGCCCTTCTCGGTGTTCCTTATTACTGCGGACATCCATGTCTTCAATCGGAAGAACCTGCCCCCCGACTCCGTTAGGCCTTAACGCGGCTACATAACAGCTTCGTGCCATCTTTTGATCGCCTTTATGTTCTCCAACACCATTCCTGGTTGGGAACTTGATCTTCATATGATAAGTTGAGGCAACAACCTTGAATGCATGAAGTCCAGTCCTTCCGAGGATAGCGTTGTACATTGAAACCGCCTTGATTACCAGGAAGTTCAACCTCTGAGTGGCCTTCTTGGGCTCCTGTCCAATAGTCATAGGTAATTGAATAGTCCCTTCAACTTTGGATCCTACTCCATTAAATCCGTAGATTGGCATATTTGTTGAGGTTAGCTGAGAGTCATTATACCCCATCTTTACGAATGCATCGTGAAACAGAATATCAACTGAAGCTCCATTGTCAATCAAGACCCGCTTCACTTCTGAGTTTCCAATCACAGGAGTTATGACCAACGGGTCATCATGGGGGAACTTCACCCCTTCAAGATCAGAATCATCAAAACCAATTGCGATATCAGTCTTAGCCCGCTTCGGGGCCTCTCCCACGATGTGTATCACTTCTCTGGCATAAGCCTTCCGAGAATTCCTTGTTGTGCCGGCCGCAGTCGGGCCTCCTGAGATCATGTTGATTACTGGCCCTCGGGGTTGTGGGTTGCGATCGTGAACATCATCCCTTCTATTATAATCTCTAATTTGATTAACACGATCTTCACCCTTAGTGAAGTGGCTCAATTTCCCTCTACGGATTAAAAACTCGATCTCATCTTTGAGTTGCTTGCAATCATCAGTGTCATGCCCCATATCTCTGTGGAATCTGCAATACTGATTCTTGTTTCTCTTTACGGGATCACCCCTGAGTGGCTTCGGCCATCGGAAATCCTTATCCTTCTCAATGTCCAACAAGATTCGACTTCTAGGTGTATTCAACCTTGCATACTCAGTGAACCTCGGTCCTTGGTTCTTCTTAGGGGCATAGTCGGAGTCCTCGCTAGTTCGGGGATGCTTGTCCCTAGCATCATTCTCGTGGTCATCATACTCATGGTCTTGCTTTCGCTTCTTGGAGTCGTTGTTACCTCCTCCTCCACTTATTGTGGCTTCTTTCTTCATGCTATCTTCAGCTTTAATGTACTTGTCAGCCCTTCGTTGGAGCTCGGCCATGTTTTCAGGAGGATGCTTTGCCAATGACCTTTTAAAGAATGGATCAGTGGTTCTGTGTTCCAGGGCTACCATGGCCACCTTATTCTCCAAATCGGTGATATTCAACATCTCCTTGGTGAACCTCTTAAGATAGTCTCTCAGATTCTCATTCTTCCCTTGTACCACATACATAAGAGATGCAGAACTTTTCTCATGAACTCTTCCGCTGATAAATTGACTCACAAAGGCAGCGCTTAACTCCTTGAAAGAGCCAATCGAGTTTGCAGGTAAGCGGCTGTACCATCTTTGAGCCATACCCGACAGGGTTTGAGGGAACGCCCTACACTTCAAGGCGTCACTTGCAGGTTGCAATAGCAGTGCGTTTGAGAATGTCCTGACGTGATTTGCGGGATCACCCGTTCCATCATAAGCATTAATAGTTGGCATCTTGAACTTCTTTGAGATACGGGCATTCATCACCTCTTCAGTAAACGGGGGTGTGGGATCATCCGGATCTCCTAGCGGCATCAAATCTTTGGGGTTACTCCTGGGGGTTTCCACCCTTGTTGTTCTTCCAGTTGGGGCGTCGGCCCTTCTCTGCCTTCTTGAGGACCTCTCTAAGTCTATAATGGGAATCGGTCCTGATGTTGGAGGAGGTTGAGTCTGATTTAACCTAGCTTGTTCTCTCGCAATATCGTCCTTCAACCTTAAGATCTCGGCCTCATAAGCCTTGATCCTCTCAGCGGCTGTCAAAGGAGGTCCATCATGGATGGTTTGTGTTCTTCTTCTTGGTTCTCTGCTAGCACGTCGCCTCCTCGGGGCTTCATCACTATCATCATCAGACGATGAATCATCCGTATAAGGACCAGAAAAATCGCGATAATCTCGATCTCGGATATAGAGGGCATGACCACTTGATCCAGCTCCTTGAGTAGGAGGGTAGTTAGGCAGCCCGTACATCGGATTGGTGCTTATGGGGAGATCCCTAGTGTGGATCTGAACCCCTTGTGGAGGGTTGTTGGGATCTACAATCAAGGGAGAAACCACCACCTGGAGAGGGTTAGTCCCTGGATTTGTGTGGACGATCGGAGGTAGCGTACTCTCAACATGGGAAGTCGTCCCTAGGGGTTGAGAAACTTGATGCGGAACGATCGTCCCGGTTGTTGGGGGCACCGGACCTGTTGCCGGCGGAGCAGAGCTGAGTGGAATAGGGTCGGTAGTTGCTGGTGTTCTTCATGTTTGAACCATGGTTGATGTTTTCTTCCCACAGACGGCGCCAAATGTTGTGGATTAAAATCTAGGTCACGAATTTGTAATTAATGCTAGGGTTCGGGAGCTTCTTGCTTCAATGGTTGTTTCCGTGTTCGAGACTTATCGGTCCTCACAGAGTGCCTACGTATCTCGTTATTGAGAATCAAGCCAAGACGTAGTTCTGAGAATGAGGGGTCAGACCCTTTATATAGGCTGAGAAGCCCTAGAATCGTAGTAGGGTTAGGTGACTTGGTGGGCAAGTCACCGACTAGAAGAAGGTTCTAGTCTCCTTCCATGTATGAATCAGTTTCCATGTTGAAGTATGTGCCTTGGAGGCTAAGTCAGGCAAGAGTTTTATTGTTTGACTCTTATTTGTTGAGCTGTTTATTACCCCTAATATTAATTACGAAATTAATATTATAAATAGGGTTTGGACCTATCTGGTGGGTCATGGACCATTCTAGGTCTAATTAATGCCACATTAAATGTGTCTTTAGGGCTTACTTTTAGCCCATATCAGGATCGATTCCCAATAATAGTATATTAATTTGTTTTAATACTAAAAATTATTATAGATAAAGATGTAAGGTTCGAATTCTTCCAATTACATATTAAAATTAATATTAATAATATTATACTACACTGAAAACAAGTTATAGAAAATTAAAAATAACTCGTGCTTTGCACGGACTATAAGCTAACATATTTAATATTTTATGGTACGATAGGAAATAAAGAATTTCTAAAATTAAAAGGATTTGAGTAGAGCCAAAATTATGGGAAATTCGAATTAGTTACGTTATATATATTTCATTAACTGTTGGACCTATATCAAAATAGAATTCGGAAAAAATTACAACCAAGCAAAATTTATGGATTTGATTTTAACTCTAACTTGATTTATCAATTGTAATGTAATTCGACATAATTTATGGACAACACATGTATAATTTGGATTCAACACCATTTAATAAATGATTATTAAAATTTTATTGAATAGACATATTTTAGAACGAAACATACTTATAACATTTTATAAATTTAAAAACAAAATTACAACATATTTTACAAGAATGAGAAATTCTTTAATAACCGTTGTTCAAAAATTATATAATTTGAGTTCAACACTGAACAATAGTTATGCTTGTGTTGAATCCAAATATAAAAATTAATTTTATTAGTATGATTAAGAAATGTATAGAAACTAAAAAAAAAATCACATTTTTATGTCAAAACCAAAAGCATAGTTAAGAATCATACAATATTTGTTCAACAAAATTTTAACTACTATTCAACATACCCATATTAAACAAATAAAAATTCATATTTTTATATCTTAATTTGGTATTGGTAAATTCATGAAGATATTGAAGGATTAAATTATGTACATTCAATATAATTTTAATTATCATTTAATAAATAATATTAAATTATACAACTATATATTTGTTAAACACAAAAAAATTGTAAGTTTATATTATAAGAAAGTTTGTGCGTTCCACTATAAATACAGATTAAAAAGTTACTATACCAGTTTGTGTTTATCAAAAAGTCTAAGGCCTCGTCTAAAACTCATGTGTAAAAATTATGCCGCAAAAAATAATTACTCCCTCTGTCCTCTTATTTCTTTACAGTTACTATTTTGGGGTGTCCCTCTCATTTCTTTACATCCTAAAAATAGTAAGGGTGCGTTCACTTCGCATGAATGAAATGGGACGGAATGGAATGACATATGGGAATGGAATAAGGAGGGAATGGAATGATTAAGGAAAAGAATGGTGATTCCAATCTTGTGTTCACTTCACAAATTTTTTAAAATGGAATGGAATGAAAATAATGAAATTAATAATTTTTATTTATTTTTGTAATACTTTTTCTATTCAAAATTTAATTAATATTTATTGAAATATATTTATAAAATTTAATTAATATTAAAATGACTAGTGAATTATGTTCGGCTAAAGCTATACGTATTGATAAATGTAAGTACTACCCCTTTCTATTTATGTAAATTGGATTCCCACTGCCCCAACAAAAAGTGTCTGAAATTTAAAGCCAATAGCAGAAATCTAGACAAACACACACAGTTACACACACAGATGCAACCGACAGGCAACGCAACTAACGGACTGAGTCGCGGACTCGCCCGATTCCGCTCAGCTCCGGCAACTTGGCTCGAAGCTCTTCTCGAATCCGAGGAAGAACCTGAAGATGACGAAGCTAAAGAGAGCATCTTCCATCCCTCGCCGGCACCGGCATCGCCGACTGCTCCCTACTTCTCTCCGCCGGAAAATATGAACAAACCTGGATTCCTAGATCCGGAGGTGCTTCGATCGTCGCCGTTTCAGCGGAACAGCTTGCCGGCGGAGTTTCTCGGTCCGGCCGGTGGCGCCGATGCTTATTTCTCGAGCTTTGTGTGCTGGAATGGATGTATACCTTGTGTTTTAAAATGAATGGATTTTATTTATTTTGAGTCCAAAGGAATGGTGAAGGAATGATCCATTCCATTCACTTGGCCCAAGCAAACATCCTATTTTTTCATTCAGACCAGAATGGTCATTCCATTCCCTCAATATTGATTCCATTCAACCCAAGTGAACGGAGCATAAGTTTCTTCCACTATTACACTCACTATCTCATATATTTAATAATAAAAAACACTATTACACCTACTACTTTTCTCCACTATCTCAAATCTATTATTAAATATTAATAGGTCCTACCACTTTACCCACTTTTCATCTAACTTTATTCATTTTTTACATATTTTCTTGGTATCCGTGTCCATCCCCATGTAAAGAAACATGAGGGACGGAAGGAGTAGATAATATTTTAACCTCACTCCCAACCATCCCACTACGTTATTTTGTGAAGGTGTTGTCGATCTTACAAAAGTGCACGTATCGAATAAAAGATTAAATTAAGATGTTAAATACCAGGCAAACACTATCATTCTCTTGGTTCAAGTTAAATACCAAATAGGCAAATACTATCATTCATGAGTTTAAGTTAGTGAAATATTTGCCTTCATCTAAGCTTTCCTATCATTAGAAATATTGGCCTTCTTCCAAGTTACTTACAGGCCTAAAATGTACTCATTAAACTCTCGGGTTTTATATTAAATGGGCCACTGATCTCATTAAAAAGTATCAAGTAGTTCCTCAATCTCCACAGGAACTCATTTAAAGCACTAAACTAAGAAATATATCATTTGTCCTCTGCATTCACAAAAATAATACAATTTATGGTGGTATAAGTGAGAATAATACAATTTATCCAAGATTGAACTTTTTTTGCCCACCATAAATTTTATCCAAGACACTTAGGCCACCATAAATTTTATTATTTTTGTGAATGCAGGGGGCAAATGATATATTTCTTAGTTTAGTGGTTTAAATGAGTACCCGTGGAGACTGAGGAGCTACTTGATACTTTTTAATGAGATCAGTGGCCCGTTTGATATAAAACCCTTAAACTCTCTATAGAGCCCAAATAGCAAAGACCATGAAAGTTGTCCACAAATCAGAATTTTCAATGAAATAACTCCTAAAAATTCAGTTTAGCTCCAATTTATTATTTTCTTGATTCCTACAATAATACATTAAAATACATTAAATAAAATCCAATTTCATGTAGAATTAACTTAAAATATAGGGATAAACTAATAATAAATAATCACTTGTCAAATATTCTCACACTTAAGATTTTGCACGTCCTCGAGTAAAGGAAAAAAAACAAAATATACATTCTAATTTATTAACACCACTTTCGTAGGTGACACAATTGCATTGAGCATATGCAACAAGCCGTTAAACTCCTAGGTAACCCTATACTAGAACGAGTTGTGTCTCTCATGAGGGTTTGTAGTGAATCTACCCATAAAATCCTTTTTTTTTTCTAATTGCCTAGTCTCAAACATGAAATATATCATAGTACTCCACACTAGTAATACACATTCACATAACAATTTTAAAATATTGCATGACATTTTGTTGTACACCATTTAGCATAATAATCCAAGTATACACATCCATTATATCTATTATATGGCAACATGCTCTTTTCACCTATTTAGTAATTTACTAAATTACCCCTAAAATTATGTTAATATTAAAAAATAATGATTTTCAAGTGATTTGAACCCATGACCTCCAAGTTCTAAAGTTTTTATGTTTGCATATATTACAACTACACTATAACATTTGATGATACATCTTTTCAAATCAATTATTGCATACATATACAAACCATTTGCTAAATATTTTTTAGTATGACCTCCATGTACCAAAATTTTTATGTTCACATATATTAGTACTACACTAGAACATTTAATGATACATTTCTTATAATCAATATAATTGCATACATAGACAATTGACTTGCTAATTTTTTAATGTTTTTTTTCAAATTTATTCATAATAAAATTAATTAAAATGATAAGAACATGTAAACTATTTTTAATTGAATGTACGTGTATTTAATATAAAATTTTAAATATATAATTCACATGGTACATGAAATAACATAAATTTTAATTTTAATTCCTGATACATGTATATTAATATTTTTATCCGAACACCAATTGTAATATTTATTTATGTTTGTTACGTGGTACACGTATGAATGAGCATTTCACCATATCTACCCGAACTGATTTCCTTTCCCATTTGGATTGTGGATTCGGGAAATTTTTCGGGTCAACATGAAATATTATAGAATAAAAATTCGTGCAAAGGTAATAGGCTCGGGGATTAAAGTATCCCGGCACGATCCCCGCTTCCGTTCCCCAACTGATTATCATATTTAGAAAAAAAAATTAAACATATATTTACTAGATTATTAAAGAGATTGAAAGTATGTGTATTTAATATAAAATTTTAAATATATAGGACTCAAATTTTGATTTATGGTACGTGTATATTAGTTTTATTTTGTAAAATTATAAATTATATTAGTTATCTATGTTTGTTATTCTCATAACAAAATGAAACTAATTCACGTGTAACACGTAAGGATGAGCATTTCATCATGTGACCTCGATCTGATCTGTTTCCCATTTTTCTTAGGTATTTGACTAATTTTTCGGGACAACATGAAATATTATAGAAAAAAAATTGGAGAAAGGGAACGACCTCAGAGATTAATGTATCCCAGTCCGATCCCTGATTTCGTTCCCCAAATGATTATCATATTTATGAAGAATAATTTTTTAAAATATATGTTTACTAGATTATTAAAAATAATATAATTCAAAAATTTTATAAACTTAGAATTTCTGATATAAAATTTAACAAACTAAAATAGAATTTTAATACTATATTTCATCTTTTTTATGAAAAAATTAATTCAAATCTCTATTTATAATATAATAATAATTTTATCATGATTTATCAAATTAATTTTATTATCTGATATATTCAAGAATATATACATTTTAAATAAAAAAATTAAGTATTTCCCTTTTTTGCGTGGATCCTCGTTCCCCGTTCGTGCTAAGAATCATGGAGCAAAATAATCCTCATTCGGGGATCGATATGGGTTCAACGATTATGTTCAAAATTTTAACTAAAAAAAATTTAAAATCCACGATTTCTCGTGGGAATCCTTATTTCCCTTTCGGGGTAGAGATCTAAGAACATAATGATCCTCGTTCGAAAACCGGGACGGGTTCAATCATTATGTTCGAATTCGGGGAGTGTGATGGGTATCACACTACCCGACCCTGAATTGACCGACCTTGATGCCCATCCCCAAGTATACATACAATATGAATTCGTTTATTGTTAAATTTGGACATCTAGATACGAAATACACTCAACTAAATACCAGCAAAAGAATAGGTACATCAATTTTTTTATCTAACTTAAAAAAACAATAATACAACTAAATACAGTACAATAAAATGTTAATCCAATTTGTTGACAAATATTAAAAGAGTTTAATTGAAATTAAAAAAAAATAATGTTACCAAAATAACATTCGAAAGACGTATACATGTTTAATGTGCGAGAGATATAACAATTAACTATTTTATTATGATAACACCTATTCAGCTCGTAAAGACAACAATAGTAATTTTATATAAACATGGAAACGTAAGTCGATGAGAGATTATCAAAGATGAATGGGAGATGATTGGAGAGAGAAAAGACGAACAAACTTAAAGTTGTTAAAGACAAAAGAAAGGTGGTGGGGGCAAGATAAATGTGCATATATGTTGTCATTGGAAGAAAGAGAGGATCTTAGAGGTATAATGATGGCTGGATAGTGATCGTAAAAAGGCCGAAGTGAGAGTGCACATGATCAGTAATAAATTGGAGTAGATATGGGGTAGACATATGAGTAGAAGAGAAAATAGATATTCAAAAAATGTTGTGCTAAGATTGGAAGTAGTTAAAAGAAGACTTAATGACCTTTTGGTCCTTCAAGTTTGCACAGTTATACCCGTAAAGCCCTATAGTTTTAAAGTGTTCCTTTTCGCCATTATAACTTAAAAAATGTACCTTTTAGCCACAAAACCGTTGTCTTTTTGACACAAAACCGTCATCTTTTAGAACGAATAGATGACGGTTTGTGGCAAAAAGGTACATTCTAAAGTTAGAGGGACGAAAATGAGCGCTTTAAACTATAGAGTTTTATGGGTATAAATGTGCAAACTTGAAGGGCCAAAAGGTCATTAAGCCTTAAAATAACTACTATCATGGTAATTCTTTTAGGATTTTACTGAAAAACAAACTAAAGGACACTATTATCGTGGTAATACTTGATAGCTAACGATTAACTCTTCTTGTATACCACTTTTGTCGGTTATCCTTCTCACATTCAATAAACATCACTATGAATATGATACTCGAAATTTAGAGTATATATGCTAATAATTTGAATTTAGAACAATTATTAACAATTGAATCTTAGTGAACCGTTGAAGTCAAAGGTAAAACACAATGACAAAAGGATATAACGAACTCCATCCCAAATTTGAAAAATATTATATGAATTAAAATGTGGCCCGTGCCTTGCACGGGCTATCATGCTAGTTTAGTCTAAATAGACAAAATATCATGAAAGATACATTAAAGTTGCCTTCAACGAGTAAGCATGTTATGGATACAAAAGAATCTCACAATACGCTCAAATCATTCTAGTGTATAATTAAGCAATAGTGCATCTCTCAAGTTCAATCAAATGCACAAAAGCTACCATAAGCTTAGTTGTCTACCACATTTCCACTACTTTGAATAAATGCGCACATGAATCAAAATATCTTCGTTCAAGATTGTAACGGTAACGGGGCTTAGATGAGGGGTTAGTAATACAAAAAAAGGTCTAAAACTAGCTAAACTCGATAACTAATAGAGCAAGATGTTCAAATGACATTAACGCACATCAACATGAAATCGATAAATCATGTAAAAGGTTATCAAGATTTTACTAGTACTAAGCTCACAAGCACATACGCACTTCCCCACTTCCATGTTGCAACAACCAATGAACAAAACTCTACTTTTATTCTCATTTTTTTCACATTCTTTTCCCTTTTTTTAATTTTTTCATTGTTATCAAAAAAAAATTATTTCCTCTTTTTTTTTTACAATAATAGAGGAAAAACCACAACATAAAGAATCCCACCATGAAATCATACTTTAACCAAATAAAATCTACACACTTAAAGTATCACCGTTCCTTAGTTTCTCAACAACTTGCTAAACTAGTCAATAAAGAGAAGAACAAATCTTTGGCTCCAATTTTGATTGTCTATATATATAGAAGAAACGAAAAGGATAAAAGCTTAAAGGGGCTCACTAAGGATTAAGGTAAGGTCACTATTTGGTTTAGAGAGGTTAATTCTAGTGCCTTTATCATCTTCGTGTATACAAATATCATGTAGTCTCAACATGGTTTAAAACAAATTCTAGAGTAACATATACAATGATGAACAACTCTTAGCAACAAAAAAAATTAGATTGACATGCAATGTATCAATCATAAATAGAGGCTCAAAGTGTCACTAGGTAGTAGCATGCGTACACTAAGAATGCATACATAGAACATTGAGTATTAATTGTGCAAAATAATCCTACATGGTGTGTACTTATCCTCATTAACATGCTTTTTGATAAGACAATCAATTTTTTAATCTTTCAATTTTTATGGATTATATAACATATGATTTCTTTTAAAATTTTTTTAATATTAAGAACCCATCCCCATATTAATTAAGTGGTTCATTGTGCTCAACGAATAAATATATAAAATTAAAAAAAACTAATAATATTACCTAAACTATAAAGGAAAATGAAAAATTAAGAAAGGAAAAGAAAATTTACTCCCTTGGAATTGGATGGAATCAGTTGCAATTATCAGAACAAGTAAACAACTTTGGGCTACTTTGACCTTGCTGACTTGCTAGTTACATGCTGCTGATTGTTGAATGAGTTTGCCTGTTGAATCTGGATGATGCTGACTAAATGGACTGAATGAGTTGCATGCAAACTGAATTTGCTGATTGACTAAACTTCTTACTGAATCAATGGACTTGATAGTATGCTGAACTCTTGATGTTTGTAAACCATTTCACAACTCTGTCACCCCCTGCCTCTTTGAGTCTTTCCACAGCTTTCCTAAATGTGAATTGAGAGGTAGCATTGCATGCCCTCCAGAAGAGAATATACATGGGTAATGCTCCAATCTAATCTCATTGAGTCTTTCACTATGTGGTAGAGGTTCCACAAGAAAAAGGATCGATTTTCTTTGTCCTCGATACTGACCACAACATAAGCTAAATGAAAGATTTCATTATTGCCATCCATTATTATTAGAGAGAGTAGAACTCCTCCATAGTTACCTTTCAAATAAATCCCATCAACTCCAATCAAAGACCTACAACCTTGTTGGAAAAACCCTTCCACGTTGCAGAGAATAAAATGAAGATGTTGTTGAAAAGTAACTGTTTAGGAATACTTTCACTTTCAACAGAAGAGTAGTGTGCCTTTGATTCTGGATTAGTGGCAGCTATAATTCCTGTATATACTGGAAGGTGGCTATAGAATTCATCATGTCCTCCAAAGAGCTTTTCAAGTGAATATTTTTTCATTGCATACAAGGTGGATTGTTTCATGTTCAATCCAAACCTTTGAAACAACGTATAGCTCATTCAGTGCCTTACTAGGAATGTCTGGGTTTACTCTTATGTCCTCCATCACCTTCTGAGCTACCCCATTGAACATTGCAGAGAGGGTTATAAGTTTCTAACCCCCTACATGTATGAATGTTTGGCCCTATATTTTTTATGGTCCAAGTTATACCATCAGGCAACCTGCTTGCATGAATCCTCCAGTCACAAGAAGCTGATAGACATTTACTTGTATGCCTTCTACTGTCAGCTGCAATAACTGTAGTAGCAAATCCCACCTATATGCAGTAGTCCTTTAAGTGTTTTTATTGGCTGTATTGGGTAAGATAGGAGGTGGGGGTAGTATTTTGGGTTTAGGTTTTGGTTTAGTTTTGGAATTGGGGATAGATTTAGTTATGGTAGGCTTCGCTGAGGTGTCCTCAAGATCAATCAAAGAAGGCAAATCATCAAGTTCATTCTATGAATGATCATCTTCATATTCTGCAGTATCATCAACCCCAAAAGATTTTTAGCCTCATTTTGTCTTCTCAAACCTAAAACTAACCTATACAGGGGACAAAGCTTTATAACTGTCCGTAGGATTTTTTTTCTTGCAACATCTGAATCATTGTAATCAAATCCTTATCTGTCTCTAATTTCTTGTGGCTCATCTCATAAACATAGGCAAAAGTTGGATAACTAAAGTTTAATCTAATACCCCTTTTTTAGCCTCATCTTCAAACTCCACAACTAAGTCCAACAATGTGCATTTATCAATTTCTACCTTAAGATCTATACTTGTTTCTCTCCACTTAAACTCTAAAATCTTATGATCCCCCATCTGCAATTTAAGTCAGTACAACACATACATACACATATGTAATATACGTGATTTTAATAATAATAATAATAATAATAATAATAATAATAATAATAATAATAATAATAATAATAATAATATGATTAGAATTAGAATAAGTGGCTAAAAATATTGATTAATTAGAAAAGGAAAGGGATTGATATTAGGTGTTTATTTCATTCTAAAAGTTAAAAGGATATTTATGTACTACTAGTAATATATTAACTCACACGGTTATCTTTACAATCACTCGATAGAAAAAAAGAGAAGAAAACCCTAGAGCAAGGCTACGCATGAGAAGTGAAGAAAACGGAGGAACAAGAAACAGGGGAGCCGTTAACTTGATTTGTTAATACAAGGTTCAGGCATTCAAGCATTCCATGACGAGGTAGACCTTTACATGTATGTGATATAAGTTGAATATAATATAATTGATAGAATCTCAAGTCTCTTGTCTAATTATTTATTAATGGGTCAGTTGGTATATTCATCATATTAGTTATTTGTGGTATACACTCACATAAGTCAGAAGCCACACATGTATAGCAGGACTACATGAATTCACGTTAAGCTTTTATATAATTAGTTTAACAAGAATGTACATGTAAGTGTGTTATGCAGAAGATTCAAAAACAATGAATGAATTATTAAGTCGTGATTAATTATGTTAGTTTAGTATTAAAACTTGTAAACACAGGAAACAATCGAGTTATAAGAAATTGATATAGAGAGTTGTAATGGTTAATTAACGTACATGATAACTATAATTAGTGTTGTAGAAAATTAGTGGTAATGGATTTAATTATTAAATTATTAAAAAAATGTATGTTAATAATAAATTATATTTTGTAATTAGATTGGGGGCAGAGAAATTAGCAGATCGTTTGTGAATTTCGTGAGTGTTTGAGTTCGTTATTTTTGAGGTACGGATTCTCTTCTATTTTATTCAGCGCTATTCTTAATTCTGAATTTTATATCTGATTCGTTTTACCCTCAAATCTGTTTACTCTGTTTATATCTAATTTGACTGTTTTGACTCTGAAAAATATCTTAAAAGAAATCTGTTTTGAAAAATATTTGAATACCTGTTCTGTGATTTAAAAAAAAATTCTGTATTGAAATATTTGTTCGGAAATGTTTAAATATCTGTTTGGAAATATTTGAAATATCTGTTTTACGTGATTTAAAAGATTTTATGAAATATTTATTTTGAACCCTTAGTGATATAGGGTATACCGAGTTAACCAGCTGTAGGGGTACTACAGCCATGTCATTGCGGCACCAGTGACATGACACTTCCGTGGCAGTGTGATTGGTCACGGCGTATCCTTCTGATAGCTCAGGTGGCGAGCTTTTGCGCATTTTGATATTTGTTTCAGGATACGTGGGTGCACCCAGATGTGATTTGATTTGACGGTGACGTGTATATGCCGTACACGTTATCCGATTTGTTGCACGCATTAGGTACCCTATGATGTGTGTATTTGTTCTGTTCTGTTCTGATCTCGGTATGAAATATCCTAACCCCTCGTTGCTTCAGCCATGCTTATTTTGAAATAAATGATTTATTATAAACTGTCAAATATAGATAACTGTTTTTCTATTTTATAAACTGTATTCCAAATCCGTACTGGGCGATTGGCTCATGCCGTATTCTTTTCCTGGCAGGTACTTAGGGGGATCCGGGATTGTGTAATGGAAAGCTACCCATATTTCATTAATTAGGATTTATGGACTTCCATCATTATTTAGATTTATTCATTTATTTAGAGATTGTTTTAGTGCTCTGTTGGAGGTTATGGATTTTAAGTAATATCTCCTCCCATTTTAGGAAGGAGGTGTTACAAAGATGGTATCAGAGCTTAGGTTCTTTCTTGTAGAAAACCTACTTAGGTTGACCTGTGAGTTTGGGTAGACGTTAGGATGGATATTCTATTTTAAATTCATATCTCGTTCTATCATTTCTTTGTCATCAATTCAGTACATTCAGTATCTATGAGTTTTGTCCTTGTTAGTGAGTCGTCTAACATCTTTAGAGATCCAAAAATGAATGTAACTATTTTTAAGTGTCAAAAGTGTTAGATAATTGTAAAAGTATGTTGATTTTGAGAATAATGCATTTTTATTAATTGTTTAAATGTAGTTTGGTTGAGTATAATTGTTTAAATACAACTGGCTTGTAGGGAAAACAAATGATCTTTGAAGACATAGACATATTAGAATATATTTAGATAAGAATTGTGTAACTTTAAATTATACTCGAGGATAAGATGACATTAGTTAAGATTGCAATTCTGTAAACCATTTGTAAGTCTGTGAGGTGTCGGTTGATTTTCATGTAGTTTGTTAGTGTATGTGATAATTAATATCTCTTGAGTACTTATTAATCCTTGTAAATAGTTTTAAATTTTGAATAATATTTCTATTTGTTTCATGCTTGTGAGTCATTCTTACATTTTGAATTATCGATATAAAAAGTTATATTGTGCAATTTTGTTTGCTTATTCTAATTAATTAAATTTTCAGTTTTCTAGATTACAAATCTTTGATATTTTTTTTTAATTTATCTAATTGTAATAATTCCGAATTTACTTATTTTTTTATTATTTTCTATACTCATATATGTTTTAGTAGTTAACTTGTAAGACTATAGTATGTTCACATTGTTTCGATATTGGTAGCCTCCATTTCTTTTTACTAATAGAAATTTTTTTCTCAGTTTTATTCAATTATGCCTAAAACCCTCGTTTTATTTTTTTATTTAATTATTTTATTTTGGGGACGCTCAAAATAAATAATTAAATGAAATGGTATTATTAATTTTAGGGACGCCTAGAATTAATAATTCAGTAAAGGAATGTAAGTGTTGTATTCTAAGAATTTTTTTTTAAAAAAGTATCAAGATATTTGGAATTATCTATATTGTATGTCATCTAGCGGACGTCAATTGGCATCTCAAATAGATTTTAAAAACATATAAATATTTTAGAGTTTTAATTTTTTTTTCTTTTATTATTCAAAGACCAATAACTTCTTACTATGAAATTATACAATGATTTTTTTTAATGTTCAAATTGAATGTATCTAATAAATTGTTGAAGTGTAATAATTTAACAAGTTCGGTAGGACTTGGATGAGATTAAGTTATTTATAATAATATATGTTGTAGGCAAGTTATTTAGTACTTAGTGTTGTGCTTTAGAATATAATTATGTTTGGAATTACTAATTTTGTTTTTCCTGTACATTTGTTTCCTATTAGATGCTTGTGCATATAATCCATATAGTTTACAAGTGTTGACTGTTTTAAAGTTGAGTTAAATATTATTTATATTTTTATTTACAATATATGATAATTTAATTTATTTCAGTCTGGTTATATTTTATTATGTCTGGGTCTCATAATCTGGACACAAGGATAGTGAACATGTAGAGACATGTTGTTAATTTTGATAATTAAAATAAATTAATATCACTAGTGAGACTTAAATTAGGAGTTGTATTGTGTATTTATTCGCACTAGCCACCTGGAGATGAGAAAAAAAAATAGATATTCTATAATTTTTGTCAAGTACAAAAAAAAAGTTACATATTTCGTAATTATGTGCTATGCTTAATTAACGCACTTAATTAATTATTTCTAGCATATTCTCTTTTAGTGTTTATACATGCTTATTAAGTTGATGGCTCTATGTTTTTAAATAAATCAAGTTATTTGATATTTCATAGAGTACAATAAGTAAGTTTATATCATTGATTTGTGCAACCTGCCCTCGATTAATTGTTATTTATATTATATTTTAAATTAATTTATCAAATGGAAATTACTCTGGTATATGTATATGTGAAAAAATAGTATGTTACTTTGTAAACATACATTGGTTACATGTCATTGTAAGTTTGTTTCGTTTGATTTTTGGTTCTCTCTCGACTAGTTATGGAGTGGTTGTAATAATTAATAATTCTTGTAATTATTTATATTTGTTAACTGATAAATGCTTGTTTGTATAATTATTTTATTAGTTTATAGTAATCAAAGTGATTTTTTTTGTTAACTATTTACTAGTTGAGTGTGCTTATCTAATAGGGTCTGGGCTATCTTAATTGTCCGAGCTAATTTGTTCATATTATTTAATGGGTCCTGTTAACAACAGCCCTTAGGGCTATGTTTAAAGATTAATTTTTTCCATGTGGTGGATTTTTATTGGATGATTTATGTGAATGCATGGGGGCACATACTTTTTTGCAAGTGGGGCACAACCTTGAGCCAATTAAAAACTACCACATAACACCTTAACCATAGCCCTAAGGGCTGTGGTTAACATTTTCCTTATTTAATTAATATTTTGTGGACATTAGATCATGTAACAATTATCATTGTTATACAATTACTATTATACTTTCCGTATTTTTTTTTAGTCTATTAAATTTATTGTACTCTGGCTTGATATTTGATTTTTATTATGATTATTATTAATATATAATTGTGTTTAATATTAATATGAGATTATAAATATTCATTTTTAGATTTAGATAGGTACCGCTAGCGATACAACTGGCTTCGAATATTTTAAAATTAACTTAACAATTATATCATGTATGAATTCATTAATTTCGCCCTCTCTATTTAAATAATAAATATTCGTTTAAACTATTGTTGATATTTTTTTTTAAAAAAAAAATTGTAATTGTTTTTTTACTTTGTGTACATATCCACCTACAATCTAGAGTTACCGGTAGTCCTTCTTGGTTTAAAATTTTTGAGGCATCATTTACAAGAAGAAACTTGTGATATTTAAAGTGATCAAAAGAATTATGTGGATTAATTTAATCTTGATGGATTTGAATCTTATGAATTTTGATTATTGAAAATGTCATTTATTTTTATTTTTTTTTTTAGGATGTGATATTTTGGGTGTAAAAAGGGACAACTTGGGTTACGATATGTTGGTCTTCTGAGGTTATGAGGTTACAAAGAGAGTTATGGAAGTTGTTATATAGTAGCACTAGCAACACAGTTATCTCATATCCCTATTTTTCGTGAATGTCTTATAAGTGTCAAATTTTAGGGGTCACAAATACGGAAAATTTCACTTGGCTATGTATTTATTCCACAAGATTATAGGGTATATTTATTGTGAAGGGAAAATAGAAATTATTTTAATTCGAGAGTAGCGAGTTTTGTGGAAAAATCATTTTGAAAGAGAGGCTAATTGGGAACTACAAGAATCTATTCGTGAGAGATATCCGCATTTGTGTGATTTACGAACGAGTTTTAGTTTCGTTTGATTCCGGGGACGGAATCCTTTTTAAGGGGGTATATATGTAATATACGTGATTTTAATAATAATAATAATAATAATAATAATAATAATAATAATAATAATAATAATAATAATAATAATAATATGATTAGAATTAGAATAAGTGGCTAAAAATATTGATTAATTAGAAAAGGAAAGGGATTGATATTAGGTGTTTATTTCATTCTAAAAGTTAAAAGGATATTTATGTACTACTAGTAATATATTAACTCACACGGTTATCTTTACAATCACTCGATAGAAAAAAAGAGAAGAAAACCCTAGAGCAAGGCTACGCATGAGAAGTGAAGAAAACGGAGGAACAAGAAACAGGGGAGCCGTTAACTTGATTTGTTAATACAAGGTTCAGGCATTCAAGCATTCCATGACGAGGTAGACCTTTACATGTATGTGATATAAGTTGAATATAATATAATTGATAGAATCTCAAGTCTCTTGTCTAATTATTTATTAATGGGTCAGTTGGTATATTCATCATATTAGTTATTTGTGGTATACACTCACATAAGTCAGAAGCCACACATGTATAGCAGGACTACATGAATTCACGTTAAGCTTTTATATAATTAGTTTAACAAGAATGTACATGTAAGTGTGTTATGCAGAAGATTCAAAAACAATGAATGAATTATTAAGTCGTGATTAATTATGTTAGTTTAGTATTAAAACTTGTAAACACAGGAAACAATCGAGTTATAAGAAATTGATATAGAGAGTTGTAATGGTTAATTAACGTACATGATAACTATAATTAGTGTTGTAGAAAATTAGTGGTAATGGATTTAATTATTAAATTATTAAAAAAATGTATGTTAATAATAAATTATATTTTGTAATTAGATTGGGGGCAGAGAAATTAGCAGATCGTTTGTGAATTTCGTGAGTGTTTGAGTTCGTTATTTTTGAGGTACGGATTCTCTTCTATTTTATTCAGCGCTATTCTTAATTCTGAATTTTATATCTGATTCGTTTTACCCTCAAATCTGTTTACTCTGTTTATATCTAATTTGACTGTTTTGACTCTGAAAAATATCTTAAAAGAAATCTGTTTTGAAAAATATTTGAATACCTGTTCTGTGATTTAAAAAAAAATTCTGTATTGAAATATTTGTTCGGAAATGTTTAAATATCTGTTTGGAAATATTTGAAATATCTGTTTTACGTGATTTAAAAGATTTTATGAAATATTTATTTTGAACCCTTAGTGATATAGGGTATACCGAGTTAACCAGCTGTAGGGGTACTACAGCCATGTCATTGCGGCACCAGTGACATGACACTTCCGTGGCAGTGTGATTGGTCACGGCGTATCCTTCTGATAGCTCAGGTGGCGAGCTTTTGCGCATTTTGATATTTGTTTCAGGATACGTGGGTGCACCCAGATGTGATTTGATTTGACGGTGACGTGTATATGCCGTACACGTTATCCGATTTGTTGCACGCATTAGGTACCCTATGATGTGTGTATTTGTTCTGTTCTGTTCTGATCTCGGTATGAAATATCCTAACCCCTCGTTGCTTCAGCCATGCTTATTTTGAAATAAATGATTTATTATAAACTGTCAAATATAGATAACTGTTTTTCTATTTTATAAACTGTATTCCAAATCCGTACTGGGCGATTGGCTCATGCCGTATTCTTTTCCTGGCAGGTACTTAGGGGGATCCGGGATTGTGTAATGGAAAGCTACCCATATTTCATTAATTAGGATTTATGGACTTCCATCATTATTTAGATTTATTCATTTATTTAGAGATTGTTTTAGTGCTCTGTTGGAGGTTATGGATTTTAAGTAATATCTCCTCCCATTTTAGGAAGGAGGTGTTACAAAGATATCAGTACACACATACATATATATGAGGGAATATAACTAAAGAAAGTGAAATTAAAAAGATACATACATACATATGTGAAATCGAAAGGCATATTGACATGATATATACAAATAAGGAAAGTGAAACCAATAAGATACATATATACATATATTAAAATACAAACAAAGACATATTTGACATGATATAGAAACACATACAAGCATGTACACAAGTACATATATATATATATATATATATATATATATATATATATATATATATATATATATATATATATATATATATATATATATATATATATATATATATATATATATATATATATAGAGTGCTGCTCCATTGAGAACCCCTTAAAATGAGAACTATGAGAACTAAATTAAAATCGCGTCAGAATATTACACATATGGTATGCAAACTGATCGTTGCGAGATGAAGAAAAATACAGTGAAGTCGGATTTCAAAAAAAGATCGCCGATTGACGGGAAAAATCAAATTAAAAACAGTGGAAATTGGGTGGGATTGTGTGTGTGAGGGTGTATTAGGTTAGTGTGTGGTGCCCCTGGCGGGACCATTGGATTAGATTGAATGTGTGGCTTAGATTAGTTCTCATATCTCATTTTAATTAGGGGTTCTCATTTGAGCAAAAACCTACATATATATATGGGTGGGGTTATGTGGGTAACTCTATAACTTGGGTAACTAAGTAACTAATAATTATTGGTCCACATGTAAACACACCTGCATCTTAAACATGTTCAGGTGACGACGTCTACTTAACGTGGTTTATATATACGGCATAAAACTACTACTTTTATTTTCATTCTTTTTTTTCCTACTTAACCGCTTGTTCATTTGTATGGTATTTTATACATTTTTGAAACATAATATTTTAGACATATATTTTTATTGTGTACTGTAATTATTGTTTTTTTGTAATTTTTAACTTTTTTGTGTTCTGTATTTAGATGTGTTATGTACTTTTTTTCCTGTATTTCGTAATTCCTAATATTTTTAAATTTATATTTTGTACTTTCTTTGAATTCCATATGTCATGAAGTCTTTTTTGGTGTTTTTACGATATTTCTTAAAACCTTTTCAAGAAATAATTCTTTTGCTATGTGTATTTATCTAAAAATATTCATACAAAAAATTCATGCTTTTTTATACTTGCACCTTTATTATTTCGTAATTTTTTTACCTATTATTATATTTATTAATAGGCTAAATTTGTACTGTATTTTTTGTTGTGTTCTGTAAATATTTTCATGGGTGCTGTATTTTTTTCCAAATGTGTGCAACAACTTTGTAATTTAATTTTTTTATGTTATGTAAAATCTTTTTTTTCAATTTATTGTGTTCAATAATTATTGTGTTTTTTGTAATTTAAACTTTTTTGTGTTATGTATTTGGATGTGTTATGTATTTTTTTTATCCTATATTTTGCAATTCCTAATGTAATTTAAATTTGTAATCTGTATTTTCTTTCAATTCCATCTGTATTTTCTTTCAATTCCATGTCATGAAGTCTTTTTTAGTGTTTTATAATATTTCTTGAAACATTTTCATTAAATAATTCTTTTGCTATATGTATTTATCTAAGAATATTCATACAAAAATCCCATGCTTTTTTATACTTGTACCTTTATTATTTTGTAATTTTTTAACTATTATTATATATATTAATTTGCTAAATTTGTACTGTATTTTATGTTGTGTTCTGTAAATATTTCCATGTGTGCTATAATTTTTTCCAAATGTGTGCAACAAATTTGTAATTTAATTTTTTTTGTGTTATGTATATCTTTTTTTTTCAATTTATTGTGTTCGGTAATTATTGTTTTTTTTGTAATTTCTGTTTTGTATTGGATGTGTTATGTATTTTTTTTATCCTGTATTTCGTAATTTCAAATATTTTTTTAAAATTTTTATTCTATATTTTCTTTGAATTCCATGTCATGAATTCTTTTTTGGTGTTTTATTATATTTCTTGAAACATTTTCATTAAATAATTCTTTTGCTATGTGTATTTTATCTATGAATATTCATACAAAAAACTCTTGCTTTTTCATACTTGTAACTTTATTATTTCCTAATTCTTTTACTCATTAATATATTTATGCATTTGTTAAATTTGTATTGTATTTATTTTTTATGTTTTGTAAACATTTTTATACTGTATTTTTTTCCAAATGTGTGCAACAACTTTGTAGTTTAAAGTTTTTTGTGTTATGTAAATCTCTTTTTTTACCTGCTAGATTGTTGTCAATTGTAATTTTTGATGCGTTGGTTATTAGGTTATCCTTTTTATCAAGTATTAGTATTTTTATAAAAAAAAATTTGTAGTGTCTTCTAAAATATTAATAGTGTTCATTAAAATTTGTAAAATATATTATTTCATTAAAAAGGTGATTAATACTTTTTATCAAACTTGTAAAACCTAGCAAATAAAAAGATTTAGTTATTTAAACAAACGTTACTTTCTACCGTTTGTGTACATGTACCACGTGTTTGGCTATCAGAGAGTTATTCAATTACCCAAGTAAAAAGAGTTCCTAAATGAACACAAGCCTATATATATATATATATATATATATATATATATATATATATATATATATATATGATCTTGTTCTAATAGAAACTAACTTAGAATATAAACTAGAAACTAAACCTAAATTAAATATTTCAAGCCAATCTAATGACCAAATTAGGGGTACCCCAATACAAAAAACTTTTAAAATTATTGGCTCTATTCAACAAAAAAATAATAATAATAAAAATTTAAAAAAGTTACTGTTCACGTGATGACGTGGCACGTGAAGGCTAGTATTTAGTTCTAATATATAAAATTACAAAGGTAGGACATGAAAATTTAGTGTTCTGAAATAGTGCCAGGAGAGAGCCTATATACTAATATCTTGTTAGCGATGAGTAATGGTAAAGAATCCCGATTAATCGATGAATCTCACATATTTATAAATAAATGCAAGTCAAAATATGATCCAAAATTATCAAAGCCTCTTTATTTACCTAATAAACCTGAATTAGACAATGGTCTTGTAGATGAAGGACATCCATTAACACACGTCTGTCTTTTTGATACTACAAAAAAAATTAATTATATCATAATCTTAATTAAAAAAAAAACAGAGCACATAGCAACATCTATATTTTTCTTTAATTACCAGGTTCAGATGAAGGCGGAGAGATTTGATTACGTAAATTTCGTTTGTGACCTGTAGATGAAGATAAAAAGGTTACTTTGGGTTCTAATTAAATAAGTAGTTATTCAAAAGATAGAATAGAAAAATCAACATACACGAATAAAACATCTTGGTATAGTAAACTTAAATTAAGGAAATGTAAGATGTAATATTCTGAATGAAGTGATTGTACATCTAAATTCAATAATTGAAAACACTTTTAGCAATTGGATGTGTGTACAATGAGTGATTTTGTACCTAACCTAAAACCGTTAATTCATGCTGTCGGATGAGATCTGCATTACTTGTATAGGATCATAGTAGCATACAGAGAAAGTTATGTTGACCTAAATTGGAGTGTTATATGAGGTTTCATTGTGGTTTTGTTTTGTTATCAAGTGGGAAATTTTCAAAAGGTTTATTAGTACCTGATAGAAGTGTAAAAGAATATTGTTCCTGTGACCCATCCATAAATTTATGATATGAAGAATATCAATTTTCCTGTACAAAGATAATATATGAGAATAACATTCCCAGAAGATTAAACAGACATAGTACATCTATATGAGGATATTGTCCAAAATCTCAACAAACATCAATAAAACAAACCTCTAAATAAGTCTTCTAATTACACATAGAAAAATTATAAGAAAAAAAAGTTTTCAATCCCGCAAGAAACAAAGAAATCCATTAGCAAACTATAGATACATTACAAATTCACAACAGAAACCATCCAAAACAAACTGCTAATCAATTCTCTTCTAATTACACATAGCAAAAATTATAAGAAAAAAAAAATTCAATCCCGTAAGAAACAAAGAGTGAATGATGGCCTCCTTCCCTCACCACACACTTAGCAGACACTATCAGCAGAGATAACTTTTAATTTTCCATTTGTTCACAGCATAAAAAGTCCACCATCAAACATAACCATAGTAAAATAACTAAATACGTAAACACTTAGCAGACACTATCAGCAGAGATAACTTTTAATCTCTCATTTGTTCACAGCATAAAAACTCCACCATCAAACATAACCGCAGTAAAATAACTAAATACGTAAACAATTATACTAATATACACACATAGACCTCAACTTCCAAACCAGCAAAGAACTTAAATTCCATAACACATTCATTCCGAAAAAAAAATGTATATCTGAGATGCTGAAATAGCTGAGATGCTGAAATCGAATTGTGAAAGAAGGGGAGAAAGATAGTTTCATTGAATATATATAGACATCCATAAGGAAGTAATTGACTGTATAATATCTGAGATGCTGAAATAGCTGAGATGCTGAAACCGAATTGTGAAAGAAAGGGAGAAAGATAGTTTTATTGAATATATATAGACATCCATAAGGAAGTAATTGACTGTATAATTGATTGTATATGCAGCCATAAGGAAGTAATTTTGTGTATAATTGATTGTATATGTAGATGATTGGTCGACATGGCATCAGAAAAAAATACCCGAATACCTCTATATTGATTAAAACATGGATATCCATTTACCCATTAACCCGATCAAAAAGTAAAAGGACTAAAAATCCTATGTAAAAAATGGGATAATATTGATTTTAAAGGGTAATTGGTGTAATTTAAAAGTAAAAGGACTAAAAAGTCTATGTAAAAAAATTGGATAATATTGATTTCAAAGGATAATTGGGGAGAAATATAGTTTCATTGAATATATACAGACATCCATAAGGAAGTACTTGACTGTATAATTGATTGTATATGCAGCCATAAGGAAGTAATTGAGTGTATAATTGATTGTATATGTAGATGATTGGTCAACATGGCATTAGAAGAAAAATACCCGAACACCTCTATATTGATTAAAACATGAATATCCATTAACCCGATCAAAAAGTAAAAGGACTAAAAAGCTTATGTAAAGATATTGGATAATATTGATTTTAAAGGGTAATGGATGAAATTTAAAAGTTAAAGGACTAAAAAACCTATGTAAAAAAATTGGATAATATTGATTTCAAAGGGTAATTGGTGTAATTTTATTAAATCCTTTACTAAGTATCATTAAGAATATATTGATATTGATATTGATATTGATTATGATATTGATTAACATATTTATAATAAAACATTACAAATATAATCGATTCTAATATTTTATTAAAAGCTAATAAAATATTTTATTAAAATTTTCTTTGATAACAAAGTCGAAGAATTTCAGCATGTCTCTAAAAATAATTCAACTCCTGTTGCCCAGCAAAAACGTAAGATATTAGATACACAACAATTAAGTGTCTCGTGTCTTGACTTTGCATAAAACACAAAAAAAAATGTTAATAAAATATCATCAACTAATAAAATAGTGTGGGGCGATAAAATGGAAAGATATATAGAATGTTTCTTTAGTGGTGAAGGTCAATTTTAACCCTTTTTTATAAAAAAATATATATAAATAATTATTTTTAAAATTTTGGTCAATTTTAACCCATGGAATACCCAACTGTCAGTAGAGTATGCACTTTTGTATGAGATATCGAACTGTCAGTTAAGTATCTAGCATATGAGATACTCATTTGTCAGTAGAGTATCTCTTATCCAGTATTTGGAATACCCAATTTTCAGTGAAGTATTTTATATAAATTGGGATAAATAACTGCCAGTGGAGTATCCAAAAGGCTAAAATTGGACACTTTTTTCAGAATGGTTATTTTTGTTAATTTTATCAAAAAACTAATTATTTTTGTAATTTTTTCTCAGTTTATGTTATGAACTTGTGATGAAACCTTTAAGTGTTTCACTACATTTTCCAATTTGAATAGATCCCATAACATTGATATAAAAACAGAGAACCAAAAAAACAGAGCATCTATCAAAATTAATTTTTTTTTAAATTTTTGTTTACGATTTTATCATATTTTTAAAATATTTGTAAATATATTTTAAAAAATATTTATTAAAACTATTAACTTTAATAAAACATTTATAAAAATATTTTTTGCCGAATATAACTATTTACAATCATATATTCAACTTTAAAGAGAAAAATCAATGCGAAAATGTTTTGGGATGAAAAATAGAAAAAATGACAAAAATGATTGATTTTTTGTAAAAAAAATTGATGAAAATACCTAAATTCTGAAAAAATGAACAAAAGTACCCGATTGAATATGCATGTGTCAAATGGGTAAGTGGAACACGCATTTGACAAATGCGTATCTTTCACAATCTTATTTTTTAAAAAAAAAATTTTGTATGGGATACGCATTCTCCACATGCGTATCTATTGAATACACATGTTCAGGGGCGAACCTATAGCCAAGTGAGTGGGTTCATAGGAACCCACTCAACTTTCAATATATACTATACCATATACGTATTTCATACTAAAATCCATTAGTTCATTGGTAATTTTGGCTATCAGGAACCCACAAACCTGAGTTTGAACCTTGTTAACTACATTTTGGCTACCAGGAACCCACTAAATATTCATTATATATCATATATGTATATATTTTTGACATTAAAATACATTGGTTCAGTGATAGTCTTAGCAAATTTGTACGGATTGATCAAGGTTGAAACTCACCTTAGCTACATTTTTTTTACATGCTCTCTTTGGAACCCACTACAATAAATTCCTGGGTCTGCCACTGCACATGTTGAAAATGTGTATCCCAGGCAGAATCCTTTTAAAAAAAGGTTGTAAAAGATACGTATTTACGTATCCCAATTACTCATTTGGTAAATGCATATCCAATCGAGTATTTTGTCAAAAATTTTGAAATTTTTTATTTTGGTAAATTTTGTTTTAAAAAAATAAACTTATTCTTCATCCTGAAAAATAGAAATACCATTTAAAAAATTCGTATAAGACACCAAATTTATGGGACCTAATCCTACGTCGAAATTCAAAAAAATCTTTAAAAATTTATATCGAATATACTTCAGCAGTTTACATATGATAGTTGGCATCATGGCGATAATGAATTTGTGTGTTCAATGTATGAGTTAGGGTCACACTTCAAAGGAAAAAAAAAAATCACCCGAATATCTCTATATTGATTAAAACATGGATATCCATTTATCCATTAATCCAATTAAAATATAAAATGACTAAAAAGCCTATGTAAAAAAATTGGATAATATTGATTTTAATGAGTAATTGATGTAATTTAAAGGACTAAAAAGCATATGTAAAAAAATTGGATAATATTGATTTCAAATGATAATTAGTGTAATTTTATTAAATTTTTTACTAATTAGCATCATTAAGAATATATTGATATTGACATTGATATTATTGGACTGGACTTTTCTTCTCCTAAAAAAATGCAAGAAGCAATTACGTTTTCAATATTTAAAATTTTTTCTTCAACTTGGTAACAAAATTTGGACCAACGTTTTTACACATTCTTTTTGAAAAATATTTTTGGAAAATATCAACATGTAAATGAATTTAAAATAAAAAAAATTGTAAACTAGCTTTATACTACCCTTCTCCCTCCTTTCTTTCCCCTCCGCCGCCCCCTTCCCCTTTTTTTTCCCCTCCGCCGTAACTTTCCCCTTCTTCTTTTCTTCTGCCCTCCTCTTCTTCACAGATTTGTCGGAGTTATCTCTGATGAGAGTCGATTAAGTTTTCTTCCGTTTTTCAGTTTTTTAAATAAATCGAGCTTGATTTCTGAAACCTTTGAAGAATCCATTCGGATTTTTCAATTTGGTTCTTAGATCTTCGTCGATATGTCTTTTTAGTTGTTTTATTTTCAGTTTGAATGTCTTGCGTTTTATCATGTGTCTTGCCTTTTGGCATGTGTCTTGTTTTGTTCGTCTTCCAGTATGACATTTTGGTTCGATGAAGGCTCATTTTGTAGAGGCTTGCGGGTGGATTAATTGAGATTCCATTTCAGAGGGAGTTATTATGTCTATAAAGCTTATCTTGGATCTATGGATATCTGCTCAAGAAGAGCGCGAGATCAATTTAACGGAAGTCAGGATCCAGATCAATGTAGATGCGGTATTTTCTGAAGTTTATGGACTCTTTTGTTCATATGCCTCGATATTATGAATATTCCTTTGTCGTTCTTGGTGTTGTACTGTTTTTATCTTTTAAACGGTCTGCGAACCACTTAGCTCTCTTTGTAGCGAGTTATTGTAGTTCTTTAGCTGATCGTATCTGGACGATGAGTAATGCTCATCTGGAGTTCATTAATGTATTGATGAACGTTTTGAAGTAATGAAAGTTATTTCTTTCTTGGCAAAAATAAAAAATAAAAAAAATTGTTAAATACAAGAGAAACAAAATTTTTAAATATTATTAAATAATATTTGCATTGCTGGTGAGATTCTTCGGTTACAACTTAAAACCTTTGGAATTTCTATTTTGTTAATGATAGTATCATTTTGGTTGTTTAGTAATTAAATTGATCAATTTTTGAATAATTATAAAAAATGTTTATTTATTATTTTAAAAAAATGTTAACAGCTACATTTCAAATTATAAGAAACGTATATTCCAGTTAATATACATTAATTTTTGGAAACTACAAGAGAAACGCATTTTAAACGTGCATGTTTCTCAAATGCAATTTACAAATGCAGTTTTATTTTATAGAAAGGATTATTTATTTAAGTTATATATAATTTGGATCATTTTATTAAAATTAAGATATAAAGGATTATCATCCTAAAAAATAATGCGTACCTCATAAAATATTACAAGAGTATAACAATTACAGGCTTTCACTAACTTCTCTCTCTCATTTTCTTTTAAATATTTAAAAAAATAAGCATGTTTCCTAACTTAAAATTGTGGCTTTTAAGCTTTTAAGTTGACATATAACGTGTTTGTATAAAAGGACTAAAAAGCCTATATAAAAAATTGGATAATATTGATTTTAAAAGATAATTGTTGTAATTTAAAAGTAAAAAGACTAAAAAGTCTATGTAAAAAAATTGAATAATATTGATTTCAAAAGGTAATTGGTGTAATTTTATTAAATCCTTTACTAAGCATCATTAAGAATATATTGATATTGATATTGATTCAAAGTGCTTTTCCAAAAAAAAAAAGTATCAAACAAATTTTTACCTATTCTTTAATTACAATGGTAGTTTGTGCCAAAGTAGCTTGAGTTACATGCCCGAAAGAATAAAAATCAGGTTGGCTTGATTTTAGGATAAATCAAAATTGATCGCGAATATCCCGGTTCTAATTTATACAATTGCTAGATAAGCTAGTTTTATGTCTGGTCGAAAGAAATGGGTGTTAATTCCATCCTTTTTTTATCGATGTAATTCAAAATGATATGCAATAAGATGGTCGGAAGAAATGGGTGTTAATTCCATCCTTTTTTATCGATGTAATTCAAAATGATATGCAATAAGATGAGGTGATTTTATTTCAAAAAATAAATAAATAAAGGGTTTGAGGTGCTTGAGGTTGTCCTCAGGGTTTTTCCCTGAGTTTAAAATATTTGTAATATAATTCTAAGGCTATATATGTAAATTACTATAAAAAAATTATATTTACAAAATTGACCCAATGGGGTCACTTGATTTATAGGAAGAAAATCTTTTAACCTCAGGAAGATTGCCTGAGTACAGGTCCAGTTTTCTCATAAATAAAATAAAATTTACAAACCAAAATGGATGATTCGATTTTGATTGTCAAAAATCTCGGTTATGTTTCGATTACAAAACTGACTCGAAATGACAAATCAATTATTTTTAGAATTATCAAAAAAGTTTGTGAAGACTATGTAAAATTAATTATTTATTCATCCAAAACATATTTTTTGCTTATTAAAATTTTAAGAAAAATAATGATAAATTATCATGAATGGAGCTCAAACCTCTAATTACATAAGTAAATTTAAATAAAAAAACAGTAATAAATTAGTGACTAAACAAAGTACTTGTTCTACTTTTTTCACAAATGGTTGAGGAATGGACGCTATTATTGCAGGTGCTTTCTTCTGACACTAAAGTTATGTTTCTATATTTCATACTATTGAAATTCCATTCTTTAGATATTATATTCTGGATATCTATTCTATTACTATATATTAAACTTGAACACAAGGGCAAAAAGTGCCATTTTAATGGATGTGAAATTACGATTTTACCCCTATTTTTAATAAAATTACAAAAATGCCATCTTTTAATAATTATGTTAAAAATAGTGAAATTATGTTTTTGTTAGGAATCGAACCTCCGACCTTATACTCTCAAACTCATGACTTAACCAATTGCGCTACATTTGCTTTTGAGTTATGTTTGTAAATCCTATAAGATAAACCACCCCTCTTTTCTTTTTATCTCATCCTTTTTTTGGGGTAAATGAAATGTTGTTTCATATTATTTTTAGAATATTGGATAGATAAAATTTATAACAAAATATTATAATCGATTGATCTTACTCTACAATTCCCTTTTGCCATTTTTAAATACTTGGTATAGAAAAAAATTATATTATACATAATGTAACTGAGTCCAAAAAAAAAATAGATTGCCAATTTAATGGTTATGAAGTTACGATTTTACCCCTATATTTTTAAAAATTACAAAAATGTCATCTTTTAATTATTATGTAAAATAACGAAATCATGTTTGTGTTAAGATTCAAACCACCGACTTTCTTCTATCAAACTAACGACATAACCAACCTTGCTACACTTAATTTTGAGTTTTGTTTAAAAAACCTATAAGATAAATCACATCTTCTCTTCTTGTCTATTCCACTTTTATTTTTACTTTGAGTAAATAAAATATTGATTTATATTATTTCTAAAATATTGGATAGATAAAATTATAATAAATATTCTAATCGATTGAGTATATATACTCTACAATTCTCTTTTACCATTTTATATAATTGATATTAAAATAAAATTTTAATTTATACCTACTGTAACCGAGTACCAAAAAAATATTTATTTATATGCATCGCCATGTAGATATTAAATTTATGAAATAAAAAATAAAATTTTGTTTTAAGAAATGTGTAAATTTTAGTTATAAAATTATACATAATTAAGAATTGCGTCACATCAGTTTTAGGTATATAAAACCTTAAATATGTGACTTCTATTAAGGGGTCTTCGTCGGCCAACTATTTAGACTTTCAACGAATTAAATATATGATTGGTCTAAAAACATAAATATTTAAACATACACGAAAAATAATTGAAATTATGTTAAAAAGATGAAAACTTTAAAAATATGATCTATGTTATATATAAAAAGTAACATAATTAACATTCAATAAAATCAAAAAGAGATATAAATTTTAAATCCTAAATATTACAACTTTACAATAATTATTTATAATGATCAATTAGACTATAACTCGACTATAAAGTAGGGTACCTATGAATTTTTACATAATATGAAATTGATTAATATAATATATAATGGTTGAGTACTTAGATCGGTATACGATAAAATCAAAAAATTCGATTGTGAATTTCATGTACATGCATGGGTAATTAAGGTCGTTTTATCATAGTTAACATTGACTGAAATATTTAGAAAATTTTAAAATTGAGTTAAAAAATAATTCAAAATATAATATAAAAAGTTGGTATGCAAAATTACAAAATAACTATAAAAATATTAGATAAATTGAAATTTATCGTTTATAATATTTTTAATTATAAATTAATTGAATTTATATACAATTTTGGATGAGAAATCAGTTTAGTGCCCGTGCCTTGCACGGGCTTTTACGCTAGTTATATTTTTAATACGAGAACTTTAGTCTTATAAAAAAAATAGGGACAAAAAGTCACTAAGAGCATGTCCAAGGTTAGTGAGCTCTTACCTATATTGCCTCCACCTGGACTGATTTAGGGATTTGGTTTCAAAATTCTTCCTCGAACCATCCTCCCCCTTACCCATAATTTTTAGGGGAGAGAAATTATATCCCTATATGTGGGGAAGTAATTTTGCTCCCCTATATTTGTCACCTCAGCTTCTGCTACCTTCATCCTCCATTTTTACTAATTAAATATAATATATTATCACAACCATCCTCCATACTTCATTATACTTATTAATTAAATATTATTTTTAAAATATAAGTAACTGAAATAGAAAACACCATTGGAATGAAAGAGTTTTTTCATTTCCTATATTTGAAATAATCATTATTTTATAATATTTTAGAAATCCAATATAAGTAACTCCACTGGGGTTGCTCTAACCTCATAAGTCAAGCCTGTGAGTCTGTGACCAAAAAATCTAAAAAGGAACAGGCCTACAAACAAAGCCTGTGAGCCTGTGACCAGAACGTCTAAAAAATAACATGCTTACAAACAAAGCCCAAACAAGTACAAATTGATGTAACCTTTAGGATACTTCAAATTTACGTCCAAGTCAAAATGTAATCTAGGATGGGTATGAATGTATAAAGGGAGTACTGTGATTTCTTTAATTTATTTTAATTGTGCCACTATTTCATTGAAGATTGTGTTCATTTTAGATAAAATAAAAATAAAATAAATGAAATGAGAATTACACTTTTATCCAGAGGACTGAAATGTTTTATTCTTTCATTCATTTATTTCCTTGCAACTTAGTACTAAAAGTTTAGCTCACCAGTTTTCGTAAGAATGATCCAATATTTTCATTTCCCTTCATTATCTCTCCAATTTCCATCAAAAAAAATATAATCTACTTCATCTTTATTTACTGTGGTATTTCCAAATACATTTTTATAACCTACATAAATAATTTGAGCTTTTATATAAGCTATATTTCATATCATGATTTAAACTTTTATGTAAGGGTAAAGAGTTTCTACCTGACACTGTAGGAAATTTTTCTACAGTGTCACCTTAAAATCACGATTTTGTTGCATATATGATATGCAAACTGATCGTTGAGAGTTGGAGAAAAATATAGTGAAGTCAGATTTCAAAAAAAATACTAATTGACGGGAAAAATCAAATTAAAAATGGAGGAAATTAGGTGGGATTGTGTGTGTGAGGGTGTATTCGATTTGTATGTGATGCCCCTAGCGGGGCCATTGGATTAGATTAATCTATGGCCCAGATTTAATTTAAGATGATACTGTTGAAAAGTTTCCTACAGTGTCAGGTAGAAACTCTTTTTCCTTTATGTAATGTATTTGTTCAGAAAATATTTCATAATTTATCAAAATTAATTACTTCCTTTGTCCTTTATGATTGTTAACATTTAGAGAATCTCCAATGGGTTTGCTAAAAATAGTTGATTAAAATAATATTTGCTGAACCTGTAAGATATTTGCTGAATCTGTAAGGTGTTGTACTCCAACGATGTTGACTATAATGGTTGGCTATAGTTTAAAAATAGTATGTTATTATTATTTCAAGTTATTATAAATAGATTATATTTTTTAAATATGTTAATAGATGATGTGGAATTTTGTTACAGATCTCTAGAGGTTGGCTATATGATGTGTTAAATTATGTCTAACCGCAAGCGCACGGTATCAATTGTAGTAGATACTAGCAAATACGGGTCGATTCCTCAAGGAGACAGTTTCAATTTCAATTCAACTATTATCAATTGTTTCTAGTCACAAACGAGTGTTGGAGAATTGTATTAACTACTAATGCAAATTTAACAAAGTTTTAATTCAATTAATAAAAGGATCTAAGGCAATTTAGGTTCACCATGCTTACACCAAACAAATCACAAAAGTATAGCTTTTCAATGGGATAAAGTAATTAAAGCAATGGTTAATCTTTTTCAAGCATTAACACTCTCAGAATATCTAATGATGTTCTCACACTCACCTTCAATTCCGCTAATTGTATGTAAGTCTCTAGTAGTAAAATCTTTCGATCTATTACTCCTATTGCAATCGATTAATCCATGATATTGCGCAATTACACAAATTAAGAATTATAACATATCAATCAGAATTACTCTTTACCCATCAATCTACTAATCAAATTAAGCCCAAATCATGGTGCAAACATGGCTCCCCTTAATACCCTAGAATTAAACTACTCACTCATTCTAGAAGTAAAAGCAATAAGAATAATGAAAGAAGCCATGTAAAACATATAATAATAAAACAAGAGAATAAAGAATACCTCAAACTTTGTATTAACGAAGAACAATGAAGATCCAAATTAAACCAAGTGCTTACAAAAGAAGAGATGAAGAGAAACCAAAACCCTAGCTTTTGTAAAAAGTAAAATACGTGTGTATATGTCTATCTCCCTCTATCTACGTTCTCTTTTCTCTTTTATAATAAAACTCCCTAATAAAATCTGATCTCTATCTCCTAATAAAAGTATTTTTAATATCCTAATCAATTTACAAAAAGATATCCATAATTGAATAGGATTTTCTTGTAAAATTCGTCACTTCTTTTTCTCCTCTGTTTCTGGGCTCTTCCAGTTGGATTTTGCTTACTGGACCACCTCTGAATTAAAGATAATTCCACAAGCTTCGCGTGGACAGTAAGATCGTCAAATTCTGACTTCTGGAACTCAAGATATGGCCCAAACAGTGCAGGCAGCCCGTGTAGCCCAATAATACGAATTTTCTCCTATTTTATCTCCAAAATAGCTCTTTTTGCTCCAAATCCTTCCAAGTCATGAATTCTTTATTTCCTACAATAAAACAATAAAATCTATTAAATAAAAATCCAAATCAATGCAAAACACAATAAATATGAGAATAAAATCATCTAAAATATATATAAAAATATACTCTATCACTATATATAACCAGTGTTCTAAAAATCGGCCTAGGCAGTCGATTAATCGGCGCCTAGGCGCTAGGCGGCCGTTAAACGCCTAAAATTTGTAAAAATCGGTCATTAGGCGTTTTTTGATTAGGCGGCGCCTAGGCGGTCCTAGGCGGTACTAGGCGGCCTTAGGCGGCGCCTAGGCGGGATTAAGCGGCGCCTAGGCGGTCCTAGGCGGAATTAGGCGGTTTAAAATATATTTTTAAATATTAAAATTAAATAATATAAAAAATAATATTTTAATACATGTGATTAATGTTCCGATTAATCATTCCGATTAATCGCCGCCTAGCCGATTAATCGCTAGAAGGTAGTCTCACCGCCTAGATCCGCCTAGCGATTTTTACAACATTGTATATAACCAACATGAAGGGGTTGGCTATAATTATAGATAAGAGGAATGTCCCATTGGAATGTATTTTTTTTTTTACACATTCTCTATATATTTTATTTATGGCATGCCAACTAGGATATTGCTAAGGGGTTAGTCCCCATTGGAGATGCTCTTAAAATAGGAGTGCCTGACATGCATTTTAAGGTGTATTTTAGGGATATTTTCATAAAAAAAAAAATTAAAATTTTTCTTTCTATAAAAATTTAATGTTAGGCACAACTTGCAGTCTTCGATTGTGATTTCAAATCTTTAACTTTTCGTATCAAAGTTATACAACTTTACATCCTGCATCCTTGAGTTGTTGATCTGTACTTAACTCAGGCTCTTGTACATCGTATAACTTTCACTGCACTTCCACCATTACCTGTACTTTATTGAATATCCAATCTTCAATTATGATTCTTATACACTGCATTGCAAACTCATCTCTCATGTTCACATCACGAGTACTTAATCAATATTTCAACTTGATATTCATTGTGCATTGGTCTGGTTCACAAATGACTTACACTGATCTTGATATTCACCCACACTTTCTTTACATTCCAATTGGTAAGTCTACAGCAGTTGTATCGCTTCGAACACTGATTATTAATAATCAGTGTAAATACAACGTGGCACTTTATACTGAATCTTCAACACTTCTGAAGTCCTTAATGTCTTCAAATCTTATTCTTCACTAAAGCATGAACTTGTTAATGAAATTCTTTTAGTGACCCTTAAAAAATTTCAGAATTTGCATCCCGTATTTTGATTATTCGTAGTTATCTCGTCTTCATTTCTTCTTGATTCTTGTATAATCGTAGTATTATTTACCTGTCATGTTTAGCGTTGAGTTATCACATCTTCTTGTTTATACTACCTTGTAATCTCACCAACAGTAAGAGATGTCCTCCCTACTGATTGCTTAAAATATTTGAAGAAACTCGGCAACAATGACAATAGTAACAGAGCTTATTTTTCGTCTTTTAGAGCTAATTAAAACAATTAATGTGATATGGAGATTACCTGCCTCATCCAATTTTAAAAAATATAACTCCATCTTTAAATTAATTAAGTCGATTGGTCAACAACTACGACGCATAGATGCTTGCTAACTTGTCCCATATTCCTTTCGATATTGACTCTTTCAACACGTTTCAACACGCTACACATTACGTATTCCTTATTGAATTAACACATCCTTGACGGTTAATTGTCACATAGTAAAATTTGTCATTCCATCATACTTTGGATGAATCAATCCTCAACGACTTTAGATCATCCATTAAGTCAAGAAAAAATCAACTCAAGACCAACTAACAACGTGCAAATATACTTCTTCGGACAACAAAAATCACCCTTTCCAAACCCAAAATCCGATCTCCACCATTCAGATATTAATGTAACGAAGCTACTGTCCAAAAATCAGCTCTATCCGACCACAGATGGCTTCCAAATCGTCAATTTTTCAACAGATGCGCAAACTAGAAAATTTCTCTGAATTTTCGTTATTAATTCGTGATTGCCTTCTATTAACGTTGATTCCACTTCTCAAATCCAAACTCTTGATCACAACAATTGTTAGGATCGCATCCACTATGGATCAATACTATGGATCAATGTTAATCAAACACAATAACAAACACGAAAGTAAAGAATCCAACAAATTAATGTGAAATCTACTAAATATGAATTCTATTTTATTTGGAATCGTGTTAAGTCTAATTCCTATTCCTTTTTGGATTATTTGTAACTGCATATTTACAATACAGACGCGGCATTCTTTCAATAAGGGAATGTTCCGGATTTACCAATGTCGAATCAGGCCGCCCCTTGCCTTGAAAGAATTCACACGCGGCCACCAGCTTTCCAAAAAGAAGGGGAGATCTGCTGCTTACTGCTCACGGAAACACTAGATTTCTTCCAAGTAAGAGATAGAATCTCACTAATTGGAAGGGCCTGTTTAGCGCGTTTCTAAAGTAAACCTCCGGTTACCTTTGTCAACGCTACTAAGGACCGGGTGGAAAAACGGTAAACAAAACAAAAAGTACAATACAATTTTTATTTGCATGGCAAAAATGTAAAAAAAAATTACTAATCGGGAGATCTATATTCCAACATTTACAGAGGATTACATTAAGCTTTACAAGATCGGAGTCGTTTCCTTACTCAACACTCTTGAATACAATCACCTAACCTTGATCACAAAAGCTCTCTCTTGTGTATCGCACACAACTCTCTAACTTTTACAATTTACCAAAACCCTATAAATGTTTATATTTATAGGCACCAAAAATATTCGAATCTTATTCTACTTCAGATCCTATTTATGATAATTACCATATTCTTTTATCTTGGATATAAATATTTTCACAATTAATATATCTACGAAAATAAGAATTGTCTCAATTATCACAAATTAGAATTTTATTCATAACAGAATTAATATTAACTTAATTAGGAATTCGGACGGACTCCGACACAAGGCTGAGTAAGAAATAACACAGTAATAACAAACAAGTAAGATTACATTTGTTGGAATAATTATATTAAAAAATGAATGAGTCCAGCTAAAATATATTATAACTCTATATGTGTACATCTTTATTATTTATTTATTCTATAATTATAATTTGGTTAACACTTTTTTCTTAACTAATTTTTTCAATTTATAGTCTTTTTTGTTACCATCGTTAAATCTTTCAAATTATAAAATGAGAATCTTCAAATTCAATATTAAAAGTATTTCATAGGCATCAACAACATAAGTTAATATTAAACTAAAAATATTATAATGTATTATTATATTATGATAAGGATGCTAAAAACATTTAAAAATAATTCACATTTTGCATGCGTTATAATTAAAATAGTGCTCCTTCTGTCCCATGTAATACTTTATATTTGCGGACCAATTTCCGGTACGAATTTTAAGGTGCATTTTAAGGATAGTTCTATAACTTATTTTTAATATTTTTTTTTGTATAAAAATAGGATTGTTCTATTTTTATACAAAAAAAGGAAATATCAAAAATAAGTTATAGAACTATCCTTAAAATGCACCTTAAAATGTATTTTTAAGATCGCGAATTACAATAAAAAAAAATGGAATTGAAAGTTCAAATTTAACTGATGTCATTTTCTGTTATTTTCAGCTAAATGCTATAGTAAGTAGTTGATTTATACCCGGCTTTTACAACATGTGTCACGAGTCATTTGCTTTTCAGTGGTGGCACTTTCGGCCCATGAGAGATCAACACATAATCACATATAACACTAATGACATTTGTTTCTTGGTCACCTTTATTTCAGTTTAGATCAACATCTTCGTTTTACATAATTGATATACATATAGCATGGACATATATAGACTTGGAAAGATATGCTTGCCCATTCTTGTATAAAATCTCTTTTTTCTACAATGATCAAGGGCTAACCTATGCCGAGCTTCCGATTAAATTGAAAATTTTGATAAAAAATTATTTATTAAATCACGATGTTTGGTCGAAAATCAATTGAAATTTTATTTTAAGAAATAAATTATGATGATTATATTAAATTAGAGAAAAATGGATCTAGATGAACTCAAATACCTCTCCTAAAATTATATAACATACTAGTATATTTATATGGGAACTTTTTATAATTCAAGCTACTATATAAGGACATGATTCTCATTAAATTAAATGGAAAAACGAAACTATGTATATCTTTACGTTGTTTTTTTTATTATATGCTAATATAACGGTTGATGAGTTAGCTAGAGCGTATTCTTTCCCAAATCGAGTATTTGATGGTAGGTTGATCAGTGATCAGTGTTAAGAATGTTTTGGTGTCCGAGTTAATTAGTTTATTAATAAAAAGTTATTGTTTGTTAAAAAAAAAAAAATGGAAAAACGAAACTATGGTAGTATATCTTTACGTTGAAAGCATATGTGCTGAAATATATTTTGTAACAGAAATAAAATCTTAATGGACGGACTAGTCATATCTGCACTTTACTCCCAACAATAAAAGAACTTGTTCCAAAAAATAAAGGACATAATAATTGACAAAATATTATACCGAAGTAGACCAATGTTTATTCTATTCTTATCGACAAACTATTCGAGATTGCATTGGATTCTAAAACAGCGAAATGATAATGATTTAAGATAGATACAAAAATTATAAAATAATGTATATTTTGTAGAATAGAAGGGAAGAAAAAGAAATGAAGGAGAAAGGGGACCATATAGAAAGAAGAAGAGTGTCAAAATCAAACCTTTATGCCTTCTTCTCAATCTCCACTTTGAGAAGTGGTGGGCAGCAAGTCATGTGTGACTTGGCTCTTCCACTCTCATCACTTGCCCCTTTAGTAATAGTCCTTTAGTAATAGTGGCTAGGAATTAGAAAGCGACTTTTGACAAAATACAATAATACTAAAAATTGGAGGCATAAGGTTCGAATCCCGTCAATAATATTTTAATATAAAATTAATACTTGATTATGTTATATAGAAAGGTTCAAGGTTTGATTCCCATCAACAGCATATTAATTTAGATTTAATACTAAAAATTATTTATATATAAATATCTAAAATTTGAATTCTCCCAACATATTAAAAGTAATGTTTATAATATTATATATATTAAACTATAAGTGAACTAAAAAAAATTAAAAGTAACTCGTGTTTTACACGGGTTATAAACTAGTTGTATATAAAACTTCTATCTTGGTAACTAAATTAGAAGTTCGCGACACCAACTGTAATTGCTTTATGACCTTCTAATTTATTTATATTATTTTCTAAACTAGCTTTATTTTTTTTGTTAATTAAAAAATTAGTGACAATTTTATCAATTTTCATTTTACCATCAATTGAAGGAGCACTGAAATTACTGCCATTCAATCTGCTGAATAAAAACACAAATGCAGAGTTGGCTTCTCCTTATATGTTGGAAACACTGAAAAGGAACTGTAAAGTTTGACATAAAAATCTGTGAATAAAAAAAGGAAAGAGCATTTAATTGATTAAGATATATACAAAATAGATGTCGATTCTCACACCTTTTCTCCCTCGTTGTTTTATTCGAGCAATAAAATAAAGCTATCGATTTTATTGTAAAGTAGGGAAGGAAAGAAAGAGAGCGACTCGTTTTCTCATTTGGCCCATTTGTCCATCTAGTGGACACGGCATCTTTGTAGTGTTGGCTAGGGGTGAGCAAAATAAAATCGAAAAATCGAAACCGAACCGAAAAATCGAAAAACCGCACCGAAAAAAACTGTAACCGACAAAAACCGAAAAAAATCGTAACCGAACCGAACCGACGGAACGGTTTGGTAACGGTTAAGGTTTTATGCCAATAACCGAACCGAAAAACCGAACCGAAAATATATTATTTTAATAATTTATATTTTTATGTTATATACTTATGTAAATATAGAATTTTATATAAGAAGTAAGACAAAAGCTAGTATAACTTGAATTGCAAAAGTTTCCCATCTTATTTTTTACATTAATTATTAATAATCTATCAAAAAATAATTATGTACTTAAAAAGATTTAAAAATGTCAAAAAATTTGATTTTACAATTTTATATTTTAAAAATGAATTGATTGATCTTATGACCACCTTTAAGCTAAAACATGCGCCACCTTCGTAGGAATAGTGAGTTTAAGAAAATTAGAAACTTATAATTTTTACTAGCATGATATTAAGTATTAAAAATAAAAAACCGAAAAAAACCGAAACCGACAAACGGTTAACCGAACCGAAAAAAACCGTTCCGAGCGGTTCGGTTACGATTAATAGGTAAAAACCGAACCGAACCGACATGTACGGTTTGGTAACGGTTTTCGGTAAAAACCGAGCCGAACCGACCCGTGCACACCCCTAGTTGGCTAATCGCTAACTCCTCCTATTTCTTCACTTTAATTATTTATTTATCGGCTTAAATCAAGTCATAGTTTTATTTTATTTTAAGAGACCTTAGAACATCTCCAATGGTGTGAAACCCTTAGGTAAAATTCAAAATAAATTACCTTAAATAAGATTTATAGAAAATTTGTAAAATGTTGTCCACTCCAATGGAACAAAACTGTTAGGTAAAAATATAGATAATCACAATAGGTTGGCTATATTTGTCGAACCTTTAGCAACCTGTAGTTTAACTCCACATCATCAATTACCATATAAAAATAATACATTCTATTTTTAACAACGTGAAATAATAATAACATACCATTTTTAAAATATAGCCAACCAATATAGTCAATCCCATTAAAGTAAAACACGTTACAGGTTCAGCAAATTTTACATAATCAATATTTAGCCAATCATTTTACAAAACACCGTTGGAGATGCTCTTCAAATTGATTATCAGATGAGTAACCAATTTCTAACATTGAATGAATCATGAGAGCAATAGACAAGCAAATATTCTCAATTGAACAACATTCATCAGCTGTAACACCAAAAATTCAATTGTTATAAAACGTATCGTATAATTAAGGATGAATAAGAAATAATATTTATTATAATATAAAATTCTATTAATACTTTACTTTGATATCTTAAAATTTATTACTACATATTAAACTTCAACACAAGGGTAAAGTTTACCATTTTAATGGGTGTTAAGTTACGATTTTATTCTTATTTTTTCAAATATTACAAAAATGTCATCCTTTAATAATTATGTAAAAAAATAATGAAATTATGTTTGTTGGGGTGTCCAGCATCTTCCTAATTGAAACGTGAGCTAGGCACACTGACTAAGGGTTAAGAAAATAAAGTTGCGCATAGCTAACACTCTCAGGGGTGCGATGGTTTTATCGCAGTGGTAAGCGCTTGATCCTAATAACTGGTATCAGAGCTAAGGTCGCGTGTTCGAGTCCCACGGAGTGCATATTATGCTAAAGGCATGTTGTGCAGCTATTTTACCCCTAACAGGGACTTGTTAGTGCTGACAGATGTTGGGGGATTGTTGGGGTGTCTAGCATCTCCCTAATCAAAACGTTAGCTAGGCACACTGGCTAAGGGTTAAGGAAATAAAGTTGCGCCTAGCTAACACTCCCGGGGGTTTTAGTGCAGTGGTAAGCGCTTGATAGACAACATGTGATTTGACCGTTTATTTATCCTGCTCATATCCACTACTTTAGCAGCTTGTCCCCTCTAACATCTCTCTAAGCTTCTTTGTAGACTTTCCATGCACACTTTACAGTATTGTGGTCCTGTAAGTGTCTTGACTTGTTGCAGACTTCTGACTTGTACAGCTTCAGTGTTTTGTCTTCAAGAATCCATTCGAGAAATGACTAGGTGTTTGATTCAAGAACTAGAATTGACTATTTCGATAACTCTGAGTTCTCGAACATTGTATTCTTGACATATATCAAATCACTTCTCGAATGAGTCTTTGATTCAGGAATCATTGACTTATCGAATAGAGCATTTTACTTTTGGAATCCTTGAGATGTCGAATAGCTTTCTGAGTCCTTGAGATAACGAATGTGACTTTGACTTATTGATCCTTTGAGAACTCGAATGATATTATAACTTGTTGACTTCCTGAGTTCTCGAATAGAGTATTGGACATGTCGAATCCCTAAGTTATCGAATGGATCTTTGACTTGTTGACTCCTCGAGATATCGAACAGAATCCTTGAGTTCTCGAAACCTTGACTTCTCGAATACCAAAATACTTCTCGAATTAGTACTTAGGCAAATCTTCAATCTTCAAGCTCCAATTGTGTTTATTTCGACAATCTTGTTTTCCAGACTTGAGGCATGATCTCTAGATCTTCTTTTAACCATTATTTCATGACTTAATTTACACAGTTACACAGCAATAACTTTGATGCCTATTACAAGTACCAGTACATAAAGAAACTCTACAACTAGAGGGTTCCCCATTTAAGGGGTCATGTAAGTAATGCAAAGCATTACAAATAATTAGGCTTGTTATTAGATGTATACACGCATATCTCTGTGACTAACAATGCTTGTGTTGGGATTTGAACCACTAAACTTCTAATCTCAAACTCATGGCTTAACTAGTTGTGCTACGATTGATTCTGAGTTTGGTTTAAAAATCTTATAAAATAATCACTGATATGGGCTAAAAGTAAGCCCTAAAGACACATTTAATGTGGCATTGATTAGACCTAGAATGGTCCAAACGTGGGGCCCACCAGATGGGCCCAAACCCCAGTTATAATATTAATTTCGTAATTAATATTTAGGGATAATTAACAGCTGGGAGATACAAGTCAATAAGGACATTATCTCTACAAAGAGTAGCCTCCAAGCCACACAGTCATACAAGGAAACAGACTCCTACAAGGAATGGATCCGGAACCTTCCTAGAGGCGGTGACTTGCCCACCAAGTCACCTAACCCTACTACGATTTTAGGGCTTCTCAGCCTATATAAAGGGTCTGACCCCTCATCACAGAACTACGTTTTTTATTGGCTTGATTCTCTTAAAACAGAGATACGTAGGCATTCTGTGAGGACCGTTCAGTCTCGAACGCAGAAGCAGCCATTAAAGCTCGAAGCTCACAAACCCTAGCTGTCATAATCATAACCTAGTTTTTATTCCACAACATTTGGCGCCGTCTGTGGGAAAAAGACATCAACCATGGTTCAAACACGAAGAACAGCACCAAGCACTACCGAGCCGATCGTTACCGAGGCTCTACCTCTAAGCTCTGCTCCGCCTGTTACTGAACAAATACCCCCAGCCACAGGGGTGATTACTCAAACTCAGGTTTCTCAACCTCTAGGGACGAATTCCCATGCTGAGGGGACGTTGCCTTTGGTCATCCATCCTAGTCAAGGAACCAGCGCCCTCCAGACGCTGGTTTCTCCTCTAGTTGATCCCAGTCGCCCACCACCAGGGGTACAGATCCATACTACGGATCTCCCCGTGAGTACTAACCCGATGTATGGCCTGCCTAACTACCTTCCTGGACCCAGTGGTCATGCCTTGCAGATCCGAGATCGAGAGTATCTTGACTACTCTGGCCCCTATACTGACGATTCGTCGTCTGAAGACGATGATCGAGACGAAGCCCCAAGGAGGCGACGCGCTAGTAAGGAACCTCTGAGGAGGAATCCAGCAAACCGTGATGGTCCTTTAACAATCGCAGAGAGAATTAAGGCTTATGAAGCCGAGATTCAGAAGCTGAAGGACGACCAAGCAAGGGAGCAAGAAAGACAGAACCCAAATCAGACTTTGCCGCCTCCCACGTCAGGACCGATTCCCTTCATAGATCTGGAGAGGCCTCCAAGAAGACAAAGAAGGGCTACCGTCCCAACTGAAAGAACTACAAGGGTGGAAACCCCTAAGAGCAACCCCAAGGATCTGATGCCACTTGGGGATCCTGATGATCCCACGCCCCCATTCACCGAGGAGGTGATGAATGCCCACATATCAAGGAAGTTCAAGATGCCGACAATTAAGGCTTACGATGGAACGGGTGATCCCGTAAATCATGTTAGGACGTTTTCGAACGCACTATTACTACAGCCTGCAAGTGACGCCTTGAAGTGTAGGGCGTTCCCTCAAACTTTGTCGGGCATGGCTCAAAGATGGTATAGCCGACTTCCCGCAAACTCAATTGGCTCCTTTAAGGAGTTAAGTGCTGCTTTTGTTAGTCAATTCATCAGCGGGAGAGTTCATGAGAAAAGTTCTGCATCTCTCATGTATGTGGTACAAGGAAAGAATGAGAATCTGAGAGATTATCTTAAGAGGTTCACCAAGGAGACGTTGAACATTACTGATTTAGAGAACAAGGTGGCCATGGTAGCCCTGGAGCACGGCACCACTGATCTTTACTTTAAAAGGTCATTGGCAAAGCACCCACCTGAGAATATGGCTGAGCTCCAACGAAGGGCTGATAAATATATCAAGGCCGAGGATAGCACCATGAAGGATGCCGTGATAAACAATGGAGGCAACGGGAACTCCAAGAAGCGAAAGCAAGACCAGGAGTATGATGACCAGGAATATGATGCTAGGGACAAGTATCCCCGAACTAGTGAGGACTCCGACTCTGCCCCTAAGAAGAGCCAAGGACCAAGGTTCACTGAGTATGCAAGGTTGAACACTCCCAGGAGTCGAATCCTATTGGACATTGAGAAGGATAAGGATTTCCGATGGCCGAAGCCACTCAGGGGTGATCCCACAAAGAGGAACAAAAATCAGTATTGCAGATTCCACAAGGATGTAGGGCATGACACTGATGATTGTAAGCAACTCAAAGATGAGATCGAGTTCTTGATCCGTAAAGGGAAGTTGGGCCACTTCACTAAGGGTGAAGATCGTGGTAATCAGAGAAGAGAGTATGATAGGAACGACGATGATCGGGATCGCACCCCACAGCCCCGAGGGCCAGTGATCAACATGATCTCAGGAGGCCCGACTGCGGCCGGGACGACTAGGAACTCTCGGAAGGCTTATGCCCGAGAAGTGATGCATATTGTCGGAGAGACACCAAAGCGTGCAAAAACCGAAGTAACAATCGAATTTGATGATTCAGACCTTGAAGGGGTGAAGTTCCCCCATGATGACCCGCTGGTCATAACACCCATGATTGGGAATTCAGAGGTGAAGCGAGTCTTGATAGACAATGGAGCTTCAGTGGACATTTTGTTCTATGATGCATTCGTGAAAATGGGATACAACGACTCTCAGTTGACCCTATCTAACATGCCTATATATGGATTCAGCGGAGTAGAGACTAAAGTTGAGGGAACTATTCTGTTGCCCGTCACCATCGGACAGAAGCCAACAGAGGCCACTCAGATGCTGAACTTTTTGGTTATCAAAGCGTCTTCCACCTACAATGCCATCCTCGGGAGGACTGGACTCCATGCTTTTAAGGCTGTGGCCTCAACCTATCACATGAAGATCAAGTTTCCAACCAGGAATGGTGTAGGAGAACAAAAAGGTGACCAGAAAATGGCTAGGAGCTGTTATGTAGCCGCGTTAAGGCCTGATGGAGTCGGGGGGGGCAGGTCCTTCCGATTGAAGACATGGACGTTTGCAGTGATAAGGAACATCAAGAAAGGCCAGCAGAGGACATCACACATAAACCTCGGACAGCCATTAAGGCTAAGGCGTCAACTGACTTCGTGGTTGAATGCATCATTGGCAACCAAGAAATCGAGGGGCAGGAGATTGTACCCCAAGCTGTAAGTGAACTTCAGAATAAGAATGAGGTGACTAGAAGGAGTAGTGAGTGCTCTATTTTATTGGAGCATTAAAAATAAAATCAAGTGGTGCAAGCCTAGTCTTGCAAAGCCCCGATGGGTTCAAATTATCCTAGTAGTTTTTAGCTTCATATTTTATCTAGTAGAAGTAGAAATAAGGTTCGATGAAACCATCGCAGAGCATGTTGCTCCGAGTAGGACAGTAGTATTTTATGTAAGGGTTGAACCCATCTCAAGTTATTAATGCAAGTTTGTTTTCCATTCATTGATTATGTGATTTTATTTATGTACCTAACACCTGATGTGTGTAAGTCAAAGATGACCAAGTACCGAAAATAAAAAAAATACACGAATGGAAACAAACAAACGCATAAATAAAAACCCTGAAAGGTCGAGAGTTACTAAGAGTTTAAGTCCTTGAAGGACCCCGGATAAAAAACAAGAAGCAAAAATAGGTTTGAAAACCCTGAAATCAGAACTAAGATTCGAGACAAGCCGTGAAAGACATGAAGTCAAGTAAGGGATCCTAAAGACCTTTAGTTTGACATCAATCCAAAAGAAGGGTCGTGAATACTTGGTAGTCGACATATGAACACCAATGATGAACATGTAAACGTCAACCTCGAATCCTAGGATAAGGAACACGAGTTATTAGCCATGAAGGCCATGGGATAGCTATGAAGGCCAAACTTGAAGGGGTCATGAACCTCCAGATAAGATCCAATGGTTGAAACTTCAAGTCAAAGCTTGAAAACCAATCTGAAATTTTGGACCCTCAATCCAGAATGCCAACATTGAAATATCTGAACAAGCATTGAGTGCCATCCTCATTCGAAAGGACAACAAGGTTCAGAAGCCTATCTACTATGTGAGCAAGATGTTGCATGCAGCTGAGTTAAATTATTCTCCCATTAAGAAGTGTACTTTGGCATTGGTAACAGCCTCGAGGAAGCTACGATCGTACTTCCAGGCACATAAGATTGAAATCCTGACGGACCAGCAGCTGAGAAACATATTGCATAACCCGAAGGCTAGCTAAGTGGGCGATAGAACTCAGATAATTTGATATCGCGTACAATCCTCGAATTGCAATTAAAGCACAGGTACTCGTTGACTTCTTAGTTGAATATACCATTGACAACCAAGAAGTCGGGGGCAGGAAGGCACAACACCCCAGTAAGGGCAAGATGAGACACCCCAAGAGGGAGAGAACTTATAGTAAGGGCAAGATGAGACACCCCAAGAGGGAGAGAACTTATAAAGTTTAGAAGAAACATTGGGTGCTCTATTTTGATAGGGCATCAAAAACAAAATCAAGTGGTGCTTGTATAGTCCTACAGAGCCCTGATGGCTTCACGATTGAATGTGCCTTGAAGTTGAATATTTTTCGACAACCAATAACGAGGCAGAGTATAAAGCCTTGAAAGCCGGACTAGGCTCGTCTTTAGCCATGAGGGCCAAAAATCTTAAAGTCTATGGAGACTCAAGGCTGGTGATAGCCCAAGTGAGTAGAGCTCTAAAAGCCAAAGATGAAACGATGTTGAAATATCTGAAAATTGTAAAATCACAGTTGGTATGGTATGATTCGAGGAATACCAACTTGTATAACCACCGATGCCTTGTCCAAATTTGCCTCGTCTGAAATCGAGAATTACACTAGAAGTGTTTACTATCAGGTCTTGGAGACCCCACTATAGAGCGCAAATTGTTGGCGCCCATCGACGTTGGAAGTTGCTAGACAGACCCCCATCAAAGCTCATCTTGAGACTGGTTGGCTCTATGATAATGCCTTGGAGGCACGAAACTGTCAGTGAGAGCATTGAGATACGCATTCGCCTTGATGGCCAACAAGGCCGTTTGCCTCAAATTAAGCTGGTTGTTTGAATTGAAGGCCTAAAAATCAGGAACTAGTGGCTAAATTCAAACCAAGGCAAGGTCCTACAAACCAAGGAAAGACCCGAAAGAAGAGGGAGAAGGTCAACCGGTTGTAGCCCATTTGAAACCTTTGTGGGCCATCAACAACACTAGGCTTGTTAAGGCCCAAGTTTAGTTAAAGTGATTAAAGGCCTGTCATGGCCCAACCCATATTGATAAACTTAATTAAGGTTTTAGTTTAAGGTCATGTTGACCAAAAGTTAAGGCCCAAGTCAAAGTCAATTAGGGCTTCAATAAAGAAGAGCCCAAACATGTGATTAGGGCCCACGAGGAGAGGCCCAGAATTCTGATGAGTCTAAGGCCCAAAAGCAAAACAAGTGTCCCAAGCAAAGTTGTCTGAGGTCGAGACCAACGACCTCATTTGATAATACGATTTCGAGCTCGATCAAACGACCTGAAAAGTCAAGTAAAAACCCATTTTGAGGTCGAAAATATGCTATGGCTAGGTCGTAAATTTGAGGTCGAAAAAGAACAGAAATTGACGAAAAATCCATACGACTTGAGGCCAATTTGAGGTCGATATCTCCTAGAATTGAGATCGTGAGTCTGAGCTCGAAAATGAACTAGAAAAGATGGAAATTCCTCACGACCTGGGATTTATCTTGAGGTCGTTTTGACACTATTAGAGCTCGTTCATTTCAGGTCGAAAAAACATTGGATTTCCTGGAAAAAAGCTACGATTTGGCCCCTACTTGAGCTCGAAAATTGAGCTCGAAATGTATTAGTTGAGGTCAAAAAGGTCCAGGTCGAAATTGAACTAGATGAGCTCGAAAATAGCCACGACCTGGGACTATTTGAGCTCGAAAATTGAGCTCGAAAATGTACTAGTTGAGCTCAAAAAGGTCCAGGTCGAAATTGAACTAGATGAGCTCGAAAATAGCCACGACCTGGGACTATTTGAGCTCGAAAATTGAGCTCGAAAATGTACTAGTTGAGCTCGAAATGTCCAGGTCGAAAATGACTTGGGAAACAGGTAAAATGGCTGCGACCTGGGACAGTTTGAGCTCGAAAATTGAGCTCGAATTTGGCCTGGAAAAAAAAAGAAGAAGAAAAACATGCAATTTTGGAAGCAAAATTAGTGATAAAATTTTAGAAAAATAAGTCGAAACGATAATTTCTGAATAGTACTAGTCTTCAGAAATAAGCTCGACCCCAGCCAGGGGCTCTGCCCCTTGGACCCCGCCCGGGGGCTGCCGCCCCCGGACCCCCGCTAGCACCGTTTAGTGCCGATTAAGCACCATTTAATGCCGATTAGCACATATTAGTGCCTGTTAGCACCGATTAGTGCCGATTAGCACCGTTTAGTGCCGGTATAGCACCGTTTAGCGCCGATTAGTGCCGTTAGTGCCGTTTTATGCCATTTAACATTGTTTAACACTGTTTAAACATTGTTTAAGGCTGATTAGCGCTGTCTAGTGCCATTTAACACCGCTTAGTGTCGTTCAACATCGTCGTAAATTGCGTCGGTCGCTCCACGCTTTACATTAAGATGATAAGTTGAAAATACTCATGTAAGAGCAATAAACCCTGACCCAAGTCTCATGTAAGGCCGTTATAACTTCAAGGAAAACCTGATCAGTTTTCCTAGAAGTTGGGGGGCAAATGATATGGGCTAAAAGTAAGCCCTAAAGACACATTTAATGTGGCATTGATTAGACTTAGAATGGTCCAAACGTGGGGCCCACCAGATGGGCCCAAACCCCAGTTATAATATTAATTTCGTAATTAATATTTAGGGATAATTAACAGCTGGGAGATACAAGTCAATAAGGACATTATCTCTACAAAGAGTAGCCTCCAAGCCACACAGTCATACAAGGAAACAGACTCCTACAAGGAATGGATCCGGAACCTTCCTAGAGGCGGTGACTTGCCCACCAAGTCACCTAACCCTACTACGATTTTAGGGCTTCTCAGCCTATATAAAGGGTCTGACCCCTCATCACAGAACTACATTTTTTATTGGCTTGATTCTCTTAAAACAGAGATACGTAGGCATTCTGTGAGGACCGTTCAGTCTCGAACGCAGAAGCAGCCATTAAAGCTCGAAGCTCACAAACCCTAGCTGTCATAATCATAACCTAGTTTTTATTCCACAACAATCACCTATCTTCTCTTTTTATCGCATCCTCTTTTTTTTTGAGCAAATGAAATGTTGGTTCATAGTATTTCTAAAATATTGAATTGAATAGATAAAATTATAAAAAATATTTTAATCGACTGATCATACTCTACAATTCTCTTTTATCATTTTAAATAATTAATATAGAAAAATAATTAGATTATACATAATGTAACCGAGTCCAAAAATAAAAAAAATTATTTACATACGTCTCCATGTAGATGTTAAATTATTTAAATAAAAAAATTGATTTTAAGAAATATGTAAATTTTAGTTATCAAATCATACATAATTAATAGTTGCATCACATAACTTTTACGCATATAAAATTTTCAATATGTGAGTCATATTAGAGGGTATTGGTCGACCAACTATTTACATCAACTTTCACCGATTTAAAGATATGACTGATCTAAAAACATAAATATTTAAATGTATACGAAAAATAATTGAAATTATGTTAAAAAGATGTGTATATAATAATTTTTTGTATTAAATATAAATTAATATGTTGTTGGCGGGAATCGAATCTTAGATCTTTGTATATAACAACTTTTAGCATTATTGTATTTAACGATCATAATTTATTTGAGTTGAATATCTAACGATTATGGTTGAGGAATAACCAAAAATGAGAGAATAACAAAAAATTAGGGGTTAATCAAACCACAAATTATACCCCTTTCGCTTATTATAGATAGTATAGATGTCAAAAAATATAGTCTTATATATACGATCAATTTTTTACAACAAAATCAATGAGTTTACATACGCCTTTCTTATAAACGGACAATTTTACAAAGATAATTATTCATATAATACTCAAAGGTTCAATTTGATAAAGTTCATTTTACGCAATTGAAATTAAATTAATAATTTAACAATCATAATTATTCATGTGATTATTATCATATGAATATTTATCCAAATTTTATGAAATCTATTAAATTATAAAATATTTTGTTCAAAAAATTGGTATACAATATTACAAAATAGCTATAAAAATATTCGATAGATTGAAATCTTATCATTTATCATATTTTTAGTTACAATATTATTTTAATATATATAATTTCATACGAAAAAATAATTTAATGCCCATATCTTGCACGGACATTTACGCTAATTATTATTCCCTCCGTCCCAAAAAACTTTTCCCATTCATCATTATCACGTTTGCCAACACACATTTTTTATTATTAATATTTTCAATTTCGTATTAGTATTAAATATAAAAACTTCACTGTATTAAAGAACTCACAAATACGAATCTAACAAGATCATTCATGACTATATTTTATCTTATAAATTATACGTAAATTAGTAGTCAATCGCTTAGAATGAACAATAACAAAAGTCAAAATGGGAAAAGAATTGTGACACAGAGGGAGTATGAATTTATAAACCATAAACCGGCTACTTTTTAGAGTAACGAAACAGCCCCTAAATTACGGAGTTGCTCGTATGTGAGGTTTGCAAAAGTGAGCTAACGGTATCCAAAAATAAAAGGCTCCCGGTCCCAGATAAACGTATGCCAGGGACCTCTTATTTAACATACAGCTTTTCAGTCGTTGGATAGTTGATCCAACGGCTGTTATTTTAAAAAAAATTGTACCGTACCGCATAAACTTTATGCAGTACGGAGTAATTACCAAAATTCCCCATGTTTTCATATAAAAAATCTACTATTCACCGTACCGCAGAAAGTTTCTGCGGTACGTGAACAATAAGGATATTTTGGTAATTTGCCCGTACCGCAGAAAGTTTATGCAGTACGGTGCGAATTTTTTTTTTAAATCAGAGTCGTTGGATCGTTGATCCAACGGCTTAAAAACCGTATGCTAAATAACCAGTCCTGGCATGCATTTTTCAGGGACCGGACCCCAAAGTAAAATACGGGGACGGGTTGATATTTTTTGCGAGGGACTAATAATAATTGTACATGTTTGGTTAACATCATTTTTAATGGGAGAGAACTTTTAGGTAAAATTTAAAATTAATTATCATAAATAAAATTTATAAAGAATGTGCAAAAAATTTTGCACTCCAACGGAATAAAATCCTTATCTATAATTATAAATAATCTCTTGATGTTGGTTATATTTGTTGAACCTCTAGAGACCTGTAGTGAATTGCCACATCACTTATTTATATATTAAAATTAATTATTTTTAATAATAAATAATTTACCATTTTTAAAGTATAACCAATCATTATATTCAATACCCTCAAAACACAATATCTAACAAATTCGACAAATTTTAAATTTTATATAATCTATTTTATGTAATTTAGTCAAATTTTTTTTAGCTAACGCTTAGCCAAATCTCTTTTAGCTAACGCCAATTAAGATGCCGTAAATAAGAAACTAGAGTAAACAAACAATGTCCCACTTTACCATCAATAAACAAATGGCACACGGTCCCTGGCAAACATTTGCCAGGGAACTGTTACACAACATATGGTTCCTACACCGTTGGATCGTTGATCCAACGGCTGGGGTTTAAAAAAAAAATTATACCGTACCGCAGAAACTTTCCGCGGTACGGGGTAATTACAAAACTGCCCCCTGTTTTCACATCAAAAATCTACTGTTCACCGTACCGCAGAAACTTTCTGCGGTACGTGAACAGTGAGGACATTTTTGTAATTACTCCGTACCGCGGAAAGTTTATGCGGTACGGTGTAATTTTTTTTTTAAATCAGGACCGTTGGATCGTTGATCCAACGGTCCTGGAGCCATATGTTGGGAAACAGTTCCCTAGCAAATGTTTGCTAGGGAACGGACCCCTAAACAAATATACTCTCCTTCTGTCTCTCTCTCTCTCGTTTCTTACAAACAAAATCTGAGTTTCTTTTATAATACTATTTCTCCGCCCTCGCCTCTTCATTTTTCTAATCCAAAGCACACACAAACACACACACACACACTTTATAATATTAAACACACACATACAAACACATAAACTTATAAATTTATAATATACTTAATTTTATTTCCTTTTTTATTTTTATGCTTACCGGTTATGCCGACGCCGGTGAGCACAGCGCGAGAATGCCTAACAGAGGAGTCGGCGCGTGTACTCGACGACGCCGTTTCCGTAGCTCGCCGTCGGAGCCACTCTCAGACAACTTCGCTCCACATCATCTCCGCTTTACTTTCACTACCTAATTCCATCCTCAAAGAAGCGTGTCAACGTAACAGAGGCGGCGCGTACTCCCCACGCCTCCAGCTCCGCGCGTTGGAATTGTCTGTTGGAGTTTCATTAGATAGATTGCCGGCGATAAAATCGCAAGATGAGAGTGAATCTCCACCGCCCATTTCGAATTCATTGATGGCTGCGATCAAACGGTCACAAGCGAATCAAAGAAGACATCCAGAGACTTTTCACCTGTACCAGCAGACACTGAATCAGAACCATCAAAACGGTGTCGTTTTATCAGTTAAAGTTGAGTTAAAACATTTTGTTTTGTCTATTTTAGATGACCCGATTGTGAGTCGGGTTTTGGGTGAAGCGGGTTTTCGGAGCTCCGATTTGAAGATTTCGATTCTTCAACCGCCGGCTCAAATTAGGTACCCACCGCCTTTGTTTTTGTGTAATTTAGTTAATGATGAGTCCAAACGGTGTCGTTTTAGTTTCCCTTTTGCAATTGAGAGTGTTGATGAGAATTGTAAGAGGGTTTGTGAGGTTCTTGTGAAAAAGATTAAGAAAAATCCGATTTTGATTGGGAATTGTGGGAAAGATGCTTTGATTGGGTTCAGGGAAAGTGTTAAGAATGGTAAAGTTGGAGTCTTGGATAAAAAGATTGATGGGTTGAGTTTGGTTTGTATCGAAAATGAGGTTTCCGAGTTTGTTTTGAGGAGTGGGAGTGAGGAAATTATGGGGGTGAAGTTTGATGAGGTGGGGGAGGTTTTGGAGAGGTGTAGAGGGTGTGGTGTGGTTGTTGATTTCGGAGAATTGGGTGTTTTTGTTAAGGGGGGTTCGAGTGATGGTGTGAATTATGTGGTTTCGAGGTTGAGTAATTTGGTTCAGGTTTATGGTGAGAAGATTTGGTTGATGGGATTTGCGGAAAGTTATGAGATTTATATGAAGTTTGTTGATAGGTTTCCGACGATTGAGAAGGACTGGGATTTGCATATGCTTCCTATTACTGCTTCGACACCACTTAATGGAGGATCATACTCGAAATCCAGGTGAGGGAAGCTATTTGTTTTTATTATCTATATATTTTAAATATGATTTGTTGGCTTTTTAGACCAATTAAAATTGTTAATGCATTGGCTGTGTCGAGTGCTCAGTGGATAGAGCTTTAAAAAATTATGTCTTAAGAATAGTTAAGATATAGTGACATATGTGTCAATAGTCATGTGGATAATACTTGAAGAAGCTGTGTCACTTTTTATAGTTTATCTTTTTATTATAAACTCAACTTGCCAGTGGAAGAGATAGAGTAAGGGATTATAAATATCTAGTACATGCCTTCTAGGTCACTGTTACAGTTAGAATAAATTATGAGCCGAAAACTTGTTATTCAATCCATGTATCATTTTAAAATTTGATGAAAGATAAATAACTAAACTTGCTAGTAATCAGATCCATGTGCATATATCGTGCTAAAAATGATGTATCTGATAGAGCAAGTTGTTGGATCTTACAGATAGCTAAGTGAGGTGGAGAAGAAGTGAAAACTTCTGATATTTATTCTTACTCGAATCATTTCTCTAGGTTTCCATTTCCACTTGTAGGTTTTCTAGAAAATCTGTATTCAACAAGCAACTTCATCACAAGAGAGAGGTCTAATGTCATATCTCTGATGTTGCTGTGACCATAATTTTCCCCTCCACTAATTTGTTTTAACTTCGTTGGCTGATAAAAATATTGAATTAGTGTTTTCTATTATATTGTATGCTTAGGATGTTCCAGAGTTTGTTGTTGTCAATAGAAAAAAATTAGACTGCCATATTTGTGAATTAATTATGACAGTTCCTTCCTCATGTTGTTCATACAGCTTGTTGGGGTCATTTGTACCATTTGGTGGTTTCTTTCCTGCTCCGCCCGAGTTTAACAATTTATTAGAAAGCAAAAGCCAATCCATGCCTCGTTGTGACATGTGCAACGAAAAGTATGAACTAGAAGTTTCTTCAGTTCTAAAGGGAAGTTCAACTGCTTCTGTTGCTGTTCAGGACCTACCTAATTTATCATCTTGGTTGCAAAAGGATGATATTGACAAATGCAAGGGTGCAAATCCATTAGAGGTGTGCGACACTGTGACTCTCTTGAATTGTTATTCTGTCCATTATTTAATGCTTGAAACATGTTAAAATATGTGCTCGTCATCTTGGTGCAGGTCAGGGATGGTGGTGTACAAAATGCCCGACTCGCTGGGTTGCAAAGAAAATGGAATGATATCTGTCAGCGTCTTCACCATTCTCGATCACTTCAGCAAGATAAAATAATGGTCGGGTCTTCAGTTCCTGCTGTCCGGACCTATCACTGTGATGCTAAAAGGAAAGATAGCAATGGTCAAGATTCTATGTTAAAGGAATGCATGTGTACAGATCCTTGTTCTTGCATTTCATCAAACTTGCCGAAGATTCCTTCAAGACCTAGACAATACATGGAACTGCCTGTTACTTCAGTGGCAGAAATCCCAAGTCTTAAAAATAAAGTGTCAGTAGAAGTTTCAAGCATTCGGAAGCCAGAGATGAACCCCAAGGAGCCATCTTACCCCATATGCAGTCCCATGCTTCAGCCTGGTCTTACATCATCATCATCTGTTACTTCTTCCGTCACCACGGATCTGGGACTGGGAACAATTTATGCGTCTTGTGAGCAAGAGCATAGAACATCCAAGCCTCAGGATTGTAAAGAGCTTCCAAAAGTTTCAGGGAATGCATCTGCCAACATACCTGCTAAGATTGTTGGGGATTGTAGGCATACTTCTGCTAACAATATTATGCAAACATCTTTCTACCCCAGTCTAGGAGGGAAGTCAGATGATAAAGATTTCAAGTACCTGTGGAAACTTCTTTCTGATGCAGTCGGCTGGCAAGAAGAAGCCATCTGCACCATTAGTCAAACTATATCTAGTTGTCGAAATGGTTATGGTAGACTTCGTGGTCAAACTTACAAAAGAGATATTTGGCTCAGCTTTCTTGGGCCAGACAAAGTAGGAAAGAGGAGAATTGCTAGTGCACTTGCTCAAATCAGCAGGGAAGATTTGTTTTCTGTGAATCTAGATCCTGTCAATTGCTTCAGCCTCCAAAATTCCATCTTTGACTATCCAGATTCTAGCAGCAAGAATTTGAGCTTTAGAGGAAAGACTGTTGTTGGATATATAGCTGAGAAGTTAAGCAGGAAGCCTCATTCAGTCGTGTTACTTGAAAATATTGACAAGGCTGATTTTATTACTCAGAAAAGCTTGGGTCAGGCTATCAAAACTGGTCGGTTTCCGGATTCAGATGGACGAGAAATTAATATCAGCAATGTGATATTTATGACTACCTTGAGTCATGATAGTAATGTTGTTTCTGGGGAAGGAACACCAAAATTTTCTGAGGACATAGTACTGGGTGCCAAAGGGTTGCAAATGAAAATTGTAGTTGAAAGCATTGCTGTTGATATGCCGAGAACCAGCGGTGCAAATGTGTTGCTAAAGCAAATGAAGGGAACTTCAAACCAGGTTTCTATAAATAAAAGAAAGATTATTGATGATACCGGCAATTCACTGGAATTATTGAACCGATGCCAAAAAGTGTCGAGGACATGTATCGATCTCAATCTCCCTGTAGAGGATACAGAAGGCAATGATTACGAAGCATGTGAGAGCTACTCTAGTTCTGAATCTTCGGATGTTTGGTTGGAAGATTTTCTAGACCAAGTGGATCAAAAGGTGGTATTTAAGCCATTTGATTTTGATGCACTGGCCCAAAAAATTTTGAAGGTCATTGAGAAGAGCTTCAGGGAGACCATTGGATCTGATATTTTGCTGGAGATTGATTTTGAAGTAATGTTGCAAATACTTGCAGCTGCTTGGTTATCGAATGAGAGGGCAGTGGAGAGTTGGATTGAGCAAGTTATTCTTGCAAGTTTTGTGGAAGTCCAACAGAAGCACCGTCTAACTAGCAGGTCTATTCTAAAACTAGTTGCTCTGGAAGGGCTTCATATGGAAGAGAAAGCTCCTAACCTCAACCTTCCTGCAAATATAAGTGTGAATTGATTTTGAAGAGTATGTTGATTGTACATATATGTATAATGTAGTTGCTAGCATAAAATTGTCATCTTTTGGCAGGTAACTCCACAATTTTAGTGAGTCATGTTACTTCATGATTCACTTGAACAGTGTATTGAAATCATGTATATTATAATGTTGTTAGTTTACAAAGATCTGAAGAAAACTTTTGTTTTCAGTACATTGATCAGGATCTGATTATACAATATAGAGCCCATGTTATAGCAGTAGAATACGAGTACAACCTTAGACTGATTTACATGTGGGCCGTCCTTTAAAATTTTTTGACAAAGGAAAGCAGGGTTTCTAGCAAGGACCCCAAATCTTACTCGCACGTCTCGGCTGCGATTTACCATTCGAAGGACAAGGTGCGATAGCACTGGAGCTCTGCCCCTTTGATATCTGGACCATTTTCTGAATATCCTACACACTGGTGTTTTTCCGCGTATAATTCTGTAATCTGTCATTCTCGCATTTTTTGTCCTTAATCAGTTTGCTAAATAAGAAGTTGCGACTGTTGATCATAACGTACGAGATGTAGTAGAAAGCTCAAACTTGAAATTTTACAGCAGTAGCTGCAAAAATGTACAAGATTACATAGTTGGTTTCTGAATCCTATACAACATTGTCACTGTTCCTCAAAACACAAACTTTTGTATTTTTATTTTTGCAATAAATGACAACAGTGAATTACAAAGGTATTTTTACATTCCACGCTGACTACCTACGTCCACGATTCTGAACAGATGTCTTTACGCTAACTCCTGATATCTGTTTTAGACTAGTAAGGGCATCTTGTGCATGTTTCTTTGTGACGGTATTTCCATGCTTAAAAGCTTCCACCAATGCCCTAACCAAGGGCTGGTTGAGAGCATTCTTTTGCGTCTGGTTTTCCACTCTCAACATCCTTTCCACCATCCAAAGTGCCTTCTCTTGAAGCTCCCCTGATCGAGCTTGTATGAACAGCAAAAACACAGCATTAACTACACCGAGACGTTCAAGCTCATCAACAACATGTTCAAAATTAGCACTATAAGTATCTAATGCTAGTGTGGATAGGGCTTCCACTGCAGCGATTTGAACGCTGGTATCGTCATCCTTTAGGAGATCAACCAGTGGTTTAATGCAATTACCCTTCAACAGACACAACTGGCTTTCTTCTTCACATGGGGAATTGTGAATAAGACAAGTAGAAGGTTTTGATGAACGTCTCCTACACATGAATATTAGAGAGGAGCAGAACCCATGGGGAGGTTGTGGCTCTGATTCCCCACCAGAAATTGCTCGTCCAGTTTCTGACAGGTACTTCAAGCCTAGTGCAGCCAGCTTTCTCTCTTTTGCTTTTGAACTGAAAACAAGCTGCTCGCAGAAAATCGTCATTATACGGTGCTCTTTGATGCTATTAATAGATTCTAGATCTGGGCTCCTAGTGAAGTGCAGAAGGAGACCAAGAAGCCCTTCATCCATAACTGAGATGGGTCGAGATGTTCTTAAATTGGAGCTACGATGCTGTTCTTTAAGTGTAGCAACAATCCAGCCAACAAAACTAGGTCCGAGAACATCTTTTACTTCACTATCCAAGAGGGGAAGATTAGCAAGTATGCAGGCAGCATCCGACCTCTTACCATCAGTAGCTTGTGTATCCAATATCTCGTTTTTAATTAAGTGCAACTTGTTGGAATTTTTAAGTTCATTGGCCAGATCCTCTCCAAGCCTATCCGAGAGCAGTCTAGTGAGTCTGAAAGCATAAGTTCTGTGCTCAACCTCTGAGTAATCAAGAAATGTTATAATGGTCTTGAGACCATCACAAAGTTTTATGTGAGCCATGACAGATTCTGCGGCAGAGATTAACTAAGGCTCATTAGGTATAGTTGAAGTGTATCTAATAGCAAGAAGCAAGTACAGTACCAAACAAGATGGCATATGCTGATAGCAATGTTATACCTATCCTCTTATCAATAAAGACATTAGAATCATAAAACCAGTCAAAATGGATACCACTTAACAAAAATAAATTAAAAAAAAATACAGTACCTGACGCATGCGGAGATTGTGCAATCCCATGTAGAATCTGAAGAGTAGATAATTGGCATTGAGCAGATGAAAGAGTTAAAAGGCCAAGAAGACTTGAGATTATAGATGCCGATTGCAATAGATTTTTATCCTTGTCAGCTGATGCTAACTCCCATTGCCCTGGTTTAGAAACTAAATTTGCAATAACAGCCGCGGCCAGTTCCTTCTGCTCTGCTGATGAATCCCGAATTTCAAACATTATACTTGTAATAGCTGGAAGTATGGCAGAATCAACAAGTACTGTTACATTGTCATCCAAACATGATAGATTATGCAATGCTCTTAAGCTTGGTGTTCTTCCTTCTGGATTAGATAGCAAGTCAACTAGTGTTTTGGCACTTCTCCTTGCAATTTCTTCCTTTGCGCTGTTTGTCAAGGTCATGCTACCCACCATGCAAGCCATCTCTATTTTACCATCATCAGAACCTGTGACACAGAGGCTGTTAAGAACTTGTACTTTGGGGAAAACGAACTATTTGAAATTACAAAAAAACTTAGCAATTTCAGTGCTAGTTGTGTCAACTGTGAGGCAAATTTTCTCAAGACACAGTGAACATATTTGAAAAAGAAAAAAAAAACTGAATACCAACTGCAGTACAGTTACTTTAAACAAATGTGTAACGACTACTTTTCTTAAATTTGAATATCGTATTTTTACTGGGTAATTGATCAAGTCAAAAATTTACCATAGAATCAAGGACAACAGAAACTGGAGTGGACACAGGGCATACCTTTGCATAATCTATTAAGTAGTGGTTCAAATCTACCAGCAACTGCTAAATGCTTAATGTTATCCTCTACTCCTTCCATCCGCCTCAAGACCTCCTCAGCTAAATTAGATAAAGAGGGCTGCTCTGAATTACCAGCCATGCTTGAGAGCAACACCAACGCCCCTTTCTCAGAAGCAATTTTAGCACAATAAGCTTCATCACTTGAGAGTTCAAGTAATAACCTCACAGCGCACTCTCTTTCTTCCTCGGAGCTTCCGATAAGGCTATGTATAGTCAATCTAGAAACACCCTCTTCTAGCATTGTTTTCTGGATAAAAGAATACCATATACACGGTCAAAACTCTACAAGAGCATCTCACAACTAGTACACTGCGACTACTAGCAATAGAACATGATGATCTCTAAAAGGAAGTTACAATTTGAGAAACTGATTCACTTGTTTATGAAGAGCGTAGTAAATAAAGCATTCAGTATGCCAAATCAAATATTAATCCTTTTCCAGCACTACGTTACATATAAATATGTTGTAATTTCACTTGCAAGTATTTTACAACAAGATTAGGCATCTGTTACACTTATAGAGACACTAGTTTTTACAGACAAGAGCATCTAGCAGCATAGATTGTGAGGTAAAGAGGATAACATATATCATTTAGAAGATTATAATGCAACTTCCTACTCTTTTGTGAGCTTAAAATAAATGGTCAGTATTTTGAAGTAAATCTAAAGCATGAAATATAATAATGGCTACAACTCATGACATGAAAAGCATTTAAAAACTTAATAAGATCCGGAAGACACACACCTTGCTTTCTTCATCCTTAGCAATGCTAAGCAGAGCCATTAAACCTTTGCTTCTCACATGAGATCCCATGCTTTTTGTAAAAGTTTTTAAAAATTTTACCAAAAGAGCATCTATACCAGCAATTCTTACTTTGTATCTAGCCAACTGATTCTCGTCAGTTATCTTATGCATATTATCAAAAACCTTCTCAACGTGTTCCATAGAAGGAGAGTTGTCACTTAGATATTGCACAGCACATGTAATCTGAATTTCTATATTTCTATTAGTCCACTCTTCGATTGCTCCAGCTAGTCCAATATTAGGTTTCTGCTCTAATGAGTTGAGGACTTGTCCGGTAACAGGGCACGTTGGATCACGGCCATCTTCAAGACACCGATCAAACCAGTAAGAAATGGCAGCCCGCTCATACGTTAGTGATGACTCCAACACTACAGGATTCTTCATAACAGTTTTAGTTAATGGACACAGAAAGTTCTTAAATGGTGAAATGTGTAAATCATCGTCTGAATCAATAATATCAAACGTTTGAGCCAAATGAACAGTTTCAGTAGACCAGTTATCCACAATTCTTTCCACAGATGTTAAGATTCGCCTCTCTGAGACGGAACTGGAGCAGGCTAAATCTTTCTTTAGTAACTGGACTTGTTCTAGCAAGTCAGCAGGATTATTGGAATCAATCCCAAGGGCTCTAGCTAAATCCATGACAATAGCACTTTGTACTATTTTACTTGTCGGTCTTCCTTCTCCTTCTTTCTGCAGTGTGTGGTGTACTCTCTCTTCATTTTCTGTTACCTGTGTCATCATGCAAGTCAGAAACATAGTCCATTTTCAGTTTTCTTTACTAAAACATTAAATCTTGTAAGAATAAATTATGTCTAGACGGAAAATCCTTCATGTCAGATACAGCAATAGGCCTATGGAGGGTCTGCTTGTTCTCTATTTTGATCGGACCCTGGTAATGATTGTCCGAGTTCGGACTCATATTGTCAAAAATTAGCCATACAGGTTGTAACTTTTACAACATGTCATAACTTTTTAAAGCTGTAAATCGGTTCATGTTAAGAGGAGATTTACTTAAAAGGTGTAACTTGTCAGTCATTTTGGCCGGGAAATAATAGTCAAATTCAAACATGTCCAATAACGTTAGAATTTGCTAGCTTGTCCCATAAAGCGGCAGATCCAGTTCAAAAATCGGTGTATATAAAAAATTCCCAATAATAAAATAGATTTGAAAAAGAGAGGGAAAAAAAGAAAATTACTCTGTACTGAGCTTGCTTCATATCATTTGAAAGATCAGCAATCTTCTTATGAAGATCAGGATTAACTATCTCATCAATAGCCGAATCAAGCAACGCTAACCATCCGCCAATCGCAACTGTTGCCTCCTGTAACGATAAACACAATGATTCACAATATATGAGCACATATATCTTACTCTTCTTTCCATAAACTTCCATACTTGCTGCCACATTCTTTAAATTTTCCGCTATCCCTTTTATCGATGTTTTAGCGGATGCTGGAAGATGTTCAGGCCGGACTAGCTGGCTGATCACTACGTGTAGACGCTTAGCATAGCTGCAGAACTTCCTAGGATTCTCCCAGGAGTCATGACTGTCGTTGATCGCGCACATTTCAGAAAGAAAATTGAGGACTGATTTTATGGCTGAGGAGGACGATGTCATTTTCGATTCAAATGTTTGAGATTCGAGTAGTGTTTCTACTTTGTAGCAGTAGGTTCAGGTGAAATCGTTTCTTAAAGACTAGAAGCACTGAACTAATTGTTCTTTTCTTCTTCATTTTATATTCCCGCGCCAATCTCAATTGCACAATACTCCATACAGCGATCGATATTTGAACTGCATTGGGATTTGAAATTTAACGGGATTATGTAAAGATGGCAAGGGCCACCTAAATTTTGATGAAGGGCCTTGCAGTTCTTTATTGTGGGTAGATGTTTTAGGGGAAAATGCATGGTAGTGAGTGACTAGTGAGTAGTAATGTTACAAATTTACAATTAACGATGTTTTAGGACTTAGTTCACGATTAGGTGAAAATAGTGACATAAGAGCAAGTCCAACAGCTTCCTTGGGAAATGTTATTTCCAGAGCATTTTTTTTATTTTCAGAGCTATGTGTGTTGCATATTCCTCCTGCATTCACAATATGTAGCATATTCTAACACAATAGGCGACACATAACTCTGGAAATAAAAAAAATGCTCTGGAAATAACATTTCCCTATTTCAATTCTTAAATCATTAGCCACCACTAGTCATTCATTACTTTTAAAGAATGTCTAGTCATCCCTAACTTTCTTTTTATTAATAAAAAATCTTTTCTCTCCTTTTTACACTTCTTTTCCTCTCTTGATTGAAATTCAAATAAGTAGTTAGATTTAAATTTATTATTATAATAATAGTAAGGAATGAATTTAAGGATGGTTGTTGGAGTTGATATACAAAAAAAGGTTCCTAAATCACTAATAATCATTATTTTATTATATTTTTAAGAATTATTTAAGGAACTGTTGGACTTGCTCTAAGTTACTTAAGGACATTGCATGTGCTTGATTACTGCCTCCAAAATGGACAGTTAATGATTTACTATTCGACCCAAAAAAAAAAAATCGAGTGAGGAGAGTGTTAATAGAAGATTTTGAATAAGGGGTTAATTATCAAGTTGATCATTAAAGTGGGCCTAAAGTATCAAGTTGGTCACCAAACTGAAAACGGTATCAAACAAGTCATTAAAGTCAATTATATGTACATTCTGTTAAATAACTTACTTTTCTCGGACGAAAAATACTAATATTAATGTTGATTTTGTTAAAATATTATAATCTAAACTTTGGTTTATTATTATTATTATCTAGAATGTTCATGAATGTACTTCGAATAGACTTTTGAGTTCAAGACCTTTAGCATTTCTAGATGGTTCATGTACTTGGGGAGTTACATATTAATTAAGGTGCATGTACTAGAAGCATTCTAGTAGGTTCCATGTAGTCCTATAAATAGGACAATCTTCCAAGCTTTGTAATAATCAAACAATTATCAAATCATTTAAGTAAAATACAAATGTGAGTTTTTATATCTCTTTTGTGTGAGTAAGTTGTGTGGATTATTGAGAACAAGTTTCTTCTCTTTAATCTCCAACATTTTATTTTACACTTCTATTCCTACAAAGTGGTATCAAGAGCAAGGTTAAGAGATGGCTTCTAACAACAACATGTTGCAACCTCAACTTCCTCGTTTAACGGGAAAGAATTACAACCAATGGAGCATCCAAATGAAGGTTTTATATGGCTCTCAAGATCTTTGGGAAATTGTGGAGAATGGATATGAAGAACCGGAGAATCAAACAAATCTCTCAACACAACAATTAAACACTTTGAAGGAGAATCGAAAGAAAGACAAGAAGGCTCTCTACTTTATTTATCAAGCGGTGGATGAAGTAATATTTGAGAGGATTTCAACGACGTCAACATCAAAGGAGGCATGAGACATCCTCAACAAGGCATACAAAGGATAAGAAAAAGTAAAAATGGTAAGGCTTCAAGCTCTAACAGGTGAATTTGATTTACTCAAAATGAAAGAAAGTGAAACGGTGGAGGAATATTATAATCGAACAATTTCGATTGTTAATCAACTACGTGTCAATGGAGAAGAAATTTCGGATAAAAGAGTCTTGGAAAAAATTCTTCGTAGCATGACTCGAAAATTTGAGCATGTTGTTGTGGCTATTGAAGAATCAAAAGATTTGAATACTTTATCTCTTGAAGAATTGTTGGGCTCACTACAATCTCACGAACTCCGCATCAAACAATTTGACTCATCTCCTTCCGAGCAAGCTTTTCAAGTACAAGACACTAATCGTGGCGGTTTTAGAGGAAGAGGTGGAAGAGGATCATTTCGTGGTCGAGGACAAGTAAGAGGAAAGGTGCCAAATGAAAATTCAAGCTCATATCAAAGAGGAAGAGCTCGTGGAGGTTACAATGGAAGAGGAAGAGGTAATTCTTTTAATTTTCAATGCCATTATTGTCATAAAAATGGGCATATGAAAAAAGATTGCTACAAAAGGATTAATGATGAAAAAGAAGAATCAAATTTTCTACATGAGAATGTTGAGGAGAATGATGAAAGTATGCTTCTTGTTAGTAATGTTCAAGAAGAATCTCTTGAAGATGTTTGGTATATCGATAGTGGTTGTAGTAACCACATGAACGGAAATAAAAATTATTTTGTGAATTTTGATGAAAGTGTCCAACGAGAAGTCAAGACGGGTGACAACAAAAGGCTCATTATCAAAGGTTGTGGGGATATTCCAATCCGAACAAAGCAAGGTACAAACTACATCTCTAATGTCTATTATGTACCCGATCTTAAACATAATCTTTTAAGTGTTGGGCAACTTACAAGAAAGGGACATCATGTGAATTTTAAAGATGATTTTTGTGTGATCAAAGATAAAAATGGTGTTCTTGTTGCAAGAGTCAAGATGACATCAACTAAAATGTTTCCATTGAAAATTCAAAGTGAGTCGCTTCCATGTTTTGCTAATATTGTGAATGACAAGTCTTGGCTTTGGCATCTTCGATATAATCACTTTAGTTTTAGCACTCTATCAAAGATTTGTAAAGGTCATATGGTGAGAGGCATTCCAAATATTCAAAGACAAGATCAAGTATGTGAAGATTGTATTTTTGGCAAGCATCATCGAGATCCATTTCCAAAAGAGAAGGCATGGCGAGCTAAAAAACCATTGGAATTGGTACATTCGGATTTGTGTGGACCTATGCGCACAAACTCTATTGGAGGTAGTCGTTATTTCCTCACTTTTATTGATGATTATAGTCGCAAGATGTGAATTTATTTTCTCAAAGAAAAATCTCAAGTATTTGAAACATTTAAAGTTTTTAAAGCATATGTGGAGAAAGAAAGTGATCATTCTTTAAAGGCACTACGTTCCGATCGTGGTGGTGAATATATGTCTCAAGAATTTGGAAGTTTTTTTAAGAAGCATGGCATTCGTCATCAACTAACGGTTCGCTCAACCCCTCAACAAAATGGGGTGGCCGAGAAAAAGAACCGAATAATCATGGAGCTTGTTCGAAGTATGTTGAAAACAAAAAGATTGCCTAAAATGTTTTGGACCGAAGCGGTTGCTTGTGCATGCTATGTTCTCAATCGTGCACCTACTAAAAGCGTACAAGGGAAGACTCCACAAGAAGCTTGGAGTCGTAAGAAGCCATGTGTCTCTCATTTTAGAATTTTTGGAAGCATTTGTTACTCTCATATGCAAAGTTTAGCTTAAGGGGGGATGTTAAAATATTATAATCTAAACTTTGGTTTATTATTATTATTATCTAGAATGTTCATGAATGTACTTCGAATAGACTTTTGGGTTCAAGACCTTTAGCATTTCTAGATGGTTCATGTACTTGGGGAGTTACATATTAATTAAGGTGCATGTACTAGAAGCATTCTAGTAGGTTCCATGTAGTCCTATAAATAGGACAATCTTCCAAGCTTTGTAATAATCAAACAATTATCAAATCATTTGAGTAAAATACAAGTGTGAGTTTTTATATCTCTTTTGTGTGAGTAAGTTGTGTGGATTATTGAGAACAAGTTTCTTCTCTTTAATCTCCAACATTTTATTTTACACTTCTATTCCTACAGATTTCCTGGATTTTATTATTTAAAATGAATATGCTACCTTATCATATAGATTATTGATCATAAAATTCAAAAAATAAGCATTAATATTAGTATTTTTCGTCCGAAAAAAGTAATTTATTTAACAGAATGTACATATAACTGATTTTAATGACTTGTTTGAGACCGTGTTCAGTTTGATGATCAACTTAATATTTTAAGCTCACTTTAATCACCAACTTGATAATTAACCCTTTTGATAAGTTCTCCTTCCAACACAGCTTTGACATTTTAGGAAAACAAATAACTTAACAAATACAATACTACTCAGCTTTTCTTAAACCTTAGGTTTAATGACCTTTTGGCCCTTCAAGTTTGCGCAGTTATACCCATAAAGCACTAAGGTTTAAAGACGTTCCTTTTCGTCCCACGAACTTCAAAAATATACCTTTTAGCCACAAACCGTCGTCTTTGGCCTTTAAAAGGCGACGGTTTTGTGTCGAAAAGGCGACAGTAAAATGGCTAAAAGGTATATTTCTGAAGTTGGAGAGGCAAAAAGGAACGACTTTAAACCTTAGGACGTTATGTGTATAATTGTGGAAACTTGAAGGACCAAAAGGTCATTAAGTCTAAACCTTATCTGTTGAAGCTTAATTACCCCTTATGAGGCATGCAAGAGTTGGATGATAGCTTTTTGCAAAGCCAGCAATTTGGTCTCTATGATAATATATTGTACTCATGTGTGTGTGCGTTCAACTAGGCAGCATGCATGCAACTTTTTAGCTAGATTTGCTTTTTCTGTCCCCTGCTGGTAACTCAATTTGCTGCAACATGTACTCCCTCTGTCCCGATATGTTATTCTTGTTTAAAATGTCGGGACTGTTCATAACATAAGACAAATTACTAATTTACGTCTAATCTATAAGACCAAATATAGTCATGAGTGATCTTGTTGGATTCGTATTTATGAGTACTTTAATACAGTGAAGTTTTTATATTTAATACTAATACGAAATTCAAGATATTAACAATCAAAAGTGTGCGTTGACAAACGTGTCCAGCCAAAACAGGAAAAACATTAAGGGACGGAGGGAGTACTAATTATGTGTAAATTTAACCGACTAACAGGGGCGTACCCGGTGTATGGCGAGCGGGGTCATCTGACCCCACTGAAATTTTAAAAAACAAAATATTTATGTATATATTTTTTTAGAAAAAATATTTATAGTAGTAAATTTGAATTTTGACTCCACTGAAAAAAATAATTATTGTAACTAGTTTCATTTTTGACCCCACTAACTTTTAATTTTGACAGTGAAACCCTGTAATTACCGCTCCAAGATGTATAACTGATGCATATTTATATGTATTAAATTAGTAAAAATCTACACATTGATAATTTTCGGTAAAAAAAATTTCCCTGCGGGACCGTCGGAAAAGATGACCAGTCATCGGAGATGACGACCGGAGATTTTGACCCCAGTAAATCAAAATCCTGGTTACGCCCCCGCCGACTAACCTTCTATAATTGTGTTTGTCAATGAAATGGAAAACTTTCTATTATTGTAGCCTGCAACTTGTATCAAGAGTCGTGTCTATTCTGCGTTCTTTGCAGATTACTTTGGGGCGTTTGTTTTATTCGATGATTAATCTATAAATTGCAGGTATTTTTGTGTGTTTCACTTTATAAGTAAAATTTCAAATTATTGTACTTGTTTTTGCAAGATCAAAATTACTCGTACAAATGTTTGTTATACATGTCGATTTGGAATAACAAGAAACCGATGGTTTGAGTATCAGTAGAGACAATTGCATGCTCACGTAAGTTTTTATATATATTTCTTACAACCAACTTTATCAAGAAAAAAAAATTCATATATGTTTGCAAAGTCTTTGAAAATTGCATTGAATATCAAATATTGTTAAGAAAAAATATATGATCCTGGTAAGCCCAATTCCTAACATCTTAAGGTTTTAAGGTTTTAGAAGAGCTCGTAACTCAACATGTTACCTGAATGTGGGAGGACTCGAAGGTAAGCCCAATTCCTAACACTTTAAGATTTTAGGAGAGCTGGTAACTTAACAAATATAACTTTCCCTCTTTTGTAAGAGTTCGAACTTCGAATCGAATCAACAATGTATGTACATAGTTGTGTATATTACTTTTCTTTGTTAAAAAACTACAATCGGCTTATATCACGTCCAAATGCACCAGTAGCAGCCCAGTTGACTAAAACATATATCTTGTTCCTCCAGCTCACCAGTCGTGAAAAATATGCAGATCGCCATATAAACCAGCTAACGAACCCTGCTAGCGATAGCCCTTTACCTTCCTGCAAAAGATCAAACAATGTGAGAAATCCAGGGGTGTTTTTACTAGTAAAATATGATCAATTCGTTACCTTGCTCTGCCTAAGGTCAACCAGAGCTTTGTATCTGCCAACAGTTGCCATGCTTCCTAAATGTTTATACACAAAAGGCTTGCCTAATTCCATTTCCCCTGCAGCGTTTGCATAACCTCCACCAGCTTTGCCCATCATGTTCAGTACTTTTGCTAGATATAATCCCTGCCGCTCTGCAACCTGTACATTCATGCAATTTGTATTACGAGACCAAAAACTATATTTTTATATTTTTAACTCGACTAAATCTCCGTACACCCGAGCTTGGCCCAAAAACTCGAATTAGCTATGTTGAATATTACATTTGACTCAGACTCTGGATCCAACGATCTTAAGCCCGATGTAATCGACTTTCTGTGACTCAATTAAACACGTAATACAAAATAATCAAGGGAAAAGGGAAAAAAAACTGTAATTTTTATAAACTTCGCTTGCCTGTGCCAGGGCTGGAAGGGTTGGTTTTCCTGTAGTTTCAAGATACCCACAGCAGTCGCCAATTGAGAACACATCAGGGACTGAGGGAACACGCAGCCACTCGTCGACTCCAATCCTTTGAAGCATAATTAGTACAATCAGTTTCACACTAAATATGTATTCAAGCCAAACACAAAACATTCTACACAGGAAAAAGCGTGCATGTGGTCAATCTCAGGGAATATGACTCACATACAACACGATTTTTTATCCTTCCAAAAGAAACAGGACATGTATTCTTGAAATCTTACCTCCCTCCAGGTGCTTTTGGTATGTCCAGAGCTTGTACAAAAGGGGAAGGACCAACACCAGTAGACCATACTAACAGACCGTACGGAACAGTTGTTCCATCAGTGAGTACTATGTTTTGAGGTTGAACATCCTTTACTATTCCACGGACAAGACGGACTCCTGACTGGGAAGAACACTTTTTATTAAAAACGATAATATTTCTTCCAAAAAATGCTTCAATTGAGGCATTGTCAACATGTCATTATGCAAGATAAAAGTATATGTAAAAGCCTTCTATTTTGAATTTCAAACACAGCATCTCAATACTCTGGTTCATCAACTATTTTTAAGTTATCGATTAGTTATAGTATAGTCAAATGTGGCATCAAGAAATCAGAACATCCTCATCCAGAACTGAAGTTAACAGCCAGTGCTTGTGATTCCTAGCAAAAAACTAATCATTTCTCACCTTGGTTAACTGCTTAGTTGCATATTTCCGAAGACGATCATCGAAGGATGACAATATCTCATTAGCCTGGAAAGTGAGAAATTTTTCAGTCTCTGATAAATAAGTAAAATGCAAAGCATGGCTGTATTTACAGATTAGAAACATATTACGCATGCAACCTCCGTCTCTTTTTTGAAAAAATAGAGAAAGACACATAGTAGTGAACACATGGAAACAAAGTATAGGTATAATTATAACATATTTGATATAAGTAAACAGCATTTAACCTCAATCAGTGTGACATGGATATAATCTTTCACATGAGAATATCTTTGGTGAACATCCCTCGTAATAAAATCACTAAGTTCACCACTGAACTCAACTCCTGTTGGACCACCTCCAACAACGACACAGTGCAGAAGCCTACGCTTTTCTTCATCACTAACTCCTGTTTCAGCAAATCCAGATAATAAATTTATGAATTTAGTCAGAAACATTACCGGAATGGACATGAAACAGGGTTTTCTGCAATCCAAATTTCAGGCTGGAATATATATGCAGAGGCGGATCTTAATAGGGGCAAGAGGGGTCAGTCGACCCCCCTTAAATTTTTATTTCCTTGGTTTTATATGTACCCGGAGAATGTATATATTAAAATTGACCCTAATTAGGGGGAAAAATATGATAATTAGGGGTAAAAATAATTAGTGTTCCACTAATTTTTTCCACGGAAGTTACTAATTTTTACTAATCAAGCCGATTTTTGATCGACTAATCCATTTTTTGACTAATTACAACGATTTTGACCGATTCTTGACTTATTTTTACAAAAAATGATTTTAAACTCAACATAATCGTTAATGAGTTACCATCTAGCAATTAATCATCGATTTTAGAATAATACGTATGACCCCCTTAAATTCAGAGCTGGATCCGCCACTGTATATATGGTGATCATACCAGGAACATCAGACATCATCAAGTTGAGTAGTAACTTTCTTCGAATTTCCTGAGCATCATGAACTTCGCGTAGAAAAATCGCGTGCTCTTTCACACCATTAATTCCGAAAGTAGAAGCTTCAGCTCCAGAAGCTATAATCAACTTGTCATATGAGATTCTGAACTTCCGTGGATCCAGCTTCGCAACTCCATCAGTTACAGTTTGGCAATGCACCTAAGTACAACAATATAATGCTCATAAACAAAATTTTCTACCAAAACAAGTATATGAATTGAACGAAACAGGACAGCAACATATATAAACCTGGTGCTTCTCAGTATCAAGCGCTGTGCAATTAGCGAGGAACAAATATGAACCCGGCTCAGTAGATATGGCAGGTTGAATGCGGCCTATATGCTCAGCAACGGACCGGAACTCGAGCGTGCCCACACAAGTTGAAGCCAAAAGAGGAGTGAAAACCATATGGTTCCTAGGAGAAACACAAACAACATCATAAATGCTGGTGTCAATGTCCTTCATGAGCCTGCAACCAGCCCATCCCGATCCCAGCACCACTACCCGCGGCTTCTCGCCGGGCTTTGTGGGACCCAACTCAGCCGTTTCTGCAGGGGCAACCGATGTGAATAGGCGGGGAAAGAGGAGTGTGTCTATTTTGCTTTTGTTGGTGGTGGTCTTGGAGACTCTGGTAAGAGTCTTGATGAGCCAATGCATGGTTACAGAGGAAGAGACTAGTTTCTTCCTTGTGGTACTTAAATATATAATTAAAATTATACACCAAAGTTTGTTTAATCAAAACAACATTTTCTCCAGTTTACTGTAAAGATGCAAAAGCAATCTCTATGAAAACAGGCTTATCTATTCTTTATAGTAGAGGTAGAGGTAAGATCTGCGTACATTTTACCCTTTTCAAATCCTATTCTACGAGCGAAATATAACGAATATGTTTGGTTTAGGTGTTTTTTTCGCATCACACAATGGATATCTACTTGTTACCATTTATGTATCTGTACATTATTTAGTAAAACATTTTACCTCCATGTTTTTTAAAAAATACATGTAATTTGTGCGTTGTGTAAGAGGATAGCTATAGGTGAACATATTTATGGACAAAATGTGTTGAAGTGGGACCAAATTCGGGATATTAGGATTGAATTTCGGTGGTTCGTGCATTTCTTCATTGTCTTGTTGCTCCTGACATAGGATAGCCTACTTTTACTTCTTGAAATTGTATCCGTCTGCAGTCATGCTTGAAAGTATAAAGCAACTCTGCGAAATCGAATTTGTTGAAAAACAAGATTTACTTGCGGACCCTTACAATATCATCAAAGTTGTTCTTCTATATCATGCTATGTTGATTTCATTATAAATATTTATCATATTTATTATTTATATTGATAAACTAATTCACTATATTAATCTCAAAACGATCGAGTGATGAGTTTTTAATATATAGATGGTTATGTTTACATGATCGATCTTTAACAAAAGAAATAGAAATTGTGAAAATATTGAGTTGAAAATTAATAAACGTGGCACCAAGCCCTTGTACTTGCAAAATCAAAACCCGGCCTCTTCTCCAAGAAATTACAAAAACCCACGTAAATCGCTTCAGTCTTCCTTCCTTTTCGAATCTGATCATTCCACTGCATGTCCTCACTCCATAATTCTATTTATGTATCTGAAATATGCACATTTTTTCAAATCCACATTTAAATTACTCTAACCAAGCTTGTGAGTCGCGCACATTACATCATTATGGCAGATCCCACAGAGGTAGCTCCAGCCGATGCCAACCTCGGTCGCCACCTCGCTCAACGTCTCGTTCAAATCGGAATCGAAGACATTTTCACGGTCCCCGGTGACTTCAACCTCACGTTACTTGATCACCTCATTGCGGAGCCAAAGCTTAAGAACATTGGTTGTTGCAATGAGCTCAATGCTGGGTATGCAGCTGACGGATATGCTCGTCAGCGTGGCGTAGGGGCATGTGTTGTCACGTTTACGGTTGGTGGACTTAGCGTGATCAATGCTATTGCAGGTGCTTATAGTGAGAATCTTCCGGTGGTTTGTGTTGTAGGTGGTCCGAATTCTAATGATTTCGGGACAAACAGGATTTTACATCATACTATTGGATTGCCAGATTTTGGCCAAGAGTTGCATTGTTTCAGAGCTGTTACATGCTATCAGGTATGTATGTGTCATTTAAGTACAAACCACATTTAAGCCTTTTAAATATGATCGTGTTTAATTAGAATTATTTCATACAAGGCAAACATTAATTGTTCGTTTTCTGTTTTACTAGGCTGTGATCGCTAACTTAGAAGATGCACACGAACAAGTGGACAGGGCAATATCTACTTGCGTCAAAGAAAGCAAGCCTGTTTATATTAGCATTAGTTGCAATCTTCCTGGCATCCCTCATTCCACATTTACCAGAATTCCTATTCCGTTTGCAATTACACCCCGGTAATACACATCTTCAAGAAAATCACATCCAGTTTTATACTTTATCTTTTTATTGCTTAATCCAAGATTTTTACATTACATGAATTCTTTAATCAGTCTAAGCAACAAAGCTGGACTAGAAGCTGCAGTAGATGCTGCAGCCGCATTTCTTAACAAGTCAGTGAAGCCAGTAATGGTTGGAGGGCCGAAACTACGAGTGTCCAAGGCCCAAAGTGCATTTATGGAATTTGCAGATGCATCTGGTTATGCCATATCAGTGATGCCATCAGCTAAAGGGCATATCTCGGAGCAGCATCCACATTTTATTGGTACTTATTGGGGGGCAGTTAGCACTGCATTTTGTGCTGAGATTGTCGAATCAGCTGATGCCTACCTATTTGCTGGTCCCATATTTAATGACTACAGCTCTGTTGGATACTCACTTCTAGTCAAGAAAGAGAAGGCTGTTATTGTGCAACCAGATCGTGTAGTCGTTGCTAATGGCCCTGCTTTTGGTTGTGTTTTAATGAAGGAGTTTTTGTTTGAGCTTGCAAAGAAGATAAAGAAAAACGAAACTGCTTATGAAAACTATCATCGAATTTTTGTTTCTGAAGGACAGCCACTGAAAGCTGAGCCTCAGGAGGCTTTGAGAGTAAATGTTTTGTTCCAACATATTCAGAAGATGCTTACGAGTGACACAGCTGTGATTGCAGAGACAGGTGATTCATGGTTTAATTGTCAAAAGTTGAAACTGCCTGAAGGTTGTGGGTAAGTTAAAATCCAAAATGTATGCAATTAGTTCTTTTTTTTACTTTGATTTTTATTCAAATGCATATATAAAAGACAAAAAGTTGGTGTTCCAGGTATGAGTTTCAAATGCAGTATGGTTCAATAGGATGGTCTGTTGGTGCCACCCTTGGTTATGCACAATCAGTTCCCGGGAAGCGTATCATTTCTTGCATTGGTGATGGCAGTTTCCAGGTAAGTTTGATCCATCACGGGTTAATTGAACATGATAGTTTTGTCATAATTACATATAAATCTACAACTTAAGACTCTTGGTTATGGTAATTGTTAAGTAATCAGCTCTCCTAAAGCCTTAATGTGTAACATAGTGTTCGAAATGAATATTTGTGAATATTTGAGGGTATGGGGGAATCAATCATGGAATCACATCCAGCCTGGGATACTTGTAAGTAGCTCTCCCAAGACCTAAAAGTGTTGGGAGGAGGGCTTAATAGGATCAATTAAGTTTATTGAAATTATGCTTCCATGCTTAAGACTCTTCATTGTGTTTAATAAATATGTACGCATAACATGCTGCAGGTGACTTGTCAAGATATTTCAACAATGATAAGAAATAATCAAAACTGCATTATATTCTTGATTAACAATGGAGGATATACAATAGAAGTTGAGATTCATGATGGGCCATACAATGTCATTAAGAACTGGAATTACTGTGCCCTAGTGGATGCTATGCATAATGGCGAGGGTAATTGCTGGACAATGCAGGTATATTCTACAGACACTTAATTCTCAACTTAACCAAGTGATTTTCATTCAACTTTAAAAAGAGTTTCAATTTCAAGTACTAATCTGTAAGTTTTTTTTTTTAGGTTCGGTGTGAAGAGGAGCTTATTCAAGCGATCGACACATCGTTAGGGGACAAGAAAGATTGCCTCTGTTTTATAGAAGTGATTGTGCATAAAGATGATACTAGCAAAGAGCTGCTGGAATGGGGATCAAGAGTAGCTTCTGCTAATGGTCGCCCTCCCAATCCTCAATAGAACATGTTACACAGGCACATCAACTTTCATAAGTTTTTTACTCGAACAATATTATCAATACTGTCTGTCAATTTATTATCATAAGAGTTGCAGTTCTTCATTGTTCTAAGTAGTTGACAATAATCGAACTCTTTTTGGCACTGTGTTTTCCGGATCCTAAAACTAGTTTTTGCATCCAAAACAAGTTTTTACGACTTCTCTAAAAATCTGATATCAAAATTTTCTGGGGAAAAATAACCTTAACTTTGATCCTTATGAAAAATAACTTATATTAACCCACTGGTATTGATAATCTAATATTAATTTGAGTGATAAAGGTGTAAGCATGTATAAGGGGATGTTTGGAATTTTTTATGGTAGTGAGAATGGAGAATGTGAATGGGGGAGGATAAAAAAATGATTAGGAATCTGATGGGGGGGTTAATGACGAATGAGTTAAGCATTTGATCAGAAACATTAGTTAATCCCTTCAAGCAAACATCAACACAAGTGAATAAGTTTCACAATTAATTGAACCACAGGTAATTGAATCAGAAATAGATACCCCAACCTTGATCGACTCTCATTAGTTTTTGCAAATAGTTTGTATGAATATCACATCTCTCCAAGCACGACGTCGATTAAATTTTAGCAACTTCAACTGGTTGGTTTTTGGAGCAAATACTAAACCACACTCGTGCAGCTCCCCTGTTGTGCAGTAACCTGGAACCGTTCATTGGGTTTAATATGTCATATATTGGCTCAACCATAGAAGCACCATATTGATATGCAACCACTAAACTTAAAAGAACAACAAATTTTTAACTGCACCCGATAAGAGTACTGACTATAAATCTTTTTTAGGACTGAAAATTCAGATGTTATGCAGGACCCTTCATCATCGATTTCAGCCAATTTCAAGTCGGTGTGTCTGCTGAAATATGTCATATCTTGTACCAGGAATCGAGAGTTCGAACAGGAGGAATAAAATTTCGAAAAACTAGGATCAGTGATTAATCTGTTCCAGTTTTTGCAAACACAGCAAAAACTTTTAAATTATGTTATCCTTGTTGAAAGGTCCTTCTCTAAAATTCAACATGGTATTGTTGACAATTTGGCCAATAGTATGAACTAAGTCCGCAAAGTGGCCCTACAATAGTAAATTTATTGTTTCTCAGCGAGAACTTCTTTGCTGAAATAACATCATTACACAACTAGAAGAGAAGACTTCCCACCAGTAAAGTGGCAAGGGGAACTGTTAGGTTATCATCCAGCATTGTGCTTATAGGGTGGGATTCTACGAGCGTCGATGCAAGAGAAACGATGAAGAAACCGAAAACCATTTCCCAACTCTCCTCGAGGTAGCCAAATGAGGAGAAATAGTGCATATACCTGTGACAGTTTTACTATGTTAGTAATTAACATTATTATTTTTAGGCTTCATCATTTGCTAGTACACTTAAAAGAGGCAAAGTGCAGCTACCCAACAGAAGCAATGAAACCAGCAGTAAGCATTGCAACACTGCCAGCAATGGATTTATTGCTGTTGTAAGGGAGCTTTTGGCTTCCAAACCTCCTTCCGATAATGTCAGCCACTCCTGAATCCGGATGAACAATAAGACATTTATTAGCAATATCACCACTAAACCAGTGACTCTTTTAATTTATCTTAGAACTTTACGTGCATCTGACAAAAAAAAATCCAACAAAACAATATTATATGCTGCACCCAACACTTTTATTAGATGATCCGTACCATCTCCAGCGCAGAGGTTGCAAATTGCTGCAATTGTAATAGGGGAACTTCTCCAATAAATCGTGCAAGCTAAAGAAATTGTTAAAACGTAGTATAGGGGACCCTTCAGAAGTTCCCTGGCGCAATGTGAAAACGACTAAGAAGCAGTTAAGGAAAATTAACATATCAAGAGATGCAATATTTAATGAGGCCAGCACGCGTTCAGATCTTTTTTCTCGTACACAATATCAAAAAATTATCGGTTTTGTTTAGCTAGTATATGAGTCGAGCAAACACTAAAATGCTCAAGGTACCTCTCAAGCTTTAGTTGGCTGCAAAGACTCCATCTAAATATGCTATTTAAGTGCATGGCTTGGTGGTAGAAACCTAGTTGAGATGTTCGATCCTCACTGTCCCCCTTCCCCAGTTCATTTCTCCGCTTTCCCAAGTAACAAACTTTAACATGAATAATGTTTAACATGAGCACTTGGGTACTTAGACCAATAGAGATTTTTGATCCCTTAACTGAGGTTTCAGAAGTCAAATGTACAGAGGACTGACTCTATAGTGTTTGGAAGTTTGAATACAGCCATGCCCCCACTTTTATTTGTATCTTAGATTTTAGAGCAAATATTAGAAATCAGTTAGGTAGACGATGAGAACTCATGTCTGTTCACATATTTATTTATCTGTATTTGATAGTATGGCCTAGGGGAATGCGGAAGGGGTCTCCAACAAACATACACAATTATGGATAGGCATCAATTATACTCATCTCAACCAAATATTACCTGTAGTCTCCAAATCTGCTCATGGATTTGACTGTAGCTTCGTCTTTCCATATTCCTAGTCCTATAAGAAGCATTTTAATGATATTCACTCCAGGAATAAGAGCTGCAAAAAGTGCTCCTTGAAGACCGGAACTGCACCAATTATAAATATATGACTTCATGAATATGAATAGGAGGAAGAAGCTTCCGTATTTTAATTACCTGTACAGTGGCCAGCAAAGCATGAATACTAAACCAAAGCTTATATGCACCAGCTTCCTGTTAACTTTCTGAAAATAAAGTATACATGTCAGAATCCATCAGATGCAACACACTGGTGAACCTGTGCAGCATCCTAATCGTAACATTTGCCTCTCGTATGTACTTTTTTTCATCCTGAACGGTTAAGAGGCAACTATCATCACTGTTTTCTACAACATAACCCAATTCTAGACAAAAATTATATTCATGCCAGCCCAAACATCCACCATAAACAACCAATGATTAAACTAGATGGCACACAACCACCAGCCACCAAACCCAAATTTAAATATAAACCCCAATAATAAGAAACCAAAACTCAAATTTAGAAATTAACTGAAACCAATTTTAAATTTTTAACCAACTTTTGTGAGAGTAATTTTAACAAGCTGCTTACAGTAAGTAGCTCCATATACATAAACGAGTTGAATAGTTAATAAATTTATGTGCAGAATATGATGATCACTGCTTTGTTTGAGGCATCGAACAAACAAAAAACTATAAAAAGATTGTGTACAAGTTAAAAGCAAAATCTTATATCAGTAGAATATTATTTTCAGCAGTTCTCTAAAGATGGCATCTAGCGATATTTTCCTTTAATCTCAATGTTTCGTTCAGATACCAGTACATTGGTTGGCAATGATGTTCTGGCATAAGCTAAAAAACTAATGAATGTTTTAGTAAGTTGAATAAATGCTTTCTTTAAGTTCGTTGAGCCTGATATGTTCTCCTTGCTCATTTATCCTCTCAGGCCTAACTTTCTCCTGATTCGTTTAGTCTATTTTATCTCCATTCAGTTCATAATAGTTGCAAACAAGTGATTTTATAGTTGTATTTGCTTGTCCTAATCCCTGCCTAAGACAATTAAGATGCTTATGGATATAATAAACAATGATAATCTCAAATAAACAATGATAATGTTTCGTTATTAGACCTTGATAATCTCATTGACTACAACAGTTTTCTAGATGACATTAAGGTGTTTTATGTTCTTGACTGTTAGTAAAGGTTTGAACTACACCAGTGGCCTTCATGTCTATCCTTTTCTCAAATACATGAGTAAGCACAGAATAACATCGAATTTCGATCTGAACAAGGAAATGTAATCTGGAAGGGCGGGAAAAAAGAATATGTAATATGTAGAATCACCAACACCTTGTCCATAGAAGCTCTGTTTTGCTTTAGCCACGTTGTGCTACAATTATCAAAACGGGTGTACTAGTAGCATAATCCTAACACTGACACTTCCTAAGAGTCCTAGAATATGAAGTATTCATATATTTGACAATTGTAAAAAGTATAAATTCAAGAAATGCTATTAGGTCTATTCTTCCGTGGGGTTCTAGTGATTTAAGTTACGAACCAACTAAAATGTAATCCATCGAATCAATGTGTTTTAACTTGGATGATGCCATCGATCTCCATGTTCCATTAAAAGTAAGTCGAATAACGAAGGTGGACCATAGCAAATATGATGAACCTGAAACAAGTACAAGCTAATCTATCCCAAAACGTCAGTAATGGAACTACATGGATCGATTTTGGCTACATTCTAAGCTGAATATATATACTACAGTGAAACTTAAGACGAATTGATACTCAATTGCTCAATATGCAACGTACTTCTTACCTCTATCAAGCAATACTACTACTACTTCCGTCCACAATAATTTCAGCACTAGAAAGACAAGTACCTCATAAAATAACAATCTGAAGTTGTGCATTAATAAGTTATATGAAGATATCGACAGACCTGGTCGAAAACTCCTTGCTTAGCAGTCTCTTCCCAAAGTCGAAGAACAGAAGAAGCAACAGCACCTGTAATGACAGTAGCACATAAATCACCGACGACCGCATTATCCGTAAACATTGTTGCCTTGACTATTTCCGGTGACTCTGATCAAAATGCTTCGAACACAACTGAGGAAAACGAAATGAAGACAAGTCAAGTAAAGTGAATGATGCTCTAGTAGTACATATATAATAACAACTTTACAAAAAAAAATGTGAAAAGAGTTGACTTTAAGAGAACAAAATTAGTTTAGTACAACAAGAAACAAGAATAAATATGAAAGTAGGGTAATGCTTATTTGTACAAATTTTACTAAGAAACAAGAATGGCTGTTTCATAATCACTGTTGGAGGCGTTTAAGGTTGTCCGGAATGATTGTTGTGAGAATGAGACAGTTAAAATGGCTGTTGAGTACTCTAATGTAGAAAATGAATCACAGAAAAGAAAAATAGAATTCAAATATTCTCCCTCACCCCCATGATACTAGTAATGAATAATTTACTAGTTCATAGCATAAGAAATTATAGATACAAGAAGGCCTTGTATTCCGGGGAAGAGTGGCAATATTTCAGAAATCGGAATCAAATAGCTTCGTTTCAAAAATTAAAAATTGCAACAAAACTATTAAAACTTGGGTCAGTTTATACCTAGAATGTTTTAAAGTAAACTACATTTTTTTTTATTTTTTTTTTGACAAGAAAATACATTCTCGTAGATGAATTGTATCAAGATACAATACCGGTAAACCGGGGAAAGGGATTTAGTTTCTTTCATTCAATAAAGTTTATCATCTAACCGTAGGACATGCAATGATATCCTCGGAAGTTTAGATAATAAGACTTTAAAGTCCGAAAAGAGACTTCCCAAAAAACTACTCACCTTGGCTATGGTGGTAATACACATAGCGAAATACTCCAAAACACAGTTACCAAGTAATTCGTGAGAACTTTAAAAGAGATTCGCTGCTGCCGACCCAGAAGTGGTGTGCCAAATCAAATTCGACCATGATCATACTAATGTTGGAGTACCTGTAATATTCCAAAATGAACATGCTAAGGTTCCAGTGTTAAAACTGAAACCTTAGCATCTAACTTACATATTGCTAATAAGGATTAACCGAGTGATCTATATAGTACTGAAAAACTGGTGTATAAGTAAAACTAGAGGCCAACCAAAATCTCTAACCAAAGGAAAAACCTTTGGTTAGCAGAAAATATGTTTTATATCTAAAGTGTAATAACCCTTATATTTATTAAAAAACAAAACAAAACAACAAGAGCAAGAATTGTTTTTTTCTTTGGGAAAATTGATTCTTTCGTCCCTAATACTTAGGTCCATAACTCTAGCGTCGTTCGTTGATAAAATTCGCAAAAATTAAAATCAGAAGTATTTCATAAATTCAGGAAAATTTCATTTTTTAAAATTCAGAAATAAATTCCTTAAGATTTCCAAACATTATATGGATTAAAGTAAGGAATTCTGAGAAATTATATGATTAAAATTATATGGAATGTCCAGGAAAATTTTGTTACAAATGAGTTTTTTCTAATGATTAACCCCTAATTAACTTTAAACGTGATCACACTCCTTCGATTTATATGCGTATACAAACGATACATGCGAAAAAAAAATGTTAAGATATCACAAATATGTTAATTCATATAATAAGTTTAGTAGAGGTAGACATTGTTTATTTCGAGTAAACTACATTTTGTGTACTCATAATTTACTTAAAACATCATTTACAATATTTTATTTTAAGATCGTGCACATGAAATATCAATGTATCAATGTTTGTATTTTATTATATTTTCTTATATTCCGTTAATTTTAAATTTTAAACTAAGGTATTACAAGTGGTGTGTTGAGTAAAGTGAGAGTATACAAAGTACACTTTAATGGCTAAATTAGTAACGGAGTTAATCCAAATTAACAAAATGTAACAAAGTGCAATGAAATACAATTATTGATATTTCAAGTGCTTGATTTTAAATTAGAATATTGTAAGTGATGTTTTGAGGAAAGGATGTACTCAATATTTTATAATTAGAATTTTTAGAACTTTTTAATGTTTTGATGTAAAATACACTATTTCATTTGATTATTAATTATGTTTTTATATAATAATTTTTTATTTATATTTTTATACCAAGGAGAGAAATATCGTATCATACTAAAAATTAATTTGTTTCTCAAAAATAGTATGTAATTTATTTAAAAAAATCAATATTTTGTACAAGAATATTATATTCTAAAATACAATAGAATAATTAAAAATGAATTATTAATTATATACAAATTTAAGATTAATATTAGTTCTAAATTCTAAACAATAAAACAATATTTTAGTTTGAAACTAGCCCATTGAAACTTTATTACACACACAAATAGGGTGATGTCTTTTCTATCACAATTTGGAGTAAAATGGTCCAAAATATCACAATTCTGAAAAATGGCCCTTTCTATCACTCAAAAACGCATCATTTTCTTGCGTTTTTTAAAAACGCATCTTTAATATACGTTTTCACTAATTTTGGAAATTAAAACAAAATTTCAAAAAAAAAAATAAAAAAAAATAATTCGAAAACGCATCTCAAAGATGCGTTTATTCCTGTAAACGCATTTTAAACCAGCGTCTTCTTTTCATAACGCTTCAGACAGATGCGTTTCCTTATATTTTTTCACAGGCCCATTTCCCAGGCCCAACAAAAGACACGCTGATTTTCAGTATAAACGTTAGATTTGGATGCGTTTTCAGGCTTTTGTATAGACGCATGATTTCCTTGCGTTTTTGAGTGATAGTAAGGGCCATTTTCCTGAGTTGTGATATTTTGGACCATTTAACTCCAAATTGTGAGATAAAGGGCCTTTTCTCACACAAATAAGAGAGCAGTAATTGATTTATCAATAAATACTAGCGTACCTGCAAGACACCTTTCTCTATAAAAATGTCTTTAATTTTATTTTAAGGATTAAAGTAACAGTTGAGTTATTTATGATTATGCTGTGAATTCGTAATTTTGATAGTGTCATTTTTTAATGTTAGTTTAATATAATTTAATATACTTATATTTATGTATTATACTAATGTTTCTTATTATAAACAACGTACATGGATTTTTAATATAGTTTATTAGTAAGTGAAATATGGTGTGATATTTTTGGGTATATATTAATGATTGTAAGATTAGTTTTAAATAAAAAAGGTAACTCATTTTAGTTAGAAAGAAAATATTAATGATTTGAAGATATGTTTTTATAAAAGGTAATATCTTCAAATAAAAATAAATTTATGAGTAGCAATGCGTATTGATAATAAGGATTAATGAACCTCCTCGTCTAGTAATGTAAATAGTTGGAACCACGAATGCATCATTGTCGGGATTTATTGGTTGTTTACTGTGATTAGGAAATAAAATACAAACAATTTTTATGGTTATTCATATTGAGTACATTGATTCGGGTTTTACGATGAAATCCAAATACAGGTACACACCCTAATGTGACATGGGATTGTGATAAACATTCGTGAATATTATACTATGATTGCGATTGCAGTGTACGCATGACAACTTTTTTAACAAAAATGAGAATAATCTTCGAATGCGTCACATGTCGGTTAGAATATTAAGATATGGTTAGAATATTAAGATATAGATTAATGTATCCGAGAAGTGTTTTAATTAATTCATATGTTTTACGGTCAATATAAGTAAGATCATTTCAACTTAAAACTTAAAATTAGGTGATCAATTAGTACTTACAATTTAAAAATTAGAAGATATGGTTCATAAAAAAAAGATTAATAACTACGATTTTAGTAGAATTTTTTGGAGTGAATGTTGTCTTGAAATTGGATTACGAGACTATGCATTTGATTCATATGCTCTAAAGGTATATATTCATGTGTATAGAACTTATTAAGTGTCTATTTTAGGCCAAATTTCCGTCAGCTGGTATGTTATTGAACCATTGGATAAAATTAAGTGGGTATATTATTGGGTATTGATTCAGGCAACGATAAATTTTAATCCAAATTTTTTATGTATTATCTTCATTTTGGCTAGATTATAGATTTGAAAATGTATTTTAACTCGAATATGTATATGCATTTTATCTAATTAATAAAGCTATAGTTTTTTTTTGAAATAAAATTGATAAAGCTATAGTTGGTATAGTGTTCAAAATTCAAGTCTCACACCGGTTAATTCGATTACAAATATTTTCGACCTAATTTTCCTTAAGTTCAAAGTAATTTTTTTTTAAAAAAAAATCGTAGATCCAACCATATGAAGTATGTTACTATAATATTGTACTTACTAACTAAGAATTTTTGATGTTAAGGAGAGGATTCCGATGTGAGCTATGAACAAGCAATTGTTTTTGTGTGCTTTTTCCATGGAATTTCATCCACTATTTAAAGGCTTTCTTAGCCCCATCTCCACCCCTTAAACATGTAACCGCCCCTTGAACATTTCACCATAATAACTAGGAGATATGTAACTCCACAAATATTAATTTTGTGATTCCCTCATTTAATTGTAACTCCCACAACTAATGTTTGTAACTCCCAATTTTTCTTACACAATTATAATCAATACATATATTTGTAACTTCATTCAATTAATACATTTTATTTACTTTTTATATTTATCAAATAAAAGTCAATTTACAACATCTCCCACTTGACTTATATGATAAATATCTATTTAGCTCCCACTTTTTTCATGTTAGGAATAATTCATAAGTTGTGATGTTAAGAATAGAATTTACACATTATACTTCTTGTAATCCTGATCTTATAAAGGATTTAGCACTGTATATAGGTTTTATGTGTAAAACAGTTATCTGTATAGTTTAGTCAGGAATGAACAGTGTGTCGGAGACTACATGTCAGGAACAGAGAGCAAATCCTGATGATGGTCCAATACTGATGGTTGATCAGATACTGATGCAGTGTACAGATCCTGATATCAGTCATGTTACTGATGATGTCATTATAGATACTACAGAAACTGGCAAGTGCTATAAAACAGGATCGTTGTTTGAAGAACAAGCAAGAAGATATTATGAAGGAAAGAGTTTTCTATTGAAGGAAACTATCGACTAGAAGGCAGAACATTGTCATGTATAGATTATATCTTTCTGTTATTAGTTGATAGGTAGCATTATAAATACTCTCTCAATATCATTGTAAAAAGAGCGACGAAGTTGTGAGTTCGTGTGCGTAGCTCTGTATAAGGTTTGTATTCGAGAGTTCGAAACAAACAGAGAGATATTTGTATTGTCAGCAGCTGCTAAAGGTATTGTACACCTTTGGTAGAGTTTGTATTTGATCTTATTAATACAAACAAGAGTTTGATTCATTCGTTTATTCTTGTTCATATAATCAAGCAAAAATCAGACACGATTATATAACTTGTATTCAACCCCCCCCTTCTACAAGTTATTCGAGTTAACAATTGGTATCAGAGCAGGTTGATTTCGAATAATCATAAAGATCTGCAATCATGTCTGGTTACAAGGATGGGAATACTAAAATTCCTATGCTCAAGAGAAACGAATATACTCTATGGGAAGTAAAGATGTTGCATCATCTGGAAGCAACAGATCCTGATTATCTTGACAGAATCAGAGATGGACCTTTTGTTCCAACAAAGGTCGTTGGACAAGCAACTGTTGATGGTGTGGTTGTTCCAGAACATACAGCAGAGAAGCCAAAATCTGAATGGTCAGATAAGGACAAAGAGAATGTTCTCAAAGATGCTAAAGTGAGAAACATATTATTCAACAGTCTTGATTCTGTTCTCACTAACTATGTTCTCTCTTGTAAAACTGCTAAGGATATATGGGACAATCTTAAGGTTCACTGTGAAGGAACTAAGCCTGTCAGGAAGAATATGAGGACATTACTTATACAACAGTATGAGTACTTTGAATCCAAGTCTGGTGAGTCACTTACTGATACCTTTGATAGGTTTACAAAACTCATCAATGAGATGGCCATGCATGGTAAATATTACGACTTGGAGGACATGAATACAAAGTTCATGAAAGCTTTGCCTGATTTCTACAATGAGAAGATATCTGCAATTGAGGAAGCTAATGATCTGGATGATATTTCATTAGAGGCAGTATATGGAAAATTGAGAGCTTATGAACTTGACAAGCAGCAGAAGAAGAGCAGGAGTGAAGGAAAGATGAAGACTATTGCACTTACTGCTCAATCTGAAGTTAAGAAGCTTCCTGAAGAACAGCATGAAGAGATTGCTGTAAAAAATTCAAGGAAGAAGAAAAGCAAAGAAAGTTCTGAGTCAGAGACTACTGATATGGACTCTGACAACAATGATTCTGAATCTGAGATGCAAGAACTCTTTGCTATGTTTGCTAAAGCTTTCAAGAAAGGAAAATTCAACAGGAGAAGATTTAGCAAAGGACCTTTTCAAAAGAAGGAGGAGAAGAAGAGTGACAAAAGCAAAAGTACAATTGTCAAGCTTGATAAGGCCAAGATCAAGTGCTTTAACTGCAGCGAGCTTGGACACTTTGCTAGTGAGTGTAAGAAGCCTAGGAATTCAGGAAAGGGTAATGCACTTATGGTCACACAAAAGGATTGGGCTGATTTCAGTGACTCTGAAGATGAATTGGATTATGACAACATTGCATTGATGGCCAATAGTTCAGACAAACCTGGATCTCCAAAGAAAATTTCTCCATCCTCTGTTAAGGTATCACTTCACTCTCTTGATTCATTTGATAGCTTAAATTCTGATGAAATTAGATCTATCAATGCTGAGTTTAAAAATCTTATGACTAATTTTAGAATTCTTACTTGTGAAAGAGATGAACTTAAGGTTAAGAATGATAAATTAGTTGATAGAAATAATTTTCTTGAATCTGAATTAATTCAAATGGAAGAATACAAGTTGAGTTCTGATAAAGCTAAGCATGATTATAGTGTAATTCTTGAGGCTTATGACTATGTCAGAAAAGAACTAGAAGAAGAGAGAGATGTGATTAAGACCATTAACAATTCCAGTAAGAAGACAATAGAAATCTTTGAGAGTGGAATTCGTGGTAAGGTTAATGGTTTAGGTTTTGATAAGGCTAGACAAGAAGAAAAAGTAGCTATTGTCAATGATGATAGTACGGTAGAAGCTAACACATCTAAATCTGAAGGTAAGAAAATTGTTTCTGAACCTAATCATGTTAAATTTGTTGATTCAAAAGGTACCCCTGTTGTACACAAAAGGATTAACAATAGTTTTTCAGATATGAAAGTGTTAGAGAAACCTAAGAATGTAAACATAGGGTTTCTGTCTAAGTCTCAGTTGAAACAGAGATTAGATGATCTTTCAGAGTCTAGCAAGATTAAGAGAAATAGGAATGGAAAAGAAGGTATTAACAAAGAGAACAATTACAAGAATGTACCTGATGCACCTAGGAAAAAATGCTATAAGTGTGGAAATCATAATCATTTGGCCCTAGACTGCAATCAAAAACCTTCTTGGAAAACTGAGTCCAGATTCCCCAAGACTCAGAAAATTCAATACCAACCACAAAAAGCTTGTTATCATTGTGGTAGTTTACTTCATTCCATTTACATGTGTAGAGAATATCATGAACTGTATTATGACTATTATTCTTTGAAATATGAAACTCCTAGTCACAAACAGTTTGTGAGATCAGAGTCTAAAGTTGACTCTGCAACAGGTAAAATAAATGCAAAATCTTCAAAGTCTGTTGTCTCTAAATCTAGTAAGAAAGGATCCAATCAAAGTTGGGTCCTAAAAAATTCTAACTAGTTACTTTTTGTTTGCAGGGCACAGGAAAGAAGCATTCAATTATCTTGGACAGTGGATGCTCTGGACATATGACTGGAAAGAAGTCCCTGCTTACAAAGTTTGAGAGGAAAGCTGGCCCAGTAATATCTTTTGGAGATGGCAACAAAGGAGAAACTCTGGGATATGGCTCAATTGTTTTGGGGAATGTCATCATAGAAAATGTAGCACTGGTTGAAGGCTTGAAACATACTCTTTTAAGCATAAGTCAACTGGGTGATAAAGGTTACAAATCAATCTTTGACAGAGAAGGATGCAAAGTCTTGAATATGCAGAATGGAGACATTGTTCTAACTGGTCAAAGACATGGTAACATATATGAAGCCAGCTTAAGTGATACATCTAAAGGAATTGTTAGATGTCTCTACAGCAAAGCAACAAATGATGAAAGCTGGAGTTGGCACAAGAAGCTCTCACATCTTAATTTCAAGAAGCTTAATCAACTTGTTAAACACAATTTGGTGAGAGGTCTACCTCAGGCAAATTTTGTGCAAGATGGACTTTGTGATTCATGTCAGCTTGGAAAGCAGAGAAGAACCACTTTCAAGAGCAAGACTGAAAATTCAATTACTGAACCATTTCACATGCTACATCTTGATCTGTTTGGTCTAGTAAACATTATGTCTATCAGCAAGAAAAGATATGCTCTAGTTATGGTGGATGATTTCACAAGGTTCACATGGGTGTTCTTTCTACACAAGAAGGATGAAGCTCCTCAGCAAATCATTGAACTCATCAAGAATATTCAGAATAATTCTGAGTACAAAGTTAAAGTACTTAGGAGTGACAATGGTACAGAATTCAAGAATTCTACAATTGAGGGGTTTTGTGCAGACAATGGAATCACTCAACAGTTTTCTGCACCTGGTACACCTCAGCAAAATGGTGTAGTGGAAAGAAAGAACAGGACTCTCATAGAGGCAGCAAGAACCATGCTTGCAGATGCAAAACTTCCAACCTACTTTTGGGCAGAAGCTATTAACACTGCATGTTTCACTCAGAACTGTACCTTGGTAAATAGTCATGGAAAAACTCCCTATGAGATGATCAAAGGAAAGAAACCAAGTGTGAAATATTTTCACATCTTTGGATGCAAATGCTATGTCCTAAAAGTTCATCCAGAACAACTTGGAAAATTTGAAGCCAAATCGGATGAAGCAATTTTTCTAGGATACTCAGCATCTAAGGCCTTCAAAGTTTATAATCTCAGAACTCACATTGTTATGGAATCAATTCATGTTGCATTTGATGATAAGAAATTTGGAATTTTGCAAACTGATGAAAGCCATGATAAATTGGAATTTGAAAATCTGAAGAATTCTGAGATACTCTCAAGTGATGATGAAGGTTCTCCAGAAGGAATTTCTATTGCTTCTCAAAGGAATGCTACTGTTGAGGGGGAGCAAATAAATCAGAGAGAACACAGTGTTCATCAGGAGCAGACTAGTCTTTCAGAGTCTATTCCATCAGGAATTGATGTTTCAGAGTCTACTCCATCAGGAACTGACCTGTCAGAATCTTCTGAGGAAAGATCAGTAACTAGCAGCAATATGGAATCTATTGATTCTATTGATCAAAGGAGAGTTTTTGAAGGTAGAGAGAATTCTTCTACAAGAGATACCACTAACTTAGGGGGAGAGACTAGCAGAGTTGATTTACCACCTGTTAGAAAATGGACAAAGGATCATACTGAAGATTTGATAATTGGTGATCCAAATAGTGGTGTTCGAACTAGGAGATCAATTCAAAATGAATGCTTGTATAGTTGTTTTCTCTCAAAGAATGAACCTAAGAAGGTTGAAGAAGCCTTACAGGATCCTGATTGGGTAATTGCAATGCAGGAGGAATTAAATGAGTTTGAGAGAAACAAAGTTTGGAAACTGGTACCAAGACCTAAAGATAGATCTATTGTTGGTGCAAGATGGGTTTTCAGAAACAAGCTAGATGAATCTGGTATGATTGTAAGAAACAAAGCAAGACTGGTGGCCAAGGGTTATTCTCAGGAAGAAGGCATTGATTATGATGAGACCTTTGCACCTGTAGCAAGATTGGAAGCAATCAGAATGTTTCTTGCATTTGCAGCTCATTCAAAATTTAAGGTATACCAGATGGATGTAAAGAGTGCTTTTCTAAATGGAAAACTTGATGAAGAAGTGTATGTAGAACAGCCACCTGGATTTGTTGATCCAAAGTTTCCAAATCATGTCTACAAACTTGACAAGGCACTCTATGGACTAAAGCAGGCACCAAGAGCATGGTATGAGACTTTGTCTAAATTTCTTCTTGAAAATGGCTTCACAAGAGGTACAATTGACAAAACTCTATTCTTTAGAAAGATAAAAGGTGAATTGCTTTTAGTTCAAGTTTATGTTAATGATATTATTTTTGGTTCTACTAATGAAAAGTTGTGTGCTAAGTTTAGCAAGCTTATGCAGTCTAAGTATCAGATGAGCATGATGGGTGAACTAAATTATTTCTTAGGCTTGCAGGTCAAACAGACTGAGACTGGTATTTTCATTAATCAGTCAAAGTATATCAAAGATCTTTTAAGAAGGTTTGACTTTCAAGACTGTGCAGTTGCAAAAACACCCATAGCAACAGCCACTAAACTAGACTCTGATCCTAAAGGGAAGAGTGTGGATAATACTAGTTATAGAGGCATGATAGGCTCATTGTTATATCTAACTGCAAGTAGGCCAGATATAATGTTTTCTACCTGTTTATGTGCTAGATTCCAAAGTGATCCTAAGGAATCTCATTTAATTGCTGTGGAGAGAATTTTTAGATATCTCAAAGGAACTCCAAATCTTGGTTTGTGGTATCCTAGAGAATCTGATTTCTTTCTAATTGGCTATTCAGACTCTGATTATGCAGGGTGTAAGATAGACAGGAAAAGCACTACAGGTACATGTCAATTTTTGGGAAATAGATTGATTTCTTGGGCAAGCAAGAAGCAACAATCTGTTTCAACCTCAACTGCAGAAGCTGAGTACATAGCAGCAGGCAGTTGTTGTGCACAGCTCCTTTGGATAAGAAATCAGTTGTTGGATTATGGTATGACACTTAGTAATATTCCTATGTTTTGTGATAATACTAGTGCTATTAAAATTGCAGAAAATCCAGTTCAACATTCAAGGACTAAGCACATTGATGTCAGGTATCATTTTATTAGAGAACATATTGAGAATGGTACTGTGGAACTTCATTTTGTTCCTACTGACAAACAGCTTGCAGATATTCTAACTAAACCACTTGATGAGACTACATTCAGTAGACTAGTAAGTGAGTTAGGAATGTTAAATTTTTAGATTTTAACATCTGCAATAGTAGCAAGGTATGTTGTTTTTAGCTTATAGACTTGATATTCTTGTCAGGATCTATATTTGATTGTTAAATGCTTTAGCTATAACACATTGCCTTGATAAATTTCAGTATGATAGACTTGTTAATAATAATCAGGATTAGATTTGTTATCAGGATGCTGACGTCATCAGTATTGTGTCAGTATCAGGATTATGAAAATTGTTTCAGATTCTGACGTTTACTTTGTGTAATAATCTGATTCTCTGATATGTTAAGTCTATGCTAGCAAGTTTTGATATTTGCATACTGATAATTTATACATCATTCAAAAATCAAAAGACAAGCAGATAACAAGAAATTGTATTTTCATTAATAGAAATCATTACATAGAAATGAAATACATCATCTTTTTGTCTAAATTTCTACTCTATACTTGTCTTTGATATGAACTCTGAGGAACAGGACAAGGAGCATCTCAAGAAATCCATCAGGGGATGAAAGCCTCGTTTGCTCTTGGATTCCTTGTCTGGGCGACTTGAATGAGAGCAGCTAACTTAAATGAATAGCATCTCCATCAAGATCAACCTCAGACTCTCGGCCAAATTCTTCATCCTCAAGTTTTGAGGAGGTTAGGGGATGATTGTATCCAACAGATGGATGTTCTAGGAGAAACCTCTGGATATTTTCGAAAACCAATCCATTCATGATTAGTTCGATGAGAAGAGTCATTTGTTCAAAGAGATGATCAAGAACAGGATGTTCATCGATCAAGAAAAATCTGGAAAATGGGTTTGAAGGGATTTTTGGTTTGAGAAGCATTGTTGAGAAGAAAAGAAATTGAAAGGTTATGGAGAATGGCATAAAGCGTTTGGTTCTTTTAAAGAAAGACGTGAGAAGCTGAGCAGTCACTTGGAAGTTTTAATGAAGTCAAATGCTAATTATTGCATGAGACTGTATTTCTTGTTTCAAGAAATATTGAAAATATCTAACCAATTGATTTTCTGTTCAGATTTATTATTTATTTTCTTTTTCAGATAAAAGAAAAATGCCACGTGGAAACTCCATATTAAGTCGCTGATAATATTGGTCAGGATTTCATGTGTGACCATCAGGATTTGAAAATTATATTTTTAAATCACATTACATTTTGTGATTATTTTGATGAGAGGTCATCAGGAAAAGGAAGCTGATCAGTATTGCTTATTTATACCCTGATTTATTTCATGAAAATCAATTTTGGATTTTATTTTCCAAAAAAAATCATGGGTAACCGCATTTTTCAGGGACTGACACCTGTCAATCTACGTGTCAACGTGGGATAGTGGTCTGAAAGATTTGTGAAATATATTTGTTTTGAAACTCTAATCGTGTAATTGCTTTCTTTAATTTTACATTCTCTAAAGCAAAAATCACTCTTGAGTTTTCAAAATCACTAATCCATTTCAAGAATTTTTCAAGTTTCTTTTCAGATAAAAAATGGCAGCTCAGAGAAGATTACCTAAATCAGTAGCCTTCAAGTTTGGTGACTTTGATTTTATGACAAACAATCATGTTGCAGCTATCATCAACAAGGAAGAAGTGTCATCTGATTTTCATCCAATCATGGACTTTCTGGCGTATGGACCATTAAGTTATGCATTGACAGCATCTCCACAGATTAATCAAGTAGCTGTTTCACAAGCTTGGAAGAATGCTGAGGTAATTGATTCTACTCAGAGTCAATCAGGTAAGATTGTTCTACATTTAGGACAAGATTTATTTGACATTACTGAATCGATTGTTAATTCAGTACTTTGCTTACCTGTTACTGATAGTTATGAGAATGTACCATCTGATGATAATATAAGAACTATGTTGTCTGAATTAGGTTATAGTGGACCTCTAGATAACATGAGCCAGTTGAATAGGTCTTTTCTTAGAAAGGAATGGTCTTTTTACTTTGATCAAATTGCTAAATGTTTTACTGGCAAATGTAGTTCTTTTCAGCAAATTACTTCTATTACATCACATATTGCTTATAGTTTGCTTTATGACAGAGTAATCAACATTGGTCATATTATCTTAAGTCAGATGAGTATTAAACTTGGGTTAAGAGATCAAAACAGGAAAATGGTTTATTATCATAGATTTATGCAATTGTTTATTAACCATTTCGTTCCTGATGTTGAAACTAGATTTAGTAGAGAACATTGTGTTTCTTCTTATGAACAGCGAAAGAGAATTTTCTCTGACATTACAAAGAAGGACAATGAAAAGAATCTAGATGAAATACCTGTAATTCATTATCCACATCATGTTCAGGTAATTCTTAAAACTCATCTTCCTACTCTCTACAATTCTTCTTTCTTTTGTGGTGAAATGGCTCAGGAATCTCAATTGGAGGAGAACCCACCTGTGTCTACCCAAGTAGCCCAAAACATTATAGTCTCTGAAACAATTCAAGAACCAAATTTTGATCCACAGCCTATTGTTTCAAAGAAACCAACCTCTGGTGTTTCTCAAAAGACATCAGTTGTAAGGAAGAGAAGATTTGTTGTGTCAAGTAGTAGTAGTAATTCTAGTGAAGATGATGATGATTTAACTCTTGCTGAGATAGCAGAATTGAAGGCTGCAATTCAACTTTCTTTGTTAGCACAAAGAGATGAAAAACCTAGTCACAGCCAGGCTGCAGTCTCCCAAAAGACTGTAGTTCTTAAAAAGGGAAAACAGTTACTAGATACTGTCTCTCAAAAGACTGTGTCTATTGAACAAAGATCTCATCCCAAGATCACTTCTGTGTCTACACCTCTTGAGTCTTCTCAGGATAAATCTTTTGCTCACTATATCAGGAGAACAAGGAGAAAGATTCAATTGTCACCTACACACACAGAGTCTAGTCCAACTAATATCATGCAGGTTTCTACAAATCAAGCTACATCTATGTCAGTATTTGACAAGAGAGATCTGGATATTGATTCTTCATGGGAAACTACATTATCATACAGACTGGCTATGGGACTAATTTCTCTCAAAGTGAAGTTGTCAAGGCCTGTTCTAGACTTTTTGGTTGAAAGAGTACCAAAACTTTTATTTCCAGATGAATATGGACTTTTACATCAAAGACTTGACTTAATGAAGATGTATTTATATGTGTCTGTCAGAAGACAATTAGTCAAGAAATTTGGACTCTCGAAACATGGTGCACTTCAATCACTTCATGCATATTTATTTGACAAGAATGTAATTATTAAAGATGCTTCAGCTCAAGGTGAACAACTGGAGGAAGTAGATAGAGGGAAGCAGTCAACAGAAGATACTATTGCATCAGTGGTGAATAGTAGGAACGATCAGATCACAGTCACTGTAACACAAGAACCATCTAGTCAGAGGAAGGATGACTCAGGAGCTGTGATAGCTGATGTTGAAAGGTCTTCTGTGATGACTGAGAATGCAAGTGAGATACTTTATGATATGGGAGGAATGACTTTGGTTGATTTTTCTGAAGATCAAACAAATTTTGTTAAGTCAGAGTCTATTCACCTTGAGGGTGTGTCTCAGCAAACAACACTTAAAGACGGTGATGTACTGACTATGGTGTCTAATGAAGTATTACTGAAGACATCAGAGTCTAGTAAAGAACCTGAAAGTGGTATACTGGAGCCTGTAGTTTCTGAAAGGAAAGAAGATGATTGTAAGGGTTCAGAGACTATAGCAGCTCACTCCTTGGAGAAAACCTCAAGCCACATGCCAAATGAGGAACCCTCTCTCCATGTGAGTTCAGGTATAAAAACTCCTTCTAAACTCTATTTTTCTGTAGGTCATGAGAGCACTTATCTAAATTTGAGTGATACAGTTGAAAAGATGGACTTAGATCCACAATTTGAGCGGCTGGCTCCTGACCAGGCAAAAGGTGAGGTAGAAAGAGTGTTGACTTTAGTAAGTCAAAGTGAGAATGAGGGTATGGATGATCAACTCCATAGTGAGGGAGAGAAAATTAGGAAACCATCATTTAATTTCTGGGATCAGGTTTTTCCTGAATCTTGGTCTGAAAATTTGGATATGGATGCTGGTACTTATTCATTCATCAAAATGTATCAGAAGAATGACCTAGCACATCACAATGCAAAGCCAGAAGTTAAAGCTCAGAAGCAAAAGGAGAGGCTTGCAGGAATCATTAATAGAAGAGGTGCCAGGATAAAGCAATCTCTTGATACATATGTACCAGATGAAGTTCCTAATGATCCTAGTGTTCCTTTGTATGTACTTCCAATATCAGCTAGAATTGAGACATCAACAGTCTCTGATCACTCTAAGGAGGAGTCAGGATTTGAAGATGTTAGTACACAGAATACTGGTGAAGGAGATGATGATCATGTTTCAGTTCCAGAACAGAAAGATGAAGATGTTGATACTTCTAATCAGGTTTTATTACTTGAATATCATACAACTCAAGCAACTTCTTCTACAAGACTTGAAGATACAGTTCTTTCTGATTCTGATACTGAAGATACTAGAAGCACTTCCAATATTGAAGTTCATTCTGATGTTTTGAAAGATATTCAGAATTCTCAAATTGCTATGCAAACAAGACTTCAATCACTTGAAGATAACCAAGTCACAATTATGGAAAATCAAGCAGTTCTTATGAATCTCATTTGTTCTGTTTCTGAATCTCTTGGAATTAATGTTGCTGATGTCAAAAAGGGGGAGATAAAGACAATTCAAAGACAACAACAACACCACCAGACTGAAGATAAAGCTGGGGGAGATAAAGATCAGACAAAGGATAGTAAAAAGAAGAACCAGGAGTGACAGTGGTGAATCTCAGCTAGGAAGAGGTAAAGGAAGAGCAGCATTAATAGTTAAAATTCTTTCTTCTAAGTACTAGATAAGCGTCTACATCTGAGAAGAAGGTACTTAAACTTCATAATTCTACATTTATAAATTCTATTCTGGTTGTATTGTTATATGTTTTGACATCCACAACTTAGATTTATGCTTCAGATTATAAAGCATAAATAGGGGGAGATTGTTAGGAATAATTCATAAGTTGTGATGTTAAGAATAGAATTTACACATTATACTTCTTGTAATCCTGATCTTATAAAGGATTTAGCACTGTATATAGGTTTTATGTGTAAAACAGTTATCTGTATAGTTTAGTCAGGAATGAACAGTGTGTCGGAGACTACATGTCAGGAACAGAGAGCAAATCCTGATGATGGTCCAATACTGATGGTTGATCAGATACTGATGCAGTGTACAGATCCTGATATCAGTCATGTTACTGATGATGTCATTATAGATACTACAGAAACTGGCAAGTGCTATAAAACAGGATCGTTGTTTGAAGAACAAGCAAGAAGATATTATGAAGGAAAGAGTTTTCTATTGAAGGAAACTATCGACTAGAAGGCAGAACATTGTCATGTATAGATTATATCTTTCTGTTATTAGTTGATAGGTAGCATTATAAATACTCTCTCAATATCATTGTAAAAAGAGCGACGAAGTTGTGAGTTCGTGTGTGTAGCTCTGTATAAGGTTTGTATTCGAGAGTTCGAAACAAACAGAGAGATATTTGTATTGTCAGCAGCTGCTAAAGGTATTGTACACCTTTGGTAGAGTTTGTATTTGATCTTATTAATACAAACAAGAGTTTGATTCATTCGTTTATTCTTGTTCATATAATCAAGCAAAAATCAGACACGATTATATAACTTGTATTCAACCCCCCCTTCTACAAGTTATTCGAGTTAACATTTCATGTATTAAAAATATTATTTGAGTTCATGTTACTCTCACCAATTTAAAAAACACATCACAAGTGATAACATGTATCCTTGCATATACATCAATTTTTCAGGACATGGATTCACATCAATGCCTTAATCGTTTTCCTATAACAATAGGATTGGTACATCCCAAACCAAAACAACTAGAGATTACAATCTCTACAAACAACTTAGGTGCCTTTTAATCGTTTTAACTTCTTCGTTGCAACCTTAAAATTTTTAACATTCTTGTAAGCAATAATTTAATTATTTTCTTACAACATCTCAAACTTACATGTTACACTCACACATGCACATGCAACATCACCTTCGATACATATATCGCAATAAACAATAATTCCAGGCACGTCTGCCTAATTCACAAAAAAAAATACTCTTTAAGTACATGATCATGATCCTCTTTACAGCCTCTCACTAGGCTCAAGCAAAATTGCTTCACAATCCACTTACAAAACTAACTAAAAATGTCATGTCAAGTTAATCGATTACACAACATAAAATACATCGAACTTCCGACTACTTGCGCATAATATATTCAATGGTTCATTCTCCACATTAATCGATTTCCCATTACCAATCGGTTGGCATCGGACTGTAATTCTGCATCCTAAAACAATTAAACATTATACACACTTCTTAATTCAAACTTAATGTTTCTTTTTAGGGAAATGCTAACCATAGCACTTAGGGCTATGGTTAAGCATTAAATATTTTCATATCTTCAACATTTATTCTTAGTTATTTAACGGATTTTTGTTTTTTCAATGCTTCTTTACATTATTATTTAACTTCTCAAGTAATAATAATGGACCCCCATGCATTCACATTAATTTCCACTAATAAAAACATCCCAAATTGCTAAATAATTATATTGATATTTGTGCAAAATTGATGTATTAAGTACAAAATTGACATATTAAATGAATTTATCCACTTACATTAATGCTTAACCATTGCCCTAAGGGCTATGTTTAGCATTACCCTTCTTTTTATCTCTCACAAACCAGATTCTTGGAACACATGAAATTTCCCAAATATTTTTCCACAACAAATTTTTAAATGAGATCCCATAATTTAACATTTTTTTTTTCATTTTTCACTAACAACTAATCATCAAGATATTCGATATAATCGTAAACGAACTCCCACTTTCAAAATTACTGACACAACTTTCTAATTATTTATCGATATAAAATTCTCAATTTTTCCGTAAAAATTTTCTTCACCGGTCATGCCTCAAATTTAAAAACACACCAACAACTTTATTTTCTTTTACAAAATTCATTTACAACCAATGAATTTTCTATATTACCATGAATTATAATTCTTTCGATTTCATTTCAAAATTCTAATTTTATACTCACCCTTCTGAGTGTCACAAAAGCATCTTTTTCTTTTCACTCTCTGTTCTAAGAGTCACTACAATTTCTTCAATAACAAGTGTCATCTTTTTCAACAACGATTACAAATTACCTTAATTCCACGTATAACAACGGGTTCCAACCAAACAAATTATTTTAAATAAGAACACATATTTTTTGGTTCACTAGATGTATCATCTTAATCACACCTTGCTGGCGTCATTTTTCAAAATACCTTTTAGAGTTCTTTAACTCCTTAGTCCAACAAGATCAACAAACTCTTATTTATTAAATTCTGGACACTTGCCCCAATTTTCTTGTAAGTTAAATAAATTAATTATTTTAAAATTTCTCTTTTCATTTTGTATACTCTATATTCCGAGTATCATAAAAATATTTCTTACAAAATATTATTTTTTTTAAACTGATAAATTTTCTGATTGTGTCCGAACAATCTATATTCTTTTTCCTTTTTTTCGGCTCCTTTTTAACAAAAATGGTCCATTCAATTTCCAAAATTAATGAATAAAAAAATTTCCAGCCATTAAAAAAATACACTGAAAACAAGTAACAAAAATAACCTCAACCAGTGACAATAAACGATCCCCTTTATTTAAAAAAAAAAAACAACTGGACCAGTAATATAAATATCCAGAAAATGTTAAAAAAAATAATTAACAAAAATTCATCTAGTGGACACATGTGACAAAAATAAACAAACAAGATGAAATCTGAAATCTGGAGGCCGGACAAAAACATGATAGCAACAAAGTTTGATATGAAAACTTAAACTACTACCTCTTAAAACACACATACATTTGTCAAAAAAAAAACACACATGCATAAAATATATAAAACTGTAACTAAAACGAATATGAGGTGGATATCGATCCGAAACAGGCAAGATACCAGCGGTACAATTAACAAGTAATGGGAAAAAAGATGGGAAAAAAAATCATCAAATCCTTAAAAGACCAGGAAGCTAGTTACTGTAAAAAAAACAAGAGAAAAAGACATTTTGGCAGGCTCTCTATTTTGTTTTTGGCACTTGGATTGCTGAGAATAATATTTGACATTATGTCTGGCTGTAATAAAATTTTTAAGCACTTGAGGGGCTATCGTCAAAACGCTAATAACGGCGTCTAAACATCAGGGGTAAATTAGACTTTTCAGCATGGAATTTACCATATATATCGGCTAATATCATCACCTCCCAACAGCCGTCCATATCATCACCTCTTTAATCCATTTACTTCACCACTTCCATTCTCTGTGCACACCATCTCCTCCCTTCGTCCCCAACATATCACCACTTCAACACCTCTTAACCGCTACCATCTCCCTCCGTTCGGTCATCTCCCTCCTTCTCCACCAATCACCAATTTCAAACCCTTTCCCGCCCACCACCTCAACTCCGTCCGCGCTTAACATTGCCCTCATCGGCCATCCTGCCTACACCGCCATTGCAACAACATTCGACCCCCCCCATTTCCGACCTCCCTCCTCTTCCATTCGTACAGCTCCGTTCAGACCTTCCTCCTTCAATTCAATCACCACCTGCCAGCCTATCTACAACACTCATATCTCTTCTAGCCCCCTTCTTCTCCACACCCATTTCTTTCCCCCTCTGTTTTTCAGCCCCCCCATGTTTTCTAACTGAGCCTCTTCTTTATTTTGTATTCTTATTTTTTTTTATTTTCTTTTAATTTGCTTTTATTTGTTTTTGTTTTACTTTTATTTCTTTTTATTCCATTCTTTATTTTTAATTTTGATTTTCAGTTTTAATTTTGTAAACTAAACAATTTTTATGATTTCAGGAATCAAATTAAATTCACTTTAAAGTTGATTTTTGAGTTTAATATTATTTGGTTAGTTACTTTATTTTATTAATACCGGAAATACCCTGCAAATTTCAAGTTTTGGGGTTATATCCTAACGGCACTTGACGTCAGCCCCTCAAATGCTTAAAAAATTTATTATAGCCAAACATAATGTCAAATATTATTCTCAGCCATCCAAGTGTCAAAAACAAAAAAGATAGCCAGCCAAAATGCCTTTTTCTCGAAAAATAATATACAAAAAAAAAAAAACAAACCTACATGTATATATTATGCTAAAACAAAACAACGTGGTAGTAATAAATGACAAGCAAAAGAAAATTTACAGGAGCACTTATGACATGAAAGCAAAACCATTTGCAATATATAAGTAAACAAAATTGAGTTACTGAAAAAAAAAAATATACATAAAAAAAACAAAACTACATGTATATATTATGCTAAAACAAAACAACGTGGTAGTAATAAATGACAAGCAAAAGAAAATTTACAGGAGCACTTATGACATGAAAGCAAAACCATTTTGCAATATATAAGTAAACAAAATTGATATATAATTCTCACATAATCAATTAAAAAAAACATGCACATGGAGTGGGTAGCTACAACACGTACGGCTAAAAAAAACAACTAGCAAGGTTATAAGAAATGAGAAGTGTGAATAAAAAGAAAACCAAACATGTCAAAAAGAATACAATCAAACAAGCAAAATAAACATATGTATGATCACAAAAGGAGGTGGATAGAGTCCCCAACACGAATAAGATGCGATGTTATGTACACACAAAAATAGATCACAGAAAAAGCAGAGAAACAAAAGGACAAAACCAGCTTTGAGGAACACCAGAATAACGTGCACAAATCTGGGCTCTGATACCAATGAAGTATATTACTATAATATTGTACTTACTAACTAAGAATTTTTGATGTTAAGGAGAGGATTTCGATGTGAGCTATGAACAAGCAATTGTTTTTGTGTGCTTTTTCCATGGAATTTCATCCACTATTTAAAGGCTTTCTTAGCCCCATCTCCACCCCTTAAACATGTAACTGCCCCTTGAATATTTCACCATAATAACTAGGAGATATGTAACTCCACAAATATTAATTTTTTGACTCCCTCATTTAATTATTCTTGTAACTCCCACAACTAATGTTTGTAACTCCCAATTTATCTTACACAATTATAATCAATACATATATTTAATTTGTAACTGCATTCAATTAATACATTTTATTTACTTTTTATATTTATCAAATAAAAGTCAATCTACAACACCATACAGATTAAAAGATCACATAAAAATTGTTGAGTATGTTAAGTTACTTAGAAATTGGTATGGTAGACGATGCAATCTATAATTAAATACTATATAATCATGTAAAAACATTAATGTAGTCATGTTTTTTTTGCTATATATATAATCATATTTTTAGCATAAACTTTTCAATTTTATAATATAATGTTTATCTATTTATTTTGGGGGTGAAGGTCCAAAATGCCCCATTTTCAATTTGCATGGCCCAAAATGCCCCATTTAAGAAAAATGGCCCGAAATACCCCACGGATACGGAATTTCGTTTGTTGTATCACGTGTCATGCTGTTTCGTACAACGTATCATATGCATAATGCGCTATTCCATGAACAACATTATCACTTATGCGGCATACCATACACCGCAATACAGCCTAATACGGTTCACGAGATGTCGCAACATGCAACTTTTTGGAAAAAAAAAAAGAAACGGAACACGCATTGCCGTATGTGGAGGGTAAGTGAGGGCCAAGGGTCTTGGAAATGGGGCATTTTGATTATTCTCTCTTATTTTGGCTCAAGTATTGCTCTAGCGTGGTTAGATTTGCAAAAAAAAATCGTTAAAAGTATGATTTTAATTGTTAGGTCCGATAAGATTGTAGAAGGGGGGGTTTAATACAATCTATACCATTTTCTCGAAATTTGTCCTTTGATAAATTTTTACTTAGACAAATTTTGTGCGGAATAAATTGAAACAATTTTCAAGTTGAATATAACAATATATTAACTTGATGGGTGTTACAATTTCAATACAAATGATTATCAAGTAATTAATAACTAATTAGAAAATTCGACATGAACTTTTCTAATTTAGTTGATAAAAATCAAGATATCAAGTTATGAACTAGGAAACTTAATTCGCTAGTAGTACAAGAATCACAAATAATTAAGTTCCAATGGATACAATTTTTGATACAAAGAACTCAAAAATTTATGGCAATTTAATTGCTTGGTTTAAGCTTGAAAGATGAGAGAGATATGATATTGTTGGCTTCTTTCTTTCTGTGTCCGTGTGTATCTGTTTGTGTTCACTGCCTTCTGTCTTTATATAGCCACTAAACTAACTGATTAACTCATAGTCATATTGCTGTTAAATATGACAATCCATTGAGCTAATATGACAATCAGTTGAGCTTGATATAACAATCTGTTGGCCTGATATAACAATCCGTATGACTATCCACTGCAAGTAATATGACAGTCCCTTCCAATATAACTTTCGGTATAACTATCCTTAGTACTTGATATGACAATCTGTTTGAACTAGATATGACAATCCATTCAATATAACTTTCGGTATAACTATCTCTTTGAATGAGATATGACTATCCAGTTTGAACTGAATATAACTGTCAAACTTGAACTGAATATGACTGTCAATCTTGAACTGAATATGACTGTCAAACTTGAACTGAATATGACTGTCCAATATGAACTGAATATGACTATCCAATATGAACTGAATATGACTGTCCAATATGAACTGAATATGACTGTCCAATATGAACTAAATATGACTGTCCAATATGAACTGAATATGACTATCCAATATGAACTGAATATGACTGTCCAATATAAACTGAATATGACTGTCCAATATGAACTGAATATGACTGTCCAATATGAACTGAATATGACTATCCAATATGAATTGAATATGACTGTCCAATATGAACTGAATATGACTGTCCAATATGAGCTGAAAATATATATTTTCAGCTTATAATTAATCAAATGATTTGTAACAATCATTTAAATAACTATTTCTTTTACATATTTGTTGCCCAGTAAATAACAATTGTAGAAGGGGGTTGAATACAATTGTATAAGATTTTCGACTTAAACAAATAACACAAGTATGAATCAATAACAGCTTTATTAATTCTGATATAAAACTGTTACAAAACTCTCTTAAGAAATTCTTATGTTCTTAAGAGCTGCTAGGTTACAAGATAAATCGTGTAAGCGATTACTTAATGTAAAACCTAAAACTGTGTTTATATAGAGTACACAATTACACTATCAATTATAAGATATTCTAAATCAATTACATATATCTCTGAATGCATATCTTGTATGATAGCTGCATTCCTACAATCTAGGAACCGACATATCAATCTTCCTTGATCTCTGGTCTGATGAGAATCTTCATGAAATACTGACCAGCTTCTAATCCTGATGATAGTCCAATACTGACGTTGTATTACTGATGACGTCAGCATCAGTATCTGATCAGTAATGCCCAGGTCCTGATCATCACTTGAATCAATATCTAACAATCTCCCCCAATTTGTTCTTTATAAAACAAAGCACAAATTCCTTGATTCAAAGATGTCAAAAACTCAAAACAAAATACCTTCTAAAAATCATCAGGAATAGTTTCAGAAATTCTTTGATGAAACAGATTCAACCTCAAGAATTCAGATAACAATTCTTCTTCCTTGCTTTCAAGAATTTGAATCAGTTTCTTCTTCAGATTTTTGAGTTCTTCATCTTCCTCATTAATCTGATAGATAGCTGCCCTGAGATTCTGAATTGAGTTTCTTGGAAGATCTAAGTCACCTAGCAACACATAAGCAATTTCCTTCCCATCTGGATTTAGAGACAGTTGTTCCATGCCTAGATACACTTCTCTAACAGCTGTACCCTTCTTCATTTCAACCTCTATGTCTCTTAAATTTAAGTACATAGGAATATAATTCCCATCATACCTCGTTCCTCCATCCATGAATCTCTGTCTAATTGTCCTGTAAATCATGACAAACCAATTGTAGTAAACTTCTCTTTCACTAACCTTGATTCTTTTACTTCTGAGAAGATACAGAACATATTTCAGCTCTTTTACAGATTTATACAACAATTCATGAATAGGAATCTTCTTCACACTTCTATCTTTCATGAAGTACAACATCTTTTCTATTTTCTTTGCACCATCATGACAATCAGCAATGATAGCAACAACTTCAAGTTTCCAGAGATGATCAACAGCTAACTCATCCCCAATTTTGTCAACTAGAGCATGTTGATCAGTTTGTGCAATGAAAATAATCTGTGCATGACTATACCCAATTCCTCCTCTTGTGCCAGGTTCCAATCCTTTCAAACCAGATTGCATACTTACCCATTTTGGTGGATTTTCAGCAACAAATGTAGTAGACTCTGATTTAACAACCAATAAAGATTCATTAATCAAAGAAGACTCTATTATCAGTCCTGCTGATTTAAAAACAACCGGTTTCCTATAATCACACTTATTCTTCTCCTTTTTCTTACTCTTCTTCTTCTCATCTGTTGGATAATTCTGCTGATGTTCAGGAACAGATTTATCTTTATCATACCATAACTTCCTGTCTGATCTATGAACATTTCTTAAGTAATCTCTGGTTGTTATCCTTTCTGCTTCTCTGGCTTTAGCTCTGATTTCACTTTCTCTTTCAAATCTTCTGAAGTTCTCATGTTCATACTCCAGTGTATCTTCAAAAACTTCCATATTGTGAAATTCAACCACAACCTTAAGAATCATAATCTTAAGTTCTTTTAAAATTTCAGCTTCTTCAGAATCAGAGACAACATCAGGAATTGAACCAAAGACTGACTTCTCATTAGATGCAGTAGATTGAACAGCTACCTTACTCTTTCTTTTTAAAGGCAATATCTCCTCTTCAATTTCTTCAGGAGCATTGAATCTGTTGTCTGGAGTTAATGCTAGAGATAGTGGAGTTTTCTTCTTTTCATTTTCAGAAACATCTTTCAATTTGATTCCACTAGATCTTGTTTGCCTTGTACTTGTTTGAGCAGATAATCTTCCTCTACTTCTGTATCTTCCTCCTCTGCCTCTTCCTCTTCTTGCAGCAGGAGCTTCATTTTGTTTTGCAATCTCTTCAAAGATCCTCTTCTGTTCTTCTAAGAACTCATCAGTAGTCATGTTTGGATTTTCTCCAGTAGATAAGATAAGTGCTTTCTCAGCATGATACTGTTGAACTCTTTTGTCTTTATGAAACAGTTTAAGAACACGACCATCCCCTGTGTCAAGTTCATGAAACAGATTAGCAGCATCTTCATCCTGTTCCACATACACATCATCCTTAGGAATGGTTGACAGTGTTTGACCAGATGTCACAAACTGTTCTTCTTTTGGATTTTGAGATTGCATCAATGTTGTCACTGTCTTCTTACCAGATCTAGAAACATGAGTTGACTGCTTAGTTTGAGTATTAGCTCTCTTTGTTACTAAAGCAACATCAGAGGTTTCAACTTTATGTGACTTAGCACCACCATCATTTCCAGAAGACTTAGCACCACCATCATTTCCAGAATTATCATCATTCTTTTGTACAACTGGATTAGGTGAGCATTTTGTTTTGACTATCTTCTCCCCCTTTTTGACATCAGTATCTTCCTCAATGAAGAAAGACAAAATAAGCTTGAGGGTTTCATCAATATTATCAACTTTTGATTCCAAGACAGTCATTCTGGAATCCATTTTCTTGTCAAGTGCTTTAATATCATCAGCAAGAAGACGTGCTTGAGAAGCAGTAGCAGATATAGAAACAGATATTTGAATACCCGCTTGAAATTTATCAGTAACAGCCTTCATAGAGTCAATCTCACTCTTCAATCCCTTTGCTAGAAGAGCATTTGTTTTGAGAAGAGCCTTGAGTTCAGGAGTTGGCATCCTCGTGGCAATATGACCAGAATGAAAAAGAGCATTTTGAAAATTCATCTCAGCATTCGGTTTATTCCATTCAGTATCCCATTTATATCCCCTTGCAGCTCGAGTATCATGAGGAAGAATTGAACTGTACTCCCCTCTGAATTCTTCTTGAGTAACAGACTGCATGTATCTACTCGAAGACCCATAAGTAGATAGAAGACTTGCTTTTATCGCTGCCTGCATTTGAATTGTTTCAGGATCAGCATGAGCATGATCATCATCATCATCATCATCTGAGCCACCACCAGCCTCATGAAATTTATTATCAACATTATCATCAGGATTCATAACACCTTTCATTCTCAAATCAGCAGTAGATACAGCTGGTGAATCCTGATGCCCTGCAGACAGATTAGTAACATTTCCTAAATCTCTCATTTCTTTTAAAGTGATCTCATCACTTCTCACAATGTTACCTAAGTTACTTTCAATAGCAACTTCTACCTCACTAGAAGTTAGCAATTTCTCACTCTTTTCTACCTCTCCTTTTGCTAGTTCAGGAGACTGCCTCTCATCACTCTTCTTTTTCTCTAAATGTTCACTCTCAATCTCACAAGAAAGGTTCTGACTCATTAAATGTGAAGAAATAAGAGGTGGCTGAGAAGAGTGGTCTGAAGTCATACAAATAGATGTATCCCTTTTATCAGGTCTATCTGTAATCATACTATCAGTAGTAAAAGAAGTAGAGAAAGAGATGTTACCTGATGAAGTAGTTAAAGAATCCATTGGCCTTGCTGAAATTGGCTCAATAAGCAATGGAATAAGTGGATCAGTAGTACTTACATCAGGATTGACCACTGCAACTATAGCATGACTTGCATCAGTATTTGCTACTGATGGTTCTTGTGTAGTCTGAGGTTTTGAAGCTTCTTCAACACTTTGAGTCAAAGGTTCTTGTGTGCTTCCCTCAAATGCAGTGTCAGCAATCACTTCATCACATTCAGCAATGTGCAAATCATGAGCAGCTTCCCCTTGAGCATTGTCAGGAAACTCCCCTGCTGATGTGATTTTGCCAGCATCTTCACTTTGAGAAGATGGTTCTTGTGGGGCAGGAATATTCTTGTCTTCACCTTCCCTTTGAGAAGATGGTTCTTGTGTGACTATTCCTTCAGAAATGTCTGCACCTACACTTTGAGTAGGTGGTTCTTGTGTGACTGGATCTGCAATAGCTTCTGAACTACTTTGAAGTTCAGGTTCTTGTGGGCTAGATCCTCTCAGAGATGACATAGCAGTCCTCTGTTTCTTCTGTCTGTGGAAGACGTTTGCTTCAGCAATTTTCTTTTCAAGTGGTGAAGGTTTAAGACCCAACTGAGCAGCAATAGCATTTACTTGATCGACAGACACCTCAATAATTCTTCTCTTTGGAGATGCAGATGCTGGAGAATCAGAAATCTCAACAGTCTTCATAGGTGAATTATCAGGAGTAGAGATGTCAGGATTAGCAGTAGCATCAGGAACTGATGATCCATCCTGATTAACAACATCAGGATTGCCTTCCATAGCATCAGTAAGATTCAGAAATTCTGTATGATCAACAAATTTGCCTTTGCTGATTAATCTTCTTCTTTTCTTCGGCATTTCAGAGACAGCTACTTCTCTAGTATCAACAACATCAATCTCCTTCTTCTTCATCAAGACTGATATAGGCATTGTGTCATCATCAGAATCAGAATCAGAAATAGCTCTTCGATCAACTTTCCTCTTCACTCCTGTTTCTTTATTTAGACCAGATGTTTCAAGAACCCTTTGTTCACCCCCTTGTGACTTCATTTGAGAGTGAGTTGGAGTGGAGAAATCCTTTGATCCTGATTGCCTCTCAGACACATCAGATCTAGCTAATTTCTTTGATTTTACAACTGATGCCTTTTGTGAGACAACAGATGTGGTTGACTGTTTAGATAAGTGTTTAGGTTGTGTGCTTGTGTCAGGAATATGATGTGTAAGGTCCTGTCCCATAGCACCAGTTGCTGGGCCATATTGAATAGGCATTCTCTCTCTTAAAAGAGACCATACTTCATCAGGAATATATGGAGTTCCATCAAATTTATTTGCCTTATCAGAATTGATTAGACTCTTTATATTGTTTTCTGAGATTTTACATATAGGCAAAATTGTATCATTCTCAAAAACAGCATGAGGACATAAGTGAGAGAATATTAATTGGAAAAATCTAAGAAAGCAAACATAACCACATTTATCTGCTTTTCTTTCACTTAATGCCTTTAGAATAAAAGACCCATAATCAAATGAGAGATCATGAAATAGAGAATACCCAATTTTGGCTGAACCTGTGGGTAAGGCATCAAAATTTGACACTTTATTCAAGAAACATCTGCTGATTGTGTCGAAGAAGAAATTCCATTCCTTCTTGTTGAGAATATCCCTTTGCTACTAGTCTTTCTTTGTTTCTCACAATTATGCCATCTGAATCAGTCTTGTTTCTGAATACCCACTTTGTACCCACAATAGACCTTCCCTTGGGCCTTGGTACAAGTTTCCAGACTTCATTTCTTTCAAACTCATTCAGTTCTTCTTGCATTGCTGTCACCCAATCAGCATCCTTAAGTGCATCTTCAACTTTCTTAGGCTCCTCCTTTGACAGAAAGTTATTATATAAGCATTCATTCTGAGTTGCACTTCTTGTCTTAACACCTGCTTCAGGATTCCCAATGATTAAATCAGGAGTATGACTTTTAGTCCATTTCCTTGCTGATGGTAAGTCATTTCTCGAACTGGATGATCCCCCTGGATTGGTGTTTTCTTCAAAAGAACTAGAATTGCTAGAAGCTCCCCCTGAGATAGTGCTATCTTCTTCTGATATACTGTCATGATTGTCACTTGAATCTGTTTCTGATGAGTCTCTACTTAATGTTTGAGTTGTATCAGTACTGGTGATGTCTCGCTCTTGCTCCCCCTCAACATTTGCATTATTTGAGTCATCATCAGTAACAGGTGTTCGATCAGGAATTGATTGATCATCAGGATCTGACAGAGTATCAGTATCTGACATGACTTCATCAGAATTCTTGGTAGCTTCATTTGCAAAAATCAAACTATCATGAGAGTCTTCTTTTATGCCTGTTATCTTTCTATCATCAAAAGATACATTAATAGACTCCATGACTGTCTTTGTTCTTAGATTGTAGACTTTAAAGGCTCTTCTTGTTGGATAGCCAATAAAGATGGACTCATCAGCTTTTGTCTCAAATTTTCCTAGCTGTTCTGGATGAGGTCTAAGAACAAACCACTTGCAGCCAAACACATGTAAATGCTTCAAACTTGGCTTCTTTTCCTTAATCATCTGATAAGGAGTTACACCATGTCTATTGATTAGAGTGATGTTCTGAGTGTAGCATGCTGTGTTGACTGCTTCTGCCCAGAAATATGTAGGTAGTTTAGCTTCCTCCAACATAGTTCTGCCAGCTTCAATAAGAGTCCTGCTCTTTCTTTCAACTACTCCATTTTGCTGAGGTGTGCCAGGAGCAGAGAATTGTTGAACTATTCCTTTGTATTTGCAGAACTCTTCCATTGCTGAATTCTTGAATTCAGTCCCATTATCACTTCTCAGAATCTTGACTTTGTATTTTGTGCCAGTTTCGATAAGTCTCACATGGTCCAGCAGTATTTCAGCAGTTTCATCTTTTCTGTGAAGAAAATAAACCCAGGTAAATCTAGTATATTCATCAACAATGACTAGAGTATACCTTTTCTTACTGATGGACATAATATTCACTGGTCCAAACAAGTCAAGGTGAAGCATGTGATATGGTTCATCAATTGAGGATTCAGATTTACTCTTGAATGATGTCCTTCTCTGTTTAGCCTTCTGACAAGCATCACAGAGTCCATCAGGAGTATATAGAGCCTTTGGTAATCCTCTTACCAAGTCTTTCTTAACCAACTCATTTATTTTGTTGAAGTTGAGATGAGAAAGCTTCTTATGCCAATTCCAACTTTCATCTATAGACGCTTTACTGATGAGGCATGTAGTTGGATTTTCAGTATTAGTGTGAATGTTGGCTTCATAAATGTTACCATGTCTTTGACCTGTTAATGCAACCTTTCCTGAAGATTTGCTGATAACTTCAAAATGAGTATCATTGAAATTGACACAATAACCTCTGTCTGTGATTTGACTGACACTCAACAGATTGTGCTTGAGTCCTTTCACCAGAGCTACTTTTTCAATGATGACATTTCCAATTACAATACTGCCATATCCCAAGGTTTGTCCAATGTTGCCATCTCCATAAGACACAATTGGGTGAGCCTTCTCCTCAAATTCTGATAGCAAGGTTTTGTCTCCAGTCATGTGCACAGAGCATCCACTATCCATGACTAACACATTTTTCTTTTTACCCTGCAATCAGAATCACAAAGAACTCAGTTAGAATTTTTAAGAACCCACACTTGTTGGGTTCTCTTTTCATGCAATTTAACATTTTTAGCAGCAGAAGATTTTCTTGTAAAGACACCTTCATCAGGATTAACTCCATCAGAATTAATCTTTTTCTTAACAGATGCATGATTAGTATTCAAGTTCTTTGTTTTTCCAAAATTTGCACTTTTATTGAACTTAGGCAAAGGCTCATAATAATTATAGTACAAATTATGGTATTCTTCACATGTATAAATAGAATGCCATTTACTGCCACAATGGAAATAAGGGTTCTTTGGTTTATAAAATACTGATTTATTCCTAATGTCAGACTTTGGAACAACAGTTGGCTTCTTTTTACTCCTCCTGCAATCAATAGCAAGATGATTAGAGTTACCACAGTTAAAGCATACTTTTCTTGGTGCATTTGGAATATACTTATAATTATTCTCCTTGTTTATTCCAACTTTACCATTCCTGTTCCTCTTGACAGTTGGAACTCTCTTCCTATCTGTTACATCACAGATTCTATCCCTTAATTGTTTCTTGGACAAGAGACCTACATTTTTGTTTTTGACAGTTCTAGACTCAGAATGATGTGTAGAAGTAGATCCCTTTTCTGAAGTAGATTTGGGAATTTCTGGATACACATAATTAACAGGTTTTAATTTGGTTTTAGTACTGTCTGTAACATATCTGTAGGTTTTTGGATTTGTTGAGTCATCAACTATAACTCTTCCTGGATTTGATGAAACAACCTTTTCTTTGTCCTTTTTCTCATTTTCTGGCTTATAACCTAGACACTCTTTCCAGTTTTTATCAGTAATAATTTCATGAGTTTTTGTACCAGAATGTGTCCAGGTTCTGAGTTTTTCATTTGCCTCTTTAAGTTGCATTTCAAGTTCATTACATTTAAACTCTGTTTCAAGTTTCATGTGTTTAGCATTATCACATTCTGCTTGAACTTCCTTCAAGAAAATTAACTCAGCTTCTAGATGATCATTTCTCTTAACAACCTCTGCCATTTCAGATTTTATTCTAGTATTTTCAAGAGATTGACTCCTAAAACTAATATGCAGAGATTTTAAAAAAGATCTTAGCTCAGAGACATTATTAGTATCAAAATCAAACAAAACTTCAGATACCTTATTTTCACCAGCAGAAGTCTCATCAGTTTTAGCCATCAAAGCATAATTCACTTTTTCTTCTTCAGAGTCAGATGATGAGTCCATCAAATCCCTGCTTGAAGAAATGAGAGCTTTGGTTTTGGTCTTCTTACACTCAGTTGCAAAATGACCCATTCTATCACAGTTATAGCATCTGATTTTTGACTTGTCAAATTTGCTGCTTTTACCTTCTTTCTTCTTGTACCTGTCTTTGTCAGCATTGAAGGTTTTCTTCTGAAATTTCCCTTGCTTCCTAGCCTTTCTGAATTTCATCTTTTTGAAGCCCTTGACTATCATAGCAACCATTTCCATCATATCAGAATCAGTAGAGTCATCATCAGTATCAGGATCAGACTCAGTATCAGTATTTGATGATGAGTCATCAGGAATTGACTCTTCCACTCTACTTTTTCTGTTAGAAACCTCCTCAGCTTTTCCCTTTGATTTTGATTCAATATTCAAAGCAACAGCTTTTGCTTTGACATTTTTCTTGTTCTTCCTCTGTTGAACCTCAAGATCATGGGTTCTTAGCATCCCATAGACTTCATCAAGAGACAGCATCTTCAAATCATATTGATGCCTTATGATTGAAGCTTGAGTATCCCACTCCTCAGTTAGAGCTCTGAGAAACTTGGTATTTGAATCCTCTGGATCATACTCTTTGCCAACTAGTGATAGATTGTTCAGTAAAGTCAAGAATCTATCATACATATCAGTAAGGCTTTCATCAGATTTAGCATCGAACTGCTCATACTCCTGAATCAACAGAGCCCTTCTGTTTCTTTTGATAGATTCAGTACCTTGGCATTGAGTTTCCAAAGTATCCCAAATTTCCTTTGCAGTCTTGCATGCTATTACCCTATTAGACATGACATTATCAAGACTGTTATGCAAAATATTTTTTACCTTTGCATCTTTGAGTACTTGAGCCTTTTCCTCTGTCGTCCACTCACTCTTTGCCTTAATGACATAGTGTTCAGCAACAGTCTCTGTTCTTGCAACTAGTCTTGTTGGAAGAAATGGTCCATCATTGATCCTGTAGAGATAGTCAGGATCAGTTGCTTCCAGATACATCATAATTTTCACTTTCCAAGTTGGATACTCAGTCTTCTTGAGAATTGGAATTTTGATGCTTTCATACTTGCTTGTCGACATCTTAAGATCGTTTCTGATTAATATTAATCAGTTTTGCTCTGATACCAATTGTTGCCCAGTAAATAACAATTGTAGAAGGGGGTTGAATACAATTGTATAAGATTTTCGACTTAAACAAATAACACAAGTATGAATCAATAACAGCTTTATTAATTCTGATATAAAACTGTTACAAAACTCTCTTAAGAAATTCTTATGTTCTTAAGAGCTGCTAGGTTACAAGATAAATCGTGTAAGCGATTACTTAATGTAAAACCTAAAACTGTGTTTATATAGAGTACACAATTACACTATCAATTATAAGATATTCTAAATCAATTACATATATCTCTGAATGCATATCTTGTATGATAGCTGCATTCCTACAATCTAGGAACCGACATATCAATCTTCCTTGATCTCTGGTCTGATGAGAATCTTCATGAAATACTGACCAGCTTCTAATCCTGATGATAGTCCAATACTGACGTTGTATTACTGATGACGTCAGCATCAGTATCTGATCAGTAATGCCCAGATCCTGATCATCACTTGAATCAAAATCTAACAATATTAATTCTGATTTAATTAATCTAATAATTACTTTAACAAATATATTAATTCGGATAGAATTAATTTATTTAGTTAAATTAATGATTTGATTTAATTAATTAAAGGAGAATTAATACATATCCTTTAGTAGACAACACTTCACTGAGTACCACGTAATTTAATAAAGAACATACACTGGATCGTTGTTGACGCTCGATGTACTGTCTGGTTCATGAACGACTAACTCCAATCTTTGTTCTTCATTTTGACTTTAAACTGTGGTCTTTTTCTTTTCTTCACTCACTTCAATCATTCTGTACTGTCTCTGTCACTGTTGAAATCTCTGTCACTTTAAACGAATCCACTTCTTTAACGAATACTTCATTGAGGCTTGATCAGATGACTGAGCTTCTTTCAATGTAGTAATTCCTCAAGTCTGTAGATTGACCTTGATCTTTTTCTTCTGACAGATAATACAATCTTAGATTCCTTGTGACAGTCTATATACTATTTACTATTACAATTTTGTTTAAGTTGAGTTGTATCCTCGAAATACGGATAGACTACATCATATGCCTTTCAATCTCCCCCTATTTGTTTGTTAGACAATAACAAGCAAATACCTAGAGGATAACTCAACTAACTCACTTAAATAAGAAAAAGATTAAGCATTTAGGAGCTTAGCAAATAGTACATTAAAAAAATTTCTCTGGTTTAGATTTAACAATTCCAGAATCCTCAGTTGATGAAATGATAGATAATTGTTCCTCTAGCACTGAACTGATCTTCAATAGATAACTCATCTTCATTTCTGATTCTTCATATCTCTGCCTGATAATCCTTCACATCTTACATTGGTGATTATCAGCAGTTCTTGATCTACAATCACTTCCCTTGTCTGACACAGCTTTTCTCACTAAAGAAAAACAACTGTTCCTAATAAATAGACAATGGTGAATCAATACCATTTCTATAACTTCTAGGAAATCTACTACTCCTTCACTTAGCCTTTATACATAGTACATTGAAAGACTAATAGAATAGTATTGTGATGTAATCTTCTCCTTATATCTCCCCTTCCATCTCAACTGAAAGTTCCCTCTCTTTTCCATCTAAATCTCCCCCTTAGTAACTTGACTTGCTTCTCCTCCTAAGCACATTCTGTAAATGCTCCCCCTTTCTAACCTACTCTCATTTTTCTTGTACCCCTTTACTTCTCCCCCTTAGTTGAGGAATCCTCCAATCAACTAGTTGACAAAGTAGTTGTACCAATTATAGAGTTCTTTGCTAGAAAGGAAGTTTCATTTTCTTCCTCACTGTGAGTGTGTGATAGTGTTTAGTGTACCTCACAAGTGTTTCACTCTTCTCTCCACTCATTTGTGTTGAGTGTCTCACTTCTCTCTGTGTTTACACTCTTGCTCACTGGTGTATCACTCATATCACTCATAGCTCCAACATCCATTAGTGTACCTGCAAGGAAAAATCACCCTAGCCCCTTCAAGAGAGGTCAGTGGTGGTGCAATGGGAGTTCGCAAATCCCAAATCCTCATTGGACTCGTCAGACGAATCTGAGTCATAATCTACAAGTTGCTAATTTTCCCTTTTTAGGGTTTTCAGATTTGAATTCTGAGAAGGTAAACAATGATCTAGAAATTTAGCATTGAGATCAAGATTTCCTTCTAATGTCTGTGAAGACACTTGGTTCATTAAAGAACATTTAACTTGTAATCCTAACTGTAAATGGTTGGATTATAGGTTTCCGTCAATTCATCCTTAGTGTGTGCATTCTCACTTTGTGCATATGAAATATTTTGGTTAGTGTATAAGGTAGTGACTCTCCAACTGAATATCCCACACATCCTTGTTTGCTGCATCATGTGCAGTTACTCCCTGGTGACCTCTAGTCTGGTAGGTTACTTCCTTTTAGGGGGTAAATTCGAATGTGTATAAGTTTGACTGTAGTCTGGGATAAAAGTTGTTGGGTTTACAACCTCATGACTAATCATGTGAGAAAACAAAACTCCATTTAGATGAACCTGCATTACAGAATATGAGCAATAGAGATAGAATGATATACATTTGTGATTTCAAAAGATTTACAATGTAAGCAATCACAGCTGTAGAAAGAAATTTTGAGTTAGGAAAGATATAGATCTTGAGCCGGTTTTACTAAACAAAAATCTAATTAACAATAAATATTAATCAAATTAATGAATGTTAATGTTTAAACCAATACAAACAAAACTATTTTATCATGTTTTAGATCCTATATGTTAGATACCAACTGTTACCACTTGTTAACACATGTTAGGTCTTGTCTTCCAATTGTTAGATCCTGAAAATCAAACGTTAGTTCCTAAACAATTGAATTGACATATACCATTTTGATACCAACAATGGTCCTATATAAGAAATTCTGTTAATAATAACAACACAACAAATATTAGAATTTAAAACAGCATGATGTGTGTGTGTTAAACAGAAGAAGTACAAAAGAGCCAAGTACAGGAACCTGTTTGTAAGTTTTGAAAGTATAGTGACTAAACTGAAAAACTATACAAACTATTTATATACACATGAAAAATAATATACAAAAATAAGAAATAATATGCATAAAAATTATATAAAATAAAAACTAAAAAGAAAAATACGATTTGTTGTTTTTTTACTATTAAAAAATAACTGTATTAATAATATTTACAGAATATTAGAAATAAAAGAAAATAATTTACAAAAATATTTACAACAAGTAACTACTTAAAAATAGCTAAATAGAAAATAAGAAAATACTAAAAAATACCATAGGCTATCCTTTTTACGAAATCAAACATTAATAACAAAAGTACAAACACTACAAACCATTTAATAAACTATTAACTATTTACATAAATATTTGTAGTAAATTAATAAATCTATATATTTTCTTAATAAAATAACTTTCTTATAGAAAATCATTTAAAGAGAAAATATGACTTATTAAATCAATACAAATATTCAAAAGTAATTTTCAACAAAAATAGATTTCTCAATAATTTCAAGTTGTAAAATTTGAGAAAAATATTTTTAGAGAAAATAAAATATTCTAAAATTAAAAGAAGTAAGTAGGAATATATTAACAAGATAATGACAATGATTTGAGAATTAACAAGCAAGAAGATAAGTTGATAAAATAATTATACAAGTGATTTTAATAACAAATATTAACACAGTAATCACTTATAAATTATTAAAGAGCAAACCTCAGATATTAACTAGTTTAATTACTAGGACTATTTAACATACCCAATTCACCAACAATTCTGGTGAATGTGGATTCGTGAAGAGACTTAGTAAAAATATCTGATGTTTGTTCTTCCGTGGGTACAAAATGTAACTCCACAGTACCATTCATGACATGCTCTCTAATGAAATGATACCTGATATCGATGTGCTTTGTCCTAGTGTGCTGCACAGGATTGTTGGAGATTGCTATGACACTTGTATTGTCACACAGGATAGGAATCCTGTCAAGTATAAAACCATAGTCCCTTAGCTGATTCCTAATCCACAAGATCTGTGCACAACAGCTTCCAGCAGCTATGTATTCAGCTTCAGCTGTGGAGTTGGAAACTGTTTGTTGTTTCTTGCTGTACCAGGAAACCAACCTGCCACCTAGGAATTGACAACTCCCAGAGGTGCTTTTCCTATTTACAACACTTCCTGCATAATCTGAATCTGTATATCCAACAAGATTAAAACCAGAATCTTTAGGGTACCAGATGCCTAAGTTAGGCGTACCCTTAAGATATCTCAAGATTCTTTTCACAATAATGAGATGCATATCTCTAGGATCCGCTTGGAACCTTGCACACAAGCATGTAGCATACATAATATCTGGTCTACTTGCAGTAAGATAAAGTAATGAGCCTATCATACCTCTGTAGCTTGTGATATCTACCTTGGCAGAATTTTCACATGCTCCAAATTGGACAGCTGTAGATGATGGTGTTCTTGCTGAAGATGAGTCCTCCATTTGATATTTCTTGAGGAGCTCTCTGACATACTTGGATTGACAGATAAATGTTCCATCTGTCCTTTGACTTACTTGCAATCCAAGAAAGAACTTCAGTTCACCCATCATGCTCATTTCAAATTTACCCTGCATTAACTTAGCAAATTTCTTGCAAAGAAGATCATTAGTAGACCCGAATATTATATCATCCACATAGATTTGAACTAATATTGTATCATTCTTATGTTTCTTTGTAAAGAGAGTTTTGTCTATGACACCTCTAACAAAACCATTTTCAAGTAAGAATTCAGAGAGTGTGTCATACCATTTCCTTGGCGCTTGCTTAAGACCATAAATAGCCTTGAAGAGAAAGTAGACATAATCCAACAGATCTGGATCTTCAAAGCCAGGGGTTGTTCTACATAAACCTCTTCATCTAGCTTACCATTCAAAAAGGCACTCTTGACATCCATTTGATAAACCTTAAAGTTTGAGAATGCTGTGAATGCCAAGAATATTCTGATAGCCTCAAGTCTTGCCACTGGAGCATAGGTTTCATCATAATCAATGCCTTCAGCTTGTGAATAACCCTTTGCTACCAGTCTTGCTTTATTTCTTGTCACTGTACCATCTTCATTTAGCTTATTTCTGAATACCCACCTTGTGTCAACCACTTTCCTGTCTTTGGGTCTGGGTACCAGCTTCCATACTTCTTGTTGTTTGAATTGATTGAGTTCATCTTGCATAGCAATCACCCAATCAGGATCAGAAAGAGCTTCCTCAGTTTTCTTAGGTTCCATTTCATATAGAAACCCTGAATAGTTACATTGATTTTGAGTAGCACTTCTAGTTTTGACTCCAACATCTGGATCACTAATAATCAGCTCAAAAGGATGAGCTCTATTCCAAACTGTTTGTCTTGGAAGATTTAATCTTGATGATTCGCCTTGTTCTTCATTGTGATGTTGAGTATGACTAGTTAATCCTTCATTATCTCCCCCTGAGTTGTTGCTAGGTTGACTGGATGAATGTTCAGGAGTGTCAGGTGTATCTACATTATTATCATTGTTTTCATCACCATTACCCTGATCATCATCATTGTCATTAGCATCAGCAAAAACATCAGGTGGATTGTCATCATCTAAATCTGGATCTGTCATATCATCAAAAGATAGCTTTTCAGATGAATCCTCAGTTTGGATACTAGGGAGTTTAGTGTCATCAAATGTTACATTGACACTTTCACTCATTTTCTGCTGATCAATCACGTACACCCTGTAAGCTCTTCTTGTATAACCAATAAAAATTGCTTCATGTGCTTTGGCCTCGAATTTTCCACCTTGATCATCTCCTTCTTTAAGTACAAAGCATTTTGCTCCAAATACATGAAAGTATTTGAGTGTTGGTTTCTTTTCAGTCATAGCCTCATATGGTGTCTTCATCAAGTCTTTGTTGATAAGAGTTCGATTCTGGGTATAGCAAGCAGTGTTGACAGCTTCAGCCCAAAAGTACAATGGAAGCCTTGATTCACTTAACATAGTACGTGCAGCTTCAATCAAGGTTCTATTCTTTCTTTCCACTACCCCATTTTGCTGAGGAGTTCTTGGAGCTGAGTACTGTCTGGTTATACCCTTCTCAGTGCAGAAATCATTCAGAACTGCATTCTTGAATTCAGTTCCATTATCTGATCTTATAGCTCTCACTGGATACTTAGAATCCAGCTCAATCAACTTGATGTGATCAATCACTAGATGTGGAGTTTCATCTTTAGAATTCAGAAATAGGACCCATGTGTATTTTGAAAAATCATCAACAATCACAAGAGCATATCTTTTCTTTGATATTGACATCACATTAACTGGACCAAACAAATCCATATGAAGTAATTGTAAAGGTTCAGTTATTGAAGATGTGTCAGTGCTCCTGTGAGTTGCCCTTTTTAGCTTGCCTTTTTGACATGCATCACAAAGTCCTTCTTGAGTGAATTCCAATGAAGGCAAACCTCTCACCAACTCTCTTTTAACTAGAGAATTCATTGTCTTGAAATTTAGATGAGAAAGTTTCTTGTGCCATAGCCAACTCTCGTCATTAGATGCTTTAGTGTAGAAGCAAGTAATTTCTTCAGTGCTTCCTGAGTTCATATTGGCTACGTACAAATTGCCTTTTCTAACTCCTGTCAGTTGTGGCTTTTCATGTCTCTTGTGTGAAATTAGACAATTCTTCTTGTTGAAATAAACTTCATATCCTTTGTCACAGAATTGACTGACACTGAGCAAATTGTGCTCAAGTCCTTTCACAAAAGAGACTTCATCAATGATAACATTTCCAGCTTCAAGTCTGCCATATCCATCAGTTCTACCTTTGTTGTTATCTCCAAAGGTAACTACTGGGCCGGCCTTCTCCACCACATTTGTCAGCAGGGTTCTGTCACCAGTCATATGCCTTGAACATCCACTGTCCAAGATCCAGGTTACTCGTTCAACCTGTTCAACACCCTGCAATGACAAACGGATTAATCCTTCTTCGGAACCCAAATTTGATTGGGTCCGGAATACTTAAAGAATTGGCCTTTGTCAAGCAAAACAACATTTTTCACCTTAACACCAATTTTACTATTAGTCAACACACATTTTGCCCTATAAACAGATTTGACAATCTTTTGTTTAATCTTGGGTATCCATGTTTCTTTAGCAGCAATAACATTTGTTTAATTGACTGAACATTTAACCTTGTAAACAGCCTTAGTAAAACTTTGTTTAGGCTTAGGTACAAATGTCTCTCTCCTAACATGAGGAAGACTAGCAGACATTGATCTGACATTTTTATTTTTGTTCATGTGTTGTCGAGGAGTAGTCTTATTAGCACATGCATGATTACCATTAAAGTAAGCAGACATCACATTAAAAGCACAAGACATACAATTGACAACACCACATGCTTTATGAGAAGAATCAATAATAGGCATGATATGCATCTCAGACATGTTATTGTTCTGCTTCAACTTATTACTACATGACCCAGTTTTAGACGAACTGGTTGACTCAACAAACTTAACTGGTTTTATAGAAACAACCATATTAGATTTAACATTTTCGGTTGTAGGTGCCTTAACATATTTTTCATTATCAATGACTATGCCATTAGCACTGTCCTCATTTCTCATTTCTTCTTGAATCACAATAGAATACATATTTGGTGGTTCAGCAACAGAGGTTTTAAACATAGGTTTTTCAACATCTTTGAGTACATATGGTATACCTCTTTCTTTAGCAGGAATGGGATTAGCAGAATGATTGCCCAAAGAACCAACAGCTTCTTTGTAACCAAACCCTATTCCTACAGTTCGTTCTACAGCTTGTTTGTTGAAAAATTCTTTAGAAACTTTAACAGAATTATAACATGCTCTAATCTGTGTTTCAAGTTCTGTAATCCTGGTTTCTTGTTCAGCAATCTTAGCAACTTGTTTTACCATGTATTCTCCAAGCGACTTTTTTTTGTAGTTAAGTCGTGCTATTTCTTCTATATGCTGATCTTGATTAACATGCACCTTTTTTAATTCTAACACTTCATTTTCAAGTTTAGTGTTTACTAGACTTATTCTTTCGTATCCATTTTGTGCATTAGTCAAGCAATTACGTAAGCTATGAATTAACTCAGCGTCAGTAAGAATTACCGGAGTTCTGTAATAGTCGGATGTCTCAGCATTTGCCACCAGCGCAAAATTTCCATATTCTTCATCTTCGTTGTCTGTGTTATCCCAACTTTTACCAGCAGCTACATAAGCTCTTCCAGTCTTCTTCTTTTCAGAAGCATAATCTTTTTTCTGTGCTTGCTTAGGTTTCTGACACTCAGTAGCAAAGTGTACCAATTCATTACAGTTGAAGCAACGGATCTTGCTTCTGTCAACTGTTCCAGTTTTGTATCCTCCCCTGTTACTAGAGGAAGAAGAACCTCCTCTCTGAAATCTGTTATTAGACTTAAACCTGAACTTGGGATTTCTTCTGAATCTGAAGTTACTGAACTGCCTCACCATCATTGTCATGGATTCATCTTCCAATTGATCTAGCTCTTCCAGTGAATAGAATTCTCCACCATTCTGAGTGGCTGGTGTCTGTCCATGTTTCACTTCAGTTTGTTCCTTGTTGGAGCTGTTAGGTTGAACAACTTTAGCTTTCACTTCCTTAGGAACCTCAACTACTAGGGCTGTAGAAGAACTTGCCACTCTGCCTTTGCCAGAGAACTCCTTCTGCTGTACTTTTTCCAACTCATACGTTTTCAGAACACCAAACAGCCTTTCAAGAGCAATCTTATTTAAATCTCTAGATTCTCTGATGGCAGTTATTCTATGCTCTAAGTGAGTAGGCATAGTCAGCAAAAACTTCATGTTGATCTCCTTCTGGGTATATTGCTTGCCATGAACTTGCATGTTGTTGATTATTTTGTTATACCTTTCGAACACTTCCTGAATGCCTTCATTAGGGCCAGCTCTAAAGTGTTCATATTCAGAGGTCAAAATTTGAAGTCTGTTTTCCCTGACTTCATCAGTTCCTTCATTAATAGTCTCAATAGTTTCCCAGATGTGCTTAGCAGTTTTACAATTCATCACATGGCTATACATTACAGCATCCAGGGAATCTATTAGAATAAGTCTCAAATTTTTGTCCAATCCAGCTTCCTCTTTTTCCTCAGAAGAAAAGTTCTTAGGGTCCTTTGGATAAGATTTAGCATGTATTGTTACAACTCCATTTGTAACCGATTCAGCATCATGTTGCATAGGAATTATTGGTCCATTTTTCAAAACCGACAAAAATCTTGGATTTGTAACATCAAGAAACAACTCCATTTTATTTTTCCACATATCATAATTATCCTTATTAAATATGGGAATCTTAACAATGGCTTTTGAAGACATGATGAATTTTTAAGTGAGTTAAAAATTCGAGATAAATTTTTGATTGAATAAAAATAGGATCTTGATTTGTGTATCAATCAATAGGCTCTGATACCAATTGTTAGGTCCGATAAGATTGTAGAAGGGGGGGGTTGAATACAATCTATACCATTTTCTCAAAATTTGTCCTTTGATAAATTTTTACTTAGACAAATTTTGTGCGGAATAAATTGAAACAATTTTCAAGTTGAATATAACAATATATTAACTTGATGGGTGTTACAATTTAAATACAAATGATTATCAAGTAATTAATAACTAATTAGAAAATTCGACATGAACTTTTCTAATTTAGTTAATAAAAATCAAGATATCAAGTTATGAACTAGGAAACTTAATTCGCTATTAGTACAAGAATCACAAATAATTAAGTTCCAATGGATACAATTTTTGATACTGTTAGATATTGATTCAAGTGATGATCAGGATCTGGGTATTACTGATCAGATACTGATGCTGACGTCATCAGGAATACAACGTCAGTATTGGATTATCATCAGGATTAGAAGCTGGTCAGGATTTCATGAAGATTCTCATCAGACCAGAGATCAAGGAAGATTGATATGTCGGTTCCTAATTTGTAGGAATGCAGCTATCATACAAGATATGCATTCAGAGTGACATGTAATTGATTTAGAATATCTTGTAATTGATAGTGTAACTGTGTACTCTATATAAACACAGTTTAGGTTTTACATTATGTAATCGCTTACACGAGTTATATTGTAACCTAGCAGCTCTTAAGAACATAAGAATTTCTTAAGAGAGTTTTGTAACAGTTTTATATCAGAATTAATAAAGCTGTTATTGATTCATACTTGTGTTATTTGTTTTAAGTCGAAAATCTTATACAATTGTATTCAACCCCCCTTCTACAATTGTTATTTACTGGGTAACAATTGGTATTAGAGCTGTACTGATTAATATTAATCAGAAACGATCTTAAGATGTCGACAAGCAAGTATAAAAGCATCAAAATTCCAATTCTCAAGAAGACTGAGTATCCAACCTGGAAAGTGAAAATGATGATGTATCTGGAAGCAACTGATCCTGACTATCTTGACAGGATCAATGATGGACCATTTCTTCCAACAAGACTAGTTGCAAGAACAAAGACTGTTGCTGAACACTATGTCATTAAGGCAAAGAGTGAGTGGACGACAGAGGAAAAGGCTCAAGTACTCAAAGATGCAAAGGTAAAAAATATTTTGCATAATAGTCTTGATAATGTCATGTCTAACAGGGTAATAACATGCAAGACTGCAAAGGAAATTTGGGATGCCTTGGAAACTCAATGTCAAGGTACTGAATCTATCAAAAGAAACAGAAGGGCTCTGTTGATTCAGGAGTATGAGCAATTCGATGCTAAATCTGATGAAAGTCTTACTGATATGTATGATAGATTCTTGACTTTACTGAACAATCTATCACTGGTTGGCAAAGAGTATGATCCAGAGGATTCAAATACCAAGTTTCTCAGAGCTTTAACTGAAGAGTGGGATACTCAAGCTTCAATCATAAGGCATCAATATGATTTGAAGATGCTGTCTCTTGATGAAGTCTATGGGATGCTAAGAACCCATGATCTTGAGGTTCAACAGAGGAAGAACAAGAAAAATGTCAAAGCAAAAGCTGTTGCTTTGAATGTTGAATCAAAATCAAAGGGAAAAGCTGAGGAGGTTTTTAACAGAAAGAGTAGAGTGGAAGAGTCAATTCCTGATGACTCATCATCAGATACTGATACTGAGTCTGATCCTGATACTGATGATGACTCTACTGATTCTAATATGATGGAAATGGTTGCTATGATAGTCAAGGGCTTCAAAAAGATGAAGTTCAGAAAGGCTAGGAAGCAAGGGAAATTCCAGAAGAAAACCTTCAATGCTGACAAAGACAGGTACAAGAAGAAAGAAGGAAAAAGCAGCAAATTTGACAAGTCAAAAACCAGATGCTATAACTGTGATGGAATGGGTCATTTTGCAACTGAGTGCAAGAAGACCAAAACCAAAGCTCTCATTTCTTCAAGCAAGGATTGGATGGACTCATCATCTGACTCTGAAGAAGAAAAAGTGAATTATGCTTTGATGGCTAAAACTGATGAGACTTCTGCTGGTGAAAATAAGGTATCTGAAGTTTTATTTGATTTTGACACTAATAATGTTTCTGAGCTAAGATCTTTCTTAAAATCTCTGCATATTAGTTTTAGGAGTCAATCTCTTGAAAATACAAAAATAAAATCTGAAATGGCAGAGGTTGTTAAGAGAAATGATCATCTAGAAGCTGAGTTAATTTTCTTGCATGAAGTTCAAGCAGAATGTGATAATGCTAAACACATGAAACTTGAAACAGAGTTTAAATGTAATGAACTTGAAATGCAACTTAAAGATGCAAATGAAAAACTCAGAACCTGGACACATTCTGGTACAAAAACTCATGAAATTATTACTGATAAAAACTGGAAAGAGTGTCTAGGGTATAAGCCAGAAAATGAGAAAAAGGACAAAGGAAAGGTTGTTTCATCTAATCCTGGAAGAGTTATAGTTGATGACTCAACAAATCCAAAAACCTACAGATATGTTACAGACAGTACTAAAACCAAATTAAAACCGGTTAATTATGTGTATCCAGAAATTCCCAAATCTACTTCAGAAAAGGGATCTACTTCTACACATCATTCTGAGTCTAGAACTGTCAAAAACAAAAATGTAGGTCTTTTGTCCAAGAAGCAATTAAGGGATAGAATCTGTGATGTAACAGATAGGAAGAGAGTTCCAACTGTCAAAAGGAACAGGAATGGTAAAGTTGGAATAAACAAGGAGAATAATTATAAGTATATTCCAAATGCACCGAGAAAAGTATGCTTTAACTGTGGTAATTCTAATCATCTTGCTATTGATTGCAGGAGGAGTAAAAAGAAGCCAACTGTAGTTCCTAAGTCTGACATTAGGAATAAATCAGTATTCTATAAACCACAGAATCCTTGTTTCCATTGTGGCAGTAAATGGCATTCTATTTATACATGTGAAGAATACCATTATTTGTACTATAATTATTATGAGCCTTTGCCTAAGTTCAATAAAAGTGCAAATTTTGGAAAAACAAAGAACTTGAATACTAATCATGCATCTGTTAAGAAAAAGACTAATTCTGATGGAGTTAATCCTGATGAAAGTGTCTTTACAAAAAAAATCTTCTGCTGATAAAAATGTTAAATTGCATGAAAAGAGAACCCAACAAGTGTGGGTTCTTAAAAACTCTAACTGAGTTCTTTGTGATTCTGATTGCAGGGTAAAAAGAAAAATGTGTTAGTCATGGATAGTGGATGCTCTGTGCACATGACTGGAGACAAAACCTTGCTATCAGAATTTGAGGAGAAGGCTGGCCCAACTGTGTCTTATGGAGATGGCAACATTGGACAAACTTTGGGATATGGCAGCATTGTAATTGGAAATGTCATCATTGAAAGAGTAGCTCTGGTGAAAGGACTAAAGCACAATCTGTTGAGTGTTAGTCATATCACAGACAGAGGTTATCGTGTCAACTTTAATGATACTCATTTTGAAGTTATCAGCAAATCTTCAGGAAAGATTGCATTAACAGGTCAAAGACATGGTAACATTTATGAAGCCAACATTTACACTAATACTGAAAATCCAACTACATGCCTCATCAGTAAGGCGTCTGTAGATGAAAGTTGGAATTGGCATAAGAAGCTTTCTCATCTCAACTTCAACAATATAAATGAGTTGGTAAAGAAAGATTTGGTAAGAGGATTACCAAAGGCTCTATATACTCCTGATGGACTCTGTGATGCTTGTCAGAAGGCTAAACAGAGAAGGACATCATTCAAGAGTAAATCTGAATCCTCAATTGATGAACCATATCACATGCTACACCTTGACTTGTTTGGACCACTGAATATTATGTCCATCAGTAAGAAAAGGTATACTCTAGTCATTGTTGATGAATATACTAGATTTAGCTGGGTTTATTTTCTTCACAGAAAAGATGAAACTTCTGAAATACTGCTGGACCATGTCAGACTTATTGAAACTGGCACGGAATACAAAGTCAAGATTCTGAGAAGTGATAATGGGACTGAATTCAAGAATTCAGCAATGGAAGAGTTTTGCAAATACAAAGGAATAGTTCAACAATTCTCTGCTCCTGGCACACCTCAGCAAAATGGAGTAGTTGAAAGAAAGAACAGAACTCTTATCGAAGCTGGCAGAACTATGTTGGAAGAAGCTAAACTACCTACATATTTCTGGGCAGAAGCAGTCAACACAGCATGTTACACTCAAAATATTACACTAATCAACAGACATGGTGTAACTCCTTATCAGATGATTAAAGAAAAGAAGCCAAGTTTGAAGCATTTACATGTGTTTGGCTGCAAGTGCTTTGTTCTAAGACCTCATCCAGAACAGCTAGGAAAATTTGAAACAAAAGCTGATGAGGCCATCTTTATTGGCTATCCAACAACAAGAGCCTTTAAAGTCTATAATCTGAGAACAAAGACGGTCATGGAGTCTATTAATGTATCTTTTGATGATAGAAAACTAACAGGAATAAAAGAAGACTCTCATGACAGTTTGACTTTTGCAAATGAAGCTACCAACAATTCTGATGAAGTCACGTCAGATACTGATATTCTGTCAGATCCTGATGATCGATCAATTTCTGATCAAACACCTGTTACTGATGATGACTCAAATAATGCAAATATTAAGGGGGAGCAAGAGCGAGACATCACCAGTACTGATACAACTCAAGCATCAAGTAGAGATTCATCAGAAATAGACTCAAGTGACAATCAAGACAGTATATCAGAAGGAGATAGCACTATCTCAGGGGGAGCTTCTAGCAACTCTAGTTCTTTTGAAGAAAACACCAATCCAGGGGGAGCATCCAGTTCAAGAAATGACTTACCATCAGCAAGGAAATGGACTAAAAGTCATACTCCTGATTTAATCATTGGGAATCCTGAAGCAGGTGTTAAGACAAGAAGTGCAACTCAAAATGAATGTTTATATAATAACTTTCTGTCAAAGGAGGAGCCTAAGAAAGTTGAAGATGCACTTAAGGATGCTGATTGGGTAACAGCTATGCAAGAAGAACTGAATGAGTTTGAAAGAAATGAAGTCTGGAAACTTGTACCAAGGCCCAAAGGAAGGTCTATTGTGGGTACAAAGTGGGTATTCAGAAACAAGACTGATTCAGATGGCACAATTGTGAGGAATAAAGCAAGACTAGTAGCAAAGGGGTATTCTCAACAGGAAGGAATAGATTATGATGAGACTTTTGCTCCTGTTGCAAGACTGGAGGCCATCAGAATTTTTCTGGCATATGCAGCCCACAAGAAATTCAAAGTATTCCAGATGGACGTAAAAAGTGCATTTCTCAATGGAGAACTGGAAGAGGAGGTATATGTTGAGCAACCTCCTGGCTTCATTGATCCCAAACATCCAGATCATGTCTATAGACTGGATAAAGCACTTTATGGACTAAAGCAAGCTCCAAGAGCCTGGTATGAAACCCTAGCTCAATTCTTACTGGAAAGTGGATTCAATAGAGGTACAATTGATAAAACCTTGTTTTATTTGAATCATGGTAAGGATTTGCTGTTAGTTCAATTATATGTTGATGATATCATTTTTGGGTCAACTAATACTAAGCTGTGTGAGAAGTTTTCAAAGCTAATGCAGTCTAGATATCAAATGAGCATGATGGGAGAAATGAGCTATTTCTTAGGTCTTCAAGTTAAACAGACTGATGAAGGGATTTTTATCAATCAGTCAAAGTACACAAAGAATTTACTAAAAAGGTTTAACATGCAAGACAGCTCTACAGCTTCAACTCCTATAGCTACAGCTACAAAGCTTGATCCTGATCAAGGAACTGAAGTAGATGTAACCAACTACAGAGGAATGATTGGCTCACTCTTATATCTAACTGCTAGCAGACCAGATATCATGTATGCAACCTGTCTATGTGCAAGATTTCAAGCAAATCCTAAGGAACCACATCTCATTGCAGTGAAAAGGATTTTCAGATATCTAAAGGGCACTTCTACTCTTGGCCTTTGGTATGCTAGAGAATCAGACTTTAGTTTATGTGGTTATTCAGATGCTGATTTTGCTGGATGCAAAATAGACAGGAAAAGTACTTCAGGCAGTTGTCAGTTTCTTGGAGGAAGACTAGTTTCTTGGTTCAGTAAAAAGCAAAAGTCTATCTCCACATCAACTGCAGAAGCTGAGTACATTGCTGCTGGAAGCTGTTGTGCTCAGATCATGTGGATGAGAAATCAGCTAATGGACTATGGTTTGTCATTTTCAAAAATACCTATTTATTGTGATAACCAAAGTGCTATTGCTATGACAGGAAATCCAGTTCAACATTCTCTTACAAAGCACATCAGCATCAGGTATCACTTCATAAGAGAACAAGTACTGGAAGGAACAATTGAACTTCATTTTGTTCCTACTGATCAACAGTTAGCTGATATATTCACCAAGCCACTACCTGAGGCTACTTTTACAAAGTTGGTGAATGAACTTGGAATGGTAAACTATGGCAGTTCCTGAGAGAAAGAAGTCATCAGATACTGACGACTTGCAAATACTGATGGAAAGTCAATCCTGACAGTGGTCAACGTCGAATCCTGATACAACGATTCGATCATCAGTATTTTGTTTAGAATCTAACTGTCTTCATTTTATCTCAATTTCCTGATTCAAGCTATGATTATTGTTATTGAATTCCTGATAATGTGATCACTTTAATTAGTCCTCATATTTATTTTCAGTTAACATGTTAAATCAGGAAAATTTTTGAATAGAATAGAATAACTAGATTTTTCATTGATAATAAGAAAGAGGTTACATTCAAAGATTACATCTTTTGTTTTCTCTATCTACTAATCTATTCAACAGGAAATAAAAGACCAATCCACTCCATTGTTAATAGCCATCCCAGATCCCATCTTTGCCACTTTGTTTGGGTGGAAGTTGACAGGGATAAGGTTATTTTTGGTGACATATTCATTAACAATGGTTGATGGAGTTGGATGAAGATGCCTTAGATGAAAGCCATGCGAATGCTGTTTGGAGGGCAGCATCAATGTCGATCACTTTTGCAGGTTTTTCCTTCTCGATTTCTTCGAGACCTGCATCCATCTGCAACCAGAGAGTCTCCAGTTGTCTTTCCCAGTGGAAAGCATCAAACTCTTCACGAGTATAACTGAATATATCTCTTTTCTCTAAGAGATGGAGGTTTTTCTCAATGATGGTAAGGTTCGACATTGTTAAAATTTTTGATGTGAAGGGTTTTTTTCTTATTTTTCTTTCAGGAGAGAATGAAGCGTTATAGAAGTAAGTGGACAAGTATCTGAGATTAAATAGAGAAGGGTGGAACAAGAATATGAAACGATTCATATTACTGGTGCAAGTACCAGGTATTATTCGATTGTGATGTTTTAAATTTCTTTATTTAAAACAAAATTACCATGTTTTATTTTGGTCACAATTTTATTTCTCGAATAAATCGAAGCGCGTGTGTTTCACTCAATTATTACTTACAGTTACAGATGTAAGTCATGACGCGTGTAATCCTCACCACTCTCTCACGTAATTTGGTCCATTACTTTAGCATAAACAAATGATTTACTGACACCTGTTTCTGAGAAATTACAAGCATTGTCTAATATCAATTTAGTTTACTAATTGATTTGTTATTCTCAAACTATCAGTAAAGCATCGTCTCTCTCTGTCTTTGCACTCTCAAACCCTAATTTCAAAATTAACACATCTTTTGTGTTTGAAATTCCAATGGAGAATTTATTCATGAACAGCAAGGTGGTAATCAATGGAGTTACTTTTAATACTAATAACTTCACTGCAGTTCTAGATCATCAGGACTTGCCAAATGATTTCCACATTATTCAGGACTTTTTGGCCTCAAGCCCAATCAATTATGCACTAACCCAACCTGCCAAGATATCTTTTAAGTCTGTTATGCAGGTTTGGAACACAAGTGTTTTTGGGAAAGGTCTTCCATCAGAAAATCCTTAGATGAGCTTTGAGTATGACAATGTTACATACTATGTGACTCCTGAGATTGTCACTGAAGCCCTACACTTACCATCAATCATTGGTAAGCCTGTATTCAAAGTTCCTGATGCAAAACTTCTTGAGTATGTTGTAAGCTTGGGTTACAATGGAACGCCAAAGAAGTTTGGAGAGCTCTACAGGACAAAGCTTAAGAAGGAATGGAATTTCTTCTTTGACACTATCAGCAGATGTTTCCTGAATAAAGTGTCAAACTTTGATGCCTTACCCACAGGTTCAGCCAAAATTGGGTACTCTCTAATTCATGATCTCTCATTTGATTATGGTTCTTTTATACTAAAGGCATTAAGTGAAAGAAAAGCAGATAAATGTGGTTATGTTTGCTTTCTTAGATTTTTCCAATTAATATTCTCTCACTTATGTCCTCATGCTGTTTTTGAGAATGATACAATTTTACCTATATGTAAAATCTCAGAAAACAATATAAAGAGTCTAATCAATTCTGATAAGGCAAATAAGTTTGATGGAACTCCATACATTCCTGATGAAGTATGGTCTCTTTTAAGAGAGAGAATGCCTATTCAATATGGCCCAGCAACTGGTGCTATGGAATAGGACCTTACACATCCTATTCCTGACACAAGCACAAAACCTAAACACTTATCTAAACAGTCAACCACCTCTGGTGTCTCACAAAAGGCATCAGTTGTAAAATCAAAGAAATCAGCTAGATCTGATGTGTCTAAGAGGCAATCAGGATCAAAGGATTTCTCCACTCCAACTCACTCTCAAATGAAGTCAAAAGGGGGTGAACAAAGGGTTCTTGAAACATCTGGTCTGAATAAAGAAATAGGAGTGAAGAGGAAAGTTGATCAAAGAGTTATTTCTGATTCTGATTCTGATGATGACACAATGCCTATATCAGTCTTGCTGAAAAAGAAGGAGATTGATTTTGTTGATACAAGAGAAGTGGCTGTCTCTAAAGAGCCAAAGAAAAGAAGAAGATTAATCAGCAAAGGCAAATTTGTTGATCACACAGAATTTCTGAATCTTACTGATGCTATGGAAGGCAATCCTGATGTTGTTAATCAGGATGGATCATCAGTTCCTGACGCTACTGCTAATCCTGACATCTCTACTCCTGATAATTCACCTATGAAGACTGTTGAGATTTCTGATTCTCCAGCATCTGCATCTCCAAAGAGAAGAATTATTGAGATGTCTGTCGATCAAGTAAATGCTATTGCTGCTCAGTTGGGTGTTAAACCCTCACCACTTAAAGTAAAAGCTGCTGAAGCAAACGTCTTTCACAGACAGAAGAAACAGAGGACTACTATGTCATCTCTGAGAGGATCTAGCCCACAAGAACCTGAACTTCAAAGGAGTTCAGAAGCTATTGCAGATCCAGTCACACAAGAACCACCTACTCAAAGTGTAGGTGCAGACATTACTGAAGGAATAGTCACACAAGAACCATCTTCTTAAAGGGAAGGTGAAGACAAGAATATTCCTGCCCCACAAGAACCATCTTCTCAAAGTGAAGATGCTGGCAAAATCACATCAGCAGGGAAGTTACCTGACAATGCTCAAGGGGCTTCTGAAATTGAAATTGAACTTGCTAGAAGTCTGGCAGATAAAGCTGCTCATGATTTGCACATTGCTGAATGTGATAAAGTGATTGCTGACACTGCATTTGAGGGAAGCACACAAGAACCTTTGACTCAAAGTGTTGAAGAAGCTTCAAAACCTCAGACTACACAAGAACCATCAGTAGCAAATACTGATGCAAGTCATGCTATAGTTGAAGTGGTCAATCCTGATGAAAGTACTACTGATCCACATATTCCATTGCTTATTGAGCCAATTTCAGCAAGGCCAATGGATTCTTTAACTACTTCATCAGGTAACATCTCTTTCTCTACTTCCTTTACTACTGATAGTATGATTACAGATAGACCTGATAAAAGGGATACCTCTATTTGTATGACTTCAGACTACTCTTCTCAGCCACCTCTTATTTCTTCACATTTAATGAGCCAGAACCTTTCTTGTGAGATTGAGAGTGAACATTTAGAGAAAAAGAAGAGTGATGAGAGGCAGTCTCCTGAACTGGCAAAAGGAGAGGTAGAAAAGAGTGAGAAGTTATTAACTTCTAGTGAGGTAGAAGTTGCTATTGAAAGTAACTTAGGTAACATTGTGAGAAGTGATGAGATCACTTTAAAAGAAACGAGAGAATTAGGAAATGTTACTAATTTGCTTGCAGGGCATCATGATTCACCAGCTGTATCTACTGGTGTTTTGAAAATGAAAGGTGTTATGCTTCCTGTTATGCAAAATTTACGCAAGCGCACGTTGTCACAAGTAATATATGATTAAATCAAGTTCGTTCCCACAGAGATCTAGAATGGTGTTCAATTCAGTAAATATGCCTATGCAACAATGTATGGTTTTAATTCACTGCTAAGAAAAGTAACAAATTGGGGTTGATTATCTAAATTATACTAAGATGCGAATTATAAAACTAAGAATTAAATATTTAACGAGAATAAAAATCGAATTACTTATATGAGAATAAACATGGAATCCTAGTTTCATCATCTACTTCACTTAGAGTTGCAGCCTTTAATTAAAACATGCAATGGGTTTGATATCTGATCAAATAACACGAAAAGAGTAAAAGTTACCTCTCGGTATACTAGTACCAATCTACGCATACATCCACAAAAGAGATAGAAGACGAGTAGGCACCTATTATGTTTAGACCCTATATCTCTATAGAATTTGAAAACATAAAGGTTTAAGCACAAGTTATTCACTTAGATCACATAGGGTAGCATAATATCTCTATTCATGCCACAAATCATGATGTTCAAACATCAACCTATCCTATGCTAGCATGGCAAGTTCTAAATCTCAAGATCCACTCTCGCTTCACAAGAGATTAACAATTCAATTTAGATGTTAGCTACGCATCCAAAAGCATTAAGATTAACCATACAAGGATATCAAGAATTCACCACACATAAATCTTTAAGGCATGCAAACTACTAAGCTACATAGATAAATCCACTAGGATCCCATGACAACGATTAGTTCATAACTAAACCTTTCGTCACCATGGGATTTGATGAAAACATGGTAAATAACAAGATATGAATAAAAGAAATAATTATATTAATAAACAAGAGTTTGAGAAAACAAATCTATAATCCAAAGTAACACAAAGGATGAAGTAGATCTAGATCCGTTGCTTGTCACGAGCGTTGAACCCTTCTCTCCTTTTCTCCCTTGCAGATCTAAGCTGGTTACAATAATAAAACTATGATAATGTGTATATATCTATTACAATGGTATGATGTGTTTAAATAGGCTCTAAAAGTCTTCCCCAGCAAGAAAATACCAAAACAGAATTATAATAGAATTTCTGCAAGATACGTTTCCTAAACTGATTCTGTTTTCTAGGGAAATTCGTAGCTGACTTTTCTTCTGTTTTCCAGAGCCGTTCCAGACGTAATTGGGCCTCTGGACCACCTTAGAATGATAGAGAATCTCGTTATCTTCGCGTGGACTGCTTACGGGCTGAAAACAGACTTATAGAACTCAAGATATGGCCCAAACAGTGAATCTCACGCGTGCAGCCCAATAAATCCGAATTTTAATAAATTAAATCTCCAAAAATGACAAAAACATCCACCATAATCAACATCCTTGTAAATCTGCACAACTAAACAAAACAAATCAAAACTACAAGAAACTTGAGCCCAAGACAATCAATTTAAGCCAATTTAGAATGCTCCAAGTGGATATAAAGCCACTTATCACACCCCCAAACTTAAACCGATGCTTGTCCTCAAGCATAAACAATTACAACTAACTAACTAATTAGTACCACTTCCGTAGGTGATCACGGTTGCATTTGGCATATGCAACAAGCCCTTTAAACCCCTAGGTAGCCCTAGTGGACGAGTAAGGTCTCGTGAGGGCCTATAGCGAATGTACCCACAAAATCCATTTAACCTAATGCAATGCAATGCATGAATGCAACTAATATGAAAATGCAATTAATCTAATCTACCATACCTTCAAATCCTCTCATGCCATATTAACTTAAGAATCAAAGTAAATACGCAATGTCTTGGTGTCGAAAGTGCAAGTATTCACATAGTCTACTCAATGAACATGCATAAGTTCTCACAAGCCCATGTCAAGTATAAGAATAAGTTAGTAAACATGCTAAGCCTACAAGAGTACATCTTTGAGACAACACTCGGGATCTCATACGCAAGAACAAGCAAACACTCACAATCCACTCACAAAAGAATATTCACTCAAGAACAAGGGTAAGTGTATAACTCAATTTCAACAAAATCATAAACATGCTTGACATTTGGTCTCAATCTAACTCTTAACACAACCTACATCAATGACGATAATCAAAAGGTCTTTAATTGGGTTGTAACGGGGCTAGGGACAAGGTATGTCAAGTAAGCCAAAACAGGTTAAATGTCAAAAGCTAGTAAGTACCATAATAAATCACACACAACACCATATTCCCCCCACATAATTTTTACTAAAACAAACACTCGACTAGTCGACTGAAATAGGATCGCAACAACACAAACATGCTCTCATAATATATATTTTTTTCTCTTTTTTTTTCTTTTTTTTTCTCATTTTTTTTTCTTTTTTTTTTCCTTTTTTTTTCATATATTTTTTTTTTCGAGAGCTAAATAGAACACAAACAATAATATAAACAATAACAATGGTCCCATAATTTTATTACATATGTCGACTATCAAGTAAACAACCAAACCCAATTTTCAATATTTCCCCCAAAAGTAAGACCAACAATAAACCCCTCCTTGCACACCTTATTACTCCCTTAAGCACTCTACTAGCTTTTGACAATGTGGGTTCAAATTAATGTAAGGCCAATACAAGAAAAAGGTCTCGGCAAGTAATGTGGTATGTCACCGAAAAAATAGGATTAAGCTCAATGGGTTAACTAATTGATCATGTAAACATGGTGTGGTAATATGGGAAAATATTTGGTTAATCCTAAATGCCTTTATCATTTTAATCGTCAAATAATGTCATGCGTTTCAAGAAAGACCTCAAACAACTGCTAGCAATGCAAACAATCCGTGGACCCTCAACCAAACGAATAAGATTGCAACAAATATGCAATAAGGCTCAAAATCTCACTTGGTGGAAAAACATACTCAATCCCAAGCAACATCTCTCTAACGCACCAACTTGTATTCAAAGCATGCAAACTAAATCATCTTGCACATATTCATGTCCTTCTAATTACTTACAACATTCAATAAGTCTACTAGCTTCAACTTACTAGTGTATGTGTGTGCACAAGAACAAAGCATATCACTTCTCAATCAAAAGCGTCAACAACACAAAATTCCTATCAAGCATGGGTGCAAATGCAAACTATTATGAACTCACATGATATACAAACAATAAAAACAGAATGTCCTATATGAAACAAATGTAGATATCACGAACATAAATGCATAATTTACTACTACTAAGATGCAAAGCATGAAATCCTACATGAACAAATTATACAACAACATCTACTAATCCCTCAAACCACCCCCAAACTTAAAATTTTCAATGTCCTCATTGAATGGAAGTAAATACAAGGGATAGTAGAAAACATACCTGCAATGCCTCATCCTCGAATGAATCATGCAGGAGACGAAAATTTTAGAACACTAGCACCACCTCTCCCACGCTTAGGAGCCATAAGAATCAATTCCCAACTCACAAGAAGCTCCACCAATAATTACCAAGCAATAGCACACCACAAATAGCCCAAATTCCAAGAATAATACAAAATCCCAATTTACAAGAACACAAATTCGTAATAAAAATAAAATTAGAGAAAAAGATTTACCCAATACGAATCAAAGAGGTGAACTTGCAATTAATTCCTCTTTAGAATTGAATTTTTAGAGATTTAAAGAAGCAGAAAAGGAATTGGATTTGTATGTATAGGTGGGTATATATATTTGGGGGAAAAAATAATAATAAAAATAAATAAAATAAAAAAAATAAAAATAAGAATAAATAAAATAAATAAAATAAAATATGAAATAGGATATGGATTGGAAATAATTTGGAATTAATATGGGGCTAGAATTAGGATTTTAGGTGGAGAAAAGAATTAGAAAAGGGGTTGGAATTGATTTAGGAGATGAATTGAATTTAATATAAAAACACATATAGTACACGTACATTAACTAGTATATACTTTAACTAGTACATGTTTTGCAAGACTATTCTTCAATCACTCCAAGATGTTAGTGTCAAACATGTTCGAAAACAGGCTAACAAGGTAGCGCATGGTTTAGCAAAATTGCCTTGTAGTATTAACTGTTGTAACGTTATTACGTCTCCTCCTACTCATTTGGTGGAGACTTTGTTGCTTGATGCTTTATTTTAATGGATTTTGCGTTGTGTGTCAAAAAAAAAAAAACTAACCTGTTACAAGTCTGGCAGTGCAGTACGAGTCTGGCGCATGAGGCGTGAATGAGGTGCATCACGCGCGGAAAGCTTCTGTCCCTCCTGGCGCACTTGCGCGTGTGCTGGCGCTTCATGCACTGGCGAGTACTGTTTGAACTTTTTTTTTTTTTTTTTTTTTGAAAATAAAATATACTACAACAAAGTACAATAATACTTGGGTTGCCTCCCAAGAAGCGCTTCTTTAACGTCAATAGCTTGACGTTACTTCCTCAACTCAAGGTGGTTTCAAAAGAATAACCGAACCGTTCTCAACAGACAAACCATTCATACGCACTTTGACATCTTGGTTGCTTACTTTCCACAAATCTTTTTTGTCAGACTTCAACTTAATTTTACTACCCAACGGCCAAATCTTCTTCTTTTTCTTCTTCACACCCCTTAAGTGCTTCTCCGACTCAACCGGTTGAACAAAACTTTCTTCTTCCCTATCATCGGTTTTCCACCTTCGCAATACGTTATCATGCCCCTCTTCAAAAATCACTAGCTCATTATTCAAAAGGACATACCTCAAATGTGGTGGAAGTTTTCCAAACTTTACTTTCGAAAGATCACGAACCGAAGAACTGTCCGATTTCTCGCTCAATAACTGCTCAAACTTCTGTCTCTGACCCGTATCAACTATATCCACACTGCAACACTCTTCATCCTTTGTTGGAAATTTCATTGCCTTGAACACATTAAAGGTGACACTCTGATCTTGCACCCTCATTGTAAGCTCTCCTTTTTGCACATCAATCAAAGTCTTTCCTGTATCCAAGAACGGTCTTCCCAAGATTATTGGAATCTTCTTATCTTCTTCAAAATCCAAGATAACAAAATCAGCTGGGAAGATGAGCTTATCAACCTTTACCAAAACATCCTCTACTATGCCCCTCGGATAAGTGATAGATCGATCAGCCAACTGCAAAGAGATGTTAGTTGGCTTTGGCTCCGGTAAACCAAGTTGCTTGAAAACAGACAAAGGCATAAGATTAATACTAGCTCCCAAATCACATAAGCATTTGTTGAAAGAAAGGTTGCCAATAGTGCATGGAATTGTAAAGCTTCCTGGATCTTTAAGCTTCGGTGGCAACTTCTGTTGCAGAACGGCACTACACTCCTCCGTTAATTCCACTGTTTCAAATTCTTCCAACCTTCTCTTCCGTGACAAAATATCCTTCATGAACTTAGCATATCTTGGCATCTGCTCCAACGCTTCAACAAAAGGAATGTTAATGGACAGTTTCTTGAAGACATCCATAAATTTCTGAAACTGTTTTTCTTGACTTTTCTTCAAACGTCCAGGATATGGCGGAGGTGGATAGATCTGATTATTCATTGAAGATTGCTCCGGAGTAAACTTTTCAACAGGTTTCTTACTCTTCTCACCATCAAGCTGATCAGCCACTAAATCAGATTTCTCAACTTCTGGCACTGCAGATTTTTCAACCTGCTGATTCTGAACATCTTCATCTTCTTCAGTTGCTGATTTAGGATCTCTCGTGACTTTTCCGGATCTCAAAGTAACTGCATTGACCTGTTCTTTGTTGTCCCTCCTGCCTGGATTAATCTCCGTATCACTAGGAAGAGTTCCTTGTGGCCTACCACCTAAGGCACTTGCAATCTGTCCTATATGAGTTTCTAAGAGCTTCTGACCAGCTTGTAAGTTCTTTAACGCTATCCACATCTCATCAGATTTTTCATTAGAAGATTGCCCCATATGAGCCTGGGGTTGTTGCTGCTGAAATCCCGGAGGTTGATATGGTGCCCTTGAAACATAAGGCTGTTGATAGCCTTGATTGTACGGCTTCGCTTGCTGACCCTGAAACTGCTGATAGGGCTGCTGATAAGGTTGTTGTGCACTTTGATTGTTGCTCCAGCTGAAATTAGGATGGTTCCGATTGTTGGGATGATAGGTGGTTGGAACTGGTGCAGCAGGTCTCTGGAAATTACTCACGAACTGTGCTGATTCAGGAGAGATAGCAAACTGATTCGTCTCATGTGCGCCCGCACATAGCTCACAAACACTAGCCACCTGCTGAACTCCAAAATTTGCAAGAGAATCCACCTTCATAGCAAGAGCTTTCAACTGAGCCGTAATCATTAAAGCTGTATCTACTTCCAAAATTCTTGCTGCCTTGCCTTGAGAAAGCCTCTGGGTTGGATTCTGATATTCATTGGCAGCCATCATCTCTATAAGATCATAAGCTTCATCATAACTCTTCGCCCAAAGAGCTCCACCTGATGCTGCATCTAGCAAAGGCCTAGATTGTGCTCCCAATCCATTGTAAAAACCATTAATAACCATCCAATCAGGCATGCCATGATGAGGACACTTCCTTAGCATCTCCTTGTAGCGTTCCCAAGCCTCACACAAGGTCTCGCCAGATTGCTGTTGAAATTGAGTCAACTGGTTCCTTAATGCTGCAGTTTTCGCCATAGGGAAGAATTTAGTAAGGAACTTCTGAGCAAGATCTTCCCATGTAGTAATGGAACCAGGTGGCAAAGAGTGTAGCCAGCTCTTAGCCTTATCCCTCAGAGAGAATGGGAAAAGCCTCAACCTGATAGCATCATCCGTCACACCATTACATTTGAAAGTGTCGCAGATTTCGATAAAGTCCCGAACATGCATGTTGGCATCCTCCGTAGGAGCTCCCCCAAACTGAACTGAATTCTGCACCATCTGAATTGTGCCCGACTTGATCTCAAAATTGTTTGCTGCAATAGCTGGCCTAATAATGCTAGACTGGATATCATTGAGTTTCGGCTGAGAATACTCCTTCAAAGCCTTAGCTGCTGCTGCATCTGCCATTGCTACTGTAGTTTCAGATTCCTCTTCCTTATTCTCTTTATTCTCTACAAGATCGTCTTCTGCCAGTTCTTGCAAACGAGCTTGTAAGCATGTTCGCATACAAACTTAAATACCTGAAACACCACGAATCAACAAACTAAGTAAGAAATCCGAGTCAGTGAATGCTAACGACCACCGATGACAAGCACATAAACTAAAATAAAAACACCAATGATCCCCGGCAGCGGCGCCAAAAACTTGTTATGCAAAATTTACGCAAGCGCACGTTGTCACAAGTAATATATGATTAAATCAAGTTCATTCCCACAGAGATCTAGAATGGTGTTCAATTCAGTAAATATGTCTATGCAACAATGTATGGTTTTAATTCACTGCTAAGAAAAGTAACAAATTGGGGTTGATTATCTAAATTATACTAAGATGTGAATTATAAAACTAAGAATTAAATATTTAACGAGAATAAAAATCGAATTCTTATATGAGAATAAACATGGAATCCTAGTTTCATCATCTACTTCACTTAGAGTTGCAGCCTTTAATTAAAACATGCAATGGGTTTGATATCTGATCAAATAACACGAAAAGAGTAAAAGTTACCTCTCGGTATACTAGTACCAATCTACGCATACATCCACAAAAGAGATAGAAGACGAGTAGGCACCTATTATGTTTAGACCATATATCTCTATAGAATTTGAAAACATAAAGGTTTAAGCACAAGTTATTCACTTAGATCACATAGGGTAGCATAATATCTCTATTCATGCCACAAATCATGATGTTCAAACATCAACCTATCCTATGCTAGCATGGCAAGTTCTAAATCTCAAGATCCACTCTCGCTTCACAAGAGATTAACAATTCAATTTAGATGTTAGTTACGCATCCAAAAGCATTAAGATTAACCATACAAGGATATCAAGAATTCACCACACATAAATCTTTAAGGCATGCAAACTACTAAGCTACATAGATAAATCCACTAGGATCCCATGACAACGATTAGTTCATAACTAAACCTTTCGTCACCATGGGATTTGATGAAAACATGGTAAATAACAAGATATGAATAAAAGAAATAATTATATTAATAAACAAGAGTTTGAGAAAACAAATCTATAATCCAAAGTAACACAAAGGATGAAGTAGATCTAGATCCGTTGCTTGTCACGAGCGTTGAACCCTTCTCTCCTTTTCTCCCTTGCAGATCTAAGCTGGTTACAATAATAAAACTATGATAATGTGTATATATCTATTACAATGGTAGGATGTGTTTAAATAGGCTCTAAAAGTCTTCCCCAGCAAGAAAATACCAAAACAGAATTATAATAGAATTTCTGCAAGATACGTTTCCTAAACTGATTCTGTTTTCTAGGGAAATTCGTAGCTGACTTTTCTTCTGTTTTCCAGAGCCGTTCCAGACGTAATTAGGCCTCTGGACCACCTTAGAATGATAGAGAATCTCGTTATCTTCGCGTGGACTGCTTACGGGCTGAAAACAGACTTATAGAACTCAAGATATGGCCCAAACAGTGAATCTCACGCATGCAGCCCAATAAATCCGAATTTTAATAAATTAAATCTCCAAAAACGACAAAAACATCCACCATAATCAACATCCTTGTAAATCTGCACAACTAAACAAAACAAATCAAAACTACAAGAAACTTGAGCCCAAGACAATCAATTTAAGCCAATTTAGAATGCTCCAAGTGGATATAAAGCCACTTATCACTTCCTGATGACAATGTTGAAAATAAACTTCCTGAGGCTGGTGGTGGCTCAGATGATGATGATAATCATGCTGACCTTGAAACAAAGCAAATGCAGGCAGCTATAAAAGCAAGTCTTCAATCTACTTATGGGTCTTCAAATAGATACATGCAGTCAATGACTCAAGAAGAATTCAGAGGGGAGTATAGTTCAATTCTTCCTCCTGATACTCGAGCTGCAAGGGGATATGAATGGGATACATAATGGAATGTACCGACTACTGAGATGAACTTTCAAAATGCTCTTTTTCATTCTGGTCATATTGCTACGAGGATGCAAACTCCTGAACTCAAGGCTCTTCTCAAAACAAATGCTCTTCTAGCTAAGGGATTGAAGAGTGAGCTTGACTCTATGAAGGCTGTAACTGATAAATTTCAAGCGGGTATTCAAACATCAGTTTCTATATCTGCTACTGCTTCTCAAGCACGCCTTCTTGCTGATGATATTAAAGCCCTTGACAAGAGAATGGATTCTAGAATGACTGTCTTGGAATCAAAAGTTGATACTATTGATGAAACCCTTAAGCTTATTTTGTCTTTCTTCCTTGCGGAAGATACTGATGTCAAAAAGGGGGAGAAGGTAGTCAAAACAAAATGCTCACCTAATCCAGTTGTACAAAAGGATGATGATAATTCTGGAAATGATGGTGGTGCTAAGTCACATCATAAAGTTGAAACCTCTGATGCTGCTTTAGTAACAAAGAAAACTAATACTCAAACTAAGCAGTCAACTCACGTTTCTAGATCTGGAAAGAAGATAGTGACAACAATGATGCAATCTCAGAATCCAAAAGAAGAACAGTTTGTGACACCTGGTCAAACTCTGGCAACTATTCCTAAGGATGATGTGTATATGGAACAGGATGAAGATGTTGCTAATCTGTTTCATGAACTTGACACTGGGGATGGTCGTGTTCTTAAACTATTTCATAAAGACAAAAGAGTTCAACAGTATCATGCTGAGAAAGCACTTGTCTTATCTACTGGAGAAAATCCAAACATGACTACTGATGAGTTCTTAGAAGAACAGAACAGGATCTTTGAAGAGTTTGTAAAACATAATAAAGCTCCTACTGCAAGAAGAGGAAGAGGCAGAGGAGGAAGATACAGAAGTAGAGGAAGATTATCTGCTCAAACAAGTACAAGGCAAACAAGATCTAGTGGAATCAAATTGAAAGATGTTTCTGAAAATGAAAATAAGAAAACTCCACTATCTCTTGCATCAACTCCAGACAACATATTCAATGCTCCTGAAGAAATTGAAGAGGAGATTTTGCCTTTGAAAAGAAAGAGTAAGGTAGCTGTTCAATCTACTGCATCTAATGAGAAGTCAGTCGTTGGTTCAATTCCTGATGTTGTTTCTGATTCTGAAGAGGCTGAAATTTTAAAAGAACTTAAGATTATGATTCTTAAGGTTGTGGTTGAATTTCACAATATAGAAGTTTTTGAAGATACACTGGAGTATGAACAAGAAAACTTCAAAAGATTTGAGAGAGAAAGTGAAATCAGAACTAAAGCCAGAGAAGCAGAAAGGATAACAACCAGAGATTACTTAAGAAATGTTCATAGATCAAATAGGAAGTTATGGTATGATAAAGATAGATCTGTTCCTGAACATCAGCAGGATTATCCAACAAATGAGAAGAAGAAGAGTAAGAAAAAGGAGGAGAATAAGGTTGATTATAGGAAACCAGTTGTTTTCAAATCAGCTGGACTGATAAAAGAGTCTTCTTTGATCAATGAATTACTGATTGTTAAATCAGAGTCTACTACATTTATTGCTAAAAGTCCACCAAAATGGGTGAGTATGCAATCTGGTTTGAGAGGATGGGAACCTGGCACTAGAGGAGGAATTGGATATAGTCATGCACTGGTTATTTTCATTGCACAAACTGATCAACATGCTCTAGTTGACAAGATTGGGGATGAGTTAACTGTAGATCATCTCTGGAAACTTGAAGCTGTTGCTATCATTGCTGATTGTCATGCTGATGCAAAGAAAATAGAAAAGCTGGTGTACTTCATGAAAGATGGAAGTGTGAAGAAGATTCCTATTCATGAATTGTTGTGTAAATCTGCAAAAGAGCTGAAATATGTTCTGTATCTTCTCAGAAGTAAAAGAATAAATGTTAGTGAAAGAGAAGTTTACCACAATTGGTGTGTCATGATTTACAGGAAGATTAGACAGAGATTCATGGATGGAGGAACGAGGTATGATGGCAATTATATTCCCATGTACTTAAATTTAAGAGATATAGAGATTGAAATGAAGAAAGGTATAGCTGTTAGAGAAGTGTATCTAGGCATGGAACAACTGTCTCTAAATCCAGATGGGAAGGAAATTGCTTATGTGTTGCTAGGTGACTTAGATCTTCCAAGAAGCTCAATTCAGAATCTCAGGGCAGCTATCTATCAGATTAATGAGGAAGATGAAGAACTCAAAAATCTGAATAAGAAACTGATTCAAGTTCTTGAAAGCAAGGAAGAAGAATTGTTATCTGAATTCTTGAGACTGAATCTATTTTATCAAAGAATTTCTGAAACTGTTCCCGATGATTTTTAGAAGGTATTTTGTTTTGAGTTTTTGACATCTTGAATCAAGGAATTTGTGCTTTGTTTTATAAAGAACAAATTGGGGGAGATTGTTAGATATTGATTCAAGTGATGATCAGGATCTGGGTATTACTGATCAGATACTGATGCTGACGTCATCAGGAATACAACGTCAGTATTGGATTATCATCAGGATTAGAAGCTGGTCAGGATTTCATGAAGATTCTCATCAGACCAGAGATCAAGGAAGATTGATATGTCGGTTCCTAATTTGTAGGAATGCAGCTATCATACAAGATATGCATTCAGAGTGACATGTAATTGATTTAGAATATCTTGTAATTGATAGTGTAACTGTGTACTCTATATAAACACAGTTTAGGTTTTACATTATGTAATCGCTTACATGAGTTATATTGTAACCTAGCAGCTCTAAAGAACATAAGAATTTCTTAAGAGAGTTTTGTAACATTTTTATATCAGAATTAATAAAGCTGTTATTGATTCATACTTGTGTTATTTGTTTTAAGTCGAAAATCTTATACAATTGTATTCAACCCCCCTTCTACAATTGTTATTTATTGGGCAACAATTGGTATCAGAGCTGTACTGATTAATATTAATCAGAAACGATCTTAAGATGTCGACAAGCAAGTATAAAAGCATCAAAATTCCAATTCTCAAGAAGACTGAGTATCCAACCTGGAAAGTGAAAATGATGATGTATCTGGAAGCAACTGATCCTGACTATCTTGACAGGATCAATGATGGACCATTTCTTCCAACAAGACTAGTTGCAAGAACAGAGACTGTTGCTGAACACTATGTCATTAAGGCAAAGAGTGAGTGGACGATAGAGGAAAAGGCTCAAGTACTCAAAGATGCAAAGGTAAAAAATATTTTGCATAACAGTCTTGATAATGTCATGTCTAACAGGGTAATAGCATGCAAGACTGCAAAGGAAATTTGGGATACCTTGGAAACTCAATGTCAAGGTACTGAATCTATCAAAAGAAACAGAAGGGCTCTGTTGATTCAGGAGTATGAGCAATTCGATGCTAAATCTGATGAAAGTCTTACTGATATGTATGATAGATTCTTGACTTTACTGAACAATCTATCACTGGTTGGCAAAGAGTATGATCCAGAGGATTCAAATACCAAGTTTCTCAGAGCTTTAACTGAAGAGTGGGATACTCAAGCTTCAATCATAAGGCATCAATATGATTTGAAGATGCTGTCTCTTGATGAAGTCTATGGGATGCTAAGAACCCATGATCTTGAGGTTCAACAGAGGAAGAACAAGAAAAATGTCAAAGCAAAAGCTGTTGCTTTGAATGTTGAATCAAAATCAAAGGGAAAAGCTGAGGAGGTTTTTAACAGAAAGAGTAGAGTGGAAGAGTCAATTCCTGATGACTCATCATCAGATACTGATACTGAGTCTGATCCTGATACTGATGATGACTCTACTGATTCTGATATGATGGAAATGGTTGCTATGATAGTCAAGGGCTTCAAAAAGATGAAGTTCAGAAAGGCTAGGAAGCAAGGGAAATTCCAGAAGAAAACCTTCAATGCTGACAAAGACAGGTACAAGAAGAAAGAAGGAAAAAGCAGCAAATTTGACAAGTCAAAAATCAGATGCTATAACTGTGATGGAATGGGTCATTTTGCAACTGAGTGCAAGAAGACCAAAACCAAAGCTCTCATTTCTTCAAGCAAGGATTGGATGGACTCATCATCTGACTCTGAAGAAGAAAAAGTGAATTATGCTTTGATGGCTAAAACTGATGAGACTTCTGCTGGTGAAAATAAGGTATCTGAAGTTTTATTTGATTTTGACACTAATAATGTTTCTGAGCTAAGATCTTTCTTAAAATCTCTGCATATTAGTTTTAGGAGTCAATCTCTTGAAAATACAAGAATAAAATCTGAAATGGCAGAGGTTGTTAAGAGAAATGATCATCTAGAAGCTGAGTTAATTTTCTTGCATGAAGTTCAAGCAGAATGTGATAATGCTAAACACATGAAACTTGAAACAGAGTTTAAATGTAATGAACTTGAAATGCAACTTAAAGATGCAAATGAAAAACTCAGAACCTGGACACATTCTGGTACAAAAACTCATGAAATTATTACTGATAAAAACTGGAAAGAGTGTCTAGGGTATAAGCCAGAAAATGAGAAAAAGGACAAAGGAAAGGTTGTTTCATCTAATCCTGGAAGAGTTATAGTTGATGACTCAACAAATCCAAAAACCTACAGATATGTTACAGACAGTACTAAAACCAAATTAAAACCGGTTAATTATGTGTATCCAGAAATTCCCAAATCTACTTCAGAAAAGGGATCTACTTCTACACATCATTCTGAGTCTAGAACTGTCAAAAACAAAAATGTAGGTCTTTTGTCCAAGAAGCAATTAAGGGATAGAATCTGTGATGTAACAGATAGGAAGAGAGTTCCAACTGTCAAAAGGAACAGGAATGGTAAAGTTGGAATAAACAAGGAGAATAATTATAAGTATATTCCAAATGCACCGAGAAAAGTATGCTTTAACTGTGGTAATTCTAATCATCTTGCTATTGATTGCAGGAGGAGTAAAAAGAAGCCAACTGTAGTTCCTAAGTCTGACATTAGGAATAAATCAGTATTCTATAAACCACAGAATCCTTGTTTCCATTGTGGCAGTAAATGGCATTCTATTTATACATGTGAAGAATACCATAATTTGTACTATAATTATTATGAGCCTTTGCCTAAGTTCAATAAAAGTGCAAATTTTGGAAAAACAAAGAACTTGAATACTAATCATGCATCTGTTAAGAAAAAGACTAATTCTGATGGAGTTAATCCTGATGAAAGTGTCTTTACAAAAAAAATCTTCTGCTGATAAAAATGTTAAATTGCATGAAAAGAGAACCCAACAAGTGTGGGTTCTTAAAAACTCTAACTGAGTTCTTTGTGATTCTGATTGCAGGGTAAAAAGAAAAATGTGTTAGTCATGGATAGTGGATGCTCTGTGCACATGACTGGAGACAAAACCTTGCTATCAGAATTTGAGGAGAAGGCTGGCCCAACTGTGTCTTATGGAGATGGCAACATTGGACAAACTTTGGGATATGGCAGCATTGTAATTGGAAATGTCATCATTGAAAGAGTAGCTCTGGTGAAAGGACTAAAGCACAATCTGTTGAGTGTTAGTCAGATCACAGACAGAGGTTATCGTGTCAACTTTAATGATACTCATTTTGAAGTTATCAGCAAATCTTCAGGAAAGATTGCATTAACAGGTCAAAGACATGGTAACATTTATGAAGCCAACATTTACACTAATACTGAAAATCCAACTACATGCCTCATCAGTAAGGCGTCTGTAGATGAAAGTTGGAATTGGCATAAGAAGCTTTCTCATCTCAACTTCAACAATATAAATGAGTTGGTAAAGAAAGATTTGGTAAGAGGATTACCAAAGGCTCTATATACTCCTGATGGACTCTGTGATGCTTGTCAGAAGGCTAAACAGAGAAGGACATCATTCAAGAGTAAATCTGAATCCTCAATTGATGAACCATATCACATGCTACACCTTGACTTGTTTGGACCAGTGAATATTATGTCCATCAGTAAGAAAAGGTATACTCTAGTCATTGTTGATGAATACACTAGATTTACCTGGGTTTATTTTCTTCACAGAAAAGATGAAACTTCTGAAATACTGCTGGACCATGTTAAACTTATTGAAACTGGCACGGAATACAAAGTCAAGATTCTGAGAAGTGATAATGGGACTGAATTCAAGAATTCAGCAATGGAAGAGTTCTGCAAATACAAAGGAATAGTTCAACAATTCTCTGCTCCTGGCACACCTCAGCAAAATGGAGTAGTTGAAAGAAAGAACAGAACTCTTATCGAAGCTGGCAGAACTATGTTGGAAGAAGCTAAACTACCTACATATTTCTGGGCAGAAGCAGTCAACACAGCATGTTACACTCAAAATATTACACTAATCAACAGACATGGTGTAACTCCTTATCAGATGATTAAAGAAAAGAAGCCAAGTTTGAAGCATTTACATGTGTTTGGCTGCAAGTGCTTTGTTCTAAGACCTCATCCAGAACAGCTAGGAAAATTTGAAACAAAAGCTGATGAGGCCATCTTTATTGGCTATCCAACAACAAGAGCCTTTAAAGTCTATAATCTGAGAACAAAGACGGTCATGGAGTCTATTAATGTATCTTTTGATGATAGAAAACTAACAGGAATAAAAGAAGACTCTCATGATAGTTTGACTTTTGCAAATGAAGCTACCAACAATTCTGATGAAGTCACGTCAGATACTGATATTCTGTCAGATCCTGATGATCGATCAATTTCTGATCAAACACCTGTTACTGATGATGACTCAAATAATGCAAATGTTGAGGGGGAGCAAGAGCGAGACATCACCAGTACTGATACAACTCAAGCATCAAGTAGAGATTCATCAGAAATAGACTCAAGTGACAATCAAGACAGTATATCAGAAGGAGATAGCACTATCTCAGGGGGAGCTTCTAGCAACTCTAGTTCTTTTGAAGAAAACACCAATCCAGGGGGAGCATCCAGTTCAAGAAATGACTTACCATCAGCAAGGAAATGGACTAAAAGTCATACTCCTGATTTAATCATTGGGAATCCTGAAGCAGGTGTTAAGACAAGAAGTGCAACTCAAAATGAATGTTTATATAATAACTTTCTGTCAAAGGAGGAGCCTAAGAAAGTTGAAGATGCACTTAAGGATGCTGATTGGGTAACAGCTATGCAAGAAGAACTGAATGAGTTTGAAAGAAATGAAGTCTGGAAACTTGTACCAAGGCCCAAAGGAAGGTCTATTGTGGGTACAAAGTGGGTATTCAGAAACAAGACTGATTCAGATGGCACAATTGTGAGGAATAAAGCAAGACTAGTAGCAAAGGGGTATTCTCAACAGGAAGGAATAGATTATGATGAGACTTTTGCTCCTGTTGCAAGACTGGAGGCCATCAGAATTTTTCTGGCATATGCAGCCCACAAGAAATTCAAAGTATTCCAGATGGACGTAAAAAGTGCATTTCTCAATGGAGAACTGGAAGAGGAGGTATATGTTGAGCAACCTCCTGGCTTCATTGATCCCAAACATCCAGATCATGTCTATAGACTAGATAAAGCACTTTATGGACTAAAGCAAGCTCCAAGAGCCTGGTATGAAACCCTAGCTCAATTCTTACTGGAAAGTGGATTCAATAGAGGTACAATTGATAAAACCTTGTTTTATTTGAATCATGGTAAGGATTTGCTGTTAGTTCAAATATATGTTGATGATATCATTTTTGGGTCAACTAATACTAAGCTGTGTGAGAAGTTTTCAAAGCTAATGCAGTCTAGATATCAAATGAGCATGATGGGAGAAATGAGCTATTTCTTAGGTCTTCAAGTTAAACAGACTGATGAAGGGATTTTTATCAATCAGTCAAAGTACACAAAGAATTTACTAAAAAGGTTTAACATGCAAGACAGCTCTACAGCTTCAACTCCTATAGCTACAGCTACAAAGCTTGATCCTGATCAAGGAACTGAAGTAGATGTAACCAACTACAGAGGAATGATTGGCTCACTCTTATATCTAACTGCTAGCAGACCAGATATCATGTATGCAACCTGTCTATGTGCAAGATTTCAAGCAAATCCTAAGGAACCACATCTCATTGCAGTGAAAAGGATTTTCAGATATCTAAAGGGCACTTCTACTCTTGGCCTTTGGTATGCTAGAGAATCAGACTTTAGTTTATGTGGTTATTCAGATGCTGATTTTGCTGGATGCAAAATAGACAGGAAAAGTACTTCAGGCAGTTGTCAGTTTCTTGGAGGAAGACTAGTTTCTTGGTTCAGTAAAAAGCAAAAGTCTATCTCCACATCAACTGCAGAAGCTGAGTACATTGCTGCTGGAAGCTGTTGTGCTCAGATCATGTGGATGAGAAATCAGCTAATGGACTATGGTTTGTCATTTTCAAAAATACCTATTTATTGTGATAACCAAAGTGCTATTGCTATGACAGGAAATCCAGTTCAACATTCTCTTACAAAGCACATCAGCATCAGGTATCACTTCATAAGAGAACAAGTACTGGAAGGAACAATTGAACTTCATTTTGTTCCTACTGATCAACAGTTAGCTGATATATTCACCAAGCCACTACCTGAGGCTACTTTTACAAAGTTGGTGAATGAACTTGGAATGGTAAACTATGGCAGTTCCTGAGAGAAAGAAGTCATCAGATACTGACGACTTGCAAATACTGATGGAAAGTCAATCCTGACAGTGGTCAACGTCGAATCCTGATACAACGATTCGATCATCAGTATTTTGTTTAGAATCTAACTGTCTTCATTTTATCTCAATTTCCTGATTCAAGCTATGATTATTGTTATTGAATTCCTGATAATGTGATCACTTTAATTAGTCCTCATATTTATTTTCAGTTAACATGTTAAATCAGGAAAATTTTTGAATAGAATAGAATAACTAGATTTTTCATTGATAATAAGAAAGAGGTTACATTCAAAGATTACATCTTTTGTTTTCTCTATCTACTAATCTATTCAACAGGAAATAAAAGACCAATCCACTCCATTGTTAATAGCCATCCCAGATCCCATCTTTGCCACTTTGTTTGGGTGGAAGTTGACAGGGATAAGGTTATTTTTGGTGACATATTCATTAACAATGGTTGATGGAGTTGGATGAAGATGCCTTAGATGAAAGCCATGCGAATGCTGTTTGGAGGGCAGCATCAATGTCGATCACTTTTGCAGGTTTTTCCTTCTCGATTTCTTCGAGACCTGCATCCATCTGCAACCAGAGAGTCTCCAGTTGTCTTTCCCAGTGGAAAGCATCAAACTCTTCACGAGTATAACTGAATATATCTCTTTTCTCTAAGAGATGGAGGTTTTTCTCAATGATGGTAAGGTTCGACATTGTTAAAATTTTTGATGTGAAGGGTTTTTTTCTTATTTTTCTTTTAGGAGAGAATGAAGCGTTATAGAAGTAAGTGGACAAGTATCTGAGATTAAATAGAGAAGGGTGGAACAAGAATATGAAACGATTCATATTACTGGTGCAAGTACCAGGTATTATTCGATTGTGATGTTTTAAATTTCTTTATTTAAAACAAAATTACCATGTTTTATTTTGGTCACAATTTTATTTCTCGAATAAATCGAAGCGCGTGTGTTTCACTCAATTATTACTTACAGTTACAGATGTAAGTCATGACGCGTGTAATCCTCACCACTCTCTCACGTAATTTGGTCCATTACTTTAGCATAAACAAATGATTTACTGACACCTGTTTCTGAGAAATTACAAGCATTGTCTAATATCAATTTAGTTTACTAATTGATTTGTTATTCTCAAACTATCAGTAAAGCATCGTCTCTCTCTGTCTTTGCACTCTCAAACCCTAATTTCAAAATTAACACATCTTTTGTGTTTGAAATTCCAATGGAGAATTTATTCATGAACAGCAAGGTGGTAATCAATGGAGTTACTTTTAATACTAATAACTTCACTGCAGTTCTAGATCATCAGGACTTGCCAAATGATTTCCACATTATTCAGGACTTTTTGGCCTCAAGCCCAATCAATTATGCACTAACCCAACCTGCCAAGATATCTTTTAAGTCTGTTATGCAGGTTTGGAACACAAGTGTTTTTGGGAAAGGTCTTCCATCAGAAAATCCTTAGATGAGCTTTGAGTATGACAATGTTACATACTATGTGACTCCTGAGATTGTCACTGAAGCCCTACACTTACCATCAATCATTGGTAAGCCTGTATTCAAAGTTCCTGATGCAAAACTTCTTGAGTATGTTGTAAGCTTGGGTTACAATGGAACGCCAAAGAAGTTTGGAGAGCTCTACAGGACAAAGCTTAAGAAGGAATGGAATTTCTTCTTTGACACTATCAGCAGATGTTTCCTGAATAAAGTGTCAAACTTTGATGCCTTACCCACAGGTTCAGCCAAAATTGGGTACTCTCTAATTCATGATCTCTCATTTGATTATGGTTCTTTTATACTAAAGGCATTAAGTGAAAGAAAAGCAGATAAATGTGGTTATGTTTGCTTTCTTAGATTTTTCCAATTAATATTCTCTCACTTATGTCCTCATGCTGTTTTTGAGAATGATACAATTTTACCTATATGTAAAATCTCAGAAAACAATATAAAGAATCTAATCAATTCTGATAAGGCAAATAAGTTTGATGGAACTCCATACATTCCTGATGAAGTATGGTCTCTTTTAAGAGAGAGAATGCCTATTCAATATGGCCCAGCAACTGGTGCTATGGAACAGGACCTTACACATCCTATTCCTGACACAAGCACAAAACCTAAACACTTATCTAAACAGTCAACCACCTCTGGTGTCTCACAAAAGGCATCAGTTGTAAAATCAAAGAAATCAGCTAGATCTGATGTGTCTAAGAGGCAATCAGGATCAAAGGATTTCTCCATTCCAACTCACTCTCAAATGAAGTCAAAAGGGGGTGAACAAAGGGTTCTTGAAACATCTGGTCTGAATAAAGAAACAGGAGTGAAGAGGAAAGTTGATCAAAGAGTTATTTCTGATTCTGATGATGACACAATGCCTATATCAGTCTTGCTGAAAAAGAAGGAGATTGATTTTGTTGATACAAGAGAAGTGGCTGTCTCTAAAGAGCCAAAGAAAAGAAGAAGATTAATCAGCAAAGGCAAATTTGTTGATCACACAGAATTTCTGAATCTTACTGATGCTATGGAAGGCAATCCTGATGTTGTTAATCAGGATGGATCATCAGTTCCTGACGCTACTGCTAATCCTGACATCTCTACTCCTGATAATTTACCTATGAAGACTGTTGAGATTTCTGATTCTCCAGCATCTGCATCTCCAAAGAGAAGAATTATTGAGATGTCTGTCGATCAAGTAAATGCTATTGCTGCTCAGTTGGGTGTTAAACCCTCACCACTTGAAGTAAAAGCTGCTGAAGCAAACGTCTTTCACAGACAGAAGAAACAGAGGACTACTATGTCATCTTTGAGAGGATCTAGCCCACAAGAACCTGAACTTCAAAGGAGTTCAGAAGCTATTGCAGATCCAGTCACACAAGAACCACCTACTCAAAGTGTAGGTGCAGACATTACTGAAGGAATAGTCACACAAGAACCATCTTCTCAAAGGGAAGGTGAAGACAAGAATATTCCTGCCCCACAAGAACCATCTTCTCAAAGTGAAGATGCTGGCAAAATCACATCAGCAGGGAAGTTACCTGACAATGCTCAAGGGGCTTCTGAAATTGAAATTGAACTTGCTAGAAGTCTGGCAGATAAAGCTGCTCATGATTTGCACATTGCTGAATGTGATAAAGTGATTGCTGACACTGCATTTGAGGGAAGCACACAAGAACCTTTGACTCAAAGTGTTGAAGAAGCTTCAAAACCTCAGACTACACAAGAACCATCAGTAGCAAATACTGATGCAAGTCATGCTATAGTTGAAGTGGTCAATCCTGATGAAAGTACTACTGATCCACATATTCCATTACTTATTGAGCCAATTTCAGCAAGGCCAATGGATTCTTTAACTACTTCATCAGGTAACATCTCTTTCTCTACTTCCTTTACTACTGATAGTATGATTACAGATAGACCTGATAAAAGGGATACCTCTATTTGTATGACTTCAGACTACTCTTCTCAGCCACCTCTTATTTCTTCACATTTAATGAGCCAGAACCTTTCTTGTGAGATTGAGAGTGAACATTTAGAGAAAAAGAAGAGTGATGAGAGGCAGTCTCCTGAACTGGCAAAAGGAGAGGTAGAAAAGAGTGAGAAGTTATTAACTTCTAGTGAGGTAGAAGTTGCTATTGAAAGTAACTTAGGTAACATTGTGAGAAGTGATGAGATCACTTTAAAAGAAACGAGAGAATTAGGAAATGTTACTAATTTGCTTGCAGGGCATCAGAATTCACCAGCTGTATCTACTGGTGTTTTGAAAATGAAAGGTGTTATGCTTCCTGATGACAATGTTGAAAATAAACTTCCTGAGGCTGGTGGTGGATCAGATGATGATGATGATGACAATCATGCTGACCTTGAAACAAAGCAAATGCAGGCAGCTATAAAAGCAAGTCTTCAATCTACTTATGGGTCTTTAAGTAGATACATGCAGTCAATGACTCAAGAAGAATTCAGAGGGGAGTATAGTTCAATTCTTCCTCCTGATACTCGAGCTGCAAGGGGATATGAATGGGATACAGAATGGAATGTACCGACTACTGAGATGAACTTTCAAAATGCTCTTTTTCATTCTGGTCATATTGCTACGAGGATGCAAACTCCTGAACTCAAGGCTCTTCTCAAAACAAATGCTCTTCTAGCTAAGGGATTGAAGAGTGAGCTTGACTCTATGAAGGCTGTAACTGATAAATTTCAAGCGGGTATTCAAACATCAGTTTCTATATCTGCTACTGCTTCTCAAGCACGCCTTCTTGCTGATGATATTAAAGCCCTTGACAAGAGAATGGATTCTTGAATGACTGTCTTGGAATCAAAAGTTGATACTATTGATGAAACCCTTAAACTTATTTTGTCTTTCTTCCTTGCGGAAGATACTGATGTCAAAAAGGGGGAGAAGGTAGTCAAAACAAAATGCTCACCTAATCCAGTTGTACAAAAGGATGATGATAATTCTGGAAATGATGGTGGTGCTAAGTCACATCATAAAGTTGAAACCTCTGATGCTGCTTTAGTAACAAAGAAAACTAATACTCAAACTAAGCAGTCAACTCACGTTTCTAGATCTGGAAAGAAGACAGTGACAACAATGATGCAATCTCAGAATCCAAAAGAAGAACAGTTTGTGACACCTGGTCAAACTCTGTCAACTATTCCTGAGGATGATGTGTATATGGAACAGGATGAAGATGTTGCTAATCTGTTTCATGAACTTGACACTGGGGATGGTCGTGTTCTTAAACTATTTCATAAAGACAAAAGAGTTCAACAGTATCATGCTGAGAAAGCACTTGTCTTATCTACTGGAGAAAATCCAAACATGACTACTGATGAGTTCTTAGAAGAACAGAACAGGATCTTTGAAGAGTTTGCAAAACATAATGAAGCTCCTACTGCAAGAAGAGGAAGAGGCAGAGGAGGAAGATACAGAAGTAGAGGAAGATTATCTGCTCAAACAAGTACAAGGCAAACAAGATCTAGTGGAATCAAATTGAAAGATGTTTCTGAAAATGAAAATAAGAAAACTCCACTATCTCTTGCATCAACTCCAGACAACATATTCAATGCTCCTGAAGAAATTGAAGAGGAGATTTTGCCTTTGAAAAGAAAGAGTAAGGTAGCTGTTCAATCTACTGCATCTAATGAGAAGTCAGTCGTTGGTTCAATTCCTGATGTTGTTTCTGATTCTGAAGAGGCTGAAATTTTAAAAGAACTTAAGATTATGATTCTTAAGGTTGTGGTTGAATTTCACAATATAGAAGTTTTTGAAGATACACTGGAGTATGAACAAGAAAACTTCAAAAGATTTGAGAGAGAAAGTGAAATCAGAACTAAAGCCAGAGAAGCAGAAAGGATAACAACCAGAGATTACTTAAGAAATGTTCATAGATCAAATAGGAAGTTATGGTATGATAAAGATAGATCTGTTCCTGAACATCAGCAGGATTATCCAACAAATGAGAAGAAGAAGAGTAAGAAAAAGGAGGAGAATAAGGTTGATTATAGGAAACCAGTTGTTTTCAAATCAGCTGGACTGATAAAAGAGTCTTCTTTGATCAATGAATTACTGATTGTTAAATCAGAGTCTACTACATTTATTGTTAAAAGTCCACCAAAATGGGTGAGTATGCAATCTGGTTTGAGAGGATGGGAACCTGGCACTAGAGGAGGAATTGGATATAGTCATGCACTGGTTATTTTCATTGCACAAACTGATCAACATGCTCTAGTTGACAAGATTGGGGATGAGTTAACTGTAGATCATCTCTGGAAACTTGAAGCTGTTGCTATCATTGCTGATTGTCATGCTGATGCAAAGAAAATAGAAAAGCTGGTGTACTTCATGAAAGATGGAAGTGTGAAGAAGATTCCTATTCATGAATTGTTGTGTAAATCTGCAAAAGAGCTGAAATATGTTCTGTATCTTCTCAGAAGTAAAAGAATAAATGTTAGTGAAAGAGAAGTTTACCACAATTGGTGTGTCATGATTTACAGGAAGATTAGACAGAGATTCATGGATGGAGGAACGAGGTATGATGGCAATTATATTCCCATGTACTTAAATTTAAGAGATATAGAGATTGAAATGAAGAAAGGTATAGCTGTTAGAGAAGTGTATCTAGGCATGGAACAACTGTCTCTAAATCCAGATGGGAAGGAAATTGCTTATGTGTTGCTAGGTGACTTAGATCTTCCAAGAAGCTCAATTCAGAATCTCAGGGCAGCTATCTATCAGATTAATGAGGAAGATGAAGAACTCAAAAATCTGAATAAGAAACTGATTCAAGTTCTTGAAAGCAAGGAAGAAGAATTGTTATCTGAATTCTTGAGACTGAATCTATTTTATCAAAGAATTTCTGAAACTGTTCCTAATGATTTTTAGAAGGTATTTTGTTTTGAGTTTTTGACATCTTGAATCAAGGAATTTGTGCTTTGTTTTATAAAGAACAAATTGGGGGAGATTGTTAGATATTGATTCAAGTGATGATCAGGATCTGGGTATTACTGATCAGATACTGATGCTGACGTCATCAGGAATACAACGTCAGTATTGGATTATCATCAGGATTAGAAGCTGGTCAGGATTTCATGAAGATTCTCATCAGACCAGAGATCAAGGAAGATTGATATGTCGGTTCCTAATTTGTAGGAATGCAGCTATCATACAAGATATGCATTCAGAGTGACATGTAATTGATTTAGAATATCTTGTAATTGATAGTGTAACTGTGTACTCTATATAAACACAGTTTAGGTTTTACATTATGTAATCGCTTACACGAGTTATATTGTAACCTAGCAGCTCTTAAGAACATAAGAATTTCTTAAGAGAGTTTTGTAACAGTTTTATATCAGAATTAATAAAGCTGTTATTGATTCATACTTGTGTTATTTGTTTTAAGTCGAAAATCTTATACAATTGTATTCAACCCCCCTTCTACAATTGTTATTTACTGGGCAACAGATACAAAGAACTCAAGAATTTATGGCAATTTAATTGCTTGGTTTAAGCTTGAAAGATGAGAAAGATATGATATTGTTGGCTTCTTTCTTTCTGTGTCCGTGTGTATCTGTTTGTGTTCACTGCCTTCTGTCTTTATATAGCCACTAAACTAACTGATTAACTCATAGTCATATTGCTGTTAAATATGACAATCCATTGAGCTAATATGACAATCAGTTGAGCTTGATATAACAATCTGTTGGCCTGATATAACAATCGGTATGACTATCCACTTCAAGTAATATGACAGTCCCTTCCAATATAACTTTCGGTATAACTATCCTTAGTACTTGATATGACAATCTGTTTGAACTAGATATGACAATCCATTCAATATAACTTTCGGTATAACTATCTCTTTGAATGAGATATGACTATCCAGTTTGAACTGAATAAAACTGTCAAACTTGAACTGAATATGACTGTCAATCTTGAACTGAATATGACTGTCAAACTTGAACTGAATATGACTGTCCAATATGAACTGAATATGACTATCCAATATGAACTGAATATGACTGTCCAATATGAACTGAATTTGACTGTCCAATATGAACTGAATATGACTGTCCAATATGAACTGAATATGACTGTCCAATATGAACTGAATTTGACTGTCCAATATGAGCTGAAAATATATATTTTCAGCTTATAATTAATCAAATGATTTGTAACAATCATTTAAATAACTATTTCTTTTACATATTAATTCTGATTTAATTAATCTAATAATTACTTTAACAAATATATTAATTCGGATAGAATTAATTTATTTAGTTAAATTAATTATTTGATTTAATTAATTAAAGGAGAATTAATACATATCCTTTAGTAGACAACACTTCACTGAGTACCACGTAATTTAATAAAGAACATACACTGGATTGTTGTTGACGCTCGATGTACTGTCTGGTTCATGAACGACTAACTCTAATCTTTGTTCTTCATTTTGACTTTAAACTGTGGTCTTTTTCTTTTCTTCACTCACTTCAATCATTCTGTACTGTCTCTGTCACTGTTGAAATCTCTGTCACTTTAAACGAATCCACTTCTTTAACGAATACTTCACTGAGACTTGATCAGATGACTGAGCTTCTTTCAATGTAGTAATTCCTCAAGTCTGTAGATTGACCTTGATCTTTTTCTTCTGACAGATAATACAATCTTAGATTCCTTATGACAGTCTATATACTATTTACTATTACAATTTTGTTTAAGTTGAGGTATCCTCGAAATACAGATAGGCTACATCATATGCCTTTCATTAAGGTACTTTTATAGATAAATTTAACTTTTTAGATATCAAAATATAATAAATTGTATAAGGTATCTGTATATATTATTAACAATGAATTTTATATTTTATCCATATAGAGTGGTTAGCATAGTGGTTGAAAATGTCACTTTTAAGTCCATGAGTTCAATTTCCAACACTCACTTTTATTTTTTTGAAATTAAATTATTATGACATTTTTGTAATTGCATAATAAATAAGGATATACTGATAATTTCATAAGCATTTTTTTTACAATTTTTGCCCTTGTGCTGATCAAAGGCCGAGACTTTTGGAAAATTGTATTCATTTGTAAAATATTTACCAGAAACGAGAATTATTATTCGGTAGTAACTGTTTAGAGCATTTCCAAAGGTATTTGCTAAAATGATTGTCAAAAGTAATTTAAAATAATAATTGGTTAATATTTATCGAACCTGTAAAGTGTCGTACTCCAATAGAATTGACTGTACTAATTAAAATTATATGTACAGCTTTGTTAAGCTCTTGCTCGATAAATATAGTTAATGTGACGAGTTTGATTATATTTTTACCACCTCTCTAAATATAGGCAATGTGAGAAGTTTGGCTATATTTTTACATGAAAAATTTATAGTTACAAAATTTATACAAATTATATATAATATTTGTCATCTAAGAATTTTTGTTGAAGATTTCTTATATTAGAGATGCTCTAGGAACTTGCATTTTGTCAAAAATATTAGAGATATATGCTCTTAGACCCCTTACTCAGCACTTTTCTTCATCACAAAAATTAAATAAAAAATTTAACGTTCTTACATTCAACTTTCCAGTGATAATATAAATATAATTTAGCAAAAAAAAAACTTTTAAGTGATAATATAAATATAAAACTCACACGTTGAATGAATGTGTAATGGTGTGTTTGATTATAAACAATATCAAATCTACTTTATCGTTAAAAATAATTTTTCAGCACATTTCAAACATTGTATAATAATTAATATGCTTCATCCTGCCTCCTATGAATGTTCAATATAATTCGAACATTTTAAAATATTATTGTTCATTTTAAATTTATGTAATATTGACAAAATTTAATTTAAAATCTCATAGACCCTAATAAATATCACAAAATATTCGAACCAAATAAATGTTTGGGTGAAAAACCAAAATACCCATATTTTAAAACACAAACACCAAAATACCCACCGGCGCTGGACACCGCCCAAAATACCCACCATATACGCATGTTGGACATGCGTAGCCTCATACGCAAGGCCAACATGCGTAGTCTTCTTTTTTTTTTGGGTATTTAGTGGGTATTTTGGGCGTATTTAGTGGACATGCGTAGCCTCATACACGCAAGGCCAACATGCGTAGTCTTCTTTTTTTTTTTTTAAAGCTAGCCAAGCATTCATGCATTGCGTATACCTTTTTTTTTTAAAATGACCACGCATTTATGTTATGCGTGTATTTCATTTGGTTTGTTTTTTTTTAAGTCCGTAAATATTTCTAAAACCCAAAATGGAAAGTTGAACCCCAAAGTTAATTGTTGAACCTCAACCTTAAGGGAATACAGATAAAATTTAAAATTTTTAATTGAAAAAAATTAAATCCGGTGGCCTGATTTTTAAACGCTAACGCGTTTAAAAACCAGGATAAATTAGGGTTTTGGGTCTAGGGTTTAGGGTTGTAAACAATCCTAAACTCTAAACCCTAAGTTCGTATACGGTTTATTCGTCGTTCCGAATATTTCTAAACCCAAAATGGAACTGTTGAACCCCAAAGATTAACCGTTGAAATCCCAAGAGAATACAAATAAAGTTTAAAATTTTTAATTAAAAAATTGAATCTGGCGGCCTGATTTTTAAACGCTAACGCGTTTAAAAATCAGGATAAGTTAGGGTTTAGGGTCTAGGGTTTAGGGTTGTAAACAACCCTAAACCCTAAGTTCGTATATGGTTTATTTGTCGTTCCGAATATTTCTAAACCCAAAATGAAAACGTTGAACCCCAAAAGTTAATTGTTGAACCCCGAAGGAATACAGATAAAATTTAAAAATTTTAATTAAAAAATGAATTCAGCGGCCTGATTTTTAAACGCGTTAGCGTTTAAAAATTAGAATAAGTCTAAGTTCATATACGATTTATTCGTTTTTCCGAATATTTCTAAACCCAAAATGGAACTATTAAACCCTAAAAGTTAACCATTGAAACCTCAAGATAATACAAATAAAATTTAAAAAATTTAAACCCAAAATTTCGAAAAATATTTGCAACAAGATGCTTAAAGATAAGAAAATATTAAAACTAACATGCATGCACATATCTCTGTTCAAAGTTCAAACCGAAGCAGCATGGTTTCGGTTAGTCACTAATAAAACAGAAACAAACAATACGCATCACCTTCATGTATATAGGTTGTATACGCATAACAATTATGCGTGGCCTTTTTTTTTTAATTTTTAAAATCCTATACGCATAACTAACATGCGTGGTCTTAAGAAAAATTTGAGGGTCTTGAATACGCATGTCACACATGCGTATTTAGTGGGTATTTTGGACGGTTCGCACCGCATATAGGTATTTTGGGCAATGAGTTCCCAAAAGTGGTGTATTTTGGTCATTTTCTCTAAATGTTTTTAGAACATCTTCAAGAATAATAACTATTTTTTATTAGCTAAAAAATTTATCCCCATTAATTATTGTATTCCTTAAAAAATGTTTACTAGCAAAAATTAAATATTTCAATTAATTAAATAAAATAATTTAGGTTCTACCTACCCAACAATTGAAGGGAAAAAAAACTCAATAAAACAATTTCTAGAAGGTCCGAAATAGACAAATAGGACATACAAAACATAGAATAATTACAGACTTCCAGTACTTACAATTCTGATCCGATTAGTTCCACCACCACTTCCTAGTTCCTGGTAAGTCTTCTCACTATACATACATGTTTGTATATATGTGTATACTCCTGCACACACAGATGATCTTGTAATATTAGGGTTACAACTAATTATCATGTCTTAAACTGTCCACAAATTTATTTTTTGAGATGGGGTTCATGTTCATGTTCAGATGGTTTATGATAATGGGTTCTGTTCAATTCAGCTTTTTAAATATGTTAATTGTATTTTTTCATCTTTGTTATTGTTGTTGTTACTGTTCTAATTCAAGATTTGTGCTCAATTTTAGTTTAATTTACAAATATAATGACAACTCTTTATTTTGTTTAAATTTAGTGTGTCTTGATTATAGAAATTATACTTTTTTGCGATTTCTGGGTATTGATTGGATGTGTAGTAAAGTAATTTGTGTGCTAGAAAAAATTTCAGGTGTGTTGATAATTAGAGGGTGTACTCAGGATGTCAAGTGGTGGGAATACACATTGGTGTTACCAATGTGGGCAGGCGGTTAGGCCTCGGAGACGTAGCTTGGTTTGTCCATATTGTGATGGTGGGTTTGTGCAAGAACTGAGTGAAGTGGTGGGTAATAGGCAAGAGGACAGTGGGGTTGATAGAAATGATAGTTTCAACTTTGGGTCTACAGAGCTCGTTCGGGACCCATTTGGGGTTAACGATGAATTGGCTAATTTTATTAGGCAGATGTTGGTTGGGGGAAACTCGGGCTTTGGCGGTCGGACGAGATCAAATATGTTTCCCGAGTTTGTATTGCATGGTCGTGGTCCACAAAGGATGTCGAGTGATGATACATTTGAGTTTTTATTCAATGGCACTCCGCTTATGAGGGGGCAGCAGCATGCTAATTTGAATGAGTTTCTCATGGGACCTGGTTTGCAAGAATTTATTGAACAACTTACTGGGAACGGTAGACGGGGTCCACCTCCAGCACCTAGGGCTGCAATAGATGCTATGCCCACTGTTAAGATCAGCCGGAGGCATTTAAGATCGGACTCACAGTGTCCAGTTTGTCAAGAAAAATTTGAGTTGGGATCTGAAGCAAGGGAGATGCCGTGTAACCATTTATATCACTCTGATTGTATAGTTCCTTGGTTGGTTGAGCACAACTCATGCCCAGTCTGCCGTGTGGAGCTTCCTCAGGTTTCAGGCAGTGCTCGTGGTAATAGAAGGGCAAGTCATCATAGCGAGAGCGGCAGCAATAGTAGCAACAGTTCTGAGAGCAATAATAGTGGACAGAACCAAGGAAGGAGTCTGCTATCGTCATTTTGGCCGTTCCGCTCATCAAATCAAGGATCTGAAGCAGGGGGAAGTAGCTCTAGAGCTCCCTACGACGAGAACAATGGATCAAACTATGCTGCTTGGCCTTTCCATTGACGAGGTTGTGTATGCTGCCTCATCTCATTCCTATTTTTATTCACTGTTTTGTCATATATTTTCTTTTGTTTTGGGGAGGATGCTGCTTGCCTTTCAGTTGATGAGGTTGTACGCTAGGGGTGTGCATTTGGTTTGGTTAACCGAAAACCGGACCGGATAATCGAAATAATTTTGGTTTGATTAACAATTTCATAAAATTTCGATTCGGTTTCCGTAAGTGTTTTTCCCACATTTCGGTTTCGGTTAACTGGAAAAATAATTCAGTTCCGGTTAACTAAATGCACAGCCCTAGACTGTTTGCTACAACATTCCTATTTTTATTGACTGTTTTGTTATATTCTTTCTTGTGTTTCACAGAAGAATATGGAGTCGTAAAACCTTCTTCCAGTTTGCCTTTTGTGACAATGGTGTTTTATCTGGTGTTTTATCTATTTTTCTTTTTGTGCATTGTTTGACATAGTAATTTGTACTTCTAAATATTGTTTCAGTAGTTGAATTGGTACATTCTTATAAATTATGGCCAACTGATGTCAGGTAAAACATGTCATGTGGGGTTTAGGTTTTGACATTCTCATTTAGCTTTGCATGTATGCTTGCAGGGCAAGAAGAGAGATTGAAGTTGGCCAAGTGTACCTAAATTCCTTTGTCAAGCATAGAGCCGTGGTTCCTCAATGTAGTAGTGCACTCTGATTTTTCTCGTGCTTCATACTGAACCTTAAATGTCTTGTTTGCTTGTTAAACTCTAGTTTTTAAATGTAAAATAATTGTGCTTATACATTACTTTTGTCGTGTTATGTGTTGTGACGACGGAGTAATACTTTGAGTTCTGGCAAAGCATAAATTGTGTTGAATGCCAGCTTTTGGTTCTTCTATCATGAACTCCTATAGCTGAAAAGAGTTGCACATTCCAATTCTTTGTTTTCATCTTAGTCGGGGATGTCTTTTTCCTGCTTCATAACAACAGCTTTTGACACCTTTTTGTATAATATCCTTGCAATATAGTAATAGTGAGAACCAAACACAGAAAGTTCTTAGACTGAAGGATATGATTCTATCTGAATTGTGAGGTTTTCCTGAATGGTCCACCTGTTTCTTTTAAGGTTCATGCTGTGATCTTTAGGAATGAAATTTTGTGGAGATGGGAAGAAAAAACTAATTGTGGTCAATACTCTAAAGTTACATATCTTCTTCATTCGGGATACAGCCCCTTCAAACTACTGATCAATCCTAAGAATTCAACTGAATCCAAGATTCTGGTTCTTTTCATTTAATTGACACATATTATCATAAAAGAAAGAAAGTACTATTTTAAGTCTTTTTTTCCTACATCTTTGTTCACGTCTAGAGATGCTCACGAATGAGGATGTTCGGATTCATCTTTGATTCGTACCTACCGGAATGCATACATATAAACATACACTACTCTACTCTTGAATAAAAATGTGTATTAAATTAAAAATGTGAACATTGTAATACTCGTTACGCATCGAAATATACCTAAAACACTGTATTTATCGATGGTAAACAAGAAACCATGTGAAGCATGAGCAAAAAAAATTCAAAAAAGGACAAAATATTTAAAATAAATAAATTAGCCAAGTACAACCAAGTTATTTGCTGTCACATAGTTGTAGAAAAGATCTCCATTTGTTGTAAAATAAATCTTGAGCTACACCCTTATACACTACTTGAACACTACCTAGATTATAGGACTAGTATATTACTCTATAAGAGTTAAGTTCTCTGGAGACCAACATTTGAGTGGAGATCGTGGAGACCATATACATTATGCACTCAAAATATTGTAAACCATATATATTTGCAAAGAATGTTCAATGAACATTATTAATTTATTCAAAATCTTAAAAATCATATATGATTTGCTAGCAGAACGTATTGTTCTGTATTGAAGAACAATACGTTCTGCAATATTTTGTTTGCAGAACATACATGATTTTCAAGATTTTTAATGAAATTTGCATGTAAAACATATATGTTTTCAAGATATTCAATGAAATAAATGTAGTAGTGATTTTCATAGAATATGATTTTCAATGAATAGATTTTTGCAATGTTTTAACTGATATATGGTCTCCGGTCTCCATTAAAAAAACTGGTCTCCATAGAACTTATCTCAACTCTATCAACTCTATAATTGTATTTTTTATTTTCTTGAAATGGACCCCGCCAGGGGCACTTTTTTTAATGCTAATAGTATTTTAGTAGTGCATAAGGGTGTAGGCCAAGATTTACTCTTTGTTGTCACGTAAGTTGCAACTCTGTAATTGTAGAATTTTATGAGTATTGCTATGGAACCCAAAAATTCTTCCCAAAAACATGTACAAAATGATTTGGTAAACAAGTGGAATGTTTTAATTAGATGGTTGGTGTGAATGCAGGGAGTCCCATTTCATTATTATTTTTATAACCAATTAAAAGCAAACACATATCATTTGGAAAAAAAATTTAAGAAAATTATTGGGATACCTAACATTACTCGAATTTTATTTCCAAACGATATCAAGTACAGTTCAATTATTCTAAGAGAACTACATGTACTTACATTTCCTGTTGACCCGGTGAATAACAGATGCAAAAAGATCATAGACTCGACATCCATCCTAATATCCTTTGTTTGAATGGGAAAAGGCTGATTAAAGGAATGGTATAATACAAGTATATAATGAAAAATTGTAAATAAATCTTTGAGATTGAAAAATAATGTGAAGAGGCAAGAATTAAACGATAAAAATATGGGATCGAAAGGGAGGATCATTCATCCTCAATAACATTGTAGGAACGATGAAAGAATTTAAATTATATATATTTACTAGCACAATTGTGCAAAAAAAAAAATTCAATTCCTCCAACTAAACAGAGTAATACATTACCCGAAATAGGTACAATTTAGTTTTGAATTCTGCGATTCCATTAGCAAAAACTACAAACTACAAAGCCAAGACCCAATTTCCTATGATATCTGAGTGAAATCTCCCGTTAAATCTGCAATATCCCTAACTTACATCTCTCATTAGCAAAACCAGTTTCTAATCTAATGTAATTGCTAACTCAAACTAATCTCTAAGAATAATCTCAGTGCTCGGCGGAAAAATTACACATTTGTAGTACGCTGTTAAATGCACAAGGCACACTCACCAAGTAATAACTTCCTCTCGCAGCTCCTTGCAATAGGCCAGACAAAAATTATGAAGGTTGGGCTAGAAAAGGATGCCTTGTGACATGGGACTCGGGAATGTACAGTGTTAATAAAGGTTTACGGGGTTACAAACGCTGGAGAATGGTTGTCACCTTGGTCGCCTATGAATCTCATCATTAAGAAGACGAACTGCTACATCACGATCACTAGAAGATTTATTGTTATTTAAAATTGTGAGTAGTGAATGTAGTTCTTGTGGATTTGCCTTTCTAAAGAGGCTGCACAGTACTGTATCAACTCCAGCAGGCAATTGGTCACCCTTACAAGCATTCACATTGTTCATTTGTAAGTTCCCACTATTACTTGAAGGTGGTTGTGAATATTCTGCAATCTTCCCAGTGGTACGGGATTTCCAGTACTCAGTGGAAACTCGGTTATGGTCCATCTTTTGGATAACCTGCCAACCAGCAAAAAGACTTTTAAAAAGAACTAGGAAAAGAAAACAATTATATGGAGGGGGGATGAACAGTTAGCAATGATTCGTTTGATAAAATCCTCCACAGAAGGTGTTAAAAAATGCTCTATTGTTAGTAGCTGTGCTTCTGCTGCCGCCTGCTTATTTTTACAATTTAAATTCATCTTCTAGCCACAACAGCTCTTAGTTTAAGCAAAAAGCAGTCAAATAAATGACCATCTTTGGTCTAAATATCAAACAGATCCGGTTTCCATGTTCTAACAGTTCCAAAAGAAGGTTTACCTGCACAATAGCTGGCAAGGTGAAACCAAACATTTCCACGCCGTCAAGACTTCCTGGGGGCTGCAGAGGTGGAAGCTTTGGTTTCCCCAACTTGTGCTGCTTTGCGATTTCCTGATTAACTCTCTCTCTCACCATTTCCCAGCATCTTGTGGCTGACATGTGAGCAAATACTTCCTTCGGTGAATCCTCCACAGAAACCTGTAAGTATCAATGAAGAAAAAAATAAGTTGCAAGTGAAAGTAATCAACATAAAAGAGAGGGGGGAAGATAGATTCAAGTCATAGAGCGTATATGAGAAAATTGTAACTAAAAGATTCCTCTGCTCTACACATTTACAGGACGTCAGATCTCTGCTGAGCTTATACTCAGCAGCACAGTCTTTTGCTTTCGTAGCAAGTAAAATAAACACACATACGCATATACAGCATATTTTACTACTGACTTCTACTGCCTTCTATAGGAGGTGGCTGCAGCTTGCAGTTTATTAGTACAAAAACCAATGTATCCACAAGAAATGAGCTCACTAAACAGAGTTCGGACTAAAGAGCAACTATGTTGGAAAATAGTTGCTGACATGTAACAAAATGTACTCCTGTCCGTAAAGTAGATCAAGGTTTGATTAAAAGTAACATCAGGAAATATCCATATTGAATATAGGTTCAGCACATACAAATAAAGATCTCAATACATCATTCAAGGGCAAGCTTAAGGTTCTAAAGATCAATCCTTTAGACTACATTCTGGAATCGTAACAAGTAAATAAAATTTCAAAGGCAAAGACCAAAGAGTAAAATAAGGTTCAAATAATCAAATGCATACATATACATGCATGAGAGATATAGCCATACATACATCCGAATATGGTCAACTGAAGGACATATATTGTACAAAATATATATATTCAAAAATATACACCCAAACAAATAATATACAGTAAAAAAGAATAAAACAGATGTTTACCAAAGTAAAAAATATTGCCTACATCCTACTGTATTTACACTTGACCAATTATTATTATGCTATGATCAAGTTCAAATTTTGAACATTGTTTGGCAATGCATACATGTAAGTAAACCAACTTACCATAAACAAAGGCCGATCCCGTCCAATATCCAATACTTCTGATACATAATAGCACGTAGTTGAAGGATGTAAGACGCTAATGTAACGAACCCGGCTTCTGAATCCTGCAACGAGAAAAAACAAATGACTAACTAATTGAGTTCAGGATCTTCTTTTTAGAATAAAAACTGTGCACATTATTAAACATACCCTTGGGGTATATGCCCCTGCTGTCACACCAAAACTTTCCTGATTGCACCACACCATATTCCAACGGCTCCACAACGCAGTTGATTCGCCTCACTACCTTAGCTATCCGAGGACCCTTTTGACGGAAGTACCTGTCCAGATTATTTTCTGTTGATGAACTAGTCACATTGTCACCTAACCGTGAAGATGAATTTGTCAAATGTGTATCCTCCTTATTAGGTTTATGACTGTCACAAGGCTGTGAAGACTGAAGACTGCCCTCTGCACTTTCCATTTTACAATTGTCAATCTCTCTCACATTCGAAGGCTCCGTGCTTGGAACAATTTCTTTGACTCTCTGACATTCAGTTTTGGTAGAATCTGAACTTAATATACCCTGATTCCTTGCTCCATGGAGACACAAAGTATCATCTACACTCACCAAAGCAGCATTAGTCATCCGGGTATTCAGGAGGGAAGAACCAGTATGATTATTAGGGCTTGAAATAACACGAGAACCTGACAGCTGCTCGCCAACTTCTTCATGACTTGTACATATCTGTTTTTCTTTAACTGGAGGTTTTATATCTGACTCGTCACCCTCATCATCGCTGAGTAGTATTACCCCATTTACATCTAACACTGCAGGCTTCTTCATGTCCTGCTTCTCTGTGCCAGCACTGGCAATGTTTAATTTGCCAGGATTAGGAGGTATATGTACAAGACCTTCTCTCTTGACCTCCAAAGTAGGTTTTGTAGCTTCAGTTGCTTGGGAAGGGCGACATGTAGATAATCCCGTCATATTTTTCAGTTGTGCAAACTCCCTCACGGCTTTCTCTTTCTTTGGTGAGCTTGTCCCATCAAAAGCTTTGGTTGGATTTGTAGTATCTGCAAAATTTTCTTTCAAGTGATGCTGTTTCAAATTCACTAAGGGCTGCATTGAACTCGTCTCCCTTGCCACTTGTCCTTCTGGGAAACAAGATAAATTACTTATGTGCCCGGGGACTCGTGCATTGTCTTTTGACACAAAAGAGCTTAAGGCCAATCCAAGATCTAGTCTAGCCCATCTGTATATTGCGCTCAGTTTTCCTTCCAAAGCATCAACCAAAATATTTAACTCAGTGATATCATACCGGAAGAGGAAAAATTTGGCACCCCAAGAACAAGAGCACAACTGCTTTGCATGGTTCAAGCAAGCATATTTATCTGGTGAACAGTATTGACAACCTGCTGCAGATAAATGCAGATCAAAGAAACACACACTACATTCTCTCTCACTTGTGGCATCAAAACCATTCTCCATCTTCAGTGACTGCGAAGACTTGCAAAGAAAATCCCTCCTAACTTGCTCTATCTCAACACGTGCCTAACCAAAAAAAGAGTTCATTCAAGATTACTTCTTCGTCCTACATTAAATTGAAGATGCTATTTTTCGTATCTCATTTCTGTGAGTGTATACTATACTATACAAAAATAACAATTAATCTCTCATGAAATGTGTAATCATATCATGTCGCGGTTTTCTTACTATAGCAAATCTAATATAATATATATATAATGTATAAGGAATATAATCCTGTATTAAATAATGTGTATACTATAATAACATTTCCATTACTACAAATACCTTGAGAGCTTTGGACAAGATACCATCCTTTCCACAAACATCTCTCCATCTTAAGTTATCTAAAGTATTCTTCCGTAGTAGATTAATTTCCCAATGTGCTTTAACTGCATCTCTTGCAGCACCTAGTAACAGTTTATCGTGCGAAATAGATGTCTTACGACCCTGCTGACGATACAGCTCTATAGCATTCTGCCCATGAGGTAACCAGTCAACAGGGGCTACATTTACTGCCTCTGCACAATTGAAGCCAGAATTAAAACCTGCGTGATAAGCTCGAGGGAAAGTCAAGACGAACTCTCCAGCATTTTGAACACATCGGAAAACAGGTACATCGTCAGATTTTAGTATGGAGGGAGAAAGCTGAGTGACCTGTATAATAAATGACAAATTTAGTAGTCAAATAATAATAGAGGAGCACATATACGAGATTAAACTCAAAAACCATATTAAACTATACTACAAATAAACTTCACATAAGATGTCCCCATCAGGAGATTCAACACCATCATAGTGTCTAGATCATGCTAAATATATATTTTCAAGTATATGAGCTTCACACATATTTTTCAGGTGCACATACATAATTTTCCGAGTGTATACATACATAAAACCCTCTTTCCCAATAAATTTCTTCAACAGACGGGAAATCCAAGCTCCTGAAATCCCATGACATGGTCAAATTTTACGTCCTCACTTTCAGTTGATTCTAAAACCAATTTACCCCCCCCCCCACAGTAACAATTAAATTCCCCATTTGGGGTTTCATAAAGCTCCTGACTTATGGCTTATAAGGCCATAAGTTCTTATGGGGGGTGTTTGCCAAAATAAGTTTTAGCTCAACTTATAACTTATAAACCCATAAGTTGAATGTTAAGAATTTTTAACTTTCAACTTATAACTTATTCTCGATATACGCAATATATAATATCTTTCAAATCTTCAAAACCTTATATCTCTCGATCCGTTCATTAGAAAATTGATATGTATATATCAAATTTCTCTATTCATCGAGATCTATCCATTGATATCCATTGTTATATATAAAAAATAAATATTTTGAAAATTATAAAAAAAAGTTAACTTATAAGTTCTGATTTACCCAAACAGTCTACTGATTATAAGTTCTGATTTACCAAACACTATAATCTCTGCTCTACTCATCACTTATATAACATAAGTGCTTATAAGTCATAAGCTACTTATTTTAAGATACCCCAAACATACACTAACTATTTTCCTAATTATCAAGAGTGCTATATGTCAAATTCAAGATTAGTTTATATTCTATCGGTAGAACCAGTGAGACTGTAAACAGAAGGTTTGCTGTTTACTTTGGGTTGTAACCTGAGTCATACAATAACAGCCAGACATTGACGATGTCAGATTGTCCAACAGCGCAGTTCGATGTCAGATGACAATGGGAGATAAGTATGGCAAGCAATCGCAAAACATTTCAGTATTGCTAGAATTAAAAGAAGCAACAAATGCTCACCAGCTTGTGAAGCAGGTCAGGTTGTTCTTCAAAAAGGTCCGGCAAATGCTTCTTCATAGCTGCTTCTAGTTTGAGAGCATCTTTCCCCGGAACACCATACCACATTTTTGGAGCACCCCAATGCATGTAATTTAAAGAATATAAGTGGTGATCTTCAACATGCTGGTCTCGAAACAATAATAACGGAGAAAGTCAGTAATCATCATAGACAATAATAGTATTGGGAAACAATTTTACAGTTCAATTGGCTTTTAACATTGCCGTAAACAGCCATTATTGTAATAAATTCCATATCCCATTAACCAAACAAAATGCAATTAAGATAGCAGTTTTGTCTCACAAACTCGTACAGCAAGTAAGAAGGGAGGAGGAAGATGATAGTTTGAAGCAAAACTGTCTGACTGAAAATTGCATGATTAGACCAATATATTTCTGGCCTCACTCATTAACTGGTCCCTTTGTCTACAATAAACTACCAAATTTTTTGTTGTGAATTATCACACAAAAAAAATGCCAATTTGGGGTTCACTTTATAACAAATATAGGCCAGTTTGGGGTTCACTTTTTCCTATATAAACGTTGGAAAAGATACCTAAGCAATAAATAAAGTTTACTACAAAATCGTTAACAAAATCAAAAAGATAGTGATACTACTTATCTTTAAGGCTGTCTTCAATTACATGTATATGTATGCAAATATCAAACACTTGAAAAACAAGAATATTGACCTTAAAAGAGACATCAACACTTGGGCAACAATGATTCTGTCTATTTTACTACATCACATACATTAATCTGTGTCAAAAATGACTTCAAACTTGTCAAATTTAAGCTTTCTATACACACACTACTGACAATTTCTTCCCAAGCAACTCTTTAATCTCAAAAGCCTAACATGATAAAATGGAACATTCATCAGCAAAAAATAAATTTTTCCATGAATAGTTTTTAGAATTATATAACTATTTTGTAACATGAAATGTAAATGATGAACTCAATTTCATGGTAATCAAGTGAAATGTCTCTAAAGTAACAAGTTAAGTAACAAGATCAGAAGAAGCTCTGCCAATGAGTATAACATATCCAAGGAGGCATATAGAAGTGCTTTTACACATAATAGAATTAAACATCCTCCCAAAAGTTTGTAATTTGACTGTCAAAAATTTCAACAGAATTAAAACTTAAAAGTTCCTAATCTGATTGTCAAGAATTTGAATAAAATTAAAACTCTATGCAAGAACTGAGCAACCACATACATCTGACAGATTAGAATATACTCAACAAACACCAAATGCAGACATTATGAAAGCTATATAATATTGATTGCATATAGAAGCCACCGTGTTTCCTTACCCAACAGAAAGACGAAAAACACATTCCTATGTACAACCAAGGGACCAGAACGCCAGATATATCACTGCTTTCATACGAGAGAACAGAGCCAGGAAGCCTAGGGAAGTTATTCAAGTTCCAGCCTGATTTAACATACTTCTCATCTGAAGAAGATACAGTTGGATTAGACACTTTGGGAAAGCCGCTGCCAAAAACCCCCGTTTCCAAATCAGCCCCATAGAGCACCTTAAATAGAACACATCAATAATTATTGAAGTTACTAAAGAAACATAAATCATCAGAATTGACAAAATTAATAAAGAAACAGAAAATGCTACACCACACTTATGATACCTCGATTTCTTCAGTTGGCTTTTCTACCAATCTCCAATATTCACCCTCTATGTTCTCTAATGTTGGTTCCCGCTGCTCTTGTGGCTTTGATTTGTTACCTTCCACATTTGCAATATTTCCACGGAAGTATTGTGATTTAAAATGATCAGCATACTTCTGATATGAATCCAAAGTGAACTCTGGACCAGCTTCAAACCCGAATCCAGCCTCATAGTTTGCAGATTCACTGACATCAGGCATACCAGTGCAATGAGACCCAGGATCTATTGCAGTTTTCGTGCATCTTCTCCTCTTCCTCTTTTGGTTATTAAATTTCAATATCTTACTCATCGAACTTCGATTTTGAAGTTTGTCAACCCTCTGAACTCGGGTACTGAACTTGGATGTCTCCCATTTATCTTTTTGCGTAAGGGGACAAGGAGGTTTCCATGAAGGAGGTGGCACAATACGACAAATACCATATGCCTCTGCTTTATGATGTATGCTTGCAATATATTTTAAAGTATCTTCGAACTCCTGTAATTTTTATGAACAAGCAAACTATATCTTTAGTGTTTCACGGGAAATTTATATATAGGCGAACCGTAATAATATATGGAAAAAAGAAGCAAATATATAGTAAGTTTACAAGTTGCAACAGACCTCTTCTGTCGGGTAGAATACAGGAGCATCTTGAACTTCAGGCCGGCAAGCTCCTTCGGGACGCCATCTAGCAGTGACCTGGTGGAGTAATTAAAAATTAAAAGCACATAACAAAAGACAAAAAGAACTTGAAATAAGAACACAGTTACTAAGCATCAGACAGCTTTGAAGAGACCAACCTTCTGGCAGTTGCTGCAATCTTCACAACCACGAATAACCCCTATTGGGAGCCTAGGCCTCAAAGGATGACTCTGCAAACATATACAGAAATAAGAAGTTCAGAGACAACGAGATCAGCTTCAAGTATCTCATAAGCAGAAATCAAACAGACTTGTATTTTCAAAATACTAATTTCACTACTTGATAGACCTGCTGCTCAGAGTCGGACTCATCTCCTAAATTATTATCATATAGCCCATAATTTATCCATGGTTTTCGCCTAAGGGACCTTGCCGTCTTTACATCATCACTACAATCAAAATCTGTTTCCATGTTGGCTGTCTGTGATTCTACAGCACTTGCAGAGACAGAACAACTAGAGGTCCTCTCATTATCTTCCTCTCTTTTCAATGTAAAGGTTGCGAGTGCCTCAAAACCTGGTGGAATGGATGGAATATCCATGGTTTCTTCTTTCACGCAGTGCCTAACAAGTTCCGTTCCCATCAGTTACTGCAATGCCACGTAAATTTATCTAAATTTTGCAAATCAGAGAAAGTGCTCAATATTCAACATGTCCAAAACAAAAGTCCTACCTAACGACCAAATATACCAGCAGAAAATGATTTACAGAAGCAACGACTTATGTGGCAAGCTTACTAAACATCCACGCCCTCCTCTGTAATGAAACTCGGTACTGTTGAGATTGTACGGTATTTTCAGGTACTTACTTGGCCAATTACCAAAACATGTCCTGCATCACAAGATCTGGCCAATAAGCAAAAAATGAAAAGGACATAGCACATAGATTATTGAATTTAAGATTTATCAAGCAAAACATGAATACGCATTTTGTAGAGTTATAGTTACAGTATACACACACATCTACATGTCTAAGATCGTTACTGTAAAACATCCTGAAACAGCTGCCAAAGCTTTCTGATTAAATCGTAGATCAAGTAACAAGTTAAAACTACAGAAATCAGGCAACTTAAAATCTCAAAATTATCACATACGCAATATAAATTAACACAAACTACGTCTCACACCAAATTCATAGCATTCATCCAGTTCTGTAATCCTACACATCAATTCAACTTAAAATTACGTATAATTACATAAAAATCCAATAAAATCAGCAACAAAATTCAATCAAAAATACAGATCCACATGCACACAATACACACAAATCAAACACAAAAATTCTAAATAATTCAAATAAAACCCTAAATACATACATTCATACACAAAAATACAGATATATTCAAAAATCAACATACACACACACACAAACACATATAAATTCATCCAAAACCCTAATATCTCAAACATAACACAAACAATCAATCATCAAAACAAACTAACCTCAAAAAAATAATTCTAAATACATAAAAATATACCTACAATCAGATCTCAAATAATCAACCAGATCTACATACTTTAATCCATATTTTTAATCTCAATATTTAAATTTAATTTAAACATATTCTTAACCTTTATCAACAGATCTGCATGCAATATACATGTACAAATTTTAAAATAATTTTTACGAGAGAGAAATTATATACCGCCGGAGAGATAGAGATTGATGCCGGAGAGAGATGAACCTAATCTTGACTTTTACTAGTTATGTGTATCCAATTTTTTTGTTTATATTTGTGAAACGACGCAGTTTTGTTTTAAGTTAGTTGGTATAGTACTAGTTGTTTTTAGTCATGGTTACTCAACCCTTGGTGTTGGTCATCAGATAAGTATTCAGATGTATTGATATTTATCTATTGTATGGTTTTTAAAAAACTAATAAATATTGTTTGTGCAAGTATTGTGTGTGCATGAATGCTTTTTTACTCGTGAATATAAATTGCACGGAAGACTAGTCGGTTTGGGAAAATATGTGGGCGGAGCTCGTGGAATTGGGAAGATCAAGGGCTTGTTTGGCCAATACTTAAAATAAGTTTTTATGCACTTATTTTTTGGAAAAGTTTTAAAAAATTTTAATTCAATCAATTAATTCTCGATTAATTCTCTGTAAAGTAGTCAATTAATTCAATTTTTGAAATTTGATTAATCATGTGAATTTATTTAAAATGATATATTTAATTATAAATTAGATTAATATATTAAATAATATTATAATATTCGATTAATCCTTCCGATTAATCCCCGATTACCCGATTAATCTTAAATCGGTACTTCAACCGATTTTTACAACCATGTTTTCGGGTAAAAATTTCATATTTTGATAATTTCTTTAATATAAGTATTTAATGTATGTTACCGATTTTCATGTTTTTTTGATAATTTCATATTTTGATACTTTTTTTAATACAAGTATTTAATATTTTGAAAACATTTCCCTGGAAAATATGTTTTGTGTATTTGTTTAACATTTTGAAAAATGTTTTCCAAATTTTCATGTGTTTGTTTGATTTTTAGGAAATGAAAATCAAAATAGTAGAACTTTTCCTGCATTTTCATATGGAGGAAAATTTGTTTAACAAAAATGATGAATTTTTGGAAAATGACTTCCCCTGAGAAAACATCTATTATCTATTTAATAGTACAACAAGGGGTTCTGTTAGACATTTTATTCCACGTAGGATCAGTTATAACTCTGTTATCCCTCCGTTATCTTCAAGTGTATAACATTGCAACCCTTCTACCTTCCCCTACTTTTAACATTATACTTGTGTCTAGCGCCAGTAACCCTAACTAACATCGCATCCATTTTAAAAAGACGATGACGAGGCTGTTTCTAACATCATTCGCACTCGATAACTGACCCACATCCGCCTTTTCACGACCAGTGTAAAAATCATCGCTTCCATCAGGTAAGGATATGCTGATTTTTTATAGCTGATTAGAATGGAAACATAATTGATGTTGATGATCTTTCAAGAACTATATATATATATATATATATATATATATATGTGTGTGTGTGTTTTTATATCGAGAATACAGAAGATGATTCCTCTCATTATTTGACTTTGCCTATAGGTGTTCCGTGTTCAGTGCAATGATTCCTGAAATCGTCAGGTGCGCAAAGATTGTCAATTAGCAGCAGCAACGTTTGTCGTTCTTTGGTGATTCCTCGAGGTTAGATTTCTTTCTTTCCTTTAGCTAGCCAATTCAAAATGATTCCAAGTGATTCTAACAAATTAACTATCGACTAATTCAATTTGAAACTAGAAATATAAACTAGAGTTTGATTTAATACAAAATTAGAACTAAATCGATAATAAATTACAAGATAGAGCCCCAATTCGAGGAAGAGGTCGCCTCCCAAAACAACTCAGATCTAAACAATATTTTTCATGCCTTACTTAACCCTATCTCATTCTATTTATATCCCTTAAGGTGAAATTCCCATTCTGCCTTTCAAGGTCAATACTCCAGTCAACTCTTCTTTCTCTTTTATTTATTTTCTTCAACTGTCTGACACCTGTTTTTACCCTTCCTCCTTTGAAATGTCAATGTTACTGCTGGGCCTATATGATTCCTTACAGGCCAAGTGATCCATGTGTGTTGGTTGAAAAGTACAGGTTTTTGGTGAACTAACTCAACTGAGGGGTACACTTTCTATTTATAATCGCACTCTTGAACGATGTTCCTCATATTTATAGACAATACTAATGTTAATGTGTTAGGCTTGTGATTGGTTGTAACTTTACTAAACATCATATTTGTGCTCCTCATCAATTATTAACATTCTTTAGATTCTTAATACATGATTTATTACAAAATGATTCCAACTGATCCATGTGTGTTGGTTGATAATGTTGTTGGTTACGTGTGTAGTTAAGTTACAAACATGCGTTCTTGACATTGTTACCCTTTCGTCATGGTTTGATGATATATTCGGTATGCTACTTGTATTCTGCAGTTTACCCAACGCTATGCACCTTCTCAGTTGTTCTCACTTCCGTCATTACATTTTCCGCCAGCCACAGTCATATCAAAGTAATTAACATACAAAGAATGGTGTTCCGTCAGGTATTAATACTCTTTTTTTCTTCTAGAATCTGATTCGTTGCTTTGACATCCTATAATTTTTATTATTAAGAAATTTGGAAATTTGTCAAAATCAGTTGGATGATTTTTTCCAAGTCTGCAACTCTCTTGCTATTTTGGAATTGTACTATGACATCTTTCACCCAAATTAAAGAATTTGGTTTTGAACAACATTCTATTTTTAACTTTTACTGACAAATTTACATGCATTTACCTTAATATTGTTTTACCTTCTAATCTTCTATCATATTTAGGTCTATCTTGCAGTGCAAGCAAAATTCCCAATTCATCTTTTGGCAGCCGCACTATAAAGAAGTGCCCTTATTCTCATGACATGGTTGCAACAAGGTTAACTCACACCTTTTTTTAAGTTTGTTTTTCTCTTTCATTAATTTTTCAGATTTATGTTATACTAAAGAAGTTTAAAGTAAAAAAATAATGCATTGTAATAGGATTCTTAATATCCCACAAGTGGCAAGTGGTTAACACTTTAATAAAAAAATTTAACTAAGATTCGATCAAACTATTATAACGTTTTCGAGTGAATTTATCCGAATTACATGAATAAAGTACCCCATGTGCTTAACGACATGTGTATGATCTGTTTTTGATATTGAGCAATTCTTCAACTTTTTAGTACTTCTGCCAAGTGCTACCTGTTGGAACTCAATTGTTAACTCTGAATTTGTGAAGGGTAGACTCCTGATGGTTTGTTTGCCAGGTATTTGATTGATGTTCAATCTACAATAGCTATAATAACTCTTTACCAGGGAAACTGACAAATTATATAGAGCAAACAAATTAGTAAGGGGGAAAAAGGTAGACTGAGGTTAGGTTAGAGGAACTGACAATAATATAAAGAACAAGGTTGGAAAGAAGGTTCTGTTTAGCACACCATAAAGTAAAGGTCTGGGCTATGCAAAGTTTTGTTATTTGAAAGTTTACTTGCAAACTCTAGATTCAACCACCACCAAATGATTCGTCTAACACTCTTGAGACACATAGAAGCAAAAAAATGGACAATTACTTGAAGTGGTAAAAATCAAACTACCTCTTTGCATGCTAGAAGATTGCAAGATATGCAACAAATTAGTGAAGTCGCTGCATGATTTATTGTAATATGTTAGTTCTTAATATAGTCATATTCTGGAAACCATCAAAAAGGTTTAACAGGTCTATAATCATTCTGTTTTCTTTTTGTTATTACTGTATGTTATTTGTGTCTATGAAATTTATATTTTCAGCCAAATTAATAATTAATTAGGTTGTTAATTATGTGATTCTACATATATAATATGAATTGTGTCTGTGCAGTTCCTCTACAATCAATTGTGCCCTAACTCCCTCTCCTCTGGCACAAGAGTTTTAAGAACTTCTGCAGAACATGAGAGCCTTTACAAGGCACATATAAATTCATACATAAAGTTATACATGAGTTATCCAGACTATCATAGTTACAGGTTTGTTTTCTAATTAGGGTTTTTGGTTTTAACAAGTATGGATAGTCCTTGAAAGAAAGATCTTGTCAAGGGTGAAATTTGTGTAAGTGGTTTAAGTTTATTGAGGAAGGCAGTTTAGGAATCTAGAAGTAGTGCTTGCCCAGGCAATAGTTGATGGAAACAAGGTTAATCGCATCGATACCTATATGGCTTCAAGTTCGCATTTTGTAATGGATCATGTATTAAGAATCTGAAGATTGTTAATAATTGATGCGGGGCACAAATATGATATTTAATAAAGTTACAACCAATCACAAGCATAACACACTATATTGCTTATTGGATCATTGGACGTTAAAATTATGATAAATGTACAAGAAAGATGAATGTACAAGTCAGTCGGTTACATCTTTCTATTTTTGTAGCTCATATATGAGCAGTTTGCAGCATGCCTGCTATGCTATCTTTGTTCTTACTTATGCAATCCAGTAAGCCTCTTCTTTTTTCCCTTCTTTCCCGGAATTTTTAATTTTTTACATGTTATTGCCGGAGTTGTTGTCTCATGTGACTGAAGTTGGCAATTTTCTATTATCTCTAGCATAATGGGAATGTCCTTTGCAGTCTTTAGTATTCTGTTTTGTATCCTCATACATCATCTGGAGGTGATATACTTATATGAGTTTTTGCTTTTTCATAATTTCCTTGGTCCAAGTATATTGAAAATATTAAAAGATACAATTGATCTTTAATGGCATAGTAAAGTATAAATCAGAATAATATTTAAAAAGCAATAAATAACTGAAAAAGAGTAAAAACAAACAACATATATGTATACACAACAACAATCAAATTATAAGATATAAATCTTAAAAGAAGAAACTGAATAGATCTGTGTGTATACTCATATCTACAAAGGAAGTCAAGTGATTATAGGCAAGTAAACTTGTATAATTGGTTATAGTATACCGCAAAATACACAAGTTTACGGCCATACTTGGCAATTAGAAAAGATGGAGAGAAAGGTGGGAAGATTCTTTGTCTCTCAGACCTGAAAGATTTCTATATTCGTATATTGAATACAATGGTCAAATTCTGAGTCCATGTTATTTGGGTCCGAGGAAGGTGCTCGTGCTTAATATTTATGGTTACTTTAATATTGTATGCAAAAGAAAAGGGTCTTGAATCCTCAGTCGCAAATAGCTTAATTAGGTGAGGACATCAATTCACAAAACTCTACCTCAAACTGATGTGAAACGACTTATTGAAATATTAATTTGTATTTATTTATGTTGTTAATTAAGAATAGATTTTATTGTAATTTATTAGGTATTTAGATAAATAAATTAATAATAATATCCTAGCTAGATTATAGTAGTTAAACAATAAAAGGATTTGTTTCCTTTATTAAGAAGATTCTTACTTGATGGCTAAGTTTAGCATTTATTTTATAGACAATAATCTTCATTACTGAATAGAATTTGAATGATTAATTGAATTGAGGATTGTTCTCTCTATTGGTTACGATCCATTACGAATCCTTCTCTTATGCGGTTGTGAAATCCTAGGGTAACATAATATATAGATATATAGATATGCGATATATTTATGTGTATCCACCTGATGCTATCATCTGATCTATTGATGTCATGCTCTTTACAACTAATATAGTGGACCAGTAAGTTACGAAGTGCTACTTTGTTTTCCGACGACCCCAATAACCTACTAAATGATATGCATGTTTCATAGGCTTTGGTTTATCGAAGAAATAAGTTTCTTACTTGTTTTGCAACCAACTAACAGTAAGTGTAAGTATTTATGTGGTGCAGTTGATGGTTGTGACTAAACACATTTTGTCAGTTGCATCGTTGAGTGATAAATAGTGCTTTGGAACGAGATGAACTACATACCAAAAATTGCATATAATGATAGTTGATACTTGATACTGAAACTGAAGATTTGGGAGCCAAAAAGAAAAAAGAGAATTACATTACTTGATGATGTCAAATGTCTAGCAGGTAAGCAGTAAATAATCCCACTCTGGTGTCCTTAAATCTGTACACTTAGTTGGTTGAGGTATGTTGTATATGTGCTAAATTTTAAAGTAAGTGTACAATACGTCAATACCTAAATAAGCTTATGCTTGACTATTAAAAGCATGAGTTGCCCATGATGCATCTCTCTGCATGGACTAAAAGTGAAGATCATATGCTGTATATGTATGTGTTCACTGTTTAGTAGAGCTACTAAATATGTAAAGAAAATATCCAACTATACCAGTTTCAACAACTAGGACCAACATGAACTACCAAATAAAGTATCAATTGAAGTTACCAAAAACAAATGGGCAGAAATCAATAATTTACGCAGTCTAGCGCATGCCCGTGCCTTGCACGGGCTATAAAGCTAGTTTTTCAAAATAATAGAACTTTTTTCAGAGAAATTTTTTTACGAAAATTTATTTCTGAGAAAATTTTTTTCAAGAAATTTTTCCCAGAAATTTCTCCAAGAATTTTTTTCTCGAGAAATTTTTCTCCTAGCAAATTATTTTTCCCCCTTTTTCCGAGACCATTCATCCCTAAAAAATTTCCCGAGAAATTTTTCCCAAAAGATTTTTCTAAAGAAAATTTTCCCGATATTTTGTTCTCTAGAAAAAATTTTCTTGATAAATTTTATTTGGGAAAAAAATTATGGAAGACATTTTCCGCGAAAATATTTTCCTTAAAAAATGTTTTCCATAAAAACAACTTATAAAGAAAATATTTTTTCTTATAATATTTTCAAAGTAAATTTGCAAAAAGTACTTTTAGCAAAATAATTATCCAAAAACCTCAATAAAAACTCATGCATCTGCTGAGTTGCATAATTAATTGTTTTGTACTTTTGTTTAACAACAAAAAGTAATTTAAATAAATAAGTATATAAATGAATAAAAATGTGAAAAAACATATTAAAATAAAAGAAGACAAAATTTTGTATAAACTTCAACGCAAAAATAACAAATACTGAGATAAAAAAAATGTCTATTAAGATCGCTAATATATTAATTATTAATTTAATATTACAAAATTTGACGTAAAAAATCATTACATAGTGATATGTATAGATGGTCCTTTTTTTAGTAAAAGATTGTGAACAAACCGCACATGTTTCAAATCATATGTAATAATTACATGGTGCTACCTTACAAGGTTAGATTAATTTCATTAATAATTATGCACCGTCATTGCCATTACGTTGCAAATCAGCGACTCTATCGAGCGAACCAGCATACATAAGCCTTTCAAATACTTGCATCGGTTTAAGCACCACCACCCTCAATGGGATAAGTCCTGTTTGTTAACCCCGGGATAAGAGAATTTGCACTGAATGCTTCATGTAATCTTTATCAGATTGTTTGGTATGGACATCAATTTTCTGGATGATTCCTTGATTTTTCTTCTGGACGACACCTACTTAAATTATCAGCTGGATGGTTCAAAACTTTAAATCATGTGTATATTCGTTATACATTTCTTTTTTTTTAAAGGATGTATCTTCGTTATCTAATAATAATTAACAATTTTAATATATCATTTTTATATTTGTTTTTTTACTTTTTGTTAAATAATAATTAATTTTAACTCATGCGTCTAACTAAAATTAATTACAAATTTTAATATTTCAAATAATTTTATATTTTATTATTTATAATAAAATAATAATACATAAATGATTGCTTTTTAAACTAATTTGAGACAATGTTTTCATATATTATTTTATAACTTTAAAATTTAGTGATTATATTGATGTTATATTTTATTCATAATTACAGTATCGCATAATAAAGATTGTTCTAATTTGTTTAATAAAAATAATAATTATTAAATGCAACATAATATATAAATATCGTCATTCAGATAAATTTTATTAAACAATATTTGTTCATTCATCATTCAGAAATTTTATCATCCAGAAATTTTAATCATCCATAAATTATCATTCAAATTTAACAAATGACCTCTAAGTCTCTCTCCCAACATTTAAGTGCTGTTGTTGTTAATACAAAATATAAACTTAACCCGATAATGGGTATCAGGCCTTATTAACGGATTAACAGAGACCTGATGGGTCATTAATCTATACCGCGTGTGACAAAATAACACATGTGGAAACTTACCATGTAAAGGTGACTTGCTCCTAAAGAATAGGAGTAAAGGCCTAATTAAAATAAAAGAACTACGTGGGCTTGATTCCTATATAAGGGACCCGTTTGGGAAATCTTATTTTTCAGAAATAAGTTACTTATTCTGGAAAAAAGTAAGGAAATATGTATTTTTTTCTGAAATAAGTAACTTATTTTTGCAAGATAACGAATATTAAACTCCCCATACACATTTTTCTCTAAAAAAAGTATGTAAATATAATTTTTTTTCCGAAATAAGTAACTTATAAGTTAGTTGATCGATTTGCCAAACGGGCACAAGGATACGTAGGCACCTTGAGAAGGGATCCGAAATTCCATGATCAATTAGATAAATCCCTCAAGTTCAGCCCCAAATGTCATAAACCCTATATTTTCCCCCAAATATTATAAACCCTAATTTTTATAGCTCTATATGAATACCCAATTATAAATCTTAATTTGATGTTTTGTCCGTGACGAAAATTAGCATCAACATTTGGCGCCGTCTGTGGGAATCGTATAGAAAAAATACACTACTACCATCATCAAAGTAATTTGGAATTTTCCAAGACTAAGCAACCGATGTTTGAAAGGTTGCCACTAGCGTGAAGAACTGATGAAGCCTCGAAGAGTCGGTACATAAAGCTACCCCTACGTTTCAAGGGAAGTTTTATAATCTAAAAGATATGTCTGTGTTATACAATTTTCTTTGCTTGCCATTGTGCTTAAAATCTTACATAAATATGATAATATAGTTTGCATGGATCTAATATTTAAGATTCATATTGCATGCTTGATACATGTGTTAAAATATTATCACGCACAAAAGGTTATATTTAACTATTAGTTGTAGAGCGTGAACATACATGTGTTTATAAATTCTGGTGCATATAATAAAATTGAGGATCTATCTGATTATGCCCTCAATGGTTTTATTCGAATCATGCACATATGCAAATTAATTTTTAGTCGAGCAATACAACATGATTATAATTGTGTTATATTATGTTGGTATAAATTTAATAATTATAGGCTAAGTTGCAACATTGTAGTTTTGGTTTTATCCTAATGTATAAATCTAACAATGTCGTGATATTTGTATATGGACTTGAAAATAAATCGGTCTAAAATTTGCAAATAGCTTAGATGCAGGACATATGTGATTAAGATGAAAATACATGATCAATGTGTAGTCAAAGCAGAAACACAGTTGATTTGTGGAGGATACATACTCAAGCCAAGGTCTCACTCTCTAACAGTTGCGATGAAAGAGAAGAAGCAACGGTGCTTTTTCATAAAACAATTCTGATGTCTTGTCATGTGTAATTCATGTACACGCAAAAATCACCTCATGTTCTTCCAAGATATCTATCTCATCATCACATATTGAGCCCCAAAGTTCATTGGGCTAAAGTGTAAAATCAGAAGCTTAGATAAATTATATAAAAGAAGCTCTTGGCGGAGCAAAAGCTAAAAGCATGGTGGGTGACGCAAACATGGAGCTAGAAATGACATCTGGATACAACAAATAGCCTAACTATGTAAAATAAATTGACCTCGTCTATAAATAACGGGGCAGTGAATCACATGCCATTTAGAAAGATCTTGAATCCCATTTTCAGTGCAGAAAGCGGTTCGTGAAATAAAAATTTACGAAAGGTTATGGTTGTTTGTGTGCCATGTTGTCAAGCTGTCCAGACTTGCAAAATTCATTCACTAAGCACGTTTCTCCCTCATCAAGGCAATAAGAATTTACTCTGCACGGACGAGTGTCCTCGATGCGAAAGAGTCACCTTTGCATAGACGAGTGCACTCAGTGCCAACGAATCTAATCCCAAACTCTGAGCAACTGGGTCTAGTAAAAAAAACAACTGCATGTAGAGGGAACACAGAGGCATCATTCAAGATAAAGATGGGAGACAGCAAAATGCTTAACTTTGCAGAATAAACTGCTCTAATATGGAAATATCTAAGCAATGAGTTATATGCCGCTGGAAAGATCTTGATGCTAGTTTTATATGCAACAAATGGTTTGTAAAAAGGACGTCTCTACAGAAACTTATGACTATAATTACTGAAGGTGTGCCTAGCTGCTCAGGTTTGCAGCACTACTTCAAATATGCAAATTGCTTCTACATTAACGTAATCTTGCAAGATCAGCTCATGTAAGAACAAGCCTCTTTCAAATTGCAAAATCTTTTTTGAACAAGGATTCAAGCACTGGGTTCAGAATTAAAAGTTGCATGACAAAATCAAGTAGTGATAGGCAGGAATAGCTTCTTAGCCAAAGTCATACCAGCCAACACCGTGGAGTCAAAAGCTCGACATACCAGCCAACACCGTGGAGTCAAAAGCTCGCTTGGATCGGAAATTACATTCTCAGCACTTTTTATAGTCTCTCACGGATTAAACTCCTGCAATTACACAGTAGCATATATGGTCAATTCAGTAAGTTGCAACCGAAAAGCATGGCATCAACATTTAGCGGATTTGTATTAGCCAACAAGACCAGCCTAATGTGATGAATTAAATTAGTTCAACTGGGACAATTCAGTTAACAGTGACACCGTTTGGTTCATAAATGTCTTAATTTTCTGCAAACAATGCGATCTCAATGTTGTAGATGCATCAAATCTCATGCAAGACTATTACAAACATCAAAGTCTGTGAATGTTTAAATTCAGAGGAAGAAGAAACCTGGAAATTGAACCGGAAAATCAAACCTGTCATGGAGCAACTACAGTTGACATAGTATATAGTAATTCTTTGAATAAAATATGGAAAACACATCAGGCAACTGCTTGTTCATCTCCCCAGGTGCAAAGTGACTGCATTCCCGATGATCTGTGAGACTCAACTACAAGGATGCAATCAAATATTAAAAGGGCGGTAGAAGCAATCTAAATGCTCAATATTATGTCAAATAATAGCAGTTTCTCGAAAGAAAATCATATTGCTTACAAGAGGGTGGATCAAAATATTTAAAGATGGAAAGCAAGGTTGAATAGTCCAAGTGGTTAAGGGTATATCAACAGGAGGATGGGTGTGATCTTCATAAACGCAGTGCCAAAAAATTTTAATGTTTTCCCCAAATCAAAATCTCCTACAAGACTACCTAGAGTTGCAAAGGAAAAAAATACAAAACATGTACATCTATTGCAGCGGGGAATTTAAGCTCAAAATCAAGGCAAGGAGGTCATTATCAATTACTCATCTCTAAGAAGGTTGAAATAATCAATGTGAATGAAGCAACGTGACACAAAAGATGATCTAAGAACTGCAAAATGCCTAACTTTGCAGATTAAACTGCTCTAATCCAGAGATCTCAGGGCAATGAATCATATGCCATTACAAAGTTCTCGAAGTTTAGTTTTTAATGAAAAAAACTGTCTGTGAAAAGGAATTTTCTACAGATATTTACGGGAGTTTTAGTGAAGGGGTGTGCAGCTGTCCAGATTTGCAACAATTCATTAAATCTGCAAAGTTTCTTCTGGAAAATGATAAGTAAAAAAACATAAATATGATGTATTTTTTACACCAAGAGGTCCAGGACCGGAAAAGATAGCAGCATGAGAACAAAGAGCAGCTTGATATGCTTAAAAGGGGGGTATGAGTTCGCAAATTAGTCTTGCACGGAAACAGATGACTTGATTACAGAGCATAGACTTCTGAAGCTATCAAATAATCATGGTTCTCAACAGCAAACAAATATTACGGCTATAGTACAAATAAGTGAATTCGGCACAAACGAGTAAACTCGGTGCATGCAAGTAGACTTGGTGCAGATGTGGCAACTTATTTCAGACTCTCAGATAAAATTGATACAAGGCCCAAGATGTAGCAGCTGACGAGAACTCTACACGAAAATAACCCTAAAATCAAACTGCTAGCATTCTGAACATCGAAATGGCACATGCTGAATCAGTAGGGTGTAAAGACTTGTATTGCTTTAAAGCTTGACACTGAGAGGAGCCTACAACAGCCGTGATATATATGTGTAAGGCGTAATTAATTCAGATTTCAACCAGCACAAACATGATATGCGGATTAGCAAAAGTTGAAATTTACGAGTTAACCCATAGTAGCTGAATCTAAAATGTTATTTGAAGAAACTTCTTGGTTGGAAAAAATGTAGTATTTGGAGTGCATAAATAGCAAAGTAGAAATATTCCTGGCAAAAACATACAAAGAGATCATGTGTAGATGTAAAAACCCAACATGAAGGTACATTGATGGATGGAGCTGCCTCCAGTTTTCAAGGAAGAGAAAATGATGCTCTGCATTTGCTATGGTTCACGAGAGCAAATCAAAAATAAAAACTATGCTCCTCTGGTGCTCCTCAAAGAAAACTCTTCAAACCATTTGGTGGAACCAACCAGAGGAGTTGAGAAAAAATATAAACAAAATCATGGAATTGGGCACCTCAAGAAACTGAAAATTTTGTTGCTGGAAAAGCCAAAGGCAGTCTGATGCTACCTGAAATAGGAAAAAATGCAGCCGAGTACAAGCTATTCTACAGCATATTTACTAAATATGTTTACTAAGCAACTAAGGCCAGCCAAACAAATTCACTCTCCCAAGCTAGACCAGATTGACGAATAACAGATAAGTGTTCCTTCTTGGCACTTTATATTTATGTTTTCCATAATTTTGCAAATATGTAAAAAGCAATAATATTTTGAAATTGATGAGCTAGAATTGTCAAATATTGTTTCTCAAAGGGCACTACAATCTAAAGCTGACACCAGTGACGAGCCTTTCTTATAAGGACAGTAAATCGCTAGGGGGCTCCAATTCACTTTAACTTGCTGAAATGATCCATTATCCTCATTAACAAATTTATATCTTGGAGGCGAGAAACTGATCAAATCCTTGATCTGTGATCCGTCGATGATCACATGGGATAGTAAATTAATCGAATCCTAAACTTGTGATCTGCCCTAAATTAGTGATGTATAACTTCAATTTTGAAGTAATAAATCACTTGGGGCATAATACATACATTTTAGTGCGCAATCTGGATCAAATGTATTTAACTACACTTTGAGGATTGGAAGCACAAATTGAACCAAAAATTGCAATTAATGCTACGATGGTTCGTATATCGGGGATTTTGAACCCGGAGATGAGAAATTGGTAAGTAGAGTCCTCGGACAATTTTGTGACTTACAGACAACCTCTCATCAATGCGCAAGCAGAGTCAAGTATGATTTTTGATTTATCGAAATACATGATGCTTGGAAGCATACAATGCGCAAGCAGACTCAAGCATGATTTGGGCCCAAATCAAATTGTTTGGGGCTTGGAAGCAAGGGCGTAACCATAAAACCTCTCACAGAAGTTAACTTGTGGAAAGGCTTACAGGAGAAATATCGAAAAATATAAAAGATATATCCTCATCTCTATATGCTTAAATCATTTAAGTATCCGATTCAGGAGCTGGTCTCTGGATCAGGAGAAGGGACTGTGGGCATAAATAGGCAGATTGCCAATATCTATTTGCTTGAAACATATAAATACCTTAGAACTGGGGACTAATCCCTAGAGGTTCCACCGAAAATATGTATAGGCATAAAATAGAAAAGCTACAAAACCTAAGGTCAAAGACCTTTGTACAAGTCGACCTAAATCTAAAGATTGAGGGAATGAGTCTAGCTACCATGATAAGTTAGAAAACTATGCTACCTTATAGACATGAGAAAGAAAATCAAAGTCAATATAAAAATTGTGAAAACATACTTATTGATGGAAAAATACTTGAATAGTATTCACTTAAAGAAACCTTCAGTAAATACTGGGGACTTGTTAATACAAAATATAAACTTAACCCGATAATGGGTATCAGGCCTTATTAACGGATTAACAGAGACCTAATGGGTCATTAATTTATACCGCATGTGACAAAATAACACATGTGGAAACTTACCATGTAAAGGTGACTTACTCCTAAAGAATAGGAGTAAAGGCCTAATTAAAATAAAAGAACTACGTGGGCTTGATTCCTATATAAGGATATGTAGGCACCTTGATAAGGATCCGAAATTCCATGATAAATTAGATAAATCCCTCAAGTTCAGCCCAAAATGTCATAAACCCTATATTTCCCCCCAAATATTATAAACCCTAATTTTTATAGCTCTATACGAATACCCGATTATAAATCTTAATTTGATGTTTTGTCCGTGACGAAAATTAGCATCAACAGCTGTGTTGGAGAGGGTTCAAACCCTTGACCTTGCAGTGAGACACAAAGCAAGGTCATGCCACATGGCACATGAGCTAGAGCTCATTGGTTGTTCATTTTTATATCTACATTTTTCTAATTGATATTGTTATTCTTCCTCATACACTATTGTATATTGTTAAGAAACTTAATACTGTGTTCCAGAAACTTTTTTTGAAAAGAAAAGAAAAGAAAGGTGGAAAATATATTTCCACAACTTGTTCCTGAATAATTTATTTGGAAAGAAAGGAAAAGAAAGTTAAAGAATAGGAAAGAAACTCTTACAATGTGTTCTCGAAACAAAGAAAGAAAAGAATAGAATAGAAAATTGATAATCTTCTTTTCTCTTCAAATATTTCCAAAAGTGGGAAGAAAATTTTGGAGACAAATATACATGAAATTTTTTTCCAAATCTTTAGAAATCAATTCTTTTCTCTCCTAAAAAGTCATTCAGGAACAAGTTGAAGAAATTAAATTTCTCACTTTCTTTTCTTTTCTTCCTATAAAAAGTTTATGGAACACAATGTTAATATATTTGTCTCAAAAATCTTCTTCCCACTTTTGGAAAGATTTGGAGAGAAGAGAAATTTTCTCATTTTCAATTCTTTTCTTTTCTATCCTAGATTCGGGAACACAATGTAACTGTTTGCTAATCGAAAATTTTTCTACAATTTGAACTTTAAATAAATAATATCATTTCCAGCCTAATTTAAATTTTCTCGATATAGACTTCGTTGTCATTTTTAACTTGGTTGTCCACCTAGATTCTAAATAAAAATACATAAAATCTCTCCATTAGAAAATATGTAAATGGAAAGTAAAATTTTTCTAATAATTTTTTTTTAAAATTAAGAAATCTATTAGTTAAAAAAATTGAGAAATTCAAAAATCTGATTGAGATGATTTGAAAAACGCCACATCACCATCCTGTTATTTAACAGAATTAAAGAATTTAAATTATAAATACTAAAAAAACTTACATGAATATGAAATCGACTCTTCTACATTACTTCTAAAACCTCTGAAAACATAAAAGGCTTAAGTAAAAAATCATTAAAACATATAACCTACACAATTATTAGACAAACATGACAAAAAACGAATGGCAGGAGGAACTTATAAGATTCTTACAACTTGTTCCTCGAAATATATCATCTATGAATATGATAGTTATAATTTCTTGCATTAACAAATATTTCGAAGGGTACTTGTGAATTCTGTTATTTGGTAATTTGTTTATTCAAATTTTCTCTTTTAAAAAAAAAATTTCACTTCGAGAAAAAGTTTAGAAGAATATTGAGATGGTAGTTTTGGTTTCATACATTAGCAAATATTGATAAGATAATTGTAATTTTTAGTGTTTATTTATTCAAAAGTTTGAGAAAATTAGAAAAATACATTAATATGATTTGAGAGATATCACATCACCACCCATGTCTTTTCCTTCAGATAATAGGTTTAGTTTTCTACATTAACAAATATTTCGATGGTAATTGTAATTTTTAATATTTGTTAATTTGGTGATTCAAATTTTGTCATTTTTAGTGTTTATTATTTCAAAATTTTGAGAAAATTAGAAAAATAGATTGAGAAGATTTGAGAGATGCCACATCAATGTCCCTCTCTTCTCCTTTATATAATAGTTTTTATTTTCTACATTAACAAATATTTCGATAGTAATCGTAATTTATAATGTTTTTTAATTTTTTTAATTCAAATTTTGTCATTTAAAAAACAAATTATTCAGATGGTAATTATAATTTTTAATATTTGTTAATTCAAGTATTCTCATTTAAAAAAAAATTGATTTCGAGAAACTGATTAGGAGAACATTAAAATGGTAGTTGTAATTTCCTACATTAGCAAAAAATTATAAGATAATTATAATTTTTACTTCAATAGAAAGTTTAGATGGTAGTTTTAGTTTTCTACATTAGCAAATATTTATCAAGCAACTATAAATTTTTATATAGTCCAGCTAGTAATTTCTAGCAGACGATGTCAACTAGTGACTCCTCTCAGGGAAGAAGTCCAGCTAGTCATTTCAATCTGATGACAATCGTTATGACGATCGTGATTTTTATTATGATGATGATGGTCATGGCATTTTTATCTTTCATAATGAAGAAGATGTTGGGGAATATGGGTAATTACTTGGATTTTTCTGAAGTCGTGTGAACACTTTCAGATTGAAGTTATTTGTGGTTCACCCAAATAATTCAATCGGATAAAGTCAGAAATTCTGCAAGAAGAGAGAATGTGTTTTGTTGTGAATTTCAAATAAACCAACTATGTGAAAATGATCAATGCAACACCTATATATAAATGTCAACAGGTGTGTCTGTTGCCAATAGACACATCTCAAGATGTGTCTTTTGCCAAAAGACACATCTCATTTCCAACAGTCATGTCCAATGCTAATAGACACATCTCAAGATGTGTCTTTTCCCAATAGACACATCTCATTCTAACAGATGTGTTTGATGTCAATAGACATGTCTCATAAGCAATAATACTAAAATCATAACGAACTAGAACAGAGCATGCACTCCGCATTCTCCCGACTTGTTCGATGTAACATTACGATTACATTGATCAACTAGTCAATCCAATTACACTAAAATATCCAACAATCCTCCCCCATTTTAGCGTAATCCATGATTAACTAAACAAAATCACAACAAACAACAAATTTATGCATAAATGAAATATCGTGACGATTGAATTTCACATTAGTATATCACACATTCCAAATATTCGAATACCAATGTGTCACTATGGATTGAACCTTCGTTATTCATAGTGAATACATGAAGATAATATACACATAAATTTACATTCTCAAATGTTCTTACTTGACACTATATTTTACTAGCCTTGTGTCATAATCCTTCATAAGCATATCAAAGCCAAGTCCTAGCTTCTTGAAGCGGCTAAACTTCATGCTCATATAGGTAGTTCTTTTATTCTCGCACCTGCATATGCAATTTTTCAAAAGAACTATTAAGAAGATAAACTTCAACCTCCTTAACTTGCAGGTCTGAACACATACCTTGGGATGATAGTACTAATGGGTTCCAATCTCTAGATGTTAAGCTTTCCACATTGAATTCAGCACCTAATGTCATATTAGGTGGGAATTGGGTATTTCAACACGAGAGGTTTTTGATGGACTTTAATCCCATCCCTACAGCCGACTTGTGCACAAGATCTCTACTCTACCCTTTGGTTAGATGATCGGCTAAATTGTGTTGAGTTCTTATAAACTCCACTGATATAACACCATGCGTGATAAGCTCACGAATCATGTTGTGTCTAACACCTAAGTGTCTAGACTTGCCCTTGAACACTTGTCTATAAGCATTAGCCAAGGCAGACTCACTATCACATCTGATAGATATGGGTGATATCGGTTTAGGCGACAATGGAATCTCATAAATCAGATTTCTTGGCCATTCAGCTTCTTTACCAGCCGCTGATAATGCCACAAATTCAGATTCCATCGTTGAATCAGTAATGCAACTCTGTTTCTTCGATGCCCAAGAGATAGCACCTCCCCCAAGAAGGAATACCCATCCACTTGTGGAAGAATGATCTTCCTTATTGGAAATCCAACTTGCATCTGAATGACCTTCAATAACCGAAGGAAATCCAGTATATGTCAAACCATAATCCATGGTTCCTTTCAAGTATTTGAACACTCGGCTTAAGGCTTGCCAATGATGTGAACTTGGCTTGCTAGTATACCTACTAAGCTTTCCAACAACATAGGCAATATCTGGCCTAGTGCTAATCATGGCATACATGAGACTACCAATAGCCCTTGAGTATTCAAGTTGAGATACTACAACACATGTATTAGGTAGGAGTTTAATACTAGGATCAAGAGGAGTGCTAACGGGAGAACAATCCTTAAAGTTAAATCTTTTCAGAATCTTCTCAATATAATGAGATTGAGAAATTGAAATACCATTGTTCTCACGCTTGATCCTTATACCAAGAATCACCTCAGCCTCCCCCATGTCTTTCATATCAAAATTAGATGACAAGAACTTCTTGGTTTTATCCACTTGATTTTGGTCAGTACCAAAAATCAACATGTCATCCACATATAAACAAATTATAACTCCTTTACCAGAAGCATCAAATTTGCTATATACACACTTGTCTGCTTGGTTGAGAAAATAACCGTTAGACAAGACCACAGTATCAAATTTATCATGCCAATCCTTCGGTGCTTGTTTCAGACCATAAATTGATTTCTTCAATTTACACACCTTGTTCTCATAACCAGGCATAACAAACCCTTCGGGTTGTTTCATATAAATCTCTTCATCTAATTCACCATTCAAGAATGCAGTTTTCACATCCATTTGGTGAATGACAAGGTTGTGTATAGCATCAAGTGCTATTAACAACCTAATAGTGGAGGTTCTAGCAACAGGAGCATAAGTATAAAAGTAATCAATCCCTTCTTTGTGTCTAAAACCTTGGATTACCAATCTGGTTTTAAACTTATCTATGGTACCGTCCACCTTCATTTTCCTTTTGAAGATCCATCTGTTTCCCAATGCTTTACAGCCACGGGGCAGATCACTCAATTCCCAAGTATTATTATTCATGATAGAATCCATTTCATCTTGGATAACTTCTTTCCAGAATGCAACATCCCTAGATTTCATAGCTTTGCTAAAAGTATTTGGATCCTCCTCAATAACAAAACAATATTGGTATTGATATTCAATTTCATCTCTAGAGCCTTCTACTAGATAAAGATGAAAGTCATCTCCAAAAGACTTTGCTTTTCTAGCTCTAGTGCTTCTCCTTGGTTCAGACGGTCCATTCACATCTTCAGTAGAAACCAGTTCCTACTAGAAGAATTCTGAAGCATGTCCCTTGGTCTAGGTATAGATGTAAATCTGTTTTCATCAAAAATGGCATCTCTTGACTCGATAATCGAGTTCACAGATACATAATCATTAGATTCTAACACATAGAATCTATATTCTATAGAATGCTCAGCATAACCAACAAATATGCAATCTATACCTCGTTCACCCAAGTTTCTTCTTTTGGGTTCAGTGAGTCTTACAACTGCTCTACATCCCCAAACTCTCAGAAAACTCAATTTTGGTGTCTCTTTATACCAAAGTTCATAAGGGGTAATCTTATTCCTCTTACTATGAATTCGATTTAATAAATGACAGGCTGTAAACATAGCCTCACCCCAAAAATCACTCACTCAAACCCGAGTAGGATAGCAAGGAATTAACCATTTCTTTCGAAGTCCTATTCTTTCTCTCTGCCATACCATTTTGCTGTGGTGTATAAGGAGCCGTGGTTTGATGTATTATACCATTAGATTGAAAATAAACCGGATCATAATACTCACCTCCTTTATCAGTACGTAGATTTTTAATCATGGTACTATGATGTAGCTCTACTTCTTCTTTATAAATTTTAAAGAAGTCAAGAGCTTCATCCTTAGCATGCAATAAATATACATAGCAATATCTAGTAGCATCATCAATAAAAGTAGCTACATACTTTTTATTTCCTAATGATGGTGTAAAGTGGAAATCACACAAATCACTATGTATTAGTTCTAAAACATCAGACACCCTATTAACCTCTTTAAAGGGCATCCTAGTTATCTTTGTTAACATGCATGTTTTGCATTTTTCATTGTCCAAATCAAAAGCAGGTATGAGACTCATTTTTGACATATCCTTTATTCTTTTGTAATGTACATGTCCTAGTCCAGCATGCCATAATTCTGGTTTGTTCAAATCATTGCTAGTACTAGTAGAAGCCATGCAAGCAGAATCGTCATTAAATGGAGTATTTACATTCAACATAAACATACTATTGCACAAATAGCCAAAGCCAACAAAAGAACCATGTTTTGACAATATATATTTGTCACTTTCATAAACTTGTTTATATCCACAATTGTTCAATACAACACCAGACAAGAGATTCTTACGAATCCCAGGAACATACAACACTTTATTTAACAATATACATTTGCCAGAAGTAAAAACTATCTTGACATTTCCTAGTCCTTTGATCGGTTCAGTTACAACATTTCCCATCTTTAAGATAGATCCATCTTCGATTGGTTGAAAGTCTATGAACCAACGAATATCTTTGCATACATGACTCGTTGCTCCTGAATCAATCCACCAAGCAACATTGTCATCCTGCACATAAAATGCCTCAGATATTAGTGACACATAATTCTGACTAGAATTACAATTTTGCATTAAAATCCGACCTTGTTGCATTTCTGGATCCTTGGATCCACTTGGACCAGCTTTTTGCTTTTCTTACTTGCCTTTACCAACCCGACAATCCTTCTTGAAATGTCCAGGTTTGCCACACTTCCAACATGCCATCTTAGGCCTTTTGTTGGAAGAATTGTTGTTGTTTCCTTAAAACTTTCGTTTATCACCCTTGCCACTCTTAGAGTTCTTGGAAGATCCACCATCTTCAACCATATTCACAGAAGAGTTACCGACTTGGTTCTTTCCCTTAGGATTATTCTCAATTTCTTGAGTCCTCAAAGCCTCTTCAATTCTGAAGTGACTTCCAAGTTGAACCAGAGTCATATCATCTTTATTATGTTTCAAGGAGTGTTTAAAATCCTTCCATGATGGTGGTAGTTTGTCTATAACACCAGAAACTGAGATAAATTCATCCATCTTCAGATTGTGTTGGGCAAACTGTCCCAGAATCCTTAACATTCATTATATTGTTCCATCACCGGTCTAGAATCGACCATTTTGTAATTCATAAAATTACTGAGCAGAAACTTCTTACTAGAAGCATCTTCTGCCATGTACTTGGATTCAAGAGAATCCCACAATTCTTTTGCTGACTCAATATTTTGGTATATATCAAAGAGGGAATCAAACATACCATTTAAGATGTGGCCCCGGCAGATGTAGCCATCGTTTTCCCACTTGCACCGCTTCCTAGTCTGTTCAGCGGTTTCATTTTCGATCATTTTGGCATGGGGGTACTTAGAACGTACACAACCTTCAACGTGGTCAACAGAAAATGCATCTTCTAAAATCCTGACCCTCAAACTTGTCCAACTTTGCAAACTTGCTTGTCATATCTTTTGCAGATTCTGCGTTCGCCATCTTCAGAAAATAGATGACTTCAATCTTTGTTGGGGAATATGGGTAATTACTTGGATTTTTCTGAAGTCGTGTGAACACTTTCAGATTGAAGTTATTTGTTGTTCACCCAAATAATTCAATCGGATAAAGTCAGAAATTCTGCAAGAAGAGAGAATGTGTTTTGTTGTGAATTTCAAATAAACCAACTATGTGAAAATGATCAATGCAACACCTATATATAGATGTCAACAGGTGTGTCTGTTGCCAATAGACACATCTCAAGATGTGTCTTTTGCCAAAAGACACATCTCATTTCCAACAGTCATGTCCAATGCTAATAGACACATCTCAAGATGTGTCTTTTCCCAATAGACACATCTCATTCTAATAGATGTGTTTGATGTCAATAGACATGTCTCATAAGCAATAATACTAAAATCATAACGAACTCGAACAGAGCATGCACTCCGCATTCTCCCGACTTGTTCGATGTAACATTACGATTATATTGATCAACTAGTCAATCCAATTACACTAAAATATCCAACAGAAGATGCTAGTTCTTGGTAGGAAATGGACAATCCGGAAAAGTCTAGTTCTTCTAGTTTTATTTTTCATGGTAGACAAGATGTCAATTTTTTGATTGAAATGGACTATCTAGAGGAGTCTCGTTCTTCTAATTCTAACGAGTCCATTTCTTTTGAGGAGTCCACTTCTTCTGAGGAGGAATGGTGGTAGTGTTTGGAAATTAACTTCCTATGGTTAACTAAAATTTGTCATGTCACAACTGATCCGATTTTAAAGTAATGGTTGTAAAAATGTTAAAAAGAACTCTTAATATTATTTAGATTTTTTCAGATATATATAAAATTATTAAGTAACGTATTTGAAAAAAAAGACTTTTAACAAATAATTTTGTAAGTATTATTCTTTCAAATTTATTTTTGTCAAAAATCCGATTTGTATATACTTTTAGAAAAACAAGACCAACCAATTGTCCGAGTGAAACATATATTATTTATATTAAAACTTGAAACATTCTTTATCAAATTTTAGGAAAAAAATAAAAACAGACTAGAAAAATTGCATGTGCCATTTTAAGTTTATATAATTGTCTGATAAAAACTCTTATATGAATTTACACAAGAATACACGAAAATTTTAAATAGGTTATCTTGTTTTAATTTCAGATCTATGATCCTGTTTTCAATTTTTGTATTTAGTAATAAACAAAATTTTATAGTATGTATTCAATCCCCTCCAAACTATTGTGTATTACTGTTGGTTATGCGAAATAACAAAAAGCATGAGGTAATTGTGCGTACTTGGGGTTACTGAATGTTTTTGCTGAAAATAAGACAACTAATAATGATTTTTTTTAAGAAAAGATGGTTCAATTTACTCATTTTTTCTAAAATGTTGAATACATTTATAATTTTTATGCATTTAGATTTCATTCCTTCTACCTTCACGCAGACCATGAATCATAAATTTTAAACAACGTTACGACCATCGAGATCCTTCACTAAATCACAAATTTAAGTTCTCACAAATTTATCCATCTTTACGATATAATATTTACTTGAATTATAATTTGACATATTTATCATATGAATATGCCACTTTAAAATTTAAGTATATACTTTATTATAAAATTGGCTACTACAATATAATTATATTTTACTATATATATATAGGGGCTGCTCAAATAAGACCCCTCTTATAATGAGAACTGCACATTGGGCCGCCCAAAAAAAGTCCAATAAATAAAGCCTCGCGCTCTTATCACCATATATAATTATATTTGTTTTATTACTACAAAAATTGACCACCCAATATTTAAACAACATTCACTGCGATCGACAACAACATAACAACCATCACTGTTGCTGTCACCGTCATCATTGTTACCACCAACACAACAACAAAGCCACCAGCACAACAATCACCACCACCACCACTACTACCTACAAAATCACTACATCTAAACCAAAAATTACCAAAATTTAAACCACTACCACCACACTACACCAGTACCAACACTAACAGAATTACAAAAAAAAATCAGTAAAAATCACTGAAATTGTACGCAAATCACCAAAAGTTTAACAGAAATCACTAAAAATATTTAAACCACTATCGCCACACTACACCATTACCAACACTACCAGAATTACAAAAAAATTAGTACAAATCACTGAAATTGTACGCAAATCACCAAAAGTTTAACAGAAATCACTAAAAATACTAACATAAATTACCAGAATTTTAAAGGCAAATCACCAAAACATTTTCGCTATATACACTATGAAATTTTAAGACATCACTCTCCCAAAACAAACCACCAACCATCAGTGAGCCACAAGCTCCTATCACAATACCATCTTCCAGTGCCTTCATCTCTCACATCTATGACACCGTCTATACCCATCCATCCATTTCGTCTTCCCTAAACCAAACTCGTGAGTTGTTCGACTTCCTCCAAATTAGATTCAATTTTCGAACCTTTATTTTACTTTAATCTCAGGTCGTGTCTCCAATATAGTGTTGGATGATATAGAAGAGAAAGGCCAATAAAAAAAGTAAACTTATATGAAGAAAAGAGAGATCCGGAAGTAAGAAGAAGAGAGACATAAATGGAAGATGTATGCAAAGAAAAGAAAGAAATAAGTAATATAGAAATGGGTGATAAAAAAAGATTAAATGGGGATGAAGAGGTGGATGATTGTTTTGGGCAGGAGAGAAAAATAATAGAGATATATGTATAAGCTTCTACATATAAAAGTTAGATAAGGAATACGTGGTCCAGATTAAAAGTTGGTATAAAAATTGAGTGGTTCAGATTCATTCTCAGTTCTCATTCTAAGGATGGGTCTCATTTGAGCACTTGCCTATATATATATATATATATATATATACACTATTATATAAAAGTCGAAACATTAAAAGTTTGGTTGGTTGGTTGGTACCTATTGAATTTACCTAATTACCCTTACTTAATTACAGATAAAATCTTTTTTTTTTATTTTATCTAACTAAAATTTTTTCTTCACTAATCAATTTCCTTTTTCAGGTTAAACATGTTACCTTTAAATTTTTTGCTTTACTACCTAATTACCCTTACTTAATTACAGATAAAATCTTTTTTATATTTTATCTAACTAAATTTTTTGCTTTACTAATCAATTTCCTTTTTCAGGTTAAACATGTTACCTTTAAATTTTTTGCTTTACTAATCAATTTCCTTTTTCAGATTAAACATGTTACCTTTTCTTTTCTTTTTAATAACTAAGCAGTTTCCTTTTTCTGGTAAAATATAATATCTTTTATATTTTATCTAACTAAAAAGCATATTCTAATTACTATTAACTAATTAATTAATTTTTTCATTCAAATTATCTTTTCTCTTTTCTCTAACTAAAATATCTCTTTTTCCAATTATATAACGAGTTACCTTTTAAAAATCTTCTTTTATATTTCATTTAACTAAAATTTATACTTTACAAATCAATCTACTTTTTCAGGTTAAACGTTTTACTTTTTTTTAATAACTAAGCAATTTCCTTTTTCAGGTAAAATATAATAACTTTTATATTTTATCTAATTAAAAAATAAATTATAATTACTGTTAACTAATAAATTAATTTTTATCTTTTATCTTTTCTCTAATTAAAATATTTTTTTTGCCAATTATATTACGGGGTTATCTTTTTTAGCCAAAATAAGTTACCTTTTTTATTTTTTCTAACTAAAACCACTATTTTTAAATTATATCACGGGCGATTCTATTTAATAAAAATAAAATCATAATATTATAATGCTATTAATTAATCGATTACCTTTTTAGCTAAAAACCTATCATCTTTTTTATTTTTCTAATTAAATTCCTTTTTTTAGAAATATCATGGGTAACATTAATTTCTCATTTTCAAAAAATATTACCAGCAATTTTATTTAGTAAAATAACAATTAAATTATAATTACTATAAACTAATAAATTACCATTTTCACTTAAAGTATGTCACCTTTTAATTTTCACATTATCTTTTTCTGTTTTTTCAAACAAAAATCTCTTTTTTTCCAATTATATCACGGACGGTTCTATTTAATAAAATTAAATAATAATATTATAATACTAGTATTAACGATTATCCTTTTTAGCTAAAACATATCATCTTTTTCCTATATCATCTAACTAAAATTCCTCTTTATAAATATCACGGGCAACATTAATTTCTCCCTTTCTAAAAACATTACGAGCAAATTTATTTTGTAAAATAACATAATTAAATTATAATCAATATAAATTAATAAATTACCCTTTTCACCTAAAATATATTACGTTTTTAATTTTCTCTAACTAAATCCTCTCTGTTTCCAATATATCACGGGCATTCTATTTAATAAAACAAAATAATAATTTTATAATTACTAATAAATAACTTATTACCTTTTCAACTAAAACCTATCACATTTTCTATATTTTTTTTAACTAAAATCATTCATTTTCTAGAAATATCATGGATAACATTTATATAATTATGATCATCATCTCATTTAAATATTTAAACCTCCAAAATTCATATTTTAAAAAAATTAATAATTTTTTTGATATAATATTAAAAAAATTCCGTGCATCGCACGGGTTTTAAACTAGTACTCCCTCTGTCCCCCTTGGTTCTTTACCTTGGGGGACGTAATTCTGGCACAGATTTTAAGGTACAATTTGCGGATAGTTTCATAACTTATTTTTTAAATTTTCTTTTTTTTTTGTATAAAAATAGAATTGTTCTATTTTTATACAAAAAAAAAATTAAAAAATAAGTTATGGAACTATATTTTTTAGGAGCCTTAAAATTCGTGTCGAGCAGTGAAAAAAACTGTAAAAAAATGGGAGGGACAGAGGGAGTATTATGTAAACAATGAACCTCTAAAAGGTTGCGGAGAATAATTATTAATAAAATACTTTATTTACATCATTCCCGATTCGAATCTATACTATTATATAAAAGCTGAAACATTAAAAGTTTTGGTACCTGTTTTTTGGTACCTATTTTTTGGTACGTCGTGAATTTACTTATTTACCATTCATTAATAAAGAATATATATATAATATCTATACTATTAAAACTCTTAAAATAAATAATAACACAATATAATTAATGGTAAGTAGTCGATTGCCTTTTTTCAAATTTACTTTTAATTGAAGATGTTACCTTTTGTAAACACCTAAAAACATCAATCGCATCATATCTTCCAATCATTAATATTTTTTTTCGAATTAAAACACGTTACCTTTTTAGTTTTAAACTAATCTTATAATCACTAATATATATCCGAAAATATCACATCATATTTTTCAATTATTAATTTTTTGGTGCCTGTTTTTTGGTACGTCGTGAATTTACTTATTTATCATTCATTAATAAAGAATAATATATATGATATCTATACTATTAAAACTCCTAGAATAAATAATAACACAATTGCCTTTTTCACATTTACTTTTAATTGAAGATATTACCTTTTATAAACACCTAAAAACATCAATCGCATCATATCTTCCAATCATTAATATTTCCTTTTGAATTAAAACACATTACCTTTTTAGTTTTAAACTAATCTTATAATCATTAATATATACCCGAAAATATTACATCATATTTTTCAACTATTAATAAAATATATTAAAAATCTGTATACGTTGTTTATAATAAGGAAATATTAGTATAATCCGTAAACATGAGTATATTAAATTATATTAAATTAAATTAATTATATATAATTATATAATAGTCGAAACATTAAAAATTTTGGTACCTATTTTTTACTATATGTTTTTTAGTATTTCGTGAATTTACTTATTTAACCTTTCTTATAAAAAAATTTACGATATTAATGGTAATTAGTAGATTGCCTTTTTCACATATACTTTTAGTTGAAGATATTACCATTTATGAACACCTAAAAACATCAATCATATCATATCTTCCAATCATATCATATCTTGCAATAATTAATATATACCCAAAAATATCACATCATATCTTCTAATGACTAACAAAATGTAATAGAAATCCGTATACTACGAATAATGACCGTTAGATTTTTTTTTTAAAAAAATCAGAATCGTTAGATCTAATGATTAAATATATCATATAATTAAATTATTTTACTAAAATTTCAAGGTTCGAATTCTATCAATGATATATTTATTTTAAAATTTTATAATATAAGTTTTAAACCATGCATATCATTAATTAAATTTATATTAAATTATTAAAATTAAAATAAAATATTGTAAATAATGATTATATAAAAATATAATTGTAACATAAAATAAAATTTGTTACATATAAAAAAAATTCCGTGCATCGCACGGGTTATAAGCTAGTATAAGTATATAAATGACGAAATTATGTTCTTATTTACTATATAATATTATGTTACTGGTGAGTTTGTAAAAAAGGTAAAATGTTTTTAAAGTCGATTGTAAAATTTTCTTCTAACATAATCTCCAAAATGACAATACAATTCATTGCATATAATAGTTTGGTGCTTCCAAAACTTTCAATTTTTTTATAAGTTAACATTACATTAATTTGAAAATTTACAATGCCAAAAGCACCTCGATATAATTATGAGGTTTTCTTAGATGTAGTTCATCATCGTTTACAACCACTACGAAGATAAAATCCATAGAGATGGCAGTAGAAACAAACAATAAGTAGTACCCCATATTAATACATGCAAGCATCTAAAACTAGCTAAGAGGGTATATGTAACATAAAAAGATCCTCAACTAACAACGGCCTAGATTATATAGCATATATCCTTCCTAATACGTGAGTTTAGATGCCCAAGTCTTAGTCGACTCCCTGGATTGGTACATCTCCCTCAAAGCTAGGCTGTCCTGCATGGAACATTACTCCTCCATGGAAGAAATCTTCTTCCATTCCAACATCCTGCTGCAATACGTCTACTTTCAAAGCCATGTCCAGACTGATGACTTCTGGAGCATTAATCTGAACTGAGCCCAAGCTACTCAACTGGTATGAGATGGTGGCCACGATATCAAAGTTAACTGGATCCACTGCTCCAGCTGGTAGCTAGATAGGCATCCTGGAAATCCAGGTGATCGACACCCAAGCCCATGTCCTAGTTAATAAGTTCTTCTACTCCTCCCACTGGTCGATCAAATGTATATAGTCTGTCAGTTGTTTCCAATCCTAACCTAGCCAGAAAACGAGCCACTTTGTTACATGTTGGATATACATAGGCTATCTTACACTTCCATCTTTTGTCTTTTGCCCTTATGTCGATCTGATAGGCTAAGTCATAAACCGAGGCCGGTGCACCCATGTGGAAATTCTTCATGATCATGTAAGCATCATGGTTATCTGTCTCTAATACCACATTACGATAACCTTCTTCCAAGGCACGGTTAAGTGCTACAAAAACCGCCCATAATTGGTTGCCTAGTTGAGTGAGGAATGGTATTGTTCCATCTGTAAGTAGTTAAGGTTACCATTCGAGTTCTTGTAAATAGCCCCTATCCCAGAATCATTGCCACTTTGCCTTAGTGCATTCGTATACGTGCCATGCACGTTGATTTTCAAAGTGGGTGGAAGTGGAGGGACCTAGTGGAAAGCCATGAAATAGAGGTAGGAAAAGGGAGGAAGTAATAGAGAAGAAAGAGAAGGTTTAGTGTTTCTATGAAGAGTGAGGTGCCTGAATAAGGGGAGATATATTATATAGACAGATTGCTCTACTATTGAATATCAATATCCCATTTAACTCTTTAAACACTGGGGTACCTGTATTAATTAGAATAGGATCTTAATGGCCTTGGGTTTGAATTGATCTTACTTGAATTTGAAAGTTCTGATTCGAAGGATACTAACTATGTACCCTCCTTCTGTCTCTTCTATATAGCTGAGCTATGCCTACAATGTGCCCCTTAGTAGCTACAAAATGATACCAATTCCACTTGAACTTCTGGAAAACTACCATTTACATTGAATTTTGCTGTCATCCTTCTTATTCTACTCTCTTCTCCGCACCGTATCTCCTCACATTTACTCTATTACGGCCAATCTGTCAGCCTCCAAATTAAACCTTTTATTTACGTGAGCCACTTTAGCCAATTGCAATTTTCTCAGATTTTGCAGTAAAGGGCAGTTGTGCATTAAGCATCCTAAATTTTGGCGATAGTAATTAACTACTTGTAACGAGTCTGTTGCTAGCAAAATTGGGACGTCCTTCCATCCCTTATTGATAATGCTATCGATCATAAATCCAAGTGCACATTCCTCCGTCTCATGGAGCGTCCGACCTTCACATGGTCCCGAAAAGATAAAAATTACCTGGGCTTTATTATCCATTAAGAAGCCTTCAATTCCAGCCTCTATTGTACTATCTTCCTTTTCCTTCCAGGCCCCATCTATAAATCCTATAAACTTATTTGATTCAAACCATCTCCTTGTTAACAAGCTGAGCCCATATGCTCTACTTCTGGAATAAACCATCAAAGGATCATGGCACCACAACTGTCTCCATTTTATCAATACATGATCATTTGCTAAGCTCCAGTTTCAAGCCCTATAACTTATTAGTTTTGATAAAGTGGATATGTCTGACTGATGCCCTAATACCATTTCATTCTTGCTAGCCAGATTGACCATACTGTTGCACTCATGCAGATCAATTTTCCTTATGCTTTTGGTCATGTAGAGAATAAATTGATAGCATCTTTTATGCTAGTAGGGTTTGTTGCCTCTATTTCCAACCAGTTGTGGAGAAATGACCAACAGTTTTTAGCCAAGTGCAATCCTATAATAGATGCTTCATGCCCTCTACCTCCTTTTGGCACCATTTGCAGGTCGTATTGATATGAATACCTCTTTCACTTAGCAAGCTTAGTGTTGGCAGTGCCCCATGCATGGCTTTCCATATGAACAATTTAATTTTCATGGAGATTTTCAACTTCCATAAGGTTTTCCATTCTGAATCACCTTCTCCTGTTGCATGTAATGCTTCGTAGCCTCTTGATGCTTTATAGACATTATTATTAATCTTCCACTTGAGGTTGTCCTTTTTCTCTGAGAGTGAGGTGTTTCATATTAGTTTTCCCAATCTCCCTATATCTTCCAATTCCCAACCTCGAAGACCTCTTCTCCAAAACTTTGAATCACCCAGTTTGATTGCTTCCAATTTCTGAATAGCTTCTTTCACCGATGTCTTATTTGTTCAATACATGTGTTTAGAACAATTTGCTACCTAAGTGAAGTGTGCAACCATTGAATGAAATGGTTAGCAACTTAGAGCATCTTCAATAGAGGTTGCCAAAATAGTTGCCAACATTTACCACATCATCACATATATTAAATTACAGTCTCTTCTCTCATCCATCTCATTATTGACAACATTTTTTAAAAATCTACTCCAATAGTTGGTAACTTTAAAAGTTGCTATATAGTCCCATATATAAATTTTAGAATAATGATAATAATATGATAGATATACAAGTGGATAGAGTTAAATGCACTTTTGAGTATTTGTATGTACTTTTAACTATATGAGGAAATTGACAACTTTTGACAACTTTGGTTGGCAACTATACAACTCAAATAGGTTGGCAACGAAGGGTGCCATGCCAAATAAAATTTGGAAATCGCTTGACAACCCTTATTCGAGATGCTCTTATTGTAATTTAGACATAAAATAAAGAAATTTTATTGAAATGACTAACTTGTAAAAAATAGTGAAAAAATATTTTTATTAACTCCAATTTGGAAAATATATGAATCAAATTACTTTTTTAAAATTATACTCCCTCCGTCCCAATTTACATGTCCATTTTCTAAAATACACACATATTAAGAGAAAGTTAGTTAGATAAAATTTTCCAACCAATACCCTTAATTAATACATTGAAAAAAAGAGAATAGTGTTAAGTTTGAAAAAAAAGTCAAATTTAGATACAATAAATGTAGGGATAGTTTTGGAAAATTACTCTTAAATTTTCATTGAAAGTAAAAAAGGGACATGTAAAATGGGACAAATTCATTTTAGAAAAGAAACATGTATTTTGGGACGGAGGGAGTATGATCTTTACAAATGATATATTATTTTCTATAAACAAAATTTTATGACATTAAGTTTTAGTTTGATATCTCATATATGATACCATAAATATGTAACTGGAAATTTGTAATAAATATATCGATACGATATATTATTTGACAACTAAAACTAACATTATATAAAAATAAGAATATAACATTATTATTTAGTAAGCAAAATCAAAAGATAATAAGAAACTTAATGCCATTAAAAAATATCTTTAATTTTTTTTACCACAGATAATATTCAATTATGAAAAATGCTACTCCCTCCGTCCCGTCGAGTTATTAACATTTCAAAATAGGGTGTTTGACACGCATTTTAAGGTGGATTTTAAGGATAGTTCCATAACTTATTTTTGAAATTTGTTTTTTGTATAAAAATAGAACAATCCTATTTTTATACAAAAAAAGAAAATTTTAAAAATAAGTTATAGGGGAGGCAATTTCGATGTATCAGTCAGAATCACTAGCCATTTCGACCGCTTTTCTTCTTCTTCATTTCTTGTTGGAAATTTGTTTTCACTGACTCACTTTCTGATTACGAGTTTCTCAGTTCCGGGGGGACTCGCTTACCTTTTCCTTTTTTGTAGAGACCTCGGCGCAACAATCTACTCCTTCCGTTTACATATGTGATGATGTAATAAGGCTTGTTTGTCGAGCTGATCTCATCCCATCTGCTTCAGGCCTATCTGCATTTGTTGCTTAGTGGCAATCCCCATCTTTTTTTGTAATTGACTTACTTAAATAGTCTTTTTTTTGAAACTAGTTTTGTGTTTGGAGACATCTTCTTCTCAAGACTTATTTTCCCTCTTCTCAGAGGTGGAATTCATCCTCAACTGTAAGGCATATAAGTCTAAATAGTCAATTTTTTTTTTATTTTGACAACTCAACACTGTCACGTCATTTTGGACAATTTTTTGGAATTTTTATTTGATTTCCTAGCATTACTTGCTCAATTAGTCAATTATATAATGAATGTAAAATCTTCAAACTAAGGGACACTATCACAAATTAACATGAAAATAAAGTACCAAAGTATAATTATGAAAAAGTATATGCCAAAATCTAGGGTATCACACTTTACTACTCCACAAGCATATAAACGACCTCACTCTCTCCATATCGCCGCCTCTGCTCATCTCTGCCTCACTCAATTAACAATCAATCAATTAAATCAGTCTCAAAGCCCTAGCAATGGCCATTACATTCACAGATCTACACACTGAGTCAGGACTCAAGTCTCTCAACGAGTTTCTCTCCGGCAAGTCATATATCTCCGGGTCTGTTCTCGTAACTCGACTCAGTTTTATGTTATGTTTGTGTATTAATTGTGTAATAGTGATTGATGTGTGAATTGATTGAATTCAATCAGGGATAAGATTAGTAAGGATGATGTGAAAGTGTATGCAGCTGTTGTTGCGAAGCCTGGTGATGCGTTTCCCAATGCTAGTCAGTGGTACGAGAGTGTTGCCACTCAGCTCGCTAAAAGGTTTGATAATTTATATGATTCGGTGATATGTGTTGCGGTGACTGATGGTTTTGTACATAATTTGTGAATTGTTATGGAAATTGATATAATTTATACATTTGTCTATCTGATGTGTATGAAATTATCTGTTAGATGCGTGTCTCTATGTGTACCTATTTAGATGAAGATGAGAGATGTGCTTGTTTCCGAACATGTGAATTCGATCGGGTTGCTAATGTTGATTTCTTGCATATGTGACTGTAAATTAACAAGTTATACACTAGACTTTTAATTTAAAATCGGTAGAATGTATGTAGTATTTTTGAATGAGAACAGAGTTGGTAAGAATGAAAACAGAGTTAGTGAAGATATGTATTTGGTGAGAGTGTCTTTTGTTTCTTGATCTGGTAGAAAGAACCTTGATTTTCTATTTGCTGTCAATGCCTGATTTTCAGAGTAGATATTTCTGGCTGAAAGTATGGTAAGATGTTGCTAGACTGCAATATTGGTATGTTTTTCTAATTTTAAGTTTTTTTATATTTGTAGCTTCCCCGGTAAAGCTGTTGGAGTGAGTTTCGCTACCCAGTCTGCTCCGGCTGATTCTACTCCAGCTAAGGAAGCGGAGAAGGTTTGTACCTTTACCTACATATTTTGTCAATCATGATGTAGCTCACAAGGTCAACGTAAATTTTCTTGTTTCTGCAACCTAATCTATACTATGTTGAATTAGTACATGTAGTGGAATTGGCTTCTTCTTTATATACTGAAGACTGTACACCTCCCATTTGAGGTTTATTGTGGTTATTTTTAGTTGTCACGTGAAATTAGCTACTTTTTCACAATAAGTCCATCTTACTCAAGAGTCCTTTCGTGTCATTTTCCAGTTTTTAATTAAGTTGACATGTGGCAGCATAACATGTTTGTAAACGTGCATTGATTTGACTGAAAGGGTGAACTATAATGATAGTACACTAGTTTAGCTAATGATTTGTGTGTACTCGGTATGCCATATGATCCGATTACCACCAAAAGTCTAAAAACCAACATAACTCAGGCTGAGTATGTACCAAAATTAAAGACCAACAAAAATTATAAATTAAAAAGACATGCCCATCAAATATTAACCAAACTTCCTAGGCCATGTTTGTTTCAAGGGATTATAATCCCCAAATTATTACCTTATAAATCCCAAACGTAAGGGATTATAATCCCATGAATTCACATTTTGATCATTGTTTTAGTTCACTCCCATGGGATTATAATACCCTAGAGTTCCCCCAATAAAGGCATCTTACTTGATTATATCATTTGTATTATTATATTTTGTTGATATTTCTCATGCTATATAGTAGATACTTTTTCTATTAGCTTTTCTGCAGTAGCTAAGATATTTATTTGTTTGTGATCTCTAGGAATCTCCTGCTGATGATGACGATGACCTGGATCTCTTTGGTGATGAGACTGAGGAGGAGAAAAAGGCAGCAGAAGAGAGAGAGGCATCTAAAGCACCCGCCAAAAAGAAAGAGAGTGAGTTCATTGTGCCAAAGCATAGTTCTTTGTTTTTACCGGTTTCGATTGTCTTAAGGAACTCACAACAGCTTATGCTGTTTTTGCTCATCAGAAATTGATGATTATGTTTGCCCCTCTTTTGGGGTCTACTATACATCTGCCTTTTTGCAACTGTTGCTATAAGTTGTTGATAGTAATTTATTGTTTCAGGTGGGAAATCATCTGTTCTTTTGGATGTTAAGCCATGGGATGATGAGACTGACATGAAGAAGCTAGAAGAGGCTGTTCGCAGTGTTGAAATGCCAGGGCTCTTGTGGGGAGCATGTACGATATTGAGCTTTTATATTATTATTATTATTATTATTATTATTATTATTATTATTATTACTAGCTTTATACCCGTGCAATGCACGGGTTGCTTTATTAATATTTTATAATATATTTTTTATTATAATTTTTTTTGTCAAGAGTAGTTTTTATAACATTTTGATGATTATGAATTATTAATATGCATGTATTTTGTACTTATATATATACTAAAATTATTTCAAAAAATATGTTAATGTATAATAATTAATTATGTTGATGAATATTTTATTAGTTTTATTCTTTATTAATTTACTTTAAATTTTATTGTTGATGAAATTTAATATTTTTGTTACTTTTAAATTATTAAGTTATTATAGGATTTTTTGTGGTTATTATATTTAGGTTCTTTATAAATTATTTTATTTTTGATTTTTGGATTGTTTTTTAATTTATTTACAACTTTAGTACCGAATCTAGAATCTTTGCAAAATAATAAATTATTAATTTATTGATTTGTGTTGATTTTTCCTAGTATAAATTTGAAAAACATGTTTGTAAAATGTAAAAGTAAATTTTTTTTATGACTTCTTTTTAAAAATTTGGTTTTCTTGAAACTCTTTTATGTGGTAAGGTTTTTTTTAAATTAGATTTTTAAACTTTAGTCTAAAATATCTTTGTATTAATTTTAGTTAACAATAATTTTCTCAACTTTAATTTTTCCTGTTTTATCATGTGTACTTGTTTGCTAAATTAAAAGTAGATAGTCTAAAATATCTTTGTATTAATTTTAGTTAAAAATAATTTTCTCAACTTTATTTTTTTTTGTTTTATCATGTGTTATTTTAGTGCATCCTCTTTTGATATGCTTGTTTGCTAATTTAAAAGTAGCATTAATTAGTTACTTGTTAGCATCATGGTTATAAAAATCGGTAATCGGTATAAATCGGTTGAGTTACCGATTTAAGATTAATCGGGTAATCGGGGATTAATCGGAGCATTAATCGGATATTATAATAATATTTTATATATTAGTCTAATTTACAATTAAACATATCATTTTAAATAAATTCATAGGATTAATCGGATTTCAAAAATCGAATCGGTTGGCTACCTTACAAAGGATTAATCGGGGATTAATCGGTTAAATCGGGGATTTTTAGAACCATGGTTAGCATAAGTTTAGCTAGTCTTAAAACTAATAAACTCGTTCTTTGGCCCAGCTCGTTCTCTGGCCCATTTCTAATTTAATAATTTCTAATGAAATAACTTTTTAGCCATGATGATCAAACGATGACCACCACCACTGAACCTCCTTACACCAATTATATATAGGATATAATGTTTTTATGTGGCTTTGGTTTCTCATATTTTTTTGTAATCACTATTGCAGCGAAACTAGTTCCTGTTGGTTACGGGATAAAGAAGCTAACCATCATGATGACTATCGTAGATGACCTTGTCTCTGTGGATACAGTTATAGAGGATCATCTCACAGTTGAGCCTATCAACGAATACGTGCAGAGCTGTGACATTGTGGCCTTCAACAAAATTTAAGAATCGAGGACTGGTTTGGCCTTGGCCCATTTCAGGGTGTAATTTTGTTACATTCAGACGTAATACTTTTCTATATGGTGTTTTCATTTATCATGTTTCTTTTGGAGATGTATTATGTCTGAACTTCTAAGCAAGACATTTAACGTTGAGTGGGATCATATACAATAGATCTTTTGGTTTTAGAGATTGTTTTGGAAGTCATAGTTTAAAATGCCTCTGTAGCTAAGTTCAGGTTCTAGTTTTATTTTTCATCATTGTCCATCATCATCTAGAAAACTAATTACTTAGAAATAGGAAAAATTTGAAGTTATTTTTAATTAATGTTCATTTGCTCCTTAAAGTGATTGGAAGTGTGTAATGTCTAGATTACCTGAGCATGATATTGGAAGAGCATGGCCATTCTTATGCCTGATGAGTTTATGGAACAATGATTTTCGAATCCTGGAAGAAAAATCAGGGGTGTCACCTGCTTTTGTGGTAAGTGTTAGGGGTGATCATAAACAGCACCAAACCGCATAAATCGCATCAACCCGCACCAATCCGCACCACACCGCGGGTTTTTTATTGTCTGTGGTGCGGTCGCGGTTTGAAATTTTGACAAACCGCGCGGTGCGGTGTGGATTGCGGTTTAAAGTTTTTGAAACGCGGTTCAAACCGCACCGCAATATTTAATATATTATATAATTATATATATATATATATATAATATTATAATATGTATATAAGTTTAAAGTATGTGAATTAATATTGTATAGCCCATTTAAAAATATTGAAAAATATTTAAAGTTTATAATATGTATTATTGAAAAATATTTGTGACTTTGAAATTTGTATTATGTTCCACAAGATTCAATTTGAATTTTGTAAGCCATCTATTTTAATTTTTCGTGATAATTAGGATTTGGAATTATGTATAAGTTTAGATATAGTAATTTTTATTGAAGTTGTAAACCGCAATGAACCGCATCGCACCGCATTTTCGTGGTGTGGTTTATGCGGTTTTAAAATTTCGTGGTGCGGGTGCGGTTTGAGAAATTGACCAAACCGCATATGCGGTTTGGTTTGCGGTTTTAGGAGGAAACTGCACCGCCCGCACCGCGATCACCCCTAGTAAGTGTTGCTAATTCTGGCCAAGTAGGAATCTTTAACCAGGCAGGTCTTCTAATGTAGCAGTCGACTGGTTATGCACATTCTCGTTGCAACTTGCATATAGTAAAATAGTGCCAAGTTGTGCATTCTCGTTGCAACTTGCATATAGTAAAATAGTGCCAAGTTTAGGCAAGATCATTTTAATAGCAATAAATCTTAGCATACATACAAAGTCACTGTATAAAGTAACTCACTATACTTTTTTAGGAATGATGGAGCCATGGAGGCCCACTAACTAATATCTTGTTAATGAGTTTTTTTAAGTTTTAATTTCGGTATCAAAAGATGACTTCTAAATATCGGATGGGCCAGAGGATGTAGAATTAGTTGGGCTTGAGTTGGAGGAAAGGATTAAAAGAAAAAGACTAGGCCCAGAAGAGGTGAACGAGGCTGGTGTTTCGAGTGTTACTAAGTCTATGGACTCTGTGCTTTCTAATTCTGATTATACAGAGACCTCTAATACTGTTTTGGCTCAGCTTGCGTGGCAAGCGAGCCAGGGATTATGAATTGTGTAAGTTGGAACTGTCGAGGTCTGGGTCAGCCTCGTACAATTCGTGCTTTGAGCGATCTCGTTCGAGATCGTAGGCCTGATATTTTATTTTAAAGTGAAACAATCTCTGTAGGTAGGAGGATAGAAGAAATTCGTATTAAGCTAGGTTTTGATAATTTTTTTTCAGTAGATAAGGTGGGAAGAAGTGGAGGTTTAGCGGTCTTTTGGAAAAGTTTGTTGAACTGCTCTGTTTCTGGTTATTCATGTAATCATATTGATCTTGTTTTTGTGGAGAATAATATTGAGGTTTGGAGGTTGTCGTGTTTCTATGGCTTTCCTGAACGTGCTAGAAGAAGGGAGTCGTGGAACTTGTTTCGAGCCTTAGCTAAATTGTCATCTCTCCCTTGGTGCATTTTGGGTGATTTCAATGATTTAATGTACAACTCGGATAAGAGAGGTGTGCATCCTCATCCAAATGCTCTTATGGAGGGATTTAGAAAAGCGGTGGATGATAGCGAGCTCATTGAGTTGGACTTAACTGGGGGTTCTTTTACTTGGGAAAAGAGTAGAGGGAAGGTTGATTGGGTTCAAGAAAGGCTGGATCGTGCTTTTGCTACTCTGGGTTGGTGGACTAAATTCCCGTTGTGCAAGTTGAAGGTAGTGGTAACTCCAGTATCAGTATCAGATCATCATGCTATTCAGTTAGTGTTTTTTGACATTGAAATTTCTAAAAAGAAGTTCAGGTTTAGATTTGAGAATATGTGGCTTAGGGAGCAGGCGTTTGTGAAAGAATCGATTGAGTATTGGAGAAATATTCTTTTCTCTCATATGATTCCAAAGCTTCAATCAATGTCTATGTTTATGGAGAAGTGGGGTCGAAAGTTTTTTAACAAGTTGAAGGAGAAATTGAGATATCAGAAGGAAGTGATTGACTCGTTGAAAGACAAGACGAATGATATCAGTGTGAGAAGATTTTTGGAAGAGAAAGAAAAGTTGAACGAGGTTCTTTTGCAGGAGGAGTTGTACTGGAAGCAAAAAGCAAAATTGTTCTGGTTGAAGGAAGGAGACGAGAATACGCGGTTTTTCCATGCATCAGCTTCAGCTAGAAAGAAAGCAAATCATATAAGTTATATGGATTTTGAAGAAGGAACTCGAGTGGTGGATAATGAGGGTATGTGCACTATTGTGAAGGAGTATTTTTTTAAGGTGTTTGCTGATCCAGGGGAATGGTTGCAAGGTGGTGACGAAAATAGTCCAAGGAGGATTTCAGAAGATCAGAATAATGATTTGGTTAGAGAAGTTACTTTTGATGAATTTACAGTGGCTATCAAGCAGATGCATCCTGATAAGGCATCAGGGCCGGACAGTTTGAACCCTGCGTTTTATCAAAGTTTTTGGTCAATCATGGGTGAAGAGGTGTTTAGATGCTGCAAGGAGTGGCTTAAAGAAGATCCTTTTCCTGCTTGTTTTAATGACACGAATGTGGTGTTGATCCCTAAAAAATCCGATGCATCATCGATGAAAGATTATAGACCAATTGCGTTGTGTAATGTCCTCTACAAAATAATGGCCAAGGTCTTGGCTAATCGTCTTAAGCTTGTCTTACCAGATATTATATCGGAGAATCAGTCTGCGTTTGTGTCCGAAAGGAATATTCAAGATAATGTTGTTGTAGCGTTTGAGGTTATTCATCATATGCGGAACAAAACGGGTGGTCAGGAGGGAGAAATTGCTTTGAAGCTAGATGTTAGTAAAGCTTATGACAGGGTTAATTGGGAGTATTTGCAGAAAAGAATGGTTTCGTTGGGGTTCAATCAACAATGGATAGAATGGGTTATGAGATGTGTCACGACTGTTTCATACGAGTTCTGTTTTAATGGTATGTTGATAGGTCCAGTTCTTCCTAAACGAGGTTTGAGGCAAGGGGATCCGCTTTTTCCATATTTGTTTTTGTTTTGTGTGGAAGGTCTCACGAATGCTTTGGATGTGGCTGCAGGAAATGGTCAGATAAATGGGTGTAAAGTTAGTCCAAATGCACCAGAGATTACTCATCTCTTATTTGCTGATGAAAGTTTTCTGTTCTTTAAAGCAAATAAAGAGGAGGTTTTACGGGTAAGATCTTTGTTATCGAGTTATGCAGATCAGTCAGGCCAGGCGATTAATTTTCAGAAATCGGGAATCTTTTTTAGCTCGAATGTGAGGAGGGATAAGCAGTTGGAGTTCTCAGATTTGTTGGGAGTCTACAATGATATTAGTACGAGCAATTACTTAGGATTACCATCCTTGATTGGCAGGTCGAAAAAGAGGGTGTTTGGTTTCTTGAAAGAGAGAATCAGAAAGAGAATTCAAGCATGGAGTGCTAAACCAATATCGAGGGCTGGTAAATCTATTCTTTTGAAGAATGTGGCTTAGTCTATTCCCACGTTTTGAATGTCTTGTTTTTTGTTGCCTAAAACTTTATGTCAAGAGATTAAGAGGTTGTTTAGTAATTATTGGTGGAAATCTGGAAAGGATCAACGTAAAGGCATAAATTGGCATTCTTGGCAAGCTCTGAGTATGTCTAAGTTTAAAGGGGGTATGGGGTTTAGAAGTTTGTATGGATTTAATGTTGCGTTGCTAGGAAAGCATATTTGGAAATGTGTTACAGATCCTCAGTTATTGGTTTCAAGAGTTCCGAAGGCTAGATATTTTCCGACTACAAATATTTTGGATGCTGGTAAAGGTCGTAGTCCAAGTTTTATTTGGGTAGGAGTCTGGCAAGCGAAGGAATTTTTGAAGAAGGGTTTTAGGTGGGTGGTAGGAGATGGGAATGAGATTGTAGCCACGAAGGATCAGTGGTTGAGGGACAAGCAGAACTTTAGAGTCGATGATCTACCGATGTATGAGGGCAGAAATGAAAAGGTTTCTATGTTGTTTTTGCCAGGTACAAAAGTGTGTGTGGGATGAGGGAAAGGTTCAGCAATTGTTTAGTACTGTTGATGCCTCAGCTATTCTGGCAACTAGGGTGCCAAGTCACGTTACATGTGATCGAATAGCTTGGTCCACTATTAAAGATGGTCAGTATGAAGTTAAGATGACGATTGAAGCGATTATAGGTGATCATGAGTATGTGTTAGAAGTGGGTCATATAATCGATCAATGTAAGATTTTACTCCATTCACTGCCAAGGATTAGTGTCAAACATATCCGTAGGCAGGCTAATAAGGTAACTCATGGTTTAGCTAAAATACCTTGTAGCGTTATCTGCTGTACTATTTTCATGTCTCCTCCTACTCATTTGGTGGAGGATGTATTACTTGATGCTTCATTTTAATGAATAGTTGCTTTTGATTGTCAAAAAAAACAAAACTTTACAATACAATTATGTACTTATGTTATAGGAGTAGAACTTAGTCGTAATTTAGATAATAAGTATAATAATTTAAAAATATAATTGTGTTTATTATATATAACACAACTTGGTATAATTTTCACAATGGCTCCATGAGCGAAATGTTACAAATATATAATTTTATAAAATAATTCTTTTAACAAAAATAATTAACTAGTAAGAAATATGTTACATAAATTTCTTACTACAATTTTTATTTGATATCCCATTTTATTTTTTTGTGTGAATAAAAATTGGCTTATTCTATGTCATGTTTTGTATTTATATCTTAAATTAATTTTTTCCCCAAAAATTTGTTTTAAAAGAATAACAAAATTTTTAACATGATAGATAAATTATTTATCTCATCTATGATAAGGTGTAATATCCATAATATCTTTTTATTATAGTTTGAATTGATAGATATATTTTTCATCAAAAAAAGTTGGTAGTTAATTTTTTAATGACAACCATTTTGTATTAAAAATTATAAGACTGTGCATAAGTTGTGGAAAAGAAGAAAAACAAAACCAAAATAAACACTCTTCAATCAAAATCAGTAGTAAGCAATTTAAAGTCACAGGATAAACAAGACTTGTTGCTTCAAGTAGGCCAAAGGATTATATAATTACTTTGATTAAAAAAAAATTTAGCTACACAGCATTGATAAACTAAAAACTAAAATTAAGTTACAAAAGTTCTGTAATAAATGTAAATAAAAGAAACATAGATTTTATAATTTAATAGATTTAAAAACATCAAAACAATTGGTTTTATAATTTAATAGATTTAAAAATATCAAAACAACTGTTAAATTAATTGCTAACACGGTCTATAAATTATGATTCATAAATTCTCCTTAAAATTCTGGTTGCAACTTCTACTTGAATGTCCTTCTCAGAAACCAAAGTAGAAGTAGATGCACTATTCTCCCCCTGGATAATGGACATAATCTTACACAACCGTTTCGAAATAAATAATAATCAGCGTAAAAGTCCGTGCAAGGCACGAGCATTGAACTAATTATTTTTCCAAAATTGTATATATATTCAAATAATTTTGTAATTAAAAATATGATAATAGATGAGTATTTTGAGATTTTAAACCTAATGAGAGTCGACCCCCTCTCTCTCCCATCTTTTTCCTCACCCGCCGCCTCCTCTTCCCTCAACTTCTTACGTACATGCACTCATTCTAAATAACCATAGCCATTGCATAAGACCCATTTTCTCCTTTCTCTTATTTTCTTTTTGTTTTTTCCTTTAATAATTTTCAATAATCTTCATCTTTGGGTGAGATTTTTGATTCTTGCATCCATTTTTTGGATGTTTTGTGTCTCTACTTTTACAGTGGTTTGTGTTTCGTATGGTTCAGTATGTTTTGGGTGTTTTGTTTTATTATTTTAGTATTTTGATAATGATTCAATTAGTGTCTTGGGAGATCTGGAAATGCCGATTCGAGGCTGGGGTGGTGTTGATTATTGCAAGACCTCACCTTTTCACAATAGAAGATCGTTCATCCTTTGGTAATTTCACTTACGGCATGTCTATAGCTGGTACCCGGCAATAACTGGGGTGCAGTTTCTCCAATCTCAGTTTATGCAATTGGGGCTTCTGAACACTGGGCTACCAATAGTTCTTATGTGTTAAGGTCAACTGTGATACTATTATATTCAAGGATGTCACTGCAATTTGGATTGATTGGTATGTCTTTAATTTCATTTTTAGCTTCAATAATGTTTAAATTCTGTTTGTTAAACGACCAGGAAACAAACTAATTGTGTTAGCTTATCTATTTGTTTTTCAACCTGGTTGTATTGCGAGTTGAGGTTCTGTCCCGGATGTGTTTTGTTCTAATTAATGAGAACTGTTATATTTTCTTGGCAAAAAAAAAATGATAATCAATAATATTTCAATTTATTTAATGTTTTCATAGTTATTTTTTATTTTGCATACAAATTTTTTATATTATATTTTGAATTATTTTTTCATTCAATTTTATTTTTTCATTCAATTTTAAATTTTCTAAATATTCCAGTCGATGTTAAATATGATTAAACGACCTTAATGACATGTGCATGTATACGAAATCTAAAATCAAATTTTTTGATTTTATCGTATACTGATCTTGTTATAACTCAACCATTATATATTATATTCACTAGTACAAAACTGATCTTTTACGTCGCCTCATATACGTCGGTTCTAGCCAAAGGCGACGTATAAAGTACTTATATACGTCGGTTCCACCTAAAGGCGACGTATATGTACATTTTTAAACATTTTTTACGTCGGTTCAAGAAAACGCCGACGTATAAAGTTATATTATACGTCGGTTGAGGAAAAGGCGACGTATATAATGCTACTATATACGTCGGTTGAGGAAAAGGCGACGTATATAATGCTACTATATACGTCGGTTAAGTAAAACACGATGTATATGATGACATTATACGTCGATTGAGAAAAAGACGACGTATATAATGCTATTATATATGTCGCTCTTAATATAACCGACGTATAAAACCTTTAAACATATAACTTCTAATCAACACCGTCTATACTCTAGTTTGGAGCGTCTACTGTGCTCATTCACACACTCCAATCTACCCTAATCTCTCTCGCCTCTCTCTCTGCGACGCCTCCTTCTACACACTATTTTGAAGACGAGTGATTTCGGCCTCTCTTCTAAGATTCACATACACTTAAATATGTTCACTAGTACATATTGTCGCTTCAGGATTTTGGCCTCCAATCCCCAATCTCTGAGTTCAGGGTTTCGCAAGGGGCGTTATTGTCGCTTTCGTTGGCTACGGTTTTGTCGATGGAACATTTTAAGCTTCATTTTAATGGACTTGTTCCGGCTGTTGTTGAAAGCCTTGGTGATAGTAAACAGCCTGTACGCGATGCTGCCAGAAGACTCCTGCTCACTCTAATGGAGGTATATTCATTCGATTGATTTCTCGATTTTATTAGGTTTTCATGCCGTATGTGTAATTCACTAGGCTTGAATTGTGTTCATTTTATTTTAATTACGGAAATGTTATTTTGATTGATGATCATGTCATTGCATTTGATAATTTGTGTTTATTCCTATAGTTTTAGTTGTGATCTTAGCTATGTATTTGGTACTGCTGTTGATCCTGAATAAAATTTTGTGATTCGTCTGTTGATTTTTGATTCATTGAGTAACGATGGAGAAAACCTCTTTTGGATTAACTATTGTACTTACTGGATGCTGCTTGCATTTGATCCGATTGTGATACTAAGTTGAGTTTATGTTTAAATGTACTTTAGCTAACGTTTGTTAGAAGAAAAGACTTATATGTGTGAGCATTTTAAAGTAGTTAAATTATGAAACTGAGTTGTCAGCTTATTTGAAAGCTTTATATAATAGAGAAATGAGTCTAGCAATGAATATTTATAATGAAATTTATTTGTATTTGTTTATTCTAGTAATTCTTCACATGATATGGAGTCAGGAGTCTTATTTAAAAAAAATCATATGTACCATAATTTATAGTCGAGTTATAGTCTAATTGATCATTGTAAATAATTATTGTAATTTTGTAATATTTATGATTTAAAAATTCGTATATTTTTTTTATTTAATTTGAATGTTAATTATATATATATATATATACACGATAGATCATATTTTTAGAGTTCTCATTTTTTTAACATAATTTTAATTATTTTTTGTGTATATTTAAATATATATGTCTTTAGACCAATCATATATTTAAATCATATATTTAAATCGTTGAAAATCTAAATAGTTGGTCGATCAAATCCCCCTAATATAACTCATGTATTTAAATTTTTATATACCTAAAACTAATGTGATGAAATTATTAATTATATATGATTTGATAACTAAAATTTACGTATTTCTCAAAACCAAATCTTATTTTTTATTTCAAGAATTTAAAATTTACACGGAGACGCATGTAAATAAATCTTTTTTTTACACGGTTACATTATGCATAATCTAAAATTTTATTTTTAGATAATTATCTAAAGTGGCAAAAGAGAATCGGAGATTATACTCAATTGATTAAATATTTTTTGTAATTTTATCTATCCAATATTCTTGAAATAATATAAATAAATATTTTATTAAGTCAAAAATAAAAATAAAAAGAGGAAGAGACAAGAAGAGAATATGTGGTTTATCTTATAGGTTGTTTTTTAACAAATCTCAAAATTAAGTGTAGCATAGTTGGTTATGACATGAGTTTGAGAGAAGAAGGTCAATGGTTCGAATCTAAACATCAACATAATTTCACTACTTTTTAATATATTTATTAAATAATGGTATTTTTGTAATTTTTGAAGTTATAGGGATAAAATTGTAACTTCACATGCATTAAAATGACAAACTTTGCCCTTATATTGAAATTTAATATATAGTAATAGATAATAGATAACATATGTATATTCACAACCAAGAATCTTACCTTCTTTGTTTCAGGATTGTCATCAATCTTGCAAATTACTGGAATTACTCCTCTCAACCAAAATCCCGGAACAAGATCCTACTACACATGGTTACAAAATTATGTTACAACTACAAACATGAATTATATATCATTTTAGGAAATCAAAAAAAGTTCAAAATCAACTCTACACAAGCTCCAAACAAAATGCATAACAGAGGTACTATAAACAAGTTACTGTACAAAGACTTACCTTCATTTGATAAACAAGTTAAAGCCTCCTCCCTAGGCACATTCAAATCAATTAAATTCAGTTGCAGAACGTTTTTTTGCCATTATTCTTGCACTGTAAAATTTTAATAATAACAAAAAGATTAATAATATTCAAAAGAAAAACATAGTCATTAAAAAAGTAAGAGTGCTGACCTTCTTTTGAAGATTTTTCACAATGGTGTCAACCTTTTGATTGCTTTCTCTTCGTTGGTGGACGACCTTTGTATTTTTTTTTAATTGGTGAATGTATAGTTAAACTCCAATTCGTTGCCTTTTTTACTTTCACCCTTCTTTGCTTGTGTGTTGATAGACACATTTTTTGAACAATCTTCACCATCCCACTCCAACTCTAAATTTCTAAATACACCAACTAACTTGTTAGACCTCTCTATTTTTTCAGTGGCCAAGTCAATAATTTTATAAAAAGCATCACACACCATGTCATACCTACATTTTTCTTCACTATCTCTCCATGTACTATATGTCACCTTGGTCTTGCTATGACATCTTTTTGTGTTCTTTTTCCACCTGTGTGTTTAAAAAGAAGCACCTTCACAATATGCCTACATATTATTCCTTGAAACTCAAACAAACGACAATCACATTTTACATCATAATCCTCGTCTATCTCTTTTACGAAACAAACTTTGTATTTGATAGTTCTTCGGGTTTGAGAGTAACCAACATACTGAATTTCCTCAACCTCATACTAAAAAATAGACCAAATAGACTATTGCAAAGAGCATTCACAATACATTACATTTATTATTATTTCCTTCTAAAACTCCTTGGACTTGTCATTGGTATATATTTCCTGAAATTGTTTTTCCATATGGTGTTGTGTGACACAAGTATGATAGTACTTAAGGAGCGAGTATAAGCTTCAACTTCTTTTTCCACCTTATCTCACAGCACAATCATATTTTCCCACAAATTCCCTTAAAGATGTTTTAGCATTAGCATAACCATCAAAAAAATCATTCAAACTTTCACTTCTTTGCGTTGTAGACATTCCTGTCCAGAAACAATCTCTAACAAAACAATGAACCCATTTATGTCTCGCATCATATAATCCTTTTATCCAATCATTATTTTCCAAGTCATATTTTGAAATCATGCCACTCCATTCCAATTCAAAAGTGTCAATATCAATGGAATCATAGACAACATTTTGGAGATGAAGCTTTATTGATTCATATTCCTTAAACCCTTTCAACATTTCAGGTTTTTTTCTTCATAATATGCCATAAAATCAACGATGATGTGCTTTAGGGAAGACATACTCAACTGCATTTTGCATAGCCCTACCATGATATGTAATTATAGCTTTTGGTGGATTATTAGACATGCAATTGAGCCAAGCTTCAAATAACCATATAAATGTTGGTGATTTTTCATTTGAAATTAAGCCATTGACCATGATGATTAACTCCTACAAAAGGTGCAAAATGCATATCATATTTATTCGTTAAATATGTAGTTTCAAATGTGACAACATCTTCGAACTCGTTATATGTTGTCTACATCGTGCATCAGCCCAGAATAGATTTTTTTAAATCCTATTTTCATCATCAAGATCAATTGAATAATAGAAATTGGAATCTATTAACTGTTCTTCATTAAAATAATTCTGAAGGGCAACAACATCAGCTTCTACCAGTCTCAATTTTCTTATTGTCCTCATATAATTTTCACAGTCTTTTTTGTTGAAAGTCATATTCTCATGACCTCCATGTTCAACCATCAGAGTATTAAAATTCTTGTTCATCGGAATCACAACTTCATCATATAAATTAAGACTTCTTTTTGTATGTTTTATCAATTTTTTATTGCATCGAAAACGATGCGCTTTACTTGGAATCAAGTCATGATTATGTTCATTGTCAAAATGAGTCACACACCATTTATCATCTTCACAAAGTCTTGCCTAACAATTTGATTTCACGATAGGTTTGGGATTTAAGCTATCCACAACTTTTCTATGAGGATCACCGTATCTATGACAAGCTATTATTAAATACATATGAACTCCTTCAATTTTTCTAGTATTTCTTATCGTAACTCCAAACCCATTTTGTAAACCGTACCGCCTATAATATTCATAAACCTCTGTTTGCACTAAAATCACGCAAGCGTACGTGGTCACAAGTAATATAGAATTAAGTTGACTTCGTTCCCACAGAGATCTGGTTTAGGTTTCAATTCAGTTAATGCATCTATGCAACAATTTATGGTTTTTATTCACTGCTAAGATAATTAACAAATTTGAGTTTTGATTAACTAAGATTAACTAATAAGCAAATTAACAAACTAAGAATTAATTAACTAACGAGAATTAGAATCGAATTACTTATGCAAAAGAAAATATGGGATCCTAACTTCATTAAATACTTCGCTTAGAGTTGATGCCTTTAGTCAAAGTATGCGATGGTTATGATATCTGATCAGACAACACGAAACAAGTATAGGCTACCTCTTATTATACAAATACCAAACTACTCATACATCCACAAAAGAGATAGAAGATGGGTAGACACCAATTATGCTTAGACCCTATATCTCTATAAGAGTTGAAAACATAACGGTTGAAGAGCAAGTTATCCATAAAGATCACACAGGGCAGTATAAGTATTCTCATCTTACACTACGAATCACGTTGATAAACAATCATGAACCTATGCTAGCATGGCAAGTTCTAAATCTCAAGATCCACTTTCGCTTCACAAGAGATTAACAAAACAACTTAGATGTTAGCTACGCATCCAAGAAGAATAAGCACAACCATACAAGGATATCAAGGATTCATCACACACAAATCTTTAAAGCAAATAAAATACTAAACTACATAGATAAATCCGTTAGAATCCCATGACAACGATTAGTTCATAATCGAACCGCTCGTCATCACGGGATCTGATGAAACCATGATAATAAACAAAGACCGAATGAATATAATAATGCTAGAATAAAGGTTTAAGAAAACAAATCCAAAATCCAGTGTATCACCTAATAGAAAAATGAAAGATGTAGATCTAGATCTCCGTTGTTTGTCACGAGCGTTGGGAATCCTTCTCCAAGTCTCTCTCTTCTCCCTCTGTGTTTATTCTAAGTTATTGATACATATTACAATGATACAATGTGTTTAAATAGGCCCTAGATATCTTGTATTGCAAAAAAATACCTAAAAATACAACTTAAATTCGAATTAGGGCAAAAACAGGATTTTTCAGCAATTTCGAGCGCTGCCAGCGCTGCTAGGGCGCAGCCAGTGCTGCTAGGGCGCAACCAGTGCTGGTTTTTCTGTTTCTGGAGCGCTGCCTACGCTGCTCAATCTGCCCAGAGTTTTGATTTTGCTTAAAACAGATTCGTCTTCTTCCGAGCTTTCCAACGACTGCTTACGGGCCTCAAACGGACTTATAGAACTCCAAATATGGCCAAAACAGTGGAGACTGCGCAACCTACCCGGGAATCTGAATTTTCCACAATTTGCTCATTTCTCATCCGTTTTCTCTTCCGATTCTTTTGCCACTTCCCATTCTTCATTCCTTTGACTCATGAATCTTCATGGTAGCATAGAGAAATACGGTCGACGAGAATCAACAACCCTAGCCGACATTTTACTAACCTGCACAACTACACAAAACACATAAAAAACACAACAAACTTGAGGCCAAGTGAATTATGGAATGCTCCAAGTGGATATAAAATCCACTTATCAACCTCTTTCTCAGAATTAAATAATTTGTTTACCTCAGGGGTGCGAGTTTTCCGGTACTTTCTCCATCATTATTTTCCTCTTCCTCACTAAGAAATTCTTTGTCTTCTTCATTGTCCATCTCCCCAATCCACATATTTTCAATTTATAATTCCATAATCTATTTACAAACATAAGAATATAGAATTAGCTTAAAGTATTACATGTATATAATTCTGTGTATAATGATTAGTTATGGTAATTCTGTGTATAATGATTAGTTATGGTACTAATGATAGCATAGTCATTGAAAAAGGTCAGTAGTTTATGTATGAAAGACGAGATACGTGATAGGTTAAAATTTTGATTGACACCGTTCTTTTTCTCAATTGAAACTAAAAATTAATAATAAATAAAAAGTGGGGTAAAAAATGTTATGTCATTGTTATTTTAAATTGTTAAAAATAGAATATATTATTTCGATATGATAATAGATGATGTGAAGTTTTCTTACAGGTCTTTCGATAAATATAGCCAATATAAGGGGTTGGCTATAATTTTAAATAACAGTAATATTGATAAAATAATTTTACCTATTCTTCAAAATCTTTATATATAACATATAATCAACACTTTTACCCCTGAAGATTTTTAATGGTGGGAGTCGGGAGATGCTCTCAGTTGACTAGTTCTTTATCAATCATTTTAGTAAGAAAAAGCTTTAGAATCAGGATATAGATAAGAAAACACAAAACGCAGCGTGGTCACTTCACATACAGTAATTGGATAAAAGTTATTTTTATACCTTATGATGGTAATTTATAAATAAAAATTATTATTATTTTATACTCTTAAGGATATCAGAAATTTGAATTTTGTCAAAAATATGAAGTGTTGGTGAGAATTTTGAATAGCAAATTATAAATGTTAGTTAAAGAAATATTTAATTTTATGTTATAATAGAAAAAGAAAAAATGACATAGTAATTAGCTATCAGAAGTTGTATGTGCGGTAAGATTAATATTTCTTGTCAAATAATATTTGTGTAAGTCACCCAATGAGTACTTTTCGATCTGAATTCAACTTATCAGTCATTGTTAAGTTTACTTATTTTTGTATTACGAACAAACACAAATTCTTTTAAACTTGTATGTTGTTTGAATAATATATCTTAATTAATTAATATACTGTTACTTCCAAGGTAAAAATATTACCCAGACGTGTTTGTCACGGAAGCAAATCAACCACTATCTCGTAAAACCAAAACCAACTGCAAAAGTACCTTCACTATTATCGTATATTCAAGTTGTCTACTGTATGTGGTCCTCTCTCTTTCATAACCAGTAATATAATCAAGTATGTCAGTTTACTTTGACATGCAGTTTGCTAAGGATTCCACCATAATCTTTATCGTTAGAGATAATTATTTTGTAATTAATATGGTTTTGATTTTTTTTTTCCAAGTTTTTCGAAAACAGGGTTCCATGATTTAATAGCACTGTTTCGTTACAACTCGATTGATATCAATATTACTCGTATTGTGATTGTTTTTATTTATCTTGGATTTCTGAATTGTAGTTTTTCAGGGTTTTGGAATACGTGTGCTTTAATTTTATCCCCAAGATTATCAACCTTCATGTACTTAATTGTAAATTTTTACCTTCTCTTCGCCTTGTATTTTGAATAGGAACTGCTGTTAGCTGTTCGGTTTGTGTGTTTCTTTTTGAAATATTGTTTGCAAAGTTCACTTATGTTAATATTCGTTACCCTTACTGGCCATAGCACATTAGCACTACTCTTGAGGTTTTGAAAGCTCAGACACCATTTTCAACTGCTGATTGATTAGTTATTTTCTTTACTTCTAATTTTTATTACTGTTTGCTAATCACTCAGATGCAAATATTCGTTAGAACACATACTGGCTAGCCGATTACTTTAGATGTTAAAAGCTCAGACACCATCGACACCATCAAGGCTAAGATCCAGGTCAGAGAGGGAATTCTTCCAGATCAACAAAGATTGATCTATGCCGGAAAACATCTAAAGGATGGTCGCAGCTTGACTGATTATAATATCCAAGAGGAGTCCACCCTCCATTTGGTCCTCCGTCTCCTAAACTGTTCTCAGTGCCGTGTACTATTTGATTCTTAATCAACAATTAATTTTAATTTTGTTAGGAATATTATTACAATCTTTTGATGTATTTGTTCATTTATATATTAACTTTATTAGGTATCTGATATATGTTTTTGTAATTACTGGTGCAGCGAAACCAAGTAGTTCTCTGTTGAACCCGCAAGAAACACCATCACGATGACCATTGTAGCTGGTGTAATCTTGTTACACTTTTGATGACAAAAATAGTAAAAATGGTTTAAATTCTTTATAAATTTTCGATATGCTTCCCGGTTATTATATATGTTCATCCGGGGAATATCCATAGTGATATGGGTCGAAAATAAGTTCTAAAGACACATTTAATGTGGTATTAAATAAACCTAAGTTGGTCCAAGGTCAAAGCCCAATTACGAGGCCTAAAACCTTATTTATGATAATAAATTCGTAATTAGTAAATCAGCCAGTTTTAAACTCCTAGATTGAGTCATAGAAGGAAACCAAATCACACGAGGAGTAGCCTCCAAGGCATACACCTCCAATACTTATCTTCTTATCACTTGGAAGGCTCTAGAATTGGGCCAAGGCAGTAACTTGCCCACCAAGTATCCTAATTCCACCCTAATTCTAGGGTTTTCACCACCTATATAAGGACATGATCCTTCACAAACAATACTACGTTTTTTGGCTTGATTCTTGACATATTGCAAGATACGTAGGCATCTTGTGAGGACCCGAGTTAAGTCACGAAACACTTGATCAGCCATTAAAGCTCGAAGCTCCCCCTGACCCTAGCATTCAATACACAATAAATACACCCTACTTTTTATTCCACATCATTTGGCGCCATCTGTGGGAAAACAACATCAACCATGGTTAACACGCGAAGAACCATACCGATCTCATCTGAGGCCGCTCCTGTCCCCTCCGCTCCACCCGTTGTTACGGAGCAAGGGCATGTGCCCCCACCAATAGGGACAACCACCCAACCTCAAGGTTCTCAGCCCCATGGGACTGAAACGCAAACTCTTGGATCGTTACCTTTAGTGACGAGTCCCCCTGCCAAGGGACGAATCCCCTAGTCTTCCCTCTTGGAGGCCAATCCGCTCCACTCAGAGCTTAGATCTCTACTACTCTGATCCCTACAAGCACGAACCCGATGTATGGGTTGCCCAATTATCCCTCGCATCAGGCTGGACCGAGCGTTCATGCCCTTCAGATACACGAGCCGTATGACCCAACATACATTCAAGGTCTGGGACCCAATCAAGGCCAGCAGTACCGTGATTACTCCGGCCCGTATTCGGATGATTCATCTTCGGAGGAAGAAGATAGGGATGAAGCCCCAGGGAGGCGACGCCCAAGCAAGGAACCCATAGGGCAAACCCATCGAAGAATCCATGATGGACCCCCTTTGACAACTGCTGAAAGGATCAAGGATCACGAAGCAGAGATTCAAAAGTTGAAGGATGACCAGGCTAGGGAGCAAGCCCGTCAAAACCAGAACCGAAATGAACCTCCCCCGACATCAGGAGGTATTCCCTTTGTTGATTTAGAAAGACCTCCGAGGAGGCACAGAAGGGCTGATGCCCCAACCGCAAGAACAACCAGGGCAGAAGTCCCCAAGAGTAACCCCAGAGATCTGATGCCACTAGGAGATCCCGATGATCCGACCCCTCCATTCACTGAGGAGGTGATGAACGCGCACATCTCTCGGAAGTTTAAGATGCACAACGTGAAATCTTATGATGGAACGGGAGATCCCGCAACGCATGTGAGAACGTTTACGAGCGCGCTGCTGTTGCAGCCTGTGAACGATGCCCTTAAGTGTAGGGCGTTCCCTCAAACCCTGACGGGCATGGCGTAACGTTGGTATAGTCGTCTGCCCCCGAATTCAATTGGTTCTTTTAAGGAGTTGAGCTCCGCTTTTGTTAGTCAATTCATCAGCGGGCGAGTTCATGAGAAAAGTTCTGCATCCCTTATGTATGTAGTGCAAAGAAATAATGAAAATCTGAGAGACTACCTCAAGCGATTCACTAAGGAGACGCTTAACATCACTGACTTAGAAAATAAAGTGGCTATGGTAGCCCTTCAGCACGGAACCACAGACCTCTTTTTTAAGAGATCATTGGCAAAACATCCCCCTGAGAACATGGACGAGCTCCAACGAAGGGCTGATAAATACTGAGGATAGCATGAAGAAGGAAGCCGCATTAGGCAATGGAGGAAGTAACAATGACTCCAGGAAGAGGAGGGTAGAATACGAATATGATGCCAAGGACAAATACCCACGTACGGGCAAGGATGCAGATTCGGCTCCTAAGAAGGGGAGTCCAGGGTAGAGGTTTACGGAATATGCAAGGCTGAACGCCCCCAGGAGTCAAATCCTGATGGATATAGAGAAGGAAAGGGACTTACGATGGCCGAAACCACTAAGGACAGATCCCGAGAAAAGAAACAAGAATCAGTACTGTCGGTTCCACAAGGATGTTGGACACGATACCGACGACTGTAGGCAATTGAAAGATGAGATTGAGTTTCTAATCCGGAGAGGAAAGTTGAACAAGTTCTGCAAAGATGGGGATCGTGGAAACCCCAGGAGGGATTATGATAGGAAGGACGAAGATCGTAACCGCAACCCACAGCCCCGGGGGCCGGTAATAAACATGATATTTGGAGGGCCAACAGCGGCCAGAACAAGCAGAAATTCTAGAAAAGCGTATGCGAGAGAAGTGATGCATATTGTTGGAGAAGCACCGAAGTGTGCGAAGACAGAAGTCTCAATTAGATTCGATGACTCGGACCTCGAAGGGGTGAAGTTCCCCCATGATGATCCACTGGTTATCTCACCGGTAATAGGCAACCCCCAGGTAAAGAGAGTCTTGATAGACAACGGGGCTTCGGTGGATATCCTTTTCCATGATGCTTTCTTAAAGATGGGTTATACTGAGTCACAGCTGACACCGTCTAATATGCCCATATATGGGTTCAACGGAGTGGAATCGAAAGTCGAAGGAACAATTCAACTACCCATGACTATAGGGCAGGAGCCACGAGAGGCCACTCAGATGTTAAATTTCTTTGTTATCAAGGCCACTTCCACCTATAGTGCTATTCTAGGTCGGACGGGACTTCATGCATTTAAAGCGGTTGCCTCTACCTACCACTTGAAGATTAAGTTCCCAACCAGGAATTGTGTAAGAGAAGAGAGAGGAGATCAGAAAATGGCAAGGAGTTGTTATGTGGCCGCTTTGAGGCCTGATGGAACTGGGGGGCAGGTCCTCCCAATTGAGGATATGGATGCCCGTGAGGATGAAGAACGGAGAGAAAAGCCAGCGAAAGACTTGGTTCCCATACCCCTGGACTTGGAGATTCTGAAAAGGTCACTTATGTTAGGGCATCCCTAGAGGAACCCTTGAGAAACAAGCTGATTACTTTCTTACAAGACAACAACGATGTGTTTGCATGGACAGCGGCTGATATGCCAGGGATAGATCCCCAACTGATAACACACAACCTAAATGTGGATCCGGACCGGAAGACGGTTAAGCAAAAGAAGAGGAATTTCGCACTCGAGAGGCAAGAAGCCATAAAACAGGGGGTTGACAAGCTCCTAGAGGCGGGTTTTATCGAGGAGATACAGTTCCCGGAATGGTTGGCAAACCCTGTGATGGTCAAAAAAGCTAATGGGAAGTGGAGGATGTGTATAGACTTTACTGATCTAAACGACGCATGCCCAAAGGACTGTTTCCCCTTGCCAAGAATTGACATGTTGATAGATGCCACGGCTGTGCACGAGATGTTAAGTTTCATGGATGGCTTCAGTAGCTACAACCAAATTAAGATGCATAAGGATGACTGTTAGGTCCAAATGTGTTGTAGAGGGGGGGTGAATACAACTTTTCGATTATGAGTAGCAATGAATACGATGCAATAAATGAACACACAGATTCAAGGAATATATTTCTTTTATATATAACTTGAAAAGGTTGCTACAACATTCATTACAAAGTATAACAGAAGTTGAGAGAGAAGTGAATGATTCTAAGCTCTGTGAATACTCTCTCTCTTTTTCTTGTGTTTTTCTCAATATTGCTCACTGACTAAAACATTACACAAGTGCTTCTATTTATACTACATGTAATCTATGACCTGTAGTCTTCAAAGACTAAGATGTACGTGGCCCAATGATGTCCACATAAATCTTGTCTTATCTTGAAAGCTTGGAAATCTGCCAATCAGAAGATGCCATGTGTCATGTTGAAGCTGCACTCTAAGTAGAACTTCTACTTGAGAATTTCTACTTAGCCATCTCGAAATTCTAAGTAGAACTTCTACTTGAGAATTTCGACTTAGCCATCTAGAACATTTCTTACTTAGAAAATATTCTGGTCTTCAACTTGAAACTTCAATGCACATCTTGAGCTTGTGATATCTTCATATCTTCTTTGTTCTTCTACAAGCTCTTGAACATGGATCTTTATTACTGACATAAACTTGCTATCAATGTCCTGACACTTGATGCACTGGTCTGGTTCATAAGTGACTAGTCTTGATAGTGTTTCTGCTTCTTGAATAAATTACCATATTCACTTAGTAACTTGACTTTCCAATATTTGCTTTCCTTCTTGTTCACTTGAAATCAATTGGTCTTGTTGATACTGATAGTTATGATCTTGATTCTTGAATTCTCAAATCACTGAGGCCTGAACAACTTTGACTTGAACTTCTCTCAATGATTTCTTCTTGGCTTGATCATAGTTAACATGTTCAATTGTATCAATTACCTTGTCTTCATTTAGTGTTGATTCCTTGTGACTTCTTGTTCTTGATTGTCTTCTGGTTAAGTATCTTTTCGTTTAATTGAGTTACATTAGTTATAGTGTTACAAGTTAATACACTCTGCCTTTCAATCTCCCCCAATTTGATTGTCTAACAATGACATTCAAATTAATGAAGGATAACTCAACTAAACAATGAGACGAGAAAAGATAATTAACATTACAGTCTTGAAAAATATACAATTACAAGTACATGAAAACAATACAAAGAACTTAAACTAGAAACAGAATTCGAACCTCGAATTAAAGATCATTTGAATGATTCCTATCACCTGGATTATTTCATATCTTTTAGTCAAACTTATATCACCTTATTGGATTCATTCTAAGATGAATTTTCCTCAAGTGAGTTAAAGCAACCGAAAGACATGAAGGTTTTCCAACTTCAAGTTCACACCACTCTGACCTTTAACCCTAATTCCGTTTCCTCTTTCTAGCTTCAGCAGCTTGCTCTTTTTCTTCTTTCTGCCTTCTGTGTTTCTCCTCCTGCTGCTTTTGTTTCTTATATACTGGATCACGAAGTTGCGTCCACCTAGTATTCAACAAACTTACTGCTTCCATCTCTAGAGGGTTCCTGGGTTCTGGGTAAGGATGTTTGAAAAGCCTTCTGAGTTTGTCCACCTCCTGAGTAGTTCTGATCTCTGGAATTTCCTCAAATTTCTTCATGATAAGCCGAGGTTTCCTATGAGTTTTATCAGATTTAAACTGACAGTAGATCATTTTGGGATAGCCTATGACACGGTTAGTATTGTGGACACTAGCCGCATCTCGCTCCAATCGCTTCATTTCCACTACTACATCAGATAGGTAACTCACGAGTCTCTGCTTTTCTGTCACATACTTAACTTCCACATCTTCCCATTTGAACACGTATAACACTTTCTCTAGAAATGCAGCATCTTGAGTCTGCTTCAGCCAGTCTCTACTCATATGCAAAAGTGTTTGCTTCTGGTCTGCATCTATGAATACTAAGGCGTCAGCTGCATTATCAGCAAAAGAATGTATCCAGTATACGCTGTCTCTTCCTGGAACACCAACTGCCTCCCTTATCTCTCCTTGTTCCAGTTCTCCAGTAGGAAGATTCAGAGCTTCATCAACATTCTTCATTGCTTGAAGAATATTCCAATTCCTCTCTATCAGCTCTGGTTCAATCTTCACATTATCAAGAGGGTTCGGAGCAATGACATCACACTTCCACACCTCATTACTCTTCTTTAGTATGACACTTTCAATGGTCTTCACTGAATTATCTTTAAGCACAGAAGCGAATCCCTTACCCATCATCTGCCTACAGACGGCCTTAAGAGATTCCACTGAAAGTTCCATTAATTCCTTTTCCTCCAGGCTCACCCTCTTCATTTTACTGTCAACCACCATCCGGACAACATTTGGATATGCTGAGAATTCTGGACCCTTGTCCTCTGCTAGCCGCATTAACTGATCCCTATACAGAATGCTTAGATTCTCAGAATGAGAGTATTGAATTTTTGTTGCTAGCAAGAACAACTCTGATGCAGATCTTCTCGTCATGAATTGATCATCTACATACATGAAAGACATCGGGGCTCCTTCTGTGAAAGACAAAACAACCTGCCACTCCTTTTGCGATGAATTGTATCCAACCCTGACTTTAGAAATTAATCTCTTTAAAGCATTTATGTAGTCAGCCGCCATTGGATTCTGCAAATTTAGTTGGTAGAACAGATCATCTGCTTCCTTGTTATGCTCTCCTTTTGTACATGGTCCCATCAAAATCTTTCTTGCGTCATCCCACTTCTTCCCTATCCTTCTATTGTCCAGATCGATTTGAGGATCAGCTAGCCTTGCAAGCTCATAATCGTACTGCTTTCCTTGTAGCTCCGCTTTCTTTTCCTGAAACGCAGCACGACCTTGCATTTGCTTCATTTTAAAGAACTCAGCTTGATCCAAGGCTAACTGTTGAGCTTCAAGGGTTTCCTTATCGACAGCAATTTCTTCAGGCAATCCGAAAGACATTCCAGCACCTCCACCTTGATCCTTCAATGATCTCTTTATAGCATGTTTCAACGGTGCGTCTTCCATATCGGAATCTGAGTCAAGTACCTCCTGTACTTTTTCTTGATGACTCAGATCAACGAATGGCTCATCTGGCTCAATCGCTATTGCCTTACCCTTTTTCCTTCTTAGAGCCTCTTCATCAATGGACGGCTCAACTTCCATTTCTTTTACAAGATCAGCATGTTCTTGAATTTCTTCGATTTGAACTCCCTGCTGTCTCGTCTCCTTTATATTCTCCCCCTTAGGTGAGTTATCCTGAACTCCACCCTGGTCTCCAGATCCACCAGCTGTATCAAAATCTTCAAACCCGGAACCATAGGCTCCTGCTCCACTAGCACCACCTGTACCAGCATCGGGGGGAGGTTGTTGCGGTGCGAAACATTCCGGGGGCACAAAACTTCTGATTGCGTACATAACTCTGCTTATTTCCACAGCCAGATTATCCATTGTAAACTCCATTGCTCCCATCCTGTCATTCAGGGTGTTTCCCAAGACACCAGCAGCATGGCCCATGTCATTTACCTGATTTTTCAAATCAGTAAAAGCTGAAGCTTGAAGTGCCATTCGTGCTGCGTAGTCGTCAAGTGCCCTTTGATTATCTCCAACATTCATCCCTAACTGCCCCATTGACTGCCCAAACTCCTTCATTTGATTTTCCATAAAAGACAAACGAGATTCAAGATTTTCAGAATTAAGGGACGGTGTTTGGTTTAGGTGACCTCGCTCTAATTCTCGTTCTGTTGGTATTTGGCGCTCGGTTTCGGGCCTTAAAAATGAAGGTCCCTCTCTCCCTAACCTCTCACACACACTCCCTGTCTCACGCTCGTGTATGTCTTCAATAATTGATCCAAAATATGAAGAAGTACCTGCAGAAACTTGATAAGAAATATAATTTGCAGTTATGGGATCAAATACTGTTTGTTCCTGAGTTGGAATCTCAGGCTGAGAGGCTACAAAGTGTTCTTGTACAACATCAGAACCGATCCTCTTTGTAGCATCAGTACGTACCGGTGAAGGTACGGCTGAAGTTTTGAAAGCTTCATGTCCTCTTGAAGCAACAGTATCTTTAAGAGGTACAAAATCATCATCAAAATCAAAATCCCTATGTGCAGATTGTTCAAGGGGTGAACCACTCTCGTGAGGTGGAGTGGTTGCGTGTGACACTCTAGGGTTTGACTGAGATTTAGAAGTAGCAGCATGGGAAATTTTGGCTTTCTTGCGAATAAGTTGCTGCTCTTCGGGTTCACTCTCATCATCATTTCCTACATCTATATGTGCTGGCTGTTTGGATTCCGGTGACTTGGATGACAAGGAATTAGAAATATGGCTCTCACCCTGGGATAGATCCTGCGGGCTAGCAGTCTCTTGGGTCTGGGAATCAGAAACATAGGAATGAGTCGAGTGTCGAGAGAGATTACCTGATTCATTACCTTGTTCATCACCGCTTTGCTCATCAGGAATCTCTTCAAATGCCTCAGCATGAGCAGACCGATTCGGTGCATGTGATGAAGCTTGTGAGAAGTCCATCAAGGTGGTAACTCCCTCATCATATAGAAGCCACTGTTGTAAGGTATCAGGAATAGACATCGGTTTTCCATGATGTTTATCCTGATTTTCAACTGTTGAAAGTGACTTAGTGCCCATCCCTAGCGGTGCAGATGATGAACCACTGGCAAAGCTCCGTCTAACTGCAAGAGCATCCTTCGGTACTAAACCATTTATCAGCATCTGTAGGAACCGAGGAAACCAGCAGACAACATCTGTGGTGTTGAGGTCTCTGCTTGCAGGAGATCCCATCACAGCCACTATCTCAGAGAGAACTATTCGTCCATAATTGATATCCAACTCTCTTGCTAGGGCAATTCCGAGGTTTTGCATGGGAATGGAAATTTGATGGTAATCGCTTTCTCGTGCCCGAAAACATCTTGTTATGGCCTCGAAAAAGTAATTCCATTCCACATGAAGAAATTGTTTTTGGATGTTTCCAGTGATCCGGCCAGTCGGAGGATAACACCCTATTTCTTCAAAGAATTTGAGGCGATCTGCAGCTGTAGGTTCTGGATCATAAGCATCTTTAACAGGGAATCCAAGAACCTTGTGAACAATTTGTTCAGTCACCACATATTCCTGACCCGCTAAGGTAAACCTGAAACCAAAGGGGGTTGATTTGCTCCCAAAAGAAACCGCACTAGTCCATAATTGCTGTAAAGCATCATGCACTAGTGTAGGTTTAGCCGTAAAAGCAGTGCTAGCTTTGGAATACAAATTTAGAAATCGTATCCAAGACTTAAAGCGCGGGAGTTGATCACCAATTTCCGTAGAAATATTATAAAAATTGTTTTTGGCAAGTGAAAATTGGTGAGCCATTTTAATTAAAAGTTTTTCTTGAAAAAGATGTGAAATTTCAATTTTAATTTCTGAAAAACAATTAATTTAAAGAATTAACCGTTTGTATCCCTTTTAATTAATCAAGAACAACAAATGTGCGTTTTTGAGAAATCAAACTACGGGATGCAATTAACAGTTGATGGAAGGCAAATTTCAAGCCAATGATTAACTCACCACTAACAGGTGAAATACTTGTGTGAAAACGTGTATGAACAGATCTGTGTACTTTTGTGTGTATATACGTGTGTATATATCGATGAAGATGAACAGATACACAATCACAGAAAGTAATGATGACACACAAGTGATATCAGTCAAAAAATGGGCATCAATTCGTTGTCCGTAAGAGATTTGTCACAAAAATCACGAATCAGTGATTGAATGTATGAAATCGCCTGTATATATGGTGCGGCTGTAAAACTCAAATTAGGTAAAAGTGAAAGAAAACATCGAGTTAAGGATGTATATATAGACATGACTGTGAAATGACTAACTTGTCCCTGTTAAAAATCATGAAAACTCTAAGTACACACAGGGAGAACTCTATCTCGAAGTCTATCTCGAAGTCTATCTCGAACTTTCTTAAGTCGAACTTCGAGATAGAGTTCGAGATAGCTGTAACTCGAAATTTTAGCACTTAACTCGAAATTCGAGATAAAGTTCGAGTTAGCAGTTAACTCGAAAAACTTAAACCACTTGAACCATTAATCTATCAACGATCATGTAAATAGCACACTACCAACATTACTAGGGAAATCTATCTCGAAATTCAAGTAGAAATTCGAGATAGACTTCGAGTTAGGAGTTAACTCGAAATAAATCCCCTTAACACAACTGAGAGCTCTATCTCGAACATCAAGTCGAAATTCGAGTTGATTTTCGAGATAGAGTCTAACTCGAAATTATTCAGTAACTCGAAATTTTCTCAGTTCTTTTCAAAAATATCTCCAAAAATGGAAACTTATCTCAACCTTCGAGATAAAGTTCGAGATAGAAATTATCTCGAATATTTTGAAGAAAATAAAGATAGGCACACTGGTAACTCTAAGTCGAACTCTAAGTCGAACTTCGAGTTGAATTTCGAGATAGAGTCTAACTCGAAATTCTTCCCAGACTTAGAATTTTCAAAACTTCCCTCAGAAAGCTCAAATCGAAATTCAACTAGAATTTCAAGATGAGTTTCGAGATAGTGACTAACTCGAAATTTTGAAGATACTTAGAATAATTTGACAATTTTTCTTTGAAAAACTCAACAATTAATTTTGTCAAATTAATATAAATATCAATTCAAGGATTTTAATATATGACATAATTAAAACATTCCTTGACAATTCTAATGCCTCTAATTACATGAAAAACACAGGTAAATTCATCTAAAAATCATGCAATATTTAGAATATTATGAATTTAACTCCCCCTATGTTCATGCAATCTAACAAGCATAAATTCACAGATTTGTGCTATAAAAGACACTTAAAACACACTGAATTCATGCAAAATCACACTATATGCATCCTATAATAATCATTAATTAGGCATTTTAAAGTCTAAACACATAATGATTAAATATCTTGCATATACCAACATAACCATGGATTTTACAGATAGAAGGCTTTACTAACTTGTGTTAAGCATTCCCAATTCACCAACCAACCTATTGAATGTTACTTCATCAAGAGGTTTGGTGAATATATCTGCAATTTGTTGCATTGTGGGCACAAAATGTAGCTCCACAGTCCCCTCCTCGACATGTTCTCTTATGAAGTGATACCTGATGTCGATGTGCTTTGTTCTTGAGTGATCTACAGGATTGTTGGTTATGGCAATGGCACTTGTGTTGTCACACATAATTGGAATTTTCTTGTGCTCCATGCCATAATCCTTCAATTGGTTCCTCATCCACAGTATTTGAGATACACAGCTTCCAGCAGCAATGTACTCAGCTTCAGCAGTAGAAGTAGATACTGTATGTTGCTTTTTACTTTGCCAGGACACCAATCTTCTGCCAAGAAATTGACAAGCACCAGATGTGCTTTTCCTATCAATCCTGCAACCTGCATAATCTGAATCCGTATAGCCAATTAGGTTAAAACCTGTATCTCTTGGGTACCAAATTCCTAGATTTGGTGTGCCCTTGAGATACCTAAAAATTCTTTTGACGGCTATGAGATGTGATTCTCTAGGATCCGCTTGGAACCTTGCACATAAACAAGTCGCGAACATTATATCGGGTCTACTTGCAGTTAAATAGAGAAGTGAGCCAATCATACCTCGATAGCTTGTGATGTCAACTGATTTACCTGATTTGTCTTCATCAAGCTTCGTGGCTGTTGCCATGGGAGTCTTGGCTGCTGATGCATCTTCTAGATTATACTTCTTGAGTAAATCTCTGACGTACTTGGATTGACAGATAAAGATACCATCTTTTCTCTGACTGATCTGTAATCCAAGGAAGAAGGACAGCTCTCCCATCATGCTCATCTCGTATTTGTCTTGCATTAGCTTAGCAAATTTCTCGCACAAGCGCTCATTCGATGACCCAAAGATAATATCGTCCACATATACTTGAACAAGTATTAAATCATTCTTCACATTCTTATAGAACAATGTTTTGTCAATTACTCCCCTAGTAAAACCACTTTCAATTAAGAATACAGATAGGGTTTCATACCAACATCTTGGGGATTGCCTGAGGCCATAGACTGATTTGAAGAGAAGGTACACAAAATCTTCAAGTTCTGGATCAATGAAGCCAGGCGGCTGTTCCAGATACACTTCTTCTTCTAACTCTCCGTTCAGGAAGGCACTTTTCACATCCATCTGGAAAACCTTGAAGTTCTTATGTGCTGCAAATGCCAAAAACATCCTGACTGCCTCAAGTCTTGCAACTGGTGCATAGGTCTCATCATAATCAATTCCTTCACGCTGAGAATAACCTTTTGCAACCAAACGAGCCTTGTTTCGTGTTACAAGTCCGTTTTCATCCATTTTATTTCTGAATACCCACCTTGCTCCAATTACTGATTTGTTCTTTGGTCGGGGTACCAGCTTCCAAACTTTCTGCCTTTCAAACTGATTGAGTTCCTCTTGCATTGCAATCACCCAATCAGCATCACCAAGAGCTTCTTCTATTTCTTTAGGTTCAAGCTTGGATAAGAACCCAGAAAATAAGCAAATATTAGCCAGGTCAGCTCTTGTATTTCTTCTAGTAGACACACCAGCATCTGGATCACCAATAATCAATTCAAACGGATGGTCTCTATTCCATACTCGTTCTCTTGGAAATTGTCTTGATGATTCAGCATGACTTTCTGAATTGTGGTGCTGACTACTTTGAATACTTTCACTAACTCCCCCTGAGTTAGTGCCAGCTCCTACAGAACTAGAGTCAACTCGATTCGAGCCTTGAACAGTAGTCCTTGAGCTGCTATTTACTCCCCCTGAGTTGTTGCCGGTTCGTACTGAAGAAGTCTCTCCTGATCTTGTAGAATTAGCTTGTTCACTAGACTCAGGTTCTTCACGTACACTTGGAACATTTAATGGGACAACCAACTCAGGTTCATCTTCAAGATCTTCTAAGTCCAGATTCTGAAATTTTAGGGACTCAGGTTCACTAGTATCTCTTGAGATTGATGAGAGTTTGGTATCGTCGAATCTGACGTTGTAGCTTTCAGTCACTTTTCGATCATTCACTAAGAACACCCTATAAGCTGCTACCACATCTGTGGAGTAACCAACAAAGATTCCTTCACGAGCTTTTGCTGCAAACTTACCTAGATTTTCATCATCTATAAGTACATAGCATTTTGCTCCGAATACATGAAAATATTTGATTGTTGGTCTTCTGCCGTTCATTAGCTCACATGGTGTCTTTTCTTTATCTTTTATGATCAAGGATCGATTTTGAGTGTAACACACGGTACTCACTGCTTCTGCCCAGAAATACAGAGGAAGTTTCGAATCATACAACAAAGTTCTTGCTGCTTCAACCAATGTTCTATTCTTCCTTTCAACTACTCCATTCTGTTGTGGAGTTCTCGGGGCTGAGTACTGACGACGTATTCCTTTAGATACACAGAAGTCATTTAGCACTGCGTTTTTGAATTCAGTGCCATTGTCTGATCTAATCGTCTTCACAGTAAGTGTTGAAACATTCTCAATTTGAGTGATGTGATCAATGATTAGGAAAGGTACTTCGTCTTTCGTCATTGCGAACAATACCCATGTATACTTGGAGAAGTCATCCACGATTACCAATGCATATCTTTTCCTAGACAAAGATAGGACATTCACTGGGCCAAACAAATCCATATGAATAAGTTGCAGAGGCTCAGTGATACTTGAAATTTCCTTGCTTTTATGCGATGCTCGTTTTGACTTTCCCATTTCACAGGCTTCACAGAGTCCTTTCGGAGCGAACTCCATTTGAGGTAGATCTCTCACCAATTCTCGCCTCGCGAGAGCATTCATCGTTTTGAAGTTTAAGTGAGATAACTTTTTGTGCCATAACCAGCTTTCATCATCCGAAGCTTTGCTGTAGAAACAGGTAACTTGATTCTGATTTGCTGAATCCATGTCTGCAACAAAAAGATCTGCCTTTCGAACTCCTCTCAAAGCCAGTGAGCCTTCCTTGATGTGAGTGATTGATACACCTTTCTTGTTGAATACAATTTCGTAACCTTTGTCACAGAATTGACTGATACTCAACAAATTATGCTTTAATCCCTCAACATAGGAAATATCTTCAATGATGACATTGCCAGTTTTCAGTTTGCCATATCCCTTTGTCACACCTCTGCTGTCATCTCCAAAGGTAACATAAGGGCCAGCTTTCATAACCAACTCTGTAAGCAGGGACTTGTCTCCAGTCATATGCCTCGATGCTCCACTGTCTAGCACCCATATAACTTTATTTCTCTTTTGCTTAATGCCCTGCAATAACAGATTGATTAGACTTTCTTCGGAACCCAACTTTGATTGGGCCCGGCTTTTCGATAAGATTGATAATCAACAGATTTAACAACAGGAGATGCACTTTTCTTAACATAACTAGAGCTTTCGACTTCCTCCTTTCCTTTCTCAGACTTGACATATTTATCAGTCCTAGGAGAAGGTTTGTCACTCCTAACTTTAGGAGGACTGACAGTCTTGGCTCTCCCAAACTTCTTTTTGTTGTTTGAACTAGCAGCAGTATTTGAGCATGACTGGCTAGATGCATTCATTAAATTCACAAAAGTTTGCATGACGTTAAAAGTGCATGGCATACAATTAGGTTGACCACACTGTGCATGATTCTGATGCAGATTATTCATAGTGTGTGTGGTAGGCATGGCATGTGTAGCAGTGCATGCATAAGAAAGATGTTCAGTAGATTTACAGTGATAACATGCTTTCTTTATTCGTTCAGCCTTAACCTCTTTTATGCCTTTCTTCCCTTGTTGTTTAACAGCCTTAGCTCCTATTCCTAGTCTAGATTCATCACTAGGAAAATTGATTTTAACTTGTTTAATAGGAGTTATAGGTTGTGCGTTCTGACGATCTTCCATCTCAATCTCATATCTAGCTATCAATTCAGTCTCTTCTTCTTCTATTCTAGGAACAAGGTGTTTGTAGATGGGTTTGACAGAAGACTTAAGAATACTAGGTGTTTCCTTTTTAATGTCACTGGAGTTAGGATCGATATGTCTCTTGCCTTCTTTCTTAGAAAGATCAGAATAATCAAGTCCTACACCTACTCCAGTTATCTTCTTAAATACGTCATTATCTACATACACTTTACTAGCAGCTAGTTTGTAAGCTTCACATTTAGTTTCTAACTCAGCTAGTTTGTTCCTTAAACATGATTCTATTTCTTCCTTAAGGACGAGCTTGTGTTCCAAAGATTTAATAAAATCTCTTAGAGAAGTATCTACAGTGCAAGCAGCCTCTAACTCTTCCACTTTTGCCTCAAGCATTCTGCTTTTGGCGACAAGTGTTTTCTGTTCCTTTTGAGAAGTGTCTAGGCTTTTGCACAACATGTAGATCTCTTCGCTAAGAGCCCCGTTCTGTTCCTTATAATCATCAATAGACATTTCTACTTTAAGGGTTAGAACTGGTACCTCTGGTTCCTCTGATGTCTCAGCCATGAGCGCAAAGTTTGCTACATGAGTAACCTCTTCCTCATCTGAATCATCCCAAGCTCTTCCTTCTGTTACTACTAAAGCTCTTTTACCATGTTTTTCTTTCATCAGCGATTCATACTTGCTTTTGAGGGCTTCAAATGTCTCTTTTGGATAAGTCTGTTTAGCCTTTTTGCAGTCCGAGGCAAAGTGTCCAGGTTCTCCACAGTTATAGCATTTGAACTTCATTTTGAAATCCAAAGGAGATTTGTAGCTGGTACTCTTGCCTTTACCTTGGTAGCCTGACGAACTACCTCCACCCTTAGCAGCCCGATAATAAGATGAAGAATTTCTCTGTGGTCGGTTGCTCTTTCTGAATCTCATATTGCTGAACTTCCTTGCCATGTATGCCACGACACTATCGTCCATGTTGTCCAGCTCTTCTTGGGTGAAGTAGTCATCATCACTGTTGGATGCGCACTCGTCATCATTATCAACTTGATGTGGTGCAGGTGATGATTTAGGCTTTGCTGCAACCATTGCCTTCTTAGACTCTTCCTCATCAGCAACTAATCCTGATGCAGTTTCTTTTCCCTTTGAATCATTGTCCCATGCTTGATCTTGAAGAGTTTCCAGCTCATAGGTCTTCAGAATTCCATAATATTCTTCCAGAGAAGTTGTATGCAAATCTCTGGTTTCTCTGATTGCGTAGACTCTATGTTCAATGCTCTTTGGCTGGTTCCTCAAATATCTTGTATTGGTTTCAACCATGGGGAGAGTTACACCTCTCAGATTCAAATCCAATACCAAATGACTGAATCGTAGATAGACATCTGTTATGCTCTCTCCTTTTCGTATTCTAAAGGTGTCATACTCCATCTTGAGTATAAGTGTCTTGTTGCTTCTAACTTCTGCAGATCCTTCCATGACAACTTCTATCTTGTCCCAAATCTTCTTTGCTGTATTCAAACCTTTGACTATGTTGAACATTTCATGATCAAGAGATTCCATCAAGGTTTGTCTTACTGCAGTATCATAAGCTATTTGCTCCTTGTCAGCATCCGTAAAGTCCGCTGCCTTTTTGGGCTCAGACCGAGCAGGTATAACCTCCTCTCCTTCCGTACGCTCAGGAATAGCTTTCATTGGAACGAATTTACCCTTTTCAAGGACTTCCAGATACTCAGGGTTAATACTCTCTAAGTAGAGTCTCATTCTGAAAACCCATTCTTCATAGTGATCTCGGTTGAACATTGGGATCTTGAAAGAATTTTTAGGAGCCATTTCAAATCTTGTCACTAAAAATTTCTAAGTACCCAAGACTAGGCTATGTAGAATATCTATGTAGAACTTCTGCCAAGTCGAAATTTCTCTAAGTAGAAATTTTTGCTCAAGTCGAAATTTCTCTTAAGTAGAAATTGTCCAAGTCGAAATTCACCAAGTAGAAATTGTCCAAGTCGAAATTCTATGTAGAAAATCTCAAGTAGAAATTCTATGTAGAACTTTTGTCCTTAGAATAATTTTCTGCAGATTACTTTAATATTGAATAAACAATATCACCTTTTTGACTTTTGATTACTTTACACACCGAAAGTGACTAACCCACTTGCAAAGCACTGAGTACACTTTCTTTTGCTTTCGGCCAAGGAATAATAATCAAATCAAAAGTACAAAAACACCTTTTTGACTATCTTTGTTTGTTTGAAAAAGGAGATCAAAAAGTTGTTGGGTTATCTTCTTTGACAAGAACAGATGATGAACACTCAAGAACACCAAATATCAATGAACCCAGATTAATTCACAAAAATTAATTAAAATACACCCAAGCCAAATAATCACACCTGGAGTATTTAAATAATTTTTCCCGGATGAGTTTTCACTGGAAATGAATTAAAGCTCACTTTTCGAAAAAAAAATGAAAAGTAGATCTAGAAAATGAAAACTCACGATTCTTCTACCAAACACAAGGATCTATGTTTTGTATGTTAAACATCCGCTCTGATACCAATTGTTAGGTCCAAATGTGTTGTAGAGGGGGGGTGAATACAACTTTTCGATTATGAGTAGCAATGAATACGATGCAATAAATGAACACACAGATTCAAGGAATATATTTCTTTTATATATAACTTGAAAAGGTTGCTACAACATTCATTACAAAGTATAACAGAAGTTGAGAGAGAAGTGAATGATTCTAAGCTCTGTGAATACTCTCTCTCTTTTTCTTGTGTTTTTCTCAATATTGCTCACTGACTAAAACATTACACAAGTGCTTCTATTTATACTACATGTAATCTATGACCTGTAGTCTTCAAAGACTAAGATGTACGTGGCCCAATGATGTCCACATAAATCTTGTCTTATCTTGAAAGCTTGGAAATCTGCCAATCAGAAGATGCCATGTGTCATGTTGAAGCTGCACTCTAAGTAGAACTTCTACTTGAGAATTTCTACTTAGCCATCTCGAAATTCTAAGTAGAACTTCTACTTGAGAATTTCGACTTAGCCATCTAGAACATTTCTTACTTAGAAAATATTCTGGTCTTCAACTTGAAACTTCAATGCACATCTTGAGCTTGTGATATCTTCATATCTTCTTTGTTCTTCTACAAGCTCTTGAACATGGATCTTTATTACTGACATAAACTTGCTATCAATGTCCTGACACTTGATGCACTGGTCTGGTTCATAAGTGACTAGTCTTGATAGTGTTTCTGCTTCTTGAATAAATTACCATATTCACTTAGTAACTTGACTTTCCAATATTTGCTTTCCTTCTTGTTCACTTGAAATCAATTGGTCTTGTTGATACTGATAGTTATGATCTTGATTCTTGAATTCTCAAATCACTGAGGCCTGAACAACTTTGACTTGAACTTCTCTCAATGATTTCTTCTTGGCTTGATCATAGTTAACATGTTCAATTGTATCAATTACCTTGTCTTCATTTAGTGTTGATTCCTTGTGACTTCTTGTTCTTGATTGTCTTCTGGTTAAGTATCTTTTCGTTTAATTGAGTTACATTAGTTATAGTGTTACAAGTTAATACACTCTGCCTTTCAATGACATCCCTAAGGTATTATTTATCACTGATTTTGGTGTGTGTTGTTACCTAGTCATGGCCTTTGGATTGAAGAATGCAGGAGCCACCTATCAGAGGTTAGTAAACAAGATTTTTGCCCATCTCATTGGGAAGACTATGGAAGTCTATGTGGATGATCTGTTGGTGAAAAGCCTAAGCAAGGCAAATCATATTGAACACCTACGTGAGGCATTTGAAGTGCTGAGGCACCATAAGATGATGTTAAACCCGGCCAAGTGTGCCTTCGGTGTCGGGTCAGGAAAGTTCTTGGGGCTCATGGTCTCGAAGAGAGGAATCGAGGCTAACCCCGATAAAATCAAAGCTATCCTAGACATGGAACCACCAAGGGACGTACAGAAGTTAACAGGAAGGATTACAACGTTAGGGAGATCCATCTCCAAGTCTGGGGACAAGTGTTTGCCATTCTTCAAGACTTTGAAGAAGGTAAAAAACTTTGAATGGACAGAAGAAAGCCAAGAGGCCTTTGAGCAAGTGAAGAAGTATATGGCTGAGGCCCCGTTATTGGCCAAGCCAATTATAAGCGAAACCCTTTATCTTTACATGGCAATCTCGGATCAGGCCGTAAGTGCTTTACTTGTGAAGGAAGAAGACAAGGTTCAAAAACCCGTATACTATGTGATCAAGGTTTTGCACGTAGCAGAGTTGAATTACTCCACTATTGAAAAGTTTGCCTTAGCATTGGTGACTGCCTCTAGGAAGTTACGACCCTATTTTCAGGCACACAAGATTGAGGTGCTTACAGAACAGCCTTTGAGGAATATCTTGCACAGCCTTAAAGCCAGTGGTAGACTCATTATGTGGGCTATTGAATTGGGAGAATTTGATGTTAAGTACAAGCCGAGGACGACTATTAAAGCTCAGGCACTTGCTGACTTCGTGGTGGAATGCACCATTAACAACCAAGAAGTCGGGGGGCATGAGATACCTCAGGAAGGCAATAAGGATGACATGGAACCCGTGACGTGGATGCTCTATTTTGATGGGGCATCAAAAACAAAAACAAGTGGCGTAGGCCTTGTCTTGCAAAGTCTCGATGGATTCACGATAGAATACGCCCTGAAGTTGGATTTCCCGACGGCCAACAATGAGGCAGAATATGAGGCTTTGATAGCCGGGCTTGGATTGGCAGGAGCACTAAGGGTCAAGAACCTTAAAGTTTGTGGAGATTCAAGGCTAGTGGTAGCCCAAGTCATTGGCGAGTTTGAAGCTAGAGATGAAACCATGGCCAAATACTTATGGCTTGTGAAGGCAGTAATGACTCAATTTGATGAGTGCTACATCGAACACATTCCGAGGGAGGAAAACACCAAGGCCGATGCCTTATCCAAATTTGCCTCCTCTGACATAGAGAACTACTCTGGAAGTTTCTACTTTCAGGTTCTGAAGGATCCTACCATCGATTCAAAGTTGATTGCACCTATTGGGGTCAGAGAATGTTGGATAGATCCCATAAAAGCACACCTCGAGACCGGTTGGCTCCCGACTAATGCCATGGAGGCACGAAAATTATCTGTGAGAGCGTTGCGATACGCTCTGATTGAAGGGATACTCTACAAGAAGTCTTTTGTGATTCCATATCTGAAGTGTTTAAGGCCCGAAGATGCCAAATCAGCTATCGAGGAAGTCCATGAGGGAATCTATGGACAGCACTTGGGGGGCAGGGCCCTAGCTCACAAGATAGTCAGACTCGGGTTCTATTGGCCTGAGATGATGGCCGATGCCAAGGAATATGTGAAAAAATGTGATCGGTGCCAGAAGCACGCACCAGTGGTTAGGTAACCACTAGAGATGTTGACATCCATCAGCTCTCCCATTCCCTTTGCTATGTGGGGGATGGATATACTTGGGCCTTTTCCTATGGCCACTGCACAAAGGAAGTTTTTGATAGTTGCTATCGATTACTTTACTAAATGGATCGAGGCCAAACCTGGCTAAAATCACGACCAAACAACTCGCGCAGTTCTTCTGGGAGAATGTCATGTGCAGGTACGGGATACCACGGATCCTGGTTACGGACAACGGTCTACAATTCAACAACAAGGAATTTAGGGACTACTGTGACGAGAATGGAATTGAGCTTCGATTTACCTCAGTTTCCCACCCTCAAGCCAATGGGCAAGCCGAGGTTGCTAATCGAATCATCCTTGATGGACTTAAGAAAAGGGTGGAACGCTCTAGGAACACTTGGGTGGATGAATTACTACCCATACTTTGGGCATACCGTACCACCTGCAAGGTGACTACTGGGGCGACCCCATTCATGTTAGCTTACGGAGCTGAAGCTGTGGTTCCCGTGGAAATCATGCATGCATCTCCACGGGTGGAAGCCTTCGAAACTGATACCAATGAAGAGGGAATGAAGCTGGCCCTTGACCTAATTGACGAGGTAAGGGACGAAGCTAATGCTAGGAATGTGGAACATCAGAAAAAATCCTCCTTCTATTACAACCTAAGGGTGAAAGAAAGGTTCTTCCATCAGGGGGACCTAGTACTCAGAAAGGTTGAAGCATCCGGAGTTGGACAGAAAGGTAAGCTAGCCCCTAATTGGAAAGGACCATATAGAGTCAAGAAGACACTGGGACGAGGATCATACAAGTTGGAGACCTTGGACGGGGTTGAGGTGCCCCGTACTTGGCATGACTCGAACCTCAAGATTTATTATGTTTGAGCTATCCTTGTAAGGATTCAGCTTTTTTATTCATGTATTAGGAAAGTAGAAATAAGGTCGACGAAACCATTTCAGAGTTTGCAAAACTCCAAGTAGGAAGTTAAGTATTATGTAAGGGGTGAACCCATTTCAAGTTATTTATGCAAGTTTGTTTTTCATTCGTTGATTATGTGATTTTATTTATGTGCCAAACACCTGATATGTGTAAGTCGAAGATGACCAAGTACTGAAAATAAAAGAACATATGAATGAAAACAAGCACATGCATAGAAAAGACCATGAAGGATCAACAGTTAGATCACAATACAATCGAATTAAAGTTCAAGTCCATAAAGGACCCTGGATACAAGGTAGACATATGTGGTCACTTAAGCAATGCAAGGCAAGGATCAGGAAACCCAAGGGCATCCTTGATCAAGACCAAAGAGTCCAAGAAAACCAAGAAGGTACGACAACTAACTGCGAAACCTTGTATTTATATCTGGTTGTCTCTAAACAAGCATTGAGCGTCTTCCTCATCAAGGAGGAGAACATAACGGCATCAAGGAAGCTACGACCATACTTTCAAGCGCAAAGAATGAAGTCCTGACAGACCAGCCATTGAGGAACATACTCCATAGCCCGAAAGCCAATGGTAGGCTCATTAAGTGGGCAATCGAGTTAGGGGAATTTGATAGTATAAAAGCCTAGAACGGCCATCAAAACCCGTGCATTAGCTGACTTCATGGTTGAATGTACCATTAACGACCAAGAAGTCGGGGGGCAAGAGGTAGTAGCCCCAGAGGGCAAAGAACCAGAAAAATGAAGATGAATATTGGGTTCTCTATTTTGGAGAGGAAAGTTGAAAACAAAATCAAGTGGTGCAACACCTAGTCTCGCAAAACCTCGATGGGTTCACAGTTGAGCATGCTTTGAAGTTGGACTTTCCGACAACCAACAACGAAGCTGGGTATAAAGCTTTGATAAGCCGGACTTGGCCTAGAAGGAGTCCTAAGGGTCAAGAACCTTAAGGTCTGTAGAAATTCAAGACCGGTAGTCACACAAGTCAATGGGGAGTTTGAGGCAAAGGCTGAAATCACGAACAAGTACTTGAGGCTCATGAAGTCCGTGATAACTCAGTTTGATGAATGCTAAATTAAGCACATTCCTAGGGAGGAAAATGTTGAGGCTGATGCCTTATCCAAGTTTGCTTCCTCAAGAATGGAAAACTATTCGGAAAGTGTCTACTTTCAAGTTCAAAAAATCCCTACCGCCAATTCAAGGCTGGTACCACTTGTTGCTATGCAAGAATGTTGGATGGATTCTTTCAAAACGCACCTTGAGAGCGGATGGCTCCCGAATGATGCCTTGGAGGCACGAAAGTTATCAGTAAGAGCACTGAGGTACGCCTAAGATCCGAAGAAGCTAAGACAACTCTTGAAGAGGTCCATAAAGGAACCTAAGGACAACACTTGGGGGGCAGGTCCCTAGCCCATAAGATAGTCCGTCTGGGACACTACTACGAACATGTGAACATCAAACCTTGAATCCTAGGATGAGAAACACAAGATATTAGCCAGGAAGGCCAAGATTAGATATGAAGGCCAAACTTGAAAGGTCATGAGCCCCCAATCAAGATTCTCATGCTGAACTTCGGAAGTAGTATCAATAACAGTCAGGCAAGGACTCCGGAAGTCCACACCAAGATCAAATAGTCTCGGGTGTCGAGCAATCACCAAGGGCCTGATTCCAACCCTTAGCCTTGGTGGCCAAAAGAGGGAGAACATTTTAAAATTTTTTTTTTTTGAAAATTGGCTCCATAATTATGGCGGAAAAAAGGAGAAGGAAGTTTCAAAATTTGGAATTTCGAAAGTAGGCTCCAAACATTTTCGATTCGAATTTCTGTACGAAAAATAAATTTTTTAATGGCTCAAAATCCGAATGAAATTGCCGAGCCGGAGCATAAAAATGGCCTGGCCCCACATTGAATTTTCAATCGGAAAATTAAAAAAAAAAAAATGAAAGCCGAATGAAATTGCTGAGCCTGTACACAAAAAAGGGGTGGGCCCCATAACAATTTTCAGTCGGAAATTGTTATTAAAAAAAAAAATGCCGAATGAAAATGAATTTGCCGAACGAATTTGCCGAGCCTGACATAAAAAAAGGGGGTAGGCCCAGATACAATTCCATTCGGAAACAGAATTTTAAGTGGTCAAATTGCTATTTGACCCTTGAAGTTTTACATTGGTTACAAATTAATTCATAAAAAATTAAGAAAAATACATGTGGATACCCGAAAAATTCCTAAAATATTAGGAAAATTTAAGAAAAATACCTGTGGGCACCCGAAAATTCCTAAATCATTAGGAAAAATTAAGAAAAATACCTGTGGGTACCTGAAAATTCTTAAATTATTAGGAAAAATTAAGAAAAATACATGTGGGTACCTGAAAATTCCTAAATTATTAGGAAAAATTAAGAAAAATACCTGTGGGTACCCGAAAATTCCTAAATCATTAGAAAAAATTAAGAAAAATACCTGTGGGTACCTGAAAATTCCTAAATTATTAGAAAAAATTAAGGAAAATACCTGTGGGTATATAAAAATTATTATGAGTACACGAAAATTCCTAAATTATTAGGAAAAATTAAGAAAAAATACCTATGGGTACCCGAAAATTCCTAAATTATTAGGAAAAATTAAGAAAAATACCTGTGGGTACCCGAAAATTCCTAAATCATTAGGAAAAATTAAGAAAAATACCTGTGGGTACCTGAAAATTCCTAAATTATTAGGAAAAATTAAGAAAAATACCTGTGGGTACCCGAAAATTCCTAAATCATTAGGAAAAATTAAGAAAAATACCTGTGGGTACCTGAAAATTCCTAAATTATTAGGAAAAATTAAGGAAAATACCTGTGGGTATATAAAAATTATTATGAGTACACGAAAATTCCTAAAATATTAGGAAAAGTACAGAAAAATACGAGAAAAATTATAGAGATATTTTTGGGCGATAATTTATGTTAAAAATGCATGAAAGCTCTATAAAAGTGCCGAGATTGCTAAAAGCGAGCATAAGTTAAAACCCCGAATAAGGGAAATCGTCGTAAATGTGTAGGTCGCTCCACGCTTTACAACCAAGACGATACATGTGAAACACTAGTGTACAAATAAAATCCCATTAATAGGGTGGGAAAAGTCCCAGGTAAGGGATAAAAATGACCCCAAGTCTTGATAAGGACCAATTACAACTTCAATAAAAACCTGATCAGTTTTCCTAGAAGTTGGGGGGCAAATGATATGGGCCGAAAATAAGTCCTAAAGACACATTTAATGTGGCATTAAATAAACCTAAGTTGGTCCAAGGTTAAAGCCCAATTACAAGGCCCAAAACCTTATTTATGATAATAAATTCGTAATTAGTAAATCAGCCAGTTTTAAACTCCTAGATTGAGTCATAGAAGGAAACCAAATCACACGAGGAGTAGCCTCCAAGGCATATACCTCCAATACTTATCTTCTTATCACTTTGAAGGCTCTAGAATTGGGCCAAGGCAGTAACTTGCCCACCAAGTATCCTAATTCCACCCTAATTCTAGGGTTTTCACCACCTATATAAGGACCTGATCCTTCACAAACAGAACTACGTTTTTTTGGATTGATTCTTGACATATTGCAAGATACGTAGGCATCTTGTGAGGACCCGAGTTAAGTCACGAAACACTTGATCAGCCATTAAAGCTCGAAGCTCCCCCTAACCCTAGTATTCAATACACAATAAATACACCCTACTTTTTATTCCACATCACATAGGTTATTAAATACGATTCTGTCACATAGAATCATTTCTCTCAATTTCGTAACATCCTTTTCCCCCGCAAAGGATATAGAGAGATCATATTTATTTGAAAAATGTCACAGTCCATTTCCAAACATACGTGTTAGAAATTTTGACTTCTTAATTCTAGTCAATTTCTCTATGATATCCTTTTTCTCGTAGGATCATCAGAGAATTCTCATAGCTTCTCTCAAGTTTTGAGTTTTAAGCAAAATTTAAGACATTTTTGGACTAACAATTTTTTCAAGTCTTTTACGCTATCTAGGTTCAACCTCATATTCATCCAATAACTCGTAAATTTATTCGAAAAATTTTTAATTACAAATTTACAATGAACTACTAATTCATCAGATAATCATCCTAAATTCCGTAATTGCTATCTCACAAATTAGATTCATCTGCAGATTAAAAGAAATCGTTAGACTTCATCATTGTCTATATAACCTCTTTAGGTATAGGTAAGATACCCCCACACTTATATATACCTAAGAATGTTTCTCTACATTTTAAAATACATTTTAGAATTCACAAAAAATTTATTATTTTTTCTTTAAGATACCACCACATTTTAATATTTATAAGAACGCCAAAATACATTCCAGAATTAATAAGAAATTCTATTATTTCCTTTCACAGTATCTTGTTTAAGGAATGATTAGTCTATTCATAACTAGTATCCTCAGATTCGGTGATAGTCCGAATTGAGCATAATCATTTCGCATCTCCCGTTGGAGTGTAACTTAAGCCTACAATTACTCCATCTATCTAATGCGAGTAAGGTACAGTGGTCTCGTGAATATTCACTTTATGAAACAAAATTCATCCAGTGATTATTTACCACCAAAATCACTCTTACCATCTTAATTTTCCATATTAAGTTGGTTTTCAGTCATGAGCTTATAGAGTATATTCTTCTTTATAAAGCTTCATTTTTACTCTTTAACGAGTACACATAATCAATGTATTACTATAAAGTTATCACACAACTTGTTAACACCTCTCAACCAGAGCAGGTTTAACGTCGTTCATTGAAACCTCTCAGGTTTTAATATCATGTTTAAAGAACATTCTTGTTCTTGCCACTGAAAAATTCAACTATTGAATTTCTCTAAAATTTCAATTTGGTTCTCAAGAGAACTTAATTTTCTGGCTCACCAACTAATACAACTAGAAGAGGTTAGAGAAAGAATATAAACTTCCAATAAACCCACATTCAGTGATACTTAATCAACTGATGCGTTATGGTTTACAACATTCTAGATTTCTCCAAATTTTAGCATATAAAGTTGACCGAAATGTCGTAATAGGTATCACATGGATCATCATAATAGGCTCGTATGTCACTGTCGCAGCAAATCGACAACAACACAAGATATAATAATTTAACTAGAGGAACAAATCCAACCAAAATAATATAAATCTCATGCCGACCCATAACCTGTATTCAATACATGACCCGTTAGATTTTGAACGCCCAAATATCCACAAATGAGGTAAGTTCCAAAGAATTGCAACTCTCCTCAAACTATTAATAAACCAACATATAATGTTATGTAATCAACAGTGTAGCATTAAATATAGAGACTCCCATACGAAATTGCTGTTAACATAACAATTAAACATTAATCAATAAATTATGATTAAATTACTAATGTCTCCTCTAATTGCCTTCATGATATTTTGCTTGTAGGTTAAAAACAATATACAAAACCTAAAAGACAAGATGTTTAGAACTACATCTGTGTAAGTTGTCATCACAAACCAATATTAATCTAGTTTATCAACTAGATGAGCAGGAGGAAGTCAAGTTACTTCAATGTTATAAGTCCAAAATATACCTTCATTTATTGTTATTTAGAGAACTAAATATCTCCTTATCATCACTTAACAAAGAGCCAATAAAACCTAATAAACATGAAATGAAAAAATGACATTTTTACCACAAGTTTTTTGAATTTTTACCAAAATGACGAAATGTGGGAGGGGTGGCCAAAACTACCAGCCAGTAACACATTTCTAAATGCGTAATAAAAAAGAATTACCCTAACAATCTATTACACATGTACCAAATGAGTAACAAAAAAAAATTTACTCATTCTATAAATGCATAATTTACTTATAAAGCTGTTATGGAATAAAAACTAGGTTATGATTATGACGGCTAGGGTTCGGGAGCTTCGTGCTTTAATGGCTGCTCTCGTGCTCGTGGCTGTATCTGCCTTCACAAGATGCCTACGTACTTTGATGTGTATCAAAGATCAAGCCAAAAACGTAGTTCTAGGAATGAGGGGTCAGACCCTTTATATAGGCTGAGAAGCCCTAAAATCGTAGTAGGGTTAGGTGACTTGGTGGGTAAGTCACCGACTAGAAGAAGGTTCTAGTCTCCTTCCATGTATGAATTAGTTTCCATGTTGGAGTATGTGTCTTGGGGGCTAAGTCAGGCAAGAGTAATATCCTTGTTTGACTCTTATTGCTGAGCTGATAATTACCACTAATATTAATTACGAAATTAATATTATATATTGGGTTTATTTAATGTCACATTAAATGTGTCTCTAGGGCTTACTTTTAGCCCATATCAAAAGCATACTTTATTTACTAAAAAGGACCTTCTGTATTCAAGTACCCACAAATTAATAATTCATATATTTAATATCAATTTAATATGTCACGTAACAAGTACCCTGACTTTAGTACTCAAATCAAAATTCATGGCATATCAAGAAAATCAATGGCTTAGGAACAAGTTCACACTTCGACAAACATAAACCCATTAAAAATTCCAAGGATCTATTATGTAAAGCGTGGAGCGACCGACGCATTTACGACGATGTTGAACGACACTAAACGGTGTTAAACGGCACTACACAGCGCTACTCAGCCTTAAACAGCGTTTAAACAGTGTTAAACGATGTCAAACGGCATAAAACGGCACTATCGGCACTAATCGGTGCTAAACGGCGCTAAACGGCGCTAAACGGCACTAACTTCAAACTTGGTTTTCACTTTCCCTAAGTACGAAATAAGAAAAATAAAAAATAAAAAATTGCAATCCCGACTCGAGCATCGCCACGGGTCGGCCGAGCAAAAACCCGTACCGACCGTCGACGCCGGTCGGCCGAGGCGCTAAACGGAGGGGCGGTCGGCTGGAGGCTCGGTTGGCCAGGGCGTACCCGTACCGACGGCGGGTTCCAGTCGGCTGGAGCATGCCCGGGGAAGCCGGTCGGCTGGGAACTTGGTCGGGGTCGGCTGAAAACCTTTTTTTTTTTTTTTTTTTTTGAGACGGAACTAGAAAACCCGTACCGACCGTCGACCTGGGTCGGCTGGGGCGCCTGCGGAAGAGGCGGTCGGCTGGGGAGCCGCTTGGCTTGAGCGAACCCGCACCGACGGCTGATCCCAGTCGGCTGGGGTGTGTCCCAGGAGGCCAGTCGGCTGGAGGGCTGGTCGGTTGGAGGTTTTTCGATTTTTTTTTTTGTAACGGAACAAGAAAACCCGTACCGACCATTGATGCCGGTCGGCCGGAGGGCTTCCCGGAGGGCCGGTCGGCCGGGATCCCGGAGTGCGCTTAGCTTCCTAAGCCCATGTGACTGATCTGGTAGAATATCTTGCCGAATATTCACTTAAATTCTCCGTTTTCTCTCCCAAAATATCATGAGTTTTAACGATTCTTTCCATTCATAACGGATAGTTTTTGCTTCTTTTTCGTATTTTAACGATACTTGACCTGTAAATGCGAACTGAGCTACGTTTTAACCTGAGATAACAGGTCACCTTTTCCTTATAAAAAGAGGAGAGCATCCTTCATTTCTCTTCACTTCTTCACTTCTCAAACTTTCTTAAGTTCTAAAAGCTCTTGAGTTCTCTAGCTTCCAAGCTTCTAAGTTCAAGCTTCGAGTTTCCAGATTCAAGGTTCAAGATGGCCGACAAGCAAGCTGCCCCCCAACTCTCCATGGAGGAGGCTTTCAGAAAGAGGAGCATGGCGCGAACAATGAAAGGTAAGCTAAAACTCATGCCTCCTAAATATATTGAGCATCGGTTTGAGTCAACGTTAGATTTGCTCAGCATTATGGGAGAATCGTTTCCCAACAGTTCAAGCTTAGTTGCTTTTAGTAGTCCTTCTAAATTAAGAAAGAAGGATGTTGAGAAGATCAGGAGCACTTTCGGCTTTTCGAGCGCAATCAGGGTATGCCTCCCAAATCCAGGGGACAGAACCTGCAACTGGCACCTCGAAAGGATATGCGTCATGAAAGGAGCATTGGAGGCGGGATTTAGGTTCCCTGTTCACACATTCATCATCAGGTTCTTAGCAGAACTTCAAGTACATCCTTGCCAGCTATATCCCAACTCCTGGAGATTTTTAATCATCTTCTTGTTGAGATGCCACGAGTTGGAAATCCCTTGGAGTACAACTATGTTTCGAAGTATCTTTGCAGTGAAGAACTCCTCTGATGCTAAGCCGGGATGGATTGGCTTTCAACTTAGAAGTGGCCTTCCTCATATAGTAAACTCTTTCTCCTTCCCGGACTCTCATCATTTGTGGGAGAGGGACTTTGTTGTCTTGGAGTGGGAAGGCGGTGACTGGGGTCACTTCTTTGTCAAGAAATTCGGGTTTGTACACGATAGCTCACACTTCGTGTGCGATCTTAACTCCCAAGAATTGTTAGACCGAGATAGGCTTCTTGCTGACGATGGTCGCACTCACTATAGGACTATTCTAACTGAGAAGAAGCTTATTGAAGCTAGCCTCAACAATCTTTCTTTTGAGGGTAATTTTTCCTTCATTACTTCATTATGAACTATGTTTGTTCTTATTCCAATGTTTTCTCTTCATCTTTCAGCTGCTGAGGAGATAGACAAACGTCCTGCAAATCAACCAACTGTCACTAGGCGGATGATAAAGAAGGCTGAAGCTCAAGTGAATCCTCCTTGCCGAGAAGTTCCTCAATTCCTGGAGGAAAGTAGCCAAGGGGGAAAGAGATACAGGAATACTGGCGAAGGTGTTAGAACCCCCTTTACTCTGGATTGGGGTATCTGCGATCAAGATTCTGTTTTTGGGAGTTCTTCCTTGGCCGTGGCTTGGTCAAGACTTTCTATCACCCCTCCTGATGTCCTTACCGCGACTGCGGGAGACAAAATCGACGAAGCCGAGCGCCTTGGGGCTCATGGTTTATATCAGGTAGCAACTTGTATACTTACATTCTTTGTTCACTTTGTTGCTGTCTTACTAACTTCCTTATCGTAGGTCAATGCTTATCTTCAGTCCGCGACTAGGCAAGGTCGAGCCCATCGGGATGAAAATGTAACATTAAAGAGCGAGAAAGCCAAGTTGAACGAGGAGATCCAAGACTTGAACTCCAGAGCCATTCGAGCTGAAGCTAACTGCCAATCTCTTCAAAAAAGTCTCCGTTCTTTGGCCAGGAAAAAATCTTCCCAGGCTGGCAAAGTAATTGACGCCTATCATAGGTCGGAGGAATTTTATGAGTTCATGGACAAGCATGACGATGAAATGCGGCCCTTCAATATGTCCGTTGGATGGGACAAGGCCATTGGCGCTGTCAGCCACAGGTATCCTAAAGTGGTTAACCCGACAGACTTCCCTTGCCCTAACTGGGGTGTTGGTGGTGGAAGTCATGTGGCCCAAGCATCAGGCTCTGGGGGTTCTCATAGGCCTTCCGGCTCTGGGCTGAGGAAATGTACTCAAGTTGTCAACTCGGGTTCAGCTTCTTCCCGCTCCGTTGAAGGAAGAATGTCGAAGAGGGAAGCAGCCGTCAGGCAATCTTTCCCTGGGAAAGCTCTTCGAACAAGACCTAGCTCTTCAACAGAGACCTCCGACGATGAAGGAGTGGTGGCAAAAAAAGGAGAGACTCAGCCGATGGCAGTTGAAGAAGAAGAAGAAGGCTCCGGAGAGGAGGAAGAAAATGACGATGAAGATGGAGACGAGGAAGAGGGAAACGAGGAGGAAGACGATGAAGTGATAGGAGAATCCTCCGAGGAGTAAGTGGCCTTGCATGGCCTTGTTAGCCACATGTGGCTTTATCTTTTCTGCTTTTCAATCAAGGTCCTTAGGGACTTAACTTTTATTTGGTGATGTAACCTAAATCCAACTTTGGCCCCTCGGGGGTACTTTATTTATGCGCTTGTTTTATTTTCACTTGTGTATTCTTTATTTTCGTTACTTGGTCATCTTTGACTTGCACTCATCAGGTGCTTGGTACATAAATAAAATCACACAATCACAGATAGAAAACAAACTTGCATTAATAACTCGAAACGGGTTCAACCCTTACATAAATACTCTATCTCCTACTGGGAGCAACATGCTCTGTGATGGTTTCCTGGAACCTTATTTCTACTTCTCCTATAGACACAGATAAAAGCCAAGTCCTTACTAGGAAGGCTTGTACATAATAAATTTTGAGATTGGTTGCATGCCAAGTTCGGGGTACCTCAGCCCCATCTAACGTTTCCAACTTGTATGATCCTCGTCCCAGCACCTTCTTGACTCGATACGGTCCTTCCCAATTTGGGGCTAGCTTGCCTTTCTGACCAACTCCTGAGGCTTCTATCTTCCTTAGAATCAAATCACTTTGTCGAAAGAACCTTTCTTTAACCCTTTGGTTGTAGTGGAAAGATGCCTTCTTTTGATGTTCAGCGTTCCTGGCATTTGCTTCATCCCTGACCTCATCAATCAAGTCAAGGGCAAGCCTCATGCCCTCTTCATTAGTCTCTGGTTCATACGTCTCAACTCGAGGTGATGCATGCATGATCTCTAAAGGCACCACTGCTTCGGCTCCGTAAGCCAGTAAAAACGGGGTTGCTCCTGTTGTTACCTTACAAGTGGTGCGATACGCCCAGAGTATAGGCAATAACTTATCCACCCAAGTGTTCCTTGAGCGTTCAACCCTTTTCTTTAGTCCATCAAGGATAATTCGGTTAGCTACCTCAGCTTGTCCATTAGCCTGGGGGTGTGCTACTGAAGTAAAGCGAAGCTCAATAGCGTTCTCTTCACAATACTTTTTGAATTCTTCATTGTTGAACTGCGTCCCATTATCCGTTACAAGGATTCGTGGGATTCCATATCTACAAATTATGTTATCCCAAAAGAACTGGGAAACTTGCTTGGTGGTTATCTTGGCTAAAGGCTTAGCCTCAATCCACTTGGTGAAGTAGTCAATGACGACTATCAGAAACTTCCTCTGTGCTGATGCCATAGGGAAAGGACCAAGTATGTCCATCCCCCACATTGCAAACGGGATGGGGGAACTGACTGACGTTAACATCTCAGGCGGCTGCCTTACAATCGGAGCATGTTTTTGGCACCTATCACACCTCTTGACGTAACTCTGTGCATCGGCTAGCATCTCTGGCCAATAGAATCCCAGACGAGTTATTTTGTGAGCCAGGGCTCTGCCCCCCAAATGCTGCCCACAAATTCCTTCATGAACTTTTTCCAATGCTTCTCTTACCTCTTGGGGCCTCAAACACTTCAAGTATGGGATGACAAACGACCTTTTGTAAAGGATGCCTTCGATCAAGGCATACCTCAATGCTCTCACTGACAGTTTTCGTGCCTCCAAGGCATTGTCAGGGAGCCATCCAGTTTCCAGATGAGCTTTAATAGGATCTATCCAACAGCTTCCAACATCGATTGGTGCTACCAACTTAGAGTCGATGGTAGGGGCTTTCAAGACCTGGAAGTAAACACTTCCTGCATAATTCTCTATCTCGGAAGAAGCGAACTTGGAGAGGGCATCAGCCTTAACGTTCTCTTCTCTCGGGATATGCTCTACATAGCATTCATCAAACTGAGTCATAACAGCTTTCACGACTCTTAGGTACTTTGCCATAGTTTCATCCTTGGCCTCAAATTCACCATTCATTTGCGAGACTACCAGTCTAGAATCTCCACATATTTTGAGGTTCTTGACCCTCATGACTCTGGCCAATCCCAATCCGGCTATTAATGCCTCATACTCAGCTTCATTATTAGTAGTAGGAAAATCCAATTTCAAAGCATACTCAACTGTGAACCCATCGGGGCTTTGCAAAACCAAACCTGCACCACTAGATTTTGTTTTTGATGCTCCATCAAAATAGAGCACCCAATACTCTTTCTGGTCAGCTATCAGTCCTTCATCTTTATCTTCGTTCTCAGGGGTGGTTATCATCTCCTGCCCCCCGACTTCTTGGTTGTCAATGGTGCATTCAACCACGAAGTCAGCCAATGCCTGAGCCTTGATGGCCATTCAAGGCTTATACTTGATATCAAACTCTCCAAGCTCTATGGCCCATTTGATCAATCTTTCACTTGCTTTCAGGCTGTGCAATATGCTTCTCAATTGTTGGTTTGTCAAGACTTCGATCTTGTGGGCCTGGAAGTATGGTCGCAATTTCCTTGAGGCAGTAATCAATGCCAAAGCAAACTTCTCAATGGGAGAGTAATTTAACTCCGCCCCATGCAATACCTTACTCACGTAGTAGATGGGTTTCTGAACTTTCTTTTCTTCTTCGACAAGAACAGCACTCAATGCCTGTTCGGATACCGCCAGGTATAAGTAAAGAATCTCCCCAGGACTAGGTTTGGCCAACAACGGGGCTTCAGCCATGTATTTCTTCAACTGCTCAAAGGCCTCTTGGCTCTCTGTGGTCCACTCAAAATTTTTCACCTTCTTTAATGCCTGAAAGAAAGGCAAGCATTTGTCACCAGATTTGGAGATGAATCTCCCTAGGGCCGCAACTCGGCCAGTTAATTTCTGTACATCTCGTATTGAGCGGGGTGGCTCCATATCCAGAATAGCCTTAATCTTGTCCGGGTTGGCCTCTATGCCTCTCTTGGAAACCATCAGGCCCAAAAATTTTCCCGATCCAACACCAAAAGCACACTTGGCTGGATTCAGCATCATCTTATGGTGCCTTAGCACTTCAAATGCCTCTCTGAGGTGCCTTATGTGATCTGCCTTGAGTAGGCTCTTGACTAACATGTCATCAACATAGACCTCCATGGTTTTTCCAATTAGATGGGCAAATATCTTATTCACCAGCCGTTGGTAAGTAGCTCCTGCATTCTTTAAACCAAAAGCCATAACAAGATAGCAGAAAACACCAAAGTCAGTTATGAAAGATACCTTAGGGATGTCCTCCTTGTGCATCTTAATCTGATTGTATCCGCTGAAACCATCCATGAAGCTCAACATTTCATGTCCAGCTGTGGCATCTATCAACATATCAATCCTAGGCAGAGGAAAACAATCTTTTGGACATGCATCATTCAGATCAGTGAAGTCTATACACATCCTCCACTTTCCATTTGCCTTCTTAACCATCACAGGGTTAGCTAACCATTCGGGGAATTAAATTTCTTCAACAAATCCAGCTTCCAATAGTTTGTCAACTTCTTGCTTAATGGCCTCTTGCCTTTCAGGAGCAAAATTCCTCTTTTTCTGCTTTATTTTCTTCCGTTCAGGATCGACGTTCAACCTATGAGTTATAAGTTGGGGGTCAATTCCTGGCATATCCGCTGCTGTCCAAGCAAACACATCGCTATTCTCTTGCAAGAACGCTGTCAATTCGCCCTTCAGGGGTTCCTTCAGAGATGCTCCTATGTATGTAACCTTTTCTGGGTCGCCCAGCTCCAGAGGGACGGGGATTAAATCCTCTGCTGGCTTCCCCCGGTGTTCATCATCACTACGGACATCCATGTCTTCAATCGGGAGTACCTGCCCCCCGACTCCATCAGCTCTTAGGGCGGATACATAACAACTTCTTGCCATCTTCTGGTCGCCTTTTTGTTCTCCGACCCCATTTCGGGTTGGAAACTTAATCTTCATGTGATATGTTGAGGCAACAGCCTTGAACGCATGAAGTCCAGTCCTTCCCAGGATTGCGTTATAAGTCGAGGCTGCCTTAATTACCAGAAAATTCAACATTTGAGTAGCTTCCTTAGGTTCCTGCCCGATTGTCACGGGTAACTAGATAGTACCCTCCACCTTGGACTCAACTCCATTGAATCCGTAGATGGGCATGTTGGTCGGGGTCAGCTGAGAATCGGTATATCCCATCTTCACAAAAGCATCATGAAACAGAATGTCAACAGAAGCTCCATTGTCTATCAAGACTCGCTTTACCTCCGAGTTCCCAATCACAGGGGTTATAACTAACGGGTCATCATGGGGGAATTTCACCCCTTCAAGATCAGAATCATCAAAACCAATTACGATTTCAGTTCTAGCACGCTTCGGGGCCTCTCCCACGATGTGCATCACCTCCCTGGCGTATGCCTTTCGAGAGTTTCAAGTTATACCGGCCGCTGTCGGGCCTCCCCAGATCATGTTGATAACTGGCCCTCGGGGCTGTGTGTTACGGTCACGATCATTATCCCTTCTATCATTGTTTCTCCTATCGTAGTCCCTTCTTTGGGTTCCACGATCTTCACCCTTGGTGAAGTTACTCAGTTTTCCTTTGCGGATCAAGAATTCGATCTCATCCTTTAACTGCCTACAATCATCTGTATCATGCCCCACATCTCGGTGGAACCGACAATATTGATCCTTGTTTCTCTTTGCGGGGTTTCCCCTGAGTGGCTTCGGCCATCGGAAGTCCTTATCCTTCTCGATCTCCAACAAGATTTGACTTCTAGGAGCATTTAACCTTGCATAGTCAGAGAACCTCGGTCCCAAGCTCTTTTTTGGCGGTGAATCAAAGTCTTTGCCAGTTCGGGGATACTTGTCCCTAGCATCGTACTCCTGCTCTTGGTTGCGTTTTTTTGTATCAATGTTACTCCGACCATTGCCTAATGTGACTTCCTTCTTCGTGCTATCCTCGGCCTTGATGTACTTATCAGCCCTTCGCTGGAGCTCAGCCATATTCTCAGGGGGATGCTTTGCCAATGATCTCTTAAAGTATAGGTCGGTGGTACCGTGCTCCAAAGCTACCATTGCAACCTTATTGTCCAGATCAGTGATGTTCAAAGTCTCCTTGGTGTACCTCTTAAGATAGTCTCTCAGACTTTCGTTCTTCCCTTGTACCACATACATAAGAGATGCAGAACTTTTCTCATGCGCTCTTCCGCTGATAAACTGACTAACGAAAGCAGCACTCAACTCCTTAAAGGAACCAATCGAGTTTGCAGGAAGCTGACTATACCATCTTTGAGCCATACCTGATAGAGTTTGCGGGAATGCCCTACACTTCAAAGCGTCACTTACAGGCTGCAACATCAGAGCGTTTGAGAATGTTCTAACGTGGTTTGCAGGATCACCCATTCCATCATAAGCTTTAATTGTCGGCATCTTAAACTTCTTTGAGATACGAGCATTCATCACCTCATCAGTAAACGGGGGCGTGGGATCATTAGGATCCCCAAGTGGCATCAGATCCTTGGGGTTGCTCTTGGGGGTTTCCACCCTTGTTGTTCTTCCAATTGGGGCGTCAGCCCTTCTCTGCCTCCTTGAAGGCCCCTCTAGATCTATAAAGGGAATCGGTCCTGATGTTGGAGGAAGCTGAGTTTGATTCAACCTAGCCTCTTCTCTAGCAATATCTTCCTTTATCCTTAAAATCTCGGCCTCGTGAGCCTTGATTCTTTCAGCAGCTGTCAAGGGAGGTCCATCATGGATAGTTTGTGTTCTCCTTCTTCGTTCTCTGCTAGTATGTCGCCTTCTCGGGGCTTCATCACGGTCATCATCAATCGATGAATCATCGGTATAGGGGCCAGAGTAGTCAAGATGCTCTCGATCTCTGATTTGCAAGGCATGACCACTGGGTCCAGGAGGGTAATTAGGTAAACCATACATTGGATTGGTATTCCTGGGGAGATCCGTAGTATGGATCTGTACTCCTGGCGGTGGGCGACTGGGATCAATTAAAGGAGGAAATAGCGTCTGAAGGGAGCTAGTTCCTGGGTGGATGACCATAGGTAATGTCCCCCCGGCATGGGGATCAGTCCCTGGAGGTTGAGAAAACTGAGTTTGAGTAATCGCCCCTGTGACTAGGGGTATCTGCTCAGTAACAGGCGGAGCGGAGCTTAGAGGCAGAGCCTCAGTAGTGATTGGCTCGGTAGTGACTGGTGTTGTTCTTCGTGTATTTACCATGGTTGATGTCTTCTCCCCACAGTCGGCGCCAAATGTTATGGAATAAAAACTAGGTTATGATTATGACGGCTAGGGTTCGGGAGCTTCGTGCTTTAATGGCTGCTCTCGTGCTCGTGGCTGTATCTGCCTTCACAAGATGCCTACGTACTTTGATGTGTATCAAAGATCAAGCCAAAAACGTAGTTCTAGGAATGAGGGGTCAGACCCTTTATATAGGCTGAGAAGCCCTAAAATCGTAGTAGGGTTAGGTGACTTGGTGGGTAAGTCACCGACTAGAAGAAGGTTCTAGTCTCCTTCCATGTATGAATTAGTTTCCATGTTGGAGTATGTGTCTTGGGGGCTAAGTCAGGCAAGAGTAATATCCTTGTTTGACTCTTATTGCTGAGCTGATAATTACCACTAATATTAATTACGAAATTAATATTATATATTGGGTTTATTTAATGTCACATTAAATGTGTCTCTAGGGCTTACTTTTAGCCCATATCAAAAGCATACTTTATTTACTAAAAAGGACCTTCTGTATTCAAGTACCCACAAATTAATAATTCATATATTTAATATCAATTTAATATGTCACGTAACAAGTACCCTGACTTTAGTACTGAAATCAAAATTCATGGCATATCAAGAAAATCAATGGCTTAGGAACAAGTTCACACTTCGACAAACATAAACCCATTAAAAATTCCAAGGATCTATTATGCCCAAAATCTCGCACGGGTATTTTATTCTGGATTCGAGTCGATATTGGGTTTTAATTTGGAATTTATTTGATAAATTAGGGTTTTGGCATGAAATTAATAGAGGAGGGCGCTCCCTCACCCTTGGAACATGGAGGGCGTGCCCTAGATGAGGAAAGGAAAGGGAGGATAAACTTAATTAGAAGATTATGCTGAATTGATTAAAGATAATACACTTAAAGATCTATATCATTACGTACTCGAAACTGTTATGAAGATCATCCCTCTCAGGGCGCACCCTAGGATGAGGAAGTCCATAGATTATCATGTTGAAGGCCTCCAGGGGTTTGCCTAGTGATTATTGAAGAATTCCCTCCTGTAGTATCTCAGGAGGGGGATGTCCGTCAAAGAAGGCCTCCACGGGTTTGCCTGGATTTAAGGACCCTTCTTAGACACATAGGGCGCGCCCTAAAGTGGAAAGATGGGGACTTTTTGCTGTGTGATTTGGAGCTCTGTTCCTGTATTCAATGGGCGCGTCCTCATTGGGAACCTCGGGATAATCCTGCATTTTGCACCCAAAAGCTCTGGATCACTTGTCCTGCTATCTGGTGGATGCTTCTCATTCGGGGGACAAGGATTCGCTCCACACTTGGGGTAAACCATGGTTATACATACGTCATTGAAATCAAGAAATAGCTGGTAGCGAAAATGACTAGTCCTCGACGGGGGAATTTTCCTCATCCGTGAAGTCTTGAGATCTTGGACGAGCCTTGGGCCTTTGTGGTTAGGCCTCATAGTGGAACATTCCGGAAGCTGGACCGTCAATCCAAGCCCAATTGGGTTTCTTGATCTCCAAGAACTATGTGGGCTTGATCCCCTATAAATATATGGATACATAGGCACATTGAGGGGGATGGAAGCGAAGAGCTCTACGAGCCACCACAAAAAACCCTCTCAACCTCAGCCCCCAATTCATCACAGCCACCACACTCCGACGAATTTTTCGATGAAGAACCACCGTCATAGATCTTGATTCCAGCGACGTACCTCGAATTTTATTGTTACCAAATTCCTCCGTCAACAAATTGGTGCTAGAAGGAGGGGTGCTAATCAAGATCATAATCCAAGGAGGATGGATTTCTCATCACGATGAAGGTTCTTATGAAGCATCAGGCAAGAATGGCAAACATTTCATGTTTTAAATGATATATGTTTGTTTGTTCTAATCTGCTCCATGTTTTAAATTTAAACATTTCATCTATTTTTAATAAAATAACGTATTGGTAATATTTGTTGTAGGCTCGCTATGCATCAATCTTAAATGAGAAAGGGGTGGATCAGACCCAACTTGAGAGCACATTGGAACCATTTGACTGGTGGTTGCAGGCCACATTGCCAGGGCTGAGCAAGCCAAAAAAAAAAGGCTGATCGGTTATCCCCGTGTTCCAGCTCATCGAGTTCTACAAGACCTGGCACATTCCTACTAGAAATAAATTGCAAACAAGGTTGGCTCTTCGATGGAAGGCTCTTCTGTTAGACATAACATCCCAAATGACACTTTCTCTAAAGTGGTCTCCGGGGTCCTTGAAAGTAATCCAGATGCTTACCAGAGAGAGCTTAATGATGAGCAAATCGAGAGCCTAACTGAGGTGGCATTGAATCTCGGCTATCCGGCTGGTAGAAGTCAATTCTCGCAACTAATCTCCCAGGAAGTTGTGCATTTTGTTAAGGATATTGTGACCGACATGTTCCAAAAGTATAAACAGGTAGTTTCATTTTATAAGCATGTCATCTTACTAATTGCAACATTTATGTATTTATGCATTGTCAAGAAGCATTTATGTATTTATGCATTTATGTCATCTTATTAATATTTATGTATTTACTTAATTTGTAGGCTGTTGAGGAGGGGGGAGATAGTGAGACTACTTTGGATGAGGCAGACTACACGGAAGAAAGCGATCAAGATGAAGGTGATCGAGATGTCGAGTGCAATGATGATGAAGAGACTGTTGGAGAGGATAATGACGGTGCAGATGATGTAGATGGTTTATATGGTGAAGATAACGAGGATAATGACTGTTGGAGATGTCGAGTGCAATGATGATGGTTTATATGGTGCAGATATCTATTCATTTTTTACTAACAGCAAGGCAGCCTGGTACATGAAAAAATTTAAGAGAAATCAAACAAAAGAACTGTGTAAAGCAACTACACAAATTTTGTGAAATATCATCTATCCCAAAATTCTACTAAACAAAATATGTTTGGATTTAACAATTAGCTATATTGAACATCATTTAGATAACTACGAAAGCAATCAAAAGAATATATCACTCTAAAAAGCAATTTAGATAAGATAATATCAAAAAAAAGATTGTCAATTGATGTGGGTAAATTAGGGTTCTAAAATAAGATGTGCCTATTGCCCAAAAGCTTTAATCCACTGAATCTGATCCTCCTTAATCGTTATACTTGATAGAATTGATGAAATTACTGACGACTGATGAATTGATCAAGTATGTTTGGAAAAAGTCGTGTGTAATTGCCGGCTTGTTGTGTGTAGTCGTCGCCACTGAGTGTGAATAATGAGAGAGGGTAAAGCCCAAATAATTATTGTAAAATGGGTAATATCAATATTTGGTCTTTTAGAACAAAACGACATCGTGTCTATTTAGAAAAAGCCACAAACAAAACATACCTTGTCAATATTTTTTTTTTTACAAATTCAAAAGTTAGGAGGGGCCAGGGACCCCCTGGACCCCCTCCCTCCGTCACTGCATGCATACATCAAACTGCCAACTACACATTTTGGGGCGATACGATCGTTGAAACTCCGAAAAACACAAAAGCAAAACGACTAACACAATCAGAAAAATTCTGCGAATTTTTTACATTAGTACCAAAAAGTAGCCCAATATTTCAACCTCACACATATTTTTATACATATATATGTGTGAATCCAGTTACTTAAATTTTATCAACTAATCAAGCCCGGCTGAATACATTCTGGTTTAACTTTAGTTGTAAATATATATTATTTAGTTATAAGGTCTAACAGCTAAATGCAAACTTGAGGCATAAAATATGTATAACCTAACATGTAAATAATATCAACAGGGAATGAAATTTGTTACATGTTGAAGTGTATTTTTGGAGTTTCATTCTCGGTTAATAATTGATATTAATACCAATTCTGAGTATATTATGCCTTACAATTTACAATTTAGAAATGTGGAATAATTTGTGAGTGTGTGATTGTCTACTAATTAATCTAATAAAAAAATAAAAACTGTATATTATATATGAGAGAAAAATAATCCAAGGTTCTTAAATTGGCTATCTTGAATGTTTAATTTGTGTCTGTTGCTTCTTTAAAAATAATTCATCCAATGTTTATAAAATCCTCTACCAACGTAAATTATGCCTCCAGTTATTCCTTGAACGCCACTTCCATGGTTACAAAAAGTACAACTATAGACTATTACAAATCAAGAATCATCAGTTTCATAATTCGCATATCAATCTCCCGATCTAACACTCAAATTGTATCTATCATATCATGTACTAGAATAACAACTCCTGTCCCAATTTGTTATAATTCCTAGAGACTCAATTACAAGTTCGCGACTCTTCCAATTGTAAAAATGCTCAATCACAAATTAACAATAACTAGCTTATAGCCCGTGCAAAGCACGTGTTACTTTTAAATCTATACTATATTATAATAAGCAAAAGGGGGTATATTTTGTAGTTGGTTACCCCTCTTTTTGGTTATCCCCATTTTTGGTTATCCCTCACTTATCACCGTTAGATCAGCAACTCAAATAGATCATGACCGTTAGATTTAACAATACTAAAATATTAAAAGTTGTTATATGCAGAAGGTCCAAGGTTCGATTCCCGCCAACAACATATTAATTTATATTTAATACTAAAATTTATTATATACAAATATGTAAGGTTTGAATTCTTTCAATAACATATTAAAATCAATATTTATAATATTATATTATATTATAAATAAATTATAAAATATTAAAAGTAACCCGTGCTTTGCACGGGCTATAAGCTAGTACTTTTAAAATCTTAATGTAAATTTGTTGTTGACGGGATTCGAACCTGGATGGATATAATTTAACTTTGTATTATTAATTAATAAAATTATTAGTAATGATAATAGTTATTTAATAAATGATATGTATTGATTAGAATTAATAATATAAAATCTTAATGTAAATTTGTTGTTGATGGGATTCGAACCTGGATGTTTAGAAGAGAGATTTAAATATAGAATATCTCTTATTATTAGATCTAACGACTATCATCTATTTACTAAATATCTAACGGTCACTATTCTTTAGATGGTTGAACCAAGTTGAACTAAGCAACCAAATTATATCCATGTTTTCTTATTATATAATAGTATAGATAAGAAAACCACAATACAATCAAACAAACTCAATAAGCCAACGAATACTACCTAACCATTGGATAATGAATCAACTAATCATGATAAGATAAACAAAACATATATTAATAATGTAATTTAGCTAAAAATAATTAGTTTATAATAATTATAATATCATTATATATTTTTATCAAGTGGGCTTAAAATCGAAAACTAATAATTAAATATAATAGTACATATAAAGAAGTTAAAAAAATAATAATTGAGTAAGGTTAATTGAGTACAATCAACGAAACTTTTAATATTTTGGTTTTAATAAAATAGCGTAGGCAATATTATTATTTTGTTTAATTAAATAGAAAAATCAATCGAATACCGAATTGCCAGATTTTTAATATTTCATATTTAATAATATTATATAGATATAATTTTATTCTCATGTTAATTATATTTTTTGTTGAATTGAAGTTTTGTTAGATAGATTTTAAATTTTATTGTAGTAAATTTGAAATAATCAAATTATAACTAAAACAAATAAATTTTTTTATTTATTATTTAGATTTTATCTAAAATTCAGAATTGGACAATAAAATATAATATAATATGATAATGTGTGTGACATAATTTTAATTTTATAAATATTTTCAGAATAACAAATTTAGTAAATGTTAATGTTACTATGTTTATAATAAATATTAATTTTAATTTATTGTTGCTGAAATTTGAACCTTAAAACTCTTTTTATTACTAATGTATATTTTGCAATTGGTGTATTTTTTATTTTTATTTATAAATAATTAATGTTAAAGAATATTAAAAAAAAACGTGTTAACTAAATTAAAAATTATATTTAGTATATGTGTTATGGATGCCAAATCTAATAGGTTATGGTGCATGTAAACATAAAAAATTATGAATTGAGGTCCTTATATGAGAAACTTTAGGTTTTATGTGGGGCATGTTTTCAATCTTTTCTAAAACAATAGAAACGTCTCACATTTCAATCTCTTCTAAAACAATACAATAGAAACATGATGTCTTTTGACTATCATTATAAGAAAAATGGTCATTTATGAAGGAAATTTTATATTGAAATCGTCGTAATTTGTCCAATTACAACAGAAATTTTACATTAAAAATTTTGTTCATCGTAAATTAACCATCATAATTGCCCAATTTTTTTGTAGTATATGTACTAGTTAATAAATGATAGAAAAATTAAACCCTACCACCACTACATATGAGGTTTTATTTGGGAGGGTAATGGTATAGATTCTAAGTTCTTAAATTTATATAGGTTTGGTTATAAAATTAAATGTTGTATTAATTGGTTGTAAATTTCTCAAAAATGATATTAATAAAATTTAAGAAAATGGTAGAAATAAGTTGAAATAAAAAAGATACTCCTTAATATAACTTTTAACATTACTTATTTAAATAAAAACATATCTTAAACACTTTTATAAACAAAGTTTATATGTTTAACTTCTTACACAATATAAAATAATATTTATTTTGTATAAGAAAAGGTTAAAATTGGTCGTCACGTCAGCTTGTTAAACTTGTAGGCTGAATAGTTTCCCAGTAATAAATTGGACAATATTTTTGTCTGTAGACTGACTCGGATATTCTTACAAATATATTTTCTAAGATAATAAGAGCGATAAAAAAAGTTGAATTCTAGGTTAATGTAATTTCCTATCTATCTATCTATTCTATTATATTAAAGCCGAAACATTAAAAGTTTGGTTGGTTGGTTGGTTGGTACCTGTTGATTTTACTTATTTACCCTTACTTAACTACTAACTAATTACATAATTTCCTTTTTCATATTAAACATATTACCTTATTTTCACTAACTAATTAATTTCCCTTTTCAGGTAAAACACAATATCTTTTATATTGTATCTAACTAAAATTTCTCTTTAATAAAATAAAATAATTATATTATAATTACTATTAACTAATTAATTACCTTTTTATTGGTTGGTTGGTACCTGTTGATTTTACTTATTTACCCTTACTTAACTACTAACTAATTACATAATTTCCTTTTTCATATTAAACATATTACCTTATTTTCACTAACTAATTAATTTCCCTTTTCAGGTAAAACACAATATCTTTTATATTGTATCTAACTAAAATTTCTCTTTAATAAAATAAAATAATTATATTATAATTACTATTAACTAATTAATTACCTTTTTAGCCAAAACATGTTACCTTTTCTCTATTCTATAACTAAAATACTCTTTTTCCAAATATATCAACGGTGATTTTATTTAATAAAATAATAATAATATAATACTAATAATTACCAATTACCTTTTTAGTTAAAACTTATCATCTTTTCCATTTCATAATTAAAATTTCATTTTTCCAGAAATATCACGGGCAACATTAACATAAATTAAATTATAATTACTATAAACTAATTAATTACCTTTTTCACCTAAAACATGTTATCTTTTTACTTTTCACATTACCTTTTCTATTTCCTCTAACTAAAAACTATATTTTTTCAATTATATCACATGAAATTTTATTTAATAAAATAAAATAACAGTATTATAATTTTAATAATTAACTGATTCTTTTCTATATTTTCTAACTAAAACATATTTTTTCTTAAAAATATCACGGGTAACACTAATTTTTCCTTTTCTTACAACTTTACGAGCAATTATATTTAGTAAAATAACATAATTAAATTGTAATTACTATAAACTAATCAATTACCTTTTCACCTAAAACATGTTTTCTTTTTAATTTTCTCTAACTAACACCTCACTTTTTTCAGTTAAATCACAGCATTTTATTTAATAAAATTAAATTTTAATTTTATAAGTACTCCTAATTAATCGATTACCTTTTTGAATTAAGATGTATCATCTTTTCAATATTTTCTAACTAAAATCCCTTTTTTCATAGAAATATAACCAATAACATCTATACTATTATATAAAAGCCGAAACATTAAAAGTTTGGTTGGTTGGTTGGTTGGTACTATTGATTTTACTTTAAACATGTTACCTTTAAAATTTTTGCTTTGCTAATCAATTTCCTTTTTCAGGTTAAACATGTTACCTTTTCTTTTCTTTTTAATAACTAAGCAGTTTCCTTTTTCAGGTAAAATATAATATCTTCTATATATTATCTAACTAAAAAGGATATTATAATTACTATTAACTAATTAATTAATTTTTTCATTCAAATTATCTTTTCTCTAACTAAAATATATCTTTTTCCAATTATATCACGGGTTACCATTTAAAAATCTTCTTTTATATTTTATTTAACTAAAATTTAATCAATTTACTTTTTCAGGTTAAACATGTTACATTTTCTTTTCTTTTTAATAACTAAGCAGTTTCCTTTTTCAGGTAAAATATAATATATTATATATGTTATCTAACTAAAAAGCATATTATAATTACTATTAACTAATTAATTAATTAATTTTTTCATTCAAATTATCTTTTCTCTTTTCTCTAACTAAAATATCTCTTTCCAATTATATCACATGTTACCATTTAAAAATAATCTTTTATATTTTATTTAACTAAAATTTTCACTTTACTAATAAATCTACTTTTTCATGTTAAACATGTTACCTTTTTTTTTAATAACTAAGCAGTTTCCTTTTTCAGGTAAAATGTAATATCTTTTATATTTTATCTAATTAAAAAACAAATTATAATTACTGTTAACTAATAAATTAATTTTTTATCTTTTCTCTTTTCTCTAACTAAATTATTTTTTTTCAAATTATATCACGGGTTACTTTTTTTTAGCCAAAACAAGTTACCTTTTTTATTTTCTCTAACTAAAACCTCTCTTTTTCAAATTATGATTCTATTTAATAAAAAAAATCATAATATTATAATGTTATTAATTAACCGATTACCTTTTCAGCTAAAAATGTATTATCTTTTCTATTTTTTCTAATGAAAAATTTAAGACTCTAAAATTCATATTTTAGAAAAAGTAAATGGAATTAATAAAACAAATCATATAATATTAAAAGAAATCATATCTATACTATTATATAAATTCCGAAACATTAAAAGTTTGGTTGGTCGGTTGGTTGGTACCTGTTGAATTTACCTAATTACCCTTATTTAATTACAGATAAAATCTTTTTTTATATTTTATCTAACTAAAATTTTTGTTTTACTAATCAATTTCCTTTTTCAGGTTAAACATGTTACCTTTAAAATTTTTGTTTTACTAATCAATTTCCTTTTTCAGGTTAAACATGTTACCTTTTCTTTTCTTTTTAATAACTAAACAGTTTCCTTTTTCAGTTAAAATATAATATCTTTTATATTTCATCTAACTAAAAAGCATATTATAATTACTATTAACTAATTAATTAATTTTTTCATTCAAATTATCTTTTCTCTTTTCTCTAACTAAAATATCTCTTTTTCCAATTATATCACGAGTTACCTTTTAAAAATCTTCTTTTATATTTTATTTAACTAAAATTTCTACATTACAAATCAACCTACTTTTTCAGGTTAAACGTGTTACATTTTTTTTAATAACTAAGCAGTTTCCTTTTTCAGGTGGTACCTATTGAATTTACCTAATTACCCTTACTTAATTACAGATAAAATCTTTTTTTATATTTTATCGAACTAAAATTTTTGTTTTACTAATCAATTTCCTTTTTCAGGTTAAACATGTTACCTTTAAAATTTTTGCTTTACTAATCAATTTCCTTTTTCAGGTTAAGCATGTTACCTTTTCTTTTCTTTTTAATAACTAAGCAGTTTCCTTTTTCAGTTAAAATATAATATTTTTTATATTTTATCTAACTAAAAAGCATATTATAATTACTATTAACTAATTAATTAATTTTTTCGTTCAAATTATCTTTTCTCTTTTCTCTAACTAAAATATCTCTTTTTCCAATTATATCACGACTTACCTTTTAAAAATCTTCTTTTATATTTTATTTAACTAAAATTTTTACTTTACAAATCAACCTACTTTTAAGGTTAAACGTGTTACCTTTTTTTCTAATAACTAAGCAGTTTCCTTTTTCAGGTAAAATATAATATCTTTTATATTTTATCTAATTAAAAAAAATTATAAATACTGTTAACTAATAAAAAAAATTTCTTTTCTCTTTTCTCTAACTAAAATATTTTTTTCCAATTATATAACGGGTTACCTTTTTCAGCCAAAACAAGTTACCTTTTTTATTTTCTCTAACTAAAACCTCTTTTTTTCAAATTATATCACGGGCGATTCTATTTAATAAAAATAAAATCATAATATTATAATGCTATTAATTAACCGATTACCTTTTCAGCTAAAAACGTATCATCTTTTTTATTTTTTCTAATTAAATTCCTTTTTTTAGAAATATCACGGTAACATTAATTTCTCATTTTCTAAAAATATTACCTGCAATTTTATTTAGTAAAATAACAATTAAATTATAATTACTATAAACTAATCAATTACCATTTTCACCTTAAAGTATGTCACCTTTTAATTTTCACGTTATCTTTTTCTATTTTTTCAAACTAAAATCTCTCTTTTTCCAATTATATCACGGACGGTTCTATTTAATAAAATTAAATAATATACAGTCAAAAATATCTCACCATATATTCAAATCATTATTTTTAGTAATAAATAAGAATCGTTAGATCTAATAATAAGATATATTACATGATTAAATTAATTTACTAAAAATTCAAAGTTCATAATTATAATGTTAAATAAATTTTATAACCTATCAAAAGAAACCCGTGCTTCGCACGGGTTATAAGCTAGTACTATTATATTAAAGCCGAAATATTGAAAGTTTTGGTTTTCTCTTAAGTTTTGGTTTTCACTCTAATTATTTAATTTTAAATTATTGAAAATTACTGAAATTTTTGGTTTTCACTCTAATTATTTAATTTTAAATTATTTATAATATAAAACAAATCAAATAAATTCCGTTATTGTCTTTAATCCTAAATACAGAGTAGTATTTTATATTTACACCATTACCCGTTAACAACAAATTTACATTAAGATTTTATATTATTAGTTCTAATCAATACACTAGCTTATACCCCGTGCGAAGCACGGGTTACTTTTAAATACTTTTAAAATTATATAATTAAATAAAATAGAGAATAATTTATTACGAATTTATTAGTAATAATAATAGTTTAATAAATGATATGTATTGATTAGAATTAATAATATAAAATTTTAATGTAAATTTGTTGTTGATGGGATTTGAACCTTGATCTTTGAAAAAGGGATTTAAATAAAGAATATTCCTTATTATTAGATCTAACGGCTATGTGAAAAATATTTATGTTTGATATATGGTGTTGAAAAAGAAGAGAAAAGCCGAAGAAGATTGTGTATTGAATTGATGAAGATTGCGCAGATAAGATTTAGAAGAATAGAGTTCTGTAAGGCAAGAGAGGTTTAATTTAAGTTTAGCTGTATTAGTAATGGTGTAAATATAAAATACTACTCTGTATTGGTTTAACGGAATTCATTTGATTTGTTTTATATTATAAATAATTTAAAATTCTATACTATTATATTAAAGCCGAAACATTGAAAGTTTTGGTTTTCTCTTAAGTTTTGGTTTTCACTCTAATTATTTAATTTTAAATTATTGAAAATTATTGAAATTTTTGGTTTTCACTCTAATTATTTAATTTTAAATTATTTATAATATAAAACAAATCAAATAAATTCCGTTATTGTCTTTAATCCTAAATACAGAGTAGTATTTTATATTTACACCATTACCCGTTAACAACAAATTTACATTAAGATTTTATATTATTAGTTCTAATCAATACACTAGCTTATACCCCGTGCGAAGCACGAGTTACTTTTAAATACTTTTAAAATTATATAATTAAATAAAATAGAGAATAATTTATTACGAATTTATTAGTAATAATAATAGTTTAATAAATGATATGTATTGATTAGAATTAATAATATAAAATTTTAATGTAAATTTGTTGTTGATGGGATTTGAACCTTGATCTTTGAAAAAGGGATTTAAATAAAGAATATTCCTTATTATTAGATCTAACGGCTATGTGAAAAATATTTATGTTTGATATATGGTGTTGAAAAAGAAGAGAAAAGCCGAAGAAGATTGTGTATTGAATTGATGAAGATTGCGCAGATAAGATTTAGAAGAATAGAGTTCTGTAAGGCAAGAGAGGTTTAATTTAAGTTTAGCTGTATTAGTAATGGTGTAAATATAAAATACTACTCTGTATTGGTTTAACGGAATTCATTTGATTTGTTTTATATTATAAATAATTTAAAATTAAATAATTAGAGTGAAAACCAAAACTTAGGAGAAAACCAAAACTTTCAATGTTTCGGCTTTAATATAATAGTATAATTTAAAATTAAATAATTAGAGTGAAAACCAAAACTTAGGAGAAAACCAAAACTTTCAATGTTTCGGCTTTAATATAATAGTATAAATATCATTTATTAAATAACTATTATTATTATTATTATTATTATTATTATTAATTTTATTAATTAATATTACAAAGTTAAATTCCATAATAAAATATTATACTCTATTTTATTTAATCACATAATTTTAAAAGTATTTAAAAGTAACCCGTGCTTTGCACGGGCCCTAAGCTAGTACTATTATATTAAAGCCGAAACATTGAAAGTTTTGGTTTTCTCCTAAGTTTTGGTTTTCACTCTAATTATTTAATTTTAAATTATTTATAATATAAAACAAATCAAATAAATTCCGTTATTGTCTTTAATCCTAAATACAGAGTAGTATTTTATATTTACACCATTACCCGTTAACAACAAATTTACATTAAGATTTTATATTATTAGTTCTAATCAATACATATCATTTATTAAATAACTATTATTATTATTATTAATTTTATTAATTAATATTACAAAGTTAAGTAGTATTTTATATTTACACCATTACCCGTTAACAACAAATTTACATTAAGATTTTATATTATTAGTTCTAATCAATACATATCATTTATTAAATAACTATTATTATTATTATTAATTTTATTAATTAATATTACAAAGTTAAATTCCATAATAAAATATTATACTCTATTTTATTTAATCACATAATTTTAAAAGTATTTAAAAGTAACCCGTGCTGCACGGGCCCTAAGCTAATTACTTACAACTAAACATAGAAAATTGATTGACCACGGTGAGTTTGCCTAAATACTAATCCATCACATTTTAGGGACACACGGCCGTCTTCTATTTCATAATTTTCGTGCCCCCGTGACCCCGTCGTCTTGGCCGTGTTCATCGCTTACCACAACATCTATTAGGTATTTGTCAAACCCTACCAAATTCTATAAAAAAAATTTACGTTCTAGTTCCATAAAAATAAATATATTCTTTTACATAGTTCATGATTATAAATCGATCTAGTTCATAAAATTTTTATCAACATCTCATAAATAGCCAAGAAAATTTAAAGTTAATAAGTTAAAATGCAATGGGCGATGGCCCAAAATACCCACAAATTAAAAAGGAGTAACCAAAATACCCACCGTCAATTCGCGCGGCCCTAAATACCCACGGGATACGCTACTGGCAGTGGAGTGTCTCAAGACACGCTAGAGAGGAAAGCGTATTGTGCGAACACGCTGTTGGGGGGAGAGAATTTTACTTGAGATACGCATTGTATAACGGCGTATCACATGTCACGCAGGTGTGACTTGCGTGATGACGTCATCTGGCGTCATCATCATTTTTGCTCAGATTTTACGCAAAGTCGGTTGCTGTGGCGATTGGAGGCGATTTTCGCCGGAAAACACAAAAAACTCCGTTCAACGCCTTCAACATGTTTTACCATAACGTATAATAAACCAATCGAATCGCCTGTGGACGATCTACACATCCATACCACTTTCAAATCGTTTGTTTCGCCGAAATTTCATCTCCCAAATCACCGATTGTCTCTCTCTCCTTCTTTTTCCGACGTCTTCGTGTGTGCCCCTGCGGGGCCAGATTCTATAAAATCGTTGGGTCAAAATGAAGAAGAAGTTGTGGTGATGATTTCCGTGTGTTCAGATAGGGTGGAGGTGGCCGGAGTAAGACGAACGAGGTGCTGGAGAGAGGAGAGATTTCCGAGAGAGGCGAGAGAGACGCAGATGAGGGGGATGAACAGTAAACCGAACACGCTACACGGATTAGCGTGTTGCGTGGGCAGATAGGGTCAACAGTTGCGCGCGTGGGTATTTTGGTTATGGGGTAGTGAAAAAGAGGTATTTTGGTCATTTTCTCAAATGCAATGATGCTTTCAGAACAATTATCCTCGACTATTGAGTAGCCAATTCTTGTGAATTATCTTTACTAGCTTGTAGCCGTGCAAAGCACGGGTTACTTTTTAATTTTTTATAATTTATTTATAATATAATATAATATTATAAATATTAATTTAAATATGTTATTGATTCGAACCTTACATCTTTATATATAATAATTTTTAGTATTAAATATAAATTAATATGTATTGGCGGGAATCGAACCGTGAGCCTCTGCATATAACAACTTTTAGTATTGTTATATCTAACGGTCATGATCTACTTGAGTTGCTGATCTAACGGTGATAAATGAGGGATAACCAAAAATGGGTATAACCAAAAAAGGGGTAACCAACTACAAATTATACCCTCTTTTGCTTATTATAATATAGTATAGATAGTATAGATGACAGCATCTTCAGTTAGGCTAAAACTTCACCAACTTAACCATAAAAAAGGGATCCATTATTTATTATCCAAATATATACCATAATATGTTTTAAATTTTCAAGTTAATAAATTATAAAAATAATATTTATTTCCCAAAATATTTAATGACTTACACAAGATACTAAGAACTAAATATCTTATATATAATAAGCCATAAAAGGGTAATTTGGTTTCCTTGATCCCTCGTTTTATTATTAGTTATAAAATAAACAAAATTAAGAACAAATTTTATGTTTTTCAAAGTAATAAGCTATAATTATATTTTTTTCGGAGAAAATGCCCAAAATGACACAAAAATGGGGGTTGGATGTCCAAAATAGCACTCCTGGGAAACACTACCCGCGCCTGGCACTTACATAACGCAGGTATAGTATGCGTTAGGGGGTAACGCATGATGAACATGCGTTACTCGTGTTTTTGTTACAGCCCCCACCTGAAAAAACAACAAAAACGCAAACAACATATGCGTTTTGAGGGTAACGCAAGTGCGTGATGCGTTACCCCCATAACGCATGACGCAGTTGCGTTACCCTCAAAACGCATATGTTGTTGGCGTTTTTTGCTTGAAATCAGCTGGGACGACTGCAAAATACACGAGTAACGCATGTGAGACATGCGTTACCCCCCTAACGCATTCTGTAAATGCGTTATGTAAGTGCCAGTGACGGGTACACTTCCCAGAAAGTGCCATTTTGGGCATTTTCCCCCAAAATTGTGCTATTTTGGCACTTCACCCTTTTTTTCGTGACAAATAAACTATAATAATAAATTTAATAACATATACAAAATGCTAAGAAAAAAACCGAAAAACATAAGATCTAGGAAAATTAATTAAATTATGTATTTATTCATATAAAATCATATGAATGATTTTTCATATAATAAGACAATACATATAACAAGTAATTAGGAGAAATTCATAAGAAATTATAGGAATTTGAACAGGGTTTAGTGCCAATGACACTTTTTGAAGGACATATTCCCAAAATAGCACATTTTGAAAATAGGGCCCTGATATGGCACTTCGTTGTTAAGCATCTAACGCTGTTATAGCTTGCGTCATGACTGCAACTTCATTTAGGTTCCAAACGCATATATTGAATACGTTTTGAACATTAAAACGCAAGATTTGTTCACGTTTTTTTTACACAAAAGCCTATTTTAAATGGTGTCACCTATTTTTTTTTTTTGGTAAATATATATTTGCAAACACTATTAAAAAACTTAAAGTTGAAATCCTAAGGCAATAAAGATAAAATTTAAAAATTTTAATAAAAAAAATTGAATCCGGTGGCCTGATTTTTAAATGCTAACGCGTTTAAAAATCAGGATAAGTTAGGGTTTAGGGTCTAGGGTTTAGGATTAGGATTGTAAACAATCCTAAATCCCAAGTTCGTATACGGTTTATTCGTCGTTCGCAATATTTCTAAAACCCAAAATGGAACCATTGAACCCCAAAAGTTAACTGTTGAAACCCCAAGACAATACAGATAAAATTAAAAAAAATTTAATTTAAAAAATTGAGTCCGGCGGCCTGATTTTTAAATGCTAACGCGTTTAAAAATCAGGATAAGTTAGGGTTTAGGGTTGTTTCCTAAACCCTAAACCTTAAATTTGTATACGGTTGATTTGTCGTTCTGAATATTTCTAAAACCCAAAATGGAATTGTTGAACCCCAAAGTTTAACTATTGAACCCTTAAGGAAATTTAGATAAAATTTAAAAAGTTTAACAAAAAAATTGAATATTTCTAAATTATCATTCAGAATATTTCTAAAATTCAAAATGAAAATTTTGAACCCCAAAGGTTAACTTTTGAACACCAAAAAGAATACGGATAAAATTTATTTTGGACATTAAAAACGCATTATGCATATGCGTTATAATAAAAACGCAATTAATATATGCGTTAACTGCTTTCTTTTTTTAATGAATAAAAAAATAGGGAAAAAAAAAGAAAAGAAAAACGCATCTGTTAAATTAGTTCAAGGCAGAAACGCTTGAGATATATGCGTTATGCTTAACGCATCATGTATCCGCGTGATGTTTGTGCCATAGGAGGGCATGGTTTTGTCAAAGTGCTATTTTTTGACATTCAATCCTAAAATTGTGCAATTTTGGGCTTTTTTTCATTTGAACATCCATTATTTTAATATGAGTAGATCAAAAGATAAGAAAATAAAAATTGTATAATATTAACTAAAATTTGATAACCATTAATCATATGAAAGAATTTGATAATTTCGAAATTAAAAATTGTATGGAAAATAAATATTGAGCTAACTTATATATATATATATATATATATATATATCTATTACTCCCTCTGTTCTTTTCATTTCTTTACACTTTCTATTTTGGGCCGTTCATTCCATTTCTTTACATTACTAAAAATAATAACTTTTAACAATAAAGTACATTATTACATCCACTACTTCATTCCACCTTTTCAACCCTTTACACTATTACACCCACTACTTCACTTATTTTAACAATAAAATTACTATTACACCCACTACTTCATTTATTTTTAACAATATTACATCCACTATCCTGGTTTCCGTGCAAAAAGCAAATGTAAAGAACTCAAAAAAACGGAGGGAGTATATATCTAATAGGGATTTTCCTGAGCAAATTAAATCATAGGCTCGGCTCCCCCGAACCTCCAAACTCATGAGTAAATTATCCCTCCACACTCCAAACCTAATTACTTATCGATCCAGTCTTACGAACCTAAACTCTAAATATTTCTAAAAATATTGTTATTCAAAGGGTTTGAACCCATGATCTAATAGAGCAAATGGGGGTTTCATGAGCAAATTTATTCATATAAAAAGTCACATGTACCCCTACTAATTCTAGCTATGTTATATTTCCGGGGGCTATTGCAACACTAACAAATTTATTACATAATAATAACTAATATGAACTAATATGCATTTATTATTATGTAATTAATACTTGTATGTATCTCTGTATCCATCCATGTTAACTCTATATATTTATATTTCGAAGTACGGTTTTGATCTTAACATTGACGTATTTATTACATATCGTTCAAGTTTGCTTAAAAAAATTATGCATCAAAATAAAACATTGCGTAAAATATAAAACAAATTTAACTAGATAATACCCGTGCATATATACACGGTTTTTCTAAATTATATTATAAAAATATTATTATCTTTTAATATACATTTATTATGATATATCGTCAAATATCTTTTCAAATTAATTTATAAAAGAAAATGGGCATGTTACGTTATTTGATTACTATAAATTAATTTTTGCATATTTTACAAATTTTAAATTAACCTTGTAAAACAATAATTGAATGATCTTAATTATAATAATTAATTGTCTTGGGACTTATTAATGAAATGTGATTTATTTAATTAGGTGTTGATATTATATGTTGGTTAGGCAATTTATTTTCATTTTATATACTTTCTGATATGGGCTGAAAATAAGCCCTAAAGACACATTTAATGTAGCATTAATTAGACCAAATATGGTCCAAACGTGGGGCCCACCAGATGGGCCCAAACCCTATTTATGATATTAATTTCGTAATTAATATTAAGGATAATAACCAGCTCAGCAATAATAGTCAACTAAGGATATTACTCCTGCCTGACTTAGCCCCCAAGGCACCTACTTCAACAAGGAAATTGATTCCAACAAGGAAGGAGTCTAGAACCTTCCTCAAGGCGGTGGCTTGCCCACCAAGTATCCGAATCCTACCATAATTCTAAGGTTTCTCAGCCTATATAAGGGCCTGACCCCTCATTCTCAGAACTACGTTTTTGGCTTGATTCTCAATACGAGATACGTAGGCACTCTGTGAGGACCGATTAGTCTTGAAACACGGAAACAACCATTAAAGCTCGAAGCTCAATCACCCTTTGCATTAAATACACACAAAACCTAGCCGCAATATTGATGACCAAGTTTTTATTCCGTAACATTTGGTGCCGTCTGTGGGAAGAAAACATCAACCATGGTAACCACACGAAGAACGGTACCGACCTCTACTGAGGCCTTGCCTCTAAGCTCTGCTCCGTCTATCACTGAGCAAGTACCCCCAACAACAGGGGCGATCACTCAAACTCAAGTTTCTCAACCTCCAGGGACGAATCCCCATGCTGAGAGAACATTACCTATGGTCATCCACCCAAGTCAAGAAACCAACTCTCTTCAGATGATGATTTCTCCTCTGGTTAATCCTAAACACCCGTTACCACCGGGGGTACAGATCCATACTACGGATCTCCCCATGAATACCAACCCGATGTATGGTCTGCCTAACTACCCTCCCACTACTCAAGGTGTCGGACCAAGTGGCCATGCATTGCAGATCCGAGATCGAGAGTATGATGACTACTCTAGCCCCTATACTGATGATTCATCGTCCGATGATGATGTTCGCGATGAAGCCCCGAGAAGGCGACGAGCTAGTAGAGAACCTCGAAGGAGGACACAAACTATCCATGATGGACCCCCTTTGACAATTTCTGAGAGAATCAAGGCTCATGAGGCCGAGATCTTAAGGTTGAAGGACGATATGGCGAGAGAACAAGCTAGGTTGAATCAAACTCAACCTCCTCCAACCTCAGGAAGGATTCCCATTATAGACTTAGAGAGGTCTTCAAGAAGGCAGAGAAGGGCTGATGCCCCAACCGGAAGAACAACAAGGGTGGAAACCCCCAGAAGCAATCCCAAGGATCTAATGCCACTTGGGGATCCTGATGATCCCACACCTCCGTTTACGGAGGAGGTGATGAACGCTCGTATCTTAAAGAAGTTCAAGATGCCGAAAATCAAGGCTTATGATGGAACGGGTGATCCCACAAACCACGTCAGGACGTTTTCAAACGCACTACTGTTGCAGCCTGCAAGTGATGCCCTAAAGTGTAGGGCGTTCCCTCAAACTCCGTCGGGCATGGCTCAAAGATGGTATAGCCGGTTGCCTGCGAATTCGATTGGCTCTTTTAAGGAGTTGAGCGCCACTTTTGTTAGCCAATTCATTAGCGGGAGAGTTCATGAGAAAAGTTCTGCATCCCTCATGTATGTAGTGCAAAGGAAGAACGAAAATCTGAGAGATTACCTCAAAAGGTTCACTAAGGAGACATTGAATATCACTGATTTGGAGAATAAGGTGGCCATGGTAGCCCTGGAACACGGAACCATTGATCTATTCTTTAAAAGGTCATTAGCAAAGCACCCTCCTGAAAACATGGCCGAGCTCCAACGAAGGGCTGACAAGTATATCAAGGCTGAAGATAGCATGAAGAAAGAAGCCACGGTAGGTGGAGGAGGAGGCAACAATGACTCCAAGAAGCGAAAGCAAGACCAGGAGTATGATGCTGGGGACAAGTATCCCCGAACTAGCGAGGACTCCGATTCTGCCCCTAAGAAGAACCAAGGACCAAGGTTTACTGAGTATGCAAGGTTGAATACTCCTAGGAGCCGAATCTTGTTGGACATTGAGAAGGATATGTATTTTCGATGGCCGAAGCCACTTAGGGGTGATCCCGCAAAGAGAAACAAGAATCAGTATTGCAGATTCCATAGAGATTTGGGGCATGACACTGATGATTGCAAACAACTTCACTACAAGAAAAAGTTCAATAGACATCACACTTTAGACATCGGTTGTAAATGCCACTGATGTTAAAAGATGTAATAACATCACCCCGAATTAAACTGATGTCTTTGCTTTTCGTAAACATCACTTTTTTTAAAACCGATGTCTAAAGTCAGTCTTTAAAAAATAAAACGCGCGCCCTTCATTTTGTTTCCCCCCTTAGCTAAAATTTTCGCCTCTAAGTCAAAATCCCCCCAACCAAATATTTCCCCGCCTATACACAAATCAATTATTATCCCTTCAGCAAATTAAACACAAAAGTAATTAAACCAAAATTCACAAAACTAAAAACTTAACACTCTCGATACTCACACACACACACACACACACACACACACACACTCTCTCTCTCTATCTCTCTCGACTGAATCTCTCTCGCCTCCACCCCCACTCACTGCTCTACTTACCATGACCACCTGCTTACCTCCGTCCGGCCTACTGCTCATCTTTGCTCGTCTCTCCTTTGCTCGTCGAAATTGGTAAGATGAGCTTCAATTTGGTTTTCTCTACACGAATATGTCCTTTACGATTTCTAGGGTGTCTTCTCTATTGAAATAGATAAACTTTAATTTAGGGATTTTTTAAAATCAAAACCCTAATTTCTTAAATTGGGGTTTTTTAAATCAAAACTCTAATTTCTTAAATTGGGTGTTTTCATTTACTTGGATGTATTTATTATATCCTAATTATTTTGAATTTATTTTTTTTCAGGGTCTCCGTCACTTGGTTATGGTTGTGGCTGGTATCATTTTCTTGTATCTGTAATTGTTTTTATGTATGTCAATTGTTTTCACTCTGTTTTTTGTTTTCTTGATTTTCTTGATATTTTTTGCACCAAATGAGTTTTTGACTTTTAGACAAACACATGCATGTGTATTATGTGTGTTTATGTGTTTTTAGTGTAATTCTTGAAAGCCCTTTTTGTTACATGCTTTTTGGGTGATGAATTGTCGAGTATTGTTGGAATTTTTTTGGTGTTTTGCAGGGGATTAATTATGCAAAACTTGGAATTTGCCACCCATAATTGGACATTGTAAGTCTCATTTAACTCTCTTTGTACTAATTAATTTTCGTTAGTTTTTGTTTAGCAGTGTTAAATTTTGGTAATTGTAGAGCAAGATTAAATGTTAGTTTTCATCAATAACTCTGTTTTGGTCGATTCCAACAGATGTTTCCAGCTTAGTAGATTCTTCCTGCTTCAATGTAATTTCTTATACCCTTATACTACTCACTTCCACAAGAGTCCTAGATGTTTTAGTTTTCTCATAAAGATAACTGGTGTACTGCAGCCAATACATCCCCTCAGAACTTGGGATGCCGAGTTACAAAACCTATACATGCTGAATTTCAAGAAGGAAGCTCAACAGCATACCAATCTCAACCATTTACAAGTATAAATACCATACTTTCATTTAAATTTTGTCTCTGGTTTAGCTAGCTCCATGAGATGAAGGTAGATAATTGACCAATCTAAATGTGGCGACACATGATAGAGAGAACAAAGAAACCCCACCTAGGTTAATGATTTTCCACAATCAAACGGTCCTCTTTACTTTTTTCTAGAAAGTTCATCAGTCGGTATCTATCAGAATATGCATATATAGATTAAGAAAAGCGAGAATGTAATGAAATCCCAACGGAATCCGTACTTGGAGAATTCATCATATACAATTGTTCTATACACCTATCAGTCTGCTCATTGCTGGTAGTGACATTAATTCACAACAGTTGATGACTTTGGCTTGGAAACAATGCTGGACACAAGGATCTATTTTACATCGATGACAAAGATGTTGATTTTAAAGATGTGGGAACTGTTTGTTTATGCCAATATATCTAGTTGTATATACTTTTTGTTTCTATTTTTTTAATGTTCCATCATGTATCCATGTTTCCCGATTAATGTGATACATAGGTAATTGAAGCTCCGCTACCTAAAGCACCACTGGATACTACAATAGTTTGTCATTAGCTGGCGATTGAAGGTGTACAACCTGCTATTCCAGAAAATGCTCCCGTGGGAGGTCTATAGCTTATGCAGAAAAATATTTACCCGACTGAAAAATTTCATGCAGTAAAGTTTGAAATTCTTATAAAATTAAAATGTTAAATGTGGGCAATTCATTGATAATTATTAATGGTCCTCGTACGGGTCCAGAATAATGTACCTTAACTCCTTATGACCTTACTAATGTTATGAATCCTTTTTGTTCAAATTTAGTATAGGCTGTAATGTTAAATTGACTTTCAAATTTTTTACTTTTTTGCAGCTATCACTGCTTTTCCAGAGACAAATAAAGCTGAGCATAAAGAGAATGAACTACGTGTTGACATTAAATTACCCGTAAAACATGTTCTGTCCAGAGAGCTTCAGGTATCATGACTTAGTAGGTTTTACCCATATATTTTTTGTTTTTTATTTAACATTCTCTGGAGCTTTAATTATGCTAAAACAAACCACATTATCTATTAACAATAAATAGATATATGAAATAGATATAATAGATATATGAACTTGCAATTTACAGTATATGAAATATCATTAACAATGACATTGCTTGCACTATAGTAGTGACAGTGGTTTACATACATCTATAAATATAATGCTTAAATTTATGCTGGTTCTGTATCTATTGTTTTGGAAATTCTTTATTACTGTGGTAACTAAGTTATATATCTACCTGTATATTTATTCCCCAAAATAGCATTTTTAAGGTCCTTGTGAATATTCTTCTAATTGCAGAACTCAATTTAGGAACTCTCTGCGAACTTTAACAATAAATAGTGTTCTGGTAATCGTATGGATGCATGAGGTAAACTACTAATTTGTACTGGTAATCGTATGTAATTTAAGAATTTATTCATAACTGTTAAACTTCTGCTAAGAAAGAGAATTCAATTGCAGTGATTTGTGGAGAACAGGGTGGAGGCTAAGCTTGTATTACTTTGATGTAATATGAAGTTGCTTAGTATCTATATTCGTGGTGGAACTTTTTGTAGACAGATATTTTCAGTATGGTCTTTATCTAAAGTTGAAGGTAGATAGAGTAGTAGACTTTCAAAGATCATACTTTGAGTGCAGTAGATAGCAAACTAGTAGATAGCCCCCCTCCCCTTTATTTATTATATATCTAACTTAACCTTTTATTCTTTTGACCATCCCCTGTAACTTGTTCAAGGCTGGAAAACGGCCCGTTAAAACAAACTGCCAATTTCTTGTGTAACACCCCCAGATCCAGGGTCAGGGATCTGGTCGTTACGGTCTCAATATCCAACCACAAAACCAACATAACTTAAATTACAACCTTGTGACCCAAAACAACAACATAAAACACACCCGTTATAGTCCCAGAGATGAAATCAGAGTAACCAACAATATTATTAATCACAAGTTTGAGTTCTTACAACCCAAAGAATTACAATTGTACAATTACATACTCTTTGCCATCCATTAATAGATACCATAATATAAATACATTTGAGGCTCAATTGCTAACAACTAGCCTACCAGTAGTTGCATCCTCAACCAAGGTAGCCAAGACCTTAGCGGTAAACCTCTGACGGTTGACACCTGCTTACGCTGCGTGCACCTTGCGCGGCCATCTGATCTAGCTGTTGTTGTGATATAAATAAATAAAGCAAGGGTGAGCAATAGCCCACCAGAAATATAATTGAACAGTGATAATATATGACAGTCCAAAATATCTTTGAAACCATATGCCATGCATTAACGATGTAGTACCAATATAAGGTATGAGATGAAGTTACCAGGTAACTCAAAATATATTTGTTTTGAATAAATATCTGCTATGCAAAAGATAAGCAAGATATTCTCAATTATCATAAAAGAGGAACTTGCAGGAAAGATATTGCAATTCCGGTTTCAACACTTTTTCACCTTGCCAACACCAACAGTGTTGCAGAAATTTCTCACTTTTAGAAGATGAACTAATACGGGAGCATTGCCGCGCCAGATGCCCTGACGTTTACAATGATCAGTCGTAGGTCATGCATCTCATCAGTCGTTCTCTACATGTAGAAGGTAGCTCCGACGGATTTACTTATCTACCGCCCTTTGGAACTCCTCAGCCAACGGTTGGGCTATTGCTGGACCGACGCCACTCAGCCACTTACGCGTCTCCTAGTTCGAATATCATCCATGACTCTGAAACGTAAAGTTCGTTCCCCTTTTCCCAAGTGTAACACTTGTTGATAGGACTCCACAAAGTAGTCGTATCTAATTGGAAAGGAAAATTCACCAATATTTCCCAAGCTGATGCTTGTTAATGGATATAAACTTGTTACATCAATCATACCCCTCGAGCGTTGAGGAGGTAACCAAAAGACTCATATCGATGCTTGAAAGAATCAAGATGTGAGTGACAAGATAGTTTTAGCAAGTATAGGACCGGGCAGTCCAATAAATAACATCGCTCAAGTGAGGTCCCCTTATATACGTTTGGAAGTTGAGCGAGTATTTAAATCTTCTTTAAGATAGATTTAAATGAAATTTAAGTTTAGGAACCTCCCCTTGATATAAATAGTCATAAGATATTCCGAAATATTTTACACCATATCTGAAGGTGAAAGATAATCTTTGAGTAATATGAATTATTATAGAAAGAACTTAAAAGAATTTAAATAAATATTCCAAGAATATTTATTTTATCAATAGTAATTAAGGGATATGATTAAATCATAATATTGCTCGTAAGTAAACCTCAAATAAATACATAGAATTATTTACTAAATAACTCTCTTCTATAAATGAATATTCAATATGATATTCATTAATTAAATAAACTCAAATAAATATTTAAAATAATATTCACTAAATAAATCAAACCTTAAATGAATATTTGAAAATAATATTCATTTAATAATATACCAAATGAATAGCCAAATAATATTCTTTGTAATCAAAACCTTAAAGGAATATTCGAAGCAATATTCCTTAAGTAATTAGAACTTCGAATGAATACTTTTAAATAATATTCATTAAGTACATAAAATCTTAAATGAATATTCAAGATAATATTCATTTAATAAATAAATTCCAAGTGAATATTCAATTGATATTCATTAAACAAATAATATTCTAAATGAATAACCAAATAATATTCATTTAATAAATAATATTCTAAATGAATATCCGAATAATATTCATTTAGTAATCAAAGCTTTAAAGGAATATTCGAAGTAATATTCCTTGAGTAAATAGAACTTCCAATGAATATTCATTAAGTAAATCAAACCTTAAATGAATATTCGAAAGTAATATTCATTAAATAAATAAAGATCAAATGAATATTCCAAATAATAATAAGTAAGCCAAATGAATATTTGGGAATGATATTCGTCAACCAAATAACTCTAATGAAGATTCAAAATAATATTCATTAACTAAATAACTCCAATGAATGATCAAAAATAATATTCATTAAATAAATGACATTCTAAATGAATATTAAAATAATATTCATTAAATATTCCTTCACTGAGGTAATACTCAAATAACGTTCCTCGAAAGATTCGTAATCGAATAAAAATCCTCGAAATAATAAATTTGTCGCTGGGATCCCTCCGGGTTTCCACGACTATTTATATATTACAAAAATATCGACTCCCGGTCTATATTTAAAGTATGAATTTCATACGCCCTTCGCTAAGGGTCTTAACCAAACAATCCGGCTTATAACTGATATTTCATATATAGTCTATAAGCCGATATCAATTCAGGGAATGAGTAATTCAATATTAACTTGAAAGTAGGCATGCATGCTATGGCATATGTATACAACAATCATCATATATATATTATCACAACAACAGTTCCAAGTATTGGAAACTTGCCTGAGAATCGAGTGCGGGTAGGGGTAATGTGTCCCGGGTCAGCTCGACAATCTATAAACAATCAAAATATTTAAGATTAACCACTTAACGCTTATTAAAAGGCTAAGTATAAACTCTACTTAAATCGAAACATGTTTTCGAGTTATCTCGTTACGTCTCTTTTAGTGTAACTCTTTTTATCACCGATACGATCCGACATTCGTTCGTTATCAAGACATGTCATCATGCTTATACTTGGTATATACTTAAGTCGTATAAGTTCTAAGGTTGGTCGTTTACGAATCAAGATTATACCTCGAGTGTTATCGCCCGTTTTCTAAGTTATAACCAAAGTCATACCTTTAAGGGGTTCGTTCGCGTTTAATCTCGATTCGAACATTTTTATAAAATCGAAAAACGATCTTTTTAATACGAGGTATTTTCTCACACCATCCTTATGATCTCTAATTTTTAATTATCAAGATTCGCCACTGATTTCGTGGTAATAAAGGGATCCAATTTCAATTACGAACTTTCGTTTACGGTTTCGAATCACTTTTACGAATTTAATAATAACTCCTAAACCGTAAATTGAAATGCTTCGATTCTTTCGCCAAAGTGATCTATGTTCAAAAATCTAGCAGTAGGGTTCATTATCTTGCCAAGAACAGAGAGTTATGGCTACTGTCCAGTTCGGGTTCTTAGTGTTAATGAAAATCGGGCATTACGACGGCTACGAGTCGAGCGTTCTAAAATTCATTACGCAACAACCAAGCCACACCGGGCATACTATACATGATTTTCATCTTAACCAGTCCAAGAATGTTTCAATTAACCATCATACTCATCAAAGCTCTTAAATCATCAATACTAACTACATAATCATGCTTATATGCATATAACAACACCATAATCTTAACTAATCTAAAACCATCAAGAACATGTATAAACTTCAAAGTAAGATCTTGGGTTCTTAAGAATTATACCTTCTTTGGAGAGTGTAAAAGCTCTAATAACCCTTATATAGTCCTTGTCTATCCTTAACAAACCTTAGATCATCTAAACAAAACAAGAAATCAAAGTTAGTTTCTTGAAAACACTATTCACCCTCATCTTTGGGGATTTATTTGAAAATGGAAAACATGGAGATTGAAGCTAATATTTCTAGGATATCATTTTTGTGAAATGTAAGACTCACCATAAAAATTTGGAGATCAAACAAAGAGTGGAAGATGGATTTTTGTCTTTGAATTTTGCTTGGGCCGAATGGCCTTGTTCTTGAGAAAATGGATGGGTTCTTGCTTTGGTTGCTTGGTTGATATGCATAAAGTGATGTTTCTTGGATAATATCTTGTATAAAGCTACTTTATTAAAGTGCTTGGTCATTGCATGCATCATCTTAAGCCATGTGTTTGATCCTTGTGGTGTAGATGAGGTGTTTAGGCTAAGTGCTTGGTTGGTTTCCTAAGTGTGCTAGTTACTCTTGTAACTACTTAGTTACTTGCTCTTATCCACTAGCACATGCATGTATCTTGCCTCCCTGCTTGTTCTTTGTCCGGTTATTGTTCAATTTGATTGATCGTTCGGAGGAATAACTCATTCGTTTCTAATTAAGGTTTTACCGAAAACCTTCTTAATATTTATAATAACATTCTCCATCTTCCTTAATACTTCTCGAATTTAAATTCCTTAATTCCCTTTTATAAATCCTTAAGTCTTGCAGTGTCTAGGGAAATCTCGGAGAAAATAAAAGTGCTCTTTTTCTGAATCCGACAGCTTTTACATACACTTATTTTCCTCCTGGATCACTAATACGAACTCAGAAATCCGTTCCGAATACCGGGCATAACATTATTATAATAATATTCCAAATTCCACCAAAATCACTATTCATCACTTATTTTTATTTAATTCCTATAATTAGGAAAATGAACCTGGTTCACTCTCGAGTGTTCCTTAACCTTCTTACGGAATCGCTGGACTTATAATAGATATTGATTTGGATGACACGAGAATAATCTTACTTGAAGTAATCTTCTCATATTCTTAGGAGATAGATCATCCTTATCTATGTGTTCAACCAAAGGTATTCTGCATGACATATAATAATCGAATTCAAATCCATTCCATTCATTAAATAGACAGTCGTTACATCGCCGTCATAACCACTATTCATTCCCATATTATTACATAATAAAAAGTTTTAATTCTACCCAAAAATCTGGGTTCTTACAGTCTCCCCTCCTTAAAAGGATTCCGTCCCGGAATCAGGTAGAAGACAGTTGGGTACTTGTTGGTTATTTCGCTTTCCAATTCTCTGGTCGATCCTTACACATTCCATTCTTTCTAAAGCACATCGTACTGGTGTTACAATACACCCTTTATCCGTTCTACCAATTCTTTGATACTTCCGCATGACACATTATTCGGTATACGCTCTTGTCCGGTCTTATACTATTAACCTTATTGGTACGTGCAGTGACTTCGGTATCACTAAGGCGCTACGAATCCCGGAGATAACCTCACTCGTAATTTTGCAATTCCTAATCTTCGCAATCTCGATGTATATATATTGAATTAGAAGAATTTATTGAGAGATCACTATGATCAATGAACATTTGCTATATTGCATAGCTAGTACAGAAGGGGGCCAGCCTTTAGTACTTGACAAGCAATTAAACAATTAATGGCATTCCACTTAGACTCCTATCACACAGACAGAGAGTCACGTAGTATTACCTCCCCTCCATAAAGGGTTGTTCTTCTCAATTTAGAAGAAGATAAATAAGGGAGAAGAAAAGAACGAATTTCAAAGAATCATATATGAAAGTTTTCATGATTGTCAAAATATCATACTTAGAATTTACCTCTGAACTATAGAGGTTTATTAGAGAAGAGAAATAATCATATTCGTATCAAATTCCACTTTTTCGTAATCTCACACATCACATGTCCTTGTTGCCCTGTCCATCATTCTATGGACCTATACTCTTGCTTGATATTAGCACCTCTTACTTTTTGGAAAATCCTTCAACCTCTCATGTTAAATCTTGGATTTCCCGCTTGACATTATTATTACTCACATTTCACGCCCCGACACTGGCTCTTTCATACTCATAATTCTAACACTATCAGGTTGTCATTCCGAGTGCTCGTTAGGAAAAACCCATTCATCAATCCATTCATAACATTTCTTGCTTCACATTCCATAATTATTTCCCATTCTTTTCTTTATCAATCACATCCATCTTATCATCTAGTTCTCATTCACTTCTGTTATTGAACTCCACCGTCACCTTATTAGGGGAACGCGTGTTACCTTTATTCAATATACGTGGCACGTTTGTGGTCAAACTTTCCTTTGTTCAATCATCTAGATTTCACTTTCTCATTCCATGAGTCTCTTTTATTACTCAATCAAACTATTCCATATTTCCTCGGATTTTCCAAACTTAAAAGGAGTCAATTTGTATGTCATTCATGCTCCTAATTCCAACTTTCCGCTTTGGCCAATACCCTTACCTTGCCAATTCCATACTCTTCTCGCTTCATTACTGGAGCTTCTCATGAGTCTGCCTATCTGACTCTCTTATTAATTCCCAATTCTATTTCCATCTCTATCAGTCTCTTGTCTTTATTTCTACTATAATCATTTTATGAACCATCATAACCTAATTCTTCATTTCAAATATCCCGTCGATCCAGAAATTACACCATCCGAAATAAACCTGGATGATTTCTCTAACTTAGATTCACTTCGACATTTCCGCAGTCGTTACCACCTAATTTCTCAGAAGGATCACCATCGTTTATCGTTTACTTAGTGCTTTAACAACTAAGCATCATAATTGTCAATTCAAGATCCTCTAGGAAAACAAAATAATCACTATTCCCTATCCATAGGGAATGCTTCCTGAACTTTGACGTAGATATTACATGAAGCAGATAAAATTGCAGGAAAGCTTCCAGCATCGCAGCTGGAACAGGCTGGTGAGATTATTAATCATATATCTCCGGTAGAAGACTAAAAGCTTGGCGGTTTGCTTAATCGCTTGCCAATCTCATAATTCTCTATCTTGTTTGCACAGAAATACACCAACATAAACTTGCTTGTCATTCATCATCGTGCCATTTGGCTTATCAGTATTTGTACCATCTCTATTTTTGGTCATCTACTACCAATTCCTTGTTACTTAACTTTCCCCCACTCATTCCAAAGGAAAGGCGAGTCTCTTGGGGAATTTGGTCTGGCCTGTCGTAGAGCCTCATAATGTCGATGATGTGCTACTGGCAACATCAGGAATCGAATCTTTACTTAAACTATTCTTATAGTTGATCCTGACACAATCATTAGACGGGATGCAACTTCCTCTACCACATTATGACCATCGAGGTCCTTACATTATCATTCTATTTCTTTGGTATGAGCATTTATACTTACTCCCCTATACTTAAAGTGTCGGCCACCTCGTTGGCCTTTCCTGATTATAATAATTTCTTGAGATCCATGTTTTCTGGATCTATTCCAACTCAGGGTGGAAGCATTCTCCCTTAAATTCTGCTGAATGAGAGAAAACATTTATCAGTCTTTTCCAAAAGTCATTGCTTCCACCTTTCTAGTGTGAACTTTACTACCAGTACTCCCAATCATACCTAGGATATTTTCTTACTTAAATCCCTTCTTGTTTTAGGATAATCTCAACCTTATTGGTTCAATCCATACTTTCTCATGGTTTCACACCTACTTCCTCTGGCCTTATTGTTACTATGTCATGCATTCCTTACCAAACTTCCCTTTCTGAAGTTCAGAACATTACCTCTTCCCTTATAGGGTTCCTTAGGTCATCCTCATCATTCATCCTATATCTTCTGGGTACAGGGTATATCAAACATCATTAACCAATTCTATAACGATTCTGTCTATGTACTTTTCGAGACTCCTTTCCACAAATCCTTATAGGTTATTGATACCTTGGTCGATTCAACTTATATCGTCTGATTTCACAGTGCCTATTGTTAGGGGTGATGCTATCCTTTGTGCATCCCCCAGGGTTCGTCTTAATATATGGACATTCTTTGCTTAATTCTAGTTTCAAGGAATACTTATATCCTGTACTTGGCAATTCAATCATATATCCTTAATAAGGGTCTCTTTTAATCATTCTCATCTTGATAGTCTATAGGTAGACTAATGCTAACCTCTTCTTTCAAACGAATGTTAGTCTATATGACCTTCCAAAAGACAACACATGTCTATCCGCTCTTTCTTACAGAACTTGGTAATGGTAACAAGGATGTTCTGGAAGATATTGGTCATGTTCAACGTGAATCTCTTAGTGTCTAATGCTCTTTTTGATGACGCTAAACTTCAGATAACATTTTTGCATCATACTGCACCATCTCTGACAATCCTCATAACCTTTACTGGTCACCATCCTCATTCCTAACACATCCATGGTATTTATAAGATCCATTATCATGTATCTCAATTCATTTTATATCAAAAGTCCTTGCGGTTGGCACTTGATTAGAAGCACCCCGCTTTGTCCATACATTGCTGGTTCAGTCACTTGATATTTACTTGTGACTTGGCCTCAACAGCCACATTACAATATGTGAGTTTAGCTACTATCATTACTTTTCTAGCAATTACCGACATAGTGTCTTCTTCTTTGATACCTTTTGATCTTTTCAAAATTTTACTCCATATTAGTCTCACTTGACTTCTCGGTACCGTCTCCGGTCACCTTTCCTTTATTTTTTTCATTTCAGCTTCTCTTATCAATTTCACGTACCACAAAAGCTTTAACACTTCTAGCATAACAACCTTTTCATTTAAGTCAATCCCAGAATTTCTCAGACCGGCTTGTTTCTTAAATACATTCAACTTCATAATTTTATCCCTACATTCAACTGTAATAATCGGGGTATGTCTACCCACCTGTATAGCGGCTACTTTACCCAATCCACAGGGTTCGCTCCAGTTTCCACTCTCTCCAATGACGTCTTTTGCTAATCAGAAAGACAAGGTTTGCCAAAATTCGTTGAATTCCTTTCCAGAATTTGGGAAAATTTCAGTTAATCTATTCACCCACTAGTAACATGCCACATCTTCCCGATACATATTCGTCCTATTAGTCGATACTACCAAATACCAGTCTTCTTAATAACTAGTCTCAGAAGGAACACTACCGTCGGGGTTAGTCGTTCCTCAACATTGGCACTACCAAGGCCATCCGAATCCGATGAACTGCGCTGTCTAAATGTATTTGAAATTACGCTGTCGTGCTGCATAAGCGCAGACCTATACCTGTATGAGTTGCATCATAATATCTCCCAAAGTTTCCTTCTTCCATTAGGCAACGCCAACCCTGGTCATCACCAACTTTACCTTTAGCTCCAGGAAGATTTTCTCACGTTTATCTTGTCCATTCAAACTTTTATTCTTATAATAAGTCGGGTTACGGGACTACACTTTCTGTAAAGTCCTGAGCAAATCTTTGGTAATACCTTGTGAATTTTATGAAATTTCTCACCTTTGCCAATGTGGTTGGCCAATCTTCATTTGAAACTGTCTTTAACTTGGTAGGGCCGACCAACACTACTCTTATTGATCATGTGTCCTATTGCTGGACTTCATTTGGCCAAAACTCTTATTTCGAGAACATGTCCTACACCTGTTCTATCAGGTTGCACCTAGAAGCATTCTCAATTACATCTCGACCACTGCTCGCCTTGCCTAATCCATTTATGATTCAGTGTCAGAATAAACTTAAGGTAACTACCATAATCCATTCAAGGAAAAGAAAGAATTTAATATTCTTCTGAATCACATGCAACTAATGTTTCTGGTTCATCATTTCACTGAATTGAACTGAACTTATACTTGGTTTCTTGACGATAGCCTCATTACTAGTTTATCATAGACTCACTGGTCTTTTAGTTTTGTAGGTTCTGAGATCATTGTCTCGCTTACTATTTCCTTATATACTTTATCTGTTCAGGCCATCACTTTCCAATGTCTTTTCTTTCTAAGTTGATCCATTTATAAGATGGGCATTTCCCTGAATAAAATCACCTTAACAATCTCAATTTGGTTTCATAAATTAAAACCTATGAAATCTGTCTTCTCACGGCGAATTACCATTGACAATATTCACGCTAATCCATTTATCTGAAGAGATGGCACTTGCCACCTATGTCTTAACTGTTCCTAGGGACTCTGCTCCCCGTCCTATATCAATGTCTTTGATAATCATGCATCATTCTAATTCCTTTCTCATTAATCTGAAAGTCTCCAATGATTCTTATCTATCCTTACATAAGATCTTGAGTAATTCCTCAAATCTATCTTACCTGCTGGTACTTCATCTAGCAGTCCCGCTATGAATCCAATACGCATCTTTAATTCTCTTAATAATAACTCAGCTCTTTATGCTCACTTTTCTGAGCACTTTACCTTAACTCTTACAGTCTCTCTGGCTGTAGCCCTCATTCCTTAAGTGTAAACTCCTTATACTTATCAATATTCTCCTCCTCTGCTGGAACCTCTTCCGGGTCCTCAGTAGGGTACCCTATCGAATCTACCATCCGATCTTCAGCATCAAAACGAGCATCATTGAGTTACTTCTCGTAATCCCCAAGGTCTATCGCCTTACTAGTCGATACAAGAACGAGCTAAGTCACTATCATGATACTTAATAGTTCCCATAAGGGTTTTATACGTCAGTACTACATTAAGTAGTCCGACTATGAACTTGGCAAGAGTTCTTATTATCTTAATGAATTTATTGTTTTAACGTCGCATCATCTCTGGGATATATAACGCTCTCTCTGATACCATTTCTGTAACACCCCCAGATCCAGGGTCAGGGATCTGGTCGTTACGGTCTCAATATCCAACCACAAAACCAACATAACTTAAATTACAACCTTGTGACCCAAAACAACAACATAAAACACACCCGTTATAGTCCCAGAGATGAAATCAGAGTAACCAACAATATTATTAATCACAAGTTTGAGTTCTTACAACCCAAAGAATTACAATTGTACAATTACATACTCTTTGCCATCCATTAATAGATACCATAATATAAATACATTTGAGGCTCAATTGCTAACAACTAGCCTACCAGTAGTTGCATCCTCAACCAAGGTAGCCAAGACCTTAGCGGTAAACCTCTGACGGTTGACACCTGCTTACGCTGCGTGCACCTTGCGCGGCCATCTGATCTAGCTGTTGTTGTGATATAAATAAATAAAGCAAGGGTGAGCAATAGCCCACCAGAAATATAATTGAACAGTGATAATATATGACAGTCCAAAATATCTTTGAAACCATATGCCATGCATTAACGATGTAGTACCAATATAAGGTATGAGATGAAGTTACCAGGTAACTCAAAATATTTTTGTTTTGAATAAATATCTGCTATGCAAAAGATAAGCAAGATATTCTCAATTATCATAAAAGAGGAACTTGCAGGAAAGATATTGCAATTCCGGTTTCAACACTTTTTCACCTTGCCAACACCAACAGTGTTGCAGAAATTTCTCACTTTTAGAAGATGAACTAATACGGGAGCATTGCCGCGCCAGATGCCCTGACGTTTACGATGATCAGTCGTAGGTCATGCATCTCATCAGTCGTTCTCTACATGTAGAAGGTAGCTCCAACGGATTTACTTATCTACCGCCCTCTGGAACTCCTCAGCCAACGGTTGGGCTATTGCTGGACCGGCGCCACTCGGCCACTTACGCGTCTCCTAGTTCGAATATCATCCATGACTCTGAAACGTAAAGTTCGTTCCCCTTTTCCCCAAGTGTAACACTTGTTGATAGGACTCCACAAAGTAGTCGTATCTAATTGGAAAGGAAAATTCACCAATATTTCCCAAGCTGATGCTTGTTAATGGATATAAACTTGTTACATCAATCATACCCCTCGAGCGTTGAGGAGGTAACCAAAAGACTCATATCGATGCTTGAAAGAATCAAGATGTGAGTGACAAGATAGTTTTAGCAAGTATAGGACCGGGCAGTCCAATAAATAACATCGCTCAAGTGAGGTCCCCTTATATACGTTTGGAAGTTGAGCGAGTATTTAAATCTTCTTTAAGATAGATTTAAATGAAATTTAAGTTTAGGAACCTCCCCTTGATATAAATAGTCATAAGATATTCCGAAATATTTTACACCATATCTGAAGGTGAAAGATAATCTTTGAGTAATATGAATTATTTTAGAAAGAACTTAAAAGAATTTAAATAAATATTCCAAGAATATTTATTTTATCAATAGTAATTAAGGGATATGATTAAATCATAATATTGCTCGTAAGTAAACCTCGAATAAATACATAGAATTATTTACTAAATAACTCTCTTCTATAAATGAATATTCAATATGATATTCATTAATTAAATAAACTCAAATAAATATTTAAAATAATATTCACTAAATAAATCAAACCTTAAATGAATATTTGAAAATAATATTCATTTAATAATATACCAAATGAATAGCCAAATAATATTCTTTGTAATCAAAACCTTAAAGGAATATTCGAAGCAATATTCCTTAAGTAATTAGAACTTCGAATGAATACTTTTAAATAATATTCATTAAGTACATAAAATCTTAAATGAATATTCAAGATAATATTCATTTAATAAATCAATTCCAAGTGAATATTCAATTGATATTCATTAAACAAATAATATTCTAAATGAATAACCAAATAATACTCATTTAATAAATAATATTCTAAATGAATATCCGAATAATATTCATTTAGTAATCAAAGCTTTAAAGGAATATTCGAAGTAATATTCCTTGAGTAAATAGAACTTCCAATGAATATTCATTAAGTAAATCAAACCTTAAATGAATATTCGAAAGTAATATTCATTAAATAAATAAAGATCAAATGAATATTCCAAATAATAATAAGTAAGCCAAATGAATATTTGGGAATGATATTCGTCAACCAAATAACTCTAATGAAGATTCAAAATAATATTCATTAACTAAATAACTCCAATGAATGATCAAAAATAATATTCATTAAATAAATGACATTCTAAATGAATATTAAAATAATATTCATTAAATATTCCTTCACTGAGGTAATACTCAAATAACGTTCCTCGAAAGATTCGTAATCGAATAAAAATCCTCGAAATAATAAATTTGTCGCTGGGATCCCTCCGGGTTTTCACGACTATTTATATATTACAAAAATATCGACTCCCGGTCTATATTTAAAGTATGAATTTCATACGCCCTTCGCTAAGGGTCTTAACCAAACAATCCGGCTTATAACTGATATTTCATATATAGTCTATAAGCCGATATCAATTCAGGGAATGAGTAATTCAATATTAACTTGAAAGTAGGCATGCATGCTATGGCATATGTATACAACAATCATCATATATATATTATCACAACAACAGTTCCAAGTATTGGAAACTTGCCTGAGAATCGAGTGCGGGTAGGGGTAATGTGTCCCGGGTCAGCTCGACAATCTATAAACAATCAGAATATTTAAGATTAACCACTTAACGCTTATTAAAAGGCTAAGTATAAACTCTACTTAAATCGAAACATGTTTTCGAGTTATCTCGTTACGTCTCTTTTAGTGTAACTCTTTTTATCACCGATACGATCCGACATTCGTTCGTTATCAAGACATGTCATCATGCTTATACTTGGTATATACTTAAGTCGTATAAGTTCTAAGGTTGGTCCTTTACGAATCAAGATTATACCTCGAGTGTTATCGCCCGTTTTCTAAGTTATAACCAAAGTCATACCTTTAAGGGGTTCGTTCGCGTTTAATCTCGATTCGAACATTTTTATAAAATCGAAAAACGATCTTTTTAATACGAGGTATTTTCTCACACCATCCTTATGATCTCTAATTTTTAATTATCAAGATTCGCCACTGATTTCGTGGTAATAAAGGGATCCAATTTCAATTACGAACTTTCGTTTACGGTTTCGAACCACTTTTACGAATTTAATCATAACTCCTAAACCGTAAATTGAAATGCTTCGATTCTTTCTCCAAAGTGATCTATGTTCAAAAATCTAGCAGTAGGGTTCATTATCTTGCCAAGAACAGAGAGTTATGGCTACTTTCCAGTTCGGGTTCTTAGTGTTAATGAAAATCGGGCATTACGACGGCTACGAATCGAGCGTTCTAAAATTCATTACGCAACAACCAAGCCACACCGGGCATACTATACATGATTTTCATCTTAACCAGTCCAAGAATGTTTCAATTAACCATCATACTCATCAAAGCTCTTAAATCATCAATACTAACTACATAATCATGCTTATATGCATATAACAACACCATAATCTTAACTAATCTAAAACCATCAAGAACATGTATAAACTTCAAAGTAAGATCTTGGGTTCTTAAGAATTATACCTTCTTTGGAGAGTGTAAAAGCTCTAATAACCCTTATATAGTCCTTGTCTATCCTTAACAAACCTTAGATCATCTAAACAAAACAAGAAATCAAAGTTAGTTTCTTGAAAACACTATTCACCCTCATCTTTGGGGATTTATTTGAAAATGGAAAACATGGAGATTGAAGCTAATATTTCTAGGATATCATTTTTGTGAAATGTAAGACTCACCATAAAAATTTGGAGATCAAACAAGGAGTGGAAGATGGATTTTTGTCTTTGAATTTTGCTTGGGCCGAATGGCCTTGTTCTTGAGAAAATGGATGGGTTCTTGCTTTGGTTGCTTGGTTGATATGCATAAAGTGATGTTTCTTGGATAATATCTTGTATAAAGCTACTTTATTAAAGTGCTTGGTCATTGCATGCATCATCTTAAGCCATGTGTTTGATCCTTGTGGTGTAGATGAGGTGTTTAGGCTAAGTGCTTGGATGGTTTCCTAAGTGTGCTAGTTACTCTTGTAACTACTTAGTTACTTGCTCTTATCCACTAGCACATGCATGTATCTTGCCTCCCTGCTTGTTCTTTGTCCGGTTATTGCTCAATTTGATTGATCGTTCGGAGGAATAACTCATTCGTTTCTAATTAGGGTTTTACCGAAAACCTTCTTAATATTTATAATAACATTCTCCATCTTCCTTAATACTTCTCGAATTTAAATTCCTTAATTCCCTTTTATAAATCCTTAAGTCTTGCAGTGTCTAGGGAAATCTCGGAGAAAATAAAAGTGCTCTTTTTCTGAATCCGACAGCTTTTACATACACTTATTTTCCTCCTGGATCACTAATACGAACTCAGAAATCCGTTCCGAATACCGGGCATAACATTATTATAATAATATTCCAAATTCCACCAAAATCACTATTCATCACTTATTTTTATTTAATTCCTATAATTAGGAAAATGAACCTGGTTTACTCTCGAGTGTTCCTTAACCTTCTTACGGAATCGCTGGACTTATAATAGATATTGATTTGGATGACACGAGAATAATCTTACTTGAAGTAATCTTCTCATATTCTTAGGAGATAGATCATCCTTATCTATGTTGTCAACCAAAGGTATTCTGCATGACATATAATAATCGAATTCAAATCCATTCCATTCATTAAATAGACAGTCGTTACATCGCCGTCATAACCACTATTCATTCCCATATTATTACATAATAAAAAGTTTTAATTCTACCCAAAAATCTGGGTTCTTACATCTTGCACAAGAGTTTACTAGAGACTTTAAGCGATAGGGTTGAAATATTAATTACACCATTTCTCCAATTGTGAATTTTACATCCCGAAGCTTCACGTCTGCACAATGTTTGCTCCGGTGTTGGTCCTTCAGTTAGCGAGTCTTAGTAATCCGACTGGAGTATAAAATGATAGTTCAGATTCCGATGAAGTAGAAGAATATGCTCCCACAGTTTCATTTACCTACTAACAGTAGAGTTAGAAGTAGCTAGACAAGTTTGAAACCCTAATGTGGCTCTTCTGATTGACTGTTAGTGTCTAAAAACATGTATAATTTTAATATAACAATGATTAATCTTCAAGTTGTGCAAATCAGTATCCTTTGTGTGTTTTTCAGTACATTTATTATTGCTGTTGAATTTCGACAGGGTTGGATGTAATGACATTCATAGCTTCAATCCCCACTTACAAGCCAGGAGAACGAATTCGGCAATATAATGAGTTGGCAGAATTTTTCGGAGATGAGAGAGCCAAAAATGCCCGTACAATCTGGAACAGACCCCTTCAGACAGTATATATCAGCGACTGCGGAGTGCTCAAAGTGGCGAAGACAACTCTTTCACCTACTCTACCATGACAACTTTTTTCATTGACTTGAGGTTCTTGCTCTTGCTATATATACTCACATTGATGTTTATATGTTAATACCAGTAAATTTTGTAATGCTTCTCAATGAAAAAAGTTCCCTGATTTATGGAAGAAAACTAATTTTTATACTTCAAGTTCCTTGATCCTCAAACTTTAGTTAAGATGTGAAAGTAGTGTACTAATTTATTTTTCGTCATTTGAAACTAAATCTAGCATTTGATTTTGTTTGTAGTGAACTCTGAGGCGCGGAAACACGGGGCAAAAACAACTGCAACTACAGCAAATTTAAGCCCCCCTCCAGAAAATTTGTTGGTTGAGAGATTGCAAGGGAAAAATTGTTTGACAAGAAGAGTAAAATCACCTGTAACTGCTACAACCAACAGCGTTGCTACTCACTTATATATTAGCAGTAAACCTTATTTCCTAATAGACCTACTCGTATATTTTGTTTCAATTACATTGATTATCTCTTTCTTGGGATTATGTTGATCGAGGATAGCATAGCTTGGAGACCATCACCACTCACCTCTGCTGAAATTAGGTTAACAGTTTGGTTGTGCACAAGGTTAGGTTTCTAGTGTCTTGACAGTTTGGTATGCTTGTTAAGTGATGTAGTAATTGTCAATGGTAGATTTATTTTGCGGATTTAATTGCTAGTTGGTAGGTAGTTCTGCAAATGCTTTGTAGTTATTTAGTGTGTTTTGCCAATTGAATGCTGACGGATGTGTACTTAGTTTTGCGGAATGATATGTTGGTGGTTGGATGTATTTTGGTTGGATGGTGTAATATAAATACTTGGATATATATTGTGAATGATTCAGTTTTTAATTTTTTTTACGCATGGAAAGACAATGGTTTCTTTTAATATAGGCTCAGAAACTAATGTTTAATGGTAATACATCGAAATTTTTAACAAACACTGTTGTTTGAAACCTAAATATACATCAATTTTATTATGGCAGAACTGATGTCTAACACAAAGATATACATCACATTTTTTCTACGATATCTGATGTCTAAGAAACAAATAAAAATCACTTTTTATTCATAAAATCTAATGTCTAACAGACACATATAAATCAATAATTTTCTGTAAAAACTGATGTTTATAAGTACATTAAACATCAGTGTAGGATGATGTCTAAGATAGCTATAGACATCACTTTATTATCTAAAACTATGATGTCTAATATCCAAATAGACATCACTTTCAAAAAAAGAAAGCGATGTGCATGTGAAAAATCACTTAGTTTATTATATGTTTTCTAGAATATAATGCAAGTGATTAGTTTATGAAATTAATTATATCTAACATATTTTGTAGAATAACTGATGTGTATTGAAGGAAATAGCGATGTGTATTTCAGCCAAGACATCAGTTTGTGGCCGATGTCTAGAATAGACATCTCCAAAAAAGACATCACATGCAAAACAACATAGACATCAGCCAAAAGCTGATGTCTATTGACCATTTTCTTGTAGTGCTTAGAGATGAGATCGAGTTTTTGATCCGTAGAGGGAAACTGAGCCACTTCACTAAGGGTGAAGATCGTGTTGGGGAATATGGTGATTACTTGGATTTTTCTGAAGTCGTGTGAACACTTTCAGATTGAAGTTATTTGTGGTTCACCCAAATAATTCAATCGGATAAAGTCATAAATTCTGCAAGAAGAGAGAATGTGTTTTGTTGTGAATTTCAAAAACTATCTGAAAATGATCAATGCAACACCTATTTATAGATGTCAACAAATGTGTCTTTTGCCAATAGACACATCTCAATATGTTGCCAACAGACACATCTCAGAGTCATGTCTAATGCTAATAGACACATCCTTTCCCAACAGGTGTGTCTAATGCCAATGGTCATGCCTCAGACACACCTTTTCCAACAGGTGTGTCCAATGCCAATGGACATGTCTCACAAGACACAATAATACTGAAATCATAATAAACTCGAACAAAGCATGCACTCCGCACTCACCCGACTTGTCCGATGTAACATTACGATTACATTGATCAACTAGTCAATCCAATTACACTAAAATATCCAACAATCCTCCCCCATTTTAGCGTAATCCATGATTAACTAAACAAAATCACAACAAACAACAAACTTATGCATAAATGAAATATCGTGACGATTGAATTTCACATTAGTATATTACACATTCCAAATATTCGAATACCAAGGTGTCACTATGGATTGAACCTTCGATATTCATAGTGAATACATGAAGATAATATACACATAAATATACATTCTCAAATGTTCTCACTTGACACTATCTTTTACTAGCCTTGTGTCCTAATCCTTCTTAAGCATATCAAAGCCAAGTCCAATCTTCTTGAAGCGGCTAAACTTCATGCTCAAATAGGTAGTTCTTTTATTCTCGCACCTGCATATGCAATTTTTCAAAAGAACTATTAAGAAGATAAACTTCAACCTCCTTAACTTGCAGGTCCGAACACACACCTTGGGATGATAATACTAATGTGTTCCAATCTCTAGATGTTAAGATTTCCACATTGAATTCACCACCTAATGTCATATTAGATGGGAATTGGGTATCTCAACATGAGAGGTTTTTGATGGACTTTAATCCCATCCCTACAGCCGACTTGTGCACAAGATCTCTACTCAACCCTTTGGGTAGATGATCGGCTAAATTCTGTTGAGTTCTTATAAACTCCACTGATATAACACCATGTGTGATAAGCTCACGAATCATGCTGTGTCTAACACCTAAGTGTCTAGACTTGCCTTTGAACACTTGTCTATAAGCATTAGCCAAGGCAGACTCACTATCACATCTGATAGATATGGGTGATATCGGTTTAGGCCACAATGGAATCTCATAAATCAGATTTCTTAGCCATTCGACTTCTTTACCAGCCGCTGATAATGCCACAAATTCAGATTCCATCGTTGAATCAGTAATGTAACTCTATTTCTTCGATGCCCAAGAGATAGCACCTCCCCCAAGAAGGAATACCCATCCACTTGTGGAAGAATGATCTTTCTTATTGGAAATCCAACTTGCATCTGAATGACCTTCAATAACCGAAGGAAATCCAGTATATGTCAAACCATAATCCATGGTTCCTTTCAAGTATTTGAACACTCGGCTTAAGGCTTGCCAATGATGTGAACTTGGCTTGCTAGTATACCTACTAAGCTTTTCAACAGCATAGGCAATATCTGGCTTAGTGCTTATCATGACATACATGAGACTACCAATAGCCCTTGAGTATTCAAGTTGAGATACTGCAACACCTGTATTAGGTAGGAGTTTAATACTAGGATCAAGAGGAATGCTAACGGGAGAACAATCCTTAAAGTTAAATCTTTTCAGAATCTTCTCAATATAATGAGATTAAGAAATTGAAATACCATTATTCTCACGCTTGATCCTTATACCAAGAATCACCTCAGCCTCCCCCATGTCTTTTATATCGAAATTAGATGGCAAGAACTTCTTGGTTTTATCCACTTGATTTTGGTCAGTACCAAAAATCAACATGTCATCCACATATAAACAAATTATAACTCCTTTACCAGAAGCATCAAATTTGCTATATACACACTTGTCTACTTGGTTGAGAAAATAACCGTTAGACAAGACCACAGTATCAAATTTATCATGCCAATCCTTCGGTGCTTGTTTCAGACCATAAATTGATTTCTTCAATTTACACATCTTGTTCTCACAACCAGGCATAACAAACCCTTCGGGTTGTTTCATATAAATCTCTTCATCTAATTCACCATTCAAGAATGCAGTTTTCACATCCATTTGGTGAATGACAAGGTTGTGTATAGCAGCAAGTGCTATTAACAACCTAATAGTGGAGGTTCTAGCAACAGGAGCATAAGTATCAAAATAATCAATCCCTTCTTTTTGTCTAAAACCTTGGATTACCAATTTGGCTTTAAACTTATCTATGGTACCGTCCACCTTCATTTTCCTTTTGAAGATCCATCTGTTTCCCAATGCTTTACAGCCAGAGGGCAGATCACTCAATTCCCAAGTATTATTATTCATGATAGAATCCATTTCATCTTGGATAGCTTCTTTCCATAATGCAACATCCCTAGATTTCATAGCTTCGCTAAAAGTATTTGGATCCTCCTCAATAACAAAACAATATTGGTATTGATATTCAATTTTATCTCTAGAGCCTTCTACTAGATAAAGATGAAAGTCATCTCCAAAAGACTTTGCTTTTCTAGCTCTAGTGCTTCTCCTTGGTTCAGACGGTCCATTCACATCTTTAGTAGAAATTGAGTTCCTACTAGAAGAATTCTGAAGCATGTCCATTGGTCTAGGTATAGATGTAAATCTGTTTTCATCAAAAATAGCATCTCTTGACTCGATAATCGAGTTCACAGATACATAGTCATTAGATTCTAACACATAGAATCTGTATGCTATGGAATGCTCAGCATAACCAACAAATATGCAATCTATACCTTGTTCACCCAAGTTTCTTCTTTTGGGTTCAGTGAGTCTTACAACTGCTCTACATCCCCAAACTCTCAGAAAACTCAATTTTGGTGACTCTTTATACCAAAGTTCATAAGGGGTAATCTTATTCCTCTTACTAGGAATTCGATTCAATAAATGACAGGCTGTCAACATAGCCTCACCCCAAAATCCCTCACTCAAACCCGAGTAGGATAATAAGGAATTAACCATTTCTTTCAAAGTCCTATTCTTTCTCTCTGCCACATCATTTTGCTGTGGTGTATAAGGAGCCGTGGTTTGATGTATTATACCAGTAGATTGAAAATAAACCGGATCATAATACTCACCTCCTCTATCAATACGTAGATTTTTAGTCATGGTACTCTGATGTAGCTCTACTTCTTCTTTATAAATTTTAAAGAAGTCAAGAGCTTCATCCTTAGCATGCAATAAATATACATAGCAATATCTAGTAGCATCATCAATAAAAGTAACTACATACTTTTTATTTCCTAATGATGGTGTAGAATGGAAATCACACAAATCACTATGTATTAGTTCTAAAACATCAAACACCCTATTAACCTCTTTAAAGGGCATTCTAGTTATCTTTGTTAACATGCATGTTTTGCACTTTTCATTGTCTAAATCAATAGCAGGTATGAGACTCATTTTTGACATATCCTTTATTCTTTTGTAATGTACATGTCCTAGTCTAGCATGCCATAATTCTGGTTTAATCAAATTATTGCTAGTACTAGTAGAAGCCATGCAAGCAAATTCATCAATAATTGGAGTATTTACATTCAACATAAACATACCATTACACAAATAGCCAAAGCCAACAAAAGAGCCATGTTTTGGCAATATATATTTGTCCTCAAAGCCTCTTCAATTCTGAAGTGACTTCCAAGTTGAACAAGAGTCATATCATCTTTATTATGTTTCAAGGAGTGTTTAAAATCCTTCCATGATGGTGGTAGTTTGTCTATAACACCAGAAACTGAGATAGATTCATCCATCTTCAGATTGTGTTGGGCAAACTGTCCCAGAATCCTTAACAATTCATTGTATTGTTCCATCACCGGTCTAGAATCGACCATTTTATAATTCATAAAATTACCGACCAGAAACTTCTTACTAGAAGCGTCTTCTGCCATGTACTTGGATTCAAGAGAATCCCACAATTCTTTCGCTGACTCAACATTTTGGTATATATCAAAAAGGGAATCAGACATACCGTTTAAGATGTGACCACGGCAAATGTAGTCATCGTTTTCCCATTTGCAACGCTTCCTTGTTTGTTTAGCAGTTTCATCCTCAATCACTTCTGGAATGGGGGTACTCAAAACATATACAACCTTTAGCATCCTCAATAGAAATGCATCTTCTTCTGCTATCTTCTAAAATCCTGACCCTCAAACTTGTCCAATTTTGCAAACTTGCTTGTCATATCTTTTGCAGATTCTGCGTTCGCCATATTCAGAAAATAGCTAACTTCAATCTTTGTTGGGGAATAGGGTGATTACTTGGATTTTTCTGAAGTCGTGTGAACTCTTTCAGATTGAAGTTATTTGTGGTTCACCCAAATAATTCAATCGGATAAAGTCAGAAATTCTGAAAGAAGAGAGAATGTGTTTTGTTGTGAATTTCAAATGAACCAACTATCTGAAAATGATCAATGCAACACCTATTTATAGATGTCAACAGATGTGTCTTTTGCCAATAGACACATCTCAATATGTTGCCAACAGACACATCTCAGAGTCATATCTAATGCTAATAGACACATCCTTTCCCAACAGGTGTGTCTAATGCCAATGGTTATGCCTCAGACACACCTTTTCCAACAGGTGTGTCCAATGCCAATGGACATGTCTCACAAGACACAATAATACTGAAATCATAATAAACTCGAACAAAGCATGCACTCCGCACTCACCCGACTTGTTCGATGTAACATTACGATTACATTGATCAACTAGTCAATCCAATTACACTAAAATATTCAACAGATCGTGGTAATCAAATTAGAGATTATAAAAGGGATGATGATCAAGATCACAATCCATAGCCCCCCGAGGGCCAGTAATCAACATGATCTCAGGAGGCCCGACTGCGGCCGACACAACAAGGAATTCTCGGAAGGCTTATGTCAGAGAAGTGATACACATCGTGGGAGAGGCCCCGAAGCGTGCAAAAACTGAAGTAATGATTGGTTTCGATGACTCATACTTGGAAGGGGTGAAGTTCCCCCATGACGACCCGTTGGTCAAAACTTCTGTGATTGGAAACTCAGAAGTGAAGCGAGTCTTGATAGACAATGGAGCTTCCGTTGACATTCTATTTCTTTATGCATTTGTGAAGATGGGGTACAATGATTCTCAGTTGACCCCTAATAACATGCCTATATATGGATTTAATGGAGTAGAATCCAAAGTTGAAGGGACTATTCAGTTGCCTGTAACTATTGGACAGGAGCCGAAAGAGGCCACCCAGATGTTGAACTTCATGGTAATCAAGGCGGTTTCAATGTACAACGCTATCCTCGGAAGGACTGGACTTCATGCATTCAAGGCTGTTGCCTCAATTTATCATATGAAGATCAAGTTCCCAACCAGGAATGGTGTTGGAGAACATAAAGGTGATCAAAAGATGGCACGAAGCTGTTATGTAGCCTCGTTAAGGCCTGATGGAATCGGGGGGCAGGTCCTTCCGATTGAAGACATGAATGTTTGCAGTGGTAAGGAACACCAAGAAAGGTCAGCAGAGGACATCACACAAAAGCCTCGGACAGCCATTGAGATGTGGCAAGAGGTTGACAAGCTCTTTGAAGCTGGTTTTATTGAAGAGATTCAGTTCCCCGAATGGTTGGCTAACCCTGTGATGGTCAAGAAGGCTAATGGGAAGTGGAGGATGTGTATAGACTTCTCTGATTTGAATGATGCATGTCCAAAGGATTGTTTTCCCCTGCCGAGGATAGACACATTGATAGACACAGCTAGACATGAGATGTTGAGCTTCATGGATGGGTTTAGTGGCTACAATCAGATTAAGATGCACAAGGATGATATTCCAAAGGTATCTTTCATTACTGACTTTGGTGTTTTCTGTTATCTTGTTATGGCTTTCGGTCTAAAGAATGCAGGAGCTACTTACCAACGACTGGTGAATAAGATATTCGCTCATCCGATTGGAAAAACCATGGAGGTCTATGTCGACGACATGTTAGTCAAGAGCCTATTTATGGCTGACCACATTAAGCACCTTAGAGAGGCATTTGAAGTGCTGAGGCACCGCAAGATGATGTTGAATCCAGCCAAGTGTGCTTTTGGCGTTGGATCGGGAAAATTTTTGGGTCTGATGGTTTCGAAAAGAGGCACAGAGGCCAACCCTGATAAGATCAAAGCGATTCTGGATATGGAACCGCCCCGCTCTATATGGGACGTACAAAAGTTAACGGGCCAAGTTGCAGCCCTGAGGAGATTTATCTCCAAGTCTGGTGACAAATTCTTGCCTTTCTTTCAGGCACTGAAGAAGGTGAAAATTTTTGAGTGGATTCCTAAGAGCCAAGAGGGCTTTGAACAGTTGAAGAAGTACATGGCTGAAGCCCCATTGTTGGCCAAACCTAGTCCTGGGAAAACTCTTTATCTATACCTGGCGTACCTGAACAAGCACTGAGTGTCGTCCTCGTTAGAGAAGAAAAAGGTTCAGAAACCCATCTACTACGTGAGCAAGGTGTTGCATGGGGCTGAGTTGAATTACTCAACCATTGAAAAGTTTGCTTTGGTATTGATAACAGCCTCGAGGAAGCTATGAGACCAGCAATTGAGGAACATATTACATAGCCCGAAGGCCAGTGGAAGGTTGATTAAGTGGGCAATTGAAATTGGAGAATTTGACATCACGTATAAGCCTCGAACAGCCATCAAGGCTCAGGCATTAGCTGACTTCGTGGTTGAATGTACCATTGACAACCAAGAAGTCGGGGGGCAGGATATAGTAACCACCCCTGGGAGTAAGAAAAAGATGAGGAGCTTGTACTTGATCAGAAAAAATATTGGGTGCTCTATTTTGATGGTAGCACCAATTGATGAGGGTAGCTGAAGGATAGACCCTATCAAAGCTCATCTTGAGACTGGTTGGCTTCCTGATAATGCCTTGAAGGCACATAAACTGTTAGTGAGAGAGTGATGAGATAAGAGGTCCTTTGTCATTCCATACTTAAAATCTTGAATCTCAAATCTCGACACAAAAAATTAAGCCTTGATGGCCAACAAGGTTGTCTTCCTCTAATCGAGCTTGTCATTTGAGTTTAACGGCTCGAATCAAGAGTCATTAGTCAAGTTGAAACCTAAGCAAGGTTATATGAGTATAAGAATAAGGTTGGAATCCTAGAGTCAAAATAGAGGAGTGACAACTAGCCAAGGCACACCAGACTTGAAGTCAAGTGCTGAGTGGCAAATGAACTTCTGAACGATCAACCGAGAAGCAAGACCTCCACCACACGAAGTAAGGGGGGTAAGAATTAACAAGCTTCACCACAAGATCCACATCTTAGAATGAGAATGAAGGGTTGGTTATAACCGACAACCATAAATGGATTCAAGGTTTAAAACCAAGGATTCAACAAGCGAGTTAAGGCACAGAAGGTCACGAAAGTTATGAAAGCCAATTTGAAGTCAAGGATGTCTGTTTGGTCATCGACTTTAAATAATGACATTCGACGATCGAATACTGACGTTGAGGTCCAAATATCGATGTTGGAATACTTACATTGAGGTCCAAATATCGACGTTTGAATATTGACGTTGAAGTTCAAGGACCGAGAGCCGACCGACCGGGCTCCAACGGAAGGCTCCAGTTGACTGACCTTGATCATCAACACGAGGTTTCGCCCAGCCAACCGAGAGCCGGCCGACCGGGCTCCAATGGAAGGCTCCGACCGACTGACATTGATCGTCAACACGAGGTTTTGCTCAGTCGACCGAGAGCCGGCCGACCGGGCTCCAACGGGAGCTTCGGCCGATTGACAATAATCGTCAACACGAGGTTTTGCTCAGCTGACCGGGCTCCAACGGAAGGCTCCGGCCGACTGACCTTAATTGTCAACACGAGGTTTTGCCTAGCCGACCACAGCACGGCCAACCACGACATGCAAGACACCCTAGCCGACCGCAAAGCAGCCGACCGAGGCATACGAAACACCCTGGCCGACCGGGTCTCGGCCGACCGGCTCACCGGGGATGCCCTGGCCGATCGACGTCGATTGTCGGTACGAGTTTTTGGCTCGGCCGACTGGTGGTGATACTCGAGTCGGGGTTTCACATTTTCATTTTTGTTTTTCTGTCTTGATGATCAAAATCAGTATTGAGATTGTTTTGAACGTGACAATCAAGTGGGAGCTGAATTTGAGATTAGCACCTTTTAGTGCCGATTAGCACCGTTTAGTGCCGATTAGCGCTGTTTAGTGCCGTTTAAGCACCGTTTAGTGCCGATTAGCACCGTTTAGTGCTGATTAGCACCGTTTAGTGCCGATTAGCGCGTTTAGCACCTTTTAACACCGTTTGGCATCGTTTAACATCATTTAAACGTCGTTTAAGGCTACTTAGTACCGTTTAGTGTCGTTTAGTGCCGTTTAGCACCGTTTAACGTCGTTTAGCGTCGTTTAACATCGTTTAAACGTCGTTTAAGGCTATTTAGCACCGTTTAGTGTCATTTAGTACCGTTTAGCACCGTTTAACGCCGTTTAGCATCGTTTAACATCGTTTAAACGTCGTTTAAGGCTGATTAGTGCCGATTAGCATCAAATTAACATTGTCGTAAACGCGTCGGTCGCTCCACGCTTTACATCAAGACAATACTCGAGAAACACTAGTGTATAAAGATGAACCCTAACCCGAGTCTCGAAAAAGGCCATTAAAACTTCAAGGAAAACCTCATTAGTTTTCCTAGAAGTTGGGGGGCAAATGATATGGGCTAAAAATAAGCCCTAAAGACACATTTAATGTAGCATTAATTAGACCCAATATGGTCCAAACGTGGGGCCCACCAGATGGGCCCAAACCCTATTTTTGATATTAATTTCGTAATTAATATTAAGGGTAATAACCAGCTCAGCAATAAGAGTCAAATAAGGATATTACTCCTGCCTGATTTAGCCCCCAAGGCACCTACTTCAACAAGAAAACTGATTCCTACAAGGAAGGAGTCTAGAACCTTCCTCAAGGCGGTGGCTTGCCCACCAAGTATCCGAATCCTACCATAATTCTAAGGTTTCTCAGCCTATATAAGGGCCTGACCCCTCATTCTCAGAACTACGTTTTTGGCTTGATTCTCAATACGAGATACATAGGCACTCTGTGAGGACCGATTTGTCTCGAAACACGGAAACAACCATTAAAGCTCGAAGCTCAATCACCCTATGCATTAAATACACACAAACCCTAGCCGCAATATTGATGACCTAGTTTTTATTCCACAACACTTTCTATATTTGATTGTAACTACTTTCATTTTATTCGTTGAAGTTACCTAAGTTTTTTCCTTTCAAATTAAAAATTATTTTTTCTTAAAAAAAGAAAATAGCACAAAAAACTTTCTTGGACTATATGAAGGCAAAAAAGGATATGATAAAGATCAAAAGAACAATCTAGAACTAAAGTTTAAAAATTGTTAAAAAGGAGATGAAATCTAGCAGTAGAATAATCTGGAATATAATAGAATTGGCCACACCCAAAGAAGGGAAATGAAAGTGTACTCGGAAGTAGTGTATTCGGGAGTAAGGAGAGATGTTATGGTTTTAAATTAAAGAGTAAATAGCACTTCGTGTACTTGAACTTTCACGAAATCTGCACTTGGGATACTCAACTTCAAAATCTCCCACGTGTAATACTGCACTTTCAAACTTTTTACAAAGTGTGTACTTCCGTCAATGTCAGCCAACTCTGTTAGTTTAGGTGGGGGTATTTTAGTCTTTTTCTCATCATCTTCTTCGTCAAACCCATTTCCATCATTGTTGAATCTTTTAGGGTTCATAGTAAAAAAATTAGGGTTTCCTAATTCTGAGTTCGTTCAGGTGTTTGGTTGGTGTTAATATCTTCGTATGATTGTATGGAGTCTATTTATATGCTTAATTTCATTATTTATGTTCGAAATTAGTAAATTCGAATTAGGGTTTATAAGTCAAATTGGGCCTTTTTTATTTAAGGATTTTCTAGTGATTTTGATGAGTGATATAGCTTCCTATGATTCTTTGTAATCGATTTATGTATTTAATTTAAGTGTTTATGTTCGAAAGTGTATAAAACGAAGTTAGAGTTTATATGAACTTTTCAATTGATCGTTTGAAGATATTAAACAATTGCCCATTAAATTGAAGGCCACAAGTAGTTTGGTTATGATATGAGCATCGTTTTGACATGTAGACTGCTGAGATTGGTTCTGTTTTTATGTAAAACGGAGTTTTGGTCGGAGTTCATCGAGCTCGCCGGAAATGGACGAGTTTGGTCATTTTTGAACGGATTTGATCGTGTTCTTGTTGTGCTATGTTTCCCATTGCTCTGCATTGGTGTGGTTTTGGTGTCGATTTGGGAGCAAGATCAAGTGTTCCTGGAGCTCTTGGCTCGCCGGATTCTGCCGAATTCTGGTGATGCTCAAGAACACCGGCGACATTCATGATTTTTGATTTTTAGTAAAAAGAACTTTACTCGCTTGCCGGAGTAGAACTTTGTCGTCGGAAAAGTTGGGGGTTGAAGAAGACACTACAAGATTTTTTGATTCAGACAAAGGTTTTTCACCGTCGTGTGAAGCCCTGCTTTTCCGTGGTCTATTGGAATGCCGTCTGTTATGCGTATCAGACAACACCAGCTTAACCGTTGTCTGTGTTGCAGAAAGATAACATACGTGATGTCAAAACTGTTGTCTGAAAGCTGGTATAGACAATAGTTTAACAAGAAACTATTGTCTCATTTCACGTCACTCAAGTGTTTATTGGAGTGAAACTATTGTCTAATTTCACGTTGCTCAAGTGTTTCTAGGAGTGAAACTATTGTCTAATATCACGTAGTTCAAGTGTTTCTTGTAGTGAAACTATTGTCTAATTTCACAGAAGTCCAAGGTTTATAAAATATAATCTATTGTTTCTTTATGGTATAGACAATGGTCTTTTTGTAACAGAAGTGTTGTGTGAATTTTAGTTAGACAACATTTTAATTTCATTACTATGTTGCATGTGTTATAACTACACCACACTTTCTTGCTTACAACGTGTTGTCTGAATATATAAGACACTACGTTTTCATTTTGCTAAAAACATTGTTATGTTTTCTTATAGACAATGGATGCATTTTTTTTTGTTCTGCGAATTTTCTAAACACAACGGTCTATTCGCTAAAAGCATGTTCTGGTTATAAAACACATGATGGTTTTTTTTTTATAAATCTTGGGTATTAAAACACAATGCCCTAATTGGCTACATACTACAAAAATCCAAATATTACAAAAATTACAAATACACAACTTGTCCACAAAATTAAAATAAAAGGACAAAATCAAATCCCTATCATACTAGAACTTTGGAAGTGAATGCAAGCCTAGTTTGTCAGTCAGCTCGGCTGCATTCATGGCATTTGGAAGATCTTGCTATTTCAATAAAAAAAAAAATTTGTTTCGAAAAAAATTTGCAAAAAGAAAAATCTGACCAGCTGCCATGCCATCACTGCCACGGCAGCAGTGATGTCACCATTGCTGGTGGGGAAGTGTCACGTGGCAGTGCAACGTCATCACTGCTGACGTGGCAGTGTCACGTGGCAGTGCCACGTCAACACTACTGACGTGGCAGTGATGGCGTGGCAGCTGGTCAGATTTTTTTTTTTTGCAAATTTTTTTTGAAACAAAAATTTTTTAAAAGCATTTTTTTAAAAAAACTGTCTGCTGACGTCAGTGATGATGTGGCAGTGACATGTCAGCAGTGACGTCATCAGTGCTGACGTGGCAGACAGTTTTTTTTTTTGAAAAAATGCTTTTAAAAAATTATAAACGTTTGTTATAGAACCATTAGAACCAAAAATAAACGTTTAACGTTTGGTTCTATCACAGAATCATCAAATTGGTCTTTTTTTTTTGTTATAGAACCAAAAAAAATTGGTATTTTTTATAGAACAAAAAAATTAGAACTTTGATTCTATTATAGAATCAAAAATTAGTGGTTCTCCACGGTTCTCCACGTAAGATGGTTCTCCATAGAACAATGGCCTACATAATTATTAATTTTTTCTCACTAACAATTCTTTTGTATTATTTAAAAATTTTAGGATGTGTTTTTTATCTTCTAAATCTGCCAAAATTGTTTTTTTAAATAAATTTTTCTTTGGTAAAGTTGTTAAAGTGTTTCCTCTCTACTAAAATTTACTAAATGCTTCATTTGTCTTAAGTTATTATTTTGTTATTTATTTGTAATGGTATTATAAAATGAACTTTTGTAATTTGTTTAAAAACTTTTTTGTTAAGAACTTTGTCCAAGATTTTCTCTAAATTTCAAAAAGTTATCTTAGTTTGTTTCTGAAAAACGTTATGCAGATCATTAATTATTAGCTTTTTTTCGTTTTTTTTACGAATTTTATCATGAATCTCAACGATAAATAATGTGCAATTTATTTGGAATTCTCTTGTTTTTTTTTTTTTTTTATGAATTGTGCATATTCTCAATCATATATGATTGCACAAACTTAAAAGTGATTGATTTTTTAAGGGCACAATTAAAGGTTATATATTCTCAAAAGGGAAAATTAATTCATTCGTCCCTGAACTATAGTCCGTTTATGGTCTAGGTCCATGTACTATAAAACCCAATTGTTTGATACCTAAACTTTAAAAAAATTTGATTTAGGTCCTTCCGTCAGATTTTGACTAACGGATGTTAATCAACGCTGACGTGGAAAATCGAAACTTCACGGATTGAATTGAAATTTTGATATGTTAATCTAGGAGAGATTAAAAGAACATGTGTGGTGAAAGTTTTTGATTTCGACTTCACTAACATATAAAAATTTGTATATTTTCATAAGTTCTTCGCGTGTTCTTGAGATTAAAGTGCAGATTTCTATATGTTAGTGAACTCGAAATCGAAAACTTTCACCACCCCTGTTCATGTAATCACTCCTAGATTAACATATCAAAATTTCACTTCAATCCGTGAAGTTTCGATTTTTCACGTCAACGTTGACTAACATCCGTTAGTCAAAATTCTGACGGAAGGACCTAAATCAAATTTTTTGAAAGTTAAGGTATCAAACAATTGGGTTTTATAGTACAAGGACCTAGACCATAAATGGGCTATAGTTCAGGGACGAATGAATTAATTTTCCCATTCTCAAAATCAATTATCATCTTCCTTTTTTCCCCATGTTTAGTTTCTCTTTATTATACTTTAATGTTTTCTATAGAGATTAAAGTTGTTATACTTTAATGTTTAGTTTCTTAAATGTTTTATTATACTTTATTGCTTTTTTTAAATTTTTAATGTCTTCTTTTAATGTTTCTTAAATGTTTAGTTCAAGTTGTTGATTCTCCTATGCTGTTGAAGTTCCTCTGCTGCTGTTGCTATTGTTATTGTTAAGTTGTTGATTTATATCTCTTTTTCTATTTAGCATTAGATATTCCTATACTTTTAGATGTCTTATTAGAAAAAGTTTTTTTTTTTTGAGAAAAGAAAAAGTTAATAATAATATGATTTATATTTAAGAAAATATTCATTTGTTTCTTCTTTTAAAAAAAAAGTTGAGTTATGATTTTTTTTAAAAAAATTGTGCAAATACATTATTTAATATGTTTTTAAATAACATGGAAAATACCAGGTTATTTATAAATTAATTTATGTTTTTAATAAAGTTTTATTCTTATAATTTTTTGTAAAAAAACAGAATTTTGCAAATACATTATTTAATTATTTTAACTATTTGATTGGCACTAATTGTCTCGTTTTAGCTTTCCAGTTGAATTCTTTTACATACAAAAAAGTCCATTCTCCTTTCTTATTACTACTTTTGCATTAGATGTTAATTATAATATAATATAATCTTAATATAATCTTGACCGTTGATTTAATTTAATATCATATCAATCCAAGGGTGGTTATTTTTTTCGCGGTAGTATATAGCCAACCAAATAATATAATATAATTTTTTATAATATAATAACTCTTAATATAATCTTGACAATTGATTTAATTTAATATCATATCCATCCAATGGTGGTTTTTCTTTTCGCGTTAGTATAATTATAGCCTACCAAATAATATAATATAATCTTTTATAATGTAATAATATAATTTTAATATAATCTTGACCGTTGATTTAATTTAATATCATATCCATCAATGTTGGTTATTCTTTTCGCGGTAATATAGTCAACCAAATATCCATATTATATATAGGATATAAATTTTGAATATAATTTTTTTTATAAATTATCAATAATATAAATCAATAATGTATCTAAAGGTCTTGTTCAGGTGAAAATCCCATTTATGGTGAGATATGAGATCTAATCCTACCACTCATTTAAATATATTGTATTAATCTCTTACCATTCATTTTAGATTTTAATATTTTAATATTTTATTGTTTCAAAAAAAAATATATATTTTAATATTTTATATTTGAAATTTCACCATCTTCTTTCTAATTCAACCATCCACCACCACCGGCAACAACCACCACCGACAACCACCACCAGAAAATCACCACTAACAAACATAAAATCACCACCGTCAAACCAGAAACACAAAAACCACCACCGCCAAACCAAACATCACCACTAAAAACACAAAAATCACCACTCCGACCATTTGTAAACAAAAAATTACTACCAGAAAACAAAAATCACCACCACAAACTATCCCATCACCGCCACCGCCTCCGACCACACCAAAAAATCACCACCAACAGCTCGAAAATCACCCAAAAAAAAACACTAATGTCAAACAAAAAAAACACCATTGTCCTACTATCCCCAAATATCCACTCCTGTGTATTGCGTGGGACGTGTGAGGGATAATCACACACTAGTCCAACAGAACTTGATAATTAAATCATTCCAACCCGAAAAGGAAACAAAGGAAGAAGCCAGGCTGAGCTAACAGATTTCTTTCGAAAACACTCGAACACATCACCAAACTCTGTTCCAATCACCAAACAAATTAAAACAAAAAGTAATCCACACATAAAAAAAATAAATCTAAACAAACAGATTAAATTAGTTTACAACATATTACCGGAGCTCCAATCCTACCTCGCGTCACTCAAACACGAACTCGTTGAGTTAATCAAATCGCGATTACACTGATTTTGTGAATTTGAGTACGAAATTGGTGGATGTGGATGCGTCAGAATGAACGGACGATGGCGGTAGGAGGAGAGGTGGGAGTTGGAGGCGGCGATGTGTTCTTGCAAGGAGGTGATGTGGGCGGTGGGAGTTGGGCAGACGGGGTGGGTGTATGTCGTGCGTGTGTTTGTGTGTGTATACGTGGTTATTTAATTTATGCGGCTGAGATTTAAAATTGGTTAAAAATTATGGGGTTGAGATCAGTTCTCACCCTAAAATAGGGTTCTCATTTTGAGCAAGTTCCATATTATTAAAACCAAATATTAAAAGTTTGGTTGATTGATAAGGTACTTCGTATTTTTACTTAATTATCTTACATAATTACAGACAAAATCCTTCCTAATAATTAGCAATTTCTGTTTTCAGGTTAAACATATATTACTTTTACTATTTTTTCATAACTAATCAAATTTTCCTTTTCAGGTAAAATATAATATTTTTTACATTTTATCTAACTAAAATTTTCCGTTTTCTAAAAACACTACGGGCGATTCTATTTGATAAAATAAAATAATTATATTATAGTTACTATTAACTGATCAATTATTTTTTTTAACTAAAACACGTAATAGTTTCTATTTTCTCTAACTAAAACCTATTTTTTTTCAAATATGTCATGGACGGTTTTATTTAATAAATAAAATTATAAAATTATAATTTCTAATATTTAACCAATTAACTTTTTCAGCTAAAACATGTCATTTTTTTTCAATATTTTCTAACTAAAATATTTACTTTTCTAAAGTATATATCACGAACAATATTTAGAAATTTAAGTCTACATAATTCATTTGTTTAAAAATTTAATTTAAATTAAAGAGAAAAATTTATGTTAAAAAAATCCGTAAATTACACAGATTTTAAGTTAATATAAATGATATGTTAAATACAATACGCCATTGCAATACAATACCAAACACCACTATAGTATAGTACGATATGAATGCATAAGAGCATTCCCAACCGGTTCCCCATCCCCAAAAACTTACTAAAAATAATAAATTTCCAAACAAAAATAGTATATTCACAAAATTATCAAAAAAAATTTACATCCCATTCCCCATTTTCCATCCTCATATCCCTATATTCCTTTTTATATTACTTCTTTCTCTCTCTTTCACTTACAATTTTAATTACCAAAACTCACACACTATGACAAAAAATGGGGGTTTAGATTTGATCCCAAAACTATGCCCCATTTTGGGGTCTCGGATGGAAGCATAGTATGTGATAAAATGCAAAACCCCATCCCCCAAAATTATAGAGATGGGGTGCGCAGTGTGAGTGCTCTAAGGGGGCACAAGTTTTTTTTCTAAATCTTACCCACATATTAAAGTTATCCCTTTTTAATTGTACTTAGATACGATTTCACCATTATAACCCTTATTTTGGTTTCAATCCTAAATTCTTATTTTTCTTAGAATTTTGTATTATTTTTTAACTATTAAAATTATTATTATATTTGTATTTCTCTAATTATAATCCTACTTAGTTGCACATAATGTATCTATAGACAATGTGTAAGTCATGTTTTCTTGATTTTCTCATAATTCTTTGTTAAATATTAGAAACAAAATTTTAATTAAGTAAAATCTCAGCTGAGTGGTACTTCGACATTAAATTTGATTTCATCTCTATAATGATTTTACACCATTTTCTTATTTCTCAGAATTGTTAAAATTCAATTATAATTACAAGTCATATATTGTAACTGATTGATCGATTTGCACAAAACCTTTATTTATAAGCAAAACTCCATTATAATTGTAATTCGATCGGTACCAAATTATTTATTAAAAATAAAATATTGGAATCTTATTATATGGTAATTATTTATTATAAAATACTGAGTTTTGTAACTTTTATAGCTAAGCCAAACCTTTTTAATTGTAGTTTGATAGGAAATTTGATTCCACTCTTATTTTGGTTGAACCGCAAAATTCCTGTTTCCCTTATAATTTTGTATTATCTTTTAATAAATTATTAAAATTATTGGAATCCAAATATAATTGTAATTCTGTAATCATACACAAAATATATCTTTCAAGACCACGTATGTGGTGTTTTCTTGATTTTTTTATAATGTTCTATGTAATATATTTTAAAAAATCTTTATTAATAAGTGAAATCTCATCTAAGTGGTTGATATGGGCTAAAATTAAGCTCTAAAGGCACATTTAATGTTGCATTAAATGAACCTAGGTTGGTCCAAGTTCAAAGCCCAGTTATGAGGCCCAAAACCCTAATTAAATGATAAATTCGTAATTAATAAATCAGCTGATAAAAGACCCCGTTGTTGAGTCCAACAAGGACCCAAATTCTTCAAGGAGTAGTCCCCAAGGCATATGAGTCCAATAGGAATCAACCTTCCTCATGGAAAGATCCAGAAGTCTATTAAAAATGGGTATCTTGTCCACCAAGACACCAAACCCTACCCTAATTCCAAGGCATCCAATGCCTATATAAAGGGCCTAACCCCTCAGTCTCAAAGATAGCGTTTTTTGGGCAGAGCTCAATACGTCAATGACGTTTTAGGCTTAATCCTCGAATAAGGACATACAAGCCACTACGTCACTACGTCGCGAGGGCGCATCAAGCCACGTAGGCAACTCTAGAACTACGTTTTGGCTTGATTCTTGATATTCATCAAGGTACGTAGGCATCTTGTTAGGACCGAGTTAGTCCCCGACAACAAGAGCAGCCACCATTAAAGCTCGAAGCTCTCAATTCCTAGCATTCAATGCACAAATTAATTATACCCTAGTTTTTATTCCACAACATTTGGCGCCGTCTGTGGGAATAATGAAAACAACACCTAGAGGGGGGGTGAATAGGTGTTTATGGCTAACAATGCTTATTTATGACCTATTTTGAAAAATGCCAGAAACAGCTTGCTGTTTGTAATAACACAGTTTACAAATGGCACGCTGTTTGAGAATAATATGCAATGCAGAATGAAATAAACAGTAAGTAAAATGAGACACACAATCTTTTAGCCAGGTTCGACCCCTAAACCCCTATGGTCTACGTCCTGGTCCCTTACCAAACTTGGTAAGAGAATATATTATTGATCAATTATAAACCGATTACAAGATACAACAATATATCTCCCTTACACCCTGCTGCTTACAAATGGCTTGCTGTTTCCTGTGCAGAACTAACTCTCTAAGTAACACTTCCCAAGCTTACTTCTCTAGTCTAGTTCAACTCACCCTAAACGTTAAGCCAACGTTTGTACAGCAGCAAATAAATACAATCTGAACAATACAAAGATTTGAATGATACAACTCAACCTATGAACTCTCTGAAAATATATATATACGTATATGTAGGGTTTGAGAGGTTTGTAAGATTTTGCAATGAAGGCTTTGTGTTTGAATATATCTTCTTGTTTTCTGCTCGTGTATTGATATTAAGAACTGAACATTAACATCTCTTTTATAGGTAAACAAGAGTATTTGAATGAAGGCTTGAAATGGCTCCAACGGGAGGAAAATCAAAAGGTTGAATATGAGATTAGATTTGTTTTGATTCTCAAGAACGTGGGAGAGGCTGGAAATTCAACTGATGAAGAAGAAGAGATGTTGAGCGTGCAAGGAGAAGAATATTTGATATTCAAGAGAGAGACAAGAGCATGTGATTGGAATAAAAAAGTCAAAAGTGTCATGCTTCTTTTCTTATAATCAAGGTAGAGAATATATTGTTCCCCATGAGTTGAATTATGATCTGGTGGGTTTAAAATAATCAGAGGGCCCTTACAAATATTCCTAACAATGTTCCCACTTGATGCACTTTAATTCCTTTATATTCGGTAAAACTGCCCAGACTGAAATCAGCATGCTATTTGTGAAACTTGCTTGCTGTTACTGAAACTGGCTTGCTGAATGACCATGCACTTGGCATGCTGTTTGATTTTGAACAAAAGCACTGCATACGACCTATGGTTTGCTGTTTGTATCAACTGATTATACAATCAGTAAACTTTTTATATTCTGCAAAACCAAGTTAGTATACATATAGAATGCATGCTGTTTTATATCTATTAATAAGCCAAATGGCTTACTGTTTGTGATCATCAAAACTTAAGGAGTATCAATCTCCCCCTTTTTGATGATTACAACTAATTTAGGAGAATTAGAATAACTCCCCCTAAATCCCTGCATCTCAAAATTAGATATAAAACGATGATCTAATCATGTAAGAAAAATAACGCATATAACACTAAAGATCATATGTTAAAACATGCATGTTCAGAATAATTAGAAGCCTGTCCCTAAATCCCTGCATCTCAAAATTAGATATAAAACGATGATCTAATCATTTAAGAAAAATAACGCATATAACACTAAAGATCATATGTTAAAACATGCATGTTCAGAATAATTAGAAGCCTGTTCAGAATAATTAGAAGCCATTCTCCTAAAATTCTCCCCCTTAATCCATCAAAAACTAAAAATCTTAAGATCAACAAATGATATGCCAAAATGTAGGACAATCAGCATACCAATTATAACATACTGATAGAACAAATGGTAAGCTGATTTGACCAGAAATTACCTTCCAGCGTGCTGATTTACATAGAGCACATACCAAGTTGCATTCGAATGACTGAAAATCTTTCTTCTGCAAGAGGCTTTGTGAAAATATCAGCTAGTTGGAATTCAGTTGAAACAAAGACCAGCTCTACCTTGCCTTTGGCAACATTATCTCTCAAGAAATGGTGTCGAACATCAATATGCTTCGTTCTTGAGTGATTCACCGGATTTTTAGAAATATTAATGGTGCTAGTGTTGTCACAGTTTATTGGAACTTTTGTACACTTGATATCAAAGTCCCTTAGGGTTTGAATCATCCATAGTAGTTGAGAACAACAGCTCCCTGCTGCTAGATATTCCCCTTCTACAGTGGATAAAGCAACCGAAGTTTGTTTCTTGCATTGCCAAGAAACTAGGCTTTGTCCAAGAAAAGTACAAACACCACTAGTACTTTTTCTATCCACTTGACAACCTGCATAATCTGCATCACTATACCCAACAAGATCAAAAGTATTTGTGATAGGATAGAACAAACCAAGAGAAATGGTACCACTTAGATATCGAAATATTCTTTTAATAGCATTTAAGTGAGACTCTTTAGGGTTGGATTGAAACCTAGCACAAACACACACACTATACATGATGTCAGGTCTAGAAGCAGTTAAATATAGTAAGCTACCAATCATACCTCGATACTTTTTAATATCAACAGCCTTACCATTTTCGTCTGCAAACAGCTTGCTGTTTTGCATCATAGGAGTTGATTTTTACTTAACATCTTCATAACCGAATCTCTTGAGTAGACTTTTTGTATACTTGGATTGATGTATAAAAATTCCATCCTTAGATTGCTAGATTTGAAGACCCAAGAAATAATTGAGCTCACCCATCTTGCTCATTTCGAACTCACTATGCATACACTTAGAAAACCACTTACACATAGATTCATTAGTAGCTCCAAAAATAATATCATCCACATATATTTGTACAATAAGAATATCTTTACCATTTTGCTTAATAAATAAAGTGGGATCGATTTTACCTCGAATGAATCCATTTTTGAGAAGAAACTTACTAAGCCTTTTGTACCAAGCCCTAGGAGCCTGCTTTAAACCATAAAGAGCCTTCTTTAGTTTGAACACATAGTCTGGATACTGTTCATGTTCGAATCCAGGAGGCTGTTTTACATAAACTTCCTCTTCCAGCACGCCATTTAGAAATGCACTCTTCACGTCCATTTGATATAGCTTGATTTTCTTGAAACATGCATAGGCCAGAAGCATTCTTATTGATTCCAAACGAGCAACAGGAGCATAAGTTTGATCAAAGTCAATGCCTTCTTGTTGATTATATCCTTGAGCCACAAGCCTTGCTTTATTTCGAGTAACGGTGCCAAATTCATCAATTTTGTTCTTAAACACCCATCTTGTTCCAATAATTGAAGCATCTTCTGGTGGCTTGACAAGTTCCCAAACTTCACATCTTTCAAACTGATTTAATTCTTCTTGCATAGCCATTATCCAATTCTCATCTTCTAATGCTTCATTGATATTTTTGGGTTCTTCTTAAGCTAGGAAGGCTGCATGAGCACAATAATTTGCCTTCCCTCTTCTTGTAGTAATTCCATCAGTAATGTCACCAATGACCAACTCTGGAGGATGATTCTTGACCGTTCTTATTGCCCTCAGTAAAGAATGTTGAGCTATTTCTTCATGAGTTGTCCTTCTTATCTTTGTTGGTGATAACTGATCTTCTCCATCATAGAGAGGTAGTTTCTCAATATCCCTTGACCCTCTAGGACCTTCCAAAGTCATTTTTGCTATTTTGGAGATTGTATCTTCCACTTCAGCTTGCTGACTTGAACTTCCAGCTTGCTGATTGTCAGTGTCTACATCCTCCTTGGCTTGCTGACTTCCAGTTTCATCTTCATCTTCAATTTGCTGTTTTGAACTTCCATCTTGCTGATTTGCACTTCCAGCTTGCTGATTTGCACTTCCAGCTTGCTGATTTGCACTTCCAGCTTGCTGTCTTGCATTAACTTGGGGTTGCATACCTGCAAATTCTTCCTCATCTCTTGGTAGATCATTGTTAGGTTCTTGAAAAGTAACATCAATGGATTCTTCAACAATATGTTTATTAACATTATAAATTCTATAAGCTCTACTTGTTAAAGAATAACCAAGAAATATTGCCTCATAAGATTTAGCATCGAATTTACCATCTTTACCAATTGTCTTGAGCACAAAACACTTAGAGCCAAAAATCTTGAAGTAACTGATATTTGGCTTCTTGTTTCTCAACAATTGATATGGAGTTTTGTCCAAAATAGGCCTAATTATAATTCGATTCAACAAATAGCATGCTGTATTCACAGCTTCGGCCCAAAAGTTCCTAGGTAGCTTGGTTTCTTGCAGTAGAGTCCTTGTTGTTTCTTGAAGTGACCTATTCTTTCTTTCCACAACTCCATTTTGTTGTGGAGTCCTTGGAGCAGAAAATTCATGGGAGATTCCTCTTTCTTCACAATATGCAATAAAGTTCTCATTAACAAATTCACCTCCTATCACTTCTTATACCTACAAGTCTTGTATCAAGCTTATTCTCAAGTAATTTAATCAGTTTCTTAAACTCATTAAAGGCACAATTTTTAGAACTAAGAAACAATACCCAAGTAAATCTAGAATAATCATCTACTATTACAAAACCATATTGTTTACCTCCAATACTTTTATAAGATTCTGGACCAAATAAGTCCAAATGCAGTAGCTCTAAAGGTTTAGAAGTAGATACCATTTTCTTTGCTTTGTGAGTACTTCGAATTTGTTTACCCAATTGGCATGCTGAACATACTTCAACCTTAGTATACTTCAGTTTTGGTAGTCCTCTGACCAGATTCTTGCTTGATAATTTATTAAGCAAGTCCATGTGTGCATGTCCCAACCTCCTATGCCATATATATGGATCATTGTCGATTGCAGCCAAACAGCATGCTGTTTCCTGCATTTCGAAATCTAATACATATATATTCCCTTCCCTTCTAGCAACTAGGGGGATTTTGTTAGCACCAATAGTAATAACAGTTTTATCTATGCCAAACTTAACAAAATGTCCATCATCAAATAATTGAGTGACACTAAGTAAATTATATGAAAGACCTTTGACATATTGCACTTTATCAATCGAAATATTACTATTACCAATGGAACCAATACCAAGAATTCGAAGAGTCTTACTATTACCAATTGTAACTCTTCCACCTTTCTTCATGTTGAGACTTATGAACTGAGACTTGTCTCCACACATATGTCTAGTGCAACCGCTATCCAAAATCCATTGTTTCGACTTTATTTTGGCGGCAAGACATATCTACAAAACAAAAAAACACCAACTTAATGTTTTGGTACCCATATAGGTTTGGGTCCAGATTGGTTAGTAGCAAGAATATATAACACATTTAAATCAGCTTTCTTGATCCACTTTTGGATCACTTTTGGTGACTGTTGGTAAGCTGTTTGTCTTCTGTCAAGAGCATTCTGGCGTGCTGTTTGTCGCCTGACTGGTTCATTCTGGTATGCTGTTTTTCTTTTATGATTTACTTGAGCCACACAATGTTTTTCCAGATGGCCTTTTCCACCACACTTGTTGCATATTTTCCAAGGCATGGCATAATTGTATGGTATGCCATTTCTTCCATCGTATTTGAGTGCACCAAGCTTCTTGTTTAAGTTCATGCCAACACCTTCTCTGACCAAAGGAACATTTGCCTTCTTCATCATTGTCTTTAAGCTGTCTTCTCCTTGAACGAAGGTTTCCATCCCTTTCTGGAGGTCTTTGACCTCTTTTTCCAGAAGAGAAATCAATTCAGCTTGCTGTTTGACAAGTTCAGCTTGCTGAATTCTCTTCTCAGCAGTTTTTGAGGATTCGGCTTGACTGGACTCTTTGAGCTTGTATGATTTAATACATTTATCTCTAGCTTCAATTTGTGACCTCAAATTTCTGAGTTCTTTCATGAGTGCTTCATTCCTTTGTAGAATTACTTTGTTAACTCCTTCTAATTGAGCTAGTTTCTCTTTTAAATCAGTGATAAGATCATCATGATTTAATTCTGGAGCCTTCTCATCCATTAAATCAGAAATGATTTTCTTCAACTGATTGTTCTTCTTTTCCAGCTTGCCATTCTTATTTTTTAGTTCCATGAACTCAATTATGGATACATTATTTGGTACCTGCATGGTTAATTCTTCTAGCATAGTAGGAGTGGAATTTAATTCAGAATAAATTGAGTTTACCTCACTTGCATCATCTTCTGAATCCGAATAGTCACTATCCATAAATTCTTCTTTTATGGATCCTTGTGAGCTTTCTTCATCATTTAGACCTACAAGAGCCAAATTTACTATGTCCTCACTTGAGTCATCACTGGAGTCTGAATCATCATCACTCCAAGTCAGTAGAGCCTTTGCTTTTCTCTTGTCCTTGAAAGCAGCTTGCTGTTTAGACTTTAGCTTAAAACAGTCCTTCTTAAAATGGCCTGGCTTGCCACATTCGAAACAAGTTTGCTCCTTGGCTTTCTTTTTGGAGAAATCACCTCTTTCCCTTTTCATTCTATTTTTCTTTTCAATTAGCCTCTTGATCTTCTGTGAGATGAGTGCCATTTCTTCGTCAGATTCTTCATCAGATTCAAACAGCTTGCTGTTTGAAGATTATGGCTTGCTGTTTGTAGAATGAAGAGCCAAATTCTTCATTTTGGCTACAGGAACCCGAACACCTTCAATCTGACTTTTGTTTATCTTACTTTCAAACTGTTCTAGCTCAGCAAAAACAGCTAGGTGATCCATGGTGTCGATTGTTGATGATGATTCCAAAGCCGTGACCTTGGCTTCATAAATAAATGGTACCGCACTTAACACTTTCATGTTAATTTCATCTTGTGGAATATCCTTTCCAAGTCTCTTTAAGGAGTTTATAGTGACCTGGAACCTTGCTTGACCTTCCTTAATAGTTTCATCATCCTTGAGCTTGAAGTTTCCGAAATCATTCATTAATTTGCTAAGTTTCACCTTTCTCAAAGTTGTTGAGCCTTCATGGTAAGTTTCCAAAGCATCCCACATTTCCTTTGCTGTCTTTAGAGAAGAAACTTTGTCATACTCAGCTTGATTTAATGCATTCATTAAAGAATTTCTAGCTTCTCCATTATAACCACATTTAATAATCTCATCGGGAGTAAGATCATCAATATCTTTTGGTTTGTTCTTATCATCCAGGAATTCGAAGTCTCCTTTCTGCACCACTCTTAATACCAGTGGTCTCTTGGACAAGAATGTTTCCATTCTACATTTCCACCAGTTGTAATTTTCTGATCCAGTGAGGAGAGGAGCTCTATAATCGGATTTAGCTTCGAGATATTGTTCAGCCATGATCGATACCTTCCTGTTACAGAAATATTAGTAAACCTGGCTCTGATACCAATTGAAAACAACACCTAGAGGGGGGGTGAATAGGTGTTTATGGCTAACAATGCTTATTTATGACCTGTTTTGAAAAATGCCAGAAACAGCTTGCTGTTTGTAATAACACAGTTTACAAATGGCACGCTGTTTGAGAATAATATGCAATGCAGAATGAAATAAACAGTAACTAAAATGAGACACACAATCTTTTAACCAGGTTCGACCCCTAAACCCCTATGGTCTACGTCCTGGTCCCTTACCAAACTTGGTAAGAGAATATATTATTGATCAATTATAAACCGATTACAAGATACAACAATATATCTCCCTTACACCCTGCTGCTTACAAATGGCTTGCTGTTTCCTGTGCAGAACTAACTCTCTAAGTAACACTTCCCAAGCTTACTTCTCTAGTCTAGTTCAACTCACCCTAAACGTTAAGCCAACGTTTGTACAGCAGCAAATAAATACAATCTGAACAATACAAAGATTTGAATGATACAACTCAACCTATGAACCCTTTGAAAATATATATATATACGTATATGTAGGGTTTGAGAGGTTTGTAAGATTTTGCAATGAAGGCTTTGTGTTTGAATATATCTTCTTGTTTTCTGCTCGTGTATTGATATTAAGAACTGAACATTAACATCTCTTTTATAGGTAAACAAGAGTATTTGAATGAAGGCTTGAAATGGCTCCAACGGGAGGAAAATCAAAAGGTTGAATATGAGATTAGATTTGTTTTGATTCTCAAGAACGTGGGAGAGGCTGGAAATTCAACTGATGAAGAAGAAGAGATGTTGAGCGTGCAAGGAGAAGAATATTTGATATTCAAGAGAGAGACAAGAGCATGTGATTGGAATAAAAAAGTCAAAAGTGTCATGCTTCTTTTCTTATAATCAAGGTAGAGAATATATTGTTCCCCATGAGTTGAATTATGATCTGGTGGGTTTAAAATAATCAGAGGGCCCTTACAAATATTCCTAACAATGTTCCCACTTGATGCTCTTTAATTCCTTTATATTTGGTAAAACTGCCCAGACTGAAATCAGCATGCTGTTTGTGAAACTGGCTTGCTGTTACTGAAACTGGCTTGCTGAATGACCATGCACTTGGCATGCTGTTTGATTCTGAACAAAAGCACTACATACGACCTATGGTTTGCTGTTTGTATCAACTGATTATACAATCAGTAAACTTTTTATATTCTGCAAAACCAAGTTAGTATACATATAGAATGCATGTTGTTTTATATCTATTAATAAGCCAAATGGCTTACTGTTTGTGATCATCAAAACTTAAGGAGTATCAAATAAGACATCAACCATGGTTACCACACGAAGAACATCAATCGCAGAAACTACTGAAACCACTACCAGCACCACCGCACCCCCGGTTGGGGAACGATTACCCCTAGGAGCGGGCTCCCAACCACTGATCACTGGAGCGTGCTCCCAACCATTGGTCAATCAGCCCCAAGGACTGATGCACAAACTCATGGATCGTTACCCATAGTGACGAATTCCTCCAACCCAGGGACGAATCCCCTACAGATGGTAGTCTCCCCTCTCGGAGGCCAGTCCGTCCCCCCTAGAGCCCAGATCTCCACTACCTTGATTCCCGCAAGCACGAGCCCGGTGTATGGGTTGCCCAATTATCATCCGTACCAGGCTAGACCAAGCAATCATGCCCTTCAGATACATGAGCCACCTTACATCAAGGGGCTAGGACCCGAACAAGGCCAATAATAAACGCGACTACTCTGGCCCGTATTATGACGATTCGTCCTCAAAGGAAGAGGATAGGGATGAATCCCCAAGGAGGTGACGTCCGAGCAAGGAACCTATGGGTCAAAATGGATATAACCATCCACCAGCCTCGCTGCGCGTACCGACCATCGTTGCTGGAACTCACCCAACACATACCGATATTCAAGGGTAGAACCCTCTAGGAACAGGAATTTAAACGCGTCTCCAAGGAGATGGAGTTCAAAGAACGATTCTATACTCTCAAGGGGCGGATCCCCAATCCTAGGCATGGCTATGACCACAATAGGCAAGCATAATTATAAATCTCTACCATGATGCTTCCACCACTAACAAATCAGAACCCAAGTTATGGGCTTCTACTCCAACAAGAGGATGATTCGCCCCGTATTTGAGGCTTGAAACCTCCGCATGAAGCAAAAGTCATGATCGTACACTAAAGACGATGAAAGAGAAATCGAACTAATGATCCACTCCTCTCGACTTTCAATCAGGGAACGACAACCCCAGAGACGCGTCTCCAAGGGGTGATCCCCAAGGGGTGACCCAAAATTCACTAACTCAAGGAGCGAATCCCTAATTGCAGATGGTGGTCTCACCTTTGGCTAACGGAGCATAAGGAGCACGAATCGCCACCACCGTCATGCCAATTCCAATAACCCGAAACCCCGTTTATGGGTTGTCACCGTTCCCAACTACTAATGAAACCATCGATCCACTCATGAGAAGTATGTGCCTCAATGTATTGAGGCCTTTGTCCCCTTGTTAGAGGACACTAGAATCTCCTCGGACCATACACCGAAAATGACCCCTCATTTGTAGAGGAGGAAGAGGACGTCTATTCTAGAAAGAGACGCCAAGGCAAGGAGCCCACCAGAGGGGAAGGACGTTCTCAACCCCGATGGAATCAAGGAACGGCTCTTCAGGACATAGAAGAAAGGATATGGGGGCTCAAATTACTCATCCACAACAGCCGATTATGGGTTCAATGAATTTAGGGATGAATCCCCTCCGGATAGTGGTGTCTTCGCTCTAGCACACCGTTGGGACTATAGATATCCAACTCCATCGTTACTCAACGAACTTAAGTTCCCACCAATGGGATATCATAGGAGAAGACCAGGCAAGGAGCTTCTAAGCCCCAAGGATCCAAAGAATTGGCTCCCAATACTTTAGGAGGGTGGATACTCGCTCATGAAGCGCATGTCTGAAAATTAAAGAAAAACTTGGAAATACAATAGGCTAGGCAGCCCCCAAGGGCTAGGATCCCCAATGTTTTTAATTCAAGTGATACCCCTAGGAGAAGAAAGGTTGATACACAAAGGGCTGATCCCGATGACTATATGCCTCTAGGAGATCATGATGATCCAATCCTACCATTCGCCAACAAGATAATAATGCTCATATCTCAAGAAAACCTCAACCCCTGTTCGAAGTAATGGAGGTAACAACAAGAATCAAATGGGGTCAAGGGTAGGATGTTAAGGATAAGTGTAGACTCTGACTCTCCCCCGAAGATGAACAATAAAGGATCGAGGTTCACTGGTTATGCACGTTTGCATACTTCAAAGAGCCAAATCCTGATGGACATTGTGAAAGACAAGGATCGCAGATGGCCGAAGCCACTAAGGGCTGATCCCGGGAAGCGAAACAAGAACCAATATTGTCGTCTCATAAGGATGTAGGAAATAACACTCACAAATGAAGACAGCTGAAACACAAGATCAAGTTTCTGATCCGAAGAGCAAGGTTGAATAAGTTCACCAAGAATGGCCAACAGGGTAACCTAAGGCAGGATTATAAAGAAGAGATTATGGAAGGAAGGATGTTGATCGATATCCCAATCCATAGCCCCAGGGGGCCGATGATAAACATGATTTTTGAAGGCCCGACTGCGGTCAGGAATACAAGGAGCTCTTGTAAAGCTTATGCTCGAGAAGTTATGCACATCATAGGAGAAGCTCCATAGCGAGCAAATACCGAAATAACAATTGTCTTTGATGATTCTGACTTGGAAGAGGTGAAGTGCCTCCATGATGACCCGTTGGTCAGTGGATATCTCGCGTTCTCGAAGATGGGATACAACGATTCTCAGTTGACCCCCTCCAACATGCCCGTTTATGGGTTCAACGGAGTCAAGTTGAGAGTTGAAGGAACTATTCGGTTGTCCATGATAATAGGACGGGAGCCTAGGAAGGCCACTCAGATGTTGAACCTTTTGGTGGTTAAAGCAAATACCGCTTACAATGTTATCCTTAGGAGGACAGGATCAAATTTCTTACAAAGAATGGAGATGAAGAGAAGGGAGATCAAACAATAACAAAGAAATGCTATCCGGCCGCCTTGAGGCCTGATGAAGTCGGGGGGCAGGTCCTCCCGATTGAAGACATGGATGTCCGAGAAGATGAGAAACAAAGAGGAAAACCTACCGAGGGCTTAGTCCCCGCTCCCCTAGTTCCCGAAGAACCTGAAAAGTTACCCACGTAGGGCATTGCTGAGTGAACCCTTGAAGGGCAAATTTGATGCGTTCCTACAAGAGAACATTGTTGTATTTGCTTGGACAAAAGCTAATATGCCAGGGGTCGATACCCAATTAATTACGTAAACTAGACGTCCACCCGAATAGGGAGACAATGAAACGGAAGAAAAGAAATTTTGATTCCAAGAGGCAGGAAGGCCAATGGAGAGGGAAGGATGTGTATTGAATTCATTGATATGAAATATGCATGTCTCAGTAACTACTTTCCCCTACCAAGGAACGATACATTGACCAATGCAATAAAGGTGACGACCCAAAAGGGGGATATACGGAAAATTGATGAATACAATCTTTGAGCATCCTATTGGGAAGACTATGGAAGTCCATATAAATGACATGTTAATCAAGAGCCTCGATAAAGCACATCACATTGAGCATTTTCATGAGGCATTTGAGGTGTTAAGACACCACAAGATGATATTGAAACTGACTTAATGCGCCTTCCGCATAGGATAAAGAAATTTTTTGGGTTTGATGGCCTCCAAGCATGGAAATTGAATCCAACCCCAATAGGAGTAGAGCAGTCCTTGACACGGAACCTCCATGTGTTGGCATAACCAACTTACGGAAAGTAACTATATCTATACTTGGCTATATTTGATGCGGCTTTGAGTGTGAGGACGACAAGGTTCGAAACCCATATGTTACGTAAGAAAGGTCTTCTATGAGATAGAGTAACCACAATAAATCCCCATGCACTCGCTGACTTCGTGGTTGAATACACCATTGAAAACCAAGAAGTCGGGGGGCAGGAGATAGTACCCCAGGAGGGAAAAGGATTAGAGAAGGAGAATCCAGAAGCGGTACTCAAGGAGTATGGATCAATTTTGATGGAGAATTAAAAACAAAATTAAGTCAGAACATACCCCGATGGGCTCATGCTTGAGTATGCCCCGAAGTTGAATTTCCCAACGACAAACAACGAGGCTGAATGCAAAGCCTTGATAGCCGGACTTGGCTTGAGGCCCGAGGGTCAAAAACCTCAAAGTCTGTGGAGACTCAAGATCGGTAGTACCAAAAGTAAAAGGTGAGTTCGAGGCCAGGGTTGGAAACCATGACAAAATACTTGAAACTTGACTCAATTCAATGGGTGTTACGATGGAGGAAAACGTAAAGGCCGATGTCCCATCCATGTTTGCCTCCTCAGAGATAGAGAATTATGTTGGAAGTTTTTACTTCCAAGTCTTGGAGACCCGAAGTGTTGATGCAAAGTTGATAACATCTATAGACGTGGGGAGCTGTTGCATAGATCCTACAATGGCTCACCAGGAAGCTGGTTGGTCACCCGACCATGCCTTGGAGTCACGAAAGTTGTCTGTAAAAACACTAAGGCCTTAAGAAGCGGAGTTAGTCTTGAAAGAAATCCATGAGGAAATCTGTGGACAGCACTCGGGGGGCAGAGCCCTGGCACACAAGATGACCCGATTGGGATTCTACTAGCCAGAAATAATGGTTGTCACCAAGAGTTACGTGCGATCAATACCCAAAAACACGCAACTAATGATTAATCCCCTGAAATACTAACACCCGTCATTTCCCCCATTCCCGATGGCAAGGTGGGGGATAAGTGTTCTTGGTTCATTCCCAGTGGCAAGTGCCTAGAGGAAGTTCCTGATAGTTGCAATGAATTCCTTCATGAAGTAGACTAAGGCCAAATCCCAAGCCAAGATAACCAATAACTAAATGACAGAATTCCTGTAGGAAAATGTGATATATAGATATGGACTTCCACTAATCCTGATGCTAGAAATGGATTACAATTTAAGAATGAGGCTCTTACAAGCTAGAAACGTTTGGAAAAAATGTGATGCCCAGACTTGGCATACCCCAAACCTCAAGGTTTATCGTATCTGAGCATCCGGTTAGGACACACCACTGATCAGACTAAGTAGAAATAAAGGCTTAAATATGCCACATTCCATTCAATCGAAGGCCCGAATAGGCCACGATCCATTCAATCGAAGGCCCGAATAGGCCACGTTCCATTCAATTGAAGGCTCGAATAGGCTACATTCCATCCAATGGAAGACTCAAAGAATGGGAAGATTGAGTAAATATTAGTCATGATTGACCTCGTTCCAGGTTGAAAATCCCTCGAGTTGGGCACCAAGTGAACCCAAAATTCAATCTCAATCCAGATCTAAGGATTGTGGATTCATGTTGTGAATTACGATCTAAGAGGTCAGGATTCCTGATTTGAGGGGTCAGGAATCCTAGTCTTAAGGGACAGGACCCCAAGTCAAAAATTCTAATCTAAAGGGTTAGGATTTCTGATTTGAGAGGTCAAGATCCCAAGTCAAAAATCCTGATCTAAGGGGTCAGAAATCCTTATCTAGGGGGTTGGGATTCCTGATCTACGGGATCAAAATTCCTGGTCTACGGGGTCAGGATTCCTGATCGAAAAGCCTTAGACTAGAGTGAATAAATGGCCTTAATTCGACCAGGATCCTGGTCTAAATGTCAACCAGGATTCCTGATCGAAAAGCCTTGGACCAGAGTGAATAAATGGCCTTAATTCGACCAGGATCCTGATCTAAATGTCAACCAGGATTCCTGATCGAAAAGCCTTAGACCAGAGTGAATAAATGGCCTTAATTCGACCAGGATCCTGATCCAGGATTCCTGATCGAAAAGCCTTAGACCAGAGTGAATAAATGGTCTTAATTCGACCAGGATCCTGGTCTAAATGTCAGTATTCCTGATCGAAAAGCCATCGACCATAACGAAGAAAATGATATTAGAATTCCTTGTTTAAGGGGTCAGGATTCCTGGTATGAGATATTAGAATTCCTTGTTTAAGGGGTCAGGATTCCTGATTTGAGAGGTCAGGATCCCAAGTCAAAAAATCCTGATCTAAGAGGTCAGGATTCTTAATCGAAATTGCTATAATGAGAATGTAAAAATGGCCCTTAATTCGACCAGAATCCTGATCGAAATTCGACCAGGATCATGGTCAAAAAGCCATCGACCAGACCGCATTTGAAGCTAATAATTCGACCAGAATCCTGATCTGAGAGGTCAGGATTCCTGGTCTAAGGGGTAAGGATCCCCGATCTAAAATCCATTGATTAGGATGCGCAAAACACCCATAATTCGATCAGAATCCTGGTCTACGGGATCAGGATTTTTGGTCTAAAGGGTCAGGAAGCATTTTTTAAATAAATATTTTTTGGAACATGAGAATAATTCATAAAATTATTTCTATGCATGTTTCACAAAGAAAGAAAATTTATATGTGCCTACAGTAATGAAAGACCTCAATTTAGGATGAATTTCGTAGCTTTGGGAGCCAAAAAGGTCAAAAATACGATCTTAAATTTCGAAAATATTAGGGCTGATGGCCCCTCCAAAAAAAATATTATTATTATTAAAATAATAATAATAAAATCCGGGTCGGACTTTATTCGAACGAAATTTTATCCGAGTAGGACACCTCCGATTTGGGGCTGAAATTATCCAAAATTTGGACAAAACAAATATTACTATTGAATAATAGTAATATAAAAAAAAATAAAATACATCGATCTCAATCCTGCTCGATTTCTCGACCAGGATTCCTCCTCGAACTGGCGTCGACGAGACTGCTCGAAGTCGTTTTATTCGATCACAATCCTGGTCGATATAAGTTATGGCAAAAATGCAATTAGGCCATCCGTGTTCTGAAGACCATGCAGAGTGGCCCCTGTGCTTTATAACTTGACAAAGACTTCTTGGAAAATTACAAAATGATCCCCATAAAATGCATGTTTGCACAAATTTAATACTTTTGATTAAAATATTCGAAAATATATTCAGGAAAGTGTCCGATGACACCAAAAATTACAAGAAAATTCTAAATTTTGTAGGACTGAGATCCCATAAATTATTTTAAGTCTCGTATAAGACCAAATAATTCGTGATTGACATATTTAAATTATCAAAAATGATCCAAAAAATACCTGTGGGTACATAAAAATTTCTAAATTATTAAGAATACATAAGAAAAATACTTGTGGGTACGAAAAAATTCCTAAAATATTAGGAATAATTAAGAAAAATACATGTGGGTACCAGAAAATTCCTAAAATATTAGGAATACTTAAGAAAAATACCTGTGGGTACGAAAAAATTCCTAAAATATTAGGAATAATTAAGAAAAATACCTGTGGGTACCAGAAAATTCCTAAAATATTAGGAATACTTAAGAAAAATACCTGTGGGTAGCAGAAAATTCCTAAAATATTAGGAATACTTAAGAAAAATACCCGTGGGTACGAAAAAATTCCTAAAATATTAGGAATAATTAAGAAAAATACCTGTGGGTACCAGAAAATTCCTAAAATATTAGGAATACTTAAGAAAAATACCTGTGGGTACGAAAAAATTCTTAAAATATTAGGAATAATTAAGAAAAATACCTGTAGATACCAGAAAATTCCTAAAATATTAGGAATACTTAAGAAAAATACCTGTGGGTACGAAAAAATTCCTAAAATATTAGGAATAATTAAGAAAAATACCTGTGGATACTAGAAAATTCCTAAAATATTAGGAAAGGTATAGAAAAGTATGAGGAAAATTATAGAAATATTTTCTTGACAAAGTGAGCAATAATTCATGCTAATAATGCATAATAGCCCTATGAAAGTGCCGAAATTGCTAAAAGCAAGCACAAGTTAAATCCTCAAATAAGGTAAATCGTCGTAAATGTGTAGGTCGCTCCAAACTTTACAATGAGGCGATATATGTGAAACACTTATGTAAACCAAAATCCCCATATAAGGGTAGGAAAATTAAGAAGTCCCAGGTAAGGGATAAAAACTATCCTGAGTATCGAAAAAGACAATTATAACTTCTAAAAAACCTGATCATGTTTCCTAGAAGTTGGAGGGCAAATGATATGGGCTAAAATTAAGCCCTAAAGGCACATTTAATGTTGCATTAAATGAAACTAGGTTGGTCCAAGTTCAAAGCCCAGTTATGAGGCCCAAAACCCTAATTAAATGATAAATTCGTAATTAATAAATCAGCTGATAAAAGACCCCGTTGTTGAGTCCAACAAGGACCCAAATTCTTCAAGTAGTAGTCCCCAAGGCATATGAGTCCAATAAGAATCAGCCTTCCTCATGGAAGGATCCAGAAGTCTATCAAAAATGGGTATCTTGTCCACCAAGACACCAAACCCTACCCTAATTCCAAGGCACCCAATGCCTATATAAAGGGCCTAACCCCTCAGTCTCAAAGATAACGTTTTTTGGGCAGAGCTCAATACGTCAATGACGTTTTAGGCTTAATCATCGAATAAGGACATACAAGCCACTACGTCACTACGCCGCGAGGGCGCATCAAGCCACGTAGGCAACTCTAGAACTACGTTTTGGCTTGATTCTTGATATTCATCAAGGTACGTAGGCATCTTGTTAGGACCGAGTTAGTCCCCGACAACAAGAGCAGCCACCATTAAAGCTCGAAGCTCTCAATCCCTAGCATTCAATGCACAAATTAATTACACCCTAATTTTTATTCCACAACAGTGGTATTTCGGTACCAAATTCGATTTCATCTCTATTTTACACCATATTTGTATCCGCTAGAATTGTTGTAATTCAACCTTTTTCAATAAGCAAAAATACTTTTAATTGTAATTCGGTATCAAATTGGGTTACATTCCTAAATTCCTAATTCTCTTACAATTATACAGTACCTTTTTTAAAAATTGAAATTATTGAAATTCCATTATATTGTAATTATTTATTATAAACATACTGAGTTGCACAAATAACGTATATGTCGTGTTTTCATAATTTTCTTAAATATTTTTAAATAAATATTATTTGATTTCAATTATTTTCCAAAAAACGTAAAAGTAAGTTCCACTTGATTATTTTTTGTCGCAAATCGTATTTTTGTAAATAATTTCTGAAAATAGTAAATGCAAAAATTAATAAATAAAAGTAATATTTATGGTAATTTTTGAATACAAAATTTGTGACTAATTTAAATAAATTATCATATTACACGGATTATAATCTAGTCTTATTTAATTTAAGATATAAAGTGTGTTAACTTTTATAATAAAATTATTATACATTAGGAATATTGATGCATTTCTTGTTTGCTTCTGATCTACTTGGTTTATGCAACAATTTTTCTTACATTTTTTTTAGTCTTTGGCTTATCCATCAATTTTTCTTTCATTTTTTTATGTTTATTAAATTTTTTTTAGGGATTGTTTAGAAATTATTTTTTTTTGTTTTTATTATTTGATAAGCTCTTTTTTTTTCATTGTCAAAGAAATGTTTTGCTCAATTTTGAATTAATGTGGATTGTCGTCTTATATAACAATTGAATTACTGTACATAAGAAAATGATTTGAAAAGGTCAAATTTTGTTTAAACATAAAGATGGAATAATAATATCGAATATAATTAATAAAACTAAATAAAAATTATTTTTATAATTGAAATAATAAAATATATGAAATCTAAGATCATATAGTTTGAAGTTTACATTTAAACCCTATTTAACCTAATTGCTATAAATATGATACATTTCTCATATAACATCTCCGCCCCCACCAACATTTCAATATACATTTCTCATATAACATCTCCGCCGCACCAACATTTCAATTTGTTCTCCATCCTAAATCTCTATTCTCTTATGTGCAATTCTATTCAACTTCCTTACATCTAAATTTATCTTCAAACATTAACATATCACTTCAATTGATTTTCTTTAATCCCAGGTTCTATCCTTACCAATAAATTTTATACAACGTCCTTGCATCTAAATCTAGCCTCGATCTCAGGTATCTCCATCACCATCACCATCATTACCATTATCAATAACAGTAAGTTTGAGTTTCACATCAATTTTTATATTTTACATGTTAAATATCATTTATGCAGGATTCACTATAATTTTTTTTTTATTTTTTTGAAGTGTATGTTTTTTTATATTTGTGCCCTTTGTTATTCTCAATTAAGTCATTAACTAGGTTTTAATTGTGTGTGTCTATGTGCATATAATATGTGTATATAAATTTTCATTTTTTTGTTTAAATTTTCCTAAAATTGATTCTGACTAATAATATTTTTTTAACTTTGTAATTTTTGTTTAAACATCTACATGCTTAATAATACACATGTTCTTTTAAAGATTACAGGTTAATAATACTCATCTGATTATTTATGTAAAAGATATAATTAATGATGGTTGTAAAGAAGAAATGGGTGTAATTTAAATACGGGCCCTAAGCTTGAGAGAGAGAAATAGGAACTTTAGCTGACTGCTTAACGGGTCTGAATCCTGATCTTAGGGGCCTGCTCAGGAAGACACAACATACTTAACACTTCTATGAATCCTCCTAGTGTTTCCTTTCTCTGCTCTTTTTTTGATATACAAACCATGGATTCATCCACTTACACAACTTTGATGGCTTATTATCTGGAGCCATTTAGCACATATTTAGTTTTCTGACTTAAAGTTGGGTTTGAAAGAGGAAGGTAATTTATTTTCCAAGTAGAAGGTGCATTGCTGGAATACACATTTGGCCCGTCAGACATGAAATCACATATATTCCTTGGTACTCTCCAATGATGGTGTTGAATTACAAGCAAGCCATAACTTTACAAAAATATGATATTGTCCACTTTGAATAGAGCTCACACGGATTTGTTTTTGGACATATCCAAAAGGCCTCATACTAATGAGTTAACTGGCTGCTGTATAAACACCTCCTCGATGTGGTACTTAGGTTGACACCACCTAAAAATCCTCCCCAACCACAAATCTCGTGGTCTTGCACCTGCGATTAATCTATTTACATCTTGTACCGTTGCGATTCACCTCGCGGAACCTGATGCTTGAACCTTTTAAGGGACACTTTCGACACAAGGAACCCAACAGATCTTAAATCGCCGCCACCGAAATGACCTCCCACATCAAACAACCGCAAGCTTGTTACTTCCCAAGATCCAATTACAAAACCACGGGCTCTAATACCACTTGTTGGGTTGCGAGTAAGCCATAACTTGTAGTATGATATTATCTGCTTTGGGCAGAGTCCGCACAGATTTGTTTTTGTGCATACCTTAAAGGGCCTTATATTAATGAAGTTAACTGGTTGCTCTATATACAAAAGAAATTTTTATTACCTCTTCTATGTGGTATGCGCAGAAAGAGGGAGTGGACTATAACAAGATTTTTTCTCCGGTGGTAAAGCTCACTTCCATTCGGGTGTTATTGAGTATTGTTGCTCATGGTGATCTTGAGCTAGACAACTTGATGTAAAAACAACTTTCTTGCACCGAAACTTGGATGGGGAAATTTATATGCGTCAACCTGAGGAATACATGGCTGAGGGTAAGGAATGTAATCTATGTCACTTGAGGAAGTCATTGTATGGACTAAAGCAGTCTCCTCGGTAATGGTACAAGCGAGTTGACTCCTTCATGCGAAAGCATGGGTATTCCAGAAGTAAGTTTGATTATTGTGGTTATATTTGAAAGCTTCGTGGAGGTGAATGTATCTATCGATTATTGTATATGGATGACATGCTTATTGCTTCAAAAAATAAGGTGAAGATAGATAGGTTGAAATCTCAACTTAGTGAGGAGTTTGAGATTAAAGACATGGGTTCTACTAAGAAAATTTTGGGTGTGAAGATCAAAAGATAGAGATTGAACCGTAAATTGTTCTTAAGTTAGAAAGGCTACATTGAATGAATTATTGTGAGGTTTGGGATGCAATGTGCTAAACTAGTAGTGACTCAATTTGCTCCACAATTTAGGCTCTCCAATAAACAATCACCTAGTACAGCGACAGATCTATGAAGCGTATTCCTTATGCTAGTTCAGTTGGCAGTTTGATGTATGCAATGATGTGTACACGTCAGAATTTTGACAAGCAATTAGTGTGGTCAGTAGATTCATGGTGAATCCTGGAAAAGTGCATTGGCAAGGAGTGAAATGAATACTATGATATTTAAAGGGTATTGTGGACAAAGGTATATGCTTTGGTGGTGATACATTGAAGGTTAGCGCGTGGATTTGTGGACTCGGATTATGCAGGTGATCTTGACAGGTGACGATCTACTACTGGTTATGTGCTTAGTATACCTGGTGTTCTGGTTAGTTGGCGATTGATGTTGCAAGCTATAGGGGCATTTTATACTATAGAGGCGGAGTACTTGGCTATTGCAGAGGGAATGAATGAAGCATTGTGGTTATGGGGTTTTCTATGTGATTTGGGGATTGAGCAGGATCATGTTAACTTGTGGTATGATAGTCAAAGTGTGATTCACTTGGTTAAAATTCACTTGTGGTATGTGAGATGTCAGAAAGGATGGTGATGTTTCTTTATTGAAGGTGCACAAAAAAAAAGATTTGGCAAACATGTGAACCAAGGTGGTGACAGAGAGCAAGTTTCAATATTGTTTGGGTACTTGATAAATATCATCCGGTGTTGATTGCCTTTCGGGGAGGTGTTGGGGTAAGGTGGAGATTTCACCCCATGGTGTGAACTATGGTGACTTAATCCCGGTTAAGGGTATGTAGGCAACTATAATAATATGCCGCAGCCGGTTGGGATTTACATATCAAGGCTTTCATGGTATTCTCGGTGTTCGTCCATAATTTGAGATTTATCAAATAACGTACGAGGTGTAGAACTGTGAGGTTGAAAGGTCGAGCTAGTTTTTGGTGCTAATGTGAAAAATTCGCAAAAAAATTTTTTGTTTGCGTTAGGTGTTTTGTTTATGCGTTTCCCGGAGTTCCAACTGTAGGATCACCCTGAATTTTGGACAGTGTCTTACTTACTCATGTATCTAAATTCTAAACGGTGGAGATCGAATTTGAAGGTTTAGAAGGCTAGTTCATTGTGGTAGGTGCATGGATTGTTGCACCACGATCTGGATTAAGCTCCCCATGGTGAGACGACTTGGAGTGGAAATTTTTGGCTAAAAAGTGTTTTTGGATTAATTCATAAACTAGGCCCATACTTAATATGCTATGTAAACGCTAGTGAATATGATAGGTTTGGAGGATTGTGATATTGTATACAGAAAATTAATACGTGCATATCAATATTTACAAGAAAAAGGCTCCTTTACTTGACCAATAAAATCCTTTTATTTGTGTTTTCGGTCTACTCTTTACTTTCATTATTATATTATATCGTATATATAATCGGAGTAATGGAGTTCAGGGATAAAATAGTAAATTTTAATTATTGATACACTTAAAAAGAAAAAAAGTAGGGGAGATACATAAAAGAGATCATAAACTCTATAAATAATTAAAATAAAAAGTACTTCCTCTCTCCCCATTGGGAGACGTAATTCTGGCACGGATTTTAAGGTGCATTTTGCGAATAGTTTCATAACTTATTTTTAAATTTTTTTGTATAAAAATAGAATTGTTCTATTTTTATATAAAAAAAGAAAATTTTAAAAATAAGTTATGGAACTATACTTTTTAATAACCTTGTGACAAACCCTGAAAGAAAGTGTAAAGAAGTGTAAAGAAATGGGTGGGATAGAGAGAGTATAAATTAAAATATCATTTTCTCCATATATGAAATGTAAATAGATTACGAAAAATATTAGAATAATATCATTATACCAAAAAGTATAAAGAGAGTAAGAGCATCTCGAATGGAGATATCTATATTGATTAGCTAAAAAATTTTAAAATAGGAAATAGTTAAAATTTTGCATACTTTTGCTAAGGGTGAACACATGTTCGACAAATATGGCCAACTAAAATTGATTGTCTATAATTTTTGTTAAAGGTTTTCATGCATTGGAATACTTAATATTTTACATATTATCTATATCATTTTATAGTTAAGGGCTCTCTCTAGTTGGAGATGCTCTAAATAAAGTATAACAAAATTTTCTACTCCAAAATAATATTTTTGCAAAATAGGAATTGACATTTAATTACAAATAAAAAAATGTTTTTAAAAATGTACCCAAAAATAAATTGATAAACTAAGACTTTAAAGATATTTAAAAAACATTTAATAATCAGAAATGACACCAAAATTCATAAAAATTTACCAAAATATGTTTTACAAAATAAAAGCTAATTTCAAATAAATGTTAAATTCAGTAAACTAAAATTTACAAAAAACTTTAATATAAGGCACATACAACAAAAATTAACTAAGAAAAAAAAACAACACATATACTCCTTCTGTCCCATCCATTTCTTTACAATTTCCTTTTTGGGCCGTCCCACCATTTCTTTACATTACCCAAAATAGTAAGTTTTAACACTATTACACCCACTACTTCACTTATTTTAACAATACTTTACACTATTTCACCCACTACTTAACTTATTTTAACAATAAAATCACTATTACACCCACTACTTCACTTATTTTAACAATAAAATCACTATTACACCCACTACCTCATTTATTTTAACAATATTACACCCACTTTACACCCACTATCCTTGACCTCCGTGCCCAGCCGCCATGTAAAGAACTGGCTGGGACGGAGGGAGTAACAAGTTGTTTTTAGAAAAAACTAAACATTTAATAAACAAAAACAATAAAAATAATATTCAAACATATTAAAATATTTAATTTCAATAGAATATTTCAAATATACTACCTAACATACAAAAATGAAAAATTAATACAAAAACTAAAACAAAACAAAAATATGTCTTAAAAATTAAAAAATACCTAACATAACATACTACCTAAGAAGAAAAGAAAAGTTATACTAAATAACATGTTTCAAATACATCTTATATAATCAAATACTTTAGAAACAAGATAACCCAAAATAATGAAATATTAAAAAATATATTAGTTGTGCTAGCATTGCAACACAATTAACAAAAATACCCAAAAAAATTGAAATATAAAAAGATATGTTAGACTAAAATTTAAAATATTATTTTTAAAAACCTTAACACATAAAAGAGTTTCAAGAAAACACAATTTCAAAAAAATCATAAAAAGATTTTACTTTTTGATTTTACAACAAACAAGTTTCTAAAATTTATACTAAGAAAACTAAAGACACATCAATAAATTAACCTTTTATCAATTTTAAAATATTCTAGATTCAGTACTAAAATTGTGAATAAATTAAAAAATAATTGGTAAATCAAAAATAAAATAATTTATAGAGAATCTAGATATATTTCATTACAAAAAAAATCCTTTAATAATTTAAAAGTTACAAACATATTTAATTTTATCAACAATAAAATATAAAGTAAATTAATAAAGAACAAAACTAATAAATTATTCATTATCAACTTAATTAACTATTATTATAAGTTAACATATTTTCCGTAATAATTTACTACATATATAAGTACAAAATACATGTATATTATTAATTTATTATCATTAAAATAAAAAACAATTCAAAATATTACAAATTAAAATTATTTTTGACAAAAGAAATCATAATAAAACTATATTATCAAATATTAATAAAGAACTATAAAGCTAGTAGAAATCATAATAAAACTATATTATCAAATATTAATAAAGAAATATAAAGCTAGTAGCTAATAATTTGTGATGGTAGAATTTGGTGTGAGTTAACTTATGACGGTAGAATTTGGTGTGAGTTCGTTTTTCTTTTGGGATGTTATTCTATTCCGTTGCGTAAAGGATTGTCTCTGGTTTGGGATCCAACAAATGGTTTTGCTCTAACGGGCCTAATTAGTCGTAGTACTTTTACTACCCTTGTTTTTCTGTGCTCTCAAAAGGTCTGGGGATTAACCCAATTTTTGGTAAGTTAACTGAAATATTAGCTACAAAAATAAAAAGATGCATCTGTACAACTCACAAATATTAAGCCTTGAGTTATATTCTTTTGCCACTCTCAAAATTGTTACATTTAGCCTCATATCTTCTCTCCATAACCCATAATTTTGTGGCCATGTCTACTTTAGCGATTTAGTGCAACAACTTTGAGATCTATATACCTGACTGTCACTTTGGTTAATAAAAAAAAAAAACTCAAAGCTAAATTGTGGCACTTTGCTAAGTTTATGGCTCTTGGTATACCTTGTTTTAGTGAGCCCATCGAGTTTGATAGCACTCAAATATGTACCTACTTTATTCTATCTAGTTTCAATTGGTTAGTTCTATCTATAATTCTCTAGTCTTTTCATCGTGTTACCAAGGACATTGATCGTTACATATACTGGTGATTATAGTTTACTCATTAGCAGTTGAAAATTTTGAGGCTCCAATCAACTTTCAAACTTTATTCATGCTATATTCATCCGTTCTAATTCATTTTTTTGAACTATCCTTTCAGATCGACCAAAAAATTTTCAATAGAAAATTAGGAATTATTCATGCTACACCAAGGTAAAATTTAATGATTTGAAGGCAGTTAATAAATTATTCTTTAAAATCTTATGAATTATGATAGTTGGTGAATTACTTCCTTTTAATGTTAATTATATTGGTTCTATTAAATTCGTTTGTTTTCCCTGGTTCAGAATATTGCATCAAGGTCCTGGATCAGCACCAACCATACAAGAAGTCAGTTCCTGTGGGGCCCCTCTTTCAGGCGGATATACCAGAATGGAGTGATCAATCAACTAAAAACAATGATCACCGAACTGAATATGAAAATAAGTGGCTGGGGACTAGACTCTGGCCTCTACATGAGACTGCGGAACAACAAATGAGGATGAACGAAATAAATATAACTGAACAAGAGTGTACTTGTAGCGTCCCAGCTGGTTCAGTAGATTGCATAAATGTCCACGTGCTACACGAGAAGGGAAGACTCATGAAAGAGCTAGGTCCGGCTTTTTGGGAAATGAAAATACATGAGACAGGACAGATGATTTCAATCTTCTGGAACCAAGACGAAAAGAAAGTTCTGGAGAAGGCTTTGAATAGCAATCCACCTAGGCAGGAAAAAAATTGCTTTGTGAAAACAGCTAGAAAACGTCTAGAATACCAAACTAGGGTTTCTATTTTGAGATATTACTATAATGTCTATTTACCAAAGAAAATTAGCAGGAGGATTAAGTCAGGATTCAGTATAGTTAATTCAGATGATGAAGAAGAAGCAGCTATGAGCCTAAAGAAGAAGAAGAAGTATGTCGGCCACCCGTAAGAAAAGCCAAAGGGTTACATAAGACTCTATGAGCCTTTTCTATATATTGGTTTTATAGTACTTTAAACTCATTGTATTAATGTATTGTTTCATATTATATCATGGCATGTTATATATGCTGAGTTTAATTAAATGTCGCATATAGTTATACATATGTATGAACTTGACAGCTTACATTTTATCAACCCATATAACCGAATACATTTCGGTTTAACTTAATTAAATTGTAAATATATATGATTTAGTTTTAAGGTCTAGTATTTTAGGGCAAACGGTAGGTAAAATATATATATAATATCAACAGGGAATGAAAATGGAAAATCGCTATAATTGTGATACCTTGACCACTGACTTTCCAATTTTTGGGTGTGTACCAATAGAATATATGATAAAAACAAGTACCAATAGTTTGGTAAAAGATTTTTGAAACGAAGTGCTTGTTAAACTTAGAGATGTGAGTTTATAGATGTGAAATGTTATAAAGTAAGCAGAAGTACATACATATATAGATAATTACATACATTTAAATAAAACATAAAATATTATTCGAGGTATTAACAGAAAAGCTTAAGTGTGTAACTAAACATTGCTAAAGAAAGGAGGAGAAGAAGATAACATTTCAACTTAGATCCAGTTTGTTATAGAGAGATCCTTATATACAATCTACAGATAGCATCTAGAATGTTCTAGATATTTAGCTCTATGAGAATTACAGCTCACTCGAGTCTAACAGAATTTGTTATCCTATCTTGTCTTGTAGCGATGTTTATTATTCTGATGTGGCATCTACACGTGTATTCTTGCTGTCATCATTTGGCGCCAGTTCTTCTATTTGACTTTTAGCTGAGGAACTTATATCTGTAACATCCCCCTCAAGTTTGGAGTTTGGAAAAGATTACAAACGCCTAACTTTGAAAGAAGAAACATCAGCTGACTAGAATCTAAAGACTTAGTAAACATATCAGCAGGTTGAGTATTGGATGCAATGTGCTTGGTTTGAATGACTCCTAATTTGAGCTTGTCTCTCACAATGTGACAGTCAATCTCTATATGTTTCGTCCGTTCGTGGAAAACTGGATTTGAAGCTATGTAAAGAGCAGATTTGCTGTCACAAGCTAATGTAATAGGAGTGAGATCAAAGTATCCAAATGTCCGAAAAAGAGTGAGTAACCAAGAGATTTCACAGCATGTGTCAGCCATACATCTATATTCTGCCTCTACAGAGGAACGAGATACAATGTGTTGTTTCTTACTTTTCCAAGAAATGAGAGCAGAACCAAATAAGATATAATATCTTGTAAGTGATGATCGTGTAGCTTGACATCCTCCCCAGTCAAAGTCACAAAATGCAGTTAGAGTAGGTACAAAATTCGATGCCATAAACAAACCCTGACCTGGAGATCCTTTTAAGTAATGAACAACTTTATATGCTGCTTGAAGATGATCAAAACGTGGCTTAGCAATAAACTGAGAAAAAACTTGAACTGCATATGCCAGATCAGGCTTAGTCACTGTGAGATATATAAGTCTTCCAATTAATCTTCGAAACACAAAAACATCATCATCAGAAAGTAATAAACTGGTAGATTGATATAAATTGTGATTCTGATCTAAAGGAACTTTAGATAGACGTGCACCAGCAAGACTAGTATCAGTGAGAATGTCAAGAGTATATTTTCTTTGATGTAGAAAAATACCAGAATTAGACCTAGTAGCTTCAATACCTTAGAAGTATTTTAAAGAACCCATATCCTTGACTTTGAAGGCTGAATCCATGTGAGAAATGACTTGTTGAATTAAATCCTTGCTGGTACCAGTTATGAGAATGTCATCCACATATACAAGGACAACAACAAACTGAGAGCCATGATGATAAGTAAACAAGCTGTTATCAGCATGACATTGAGTGAAACCATATTGAATTAAAGTGTTATGAAATTTGGTAAACTAGCATCTGGAAGCTTGACGAAGATCATAAATGGATTTTCTTAGTTTGCAAACCCAAGCAGATTTATCAGTAATGGCATCAATATCTGGAATTGAAGATAATTGAAAGTAACCAGGAGGAACTCTCATGAACACATCCTCATGTAAATCATCATGTAAAAATGCATTAGTGACATCTAACTGAGTTATAGGCCAAGACTGAGAAGCTGCAATAGCAATCAATAACCTGACAGTTGTCATCATAGCAACTGGTGCATAAGTTTCAAAATAATCCAAACCAAAAGTTTGAGTAAACCCTTTGGCAACAAGCCAAACTTTATATCTGTCAATACTGCCATCAGGATTGTATTTGATCTTTAACAACCATTTACATTCAACAACATGTTGATTGACAGGTTTAGGAACTAATTCCCAAGTATGTGTACTTTCCATGGCATGTATCTCTAATTTCATAGCATTGAGCCAATTGGAGTCAGTAGAAGCTTGTTTAAAAGTGGAAGGTATGTGGATTGCAGCAGAGTTACAAAGGTATGTAGAGTATGAAGAAGTGAAAGCATTGTAAGACATGAAATGTTGAAGTGGATAAAGACATTTTTCAGACAAAGACATACCTGAGTGCAGCCCTATACTATTAGATGAAGGGTGAGCAGAGACTGGTAAACCTGTGAAGTCTTTAAATTTAGCTGGTATCTGTCTGGTTCGAGTTGGTTTGGTAATTGCCAAAGGCAATGTAGAAGATGTAGGTGGGATAATATGATCATCAGAAGAATTAGAGGGGAATATTACCATTAGTCAAAGTATCAGAATCTTGTGTATGATTTAGAGGAATGATATTAGACTCAATAGTAGTATCATGAAATTCATGAAAAGGAGATACTGTAAACAGTGAAGAGCCTGGTAAATGATCATGAGTAGAAACAATTTGTTGAAAAGGAAATTGATCTTCTATAAACACAACATCTCGAGAGACATAACATTTCTTAGTTTGTAAATCCATGACTCTGTACCCCTTCTTATTAAAAGGGTAACCTAGGAAAACACACTTAAAAGATTAAATGCAAATTTATCAGTTGGAGAATAGATGTCTGAAATGTAAGAAAGACAACCAAATGCTCTTAAGGCTGAATAATCAGGTGATTTGTCAAACAAAATCTCATATGGTGATTTATAGTTTGTAACTGGCGAAGGAAGTAAGTTGATGAGATGAGTGGCTGTGAGAATGCAGTCTCCCCACAGTGAAATAGGTAGTGATGACTGAAATCTGAGGGATCTAGCTACATTTAACAAGTGTTGGTGTTTTCGTTCAGCAGAGCCATTTTGTTGAGGTGTATGAGCACAACTAAATTGCTGTAAAATTTCCAAGTTATTGAGATGAGTGTTCAATTCAGAATTATTGAATTCTGAGCCATTGTCTGACCTTATGATTTTTACAGTTTTATGAAATTGAGTATGAACATAAGCTAGAAAATCTTTAAGTAATCGAGGAACTTGAGTTTTAGAAGATACAAGAAACACCCAAGTAAATTTTGAATAGTCATCTACTATTGTCATAAATTTATTACAAGTACCATGAGTCATAACTCTGTAAGGACCCCAGACATCACAATTGATGATCTCAAATATACTAGTACTTCTAGACTCTCTAATGGGAAATGGCAATCTAACTTATTTTGCTCTATGACAAACATCACAATCAGGAAATGTAGAAGACATTGAGATAGACAAACTAGGAATATGGTTGATAACATTTGGTGAAGGATGTCCAAGCCTCCGATTCCACTTGACAAGAGTAGATGTGTTACTCTGAGAATAGGTCAAAGAAGAAATAACAGGTTCTGAGGAGTTATTGATAGTAACAGTTGATGTATAGAGCTTGTAAAGACTGTAAGTTTACCAATCTCTGTCTCCATCATCGAGACAGGGTCCTGCAAAAGACATTTAGAAGCAGAGAATACAATGTTGCAAGCATTGTGATTAGTAAGTTGAGAAATGGATAATAAGTTGCACTGAAAAGTAGGAACAACTAGTACATCATGTAAAGTTATTTGAGAAGAAAGATTGGTAGTGCCTATGTGTGTGACTGATGAAGTTGCTCCATTTGGCAAATGCAAATCTGAATCAGTAGGTTTAGGATTATGAACCAAATGAATATGAGGAGTAATATGATGTGTGGCTCCTGAATCTAATATCCAAACCATATCAGACTGGGAAAAAGTAAAAGGAGAAGCAAATATTGCTGAATTAGTAAGACAGGTAATACCTGCCACATGATTAGCACTAGTATTCAACCAAGGAGCAGTAGAGACCTTCACTTTAGATTGTAGCATTTGAATCAATTGCTGACATTGAGCTTCAGAAAGATCATTTGATCTAGGAGACACATTGTTGCTAGTAGAAGCTTATGTGAGAGTATGTAAATCAGGTTTAGTGGACTCAGTGTGAGTGACATTAGCAGCATTCTGCTTATTAACATTAGATCGAATCTTTGGCTTTGGCTTGCCAAACAAACGATGCCATTCCGGATAGCCATGAAGTGCAAAACACTTATCATGTGAATGCCCAGTCATATGACATTAATCACATTCAACAGAATTATCAGACTTATGTTTATCATCCCTTCGAAATTGAGTTTGCTTAATTGACTCTATGAGAGTTACCAGAATTAAAACGAGCATTCATAGCAGTATGTTCAGGTATCATAGAGACATGACTAACATGATTTCGTTGATTTTCATCTTGCAAGAGCATGGAATATGCTTGATTGAGATCAGGCAAAGGAGACATTAGGAGAATTTGACCACGAGTAGCAGTGAATTGATCATTCAATCCCATTAAGAATTGACTTAGCTTCATCAGATTCTCATAATGCATAATTTTCAAGGCAAGATTATAAGTGCAAGTATTTGTTGTGCAAGAAAAATGAGGAATAGGTGCCAGATTTTCTAATTCATTCATCAGACCTCGAAAACGTGTAAAATAGCTAGTAATTGACTGTGTACGTACCTTGAGTGAGTGAAGCAAGATCTTTGCGTAAGTTGAACAATCGTGGAACATTGCTCTGTGCATATCGAATTGCAAGATCCTCCCAGATTTGTTGAGCAGTACTCATATAAACAATGCTTTTCCTAACTTAATTCGAAACCGAGTTCAATATCCATGAAATGACCATATCGTTGCTTCGTTTCCATAAAGCAAACTATGGAGATGTTTCTACAGGTTGTGTTTGAGTACCATCAATGAATCCAAGCTTCAGTTTTGCAGAAAAAGCGATCTTAATCGAACGACTCCATTGATGATAGTTCAGATCTGTAAGCACTTCAGTAACTAGAGAAATGCCTGGATGATCAGATGTACTCAGAAAGTATGGATGATTATTATCGATCACAACTGTCGACGCCATTGAAGCTGTCTGATTAGCAATAAGAAGAAGATGAATTGAGTACGGAAGCGTATGAACGCATCACAACATACAGGTACAAGCTTCACGCCCTGATACCATAACAGAAAAGCTTAAGTGTGTAACTAAACATTGCTAAAGAAAGGAGGAGAAGAAGATAACATTTCAACTTAGATCCAGTTTGTTACAGAGAGATCCTTATATACAATCTACAGATGGCATCTAGAATGTTCTAGATATTTAGCTCTATGATAATTACAGCTCACTCGAGTCTAACAAAATTTGTTATCCTATCTTGTCTTGTAGCGATGTTTATTATTCTGATGTGGCATCTACACATACGTGTATTCTTGCTGTCATCATTTGGCGCCAGTTCTTCTATTTGACTTTTAGCTGAGGAACTTATATCTGTAGCAGGTATATACAGAGATAATAACATGTAAATAAAATCTTTCTGGTAAGATTGCCAAAACCTTGCACATAGAATTTATCAATTTTTTGGTAGGAATTTTTTAACTACTTCCTATACGACTGCTAAATTTAGTCGGGCATGTAGATCTAAAAAATTATAAAATCCCTATATCATATCCTTCCTCTTTTGACATCACCAAAAAGTCTCACTTTTTAAGTGCTGCACAGGCACAACCTAATGAAATTTTCCATCAACAAAATATAGGGGGACTCTTTTATCCGTTAACTATAGGAGTAGAATCCTATGCTTAGGAGTAGAATCCTATGAATAACATAAAGCATGGGGATCAAACTCGGCACCACTATTTTTAAATACCAATTTTCCAAGATCTTGAAATTACAGGAAAGCAGAACATGAAGTGTTAAGTAACCAACTCATCTAAAACCTTAAGGTGTTAGAGGGAGGCCTTATATGGATCTTATATTATATCCTAACACTCCCCCTCTCTCGAAAGCTCATTTTTGGGCCTTATATGGATCTTATATTATATCCTAATACTCCCCCTCACTCGAAAGCTCATTATATAAATACTTATTCAATGCAGTTCCTAGAATAACTCCATGATGCTAGCAACTAAACCAACGTGCATATTACCACCTAATTAACGTAAACAAACGAATTACAAGATTCAAAATAAAACCAACATTCACCCCCTTAGTTTTGAATCTTATTCAGACAGCTCCTTCACACCCAACAAGCGCCTCATCCTTTCGAACTTAACAGTAGCAAGTCCCTTGGTTAAAATATCAGCTCGCTGCATATCAGAACCAACATGCTTGATAACAATCTCCTTACGCTCAATGCATTCTCGAATGAAATGAAATCGTATGTCTATATGTTTACTCCATCCGTGAAAAACCGGATTCTTAGCCAAGTCAATGGCTGATTTGTTGTCAATATGCAGAACCACCGGACCAACCTGTTCACCTGTTAATTTTGTAAGCAAATTCCGCAACCAAATTTCTTGACATGCCGCAGCAGTGGCGGCCATAAACTCAGCCTCACACGAGGATAATGCAACACATCTCTGTTTTTGCGATATCCAGGTGATCAAACTATCATCCAGATAGAACACCATTGCACCCGTACTTTTCCTATCATCCGTTTGACCTCATAAATCACTATCAGAATAGCTCGTGAGTACACTGTTCCCACCTTTCTTTGAGTAGACTAAACCGAAGTGTAGGGTACCTTTAATATATCTGAGTATGCGTTTCACTGCATTCTTGTGCTGCACCGTAGGCTTCTCCATGAATCGACTTACAATTCCTACTGCGTAGGCTATATCCGGACGAGTGTGCACAAGATACCGAAGTCCTCCCACCATGCTCTTATACTCAGTTGAGTTTACCAGTTCACCACCTTCATCCTTAGTGATGCGCTCCTTAGGATCCATAGGGTATTTGGTAGGATTACACCCACCCATCCCTGCCTTTTCTAACACCTTTTTAGCATATCCCGTCTGCTTTAACTCTATGTAGCCTACTCCTTACTCGACCTCAATCCCCAAGTAGTAAGTTAGCTTCCCCAAGTTGTTCATGTTAAACTGCTCATTCATTTGCCTTTTAAATTCGTTGATAACCTTGATGCTTGAACCAGTTACCAGCAGATCATCGACATACACACCAACCAACAGCATATCATGACTGTCCTTTCTCACGTACACAGCATGCTCGTGTGGGCATCTTTGAAAACCCAGGTCTTCAAGGCATCTGTTCAACTTTGCATACCAGGCACGAGGGGCTTGGCGTAGTCCATAAAGAGCCTTCAAAAGTCTGTACACTCGTTGTTCTTGCCCCTGTTTGACAAAGCCTTCCGGTTGACTTACGTAGACTTCCTCTTGAATCTCCCCATTCAAGAATGCTGTTTTAACATCCAAATGGTGCACCTCCCAGCCATACTTTGCAGCCAATGCTAGAAGCAATCGAACAATTTCAATTCTGGTGACTGGTGCAAACACTTCGTCGAAATCCACTCCTTGTTTTTGCACATATCCTTTGGCGACGAGCCTCGCCTTGTATTTGACAATCTCCCCATTTGCTCCTTTCTTAATCTTGTATATCCACTTCAATCCTATTACCTTTCGACCAGCTGGCAACTCTGACAATTTCCAAGTATTATTTTGCTCGATAGACTCCATTTCTCTCTGCATTGCCTCCCTCCAACAACGTTCCTTCACTGCATGAGCATAGTTGTGTGGTTCATCAATTCCCATGAGCAGTAGTTCATCATCCAACTCAACCTCCTCCGTCTCATTGTATATATCAGTCAAAGATCTGTAATGCCTCGCTTCATTGCTGTGTGCAGAGCTTTCTGCTTTAGAAATGCTGGTGGATGAGTGTGACTGTGGTGTCACAGGAGTTGCAGCTTCTTCTTCCATGTTTGCTTCTGTCACTTCAGAAATTTCACCATCATTCTCCTGTGTTTGTACGACAGTGAATGTGCTCTGTCTACTAGGTGTTTCTTCTCCGTCTTGATTCCACGCCCAAGTCTTTCCTTCTTCAAAAACAACATCTCTACTCACAAGTAATTTATTAACCGTGGGGTCAAGTAAACGATACCCTTTCGTACCTGGTTCTTTGCCTAGATAGACAACTTGCTTGCTCCTATCACCCAGCTTCGTTACTTGAACTCCAGGTATTTTCATATGTGCCATACACCCGAAAACCCGCACATGCTCAACACTTGGTTTCTTCCCCTTCCATGCCTCATATGGCGTTTTTCCAGTTAACGATCGAGTGGGCAGTCTATTAAGGAGATATACTGAGTGTCTAACAGCTTCTCCCCACAAAGCTAGAGGTAACTCCATTTGTTTCAACAGACTTCGAGCCATAGATACCACAGTGCGATTCCTTCGTTCGATGACACCATTTTGTTGCGGAGAATACGGGGCTGTGAAGTGTCTTGTGATTCCATTTTCCTCACAATATGTTGCAAACTCATGTGAGCAAAATTCTCCACCTCGATCAGTTCTGAGCACCTTTACCTGCCTTTCAGTTCCATTCTCAACTTGAACCTTAAATTTCTTGAACATTTTCAGTGCTTCATCCTTTCCCTTTAACATATAAACCCACATCATCCGCGAATAATCATCTACAAGAAGCATAAAGTATCTGTTACCTCCAGAAGTTGCAGGTGATATTGGGCCACACAAATCACAGTGCACCAGCTCCAATTCCTTTTCTGCACTGTAGTTGGTCTTATGAGGGAATGGCTTTCGCGTTTGTTTGGACATCAAACAGTCTGTGCATACGCTTCTGGGCTGTGCAAACTTTGGCAATCCTCGAACCATCTCCGTAGAATGCATCATCTTGAGTGCCTGAAAATTTACGTGACCCAATCTCGAGTGCCACAGCCAAGGCAACTCTTCCGTCTTTGTCATCAAACAAGTGGGAGTCGTATTTTAGATAATTATCTTGTACAAACAATTTTGAGATCGCCTAACTTTCATAAGTAATTTCCCCGATACATCATAAACCCACAGAAATGATCCATTCAAAATAACTTTATTCCCAACTTTAGATAATTGCCCGAGACTAATAATGTTATTACACAGCATGGGAATATAGTATACCTCAGTTAATGTGCGTTCTTCTCCATTCTTACAAGTAAAGGTTACTGATCCCTTTCCTTTGATGTCCACCGTTGAGCCATCTCCAAAACGAACCTTTCCAGTCACTTCCTCATTCAAGACTCTGAATTTTGACCTTTGTCCAGTCATGTGGTTGCTTGCCCCATTGTCTAAGTACCACACATTGGACTCAGCACGTTCACCCAACTTTTGACTCAACTTTGGTACCACCCCATCCTCGTTGATCAGCATCATTCTCTCATCTTCTTTATCACATTCACTAAGCAAGAGTGCAGGTTCATCATCCTCAACTTGAGTCATGTTCATCTCTGGCTTTTGCTCCTTCTCTCGCTTGGGCTTACGACAATCAGAGGCGTAATGACCATATGCATGACAATTGAAACATCTCACCTTGCTTTTGTCTCGGTTCCATCGTCCTCCATCTTTGCCACGTCCTTTCTGATTGTATGATCCTTCTGAGTCTCCTTTATTTCGTTTAATCCACTCCTCTCTAGTCAGTAGGAGTTTTCCTTCACCATTTTCTTTCTTGGCCCACTCTTCATCAGTAAGCAGCAACTGTCCACCACTACCTTTAGATTTTCCTTTCAATCTTTCTTCATGAGCCTTGAGAGACCCGACAGCTTCCTCAACAGACATCTTCTCCATGTCACCAAATTGCTCCATTATTGAGACAATTGGTAGGAATCTCTCTAGCATTGCACGAAGCAATTTCTTCACCACGTAACTCTCTGATACGTCTTCCCCTAGAGCACGTATATGAGTAACCAGTCCATTCACTTTCGAGCAGAATTCATCTAACTGCTCTTCATCTTTCATGCACAGAGATTCAAATTCGCTCTTCATAGTTTAAACTTTGGCATTCTTCACGCGATCTGCGCCTTGACACATGGTCTCAATAGCCTCCCAGGCCTCTTTAGCAGTCTCCTTATCTGCCACTGAAAGCAAGACGTCCTCCGGTATCCCCTGGTAAATTATGGCCAGGGCGATCTGGTCTTGCTTATCATCAACCACAGCTCCTTTCTCCTTGGCCACCACAGCACTCCACACCCCCTAAGCCTTCATGAACACCTTCATCTTAATTGCCCAGGCCGTGTAATTACTCTTGGCCAGCATTGGGTAACTCAAACCCATCGTCCCTTCCTTAAGCTTGTTTGTCTCCTTCGTTGTCATCTTTGGCATGTACTTGGGCATACAACACGAACCAAGCTCTGATACCAACTCTTAGAATCGTACACTCTAGTTACTATATATATATATGTGTTTAGATATGAATCAGAGAGAAACAAAAGCTTTCTGCGTGGAAGTTAATTTTATTGATCAAAGGCAATACAACTTAAATAGAAAGAAATAACAAGAGTGGCTAAAAACTAGGACCACTTCCACAACTAACTCTCCTAATGCAGCTATATCTCTAATACTTTTTCAATGCAGTTCCTAGAATAACTCCACGATGCTAGCAACTAAACCAACGTGCATATTACCACCTAATTAACGTAAACAAACGAATTACAAGATTCAAAATAAAACCAACAGTACCAACTAACCAAAGCAAAAAAAAAAGGCTCCACTATCCAAATGTGAATTTATGCAATTGACGGACTGGAATAGAATAGAATTAAATTTACACATGATACCATTTGGATAGTGGAGATTTAGACATGATGTCATTTATTTACACAACTATTTCCACAAAGGTAAATTATAAAATCTCAGCTCCTTCCAATTTACAAATAAACTTATCCTACTCGTCTCTGTCTAAAAATATATCCTTCATTGACAGTCTATCATCTTCCACAATTTATATTCTAACTTCCATCTTTCTAGCTTCTAACTTTTAAAAAATATATCTAACAAGCTACACATATCTTTCTAGTTGCTCCATCTGTTTTCATGTTTTCATATTTATTTAAAAGGCTTATAAGGATCTTGTAAATATGGTTCTTTTATTAATATAATTATTACTTAATTATTGTTGAATAATATTTTATATTATAAGATCCTTGTTGGGGTTTTTTTTGACACCTTAACGGCCAGCAAGCCATAACTTATTGTTAGCTTTGGGCTAAGCTCACATGGATTTATTTCAAAAGGCAACATACTAATACTAATGAAGTTAACTGACTGACTGTTTATTAGCTAGCAATATGCTCCTCTCACAAATGATGTGAGACAATTCCCAATAGCATCATTCGGCACCAAGTGCATGATCTGATCATTTCATTCTACCTGTTAAGATCATTTTATGGGCCATCATAATTTTCATCTTTTGTATCAATAAATGTAGATTTATCTTTTTTAAGCATGGTCCCAGTCCTCCTACACATAGACATTTATTTGTGATAACACAAAATGTTAGCATGAGAATGATGTAACACAATCTACAGTTTAACACAGAAATATAGTAGAAAATTGTAGTACTTGTTGTAAATTGATTGTCACTATTTGTCAAATGTAGCACAGTAAAGTTAGGCATGTAATTAATTATCTTGTCTCTCACCTTGACTATAAATAGATCAATCCGGAAGAAGTGAAAAATGCACCAAAAGCAATTAGCAATCCTTCTAGTGCCTTCTTTGTCTCCTCTGCTCTCTTTCTATACTAGTTAATGTTAGTAATATAGCTAGTAATTTATAACAGTACTAGATTATTTCTTTCACGAACCACAACTAAAGAAAACCTGCTACAATAGTAAATACATTGAACAAGTTTGTACCCTGGTCCTGGTCGACCGGCCATGGTCGGCTGGCGACCCGAAACTTAATTTTTTTTTTTTAAAGTTTGTACCCTCAATTTTCCTTTTTTCCTTGGTCTAAAATCAAGGAACCAAAGTTGGTTTCTAGATCATAAACGTGAGAATAATCCTTCTTCTTGGTTTATATGAATCTATGGTGATTTCGATAGGCTTATCGGCCTTCATAGCTTTCTTGGCCTCCAAGGGATTCATCTAGCGACTTGGTTTCTTGTGTTGGATATTTATTAACATTTAATATCCTAAAAAAATAAATTTAAAAACTTTCTTTAATTAATTAATATCACTACTAAAAAAATGCTAATAGACATCGGTTTCTGGCCGATGTCTTTGCAAAATCCTGACCGATGTCTTTGTCGGTGATGTCTAAAGTCTAAAGGATTAGACATCGGTTTCTGGCCGATGTCTATTAGCATATAATACATCAGTTTTATTAATATTTCTGATGTTTATGTACTGTCTTCTTGGGTTAACTGCATGAGGTTAACTTTTGAATTGTTATATTAGAGGTCTTAGATGTTATTTAACATATAGCAAACATAGAGTAATTCGACATAGACATCTTTTTTTTTCCAAATATTGATGTCTAATCCTTTATTAACATCGGTAAATATAAAGAAAACCGATGTATAATGTGATCATAGACATCGGTTTTAGACGATGCTGAAGATATCTATTGCATTGGTTACTAATTTTTAAAACCGATGTCTGAGGTCCCTCAGACATCGTTTTGAGCTGATGTTTAAGACTTCTAATATAACATTTTTTTTACAATGATGAACGATGTGCAAATAGCTGTAGTACAAAAAATGATGCATAGAAAAACAAAAATAACCTGAATTTACTCAAATGTCATTGACAACTATAATCCAAACATAAACAACCATAATCCAAACATTCATGTGTACCTTAATACAAAACATCCATACCAATCCGAATCGATCTACAACTAATATTTGCAGAACTAGCCAAACTCAAAGCATTATAAAAAAGATATGAAACTATTTCCTGATTACTTCATGCATTCTTTTCCAAATTACATACATGAACTTGATTAAATGAGTTGAAGAATTTTGAATCCCGGACAGGAACAATAGATATCCATGTGAGCTCCACTGATCAGGTATTGTCGCTGACTTGATGGCATGCTACTACTGCCTGAGATTACAACAAGAAAAGATTATAACTCCAGTATCCTATAACTTCTAGTATACTATTGTTTCTAAATTAGAATGGCAAAATACATATGTACAAGAACAGAAGCCATGGAACACCATTAAATAACAACAATTACATTATCTTCATCATTTTGCGAGCTAGAGTCGGTGTTTGACATACACATTTTACTGCATGAATATATAATGATAAATAAATCAGATAAAATTTATAAAAATGAAGCTGCCACTCCCTGCAAAGAATAATTAATTGATCATGAGCTTGTGAAGTATTTAAATATCAATATTCACAAAATTTGTGCAATAGAAATGATACTCAACAAACTGTAAAACACTAGACGTAAATGTTTATCATATCTCGCAAGAAAGACTGACATATTATTTGACTGCACCAATGACTTTGTGCAGTGAATACTCATATATCTTATATCATTACAATACTACTAGACTAAATCGAAGGGTAAAATTGTACATAGCAATCAGTATTATCGAACAAAATTCTGCAAAAGAACTAATTTGGAGACTCACTAATCCTTTTTTCACATCCATAAGAACAAATAAATAAATGTCTGAAAATGAGAATGATCAATAAGTACTAAAAGTCACCTGCAGATCAAGGCGGTGAACATTAAAGATGTCCTTGCTAGAATGTGAATTGTATGCCAATACATAAGATCGATATGCTTCTTTAGCAAACTTGTTCAGATAATAATTGTTAGACACTAACTTTTCCTGCACATATTAGAAAGAGTTCATTAAATATGGCACCCAGATGTATACAGCAACAAGAAACGTATAATTACATACACATGGAATTTACCAGATGAGATTGAACATTAGCCAGCTTCTTTTCAGGAAATTCATACTCTTCTACAGGAACCTTAGCTGCCTGAAAAATTCAATGTGATATCTTTAGACATTTTATCCAAATAGTTAACAGCAGGAAGGTCTGAATTTAAGACCAATGGAGAAACAACACCTGTATTGATGAACACCAGGAAGATTTGAATTTCAAAATCCATAATTATGCTATAAAAATATTCAGCTCAAGTTATCCTATTCAGTTTCAAGCTCATTAGTTGTAGCAACCTCTTAACTGGCAAGCCTGGTAAATCACATGAGTAAAGAATGCAGATCACCAAAATCTGGAAATAGACAACACTGAAATTTTTGAACCACCAAACTCCACCATAAGGGAGGGGGAAAAAGTGGAAATCTCAAACCTCAAAGACAGACCAGCAAATGAAAAATATAAACATAAAACATTGCATTGGACTTCCATAACATTCCAGACCAAACCAAGTTAAGAGAACATGTAGTAAAATGTGAATAAGAAGTCATATAAAAGACATAATAAATATGTACTGCACATTGTTTTAACTTGGAGGTAGACCTATTTGAGTACAAATTAAAAGTGTGCCGGTTTAGAGACTATATTACCTTTAATTAAAGAAATGTGTAGATGCAAGTACTAAATGCAATAAGCTAAACTTTTAACGAAGTCCAAATTCCCAAGTAAACTTTTTTTGAAGTACAAATCCCCTGGTACCAGGATTAAAAATGCTATTTTAGGTCTAAGCTGACAAACCTGCGGGAGGGGAATGCGGAAAATCATGACTCAGTATTAACTTCATACGGAAAACACCATTCTCGTAAGGAGTCCCAGCTACAAGGAAAAAGAAATTAGCATTTAGAATGGAGACGAACAAACAAACTGGGAAGACATCAAAATTCATGTATAATCTACTACCTGGACCATCTATATCAGCATATATGGTCGAAAAATCATCATGATTTACACCTACTTTAATGCCCTCCGGAGGTGTTTCGTTAAGATTTTTCAATTCCTTAGCAAGCTGCTTTATAACATTTGGAGGAAGATTTTCATTTGTCGCCTACAAATTTAGGGCACAGATAACCGTTACAAAACTACAAAAACAAAAAACAAAACTCTGTGTCCCTGCCTATTGTTAGTACTTGTTACCCCCAAACAGCTCTTATGTTTATGCTAAGAGTTTGATGCAGGTTTCAACTTACAATGGTGGACTATTTACTTGATAACGTTTACAAATATTCAGCTATCAAAACAAGTAAAAAGGTTATGTTCACAGCTTAAACAGCTTGTAATTTCATTTGGAGGGTACAACTAAGTCATAATTTCAACCAATAAACAGAGCCTAGTTATCAGAAGTCATATTCCAAGATGAGCTATTTATTTGGCAATCTACGCATACATATAATTTTTTAACAATAATCAGAAAATTCATGTTAAAAATAATAGCAAATTTAATTGTCAAGTGAGGACTTGATCAAATTTATGCATCAAATTTTTCCGTAAGTGGGATTTTTGATATGTTAATGGATAGCACCTATCATGTTATCTGCAACCAAAACAGACACAAATAAATTATTATGAAATGATGAAAATATAAGTTTTTAGAAACTTAAAGATAAGATAATGTCGCTAAACAGCGTATCATAGCTAAAACAGAAAAGGGACAAGTCGACACCCCTGAAATTGCTATATTTGTCATTCTCCCGAAATAAAATAATAAAATGGACAGGTTTATCAGTAATTCAGGTTTAGTAATACACAGATTCTATATGTGCAGCTTTTATAATTGATAGTTAAATAAGTGGAGCAAACTAGTTGTAAAGTCTGCATACTTGGGTGAGAGTAAAAGACAATCATACAACTGACTCAAACATTAAATTAGCAGAGTTCATACTATCAATTAATCGTAATGAACTATCTTAACAAATTATACCAACGGGACCTGATACAAGGTTTCCAAACCAGCAAGTCTGCTGCCAGAATTTTGCTCTTTTTTTCAACAAACAATCAAGTTGGTACTGTAAAATAGATAAGGGATAAGGCTTTAAAGTTTGCATGCACACTGCAAGGGATAAAGCTTATTTTTTTTACAAGAATTTATTATATTTTGAGAATATAAATGCACATCCACCCCCATTCGAAGCACATTTTAATACCTATGATGTAACAAAGACAAAAACAACTATTACTTATGAGCACATGTAGAAATGCAAGCATGGCACGAAGACTCAAGTCAAGTAACAGTGTGGTAAAGAACCTAAGAGATAGATCTTATATCCAGCAAATTGTTGGAGCTCGATATACCGAAATGTTGAAATCTGCATCAAAGTCAATATATCAATATGATGGAACCTGCATCAAGTTAAGTTCCAGTATCATAATTTCTTAAACCTGCATTAAGCCCTAGTTGTGTCAGGCCCTTTGGTCATTTAAATCTAAACTCGGAAGTGTATCTACATAATTTGCATGAATATTTGGCATAATGTTTGTCTCTTTATTATTTACCTCATGCTGATTCCACTTTTTCCTTTCCAGTTCCGTGCTTTATCAGACCAATTCTACCATACACCAGAGCATCACAAATATGTGAGGGGACAAGTTGTTAAGCAGGTTGCTTAACAATTCGTATAGCTTCAGTCACCTGCCATCAGAGAAAGTCAGAGTAATGCAAGGTTAACATCAGCAGTGTTGCTATATGAAACTAACGAGGAAGAAAATACAACACATAAATAGGGAAATTATCATACTCTCCCCCTTTCCAGTAAATAGGGAAATTATATGTGCAATTCATTTCAAAGCAAGTATTTAAAAGAGACACAGGACAAGAAGCACAGACAAACGCAACCCTAGAATCTTAGAAATTCAATATATGCAATCTAAAATGACAACAGAAACCATATTGCTGAACTCAAAAGGTCAATTGTAACAGCTGTGTGACATTAAAACAAGACCCATATTATCTTACAAATCATAGTCGGTAATAGTTAACAGATACAGTGACGAATAACTGAATAAATCATACCATCATCCCCAACTAAGAAGCCAATATATATTCTACAAGACGATAACTGGTATCTGCCAACAAACCAACCAAACATCTGTATCTGCCCAAAGAACACCAAACCTGTATATAAATAACTGATACCCACAACAGGTAGTTCCCTTCTCCTCTAGGTATCTGTATTAAACTATTACTAATTCTCCGTACAACAACCACTTTACTTAGTAATCATAGCTTATTTAAAAATTAGGGTTTTGAATTCAAAAATCCCCAATTGAAAACTAAATTGAACTAATTGAAATCAAACACAAGCTTAGACACTTACCAATTTGAGCTTCAAATAAATTGAATTGAGTTCATAGTTTTGTAGCTTCGAATTGAATAATCTCTGGTTGAATCGACAGAGAAGGGTGATAATATAGAGAGAGAGAAGGGTGAGAGGAGAGAGAGAGAGAGAGAAAGAAGGGCGAGATTTAGGGTTCTTGAGGGAGGGGTTGAGATTCGCGCGAGAGAGAGAGGTAAGGTCTGTCGAGTTTTTAATTTTAATGAATTAATTTGTCTGAATGTAGTACTATTAGAATTGGGGAGGGGGGAAATACAAAAATTTCGTTAAGGGGGAACAGATTTGGCAAGTAGCGGGCAAATGAAAGTAAAAAGGGGGAAAACAAAACTAGGGGGGAATAATTCAGAGGGAACGCGCGTTTATTTTTTAAGTAGACATTTAGACATCGGTTCATAAATGAAGCGATGTCTAAAAATTTTTAAGAAAACATTTAGACATCGGTTGATATGTCAAGTGATGTCCGAATGTTTAAAAGACATCGGTTTTAAAACGGACGATGTTAAATTGATTTTTAACATCGGTTTTATTGTAATCGATGTTAAAAACGGTGATGTCTATTAACAGATTTTTAGTAGTGTATGTAAACTTATTTCAGTCTTCTTTTTCTTTCTTTTTTTCACCCGTTGCTTTTTGGCCTGTTGGTAGCACCGTTACCTTATATTCCTTAATTATAAAATATTGCCTCATTAGTATATTGCATTTCAGTTACAATCCAAAAAACCATTTATATACAATTCTTGTGAAAAGGGAAAAAGGTATGAAAAAAATATAAAACAACAAACACACTGATATTGTCTTTGTCTTGCTCTGTTTTCTCCATTACAGCCTCTGTAGCGACAACACTCTTTCTAATTATCTTCATTTTATATTTATTTGTTTATACAACCATCTACATACAAATATCAATTAGAGGTTTACACAATTATATAATTGATATATTTTGGGTGTTATTTGGAGCATTGGAAAATCTTTGTTGACATCCTTGATCGTTCGTGCACGAGAAAGGAAAATTGAATTTGGTGTTGTACCGCTAAGGAGTTGCCGGAAAACCTTGCACGAGAAGGGGCAAGATTCCTTAGGGCAGTGTTTTCACATGCCTCACCAGGCCACTCTCTAAACTCTCTTAATTTAATTGATACTCCATACATTGTTGCCTGCAATTTGTTTGTTAATATTCTTGTTAAGATTTGTTAATTTTTGTAAACTGAAATTCTCAGAACTATTGCTTCTATTTTGTTGCTATCCTTGTTAATTTGTATAACATCTTGTTTCTAAATTCAAGGCTTTAACTTCTTTGATTTTTGATTTTTGATTTTTTGACTCAAGATCTAGGATTCGAGATTGGTTAGTTTAGTTTGCCCCCTTGGCTTATGAGAGTGTGATCCTTAACGGGTTAAATGGCAGTTAGGTCACTCAACTGACTGGAAACTTTCAATTGGGTCATCCAACCCAAAAAACTTTCAATCAGGTCACTTAACAAATAAAAACTTTCAGTATGGTCACTTAACAAATAAAAACAAGTTAAATGACTTGATTTTAACGTGTTTAACGACCTGATTTTAACGTGTTTAATGACCTGACTGAAAGTTTTTAACGTGTTTAATGACCTGATTGAAAGTTTTTATTTGCTAAGTGACCTGATTGAAAACTTTTTGAGTTGGGTGATCCAACTGAAAGTTTCCAGTCAGTTGAGTGACCTAACTGCCATTTAACACGATCCTTAACTTCTGACTTCAAAATCTAGGATTTTCCTGTACTTCATGATCCTAGACCTAGGATCGAGGATTCCAGGTTGATTTTCCATCTATGATTCCTAATTCAAAATTTTTACTTTGCTCATGGCAATTAGTGTCCTAATCCTTAATTAGGATTATAGAACTTGGCTTTCTTAGCTTCTTAAATATGATTAATCATATTCTGTGAACAGGTTGTTTCTGTTGGAAATATTGACTAAAACAGCAACATAGAGGCAATTATATATCGTATTTAACAAGCCAAGGCCAAGCAAACAATTAACAAAACAAATCACGAAGGTAAAACACATGCATATCAGTAACTGCAAGAACAAAGGAAAGACAGTAGACATACCAGTAGCCATAGCTATATCAGTATATCAAACAAGTATAAACAGCTGAGTCGTCAAGCCTTGCTAGAATTCCCGACTGCTCTTGAAGAGATAATCGCCCCTACTTACACTGTGTCAGGATGCTGGCGATATTCTTTGTTAGCACAAAAACATGCAAGCGTATGCGGTCACAAGTAATACAGATATAAGTCGAGTTCATTCCCACAAAGATCTGGTTATGGTTTTAATTCAGTTCATGCACCTATGCAACAATGTATGGTTTTTATTCACTGCTAAGACAAATAACAAGATTTAGTTTTAATTAACTAAATTAACTAATATGTAAATTAACAAACTAAGAATTAACTAACTAACTAACGAGAATTGGAATTGAATTACTACTGCAAGAGAAACCATGGAATCGTAACTTCATTAAATACTTTGCTTAGATCTGACGCCTTTAATCACTATATGCAATGGTTATGATACACTACAAGAAATATGGGCTATTGCAAGCCCAATAAACATATGTGTTGCATAAAGTGTTGCTATAGCCTGAAAAATTGCTAGTCTATTGCAATATTTTGAAAAGTGTAATATAAACTACGAAAGTGTTGCAAGCCGAAGGATATTTTGAAATTTTTGGAACAATTGCAATACTTTCAAAAGCGTTACAATAGATAAAACGCTTTTTGTCAAATTGACCCAAAATTATAGGCGGGGAACTAAAAATTTTAGTGGCGGCTAAATTGGTACTAAAATTTGGGCGGCTGAAAATTAAATAATATTCACACAAAACATAACCTACACAATACACAAAATTAAACTTTTATTACATAAAACTGAAAACACTCGTCTCTCTCACTCGTCTCTCTCTCCATCTCCGCCGCAACCTCACCCGTCTCTCTCTCTCCGTTTCTCACCCATCTATCTCTACAGCTCGTCTCACCATCTCTCTTTAACTCATTCATCTAATGGACCTCTAACACTCACCGTAAATTTTGATTTGGTACCAGATTTGAGCAAAACCTCCAACACCGATTGAGCAAAGATTTGAGCAAATAACTGATTAAAGCTTCAATTAGAGGTATATTACCCATCATTCTCTGATTATATTGTATTATACATGTATATATATATGTATGCATGTGAAATTTTTCGATTATATGTTGGATTAAAGCTGGTATTAAGTGTTAATTTGTAGATTTTGTGTTAATTAGTAGGATTTTTGTGTTTAATTTGAATGGATTTTGTGTTAATTTTGAAGCCCTTTTATGAATGGATCTGTAATTTTACACTGTATTATATATATGTTGTTTGTGTACTCTATCTATTGTACTCTGTTCTTGTACCGTATCTTTATTTTTTTTTATTTTTTGTGTTTATATTCCTTACATAAATTAATGTTGTCTTAACATTTATGTTACAATTTCACTTTGTCTTAATTTCACTTCTGTAGCTCCTGGCCTTTGTAGCTCCTGGACCTAATACCTTAGTACAATACCTTAGTAAATATTGTTCTTGTTAATTTCTAATTTTGTTAAATAATTACATGATACTCCTATGGTTTTGATGATCACTTTCAGCAAGCTATTTGCTTGTTATTTGATATAAAACATTGTGTTATGGTTGTACTAACTTGGTTTTGCAGGGTATATTAAGTGTACTGATTATATACAAACAGCAAGCTATCTGGTGCTACAACAGAGTCAGTCCAGCAAGCCATTTCACACTGACAGACTCAAACAGCAAGCCATTTGCAGACTGCCAGAATCCTGAAGATTTTTATCAAGACAAATTCTCATGGATGTAATTCAGGAAATATATTGTGAGGACTATTTATTAGATAATACGTACACAATATATTATAGAGCTCAAAATCTTTTCAAATATCCTTATTTAAATTATTTTATAAAACTTATAGGAGTTTCCTTATTTAAAAGATTTTCTTCTACAAAATCTCCTATACGCGTTTTATATCTATACAAAACAGAAGGGTTATGTTTTCTACGATCTCTTTCTTCCAAACCCTCTGTCAAACGTTCACAAGAACGTTGGTAAAATCTCTAACCAATTGAACGTTGGAAATTGATTTCTTATAGTTCGAATAATTGGTGATTGATTTTCCGAACGTTGGTTGTGAGACTATAAATATTTTGTTCTTGTGTTCATTCGTGAACAACACTTCAGAGAAATATATTCAAGCACACAAGATTTCAAACAACTCAGTTTTTCATTGCTATATCTTTAATTCTTTCGAGCTCTTAGTATATTGATACGTGCTATTCTTAAAGAGTTCATAGTTTGAGTTGTATTCCTTATTGATTGTATTGTTCAAGTTGTAAGGATTAGTTGTTGGTCAGTTTGGCAAGGGAACTAGGGTTTGGTGAACGTTGCTAGAGAAGTATACTTGGGAAGTATAGCTTAGAGAGCAAGTTCAGAAACAGGAGTTCAGCACGCCATTTGTCAACAACTGGGTATTAAGGGAGATATATTGTTGTATCTTGTAATTGGCTTATTTCAGTGATCAATAATATATTCTCTTACCAAGTTGGTAAGGGACCAGGACGTAGACCATAGGGGTTAGGGGTCGAACCTGGCTAAAAGTCTTGGTGTTCTTTATTTTCTGCACTTTACTTACTGCTTACCATTTCTGCATTGCTTACTGTTTGTGCACCTTATCTTATTTACTGTCATTGCACTCAGCATACTGTTTGTATTCAGTTTACCATTTATCGTGTTATCTGTACTGATTATCTGTGCATTCAGCATACCATTTGTCTCTGCATAAAACGAAATCAGTAAGCTGTTTCTGGTAATTCTTAAAATCAGTTTTAGTTATACATAGTTAGCCATTTACACCTATTCACCCCCCTCTAGGTGTGCATTTTCACTTGGTATCAGAGACTTGGTATACTAACAATTCTGTAACAGGAAAGTATTCGATCATAATGGATGAAAACTATCCCGAAGGAAAATCTGATTTTAGGCCTCCACTTCTCCATGGCACACACAACTACCACTGGTGGAAAAGCAGCATGGAAACTCACTTATCTAGAGATCCATTAGTTCTGAGAGTTGTGCAAAAAGGTCCTTATGTCTTTCTTGACAAGGATGGCAAGCCAAAGGATGTTGATGATCTCACTCCGGATGAATTAATCAAACTTGGCTACAATGGAAAGGCAAGGAGTTCACTTATGAATGGTTTGAACCAGGCTGAATATGATAAAGTATCTTCACTCAAATCAGCAAAAGAAATGTGGGATGCTTTGGAGACTTATCATGAAGGTTCGAAATCTCTAAAGAAGGTGAAACTTAGCAAGCTAATGAATGACTTTGGAAACTTCAAGCTTAATGAAGGAGAAACTATCAAGGATAGTCAAGCACGATTTCAAGTTACTATTAACTCACTGAAGAGGCTTGGAAAATCTATACCACAAGATGAAATCAATATGAAGGTCTTAAGTGCAGTACCATTTATCTACGAAGCCAAAGTTACTGCCTTGGAATCCTCACCACTTATTGATACTATGGATCACTTGTCTGTATTTGCTGAACTAGAGCAATTTGAAAGCAAGATAAATGGAAATCAGGTGGGAAGTTCAAGTGTCAAAGCTCCAACAGAAAAGATGAAGAATATGGCTCTTCATTCTAAAAACAGCAAGCCAATTGACTCTAATGATGAATCTGATTCAGATGAGGAACTTGCACTTATTTCAAAGAAGATCAAGAGGCTGATAGAAAAGAAGAACATGATGAAAAGGGAAAGAGGTGGCTACTACAACAACAAGAAAGGCTCAAAAGACTCTAAGGAGGAAACTTGTTTCGAATGTGGCAAGCCAGGTCATTATAAAAGGAACTGCTACAAACTGAAGTCAAAACAGCCTACTGTTTTCAAGGACAAGAAGAAATCAAAGGCTCTACTGACTTGGAGTGATGATGATTCTGATTCCAGTGATGACTCAAGTGAAGAGATGGTGAACTTAGCACTTGTTGGAATGGATGAAAAATATGGTCTAGGAAATTCAGAAGGAGAATATGCTGAAACTGATTCTGAAGAAGATGAGAGTGAGGTAAACTCTTTTAATGATTATATTTCTTCAGATGATACTTTGTTAGATTCACTAACCATGCAGGAACAAAATAGTGTTACAATTGAAGAACACATGGCACTAAAGGCTGAAATCAGCAAGCTGACTGATAAAAATGCCTATCTATCCAAAATGGTAAAAGATCTATTGCCAAAAATGGAAGAATGGGATTCAACTTCATTCAGTAAAGCTACAGAGATCAAGGAACTAACTACTAAGAACAGACATTTAGAGGCTAATGTCAAGCTACTCGAAAAGAGAAACAAGACATTGACTGAAGAAATCAAAGAGCTAAGGTCTGATGTCAAAACTAAAGCTAAAGCATTGGAATCATACAAAATGAAGGAATCTAGTCAAGCCGAATCCTCAAAAACTGCTGAAAAGAGAGTCCAGCAAGCTGAACTCCTCAAACAGCAAGCTGAAGTGATCACTCTCCTAGAAACAGAAGTTAAAGATCTCAAGAAGGGCATGGAAACTTTTGTTCAAGGTGAAGACACTTTAAAGACAATGATGAAGAAGGCAAAGGTCCCCTTAGTCAGAGAAGGAGTTGGCATGAATCTCAACAAAAAGGATAAGGTACTTAAATATGATGGAAGGAATGGCATTCCATACAATTATGCTATGCCTTGGAAGACATGCAACAAATGTGGTGGAAAAGGACATCTGGAAAAGAATTGTGTGGTTCAAGTATATCATAAGACGAAAACAGCATACCAGAATGGACCAGTCAGACAAACAGCATACCAGAATGCAAACAGCAGGCAACAAACATCATACCAGAATGCAAGTAGCAGGAGACAAACAGCTCACCAACAGAATGACATTAAGCAAAATCAGTCCCCAAAAGTGGTCCAAATGTGGATCAAGAAAATTGATTTAAATGCTTTATATATTCTTGCTACTAACCAACCTGGACCCAAACCTATATGGGTACCAAAACATTGAGGTATTTTTGTTTGTTTTGTAGATGTGCCTTGCTGCTAAGGTCAAGACAAAGCAATGGATCTTGGACAGTGGATGCACAAGACATATGTGTGGAGACAAATCTCAGTTTATTAATCTCAAAATGAAAAAGGGAGGAAGAGTGACAATTGGGAATAGCAAAACTCTTCAAATCCTTGGTACAGGTTCTATTGGTAATAGTATTATTTCTATTGATAAAGTTCAATATGTCAAAGGTCTTACTTATAATTTGCTTAGTGTCACTCAATTATTTGATGATGGACATCATGTTGAATTGGGTATTGATAAAGCTATTATTACTATTGGCACTAACAAAATCCCCCTAGTTGCTAGAAGGGAAGGAAATATATATGTATTAGACTTTGATATGCAGGAAACAGCATGCTGTTTGGCTGCAATGGATAATGACCCACATATTTGGCATAGAAGATTGGGACATGCACACATGGATTTGCTCAGAAAGTTATCAAGCAAGAAACTAGTGAGAGGGCTGCCCAAACTAAAGTATGTCAAAACAGAAGTATGTTCAGCTTGCCAGTTGGGAAAACAGCTTCGAAGTACTCACAAATCAAAGAAAATGGTATCTACTTCTAAACCCTTAGAGCTTCTGCATTTGGACTTATTTGGTCCAGAAGCTTACAAGAGTATTGGAGGTAAACAATATGGTTTTGTGATTGTAGATGATTATTCTAGATTTACATGGGTATTATTTCTTCGTACTAAAGATTGTGCTTTTGAAGAGTTTGAGAAACTAATCAAATTACTTGAGAACAAGTTGAATACAAGACTTGTAGGTATAAGAAGTGATAGAGGAGGTGAATTTCTCAACAAAGACTTCATTGCTTATTGTGAAGAAAGAGGAATTACACATGAATTTTCTGCACCAAGGACTCCACAACAAAATGGAGTGGTAGAAAGGAAGAACAGGTCACTACAAGAAACAGCAAGGACTCTATTGCAAGAAAGCAAGCTGCCTAGAAGTTTTTGGGCAGAAGCAGTGAATACAGCGTGCTATTTGTTGAACAGAATCATAATCAGGCCTATCTTGAACAAAACTCCGTATGAATTGTTGAGGAAAAAGAAGCCAAACATTGGTTACTTCAAAATCTTTGGCTCAAAGTGTTTTGTGCTCAAGACAATTGATAATGATGGTAAATTCGATGCTAAGTCTTATGAAGCTATTTTTCTTGGCTATTCTTTAACTAGTAGAGCATATAGAGTTTATAATTTAAATAAACATATAGTTGAAGAATCTATTGATGTTACTTTTCAAGAACCTAACAATGATCTGCCAAGAGATGAGGAAGAATTTGCAGGTGATAACATACAACCTCAAGTTGCTGGAAATCAGCAAGCCAACAATTCTGTTGAAACTGGAAGTCAGCAAGCCAAAAACACTACTGAGAATGGAAAACAGCAAGCTGGAACTGCAAATCAGCAAGCTGAAGTGGTCAGAATCACAACAAATGAAGAAATTGCTCAACATTCTCTACCAAAGGCTACAAGGACAGTAAAGAATCATCCTCCAGAACTTGTTATTGGAGATATCTCAGATGGAATCACAACAAGGAGAGGAAAAGCAAACTTTTGTGCTTATGCTGCCTTTTTAGCTCAAGAAGAACCCAAAAATATCAAGGAAGCACTAGAAGATGAAAATTGGATCATGGCAATGCAAGAGGAACTCAACCAATTCGAAAGATGTGATGTTTGGGAACTTGTAAAGCCACCAGAAGATGCTTCTATCATAGGAACAAAATGGGTGTTCAAGAACAAAGTGGATGAATTTGGAACAGTTACTCGAAATAAGGCAAGGCTCGTGGCTCAAGGCTATAATCAACAAGAAGGAATTGATTTTGAAGAAACATATGCACCTGTAGCTCGTTTAGAATCAATCAGAATGCTTCTTGCTTATGCATGCTACAAGAAATTCAAGTTATATCAAATGGACGTAAAAAGTGCATTCCTAAATGGCGTGCTGGATGAGGAAGTCTATGTCAAACAGCCTCCTGGATTCGAACATGAGAAGTTTCAAGACTATGTTTACAAGCTCAAGAAGGCATTATATGGTTTAAGGCAGGCCCCTAGAGCATGGTATGAGAGGCTTAGTAAGTTTCTTCTCAAAAATGGATTCATTCGAGGTAATATCGATCCAACATTATTTACAAAGCAAAATGGTAAAGATATTCTTGTTGTACAAATATATGTGGATGATATTGTATTTGGTGCTACTAATGAATCTATGTGTGAGTGGTTTTCTAAGTGCATGTACAATGAATTCGATATGAGCATGATGGGAGAACTTAACTATTTCTTGGGTCTCCAAATCAAGCAAACCAATGATGGTATTTATGTGCATCAATCAAAATACACAAAGAATCTGCTCAAAAGATTTGGTTATGAAGATGTCAAAGCAAAAACAACTCCTATGACTCAAAACAGCAAGCTGTTTGCAGATGAGAATGGTAAGGATGTGGATGTCAAAAGGTATAGAGGTATGATTGGAAGTTTATTATATTTAACTGCCTCAAGACCTGATATCATGTATAGTGTCTGTGTTTGTGCAAGGTTTCAATCTAACCCTAAAGAGTCTCACTTAAATGCGGTTAAAAGAATTTTTAAATACTTAAGTGGTACTATCAATCTTGGTTTGTTCTATCCTATCACAAATACTTTTGATCTCGTGGGGTATAGTGATGCAGATTATGCAGGGTCTCAGACTGATAGAAAAAGTACAAGTGGTGTTTGTACATTCCTTGGACAAAGCTTGGTTTCATGGCAAAGCAAAAAGCAAGCTTCTGTGGCTCTATCAACGGCTGAAGGGGAGTATCTAGCAGCTGGTAGCTGTTGCTCTCAAATTTTATGGATGATTCAGACTCTAAGGGATTTCAATATCAAGTGTGGCAAAATTCCAATATTTTGTGACAACACGAGTGCTATAAATATCTCAAAGAATCCTGTGAATCACTCAAGAACGAAGCATATTGACGTTCGTCACCATTTCTTAAGAGATAATGCAGCAAAAGGGAAGATTGAGTTGGTATTTGTTTCAACTGAAGTTCAACTAGCAGATATCTTCACAAAGCCATTGGCTGAAGAAAGATTTGCAGCTATTCGAATGGAACTTGGCATGTGTACTGTGTAGTCAGCAAGCTGACAAGCACAGAATGGGTAACATTGGCTTACCATTTGTATCTGAAATGCTTATATGCCATTATCATGATTTGAGTTTTTATTTCTCTATGCTTATTCCAGACCTGGACTAATATTCTTTTTGTTAGATTTTTGATGGATTAAGGGGGAGAAATTTAGGAGTACTTAATTGCTTGTTTGGTCAAGATATTCGATGTGGATATGATTAATTATGCTTGTTTATCTTGAATCAGTTTTATATCAAAATGTACTAATATGCAGGGATTTAGGGGGAGTTCTTATTTCTCCTAAATATTGTGTAATCATCAAAAAGGGGGAGATTGATACTCCTATGGTTTTGATGATCACTTTCAGCAAGCTATTTGCTTGTTATTTGATATAAAACATTGTGTTATGGTTGTACTAACTTGGTTTTGCAGGGTATATTAAGTGTACTGATTATATACAAACAGCAAGCTATCTGGTGCTACAACAGAGTCAGTCCAGCAAGCCATTTCACACTGACAGACTCAAACAGCAAGCCATTTGCAGACTGCCAGAATCCTGAAGATTTTTATCAAGACAAATTCTCATGGATGTAATTCAGGAAATATATTGTGAGGACTATTTATTAGATAATACGTACACAATATATTATAGAGCTCAAAATCTTTTCAAATATCCTTATTTAAATTATTTTATAAAACTTATAGGAGTTTCCTTATTTAAAAGATTTTCTTCTACAAAATCTCCTATACGCGTTTTATATCTATACAAAACAGAAGGGTTATGTTTTCTACGATCTCTTTCTTCCAAACCCTCTGTCAAACGTTCACAAGAACGTTGGTAAAATCTCTAACCAATTGAACGTTGGAAATTGATTTCTTATAGTTCGAATAATTGGTGATTGATTTTCCGAACGTTGGTTGTGAGACTATAAATATTTTGTTCTTGTGTTCATTCGTGAACAACACTTCAGAGAAATATATTCAAGCACACAAGATTTCAAACAACTCAGTTTTTCATTGCTATATCTTTAATTCTTTCGAGCTCTTAGTATATTGATACGTGCTATTCTTAAAGAGTTCATAGTTTGAGTTGTATTCCTTATTGATTGTATTGTTCAAGTTGTAAGGATTAGTTGTTGGTCAGTTTGGCAAGGGAACTAGGGTTTGGTGAACGTTGCTAGAGAAGTATACTTGGGAAGTATAGCTTAGAGAGCAAGTTCAGAAACAGGAGTTCAGCACGCCATTTGTCAACAACTGGGTATTAAGGGAGATATATTGTTGTATCTTGTAATTGGCTTATTTCAGTGATCAATAATATATTCTCTTACCAAGTTGGTAAGGGACCAGGACGTAGACCATAGGGGTTAGGGGTCGAACCTGGCTAAAAGTCTTGGTGTTCTTTATTTTCTGCACTTTACTTACTGCTTACCATTTCTGCATTGCTTACTGTTTGTGCACCTTATCTTATTTACTGTCATTGCACTCAGCATACTGTTTGTATTCAGTTTACCATTTATCGTGTTATCTGTACTGATTATCTGTGCATTCAGCATACCATTTGTCTCTGCATAAAACGAAATCAGTAAGCTGTTTCTGGTAATTCTTAAAATCAGTTTTAGTTATACATAGTTAGCCATTTACACCTATTCACCCCCCTCTAGGTGTGCATTTTCATTACATGTGTTAACTTTGTTGTTTTTTCAAGTTGTGTTAATTACATGGGTTCTCATCTTGTTGTTAAAGGTTTAAAACTTGAGTTGTGCATCTTTTAGAGTGTATTATTGTTCAGTAGTTTGTTTCTTTAGATAACAAGTTAACAAGTACATTAACAAGTTAATGTTGTAATGAGGTGTTATGTTCCTTATTGACGTGTTGTGTTCTTTTTTCAAATAATTTATGTAGAAAATGGATGTTGAAGGAGAGAAATGGATAAAGCTTCCTAAGTATAGTGATAAATATAGGAAGGGGGTGGCAGATTTTGTTACCAAAGCATTTTGTAAATATGCCATAGGAACAGAGTTGACGTGCCCCTGTAAAATATGTAGAAATCATTTCTGGAGTGATGCCAGGGGTATAAATGAGCATCTCGTATGCAATGGTCTTTGTCCCCATTATGTTGAATGGATTTACGAGGTCTCAACCCTTAAGATAGATAGCATTGCTGATGAGATGGATATTGATATAGGTTTGGGTTTAGGATATGACTTCGAGGCGATGGTAAAAAATGCATTTGGAATTGGTAATTATGCTAGTGAACATGTAGTTAGAAAGGGATTGAATGATGATGCTAGGAATTTTTATAGGCATGTTAAGGAGGGTGGGCTGCCTTTATATCCCGAGTCTAAAAAATTTACTCGATTAAGTTTCATAGTTAGGCTTTACCAACTAAAGTGCATTCATGGATTTACCGAGTCGGCATTTAGCGATTTACTTGGGTTAATAAAGGAGGCTTTTCCCAATGTAAATCTGCCATCAACTTTTAGTGTTGCAAAGGGTATGATTAAAGACTTGGGTCTTGATTACCAAAAAATACATGCATGTCCAAATGACTGCATGCTATTTTGGGCTGAAAATGAGAGCTTGGAAATTTGTAAAAAGTGTGGAACATCAAGGTGGAAAGAAGTTAAAGATAAGAATAAGTCTAATGTGAACTTAAATTTGTCGAATGAACCTAAAATCGCAGCAAAAGTGATGAGATATTTTCCTTTAAAGCCAAGGCTGCAAAGGATGTTCTTAACTTTTGATTTTTCTAACTCAATGACATGGCATGCTTTAGCACGAAAGAAGGATGGCAAGTTGGGGCATCCGGCTGATGGCCAGGGTTGGAAGTCAATGGATACCAAATATCCGGAATTCGGGGCAGAAATGCGAAATGTTAGGTTAGGTTTAGCTGCTGACGGATTTAATCCTTATCGCGCAATGAACATTTCTCACAGCACCTGGCCAGTTGTGCTAGTAAATTACAACCTTCCCCCTTGGTTAATCATGAAACAAGAAAATCTAATTCTTTCAACCTTAATCCCTGGCCCTGTTTATCCTGGTAATGAAATCGACATTTATATGCAACCGTTAATTGGGGAGTTAAAAGAATTATGGGATGTTGGGATAGAAACTTATGATGCAAGGGTAGACAACACATTTAAGCTACACGCAAGTCTCTTATGGACGATAAGTGACTTTCCGGGATATGCGCTTTTATCGGGTTGGAGCACGAAAGGTAAACTAGCCTGTCCGTCATGCCACTACGAGACCTCATCAACATATCTGAAACATAGTAGGAAGGTGGTCTATTTAAACCATAGAAAATTTCTTCCTCCTGACCATAAGTGGAGGTCTGATAGGCGGAGATTTAATGGAGATGTGGAAATGCTAGGAGCTCCTGAAATGTTAACTGGAGAGGAGGTTGAGGAACTGTTGCGTGGCTATGAGAACGACTTCGGGAAGCAACAGACGAAGCAGAGGTGTTCTTCATCAGATTGCCCTTGGAAGAAGAAGTCCATCTTTTTTGAACTACCATATTGGAGTAGTAATATGGTTAGGCATAACCTTGATGTTATGCATATTGAGAAGAACATTTGCGATAACCATGGCTCATCGTTACATATTATGCAATTGCGACAACGTGGAAATTGAAAAGCTTAAAGAGTAAGTTCTTCTGTACACAAAAATTTTTGATACACATTTTATAGAACTGTAAACCATCATAATTTTGTGCTATTATGATTGCAGTGAACACCGTATGTTGATTGAAAAAGATGCAAAGGTAAAGAGATATAAATGAGAACGAACGCATACAACTGAATTTCACAAGTGGTTAAAAGAGGTGGTTCAAAACAAAAATGACATTTCAGTGGAATTGTCCTCCTTGGCAAGAGGGCCTCAACGTGTAGCTTAGAAATTTACGGGTTATGTTGTGAATGGATATAGATTTCACACCAAGCGCAGAGATAGTAGATGTACTACACAAAATAGTGGTGTCTTTCTCACTGCCTTAACCACGAGTTTCGCGAGTGCAAAAGACCAAAATCCAGTAGTTGGGGATGTAGGTTACTATGGTGCAATTGAGGAAATCATTGAGGTTGACTACTGGGGTGCATTGGCTGTGGTATTATTCAGGTGTTGTTGGTATCAAAAAGAAAAGGATGATCATGGGTTAACAAGAGTGAACTTTAATAGATTATGTCAAAGAGATGATCCGTTCGTTTTAGCTACACAAGTACAGCAAGTCTTCTATATAGAAGATCCTACTGAAAAACATGTGCATTTTGTTGTTACTAAATTTCCGAAAGACCAGTATTCTGAAGTAGAAGATATCAGTGCTACAGGTTTTGTGTCGCGAGGACAAATACTTGCTCATGATATCAACAATTGGTGCAGAGATGACGTTTCGATAAAACAAATCCCCGTTACACCTGATGAGGAGCTGGATAATAATGAAATCTGATAAACAACGAATTTATTTGCTTTTCATAGTTGTGCTAGTTTCCAGTTTTTATTTATGTAATTGGTACTTGAAAACCATGTTTTTATTGTATTTAGTTCATTGTGTTGTAACTGCATATTGGTTTATTTTTAATGCTTTTTTTTTTAATTTGGTTCATTTTTAGTGCTTTCTTTATTATTTGCTGACTTGAATGTATGTTTTTCTTTATTACTGTGCACATTTCCTTTGCTAACTTTTTTTTTCTTATTTGCTTTTTTTCAGGATGGCGGGAAAAGATTACATTATCAATTTTTTTCACAAGGGACAGTTCAAAAAAACACAATATGTAGGTGGGACATGTACTGAGATTCCGGAATATGTTGATTCTGTCAGATTCTCGTACACGGTGGTGATGGAGTACGTGAAGGATGATCTGAAATACAAAGAAATAGGTGGTCTTTATGTGAAGAATGTGCCAAGTGGTTGGAAACTTATTGATAGTGATAAGTCTTTACAAGAGTTTGTAAAGACAATTGAAGGAGAGAAATTGGACTTTTATGTTGATGATGTAGTTGACAACCGTATAGAGCCAAAGGCACCGATGCAGCCACATGTGATCGTACGACCAAGAACTCAATTTTTTGAAGGTAATACATTTGTGTTGAGTTGCATTCATTGTTTTTGTTTATTACTTGACATGTAGATAGTGGTGTTAAACTGATTTTACATCCAATCATTGCATCAACAGGTTTACAAGCAAAGCGTAAGTTTGTGACAATAGACGGGCTGCAAAAGCAAAGAACAAATCGTCGATTGGTTCTTGAAAAGTCAGCTACTGATCATCCTGAAGCTGAGGCTAAACAGACAAACTCAAAACAAGTGCTTCCAAAGGTAATTAATTCAAGTCTTCTGTGTTGTTACCCATTTCTAATATACCTTGGGTCTCATTTAAGATTTTTATACATCTTTTTCATATCAGATAACAGAGTATGAGAAGCGACGGTTGGTGAAGGTATTAGAAAATAAACAGAAGGTGAAAGAGTTGGGAATAAAAACTCATGCTGATGGTCTTAATATGGGCATTGTCAAGAAAAAAGTTAATGCGGGTGATGAACTGGAATTTGATGGGGAGTACGTTCCTGGAGAAGATAGTTGCGAAGAAGAAGACGTAGAAAACGATTTGATGAAAGAAACTAGAAAAAAACAAGTGCTCAAGCTGAAAGAAAAAAAGGTGAAGAAGGTGACCACTCCTGTTCGCAGACCGATAACACGCTCAAGGGCCGTAGGTCCTTCATCTTCACAGGTATAAGTATATTAATTTTGTTTGTGTTAATAACTGTTTAGCAACTCTTTTTATACTAATTTTATTTGTGTTAATAATTTTTAGCAGTCTGAATACTCACCCCATCCTGAAACTCGGAAATCAACCCCTCCCGTAACTGAACCATCAACCCCTGTTTTACCACCTCCCCCTCCCTTGCCTAAAGTTATAGCACCAACCTTTCCTGAGAAAGTGGCACCAGCCAAAAAGTTGACCAATCAAGGAATTGGTTCAATGGAGGCTTATTTGATAATGAAAGATCGTGAGAAAATAGTACAAAAGGAAATTGTAGTGGATGATGGTGGTCAGACAGTTCATTCACAAACTCATGAGGAAAGACAAATTCCAACTGGTAATTGTAGTTTTTACTAATATTGTCTTAAAGAGGAAATTGGGTTTGTTTAGTACTTGAAGTTTTTTTTACTAATTTAGGTACAGAAAAAAAAAGGAAGCATAGAGGACCTACATTAATGAATGCTGTGTACACGAGGAGGGCTGATGAAAAGAAAATTATTAAGCTGAACATCGAGTTGCAGGCCGTGGCTGATGATGACAAGGTCTTGTCTGAATTCAGGGACTTTTTGGGGACATTGGGTAGGCAGTCTGTCCTACTTGATTGCATAAACTGGCATAGATTTCCTCAACAACAAAAGGAGGAGCTATGGACTTTTGTGAAGGTAAAACCAAAATGATATAGTCTATGACTTTAATTATAGACTCCAGGTTATCATATGTGTAGAATACTTATTGACTGCAGGTTTATAGTATGTCCATGAGATGCAAATGGCACCTAATAATTTTAACTAATTTAATTAGACTAAATATGAGATTCCCGAGGAAGGAAGAACGTACACATTGCGGACTATTGGTGCTGCGTGGAGGCAGCATAAAAGCCGGGTTAAGAACGAACATTATAAACCATATAATAATGATGAGGACAGGCTAAAAAACAAGCCCAATGTCATTCCAGTGGAAGAATTCAAGGTGCTGCTTAAATACTGGGGGGATGCAGAAGTTCAGGTATATACATTTTTATTAAGATCAGTTGGCTAGAACTTCACCTTATTGCAATTTAATTTTGAAAATTTGTTGGAAGTTGAATATTTTTATTAAGATCAGTTAGCTAGAACTTCACCTTGTTGTACTTTATTGAATGGTTAGGAGTGAGCTAAGAAAAATGCAGAAAATCGTAAGTTGATTGTAGAGACACACACAGCGGGGCGTCAAAGTTTTGCGCAAATTGGTGAGAAAATAGTATGTCCACACTTACATATTTTCTTTTGTTATGTGTTTATAAATCCACACTTACAGATTTTCTTGCATTATATTGGTTTAACAATTATCCCATTTCTTGCATTTTCTTCACAGAAAGCCGAAAAGAAAATCAATCCTGAAGAACTAGCTCCGAAAGATGATATTTATGTAAAAACCCGTAAACGGAAGCCAGGCCGACAATACAAGGTATTGATGCAATTAATTAAGTATTTCAGTCCTTTGCATTTTTAAAAGATTATGTATTTCACTTGGCAAAAAAAAAAGATTATGTATTTCAATCATTTTCAGTATTAATGTGTTTTTATTTTTGTTGAATCATGTTTATTGGTAGACTCCAAATGTTGAAGATGGCAGTGGTGAGCAGATTAAAAAACCAAAACATGGTCCCAATTGGCTTTTGGGTAGATCAGGCAAATGTAGAAAAACAAAGCAAGCTCAGCAACAGAAACTTGTTAGCCTTGGTACTCCTACTGATACGAATGATTTGAAAAAGACGATAAGGGAAGAAATCATGTCTGAGATGCAAGAGATGGTCGACAGAAAGGTGTCTGAAAAAATGACTAAGGTAATAGTCAAACTGGGGAAATCAATCCAGATTTCAAACACCTAGATCTTGAAGAATTATGTGCTAGCAGTGGTGATGAAAGTGAGGACAACAATGTCCAAGAGGATGATGATAGCGAGGATGGCAATCACGGGGATGATCTGAACAAAAATCACGATGATTGATGATCAGTAATTTTAAAAATTATGCATGTGTGCTTACTTTTGGTAGCTTGGTACTTTAATAGTAATGACCAAGTTTTATTTAGATATTGGTGTGTAAGTCGGCTATGTATTTCGACTTTGGATTTATGTAATTTCGACATATATTCTGTTGGATTTACTATCTTATGGTATAAGCCGATTTTGTTTGGGTTTTATGGTATATTTTGTTGAATGGGAAATGTGATTCTGGTTTGATATCTTTTGCATTGGTTTATTGATTATTCAAATAGGATATTGCAAATTGAACTAAAAAAAGTGTTGCAATAAATATAAAAATGTATTACAATAGAAACAGAAGTGTTGCATATAAATGTTGCTAAAAAAACAAAAAGCATTACAATAGGGGATGAAATGTTACATAACAATGTTGCAATAAATTGAGTGTGTAACAGTTTTAACGAAATTATGTTACAAAATGGTGTTGCAATAGTCTATTGCAACATCATAAAAGTGTCACTAAACATGAAAAAAGTGTTGCACTAAAGGGGATATTGTAATACATAAAAAATGTTGCAATAAGTAGGTAAAACGTTGCTATAGGGGTCTATTGCCACGGCAGCAGATGCAACGCTGAATTTTGGCAAAAGCGTTGCAAAAACCTCTATTGTAACACATTTGGGGTCTAATATTACACATTTTTGGCGTTGCAATAGCCCATATTTCTTGTAGTGATATCTGATCGGACAACACGAAACAAGTATACGCTACTTCTCAGTATACGAATACCAAACTAAACATACATCCACAAAAGAGATAGAAGATGAATAGACACCAATTATGCTTAGACCCTATATCTCTATAGAATTTGAAAACATAACGGTTGAAGAACAAGTTATCCATATAGATCACATAGGGCAGCATAATATCTCTATTTACGCTACAAATCATGATGTTAAAACACCAACCTATCCTATGCTAGCATGGCAAGTTCTAAATCTCAAGATCCACTCTCGCTTCACAAGAGATTAACAAATTAGATGTTAGCTACGCATCTAAATACATGAAGCACAACCATACGAGGATATCAACACTACAAGAAAATAGTCAATAGACATCACACTTTAGACATCGGTCGTAAATGCCGCTGATGTTAAAAGTTGTAATAACATCATCCCGCATTAAACTGATGTCTTTGTTGTTCGTAGACATCACTATTTTTAAAACTGATGTCTAAAGTCACTCTTTAAAAAATGAAAAAACGCGCCTTTATTTTGTTTTCCCCCTTAACGAAAATTTCACCCCCTAAAACAAAATTTTCCACCCTTAACCAAATATTCTCCCCGCCCATACACAATTATTGAACCTCAGACAAATTAAAAACAAAACAAAATCTAATTTAACAAAACTCTCACCTCGACTGAACCCCTCTCTCTCTCGATGAACCCCTCTCTCTCTCGACTAAAACTCTCTCTCTCAACTGAAATTTCTCTCTCGTTTTTCACTACCATAACTCACCTCCACCCTCTACTCACCTCCGTCCGGCCTCACCTCTTCTCTACTCACCTCCGTCCAGCCTCAGATCTGCTCACGCGTCTCTACCCAAATTGGTAAGCTTTAAATTTGTCTTCACTGCACGAATAGGGTCTCCTCTACTATGTCTAGGGTTTTATCTACTGAAATTCCATGGATATATAACCTTTAATTTGGGGGTTTTTTTAAATCAAAACCCTAATTTCTTAAATTGGGGTTTTTTAAATCAAAACCCTAATTTCTTAAATTTGGTGTTTCCATTTACTTGGATGTATTTGTTATACCATTATTATTTTTATTTTCACAGGAGCTCTGTCACTTGGTTTTGATCTTGGCTGTTATTTAAGGTAATTTATCATTTTTCATTTGAATTTCTCAAATGTGTTATATTTTATGATTATTTGTAATTTCTTATCTGAATGTGAGTTTTGCTCATTTACATATCTTCGGCTTCATTTTACTTGAATGCGTCTCTGGATCTTTGTCACATGCAACTATTAAGTTTGATTCAAAAGCCAAATTTGAGTAATTCTTGGCATGGTTTGTATTGATTCAAGTATATTGGATGCAGGGTATGGGTGATTTTCTAAATGAAATGCCAGCTATGATGAGCCAGAGCCAGTCTAATGTAAGTCTCTGTCCTATGCTGGTAGTAGAAGTATTATATTGTAAATGTACTCTACGTTGTATAGTATTTATACTTGTATAGCAAAATTTATTGTTGATATATGGTAAATGTGTGGACCAATCTACTTACTATACCTAATTATGAATATAATCTGTTATGAAGTTCGTAACATCCTTTTGTAAGATTGAAAATAATGAATACGGCTGAATTAATTTGTTAATTCTTCTTAAACCTGTAAGTCCAGATAATGCCTATTTGGCTATTTGTAATGGTATAGATTTTGATGGTCAATTTATTTTCAATTTAATGAGTTTACTATAGCTTTCCCCTTTCTTTTTATACAGGGACGTTCAGTGGATCTGTTTGTTGTAAATTCGTTCGGATCTGCATTTCAGGTTGGTGGTAACATGTGCAGTTTTTGTTCCTCTAGAAACTTGTATATCCCCTCAAGTTATGGCTTGTGCATGTCCCTTACGTTCGTAGTTAAAGCGTATGATATGTTTGAAGAATATTTTTTTTTTGATGCAGGCACTTTTTATCTGCCTCCTGCTACCTTTAATTTAAAAAATGTGGGGTATTCCATTCAGTCAATTGCCAAACTATCTTATGGATGGCGCTGCATGTTTTTTAAATATTGGCACTATATCAGGTAGTACATCATTTTCATGTTTCTGAACTTATGCTGGATAAACTAGTTCTCTTCATTTAATGTTAGTGTTCTTATAGCAAGTCCAGTTCTGGTGCTAAAATGGCTATAGCCTTTGCTATTTTTCGGCACAAAGTGTGACATTTGGTGCTAAAATATAACATGTGATCTAGTTCTAATGTCAAAATGGCTATAGCTATTGCTCTGTTTAAGTTTAAACTCATTCACCAATGATATTTCCCTCCTTTCATATCATAAGATGATGTGGCAAAGATAGCTATAGCTATCTTTGGTTCTAAATATAGAACCTATCATCCATTATGCATCTTTCCAATTAAGTATAGCTATGCATTGATTAATTATTTTAAAAATCTAGTTTTATTATTATATTTATAGGTGTTTGATCAGGTATAGCTCTCCATTGGACTTGCTCTCGCAGGTTGTGGTCTGGGAGCACAAATATGTTGGTCGGCTTAAGACCTTAATATTAAACTATTAAAATAGGACCATTTAATTGAAAATATTGAAATATAGTGAAAATTTATGGACTGAAATATATGAGTTCTGTGGAGTACCAATTATATTAGACTAAAACATATTATTCTGCAGTCATGTTCTGCTTGCGGAACATATCTTTTGGAACGTAGATTGTACTACAAGTACTCCAGTATATTCGGTACTCCATAGAACTTTTCTCATATATATCAGCTAACATCGAAAATGATTAATTATTCTGTGGCAATTGGCCTGAACATGTTGCCATGGTTCAAGGGGAGACTTTTGTCAACTTAGAAGACTATATGTGATCTATTTAGACTGTTTTCAGTCAAAATAAACATTGCTAGTCTGTCAAAAATATAATGTCATATACTTGAATATGTAGCTCTTATATTACTTGAGATATTTAAGGTTTTGATTTTGAGTTAATCTCTCTTGGATGACCACAGGATGTGATGGCGCCCCATTGCTACCTCTTTTGTTTATTGCTGTTAACATGGGATTCAACATATCATTGTTGCATCTTCTGAAAATTTCTATGGCTGTGGTCTCTTGCCTTGCATCCACATTTTCAGGCAAGTTCCCTTTGGTCCCAACTGAAGCTAAAGATCGTAAATGAATCATCGTTTAAGAAAATGGATTTTGTACAGGGGCATGAGTTACCTGGAAACAGTCTATTAATAGTTAGAAAATCCTTTTTGTTCTTGGAAAAAGGAGTATATATGTTTTTTAAGAGAAGTTCTCAGGTATTACCGAGTATGCATATCCTTTGTACTTAGTACAGGTTGCTTTCCTCATTTGGCTTTTTTCTTGGTCAACCCTTGGTACTCATTTAGATTTGAAACTAACTAATTAAAGTATACGTTGTTATACTAGAATCTAATTCAATTGAGAGGCACAAGGTATGTTAAGATGAACTGATGATTGGTGTTTTCAATGTAGTTCCAATATCTGTGTTTCTATTTACATTGCCACTACCATATCTCGGTGTTGCATCCTCCCTCCCATCAGGCTTTGTAGCAGGTGTCCTTGTCCTTGTCGCAGGGATGCTAATTTATGCTTGGACCCCTTCACCAAATACCCCTAATGTTTCAACACTCAACTTGGGGTAAGGCATCTTCATGAAAGTTGGTTAACATAATGGTATCTGTAGAGTAGAAAGGGATTGATGAATAATGTTGTAACATGCAACTGTTGTAACTTTGTTCTCCTTATGAAATAATTGTCAGTTGGGTGTCATAATAATTGGTCTTTCCAAAAGTGGTTAAATGTACGCATTAACGATGTCTTCTGGTTGCTGATCTTATCTATTGAGATCTTTTGTTGCTGGCCTTTGATACTGTGATGAATTGAATCCACAAACTGCTAAACCCCTGACCTCTGCTTCTAATACTTCTATACTTGGTCAATGTTGGGATAGAAAAGAGATCTAGGTTTAGGAATCTATACTCTTTATTATATATACTTTTATCATTCCATTCTCTACAAGTACATTGTACATATCTAAATAATATTTATTAATTTTATTTATTTTCAATAATTCATTAATATTAATATTTTAATATTAGTTCGTGTGGGTATCAGCTAGTAAGAAAGAATGTGAACTCTCAAGTATTGCGGAGTACTAGCTTACGTCCGTTCAAATGCAATGCATGAACTTTAATATTTTAATTATTAGGGAGGTTATGATGGTTTAGTTGTCCTAGCATATCCCACATATTAAAAAAATAGCACCGGAAAATAGAAAAAGGGTAGGTAGTAATATACACTACTTCTGAATCATACAATTAAAATAAAATTACAACAAAATAAAACACATTCAATACCAATATTCAAATATTTTGTACCATGCCAAAGATAAAATAACTCAATTAGTAATGCAGATATTATTTTTTGTTTTCCAAATGGTATACTGCATATTGTTGGTAATAACTCTATGCAGCTGGTACTGGTGCTACATGTATATCATGTGAAATATTAATTATTTGACAACGCCTCGTTTTACTATTTTTGCTATGAAAACCTTATGACAAAATATAATAAATTTCAGGTAATTGTGGCGGCAATTATAAAGAGAAATGAAGAAAATCCATCTGATCCCCAGTTGCTCCATGGAATAGAAGGCAAGATAGCAGTTGCAAATGCTACTACAGCATATGATGTTGGCCATCCTCAGTACACAAATAGATTTCGGTAATATTCTACACACTAGATTGGCAAGAGAAGCAGTTCACAAGAGAAGTGACCCTTTTGAGTCGTCTCCACCACCAAAATGTCATAAAGGTAATGGCTTATTTTCACTTCCTTTGATGCTTATTATCCCCATATTTTGTACGAGTCCAGCAGCAGCTAATAGTTCTTAAAGGGAACATGGCAGTACTAGGAAAAGAAGCATCAGCTGCATTGGCCGCTGTTGAGTCCCAGCAGCAAAGACTGACATTCCAAAGGCTTGTTGCACTGGTAAGTCTGCAATTTATTATCTTGAAGGGTTTTAATGCATATATAATAATTTGCAATGATTATTTTATTTTTTTAGATTGAAGGAGAACTGGCTTATCATGAGAGGGTAGCTGCAATTCTTCGTGAAATTGAAACTGAGGTGTGTGACTGTTTTTATCTGTATCCATTAGAAAAAATCAGGTACATTAGTTACCATCTAAATCTGCCATATTGTTTGAATTCTGGTGCAGATTGTCTCAGAGAAACAGCGGAAAGAGTCTGCTCCTCCTGTAATTGTAGCTAATCTCTTCTCCGGAAAAACGAAGTACTTTTTGGCTGAGGTATCTTCAAAAGCACAATATTTTTTTCCTTTTTGATAGAAATTGTTGACCAGCAGGATATGTTTGCATCTAGATTGGGTATTGTTTTTTTCTCAACTCTTCCCCTCTCCAGTGTCTTTAAGTAGCACATAAATTGTTGACCATCAGGATATGTTTGCAGCTGATGCTTCTTTTCCTAGTGCTATGGTAATCATTATGTTTTCTCAATTGGTAGTGTATAATTATTCGCAGAAGATAGTTAATTTATCTCATTGTCTTTTGCACATAAAAAGTTTATCTATACCTTTGATTGGTGCGATTGTACAACTCATTCCCGTTAATGTGGTTTGTGTATTTTGAATTTACGGATGATCTAAATCCAGGATTTGGGTGCAACCTACACAACGAAAAAATTGCATAACAATAATTAAAAATACTAGTTGATAACCCGTCCAAAGCACGGACCGAGTTTTTTTTTTTTTGAAATTTCTCATTTTTCTTTATTTTTTATTGGCGTTACAATTTTAGATTTTATCATTTTATATCATCTATTAATAATAATATTAATTTTTTGTTTTTCTGTATTATTAAATATGAAATATTACATTATTTGATATTTCTTTTATAAATTGGATATTCTATTTGTTAGTTTAATGCGAAACTGAGTGGATTTTCACAATCAATTGAAGGTAATTCCTGGGGTCCCAAAAAATAAAGAAAAGTACAATCCTGCTACATGGATGCTAGAAGTGAGTTCAGTTGCTGCAGAGCGTTGGGATGGATTTTGCCGAGCACTATAGATCATCAGCCCTGCATCAGTAAGTCAAGAATTAAATAAGCATGAGTTATGTGTTGAGGGGGGTGTAGTGTATGTATCCCGTGGAACTGATTCGTGTTTTTATAAACAGAAGGAACCAGGCTTTAGTGAAGGAGTTGAGCATCCCACCTTCAGGGGCGAGAGACCTTTATTTCGATATAGAGTATTCCCAGCCAACATGGGGGCAATTTAAATCATGCTTATGGAAACAATGGCTGAGTTATGTAATTTACTTGGCAATTTACATGTAGTCATGTTTACTTGTTTTGGATTTGGTACATTGGATATGTAGTTTATGTAATTTGGATGTTGATGACATTGATTTTTATTTTGTCAATAGCCACATAATGACAATTGTCACATCTATTATTAGCAAATAAAGTGATTTTACCAAATGTCTAAAACAAAGATATACATCACATTTTTTCTACAATGTCCGATGTCTAAAAAACAAATAAAAATCACTTTTCAGTTGTAAAATCTGATGTCTAAGAGATACATATAAATGAGTTTTTTCAGAAAGAACTGATGTTTATACCTACATTAGACATCAATATAGGATGACAAAAACTGATGTTAATAAGAACATTAGACATCAGTCTAGGATGATGTCTAAGGTCACTATACACATCGGGTTTTTTTATAAAGAAACTGATGTTAATAAGAACATTAGACATCAGTCTAGGATGATGTCTAAGATAACTATAGACATCTTTTTCAAAGAAAGGAAGTGATGTGTATGTGAAATATAACTTAGTTTATTATATGTTTTCTAGAATATAAGGCATGCAAGTTGTTTATAAAATTAATTATATGTAACCTATTTTGTAGAACAACTGATGTGTATTGAAGTAAATACCGATGTCTATGTTAGTACAGACATCAGTTTCTGACCGATGTCTAGAATAGACATCTCCGACCTAGACATCACATGCAAAATAACATAGACATCGGCCATAAACTGATGTCTATTGACCCTTTTCTTGTATATACATCACACACAGATCTGTAAAGCATCAAGATACTAAAGCTCCATAAATAAATCCGTTAGAATCCCATGACAACAATTAGTTCATAAACGAACCTCTTGTCATCATGGGATCTGATGAAACCATGATAAAAACAAAGTATGAAAAGATACAAATAAACCTAAGTAATTGATATGTAATTGTGTCTTAGATGATGATTTTGATGTCCCCCAAGGTGTGTATTTATAGCCCCAAGTTTGCCTCTCCATCAAGCAATTGCCATCTATGAGTTGGAATAGAATTGGTAGAGAATTCCATGTTTAACTCGGTTTCTGGAAATTCTGGAAACTTTCTATCGGCTACCAGCGCGCCCGCGCGCTCTCCTAGCACAATTCCAGCGCGCCCGCGCTGCTCAAATCAATTCTGCTTTTCCACGCGCGCCTGCGCTCACTTCCTTTGTAATCCAGGCGCGGTCGCGCTGAGACTACTGCTACACATACTGATTTTCCCTCCTTGGCTGATTTCTTGTCTATTTCCATTGCAACTCTCGGCACTTGTTCCTATGACTTTGAAAACACCATATAATCGCTAAAACTCCATACCTGCACCTAGAAATATACCCTGCACAATTCTCACAAAAACTCGTTAAAACACACGAATACTTGAGACCAAAACACCAATTTAAGCCGAAATGGAATGATCCAAGTGGATATAAAATCCACTTATCACACCCCCAAACTTAAACCGATGCTTGTCCTTAAGCATAAACAATTACAACTATTTACAACTAACTAGTACCACTTCCGTAGGTGATCACGGTTGCATTTGGCATATGCAACAAGCCCTTTAAACCCCTAGGCAGCCCTAGTGGACGAGTAAGGTCTCGTGAGGGCCTATAGTGAATGTACCCACAAAATCCATATAACCTAATGCAATGCAATGTATGAATGCAACTAATATGAAAATGCAAATAATCTAGTACTAATCTCCTACTATACCTTCAAATCCTCTCATGCCATATCAACTTAAGAATCAAAGTAAATACGCAATGTCTTGGTGTCGAAAGTGCAAGTATTCACATAGTCTACTCAATGAACATGCATAACTTCTCAAAAGCCCATGTCAAATGTAAGAATAAGTTAGTAAACATGCTAAGCTTACAAGAGTACATCTTTGAGACAAAACTCGGGATCTCATACGCAAAAACAAGTAAACACTCACAAAAGAATACTCTCTCAAGAACAAGGGTAAGTGTATCACTCAATTCCAACAAAATCATAAGCATGCTTGACATTTGGTATCAATCTAACTCTTAACACAACATACATCAATGACGATAATCAAAAGGTCTTTATTTTGGTTGTAACGGGGCTAGGGACAAGGTATGTCAAATAAGCCAAAATAGGTGAAGTGTCAAAAGCTAGTAAGTACCATAAAAAAATTATACACAATACCAACATAATTTTTCTATTTTTCTTCCAACAAAAACAATCAACTCGTCGACTAAAGTAGGATCACAACAAACACAAACATGCTCTCATAATTTTTTTTTCTTTTTTTTTTCTCTTTTTTTTTTCTCTTTTTTTTCTCTTTTTTTTTTCTTTTCTTTTTTTTTTCTTCGAGAGCTAAATATAACACAAACAATAATATAAACAATAACAACGATCCCACAATTTTATTACACATGCCGACTATCAAGTAAACAAACCCAATTTTCAATATTTCCCCCAAAAGTAAGACCAACAATAAACCCCTCCTTGCACACCTTATTACTCCCTTAAGCACTCTACTAGCCTTTGACAATATGGGTTCAAATTAATGTATGGCAAATACAAGAAAAAGGTCTAGGCAAGTAGTGTGGTATGTCACCGAAAAATAGGATTAAGCTCAACGGGTTAACTAATTGATCATGTAAACATGGTATGGTAATATGGGAAAATATACGGTTATTCCTATTGCCTTTATCATTTTAATCGTCAAATAATGTCATGCGTTTCAAGAAAGACCTCAAACAACTGCTAGCAATGCAAACAATCCGTGGACACTCAAGCAAACGAATAAATTGCAATATGCAATAATGCTCAAAAGCTCACTTGGTGGAAAAACATACTCAATCCCAAGCAAAAAAATCTCTCTAACGCACCGACTTGTATTCAAAGCATGCAAACTAAATCAACTTGCAAATATTCATGTCCTTCTAATTACTCACAACATTCAATAAGTCTACTAGCTTCAACTTACTAGTGTATGTGTGTGCACAAGAACAAAGCATATCACTTCTCAATCAAAAGCGTCAACAACACAAAATTCCTATCAAGCATGGGTGCAAATGCAACTATTATGAACTCACATGATATACGAACATAAAAACAGAATGTCCTATATGAAACAAACGTAGATAACACGAACATAAATGCATAATTTACTACTAACAATATGCAAAGCATGAAATCCTACATGAACACAATGACTAACAATCACATATATATACACTACTTATCCCTCAAACCACCCCCAAACTTAGAATATCCAATGTCCTCATTGAATGGAAGTAAATACAAGGGAAAGTAGAAAACATACCTTGGGTTGCCTCCCAAGAAGCGCTTCTTTAACGTCAATAGCTTGACGTCTTCCAGCCTCCATTAAGGATGATAATAATTGGCCAGATCCTCTCTTCGTGAGACTTCATCATCATCATGGCGACACACTTGCTGCCCCTTCTTCTCGCTTGGCCTATTCGTATAACAACTCTGTCCTATTCCAATGCCTTCATCGATTGACCCAAAATCTATCAATTTGTAGAACAACACATACTCGCGGGCTTCACATGAATATAATGGAGGAGGGTAAATGTAAGTTGCTGAAGCCTTTGGTTCCTCAAAGAGAACTTCCTCCATTGGCTCTAATGCGTTACCTCCATCTTTAAACTCTGAGACAAGTAAAAGACCTGCATCTTTCCCATGGTCATCAGTCTCTTGGTACGCACATACCAATTTTTGAAATTTGTGCAGCTCATCAGTGTCTGTCCCAAATAATGCCCTCTCCAAATCATCCACCATCCTAGCATGATCAAATTCCTCACATGGCTTGCGAATGCTCACCTCACCTTAAAATTTGTCTTCCTCAATTAAGCATACAGTACCTTGCTCCAAGTCACCGTTATTTTCTGGAATTGCCTCTAGCATGAATTGTTGTTTCTCTTGTTCCAAGGCTCTCACAACTTGAGCAGCTAGTGTCCCCATAGAATTGATAGACTCCTCAGTACTCTTTAGAAGCATCCTAATCTCCTCCATAGCATCAACCTCATCTGACTGAAAAGTAGGAGTAGGTTGCTGATGTTGAAACTCTTCACTACCAAAGAAATATGACATATCTGGAACATCTTGCTGGTACTGTTGAGGATGGTATTGAAAATATGGTTGTTCCTCATAACTGACATATGGATCAACTACTTCGTAGTAACAATATTGTGAGGGATCATGAACGCCCAAACACTGCTCACATTGCTGAGGCATGGATGTACTCGAATATGCCCACCATGGCAACTCCTCGCATGCCATCTTCACACACTCAAGTACCTGAACACACCAAACTAAACAAAATAGGTAAAAAAAAAAATCTGAGTCAGTGAACTCTAACGACCACTATTGACAAGCACATAAACCAAAAATAAAACACCGATGATCCCCGGCAGCGGCGCCAAAAACTTGTTAGCACAAAAACACGCAAGCGTACACTGTCACAAGTAATACAGATATAAGTCGAGTTCGTTCCCACAAAGATCTGGTTATGGTTTTAATTCAGTTCATGCACCTATGCAACAATGTATGGTTTTTATTCACTGCTAAGATAAATAACAAGATTTAGTTTTAATTAACTAAATTAACTAATATGTAAATTAACAAACTAAGAATTAACTAACTAACTAACGAGAATTGGAATTGAATTACTACGTACTGCAAGAGAAACCAGGGAATCCTAACTTCATTAAATACTTTGTTTAGATCTGACGCCTTTAATCACTATATGCAATGGTTATGATATCTGATCGGACAACACGAAACAAGTATACGCTACTTCTCAGTATACGAATACCAAACTAAACATACATCCACAAAAGAGATAGAAGATGAATAGACACCAATTATGCTTAGACCCTATATCTCTATAGAATTTGAAAACATAATGGTTGAAGAACAAGTTATCCACATAGATCACATAGGGCAGCATAATATCTCTATTTACGCTACAAATCATGATGTTAAAACACCAACCTATCCTATGCTAGCATGGCAAGTTCTAAATCTCAAGATCCACTCTCGCTTCACAAGAGATTAACAAATTAGATGTTAGCTACGCATCTAAATACATGAAGCACAACCATACGAGGATATCAAATATACATCACACACAGATCTGTAAAGCATCAAGATACTAAAGCTCCATAAATAAATCCGTTAGAATCCTATGACAACAATTAGTTCATAAACGAACCTCTTGTCATCATGGGATCTGATGAAACCATGATAAAAACAAAGTATGAAAAGATACAAATAAACCTAAGTAATTGATATGTAATTGTGTCTTAGATGATGATTTTGATGTCCCCCAAGGTGTGTATTTATAGCCCCAAGTTTGCCTCTCCATCAAGAAATTGCCATCTATGAGTTGGAATAGAATTGGTAGAGAATTCCATGTTTAACTCGGTTTCTGGAAATTCTGGAAACTTTCTGTCGGCTACCAGCACGCCCGCGCGCTCTCCTAGCACAATTCCAGCGCGCCCGCGCTGCTCAAATCAATTCTGCTTTTCCACGCGCGTCTGCGCTCACTTCCTTTGTAATCCAGACACGGTCGCGCTGAGACTACTGCTGCACATACTGATTTTCCCTTCTTGGCTGATTTCTTGTCTATTTCCATTGCAACTCTCGGCACTTGTTCCTATGACTTTGAAAACACCATATAATCGCTAAAACTCCATACCTGCACCTAGAAATATACCCTGCACAATTCTCACAAAAACTCGTTAAAACACACGAATACTTGAGACCAAAACACCAATTTAAGCCGAAATGGAATGATCCAAATGGATATAAAATCCATTTATCATTCTTCCAGGATAAAACAACTCCGAGTAAGATGATCACAACAACCAGAATACTCGACTTCGACTAGCACCTCAATCGCCGGAAAAACCTTAGGTAAAAGAAACTCTGGCATGAGGAGAATGTAGAGTGTAGAGAAGAGAAGAGAATGTAGGGTGTGATCTATATATATCAAAATCATCAGCCTAGCTCTCTATTTATAGGAGAGGCTAAGCGTAACTGATGCCACCCTATTAATTTTGTAACTGCCGATTTACATTTAATAAAATGAAACGGCTGATTTAATAAATCGTAACTGTTACGTTATATTTTATCCACACATATCAGTTTTATTATATACATTATCAAATTCTGTTCAGGACTCAACATCAGGAACTGATGTCCATTCATCAGTATTTAATCATCAGGATCTGGTACCGTCAGGACTTGAGGTCCATCAGTATTTGATCAAGCATCAGGATCTGGTAGTAACTTCGATATATATATATATATATATTCTAATTAAAATAAATAATTAAAATCCCTCACCCAGGTCGCCTCGCGTACGCGAGACGCCGAGACATTTGCCCAAATCGCCCTTCGACCGAGCCGACCCGAGTCGAGTCGAGACGTGACGTGATGTGGCGGCGCGCGCGGCGGCGCGCGTGTGTGTGTGTGTGTATGCGCGTGAGGCCCACAGTAACACGATGCACCATCATACACCTTAGTAGTTGTACACTACCCATGTGTGTGATTCTATATAAAGCCAACAACCCCCTTTATTTATTTCAATGTGGGACAAATACACATTCTCATTTTCAAGCTCTTTCAAGCTGCCCACTTCAACTCTATTTCTCTATGGATTTCACTAAGAAAATTACTTAGACCCATATACGAAAATTAAGTCCTCATAGCAAGGAACAATTTCCAAATCGTTAAAATCTAGAATTAACAACAAGAACATAAAATACTTATGGTCTAAAAACTCCATTTTCTAACAATCCCCCACAAATCCATATAGAAATGCTTCAGGTTTCTCATCATGACTTGTTTTTCAGAGTCGGTACCCTTCCGGGTTTGAACCCTCCTAAGTCCCCTACTTCGATGACTACCGGATTCAGATGGAATGTTTCACCTTGAATCTTAATCCGTTTGATGTAATCATGTTCCATAGACGATGACAAGTCAAAGGCTATGGTGCCAATCTACGGCTTTGAGACATTAATGGTCTTGTCTCGATCCTGTTCGTCGAATGCTTCAAGGAATAACCCTTTCCTCTAATTTCGACCACACAATTACATTCGCTTAGCTAGGCATCTCCAGAGATGTATTGCTACCATCTCGTCGAATGACTTGACCCCATTCAGAGTTATAATAACTCTTGCTTACTAGCAGTGTTAGTACCTTCTAGGTTTACAAGGGATAGACTCAGATATATACAACAGTATCATCTATGTAGCAAAGGTACTACCAATTCATCCTTACAGCTTGTTATTACCACATTGAATACACTTCAAGGGATCTCCTCTCATGTGTATTGGGTTCCCACTGATGATGAACTATGATGGGTTGACAGCCCCATCCCCAACCTTGACTTAAGGACCACTGCAGGTTCCAGTCCTTTAGTCAAAGGATCAGCTATATTATTCTGAGTTCCTATGAACTCTACAGCAATAATCCTATCAGACACTAAACCCCTAATAGACTTTAGTCTAACTTGGACGTGCCTCTTTGTTTTGGCATTATACTTTTTACTGCTAATCTTTTCGATAGTTGTTTTACTATCACAATGAATAGCAAGCGCAGGAAGAGGTCTACTTACTACAGGTATTGTGGACATAAGTCCGTGTAACCATTCAGCCTCCGTCCCCGTGGCATCAAGCGCACACAACTCAGACTCAAATGTAGACCGAGTTACTATAGTCTGTTTGGTCGACTTCCAGGATATTGCTCCACCTGCTAAGGTGAACACGTATCCATTCACTCTATTGGAACCAGACTTCTTAGCTATCCAACTTGCATCACTGTACCCCTCAAGCACACCAGGAAAATCTCCTATATAGTGTAAACTTAGGTACATTGTGCCTTTCAGATAGCTAAATACTCTATCAAGAGCATCCCAATGAGTTCTGTTTGGACAGCTTGTATATCTAGCCAACTTAGACACAGAGTATGAAATATCTGGTCTAGTACAGTTAGCAAGATACTGCAAGCTCCCTATAATCTGAGAATACCTTAACTGAGACACAGGTACTCCTGAAGTATTCTTAACAAGGGCAACTTTAGGATCATAGGGTGTACTAGCGATTCTACATTGTGAATAACCATATTTTTCAAGTATAGATTTCTCTATATAATGAGACTGTGATAAAGTTATTCCCTCAGCTGACTGAGTCAACTTGAGACCAAGAATCACACTAGCCTCGCCCATATCATTCATTTCAAAATGCCTTTTCAAGAAAGCTTTTGTCTCGTCAATAATCTCAATATTGGTTCCAAACAGTAATATGTCATCTACATATAGGCACAAGATGACACACTCACTACCTTTAACTTTGGTGTAGACACACTTGTCACTATCTGTAATATCATAATTGAATGGCACTATAGTTTCATCAAACTTTTTATGCCAATCCCTAGGAGCTTGTTTCAAACCATAGATGGATTTGATCAACTTACATACTTTCCTTTCGTTACCAGATGCAACAAATCCCTCAGGCTGATCCATATAAATCTCTTCTTCAAGTTCACCATGAAGAAAAGCTGTCTTTACATCCATTTGATGGATGATAAGACCATGTACAGAAGCCAATGCTACAAGCATTCGGATTGTTGTCATTCTAGCTACTGGAGAGTATGTGTCAAAATAATCAATGCCCTCCTTTTGCTTAAAACCCTTTGCTGCCAGTCTAGCTTTGTACTTATCTATTGAGCCGTCAGGGTTCAACTTCCTTTTAAAGATCCATCTACACCCGATAGTAGAATACCCAGGAGGGAGATCAACTAACTCCCATGTTCTGTTATAAACAATAGAGTCAATTTCACTCTTTACAGCGCCCTTCCAGTGCCTAGACTCTGAAGAATCCATAGCTTGTCGGAAAGTTAAAGGTTCGTCCTCGACATTGTAAGTGATAAAATCACTTCCAAAATCCTTGACTACCTTTGCACGCTTACTCCTTCGTGGTTCCTCTACCTCCTTAGGAGTAGAGCTACTACTAGGTTCCGCCCCCACATTTGTCATCTTTTCCACATGATCAGGAATAGAACTTGATGTGTGAGTAGGATCTTCATTAGAAGTATCTTGAGGCATACCAGTCTTCATAGGGTAAACATCCTCAAAGAATGTAGCATCACGAAACTCAACTATCGTGTTTGCCACTATACCATCTATGTCAGATTTTAATACTAAAAATCTCATAGCTGTAGTGGTCTCAAGATAGCCTAGAAAGATACAATCAATAGTCTTCGGACCTAGTTTATTTCTCTTGTGTTCAAGGACAAGTACCTTGGCAAGGCACCCCACACACGAAGATACTTAAGACTAGTCTTCTTGCTCTTCCCTAACTCATGGGGTGTCTTATCCATGTGTTTCAGAGGGACTCTATTCAGAATATGGCAAGCCGTATTCAGAGCTTCTCCCCACATGTATTTAGGCAACCCGGAATTAATAAGCATTCTATTAATCATATCTTTAAATGTTCTGTTTTTTCGCTCAGCAACCCCATTAGACTCAGGTGTGTATGGTGGGGTAACTTCATGAACTATACCATTGCTTGCACAAAATTAATTAAAAGCGTTACTCGTATACTCACCACCTCTATCAGATCTCAACCTTTTAAGTACCTTACTAGTTTTTTTTCTACTTCAGTTTTATATATAATGAATTTACTAAGTGCTTCATCCTTATGTCTAAGTAAATAAACATAACAGTATCTACCACTATCATCTATAAAGGTAATGAAGTATCTAAACTGGTCCTTAGTCAACACACCACCAAATTCACAAATATCAGTGTGTACTAAATCTAACAAGTCTGAATCCCTAACAATATTATGAAAAGGTTTCCTTATTTGTTTAGCAGACACACATACTTGACATTTAGAATTCTTTTCTATTGTATGTGTTGGAATCAAGTCTAAGTTCATCATATTTTTAAGAGCACCAAAATTTAAGTGACCAAGTCTAGCATGCCATAAATTTGAAGATTCAACACAGTTAACAGAAGGAGTAATATTATTCAAAGCACCCAAAACGGGCTCAGCATTTATTACAAATAAACCATTCGACAAGTAACCCTTGCCAAAAAATGTACCAGTATGAATAAGAACTACTTTATTACATTTGAGAGAGACTTCAAAACCATTAGCTACTAAACAGCTGCCACTTATTATATTTCTACGCATGTCGTGAACATGATGCACTCTCGTCAGGGATAGAATACGACCCGAAGGAAACTTCAGGTCCACATTTCCTACTCCATGTACTTGAGCAGCACTTGCGTTCCCCATCGTCACTGTCAAGCTATGACTCTGTTGATAAGAAATAAATAAACTAATGTCAGCACAAATATGCACATTAGATCCAGTATCAATCAACCATTCATTTGACAGACAAGTGGAAAATAGTTCAGGGTTGTAGGTAACATACCGGTCAACGTTGGTTTCAGAAGCCAAAGCCTCACTAACAACCATGTTTGCTACAGGCCCACTTGAGGTTCCAAGCACAGCATTCGCTTGAGCTACCGCCTCGGCTTTCTTCGCTTTCTTTGTAGGGCAGTCCTTACTCCAGTGCCCAACCTGCCCACAAGACCAACATGGTTTGTTTGCCTTTGGTTTGTTTGCCTTTGGTTTCTTGGCCTTATCCTTGTCATTCCTAGGTTTGTTACTATTACCCTTCTTAGAGACAGCCTTCCTCTTCTGTCCTACAGTTGCTACATTCACCTTCGAGCTTCCATGCTCAGTTGGCATCACATGTCCCTGTTTGGACTTGTGTTGTTCTTTCACCGAGATGTCCAGCATAAGGTTGGTCCAGGTGATCTCTCCTTTCTGTCTTTTCAGGGAGAGAGAGAACTCTTCCCAAGACAGTGGGAGCTTTTCAATCACACTCATCACCTTAAACTTTTCGGGGAGGTCCATTCCGGACTCCTTCAAAGCATGCACTATCATCTCGAACTCATGCACTTGCTCAGTCATGGACTTATTGTCTACCAGCTTGAAATCAAGGAACCTAGCCACATAATACTTTTCTAGACCTTGTGAGTCAGTATTATGTGTCTGGTCCAGCTTCTCCCATAAGATTTTTGCGGTGTAGGCATCAGAGGAGTACACATCAAACAATGTGTTCGTGAGAGCAGCCGAAATGGCCGCCCTAGCCACCCCATCCTTCTCAGCCCACTTCGCAAAACCCTTAACTGATTCAGCCTTCTCTTGATCCACAACCAGCTTCTCAAATTCCACAACAGCCCACAAACCCTTTATAGTCAACCACAACTTCATCCTTTTCTGCCAACGAGAAAAGCCAACGCCCCCATTGAATTTGTTCGGCAAGCCAGTTAATTCAACGGGTTGTGGAAAACTATAAGTGGTCCAATCAATGACCCCAGCAGATGCAATCGAACTACCACTAGCAGGAATTTCACTCTCGATAACCGTTATGCTAAAACTATATAACGTATTATCTCTTCAAGAATGTTGGAAATATTGACTAAAACAGCAACATAGAGGCAATTATATATCGTATTTAACAAGCCAAGGCCAAGCAAACAATTAACGAAACAAATCACGAAGGTAAAACACATGCATATCAGTAACTGTAAGAACAAAGGAAAGACAGTAGACATACCAGTAGCCATAGCAATATCAGTATATCAAACAAGTATAAACAGCTGAGTCGTCAAGCCTTGCTAGAAGTCCCGACTGCTCTTGAAGAGATAATCGCCCCTACTTACACTGTGTCAGGATGCTGGCGATATTCTTCCAGGATAAAACAGCTCCGAGTAAGATGATCACAGCAACCAGAATACTCGACTTCGACTAGCACCTCAGTCGCCAGAAAAACCTTAAGTAAAAGAAACTCTGGCAGGAGGAGAATAGATAGTGTAGAGAAGAGAAGAGAATGTAGGGTGCGATCTATATATATCAAAATCATCAGCCTAGCTCTCTATTTATAGGAGAGGCTAAGCGTAACTGATGCCACCCTATTAAAATCAAAACGGCTGATTTAATAAATCGTAACTGTTACGTTATCAAATTCTGTTCAGGACTCTTATTTTAATTATACGAATATATATAATATATACATTATCAAATTCTGTTCAGAACTCAACATCAGGAGACGCCGAGACATTCGCCCAAATCGCCCTTCGACCGAGCCGACCCGAGCCGAGTCGAGTCGAGACGTGGCGTGGCGGGGCGGGCGGCGCGGCGGCGCGCGGGTGTGCGCGTGAAGCCCACAGTAACATCATGCACCATCATACACCTTAGTAGTTGTACACTACCCATGTGTGTGATTCTATATAAAACCAACAACCCCCTTTATTTATTTCAATGTGGGACAAATACACATTCTCATTTTCAAGCTGTTTCAAACTACCCACTTCAACTCTATTTCTCTATGGATTTCACTAAGAAAATTACTTAGACCCATATACGAAAATTTAAGTCCTCATAGCAAGGAACAATTTCCAATCGTTAAAATCCGGAATTAACATCAAGAACATAAAATACTTATGCTCTAAAAACTCCATTTTCTAACAGTTTCATCGTCGTTCCAGCCCACACTTTCTTTCGATTCTTTCGTTTCTTCTTTGAATGGATCGTTGTTTTATTGCTTCTCTTTTAAATTTTTCAGTTTTTTCCTGACGTTGTGGGTTATTGAACCTGTAAATGCTGTTAGCCAGTTCAAGATTCAAGATGCTCACGAGGGGCAAGATTCAGGCTTCTAAAGGTAAAAGTTTTCCTCCACCCCTAGTTCTCTATTACCCCATACCTTCTTTGCTGCAATTGCTAAATGAAATGGGGGATGTCTTCCTAATTATAACGCTGAATTTGACTCTTTTTAATTTCCCAACATGTTATCTATATCTGATGCTACGAAACTTAAAATGAGATATAGTTTTCATGCTAATGTTAAGATTGCGGTTCCTGGCCCGGGTGATAGAACATGAATTGGCACTTGGAGAACCTCTTTTTATACAATGATGCCTAGAACCGGGGCTTAGATTTTTTGTACATCCTTTTGTTGTGAGATTACTAGTTGAGGTCAAGGCTAATCCTTGTCATACCCCAATGCATGGAAATTAATTTTCATCTTCCTGTTAACATTTCTGTTGTTATTTACGGAACATAAGTTTTTATCAGTTTTACTAAATATAAAATGAGTAACATGTAACTGAGGTTGATGTTAGGGCTACCTGAGGTTATAAAATGCCATTAAATTTATATGGGAAATGGATATAATTGCAAGGAGTTACGTGATCCTCAGACCCATTTTTCTCATAAAAAATTATAGGATGATTTCTATGTAACAAAATTCAAAATTTTAAAAATTGAAAAGATAACATTTTGATAAATTTATTAAAACATTTATATATTAACTTTATGTTCAGTACACTCTTATGTTCTATGTCAAATTTTTTATTTTGTATATTCGTATATTTAGTGTAATTTTTATGTTCTATATTTTAGTGTTCAGAAAATTTCTTATATTTTGTAATTTTAATTTGTTATTTATCTTTTCAAATTTTTTGTTCTTTTTTATTTTTATTAAATATATTAACTGTTTGTCATGTATTTTAGTTTTATTTTATTGTGTACATTTTTTATTGAAACCATTTTTTTTATTTTTTAATGTGTATTTAAGTAATAAAATACAAAATTTGAAAACAAAAAATTTTGATTTATTTCAATTTTAAACATTTATATATTAAATTTATGTTATGTATATTCCTATGTTTATATAATTTTTATGTTCAATATGTTTATATGTTCAATGTAATTTTTATGTTCAATTTTCCAAAATTTCTTATGGATGTTAAGTAATTTAAATGTTAAAGATGAATGATGTAGTGTAAATTTAGGAGATTAGCTAGTATACATGAAAATATGAATTACTCTCTCCAAACAACTAACTTACTCTATATATCACTTTATACATGGGATATAAAGACTAAAATCAAAGACTTCAAAATCCCACCACTGTAATTTGTATTGTACATTAAAGTGAAAACACAATCGTAGATAAAAATTAATTTAACGGTCCATAAAAAGTTACTAAATTATCCAATTAAAAAAGTTCCTTATTGAACCGATGCCCCATACATATATATAATATGGCAAGTGTTCAGACCCTCTAGTGAGAACTGAGAATTAATCTCAACCCTCTATTTTATACTATATTAATTTATCTGGACCACACAATCTAATCTAATTATATTAATACATATCACATCAATTTCCCACCCCAACACCCCCTAACCCGACCCCCACCCTCCACCCCCAAAACCGGTCGTCTTCTCCGGCGGCGGGCACCACCTCCACTTCCTTTCCGACGTCTGGCCCCGCAGGGGGCACCATCTCAACCATTCAATTAACTTTTAATCTGGACCACATAAAAGCACTTTTATATAAATGTTTAAATTTATTTATCTCTCCTCCCATCTATCTCGATCTACCTACTTCCCGACCCGATTTATTCTTTTCTCACCCATTCCTGATATCTCTCTACCCATTTTACCTTTCTCTCTCTTCGTTTGACTTCATATTTCATTTTTCTTATCTTTTTATCACTTGATGTTAATTTCTCCTGATTGACCTTCTCTTTCATTTCATCCGAACACCATTTCGTCAAACACCATCTAGAGACTTAAAGTGAAGTAACGATATCGAAGATTGATTCTGATTCAACGAACGATAGCCATTCCACGAGTTTGGTCTAGGGAGACAAACAAATGAATTGATAAAAAAAATAGTGTAAGAGATGTGGGAGATGAAAGCAATAGAAGATGGCGTGGCAATGGGAGTTTCTACTTTGATGGTGGTTGGTGTTTGTTGTTGGGAGGATTTAAGTTTTACAATTTTTGAATGTTTTTAGTAAATTTTTCGGTGATTTTTGTTTTGAAAATTTGGTGATTCCTTTGAAGATTCGGTGAATTCTGTTAAAATTTTGGTGATTGGCGTTAAACTTTTGGTGATTTGCTTTAAACTTTGGTATTGTTGTAGGCGTGTTGACAGTGTAATCGGTGGGATTTAAACATCGGTGATTCAGGTTAATGTTTTGGTGATTTTCAATTTAGTGATCTAGAGCGTGCATTCAACTTATTTCGATGAAAATGGAGTAAAATATATCCGAGTAATTTTGGTGATTCTATCTCTCCATATATCAACAAAATTGCAAGATATATATAATATGATGATATGAAAAGTATAATATTGTTCTAAATTTATAATCGTAAGTAATTAACAGAGAATTTGTTTGATTTTGAGTGGTGTTTGTGTGTAGCAACAAAAAGGGGAAGCCCTGTGAGGAGTGGTAGTGATAGCTGAACAAGAAAATTAAGCGCCTGCGTGTGTTTGGTTATTGGGCCTTGCGTGTGTTTGGTTATTGGACCTGGTTTGTGCCCAATGTGCAGTTCTCACAATAACAACAAGGATCTCACTAGAATAGCCCTCTATATAATATAATATTTTTCGGTGACAATTGGACGTATATTTTTCCAGAGCCACCATCTTCGTTACCTTATCTAACTTCCAAACCGAAATTTTATTCAAAAATCTTCGTACATGAATTCATGATGGTTGCTAGATTGACTAGTGGTACGTCATCCCCTCCCTCCCATCACATTACAAACTCTAATTATCACTATTAGAAAATCTGCTTATAGTGACGAATTTTTAGGCCTAAATCCGTCAAAAATAGTTGACTTGTGACGGATTTCATCCGTCACTTATAATCCTGTTTAAAGTTCACAATTTTGTCACAAGACCAGCTTTTTGTCATAAGTTCAACGATTTGTCACAAGTTTAAAGTGGGGCCCACAAGCCAATTATTATCTTACATATTCTAATTTGTGACGAAAAATCCGTCGCACTAAAATTTATTATTATTTTATTCAACGAATGAAATGTATCATAATATATTTGTGACGAACACCCTCGTCATAACATTATTGTGAAGAAAAGAAAAAAGAAAAATAAAATAAAAAATAAGTTATGACAAACACGCTGTCACATAATAATAAATAAAGAAAAAGGTAAAATAAATTGAAAAAGATACTTGTGACGAACTTGTTATCACGACATTTTGAAACAAACTAACTTGTGACCCCAGCTAATGCACCTTTTCTCCAGTACTTGTGACAGCTCCCGTCACAACCACTGCTATACAAAATATTTGCTATGTACGAACCAGCCAATATATGGCTTTTCAATTTTCAAAACCAACTAACATGGCTTTTCAATTGTCAAAACCAGCAGCCATATTATCCTACTACTAGTGAATTACAAAAATTATATTAACAACTACAAATTCACATATGTTAAAAATCAAATTGAATTGTAGTACTTTTCAGATTCAAACAAACAAATAACATAATATGTGTCATGAATAAAAGGTCTCAATACTCTTCTTATCAACGAAATCTAACGTTCTTAAAGTTGAGAGCAGAGACTCTCTTCAATTCAAATATTCTTCTCGGCATCAATTTGCTTGTCTGTTTCTTGGAGAACCACACTAAACTGAGAACCAGAGAACTCTAATAAGTTCAGCAGCGGAACTTTAAGTTCAGCAATAGAATATTTGTTGAAAAAAGTAAGTTCAGTCGTAGAACTTTGTAGGAAAAGCAAGTTCAGTTGTAGAACTTTTAATGTCATATGCAAAAATTTGAAAAATAAGCAAGTTCAATTATAGAAATTTTAATTTCATGTGCATAATTTTTAAATTCAATAGCAGGACACTATATTTTTATTACGAAACAAAATATGTTCTACAGTAGGATCCAGTGGTTCTCCGGTTCTCTTTTAGATAATGGTTCTCATTTGAATCAATCCCTACATATATATACAAAAATAAATAAATGTATATGTGTGTACGTGTCTATGGAGAATTGAGGAGATAAACAATTGGTGATGCATATTTGTATTTATGTGTGTTAATGTGATTATGGCTTAGAAAAAATTGTTAAGGCGCAAGGAAGGCGGTAGAATAAGGAGATAAAATGTAATATCCGGGATTTTCGTAATAAATTTTTCATGTATTTTAATTTTTATGATGAATAAAATTATATTTAAAATATTCCAGTCGAATGTTTTGCCTGTGTTAAATATTTAATTTATTCGTTATGTGACTTGAAATAAATATGATATGGTATTTTATGTGTTCTATGTAAATTATGTGCAATTTGCTCATCTTGCATTTAAATATTTTTATTTCAGTGTTTATCAAAATAATTGCCTGAAAATCATTCCGGGAGTTTTAAAAATCAAATTTATATTTACTTGTGCCAGAAATATTATTTTGGTGATTTTTGAAAATAGTTAATTTTTTTATTTTTTTTTATTGTAAAAAAAAAATTATACCTTAAAGTATATTTGGAAATTTATTAGAAATTATTTTGGTAATTTAAATATATCACATACTATGTTTGGGGGTATTAAGGTGTATGGTCGGTCAGTAAAGGCTGAAAGTTTATTTCACGCGTGTTGTGTTTTTCCCAGTCGGTACCTAACAACTTTTGATTTCCATACCTTTGATTTTAATATTTTTGACCAGCCATTCTTTTGGACAAAAAAAAAAAAAAAATATCTTTATCACTTTAAAATCTCCCCCACCCGGTACCCCCACCCCACTCCTGTATTCCCCATTTCCTTTCTTCTTTTTTTTTTTTTCCATCTTTTATCACAGGCAGAGTCTTTTCCTCAATCTCTCTCTTTCTCCCATAGCTGTATACTTATGTATAGCTCAAATTCATAACTCAAAAATTCATAACTCAAAAACCGTTCAGCCAAAATTCAATATTTTTATATATAAATGATCTGCTCTTCAATACCTACGTTCGGAGATAAGTATTGATAAGTTCCGAGAAGAAAATTTTCTGGGTGGATTTTCTTTTTGGCTGTAGAAGCAGAGTTTGGAGATTCTGAGCAATCCAGGAAGCCTTTCAGTGCATGCTAGTTTATGTATATTAATTTTGAAATTTTCTGAACATTTTTTTCCGCTAGAAAAAAAAAACTCTCGGGATGACAAGAATTGATTTTTGGTAAGAATTTTGAGATTCTAATTTGACATTAGCATATATTGTGGCATGTTAGTTTACATACATTAATTTCAGATTTTTAGGAGGTTGTTTTGACTTCCCAGAAAGTTCCTTGTTGGTCTATGTTTAGGCTGTTAAAGTGATTATCTGATTTTTGAATGGTTCCGGTTCATTTCATAGAATTTTGGTGTTGATTGTGTTGCAGCCATATCATTGGTTTCGTGTGGTTGTTTCAAAATGCCGAGGGACATTTGGTTTTCTGCAGTTTTGGGTTAAGTTGTGCGTGGTATAGTTTTGTGTTGTGCTAAATGATTTAGATTAGTAACACAGAGTGGTGTGATAAATGAAACGATGTTGGTGTAGTTGAAGTTGTTCTGTGTACAGGTATTTTAAGAGTGTGATTATGGGTTAAATAACAAGTTGATGCTAAAATGTAATACTAGTGTAGAGAGGTAGGAGAGTGAATCTTATGTGTTCTTCTGTGATTTTTGCATGAGTTCTGTGATTTTTGCATGAGTTATGGTCTTGCTGGAAATTGTTGCATATGTTTCTCAACCTGTGTTGCTCAATATACTTTCCAGTTACTATCATTCTGTTTGTACAACTGTTTTGAGCAAATGATGATTTTTAGAAACTCTTTTATAATTCCAAAATTAATTTTATTGGAAAAGATAATTAATCATTGTGATTAATTAATGTTTTGTTTGATTATCTATTTTATATAATTAATTAATCAATTTGATTAATTAATTATTAATGTAATTATTTACTTTATTTATTTAAATATTTATTTATTTGTTTGTATACCTTATATACCTTATTAATTGTTTTATATAAAATAATAATAATAATAATAATAATTGAATTTTTAAATCTCATTTAATATAATTAATTTTAATTTAAAATTAATTACTATAGTTGCACAATTAATTTAATTGTTAATTGAATAATTATATTAATTGGTTTTAAGTTAATTGTTTAAAAGGGATTTAAAATGATTTGTTTTGAGATAAAATATCTAATTAAATATGATTGGTGGATTTATTTAATCTAACTAATTGATTACTTTAAGTGATTGACAAATCTTGTTAAATACTTATTAATCGAATTTAATTGCATTTAATTAAGATAGATTAGTAAAAAAAAAAATGTTTTAATTACTTATGTGCCAAAATATTTTTACGAAAAGATGTTAGAGTTCAATTATGTGTTAATTGTTAAAATGTGTGGATAGATATGAAAACATGTTTAACATGATTTTTACTTAGCTGCTTATCTAACTACTATCTACAAGTTAATTACGAATGGGTAGATTTTAGGAATCGAGTTGTCACTTTTATTAGTTAATGCAACTAATCGGGCCACTAATGTGGTACTAATTTCATATATTTTAGGATTTCATAGTACACAGATATCGGATTTAGACGCTCGGACTTATTAGGACGCGCTTCCTTCCCGTTCAATACCTCTACTTCTATCCAGGCAAGTACTATCATACTTCACTTATCATTCAAGTGACATTTTTTTTTTTTTGAAATTAATATGCAAGTGGTTCATCCGTACTTGTAATTTCACAAGTATTTTTCGGAAATTCTTATCAGTTTCATAATTGTTCTGTTTCTATATTGTGCAAGTATTCTAACCTTAATCTTGCTTTACATTTCTTATATTACCTGAATTGTTCCTTTACTATTCTATACCATGTTTTTGAACAGAAGTTGTTATACTTTGGATTACCCTGATTTTTTTTTATAACATAATATGCCTGAACCAGTGAATGCACCCTTAATTTCCCTGAATAACTAAAATGTTGGAACTGATGCCTTGCAACTTATTGATATGATATTCTTTCATTGGAAACCTTTTTAATTGGAATGTGTATTGACCGAGGCGCCGGTCCCCTTTATTTATTTTAGGCCATGTGTGCCTATGGATCCAAAGTGTGAGAACCTTGTGTAAGCATGGTTCGGTGCTATTCCGTGGCTGATCACCAGTTATAGCACGTAGCGTCTTATCGTGAATTCCAATTTATTTGATATCATTTATAAATTGTGAACTATCCCTGATATATATTGGCATCTTCTTTTATATCACTGTTGTTTCATTTACATATTGCACTTGCTGAGCATTGTTTGGCTCACTCCCTTGCTTAACCTAACCCTTTCAGTTAAGTCAGAAGATGGGACATCTGTTCCGCGCTATCAGTGAGAGAGTTCTTCTTCAGAACTAGTAATGACCCTCCAGCTAGATGGTGATGCATAATATCTGGTTTGAAATAATAAATAAGTTATCCGGTTGAAGTTTAAATTTGTATAAGACTTTTAAAACTTATCTAGATTATTTGGCTAGTATTGGGATTTCCTCTGGAAGTTATTGTAATACATTAGACTTAATATTATCGTGTGGTTTTAGTGTTGTCTTCATACTATAACCTGTTAGCGATCCATAGCTTGTGGGCGGGATTTTCTATTTGCTTAGAATGTATGTTCAGGTTCATTTATATGTATGTTGTTTGGTGGCACCCGGGATTTGGGGGCGTCACAGGTTGGTATCAGAGCTACAGGTTAAAGTCACTGAAACAACGTAGGACAACGGACATAAGATGGGAGTAATAAGATAACCTGAGATAGGACTTGTAGAACTCACATACGATGTAAGATTTGGTCATAGGGTAAATCAGCGCTAGCGTTAGGCTATATTTTGTTACGTTTGTATTATTACGTCCGTCTGTTCGGTTGATGGACTTGTTCTCATCCTTATCATAATTATACAAAATTGACTCGAGATGGGATTAATAAGTCTGTTGTAGTTGGTGGAGCCATCATCTTCCTTTTTCTAATGACAATTTGTACTACCTGACTATTCATTTTCGTCCTTGGACTACCTATTATACTCGTTTCCTTATCACATCTGGCATATATATATATATATATATATATATATATATATATATATATCTTGTTTTAAAGTTTTATATTGCTTTATCTTATGCAACCTAACCGTTCATTTCATAAAACTGCTTGAATAAACTGCTTATCTCTTAGCAGAATCATGCCTCCCAAGAATCCTCGCGGCCGACCCCGTAGAGAAAATCCACTGGGTCAGGGAGATCCTAATCCCACTATGGCCCAAATGTTTGAACTTTTACTCCAGCAAAATGCTACATTAGCCCAACAGCAACAGCTGCTTCAACAGCAACTCCAACAACGCCAACCACAACAGCAACAACCACCTCCTGCACAAAATGTTGTAACTTTCAAATCCTTCCAAGCAGTCAAACCACCAGAATTTCATGGCTCAACCGATCCTACAGAGGCTAGAGTATGGCTAAAAGAGATAGAGAAGGCGTTCGTTTTGGTCAAAGTTGATGAAAATCAGAAGACGGACTTTGCTAGTTACTTTCTCAAAAGTGAGGCAAACTATTGGTGGGAATCTGCGAAAGCATTGGAGCAAGGTGATTTGGTTTCGTGGGAGAGATTCACTGAATTATTTTTGGGAAAATATTTCCCCAAGTACATGCAAGGCCAGATGGAGCTAAAATTCCTGGAGCTTAAACAAGAAAACCTAAGTGTGTCATAATATGAAAGGAAGTTCATAGAATTATCAAGGTTTGTACCCGAGTATGTTGATTCAGACGAAAAGAGGGCTAAGAGATTTCAGCAAGGACTCAAACCATGGATCCGTAGTAGGGTGGCACTATTTGAGTTAAACACATATGTTGGTGTAGTGCAGAAAGCGCTTGTGGCTGAGGGCGAAAGTGAACATTCACTGAAAGAAAGGGAAAATAATAAAAGGAAATTTAGTGCTCAAGAAGGAAGTCAAGGGCAAGGAAGTTCTCAAAACAAGGTAGAAAAGAAGCTAGGATTTCAACAGAATCGAGGAATGAGTTTCAGGAAGCAAGAGGGTGGTAGTGCAGCTCAAGGAAACCGTCAACAGAACTTTAATCAACCCAGGCTGCCGAGACCTCCAGTGCAAGAATGCAAGATCTGTGGAAAGAAACACGGTGGAGTGTGTAATAAGACTAATGTGGTGTGTTATCGTTGTAATCAGAAAGGGCATTTTGCTAATGAGTGTTCCAACCCGAGGCTGAACATAACTTGCTATAAATGTGGGAAACCGGGACATGTCTCCAGAGAATGCAAGACTCCTGTTCAAAGCAGCAACTTGATGAGGTTGACAGCACCTCCTCCTCTACCAGTCTATCAAGCTCCAGCAAGGACTTTCAATTTAAAAATGAAGGATGCTGTTCAGGACCCTGATGTAGTGGCAGGTATGCTTCTTGTAAATGCCATTTCTGCTAAATCTTTAATTGATTCAGGAGCTACCAAGTCATTTATTTCTCAAGAATTTGCAAATAAATTCAACTGTGAAACACAACCGTTAGAAGAGGCCCTAACTATTGTAATAGCTAACCAGGACCGAGTGCTTGTAACCCAAGTTTGTCCCCATTGCGAGATAGTTATCTCCGGACACCTCTTCTATGTTAACTTGATACCTTTCAACTTAGGAGATTTTGATATAATCCTAGGAATGGATTGGTTGTCAGAGCACGAAGCACAAATTGATTGCAGAAAGAAGGAAGTGATTTTACGATCTCCTAATGGCGACAAAATAGTGTTCAAAGGACAGAGGCAGACCAAGATGTTTCTTACTATCACTGAAGCAAAAAGGCTGATGCGTCAAGGCTGTGAAACATATCTTGTACACGTGATGGATACTGGTAAAGAAGCACAAAAGATAGAAGAGATTCCTGTAGTTAATGAATTTCTAGATGTATTTCCTGACGAACTCCCAGGTTTACCTCCCGACAGGCAGATCGAATTTGCAATTGATTTAGCACCTGGCACAGAACCTGTATCTAAAGCACCTTATAGAATGGCCCCAACGGAGATGAAAGAATTAGCAATCCAGTTACAAGAGCTCTTGGAGAAGGGAGTGATTAGACCCAGTGTATCCCCTTGGGGTGCACCGGTACTGTTCGTGAAGAAGAAGGACGGAAGTATGAGATTATGTATTGATTATCGGGAATTGAACAAACTGACAATTAAGAACAGGTATCCTCTTCCAAGAATAGATGACCTGTTTGACCAACTGAAAGGAGCGACATGTTTTTCAAAGATTGATTTAAGGTCCGGATATCACCAACTGAAGATCAAGCCTGAAGATATACCGAAGACAGCATTTAGAACGAGATATGGACATTATGAATTCTTAGTAATGGCTTTTGGGTTGACTAATGCACCTGCAGCTTTCATGGATTTGATGAATAGAGTTTTCAAGAAATATCTGGACAAGTTCGTGATCGTGTTCATAGACGACATCTTGATATACTCTAATTCAGAGGAAGAGCATGTTGATCATTTAAGGATAGCTTTGGAAACGTTACGGAAGGAGAAGTTATATGCCAAATTCTCTAAGTGCGAATTTTGGATGAAAAAAGTGCAATTCCTTGGGCACATAGTTAGCAGCGAAGGAATAAGGGTGGATCCAGCCAAAATTGAAGCAGTGATGAATTGGGAAAGACCAAGGACGCCGACAGAGGTAAGAAGTTTTATGGGACTGGCAGGTTATTACAGGAGATTTGTCAAAGATTTTTCGAAAATAGCTACCCCTCTAACAAAGCTTACAAGAAAGAATCAGAAGTTTGAATGGGACGATAAATGTGAGGAGAGTTTTCAGGAGTTAAAACAAAGGTTGGTAACTGCCCCAGTTTTGGCATTACCGGATGATCAAGGGAACTTTGTGATTTATAGCGATGCCTCTCATAAAGGATTGGGATGTGTATTAATGCAGCATGGCAAAGTGATTGCATATGCTTCTAGGCAACTCAAACCTCATGAACAGAATTATCCTACCCATGACTTAGAATTGGCTGCCGTGGTTTTTGCGTTAAAGATTTGGCGACATTATCTGTATGGAGAAAAGTGTGAGATCTTCACAGACCACAAGAGTTTAAAATACATTTTCACTCAGAAGGAGTTAAACATGAGACAAAGGAGATGGTTGGAGCTAATAAAGGATTATGAATGTACCATCAATTACCATCCAGGCAAGGCAAATGTAGTAGCCGATGCATTGAGTAGGAAAGAAAGATTGAACATGCTGACTATGACAAAGGAATTATCCAATGAATTAGAAAGGTTGGAGATTGATGTTCGTGTTCCAAATTCTAGTCAGGATATGGTGTATGCCATTATATTTCAACCGGAACTGCTAGAAAAGATTCAAAGGTGTCAAGAAGAAGTGATGAACCAAGGAATGGAAACTCTAACCGGAGAAGAAATATGTACGGAGAGAGACGATAAGGGTATCCTAAGATTTTCTTCGAGAATTTGGGTACCTAATATGCTAGAATTAAAAAATGAGATTTTGCACGATGCACATAATTCTAGATACTCTATTCATCCAGGGAGTACTAAAATGTATCAGGATTTAAAGAAGAATTTTTGGTGGCCAGACATGAAGAGGGAAATTGCGGAATATGTCAGTAGATGTTATACGTGTCAAAGGGTTAAAGCTGAACATCAGAGACCGAGTGGACTATTGCAACCTTTGGAGATTCCTGAATGGAAGTGGGAACATATTGCGATGGATTTCATTGTGGGACTACCAAGGACTAAAGCGAATCATGATGCTATATGGGTTATCATCGATAGACTGACAAAGTCAGCACATTTCCTCCCTATCAACGAAAGGTTTTCACTCGACAAGTTGGTTCATCTATATCTGAAGGAAATTGTGGTACGTCATGGAGTTCCTGTATCCATAGTATCTGACAGAGATCCTCGATTTAATTCAAGATTCTGGAGACAATTTCAAGAGTGTCTAGGGACCAAGCTGAATATGAGTACTGCCTATCATCCCCAGACTGACGGTCAGAGCGAAAGAACTATTCAGACGATCGAAGACATGCTCAGAGTGTGTGCATTGGATTTTAAAGGCAGTTGGGACGAACATCTTCCATTAGTGGAGTTTTCTTACAACAACAGCTATCATGCAAGCATTGGTATGCCACCTTATGAGGCTTTGTATGGACGACGATGTCGATCGCCAATGTATTGGGAAGAAGTTGGTGAACGTAAAATATTGGGGCCAGAATTGATCCAGCAGACAAAAGAAATTATTGAGCTCATTCAGAAAAGATTGGTCGCAGCACAAAACCGACAGAGAAAGTATGCTGATCAAACCAGAAAGGACATCGATTTTGAAGAAGGAGAACCAGTATTGCTGAAAGTGTCACCGTGGAAAGGTTTAATGCGATTTGGCAAAAAGGGAAAGCTTAGTCCGAGATTCGTAGGACCGTTTGAGATTCTGAAGTGAGTTGGGAAAGTTGCGTATGAGCTGGCATTACCGCCATATATGCAACACATTCATAACGTGTTCCATGTATCTATGCTTAAGAAATTCAACCCCGATGCTAAGTACATCATAGAATATGAGCCGATAGAGATTCAACCAGACTTGTCTTATGTTGAGCAACCAGTTGAAATTTTAGATCGTAAAGAGAAAGTGCTTAGAAATAAGACTATCGTTATTGTAAAAGTTTTGTGGAGGAACCCTAAGGTTGAAGAATCAACCTGGGAACTTGAAAGCGAAATGCTTGAAAAGTATCCTCATTTATTTACTTAGGCGATTCTGAGGACAGAATCATTTTAAGGGGGGAAGGATGTAATATCCGGGATTTTCGTAATAAATTTTTCATGTATTTTAATTTTTATGATGAATAAAATTATATTTAAAATATTCCAGTCGAATGTTTTGCCTGTGTTAAATATTTAATTTATTCGTTATGTGACTTGAAATAAATATGATATGGTATTTTATGTGTTCTATGTAAATTATGTGCAATTTGCTCATCTTGCATTTAAATATTTTTATTTCAGTGTTTATCAAAATAATTGCCTGAAAATCATTCCGGGAGTTTTAAAAATCAAATTTATATTTACTTGTGCCAGAAATATTATTTTGGTGATTTTTGAAAATAGTTAATTTTTTTATTTTTTTTATTGTAAAAAAAAAATTATACCTTAAAGTATATTTGGAAATTTATTAGAAATTATTTTGGTAATTTAAATATATCACATACTATGTTTGGGGGTATTAAGGTGTATGGTCGGTCAGTAAAGGCTGAAAGTTTATTTCACGCGTGTTGTGTTTTTCCCAGTCGGTACCTAACAACTTTTGATTTCCATACCTTTGATTTTAATATTTTTGACCAGCCATTCTTTTGGACAAAAAAAAAAAAAAATGTCTTTATCACTTTAAAATCTCCCCCACCCGGTACCCCCACCCCACTCCTGTATTCCCCATTTCCTTTCTTCTTTTTTTTTTTCCATCTTTTATCACAGGCAGAGTCTTTTCCTCAATCTCTCTCTTTCTCCCATAGCTGTATACTTATGTATAGCTCAAATTCATAACTCAAAAATTCATAACTCAAAAACCGTTCAGCCAAAATTCAATATTTTTATATATAAATGATCTGCTCTTCAATACCTACGTTCGGAGATAAGTATTGATAAGTTCCGAGAAGAAAATTTTCTGGGTGGATTTTCTTTTTGGCTGTAGAAGCAGAGTTTGGAGATTCTGAGCAATCCAGGAAGCCTTTCAGTGCATGCTAGTTTATGTATATTAATTTTGAAATTTTCTGAACATTTTTTTCCGCTAGAAAAAAAAAAACTCTCGGGATGACAAGAATTGATTTTTGGTAAGAATTTTGAGATTCTAATTTGACATTAGCATATATTGTGGCATGTTAGTTTACATACATTAATTTCAGATTTTTAGGAGGTTGTTTTGACTTCCCAGAAAGTTCCTTGTTGGTCTATGTTTAGGCTGTTAAAGTGATTATCTGATTTTTGAATGGTTCCGGTTCATTTCATAGAATTTTGGTGTTGATTGTGTTGCAGCCATATCATTGGTTTCGTGTGGTTGTTTCAAAATGCCGAGGGACATTTGGTTTTCTGCAGTTTTGGGTTAAGTTGTGCGTGGTATAGTTTTGTGTTGTGCTAAATGATTTAGATTAGTAACACAGAGTGGTGTGATAAATGAAACGATGTTGGTGTAGTTGAAGTTGTTCTGTGTACAGGTATTTTAAGAGTGTGATTATGGGTTAAATAACAAGTTGATGCTAAAATGTAATACTAGTGTAGAGAGGTAGGAGAGTGAATCTTATGTGTTCTTCTGTGATTTTTGCATGAGTTCTGTGATTTTTGCATGAGTTATGGTCTTGCTGGAAATTGTTGCATATGTTTCTGAACCTGTGTTGCTCAATATACTTTCCAGTTACTATCATTCTGTTTGTACAACTGTTTTGAGCAAATGATGATTTTTAGAAACTCTTTTATAATTCCAAAATTAATTTTATTGGAAAAGATAATTAATCATTGTGATTAATTAATGTTTTGTTTGATTATCTATTTTATATAATTAATTAATCAATTTGATTAATTAATTATTAATGTAATTATTTACTTTATTTATTTAAATATTTATTTATTTGTTTGTATACCTTATATACCTTATTAATTGTTTTATATAAAATAATAATAATAATAATAAAAATTGAATTTTTAAATCTCATTTAATATAATTAATTTTAATTTAAAATTAATTACTATAGTTGCACAATTAATTTAATTGTTAATTGAATAATTATATTAATTGGTTTTAAGTTAATTGTTTAAAAGGGATTTAAAATGATTTGTTTTGAGATAAAATATCTAATTAAATATGATTGGTGGATTTATTTAATCTAACTAATTGATTACTTTAAGTGATTGACAAATCTTGTTAAATACTTATTAATCGAATTTAATTGCATTTAATTAAGATAGATTAGTAAAAAAAAAATGTTTTAATTACTTATGTGCCAAAATATTTTTACGAAAAGATGTTAGAGTTCAATTATGTGTTAATTGTTAAAATGTGTGGATAGATATGAAAACATGTTTAACATGATTTTTACTTAGCTGCTTATCTAACTACTATCTACAAGTTAATTACGAATGGGTAGATTTTAGGAATCGAGTTGTCACTTTTATTAGTTAATGCAACTAATCGGGCCACTAATGTGGTACTAATTTCATATATTTTAGGATTTCATAGTACACAGATATCGGATTTAGACGCTCGGACTTATTAGGACGCGCTTCCTTCCCGTTCAATACCTCTACTTCTATCCAGGCAAGTACTATCATACTTCACTTATCATTCAAGTGACATTTTTTTTTTTTTTGAAATTAATATGCAAGTGGTTCATCCGTACTTGTAATTTCACAAGTATTTTTCGGAAATTCTTATCAGTTTCATAATTGTTCTGTTTCTATATTGTGCAAGTATTCTAACCTTAATCTTGCTTTACATTTCTTATATTACCTGAATTGTTCCTTTACTATTCTATACCATGTTTTTGAACAGAAGTTGTTATACTTTGGATTACCCTGATTTTTTTTTTATAACATAATATGCCTGAACCAGTGAATGCACCCTTAATTTCCCTGAATAACTAAAATGTTGGAACTGATGCCTTGCAACTTATTGATATGATATTCTTTCATTGGAAACCTTTTTAATTGGAATGTGTATTGACCGAGGCGCCGGTCCCCTTTATTTATTTTAGGCCATGTGTGCCTATGGATCCAAAGTGTGAGAACCTTGTGTAAGCATGGTTCGGTGCTATTCCGTGGCTGATCACCAGTTATAGCACGTAGCGTCTTATCGTGAATTCCAATTTATTTGATATCATTTATAAATTGTGAACTATCCCTGATATATATTGGCATCTTCTTTTATATCACTGTTGTTTCATTTACATATTGCACTTGCTGAGCATTGTTTGGCTCACTCCCTTGCTTAACCTAACCCTTTCAGTTAAGTCAGAAGATGGGACATCTGTTCCGCGCTATCAGTGAGAGAGTTCTTCTTCAGAACTAGTAATGACCCTCCAGCTAGATGGTGATGCATAATATCTGGTTTGAAATAATAAATAAGTTATCCGGTTGAAGTTTAAATTTGTATAAGACTTTTAAAACTTATCTAGATTATTTGGCTAGTATTGGGATTTCCTCTGGAAGTTATTGTAATACATTAGACTTAATATTATCGTGTGGTTTTAGTGTTGTCTTCATACTATAACCTGTTAGCGATCCATAGCTTGTGGGCGGGATTTTCTATTTGCTTAGAATGTATGTTCAGGTTCATTTATATGTATGTTGTTTGGTGGCACCCGGGATTTGGGGGCGTCACATAAAAGGTGAGGCTGTGGCCTGTGAGTGTGGAGTGAAGATAGTGGGGATGGGACGTGGGAGAGTATGAGAGAGAGATCAGGGTTGTTAAACAGTTAAGATTTCACCATTCCTAATCAAGGGCTGTAAATTAATTCTAGAATGATGATCGGTGTGCTGAGGTGAAATCCAATAGAAGATCACCTATGAAAAGCAAATACATGTTTTATTTTTTAAATTTTTTTTACAATTACTATTTTTTTGTTATTTACTATTTTAAAAAGTACTTTTTCTATTTTTTGTTAAAATAACAACCCGACCTATTTCATTTTTTGATTATTTTTTCCACATTAAAATGATTATTTGTTAACATTTGTAAGGTTCAATCGTTAAAACAATCATTTTTAAAAATTATTCAGTGAATCTGGCACGTGCCTCATCACAAGAAACAATACTTTTACTATGTTTTTGCTAAAATATCGTATAACCCGACCTTTTCATTTTTTAAATATTTTTTCACAACACTAAACTGAGTATTTATTAACATCTGTACGGTTGAATCGTCGAAAAATCATTAAAAAAATATTTTATGAATCTAGCACGCGCCCCATTATAGGAAGAAGTATTTTTAGAATGTTTTTGTTAAAATGCCGTACAACCTACCTTTTTTATTTTTTGATTATTTTTCCCCAACACTAAAATGAGTATGTATTAACATCTTACGATTGGATTGTCAAAGAAATCATTTTTGAAAATTTTTCAGTGAATCTGGCAAGGGTCCCATTACAAGAATTAGTACTTTAACAACATTTTTGTTATTTTATTTGGTAATATTAAAGTCAACTAGTACTTCTGATTAGTGTTTCATTCTAAATTCGTGTTTCGATTTTTTAAAAAATGTTTCTCGATGATCCAATCATACGGATATCAAGATTCATATTTTTTAATTTCATTCGAAAAATTTCAGATTTTTTTATGATAAACTGTGCTATACTTATCGTAATGATTAGGTCATAAGATATTAAATATTAAAATATCATTTATATTAAAATTACTTATGTTCCAATATAAATTATATTTCATGCAACGACGTGATTACAATACTCATGCCATATGTCATATGACGATCTGCTTAAAATCTGGTTAAGATATCATTCAACAAAACAATGATAAATTTAATAATTTTATTAAATATTACCAAACTTATATTGATCGTAAAAAGGTTAACCCATCATTTGAAAATATAAAATAAATTATTTACAGTTCTTTTATGTTGTGACAAATTTTCTTCATATTCACAAATCACAATTTGGCACAACAACTGGGTAGTTACCAATACTGGTGACGGATGCCGTCACAACTTCTAGACAAGTTTATTAAAATAATAATGCATTTTCTCGTTAAAGTTTTAAGTTTAATTGCCCGCATTTAATTTATGGTAATTGAAGTTGTGACATTTTGTTCGTCATAAGGTCATTATGAGACGGACATATTACTATCAGTCACCGGTTTACCTTTTCATGTATTTAAATATAAGAAAATATGTACGTTGTTCATGTTGTGACGAACGGTCACAAGTTCGAAAACTAAAAAATGTGTCATTCTAGCCAGCGGGAAAGTTTAATAAATTTACAAGTAAAGTGAGCCAAATAATAATAATAAAATATTATCCTTGTGACGAAGTTGAACATTAATATTGTCACAAGTATCTTGTGACAGATATTTATAGTCGTCAATGTGACACCCCTAGATCCGGGGTCATGAATCCAGGTCATCACGGTCCAATTCCCATTTAATAACATTATATTCTTGATAGTCGAAATATAAATACTTGCTAATACTTATACAATAGACCCCACAATATAACATTACACACCAGTCATATGCTCAGAGAACAACATCCATAATAATAACAGTTTAAAGTTAAAAGAGTTATTACAACCCAGAATCTTACTTAAGTAGTGTTGCTGAATAACACTTCTAGAAGAAGCATTTCAACAACCAAAAGTTATTACACAAGCTTACATACTTAATTTACATATGTCTACTAATACCCATCCGTCCTACAAGAGCTAGCTTAGGGATAGGCGCCAGTACTCTCTCAAAAGCCCTTACCCTCTTCCGGGGTGTAGTGTGAAGTATTGACATCTGCCCTAGCTGTTATATAAAAAATAGCAAGAGTGAGCTATAATAGCCCAGCAAGATATTATTGCAAACCAGTATCAAAGGAAAAACATATATATATATATAGGGTCACGCTCTATGGAGAACCACACTAAACTGAGAACCGGAGAACTCTAATAAGTTCAGCATCGAAACTTTAAGTTCAGCAACAGAATATTTGTTGAAAAAAGTAAGTTCGGTCGTAGAACTTTGTAGAAAAATAAGTTCGGTTGTAGAACTTTTAATGTCATGTGAAAAACTTTGAAAAAGAAGCAAGTTCAATTGTAAAAATTTTAATTTCATGTGCATAAATTTGAAATTCAATAGCAGGACACTATATTTTTATTATGAAACAAAATAGGTTCCACAGTAGGATTCAATGGTTCTCCGGTTCTCTTTTAAATAATGGTTCTCATTTAAATCAACCCCTATATATATATATATATATATATATATATATATATATATATATATATATATATATATATATATAGGCCATTGCTCCATACAGAACACTCTTATATAAAAAACAGTAAAGAACACCTTAGATCTAATAGTTCCAATGGCCCCGCCAGGGGCACCCAATACAAAAAATTGTTATTTTTTTACCCTCTATCAAGGCAGCAAAAAAAAAAATTAAAAATTTTACTGTTCATGATTACGTCACTGATGACGTCATCGTCATGAACAGTAACTATTTAAATTTTTTTTTGAGATGATGGATGGATAGGGGTAAAAAAATAAGAACTTTTTGTATTGGGTGGCCCCGCCAGGGGCAATGGGTCTATTAGATCTAAGGTGTTCTTTATTGTTTGTTATATATGGTGTTTGTTATGGAGTGCAACTCTCTCTTTCTATATATATATATATATATATATATATATATATATATATATATATATAGGCTCATGCTCGAGGGAGAACCCTACTAAGTGAGAGAACCTAAAGACCCTCTCATCTACCGTCCATTCTAATGTAATCGGATGGTTATTAACAATCTAGAAAAACTTGTTTTTTTGAAAATTTTTACTCAAAAGGATATGTAAGTAATTTCAGTTATTGTATACATTTATTATGGAGGGCTACATTTATGGTATATATCTCAGTGCGTAGTATAGAATCTTTTGATATAAGCAATCAAATATGCAATCTTTCTTCTGCCATGCAATCAGAATAAATGCTAATAATTTTTTAAAATACACACGTTGGTAAAATGGTGTTAACTATTTCAATGTAATAATAAAACGTAGCTCCCCCTTCATGAATCCAAATTTATATGCCGATTATCAAAATTGAAAAAAAACACTTAATGGAATCCATAAAAAAATAATATTATTTATAGTGATGTATTTGTACTGAAACTTATTTTAAATTTATAAAATATTTAATAGAATCTTAATATGAATATCTAATAAAATGATACTACATTTTTAAAGTAACTAACAGATCACTTAAGAGAATCTTGGTATATTACATAATATTTTTACATATTTCTTTTTTTTTTAAATGAGAAAGTATGCATTTTTTTTAAAATGAAGTTACATAGAAATATAATCTATTTCCTTGTTTCCATATTTACATATTTTAAAATCAAATCATTCATAATTAATCGATTTCAGGCTATTATGCCTATTAACAACAAGGAAAGACCCGGCCGACCGGCCCGTCATGATCGCGCACTCGAAAGAGCTTTCCATATTTCTATTAATCAAAATATTTAAAATAAAATTTTCAACATTCCATGATTGTAGCCTTCAAACAACCAAATCTACTTTTGTATTCACTTAAGAAAATCTTATCTCATCTTAAAAATGACATTTTTTTATAATTCACATTTTTAACAAAATACTTAAAAAAATCTCGTCTATTCAAAAAATTTGTTTATTCAAAAAATTTAGTTATTTTAAATAATTAAAATTTTTTTTGATAAAACACTTAACAGAATCTATGTAAAACACAAAAAATATTAGATAAAAAAGCAAAATTTTTGTACATGTTAAGATTTTATTGAAAAAATTCTTTGTCATTATAAGTTTTTGTAAAAAAAAATCTCTATTTTAAGATTCTATAAAGTACTTTAAGATTTTAGTACTTTAAGTTTTCGTAAAATAAACACTGATCCATCTTAGTCATATTTTTTTAATATTTTTGTGATTTTTAAGGTGTTTTAATATTTTTAGTTATTAAAAAAAATTAAGTTACAAATAAATAACTATAATTTTCAAAAGAAGTTTAAATTTTATTTATTGTAACTAAAAACTTTTAAACAAATGAAAGTACTCATCAAAGAAACTCATGCTTGTAACCATTCTTGAGTTTCAATTAAAAAAATGTAATACTTAAACCCGGTATATCCTTTTTCCTATTTTTGCTATTAATTTAACTTTTGAGTAAATATGTTAATGATGACTTATATTCTTTTATGTCCTTTTATCATTGCTATAAAAGAAATTATGTTATATTCTATACAATATATTTATATGCTACAAAACATCTTTTTTTTAGTGCTCATATGATTTATGCATAAATAAACTCTTTTATTCACACAAAAAATTTGAGTAAATTATGTTCTTATGTGGAATGAACTCATGTCCTCCTCGAAAAAACTCATCCTTATAACCATTATAACCATTGAGCTACATAAGTTTTTGAGTTTGAACTAAAACAATGTATTACTTAAACCCGGTCTCTCCTTTTTCCTATCTTTTATCATTATCATTGTTCTAAAAGAAATTTTGTTATAACCTATACAATATATTTATAAGCTACAAAACATCCTTTTTTTAGTGCTCATATGATTTATGCATAAATAAAATGATCCATAAATTAAAGTATTGATATTATAATATGCGTGAACATAATATGTACAATTGTACTCAAAAAAATAATTATTCGTAAAAATGTATGAATTTATATTAATGACTAGAAGATGATCGCACGGGTTATTATGCGTAGATTCTTGTAGATTAAAGCTAGGCAAAACACATAGTTCAATTTGGTAGAAATTATTTGATTCTATCGAAAATCCTCAAAAAATTTGATAAATATTTGTGTTGACAACAATTTTTTGAAAAAAAATATTGATGTGATTATTCACTATTTTAAAAACTTTTAAAATTTAAAAATTTCCAAAAAATATACTCCCTCCATCTTTTTCATTTCTTTACACTTTCTATTTTGAGCCGTCTCTTCCATTTCTTTACATTACTAAAAATAATAACTTTTAACAATAAAATATATTATTACATCCACTACTTCACTCCACTTTTTCAAACACTTTACACTATTACACCCACTACTTCATTTATTTTGACAATAAAATCACTATTACATCCACTACTTCATTTATTTTAACAATATTACACGCACTATCTTGATCTCCATGCAAATATCAAATGTAAAGAACTCCACAAGACAGAGGAAGTATGTTGTAGAACACAATAAAGTATAATCAAAAAGTGTTCTTCAATTTTTAAAATAAAAATTGATTTATTAAATATATCTTTCTTTTGATATTCTATTAGATGTTTTTTTAATTTAATAAAGATTCCATTGAGTGTTTTTGTTGATTTTTTTAAGATTCCGTTAATTGTTTTATGAATTCATTAAAGATTTCGTGAGGTGTTTTTATTAATTTATTAAGAATTCGGTTAAGTTTTTTTGTTGATTTATTAAAGATTTCCTTAATTTATTAAAGATTATGTTAAGTATTCTTATTAATTAATAAAACACCTAGTAGAATCTAGTGTGTAATATTCAATTCTTTTTATTAAATAATAATATTTCTTAAAAAAACAAAATTGAACATGGTAATTTTGAAAATTTTCAAGGTGTTCTCTACAAATATCAAAACAAGTAGTAGAATCTAGAAATCTAAATGGTATGAAGATGTAATACCAAGATTCTGTTAGGTGTTTTGTTAATTACTTTGGAATCATAATATCATTTTATTAGGATATTTATATTATTTTATATTGAAATACACTTTAAGATTCTTTTAGGTGTTTTATTAGATACTTTGTAATCATAATATCATTTTATTAGATATTCATATTAAGAATTCCACTAAATATTTTATAGATTTTAAACAAATTTCAAATACAGTAGAAGTACATCACTTTAAATAATTTATCTAACTTTTAAGAAAGCCTATAAAATACTTTTTTGAATTTAAATTGAAATGTAAAATATTTAATGGAATATTTCAATATAAATTTCTAAATAATTTAACTTTGAAATGTAAAATTCAAATTTAACTTCCTTCTCAAAATAAAATAATTTAATTATTAGTGGAATACACAAGATAATCTTAAGTTTTCCAGAATCTTAATTAACATTTATCAAAACATATAATAAAATCTAAATGTTAGACATTTTCAGAATACAACATACGATAAAAATACTTACAATATATATTTCGTAGAAGAATCCTTACATTAAAATACGTTGTTGATAACTTAGTAGAATCCTTACCAAATTTCTTATTAAAAATACGTAAGAGAATCTTAAAGGTGTTCTATTTTTAGATTATGGCTATTCAATTTTTTAGAAATTTTTCAAGGTATTTTGAATAATATTAAATATACTATTTTTGAGATTCTTTAGAACTTTTAAAAAGATTTTTATTTTAATTTTTAGAGATTCTCTAAGGTGTTTTGAGTAATATGAAATATAAATTTTTGAGATTTTCCAAAGAATTTTTGAGTTTTTTAGTGATTTTTTTGGAACATAAATTACTGAGTTTTATATGTAACATTTTTTTATAGTTTCTTCGAAGTGTATTGCAATATTTTGATATTTTTAAAAAATTTACTTTTTATTTTAATTTAAGGTGTTTTTAAGAATATAAATATTAATTTGTCATGAACGACATTTTTTTTAGATTTCTAAACATATATAATTATTAAATTTGTACAAAATATTGATTTTTGAGTTTTCCAAATTCCTTCCGATATATTAATTTTTTTAAATTAATTTGTGCGTTTTAGAGATTCTTTAAGTCTTAAGGATTCTGTTAAAAAAAATGTATTAATATTTAAGATTGCACAAATAATTTTTTTGAGACTACCATGTGTTTTATAATTTTAAGATTTTATAAAAAAATTATTTAATTCAAGATTTCATTAAGTGTTTTTATGATTCTATAAAATATACAAATTTAAGATTTTCTAAAATGTTTTGAGATTTTTTAGTTTTTTTTTTTGGAACATAAATTACTGATTTTAATGAACACATAAAAGAATCTTGTTAAAATGCAAATGATTTAATATGTTTGTAATTTTTATTCCCATAATTGTTTTGACAAGAATTAGTCTTGTCAATTGTCATAAAATCTAAACACATTTTAGGCAATGTTAAGTATTGACAAAGTTCTCAAAAACTTCTACACTTATAATAAAGGACTTTGAATATGAAAAGCAAAGAAGTTTCGTAATTTGTTCATCTCATTCTCATCCCAAGTGATTACACACTATGAATATAAAGCTTACTAACAATATTCCAAACATTTCCAAAGAAAAAAGATATTGGTTGTTAACAAAAGAGTGTCATGATAATCAACCAGCTCATATCCAAGTCTGACTAACTACTTGGAAAGAACTGTAGTTCTCTAAACAAATTCAACACTGGGCATAGATGTATTCACATTTCCGAGATAGAAAGAAGAAAATGCTTAACATGGATGTATTCACATTTCCGATATCGAAGAGAAATGCATAACAGAAAAATAGTACAATTTTAACCATTAAATCTCTGATTTCAAATAACAAGGTCATTATCCTTACATCTAAATATAAGCAAAGAGAAGGGGCACCAGTTTCAGTAAAAAAAATTACTCCCAGAGGAGCATCCGGTGAAAAGCTTCCTTGTCTGTTTCATAAACTGATGCTTACTTCCTTGATTTCTTAGACACACTAAAAACAAAAACAAAAAATAAAAATAGGTTTTGGTTAGATTCCATGCTTAGAGCAGTCGGCACTGTGTATATACTTGAATACTTACTGAGCATGAGAGGTTGGAGCAGCTGCTGCTGGGACCTGTGCTTCTGGTGCAGTCTCCACACGTCCCTGTGAGAATTCACAAACATAAAACGACGGACATATTAGAACAACATATGTGTATATCTTTTATTCAAAATAGATCATATTCCAGAAATTTTGCATCTGAACTTTAGAAGTGTGTTGCAAGTGTTTGATGAACAATTAAGCTTTCAGACTCCAGGATTATAGAAGATAAACCTTAGCCAATCGTTCATCCCTCCTGGCAATCTTTCTCTCCCTGCTAGCCTTGTTCTTTGCTCTCTTGGCCTCAAACTGATCAGAAAGAGTCTTCTCCCTTGCCTTCTCAGCCTTGCTCTTGTGGATGCTCTCCATCAGCACACGCTTATTTTTGTAGAAATTACCTTTAACCTTCATGTACATGTCATGGTACATATGCTTATCAATCTTCTTGGTTTCCCTATACTTGCGTAGCAGACGCCTGAGCACCCTCATCCTCCTCATCCACAAGACTTTTGTCAGTAACCTAGCCTCTCTCGTTCCTCTGCGTTTACCTATACAATAGTAAACACTAAAAACCTTTCCAACAAGTTGGAGCGTGGAACAGATTGCTAAACACTTCACCTTCACATCATCACACTCCAGCTCCAGCAGAGCACTTTAAGACATTAGAGAACACATTAGCAAGATCATCTCAGTTATGAAACACATTAGAGAACACCTAAGAATTGCAGATCATCCCCTAGTGGAACACATTAGAGAACACCTAAGTATTCAACGCTGATAAGGATCTTGAACGCTGACTATTTTCATATTCTTTGATGTCTAGATTTCCAGTAAATCCCAATATATGTTCATCTATATAGGGATTTGTAGAACAATCTATAAGGGTATTGTTCATCAGTACTATAAAATTCTGCTTAAAATTAATGTCAACCGTTTGACTGTTTTTGATAGCACTATAGACACTTTTGGATAGTACTTTGTGTGTTTTGAGGCTTCCGTCTCAAAACCATCTTCTTCCAATAAAAAATTCTGGACTACACACCTTCCCTACACACACAAAAGTAAAGCATGATTAGTGTATTATATGAAGTTTTAGAAAACATAAAAGAATCTTTTGATATAAAACATACAAGAATCCGGTAAAGAACACACAGACACGAAAAATTAACCTAGAACGATCGTTATCCATAAACAACATACAAAATGTATGATTCCTCACTCATTTATTGTTGCAGTGTTCTCCTCCATTTTTCCTTTCTGGGATGTTTTTTCAAGCTCTCAACAAAAACGTGTTTGTAACGTATGATATATATTATATCATTATTTTCCATATTGAATCATGATATGGCAATTCCTTAGTGAACAAAATCAAGAATGATGTCAATCAAAAATTTGATCAGATATGTTTCCATGATTATAAGATTCGTCCAAATATTCTTTGTAAGTAGTCCAGAGTTTGTCCATATATTTCATTATAATAACAGATTTGCCATTTGGAATATCTTTTTTTTAATTAATAATATTTGATAATAATGTGTGGTCTTAGATTGGATCTCCTGGTTTTCTAGATAGAGAGGTTCTCCCTTGAACCTTACTATATATATATATATATATAGGAGGAGGTTCAAAAGAGAACCTTAGTTGATGGGAGAACCAGAAGACCACATCTATATCCGTTGATATTGTTTTGATCTGATGGCTTGCATAATTCTGTTATTAATTTCAAAAAATTAACATAATTTCCATATTTGATCAAAAGGGCATAATCGGGAACCACAATAACAAAATCAATCAGCATCAATTAAAAAATGGAAGCAATCAATGAGTATATATTTGATTGGATTTCCTAATCTAAATTAAATTAACTTTTACTACATATCAGTTACCAAACATTTTTAAAAACAAAATATCTTATTTCCACATCTAAGTCGTACAAATTAAATTATTTTGGGTTTCATTCAAGATTTTAGTTAATCTTTTTATTACTCCATTAAAGAATATTATGTACATGTCCATATCATTGTTTCCCTACTTAAGCCATACTATCAAATCAATTAGGGTTATTAATCGTGATAAGGAACACTGATGGAACACTGATGACAATCTTTGATGATCTTAAATGTGTGTTGACACAATTTACGTATTTTTTCAAGAACACGATTAAGAACTCCATGACAATCAATTCAATATACGTAAGTACTAGTAACATGTTATGGAGTCTTCTTCTTGTTGAGAACCATTTCATAATTTAAATGGGGAATGATTTTATTGAACCATTATAAATTACACACTTAAGAGAATCTTATGACTTACTTTTTTTTTTATAAAAAAAATATTACTTTTGAACACGTAAGAAAATCAATTGCAATAAACATAAAAGAAAATCTACCATCATCATTTTCAAAAGATTCAAGCAAAAGAAGAAGAATCTTAATAACTAAAAATTAAACACTTTAAAAAATTCAAATAAATTAAAAAAAATAAGAATTCCAAAGAAACTATGAAATATAAAAACAAATCATGAAAAAATTAAAATGATATACATTCTCATGAACATACTAAAATGATTCAATTTTTTATAGCATGTCTTTTAAAATAATTCTCGAAAGAATTTCAAAAAGCTATAAAAATTGACATATTAATTTGAAACACGTAAAAGAATCCTGATGTATTATCTAACGTTTTTTGTATATAAATTTGAAACACGTAAATGAATCTTGGTGTATTACCTCAGATTTCTATATATAACTGAATTTTAAAAGAAATGTATAATTTTACTTTTAAAGAAATAAATATATAGAAAAATTATGTAATATACCAAGATTTGCTTAGGTATTTTGAAAATTACTCTGAAAGAATTTCGAAAAGATAATAAAAAAAATTGACATATTGATTTGAAAGACGTAAAAGAATTTTGGTTCATTACCTAAAATTTCTATATATAACTTCATAGAATTTTAACATTACTCACTAGAATTTTCAAACACTTAACAAAATTGTAAAATATCAAGAAATCTAGAAGAATCTAGAAGAATCTGGAGTGTAATATTTTGTACTTATTTTTACATTTTAATAACCTTTTTTTATAATTTTCTCTTACGTGTTCTCTTACGTGTTTTTGACATGTAAGAGAATCTTGGTGTATTATATGATATTTTACTATATAAGTAAATTTCAAAAAAAAAATGTATAGTCTTGTACATAGTCGTCGAAAATTTTAAGAAATCTTATAGTATTACTTAAATTTTGGAATAATAATTTAATTTTTTGATATTATTTTTAAATAAAAGATAAATGTATTTAAATACATAAAGATTCTCTTAAAAGATAGATGTATTTAAATACATATAGATTTTTTTTTTAAAACACGTAAGATAATCTTGGTGTATTACATGTTTTTACTAAGTATTTTAATAATTTTTTAATATTTTTCATTATTTTTGATGATGTAATTTTGCCTTTAATTTATTTTTATGTTTAATTATTATTTACAATGTTTATTAATTACATTTTAATAAATCATTTTTTTTAATAACAACCCATCTACTTGCTACACAAAAAGAAAATGGATATATTTTGATGTGTTTCATGAAATCTCATTTATATAATTAAAGTAAAACATGTTATTTCACCGTAACAAAAAAGTAAATTTATCAAAATTTAAATCATCAATTTATAAAAATGTATAATATTGTACATAGTCGTTACAATTGCCTTTTAGAACATATAAAAGAATCTTAAAGTATTATATTACTTATATTTTGGAATTAAAATAATTTAATTTTTTTATATTATTTTTAAATAAAAGATAAATGTATTTAAACACACAAAGATTCTCTTACCTGTTCTATTACGTGTTTTTGAAAACAAGTAAGAGAATCTTGGTGCTATATAAGTAAATTTCAAAAAAATGTATAATCTTGTACAAAGTCGTTACAATTGTCTTTTCGAACATTTAAAAGAATCTTATCGTATTACTTAAATTTTGGAATAATAATTTATTTTTTGATATTATTTTTAAATAAAGAAAAATGTATTTAAATACATAAAGATTCTCTTAAAAATAAATGTATTTAAATACATAAAGACTCTCTTATTTGTTTTTGAAACACGTAAGAGAATCTTGATGTATTATATGTTATTTTACTAAGTATTTTAATATTTTTCATTATTTTTGATGATGTAATTTGCCTTTAATTTATTTTTATATTTAATTATTATTTTCGAACATCTAAAAGAATCTTAAAGTATAATATTACTTATATTTTGGAATAATAATTTATTTTTTTGGTATTATTTTTAAATAAAAGATAAATGTATTTAAACACACAAAGATTCTCTTACGTGTTTTTGAAAACACGTAAGAGAATCTTGGTGTATTATATGATATTTTACTATATAACTAAATTTTTTAAAAAATGTATAGTATTGTACATAGTCGTTACAATTGCCTTTTCGAACATCTAAAGAATCTTATAGTATTACTTAAATTTTGGAATAATAATTTAAATTTTTGATATTATTTTTAAATGAAAGATAAATGTATTTAAATACATAAAGATTCTCTTTTTTTTATACACATAAGAGAATCTTGGTGTATTATATGTTATTTTACTAAGTATTTTAATATTTTTCTTTATATTTTTCATTATTTTTGATGATGTAATTTTGCCTTTAATTTATTTTTATGTTTAGTTATTATTTTCAAACATCTAAAAGAATCTTAAAGTATTATATTACTTATATTTTGGAATAATAATTTATTTTTTTGGTATTATTTTTAAATTAAAGATAAATGTATTTAAACACACAAAGATTTTCTTACGTGTTTTTGAAAACACGTAAGAGAATCTTGGTGTATTATATGATATTTTACTATATAAGTAAATTTCAAAAAAAAATGTATAGTTTTGTACAAAAATGTATAGTGTTTTTAAAAATTTATTTTTAATGATTTTATATAATTTTTTACATGACATGTAGTCAAAATATTTAAAAATAATAATAATTAGAAATGAGTAAATAAATTATAAAATTTTGTCAAAAATTACAAATTAATTTTTTTTCCCAATAAGTATCAAAAGACCTAGAAGAATCTAAAGTGTTATACTAATTTTTTTATTAAACAATATATTACATTGTAATTTATCCAACATTATCAATAATTCATGTACATGATAATTTATCCAATACAATAAATAAATATTTTTTAAAATAATAATTTTTAATTAAAATATTTAACTGATCTATAATAAGTTTTAAATATAGCTATGTACAAGTACATCACTATAAATAATTTATCCAATATTTAAGAAAATTTATAGAAAAGTCTTTTGAATTAAAATTGAATTTTCTATAACATGTCTTTTAAAATAATTATCGAAATAATCTCAAAAATATAACAAACAAATAGACATATTAATTTGAAACACCTAAAAGAATATTGGCGTATTACCTAAGATTTCTATATATAACTTAATTCTAAAAAAAATGTATAATTGTTCTTTTAAGAAACGAAATATATAGAAGTATTATGTAATATATCAATATTTTTTAGGTATTTAAAGTTTTTAAGATTTTTTTAATTGTCTTTATTAAGATTCTTTTAAATGTTTAAGATTTTGTTAAGCGTCTTCGTAGTTATTATTTTCGAACATCTAAAAGAATCTTAAAGTATTATATTACTTATATTTTGGAATAATAATTTATTTTTTTGATATTATTTTTAAATAAAAGATAAATGTATTTAAACACACAAAGATTCTCTTACGTGTTTTTGAAAAGAGAATCTTGGTGTATTATATGATATTTTACTATATAACTAAATTTTTTAAAAAATGTATAGTATTGTACATAGTCGTTACAATTGCCTTTTCGAACATCTAAAGAATCTTATAGTATTACTTAAATTTTGGAATAATAATTTAAATTTTTGATATTATTTTTAAATGAAAGATAAATGTATTTAAATACATAAAGATTCTCTTTTTTTTATACACATAAGAGAATCTTGGTGTATTATATGTTATTTTACTAAGTATTTTAATATTTTTCTTTATATTTTTCATTATTTTTTATGATGTAATTTTGCCTTTAATTTATTTTTATGTTTAGTTATTATTTTCAAACATCTGAAAGAATCTTAAAGTATTATATTACTTATATTTTGGAATAATAATTTATTTTTTTGGTATTATTTTTAAATTAAAGATAAATGTATTTAAACACACAAAGATTTTCTTACGTGTTTTTGAAAACACGTAAGAGAATCTTGGTGTATTATATGATATTTTACTATATAAGTAAATTTCAAAAAAAAAAGTATAGTTTTGTACAAAAATGTATAGTGTTTTTAAAAATTTATTTTTAATGATTTTATATAATTTTTTACATGACATGTAGTCAAAATATTTAAAAATAATAATAATTAGAAATGAGTAAATAAATTATAAAATTTGTCAAAAATTACAAATTAATTTTTTTTCCCAATAAGTATCAAAAGACCTAGAAGAATCTAAAGTGTTATACTAATTTTTTTATTAAACAATATATTACATTGTAATTTATCCAACATTATCAATAATTCATGTACATGATAATTTATCCAATACAATAAATAAATATTTTTTAAAATAATAATTTTTAATTAAAATATTTAACTGATCTATAATAAGTTTTAAATATAGCTATGTACAAGTACATCACTATAAATAATTTATCCAATATTTAAGAAAATTTATAGAAAAGTCTTTTGAATTAAAATTGAATTTTCTATAACATGTCTTTTAAAATAATTATCGAAATAATCTCAAAAATATAACAAACAAATAGACATATTAATTTGAAACACGTAAAAGAATATTGGCGTATTACCTAAGATTTCTATATATAACTTAATTCTAAAAAAAATGTATAATTGTTCTTTTAAGAAACGAAATATATAGAAGTATTATGTAATATATCAATATTTTTTAGGTATTTTAAGTTTTTAAGATTTTTTTAAGTGTCTTTATTAAGATTCTTTTAAATGTTTAAGATTTTGTTAAGCGTCTTCGTAGTAGATTTTGAGAATATTAGTCATTATAATACAAAATAAATTCACCAGTTTCTTTTCAAAATATATACAAATTAATATTTTACGAGATTCTTTTAACTATTTAAGAGTAATATTTTGAATAATTTATAGTGTACTTTTTTTTAAAATTGACATTTTAACTATTATTATATTTAGAGATTTAACGTTTTTATAAACTTAGATTTTTTTGTAGGAGATCTAAGACCTAAGATCCAATATATTATAGGTAACTAAAATCTACAAAGAGTTGCTAACAAACTTTGAGGCTCTAAGATATAACTTACATGTGTACAAATTATTTCTATCACTAGACAATTTTTTTCTTAAATATTCCATTAAAAAAACTTATATACTATATTTATATCTAGAAAAAATACTTTAATGAATCTTAATGTACATTAAAATATATTTGAAAAATTATAATGAACTTTTCAAAAAGAAAAAGATATTTTAAAGAATCTGAATTGTTTATTAAGATTCCGTGGAGTATTTATAAATATTATGTTATCTAATTTTGGTAAATATTGTTATCAAATGATTCTATTTTTTATTTTAGTAAAATATATTACTTAAATTTTTATTAGTATTATTATTTTATTAAGTGTTTTACAGATTTTAATAAATTCTAAGTGCTTCAAACAATTGTAATAAATTTTGTGCATGTATTCTGCATAGATTCTCTTAAGTGTTTCATTAAAAAAAAAAATTAAGTTATTTCAAGATTTTTAAATGAGTATCATTTTTATGGTGTTTTTTATATTAAGATTCTTTGAAGTGTCTTATATTTTTAACAAACACTTAAGAAAACCTCTTGAATAAAAGTGACACATGGATGCTAAACACTTTCTTGGCATTCGGAAAACTGAAAAATATATTAAAAAAAATACTAATTTGTTTATTTGTAGAACACGTAATAAAATATAAATTAATACTATGTATTCATAGTGAACACATGGTAAAATGTATTAGTAAATTGTTATGAGATTTAAGGATAAAATACTCAAATGTTCTGACAAGTGTTCTGTGTTCTACTAATCCTCCTGAATGCTCAGAACAAAGATTTAGAACTGATGACTCCGGGTTCTACTAATTCTCATGTTCTACAAGTGAATGCTCAGAAAAAAAGATTAAAACTCATCTCAATGTTCTACAAGTGAATGCTCAGAAAAAAAGATTAAAACTCATCTCAGTCCATGTAAATAGTAGAAAGCTCCCATATCTCAAGCAAAGCAAAGCATACAATTCAAAAAGCTTCAAAGCCAATAATACCTTACCAACATTGTTATTTTGCATATGCAAAAATACAACTGCAAATAGGATTGAGATCACATTGCATAGGATCAATTTTTTTTTGATAAACAGAGCAATTATATTAAAAATAAAAAGGTCAGGCCTTGAGACAACACAACCACGGAAACTAGAAAAACAAAACAGACAAGAAACTAAAGTAGAAAGACGCAAAAACCACTGAAATACTATGAAAAAGACTCCAAGCCAAATAGCATCTCCTTTTGCCCATTCCTCAAGCATAGCCATATGAAGAAACACCTCCTCTACCTTCATCATGAGCTCTTCCATCGGTTCCATAAGCACATTTCCTTCTTCATCAACACACTGATTTGTGGCATGAGAGATATGCCTCTACCTTTTCGTTTCTGCTCTTTAACCTTTTCCAAAAGCTCATCAAGTTTCCCGGTCACAGACTCACAGCGCTATGAAGAATATCTTTTGCATAAACGCCATAGAAAATCTGCTCATCCAAGTCAATCTCTGGTTTGCCAAATGACTTTAGAATTATTATAAGAGTGCCACTATCGAGAATTCTGAGTTACCTTGAAGCACTTTATGTTCATCCTTACCAATACCAGTGAATAACATCCTTTTTCCTGTGCTTTTTTAGAGGGTTCCTTAATCAAATCTTTCCTGCAAAAGAACAAACTTCTATTAGGATACAAGAACATGTTAATTATAAGATCACACACCGGAATCTTACATTATATTTATGAACACCGAACGAAACACTAATCAAAACATATTTGAGAATTTTCTAGAATCGTAGATTAAACGAAAAAGGTTAAATATTAAAACAATAACCCATTGGTAGTTTTGTTTTTCTCCATTGCTGCTTGGCCGTTTTATTCTTTTGATCTATATGTACGTGGAGATGTATGTATATACCCCAATCGTGTAATGTATGTGTTTACAAGGAAATTTTAATTGTTAATTACCTCCGTGTTTGCAGCAGTAATCAAGATTGGTATCAGTTAACGTGTGACTGCCGTTGTTTCCAATTTTAACAGAATCTGATCAGTTGATTTGATTTCTAGTGTAAATTCTCTGCCCATGAATCTTTAATTTAATCACCAATCTACCACTGCATTTGTTTAATTTACATATTATTTAATTACAATTAATCAATGGTAGATGATGGGGTCTCCTAGTTCTCTTGATTAAGGGGTTCTCCCTTGAACCCTACTCTATATATATATATATATATATATATAGGGTTGGACTCCATAACAAACATCTTATATAACAAACAATAAAGAACACCTCATATCTAATTGATCCATTGCCCCAGGCGGGGCCACCCAATACAAAAAGTTCTTATTTTTTTACCCTCTATCCATCCATCATCTCAAAAAAAAAAAAAAAAGTTACTGTTCATGACGATGACGTCATCATGAACAGTAAAATTTTTAATTTTTTTTTTGCTGGCTTGATAGAGGGTAAAAAAAATAACAACTTTTTGTATTGGGTGCCCCTGGCGGGACCAAAGGATCTAATAGATCTAAGATGTTCTTTGTTGTTTGTTATATAAAAGTGTTCTGTATGGAGCAAAGGCCTATATATATATATATATAAATGGAAAACCCATCATAATCATTAAGAAAAGAATTAATTCTTATTTATTAAATACACCATCTATTTATCTTTATAAGAAAAGAAATATAGAACAATATAATATCAGTTTCTCTTCTAACCATAAAAATAATTCCATAATTTCATACCATTTTTCCTTTTTCAGTATGTCAATCTGTAACCATTATCAATTCTTTCTTTACATACTTTGGGGATATCTGCTGTCGCCTAATACGTTAGGACGATGATCAGTCGCCTAATCGTACCTGCTCTATGTTTACTACTAGTAGAAGCAATGATCCAACCTGGTCATCATCCCTGGAGGAAGGCTCTCTGCTACATCCCCCTTCGGCATCCGTTGGGCCGTAATAAAATATTGAGTGCTGGACTGTGCCGAACACAGCCTCTTACGCTTGCTATTGCAATCCCCCTTTTTGTCAAATCGTTATTCCATTTATAAAACACCATTCCATATTTTCCGTTTTCCGTTTCCATTTTCATATATCATCATCTTTAAAATACATACATCATAATACTTTGATTATAACGCAGACATCTCCTCCGTACTTAATAAAGTCAAATATGCTCTTATATACAAAATATTTCAACTATTTTAAAAGTATTAAATAATAATCAAATAATATTTATTGAATCACAAATGTTTAAAGATTATCTTTAACATAATATCATAGACCATATAACCCTAGATAACAACTGATACCCTTCTCTTTCATATCCCTTTCGATCATAGAGTATATTCGCTCTTTCCATATTCATATCCAATAATCCAATATCCATAATCCATATCCATATTAAATAATCTCAACAAACAGGGAATATATCCCTAACCATATAATGATATAAGATTCATATATTATCTAGAAAAACCATTTTCTTTAAACATAAACAGTTTATCAAAATAAGGATAAAAGAAATCTTGTCTCGATCTCTAAGTCCAAGAGGTATGATCGGATGTTCGTCTCGAGTATCTATAGAAACGAAAAGGATCAGCGTTAGAATTATATGTCACTTACTCACTTAACCTTTATATAATAATACCCTTGACATTTAATATATATATATTTAACATATCATTAATAACCCAAAAGTTCCAAGAACTTATCCATTATTAGACTCTCTAAAAGTTTCAGTGTTTTTCACCATTCCCTTAAGGATTCCTTATTAACCACATTCTACTGTAAAATTTCTCATAAATTATCAAATTCGAATTTTGACAAAAGATTAGTGGGGTATGACTCTCTGTTCACCCTACAATATTGTCTCAAAATTTCATAACTTTTAAAGATGTTTAAGTATGGTAATTATAGCCTCAAAGTTGACACAATTGCATTTTCTCGGTTTCCGAACGACTTTCACTAAAACTCACTTTTCTCCTAAACCGTTCATTGGATTTTGACGTTCTTTATATCAAAACGATCTATGAACTAAGATCTATCCTCTCATGGTCAGTTAGTACCCTGGAAAGAATCTTAACCGTACGAATATGGTTGACAAAAACAGGGCATCTTTTGGTTTAACGAAAATCGGGCATTATAACGGCTATATATTCATACTTTCCATAATATAACTCCTCCAAATCCAACATCCAACACATATACCAAACCCTACACCATGTGGGTATCATACCAACCATGGTTACAAGCACTCACAACACCTCCATGATCCATCAAAACACTTATAAACATTTATATAACCATGATTTTATATTTTACACTAACTTATTCCAAAAACCAACCATAAACTCAAGATTTAAGCTAGGGATTCAAGTAGTATACCTTTCTTGGGGTGTGTAAAAGGCTTAATACGCCTTGTATAACCTTTATATCACCTTAGTATAGCTTAGATCTTCCAAAGAAACCAAGAAAACTAAAGTTAGTTTCTAAGATTTACTATTCATCATCAATCTTGTCAAATTCATAACAAATCGAAAAATAAGCGTTTGGCTCTCAAATTTTTACCAAATCTTGGCCTCTTCATAAAATTTTATTTGAACTATAGATCACCAAAAACAAAGCTTCCTAGCTATGGTTTTAATCCCATTTTTCCCACTGGACAGAAGCTGTAAAGGACTAGGCAGGTTCGGTTCTTCAACTTGGGGAAGGGATTTGACTAGGCTAGACTACTTTGTTGGCCATGAAATTTTGAACGAATGATACTCATGGAGTGGAGAAGCTATGATTAAAATTTGGTGATTGTATCATGGAAAGAAATGGAGATATGAATTTTTCTTTGTGCTTGGTTCATGCTGGGCAGTTTGGGAGAAATGAGATGGGGGAGCTTTTTGCTTGCTCTTCTCTTGTGTAATTATATGTAATACCTGTATATATCTCTATATTTGGCTCTCATCGCTTTTAATGTGTTGTCAATGATCCATTGGAGCCAAGTGTTGGTGATCTATTGATACAAATGTCAAGCTAAAAACATGTTAGTCCATTTCTTGTCAATTACAAGCTTGTCCTTGCCCCTTCAAAATTTCCATGAGCCACTTCACTTATTTACATGTAATTGCAGCTCCATGAAGTGCTTGGGCCATGCTTGGGCTTACTTTAATGATCTTAGGGCTTTTTGTTTGGGCTTTGCGCAAGTTCTCTCGTCATTTGCTTCATCTAATGATTTCTGTGATCGTCTCAGTGGTTTCTCCTCTGTAAATCTCTTGGATATATAATATCCTCTCCCACATCATATATTAGTGTGTTACGGTGGTTCTAATCCTCAAGTAGGTATTAAATCCAATATCCTTGGTATATTCTCTTTATCTCAGAATTTGCTTTCCCGGTTTCTCAAGCGTTCTCGAACTCGTTTAACAATCTAAATTCCCTTGGCATTTCCTTGACTTGATCACTCCTTGGTTTAACCTAATTTCACTATTTCCTCAAGATATAAACCCTTTAACATTTTTATACTCCTTAATATCACATTCAATAGAGTCTCAATCAAAATCGAAAATCCTTAAAGTCCATATTTAGGAATTTCTGAAATCCATTATCATTTTGAGTCACTCATTTTCATAGTACAACACTTATATGGTTCCTGATTATTCATTTTCCATTTCAAATCTAGGGTACTTACATACCATCTACTATCTACTATCTACTATATATATAAAGCCACAACATGTACCATTTTAATCAGCCACATATTACCATAATAAAAGTTGTTGTTGGTGAGAATCGAACCTAGATCTTTCCATTCATTTGCACACCACCTTACCACTACACTTACAAATCACATATGTTGTAAGTCATAAATATGCTATGTATGTTGGGTGATAAATTAAAAATATTTGGTATTTTGATTTCTAAGACATTCTAATCATTTTTCTTCGTTTTATATTTACATATTTATATTTAATTATGTTATAGTTTAGTATAAATTAGTGATATATGATATTTAGTGAACTTAGATATTTCGAAATCATTAGATTTAATGAAATAATATTAATAATTAGTATTTGCAATACATAGATAATTAAAATAAATTTATTAAATTTAAATGCATATTTTTTTTTAAAATATGCATACCATAACATGTCACATTTTAATTTTACAAAATGTCCCTAAATGTCAAGTCAAGTAAAAAAAAATATTATGATATAGATGACGGTCGAACCTTTGAATCTACTAATCATGAATTCAAATTCACCATTATGACAATTCAGCTACATGTATATTTGATTAAATTTTATGATTCATTAGATACATTCACCTATATTATGTCCTATATTATTTACCTTATTTACCTATCAATCATGTGTTTTTCGATCAATATTTGTTTTATAATTTACATATTATTATTTATAATATATACATAAATCTCTATGTCTACTTCATTTTAATAAAATTTATATTGTTTTATTTCATGCGAAAATTGAAAAATGTGATTGGATCTTACATAAAATATTTGAAGGATATTTTATGGAAAAAAAATCATCAGTATTCTAATTGTTTATGAAAGCACCAATCAAAATGTAAAAAAATATTAAAGATGTTGTATAATTATACAATTTATATGGCCTATTTGCCTCACCTTATTTTAAGGACTTATGGACTTATTTTCGGGTAAAAATTTTATATTTTGATAATTTTTTTATACAAGTATTTAATCTATGTTTAATATTCAATAAGTTGCAAAAATAAGTTGGAAAGTTAGGAATCTTAACTTTCAACTTAAAATAAGTTCTCCCAAACACCCCCATAATATCCGGATTAGAAATGTGATAATAAAATCTTAGTACTCATTTTCTGAATGATCTTATTTTTTGTTATTGCTTTTCTTCTTAGAAAATATATTTTTTACAATATTTTCAAACTACCGTTCTAACTAACAGACGCATCGCTTTCTCCCGCATCTTTTTGGGAGATTCGAATACTTAATCGATACATGTGATGTGAATTGTAATTTGGGAGAGTCGATTAGTAAACCGATGCATATTAATTATAACCTAACACGTTTATAACTCGTGTATGGTCGAACTTTTTATATCAAATTCTAGGCATAGACAATTAATCGGACATGTAGTAATTACAATATATGAGGCTCGAGATAACTAATGGATATGAAATGATAAATTATGATAGGGCAACATGCCACATTTTAATCTATCAAATTTTACCATTATGTTTCTCAATTTTTAATGATTTATCAGTGTCCTCTAAAATTAAAATCTATAATATATTAAAATTGCATCACATAAATGAGAACTGAACCTTTAACATCTATAACAATAACCTTATTTTTATGAATTCATATTTTATAAATCCATAAACGAATTATTGAAGCTTCAATAATACTTAGTAGTAATATTAAATCAAAAATCACATTCATATAATCCTATAATATATATTGTATGCAAATATAACAGTTCAATAGATTAAAACATAATCATCCTAATAAACTTATGAAAAACATTGAAAGTACATTTGTCAATTATTTTTCTAACTCTAATTGCAAGAAAGACATCAATACTTTAAAAATAACAATAAAAAGATAGAGACACAAAATATCGGCCTTTTTAGGTACATATTTTAAAAAAATTATGCATATCTAAAAAGATTTTTATCGTCATAATAGGATAATCGAAAATTAACATCAACACATATTTCAAAAAAATTATGCATATCTAAAAAGATTTTTATCGTCACAATAGGATCATCGAACATTAACATCAACGCACAATGAGAAAAATAAGAACTCTTATCGTAAACTAGAGTAATCCTGTGCCTTGCACGGGTATTGAAGCTAGTTTCCCTAAATCCTCAAAATTACTATTCATTTAGGCACTGTACCATTCTAAAAGTTAGGGTTATTACAGTCAAAACGTATGATGTACCCCCAACGTGTCACAACATATCGTCACAAATAATCATCTATCACAAGAATGTCATCACTATAAGCAGATTTTCTTGTAGTGTATATTTGTAATTACATATATATTTACAAGAATAAAATTAATAAATTTATGAACAAAATCTTGATAATCTATTTAATACACATACATTAATCCTCAAATTTTCACTCTAAACACTAATTTCTTGGTTTTGAGTATACATTTGATTTGGATGATCATTTTATAATCTATTTAATACTCATACATTAATCCTCAAAATTTCACTCTAAACACCAATTTCTTGGTTTTGAGTATACATTGATTTGGATGATCATTGTTATTTTCTTAAATCCTTGAAAATGATAATGCCTTTTTTTGAACACCTTTCTTCGTTAAACACCTTTTTTTTAGAAAACTTTTCTTTATATGCTAAACTCTCTCGATTAGGCTAGGATTTTAAATCTCAACGATTAAGCAATTTTTAACCATTCAGAAGCAACAAAAACGGGAACCAAACAATCTTAATGTCTTGAGCGTTAAGATTGTGTCCATTAAGACATGTTAAGACAAAAATAAATGAGGGCTTAACTAGCCGTTTCAAAAATATTCAAATCTACCCTTTTCTTTACCAATTAAGCATTCTTCCTTCTCATAAATTCACATTCGTATTCCTTTCTCTCATCTAATCATCATAGTTCTTATTTTTCCTTCAATAATTATCCTTCTTTTGTGAGGACTGTTGTTGTAACCAATATTTTGGATATTTTGTGTGTCCTTTTGGAGTGGTTGATATGTTTTGGTATTTTTTGTTTGTTGTTTTGTCTCTTTGGAAATGATTCAATTCGGTGGTAAAAATCGCAAAAGCTCACATTTCATAACGGAAGATTTGTTCATATTATATTATGAGGGCATCTGTTCCTCCAATTTCAGTTGATGCAACTAAAAGTTCTTGACATTGGACTACAACTGGAATTAACAGTGTGAAAATTCAATTGTGATATTACTAGTTTCAGGGGCTTGTATAGGTTGAATTTCTCGGGAAATCGTTGTAATCTTTTTTTATTCAAAAAATATTTCTATTATGTATATTAAGCGATCTGAAAACAAAGCGACTATTTGTTTAGCTCGTTTTATTGTTTTATCAACCAAGTTTTATTGCCAGTTTAGAATTTTATCCAGGCTAAGTCAAGTATTTTTAATGAAATGTATAATATTTTGTCAAAAAAATAATCCAATTTCCTAGTTAATGATGAACCCTAATTTTGCACTATCACTTTAAGATATTATAATAGCAGGAGATCAGAGAGGTTTTCACTCAGAAGCTTCAAAATAGTTTTCTTGAATTTTCACATTTTTTTTTTATTTAAATAATTTTCTTGCATTTAATTAATCATTAATTGTACCTATTAAATATATGTTAAATGCACTTTATTTCATATTTAATATAAAAGTTTAGCAATCTATATTAGGACATTATAATTATTATTTTAATATAAAATATCATTATTTATATAAAGTAGCATTATTTTAAGGTAAAACAATAAAATAAATTTTTTTATATGGTGTTATTTCTAATCGTATTCAAAATCATTGCAATTTTTTTCGGTAACAATAAATAAATGATTTTACCTTTTTGATAAATTCGTAATGAGTGAACATGAGAATCATTCTCATGAAAGATATTGAAATATATATTTTTCGATTAACATCCACAATTTAAATAGAAGATATCGTAGAATTTACTTTGTACATGAACAAATTATACACGTGGTGTGACCAACTCGATTAAATTGAATCAAACAGATTTAGTTGATTAAATCAATAAAAAAATTATACATTCGTTATTTCATTATATTGCGTTGGAGTAAATTAATATTTTACGATTAAGCACATTCTTATACTATTACTAATCTATTAATCATGCATGTATGTTATGAGACGGGAGACGGGATATAAGAACGTTAATTAGTTATATTTATATTTATAAATATTTATTATAAGAAATATGTTGACATTGTACTTTGGTATTGAAAAAAAATAAGAGAACTTTAAGGAGTTTAAAAGTTGATAATATGTAAGAGGATCTTCATTTTGTTTACATTCTAATTCTTTTCATCACACAGTCAAATTTACTAACAAATTAAGCAATCACGTCTTTTATAATGTCATCGATAATAAAAAAAAAAGATTCAACAAATGTTAACTTTACTTATCCAATGTCAAACTTTGCAAATATCTGTCAATATTGAATTTCAAAAGCAAATTTTTATGCGATAGGATATAGGGATGGGAAAAAAATCCGATCCGACGGATACCCGATTCGAAATCCGATTTTTTATCCGATCCGAACCCGATATTTTGGATTTGGATATGGATATGGATTTAAATTTTAAACTCGAAAGATTTTGGATATGGATATGGATTTCATGAAACCCGATCCGAAACACGATCCGAAACACGAAACCCGATCAAAACCCGAGCCGAACCCGAAACCCGAAAAATACCCGACTTTTATTTATTATATTTTATATATTATATATAAATGTATATTATAAATACATATTATACATACACTATTTTATATATATATATATATATTATATATAAATGTATATTATAAATACATATTATACATACACATATCTTTGAGACAAAAGATATGGAAAGATCGAGAAAATAAATTGTCATGGATGTAGCGGTATTTTTCAACTTACTTACACAATTTTTTTTTATTTTTTTGTTAAGCAACTTATTTACACTATTTTTAATTTTGAATACCCGAAAAAAACCCGATCCGATCCGAAACCCGACGGATTTGGATTTGGATATTGAGTTTTGGATCCGAAACCCGATACGATCCGAAACCCGAAACCCAAAAATATTTGGATTTGGATTTTGCAAAACCCGAACCGAACCCGACCCGTTCCCATCCCTAATAGGATAGGTGTCATCAATATCTTCGAAATTAATATTATTGAATGTCAAACTTTGTAAATGTATGTCAATATTAAATTTCAAAAGCAAATTCTTTTGCGACGGAATAGGTGTCAATAATATCTTCGAAATTACTATTATTAATATTCAAGAGTTTAACTAAAAGATAATTTTTTTTTCTACTAATATTAATCTCTTTAATTTTTAAACATTCAAATTTAATTACAATTCACACAATTTTAATTTATCATACCCATTTACAAATAATGATGTTCTGTATACGATTTTTAAAAATATTTCCATGCCACGCCGGTTAAGATATGAATCTCGCGAATCACGGATCGCGTGGCACTCAGATAAGCATGATACGCACGTATATCCTAAGTTTATAGATTTTCGTGTGAGAAATTTGTACATTTATTTTTCGCCAATCACAAGTCAATATTCAATTTTGTCATTTGCCAGTTTAAGTCACTTTTTCGTTTTTAAACGGAAGGATTTGAATCAGGAAAGTTCAAAAATTAAATCACCGGAATGTTGAAATATTTAATTCATAGACCCTGACAAGTGACAACAAAGAGTAGTGCAGGTACCAAATTGGGTACCAAATGACATGGCAACAGACACTTGTCAATTTAAAATATTTTGATTGGAGAGCCCTGGCGGGCCCACTATAACTATAACCAATTAAAACAAGTCACATCATTTGGTAACAACTTTTGGTACCTAATTTTGGTACCTCTAGCATTTTTCGACAACAAATAACTAAGATCTAGCAGCATAATTTACCATCCAACAAAGAACAGCAGATTGATAGGATTGATGACTGGAATCTGTATTCTCAAGTTCTAGTCAATCCCCGCATGACAACATTGTGGAATTGATCCCGTCATTATTTTCTCTGCATTCTTTCTGTAGGTCACAGTAGACATTTTTCTACCATATCCGCCTCACCTAGGGCGTGTGTGCTTAAACAGTCGGAGTTAGGGCTGATTATTCGGTTAAAACCGAACCGAATTACCGAATACCGAAATAACCGAAATACCGAATAAGGCCGAAAACCATAACCGAATACCGAACCGAAATATTTCGGTTCGGTAACCGAACCGAAATATTTATTTCGGTTATTTCGGTTATTTTACCGAAAAACCGAATTATATATATTTATATATTTTATTTTACATATTAAATATAAAAATATAAAAAATATTATTTTACATATAAAAAATTACTATTTTAAATATAAAAAATTACTATTTTACATATAAAAAATTATTATTTTACATATAAAAAATATATATTATTATTTTATATATAAAAAATTATTAATTTACATATAAAAATTATTATTTTACATATAAAATATAAATATTATTATTTTACATATAAAATATTGATAAAGGAATTAAGAAATAAGAAGAGATAATATTAATATAAATATTTTATTATACATTTCGGTTAATTCGGTAATTTCGGTTATTTCGGTAAAAAAACCGAAATAACCGAAATACCGAATAACTGAAAAAACCATAACCGAATACCGAACCGAAATATTTCGGTTCGGTTAACCGAACCGAATTATTTCGGTAATTTCGGTTCGGTATTCGGTTAACCGAACCGAATGCTCACCCCTAGTCGGAGTGTAATGGACAAATTGTAAAACCAAAATACATGAGCAAAAATGGTTCAGCGGAATTTGGTTTCATAATATACACCTAGCTGAACTCTATTATACTTGTCTTAAGTAGAAGGTGAACATAACACACTATTCTCAATATCCATAGGCAAGTTTTAGGTTGTGGGAACAAACTTTATATAACCAAACAAATATATTTAGCTCCACAAGCTGACAGGCTGATGAAAAACCTTTCAGTTTAATCGTACAAACAAAATAGCAACGTAAACAACATAACTTGTTGAAATTAGATCAATTGTTTTTACGAAACAACAAACAAATCAACAGAAAGGAAACAAAGTAACAAACGCTATTGTGAATAGTGAAAACTGCATTTGCGCTTTACCAGCACTAGCAGAGCATTTGTAGAGGTGGTTTGAGCCAGGGCAATTTAAATCAATGCCCGACTTATTACACAGATATAGTATGAAAAGGAAGTTCAAATGTCATTGTTCTCTATAAAGCTTGCGCTGGGGCTTGAAACAAGCCAAGCAAGGCAGCACTCAAACTGGAATTGCCTAAATATCCTTTAACAGGTCTTGTATAACCCATGGCCATGACTTGGCATAATCCTATGAAACCTGAACTACAAATATGTAATTAAACACCACATATGCCAAGATTAAGTCATTCTACTTGTCACATACATCAAAAAACACTATAATCACCATTGTTTTGTACCAGAAGGTCCTGATTTACAGCAATCTAAAGACACTAGATCCCACATTTGCATCCAGGGATAACAATAACATATTCCCAGCATACATTCTTAGATAGTAGAATACAAACACCTTAAAGCTACAGAAGCATCATAAACAACATGACAGATATTATCACTAAAGCTTAGTCACCCATTGTTTTGCACGCTTCAGTGCTAACAATCCTCACTCTGATAAGGAGATTACCTTGGATAAATGTACAAAACTTTGAAGTTCTTATATTAAGCTCTTATGTAAACACATATATGAGCACAGAAGAAACAAAACAAAGTGTTATGCTTTGTCCAAGTACATATAAAATGAACATTAAAGTATTGCTGCCTAAGATTAATGTTTTACCTTCATTCAGTTCAGCCTTAAAACCTCCCCAGCTGTAGCAGGTGAGGAGTTCTTTAACCTACCTTTTCCAGATCTGCTCCTCCTATAGCTCCTGAATGGAGTCAAATAGAACCTCAAAAGGCCATTGTCAAAGTTGGATGAAGTATATTTTGTACTTCTATTTCTGTCCAGCACAAGCTCTTTAGCACCCATACCATCATCTGTTGCAACTGGTTTGCAGGGATTCCTAGCAGTAACACAACTACTGCTACGAGCAAGCATGCCACTGAAACCCCCATTCTCTACTCCAAGTTCTCTGTTTTCTTCCTTGTGAGGCTCAACCACCAGATCGTGACTTTTGTTTTCTACAAAAGTTTCTGTCTTTTTGTCACTAAGCTTGCTTTTGAAACCCCATTTATTACCTGCCATCTTCCACTTGGTCAACTTTTTGAACCCAACCAGAGTATCAACACCACCATCCTTAGGTACAGAATCGAAGCTCCTCCTTGACTGATCACCTTTAATAGAATTCAAATGCCAATCTTTCAACTCTTTCTCTGTGATAACCAACTTGCTTCCACCGAAAACATTTGAATTCGCTACCACTTTTGCTTCATCACCCTGTAACCCCACTGCTTTCATTGACCCACTTCTAATCGAACTCGTCCGATCAAAACTACTCTGCCTACGCGAAGACGAAGAATCCGAATTACTCTGCGCCGACAAACCAGACGTCATCTCATCCTTCTCATCTTCCCTTATTGAACCCATCTGCTCTTCTGGCCTACTCAACATCATATTCTCCACACCAGACAACATCGGTGTCAACCTCGGAATAGTCCGCGCAATCAAATAACCATCCCACGAAGCCCTAGGCTCATCAAACGAAAACCTCACATCATCCACCGATATCCTATTCCCATCCACCGAAAACCTAGTAGGTTCCGTATCACACGACCTCCTCCCCAATCCATACTCCCCTACCTCCGACACCGCCTCCCTCCCACTCATCCTCCCTCCATCACCCCCACCAACCTCCCTCTCCCCACCACTAACCTTCTTCCTACTCTTCACCCTCCATTTCAACAACTTCTTCGAAAACACAGACGCAACAACCCTAAAACTCTCCGCAACACTGTTAAAATCCTTCTTCCCCTTACCACTACTCCGTAACTCAAGATCTATATGTTCCTTCATAGTCATCACATCTTCATCAATCTCATCATTACAAACCCTAACATCACTCACATTCTCAATAATCTCATCATTACTAATACCAATACTATCAACATTAACATTTCTTACTAGACTTTTCGATTCGACTCGAATTTCTCGAGAAGAAAGTTTACATTCATCATCAACATTAAAAAGGTGAGAGAGAGTGTTTTTACCTCTAACATCACAAGAATGACGGCGAGGCTCGGAGGATGAAGCATCGAAGTTTCGGATTGAGACCGATTTGGTTCGTCGGAGCTCCGATTGAGAAGTGGAGGCTGACGTGGAGGGTTTAGAAGGAGATTCGAGGCCGGAGAGACGTTCGTGGAGACAGAGAGGGCAAAAGCCGGTAATGGGTTGAGAGGGGTGGCGGGGACAGGCGGAGAGACGGCGGGATCGGGTACGGGTTCGGGTCTTGGGTTGTGGTGGAGAAGTCATTGAGTGAGATGGTGGTGGAGCATTATAGTCTTCTAGAGATATGAGGATGAAGAGAGAGAGAGAGAGAGAGAGAGATGGGAGAGATAAACGGGATCAGAGAGGTGTGTGTGTGTGTGTGTAAAGTGTGTGAGAAGCTAAACGGAGGAGATTTATGTCTAAATCTAAGCAAGGCTTTCCTCGTAAACCCCTATCGTTTTCGCAGGTTTTAAGAAAAGTAAATAGAAACACTTTTTTTTTTTGGAGAAAGTAGATACACATTTATTTATTTATTTATTATTACACTGCTAAAACTTAAATGGGCTATCATTTTAGCCACCAAAAACAGAGGGGAAAAGTGGGTTATTCCTCAGGACCAGATGAGAAATTAATTTAAAAAATATGTTTATTTGAATTATATTTGAACCTTTACAGTTAACTGAAAAAATATTTATAAAGCATATCTTGTACTTAAATAGAATCGAAATTAATTGTTTTCAGAATTCCCAACTTAATTTAAAATTATTATTAATGAAATCTAGATAACTCATTAATCTAGCACCAAAATATCGAATAACAATCTAAACATTTAAAAAATACATTTATTTATTTATTTATTATTACACTGCTAAAACTTAAATGGGCTATCATTTTAGCCACCAAAAACAGAGGGGAAAAGTGGGTTATTCCTCAGGACCAGATGAGAAATTAATTTAAAAAATATATTTATTTGAATTATATTTGAACCTTCACAGTTAACTGAAAAAATATTTATAAAGCATACCTTGTACTTAAATAGAATCGAAATTAATTTAGTTAGAAGTAATATAGAAATTAGAGTTTCGAGATTGTCAAGACTGGATAAATTTATTGCTAATTTTTTTAAAATCGTTGGAGTGTTAAATAAATTTTGATTAATTAATTAAGGGATTTATTCTTTATATATTTTGTTATTAGGAAAGGGAAGTCTACTGTGACCTCGAAAGAGCATCTATTGTACGGGTGTGATTGTAAATTTCAACACCAAATACATAAAGTAAAACCACACGTGGAGGGACTGTAAGGTTATGTTTGTATTCTAGCGTGTTTTATTCATACCGACAAATAAAATATGAGTATTCATAGTTGCACAGAAAATATGCACAGAAAAATTTAAATTAATTGATATTTTTATTGGTTGATATTAATATGAATGCAGTCACATTGAGACACCTAACATTTCAATTTTTATAAGATTTTTATGGAATTATACTTTTTATGATTTTGATGTGTTGCTTGATAAGTGTTTAAATTGTAGTTGAAATTTGAGATTTTTTAATTTGTTTAGCTGTGAATTTGATAATTAACCCCAAATTAAGAAAATAAATTTTTAAGTCTTCGGTTGTCTGGTTTTCATTATTGAAATGAATCCTAAAAATGTTGCTTCTTCTGTGTGCCTATTCCTTTCAGCTTATTGATCGGATCTTGTACTTCTTCTTTTTACTTTCTCTGCCTCCATCAGATGCCTGATTTCAGTTGGAAGATTATGGATGTTGGTATATAAGACCATTTACTTAATTTTAAAGCAGGCAGGGTTTGGGTTAGGCAGGGTTTGGGTTGGTGGAGCTATAGAGCTTAATAAGAAGAAAGATCATGGGGTGTTTGGAAGTTAGAGGTTTGAGATGAAATTAGAGGTTTGGGGTTGATTAGAGGTTTGACCAAATGAAATCTCTAATGTGAGTGAAAAAACTCATTTTAGGAGCTTTTTCAATTAGAGTTTTGCTATATGTCACAAAAAGTTACTTAAAAAGCTATTTACCAAACATTTTTATTCAAAACAGCTAATTCAGCAGTAACAACTAACATGAAATACAGGAACTTACTGGTTTTAAATTATATGGTTCCGGGGTTTAAGCTACCAACTCAATTGATTTTCTAATATTGGTTCCACAAGATGCAAAGGCATTGTTCGTAATCAAAACCCTTGGGAATATTGATCTCAAGTCTTCTCTAGTATAATAATTGATGAAAATAGAACAGATTTACACACACTATTATGTACAAATCAGAATACACTTAAAAGACTACATTGTATTAAGTTGTGGCTATTCAAAACCCAATAAATGCCAGTGAATATATAGCTAAACCCATGTAATAGTTTCCTAAAAACAAGCAACTAATGCCTACATTATCTCCATTACACCAGACTTATTCAAACATAATCTCCTATAATTGCTCCACATCTATTACCTGCCAAACATAATCTCCCGTTTGGCTTTGTTGCGTTCTACAGCATCACCCGTTCTACACTTTCAATGAGCCCGTATGGCTTTTTTTCGTAACATAAGCCCGTATGGCTATCAACTGAGCCTGTATGGCTTCTGTTTGCCCGTCTGACAAAACACACTTCAATGCCCGTCTAGCACTATACTCATTCACTAGCTCGTTTGGCTACTACTGTGCCCATCTGGCAATCTTTTCTTTGTCGCCCATCTGGCAAGATCAATTGCAAGCCCGTATGGCTTTCTTTATCATAGGCCCGTGTGGCCTGAATAATATTGTGTTGTATAACACCCTCTATAATGCTTCATCACATTGCTACACCATCTTTTTGGTGACTCTTTCTGTGAAAAGCTATTCTCTCCTCTTTGTCGCGACACGGTTCATACACCAACACATCCGAGACATACACATAGTTCTAATACTACACAGACCCAACAACATTGTCACCATTTCGAGCCATCGGAGATCGTGCTCCGCCACCAGCCTCACCCTTGTGCCGGTGCAATACCGTCTTCATCGCTGCTCTGTTCAGCCACTGCCACCATAGTTACTATCAACACAACTACCAGTTCCTTAATTCGCTGTAGCAGCACTTTCTTATGCCTCAAGGATCGGAAAGAAGGCTGTTAAGCCTTGATACTCCCCCTTCAAGCTCTGATACCAAATCATGAAAATAGAACAGATTTACACACACTATTATGTACAAATCAGAATACACTTAAAAGACTACATTGTATTAAGTTGTGGCTATTCAAAACCCAATACATGCCAGTGAATATATAGCTAAACCCACGTAATAATTTCCTAAAAATAAGCAACTAATGCCTACATTATCTCCATTACACCAGACTTATTCAAACATAATCTCCTATAATTGCTCCACATCTATTACCTGCCAAACTAATTAAATAGCAGACTAAAATAAATATAACCATGATTTGTAAATGCCAGCTAGGATCACGTCAACTTTGGATTAATCCCAACAATAATAGTAAGGAAACAAGATAAATTGCAAAAACGAGAATTGAAAAAATGATTTCACGTACGGGTAAAGTTGTGCATATACATTTATATTTGCTTCATATTTAAGATATAGATAACTGATTAAAACTTTATCTGCAGGCTGTAGCTTTCTTGCACAGACTGGCCTAGTTGCAGTTGAAAATCAAATGCAGGATATGGGCTTAGACCTAAGATATCAAGAAAGGTGATTAAAAATTAACAAGCGTGATTACAACAAGCATGGAAGACTTCTCTTTGTTTAGTTTCAAATCAAGTTAAGTCACCATTATAGGTGAAAGCTTATAAAAGAAGCATGCAACTCTATATGGGATTTTACAGTTACATTCTTGATTCCATTTCAATTGAAAGGAGAAAGCCAAGAAGCAGAATCTCTAGCAATGTGTCACGGTTTCTGCACATCTTCTCATCAAACAAAGGAAGCGATTAGATATTTCCATCACCCTTTGGCCTTCGCCTCCTCCTTGCCTTTACAACCCTTCTTGGACTTCCTGAAGCAGAAATAAGAGCAGCAAGGTACTTGAAACAGGAAGTTCATGTTCTTCTGTTTTCTGTAATTTCAATTAAGACCTCGAAAAATCGATATTAAGGATACTTGCCTTATGTTATTCCTATATTTTACGGATAAAAGATGCTCAACTTGTTAGTGTGGATGATCATTACCATTAGTGTAAAAAAAACATAGTTAGGTACTCCCTCGGTCCCATAATGTATGATCATGTTTGATTTTCACGGAGATTAAGAAAAAGTAGTAGAAATAGAGTAAAGTTAGTTGAAAAGTGGGTAAAGTGGTGGGACCTATCAATATTTAATAATAGATTTGAGATAGTGGAGGAAAGTAGTGGGTGTAATAATGTTTATTTAATAAAAAAGTGAAGTAATGGATGTAATAGTGAAAAGTATTGTTAAAAAATAGTAAGTATGTTATGTTCATTATTTTTGGGACGTACCAAAAAGGAAAGAGTTCACATAAAATGGGACAGAGGGAGTATGTTTTAGTAAATCCTCACTATATTTTCTTGATGGTACGTTTCATTGGGCTGTGCAGCACCTAAACACTGAGATTCTCCGGTGGTGTCAAACTAAGAACATGTTTGCTACTCCCTCCGTCTCTAAATATGTTGTCTGTTTCCTTTGGACACGTTTGTCAACGCACACTTTTAATCGTTAATATCTTCAATTTCGTATTAGTTTTCAATATAAAAACTTCACTGTATTAATGTACTCATAAATACGAATCTAATAAGATCACTCATGACTATATTTGGTCTTATAGATTATGCGTGAATTAGTAATTTATCTCATGTTATGAACAGTTCCGACATATGAAATGAGCAACATAAAAAGAGACAGAGTGAGTAGTATTTATCAAAATCTATTAAATTGTGAGAATATCTAACACATCACATTATTTTTTATTTTGGCGTGATTTTTACTTAAAATGATGTAAAATTACACTATTTTTAAATACAACTTTTAACGCACTTAAAATAAATTTTACACCGTTTTTATATTGTATAGGTTATTTTATTGTTAAAGTAAAAAAGTTGGTGTGATATGGATGGAACAAATTTATTTTAAGTATGTAATGAGTACAAGAACAATGTTGGAATAAATAAAAATTCTAAAAAATTGATTTCAAACCAAATTTGGTATAATTTTTGGTGTGACATCAAAATAGTTTAAGTTCTAAAATTGGATTGAAAATAAATTTTTTACCAAAATGATGTAAAGTACAAATTTGAAATTAGGTTGGATATAGTCTGTTTTTCTCTTTTTCGATTGCTGCCTATGGATGGTCTTTAAAGCATCTGAAATTTTGAAAAATTCTAACAATGTGATGTTACATCAAATTTGGTATAATTTTTGGTGTTACATCAAAATGGTGTAATTTTAAGAATTGGATTAGAGTAAATTTTTACACTACTTGATATAAAAGGACAAATACAAAATTGGTTAGAGATAATCTAAACCTTATTTTATTTGTGGTTCAAGGGCAAAGAAACCCTGAATTCCATGTGTGTACAGAAGGAAGTTAAATTCAACTTCTTGCTTCAGTATTTGCAATTTTTGTTATATTAAGATTACATATCTTCATCCAAAAAGAAAATAGAATTTTATGAAAAAAATCTGTTCTAAAAATCGGTAATTAATCGCTAGATGGGTGGGTGTGTTCCATCTCGATTAAGCGAAAATTGGATCAAAGAATGGTATTTTGAAAAATCGGTCAAGAATTGACTGAGAAGGTGATTAATCGCTTAAAACAGTCAAAAGTCAGTCACTCAAAAAAAAATTAAAAGAATTTAAAATTTTTTAAAATTTTCATGAAAATAAAGTATATGACCTTATATCTATAATTGTAAAAATTCTTCCAATTTCAATCAAATTCATTTGAAGTCATTAAATTTGTGAAAATTGAGTAGCATGTAAATGTGAAAGTTTTTACATGGTTGTTACAAATTTTCGTATATAAATTCCATCATATCTAATTTATTATTTTTGTAATTTAGTTATTTTTAAAGTTGCTTTTGACATTGGTGTATCTTTTGTAATAAGTAATAACTAAGTTATAATATTAGAGAAGGTAAAAAATTATTCTTGTTAAAATTTACTACTAAATTACTAACTTACGTATCCCAAACTCCGAAAAGCTCAAGTGGTACCATTTTCAGTCCAAGTGGGACAAGCTGTTAATTATAGAAAATCGAGCATCATTTTCAGTCCAAACACGAGTAGTGAAGACAGGACTATGGTGTGTACCAGCTTGGAGGTGGAGGAAACAGATAAGCCTGGTAAGTATCTAGGAATGCCTATGTTTGTAGGTAAAAATAAACGTGCTGTGTTTGGATTTTTAGCTGGGAAGGTCGATCATAAATTACTGGGGTGGGCTAATAAGGAGTTATGTTAATAATGGAAAAACAGGGATGACGGCTTCTTAATCCCTTATTGAAGTCAGCTGCGCAAACAATCCCAAATTTTTGGATGTCTTTATTTCTGATTCCACATAACATTTGTGATGAAATTGAGAGGTTGATGAATGGGTTTTGGTGGGGTAAAGGATCATCTGGTACGGGCATAAGATGGTTTTCATGGGAGAAACTTAGCAAATCAAAGATGGCTGGGGGTCTTGGGGTTAAGAGTTTAAAAAATTTTAATATCTTTATCCTGGCAAAACAGGGATGACGGCTTCTTAATAATTGTAATCCTCTTGTGTCTACCATTATGAAGGCCAAATACTACCCTAAAACTGATTTCTTGAATGCTGAGATTCCACATTGCATTTGTGATGAAATTGAGAGGTCCTGGACCAGTTGGTATCCGAGCAGGCTATCCTTCGGAGTGTATTAGGTATGGGACTAGTACATTCCCTAGGATGCGATCCTATAGACTATCGTATAGGTTTTGACCTTTAAGTTAGTAAATTATTTTGAATTTAGGGCATTGTTTGTGTGATTATCTGATATGTTTGACTTTTGTGCTTTTTGATCATTGATTATAAGTTTGGAAGTTTGTTGTTTTTAGAAAAGATGGACGGAGAAGGCAACAACAATGGCAATCAGGGCAACAACAATGACAATCAGGGCAACGACAATCAGAATGGTAACAACAATGGTGATGGTGGGAGTGTATTCGACCAGCTAGCTGAGACTCTGGCTACACTCGTGAATCAGCAACCCCTCTCAGTTTAAGCGTTTGAACCCACCAACTTTCGATGGGGCGACTGATCCGGCCATAGTCGAGATGTGGATACAGGAGATGGAAAAAGCTTTCGGACTTCTCAGCAGCAACGAGGAGCAGAAGGTCACCTTAGCTGTGTATCAACTGCAAGGCAGTGCTTATGACTGGTGGCTCATGGAGAAAAGAAAGAACGAGACAACAGCTATTGAAGGAGATCCTGAACCAGACACATGGGCAAAGTTCAAGAAGGCATTAGAAGATAAGTACTTTCCGAGAACAGTTCGTCTATAAAAGGAGCGGGACTTCATTCGGCTCGAGCAAGGTGGAAAAACTGTTACCGAATATGAGGCAGAATTTGCAAAGCTCTCGAAGTACGCGCCGACCTTAGTGGCAAATGAAAGTAGCTGAGCAAGAAGATTGGAAAAGGGACTTCGAACCGACATTTGGAATTCGGTGGCGTCTTTTGAACTTCAGACGTACGAAGCTGTTCTCAACAAGGCTTTGGTGATCGAGAGAGGCCTAGCTGAATCTGAAAAGGCGACAAGCAACTGGAACAAGAAGCGGTTCGCTCCAACTAGTGGATTTTCGTCTCAAGGGGGACCACTCAAGAAACCTCACGTGTATGATCGAATAGGAGGTCAAGGAAATCAAGATAAGTGAACATGTCGATACAGAGTGTCGTTGGAATAGAGGCGCGTGCTTTCATTGTGGTGAAGTCGGACACAGGATTGCTCAATGCCCGCATAACCCACCACCAAGGAAGGAAGCTGATAAGAAAATTGGCATTGGACGTGTGTTTCAGCTCACGGGAAGTCGCACGAGCAATCGTAATTAAGGTATGATTTCTTTTCACTTGTAACTTATTTGATGTTTCGTGAATTTGGGGACCAAATTCTTTTAAGGATCGGAGAATATAAAATCCGTAATTTTTATTTTGTTTTTAAAATTAGATATTAGATTTTAAAGTAATTTTTAATTAGATATTTAATTTATTTAAAAAATTCTAGAATTCTAAAGGGTAAGATAAGTTATATTTGGAAAGAAGAGTAAGAATAATTTAGTCAATCGATATCATTTTAATTAAGTTAATTATGTGTGTTAAAATCTTTTATTTAAAGAATTACTTGGAGAGGTCTAGAAATTTAAGAGGCAAGTTTTGTAGTTACTTAATTTATTTAGGGTTTTAGTGAGCCTATATAAGAAACCATTAGATTGTCAAAAAAACGTATAGGAATTCATTCGCCGACGAGGTGCGTTCTTTTTCTTTATTTTCTGTACTTATTCGTTCGATCATGCTTAAATGCTAGTTGGTTTTTATGCATGCATGTATAACTACAGTTAGTGCATGGATAAGGTTCTTGTGTTCATTCGATAATGATATATAGCTTGATTATTAATAGCATGATGTTAGTATATTAGTATATATTATACATGAATTGTCTATGGCCTTCATGTGTATTTTATTTGCTTATAACCATGCGAGCTGTAGGATTTTAATTACGTGCCTATGATCTTTTATTATTGAAAAATTTTAGGTTCAGTAATTTAAATCATATATTTGTCTAGATGTGCTGTTAATTACTAGTTATTTTTCTTTATCTCGAGCATGTTTATGTTCCATGATAACTCCCACGGCTGATTAGAGGCTTCCGACTACTGTTCCGTGACGTGTCACCTGAGTTTGGGTATCTGCAAAACAATGCTTGCCCAGGGGTGGTGGCCGTCAAGCACCTCCGGTGTAAGAATCAGTAATCAGAAATAATAATAATCAAGCTGGTAAGAGTGTATCTGATATGAAGGGAGAGAATATGTAGAGAGCTTTTGTGTTGCTAAAATTGTGTGTGTTCAATTGTGTATATCACCTTATGTTCAAAATGGGGGTATTTATAGGTTAAGCCTCCCAGTCACTGTAGGCCACTTGGTATCCGCAAAAGCTACAGTGAGCCCCATTTGATAGCCGCAAAAGCTACAGTGAGCCCCACTTGGTAGCTGCAAATGCTACAGTGATTGGTGTGACCTTTCCTGACATACCGCCATTCTACAACTTGCTTTGTACTGCTCAGAGTTTGTCTGCTACAACTTGATGTCCTTGTGTTCCCTTGAATAGTTTATTGTTCCCTGTCTTGTAGAGCAAGATAACAAGATATTTTGTACAAGAGTATTTCTCTAATGATATTTATTGTCAAGTTGAGTAATTTAGGAAACTAAATATCTTATGACACGTGTATGAGAGTGAGAAATGTTGTGTTGTAGGCGGGCACCTACTCGCGGGCGCGTGCCCGGCGAGTGGACCGGCTCTACAGCGGGTACCTATCATTGCCCCCCACTCCCTCTATGCGCTTTTAGCGGATGGGGGGAGGAGAAAAACGAGATGACAAATGCTTGAGTATGCTTTTAGAAATTTTTGCAATATGATGCCCCCAAGGTGTTGGCGGACAACACTTAGGAGTGAGAAAAAAAATTTAACCGCCGCCCCCAAGTGTTGGCGGACAACACTTAGGAGTTAAAAAAAATTTGAACCGTTGCCCCCCAAGTGTTGGCGGACAACACTTAGGAGTTAGAAAAAATTTTGAACCGTTGCCCCCCAAGTGTTGGCGGACAACACTTAGGAGTTAGAAAAAATTTTGATAGCGGGCCGCTTATGCATTGGATGCTGGTGCTTGACGGGCTTGTGATTTGAAACGTTTTTGTTTGATATTCGTAACTGCTGTGAAATAAATGATATTTCTGCTAATAAATGAGAATCGAAATAAATGAAAGAATAATATTTAATGCTAATAATATGAGAATGATAAGTGGTAGTGCATATTAATGAGTGAAGTGACCTTTGGGTGGAATGAGAATGTATTTTTGTGATGTAATATGAAAAGAGAGGTGGGGAGTTATTACCAAGTGAGTAGTTGAGGTTTGTACCGAGGCAGTTACTGTTTGCTTTTGACGTGGCCCAATCAAATGCTACCACGTTGTGGTCTGTCATTTTTCACCCTTTTTACACGCGCCCCACGTAATAAAAAGGGGAGTTGTGCCATGTCTGTATCTCCATTTTTGTGGTATCTGTGTGAGTAGATGGGTTTCGAGATGGGTTTGTGTTCGTTTTTGTGGGATGTTAAGTGGGTTTTAGTGAGTCCGGTTTGATTTCGTAGGTTGTACATGGAGTGCAATTCGCTCTTTGGTAACTTGTTCTCGATATTTGTTGGTCGTATATTGTTTGTGGTTCGTGATTTATGACTTTCGATTTTGTGAAACTATGATGTAAGAGTATGTTTATGTAAGTGGGGCTCTGTATATATGTATGTATGTATGTATGTATGTATGTATGTATGTATGTATTGGGTAAAGTGTATAAATTGGTTTATGATGCTAGGGTTTCGTTGTTTGTGGAGGGAAGTGGAATATGAATCATTTTGTTGATAAATAAAAAAGAAAAATGTAAATTGTTGTGAGTGTCCACGCGTACCTTTCATTTGTCTAAGCGGGTTTTCCGTAGGCGGTATTGATCTGTGACTTTGAATTTGTTGTAGATGGGTGATGAATTTACAGATGCCGCTTCCGGTGAGAAGAAAGCTCTTGTCAACGGTTATGGACGCTGGGCGGATCCCAACCAATTGACCTTTCCGGCCGTTCTGCCACGGAACCGCTACCAGTATTTTGAGAGTAGTGAAAGTTTATTTCGGGCGACTAAAGTAGCTCCTACACATTTTTCAAATGCGGACATGGACACCGAGTTTGCCGAGTTTACTCATCTTCAGCACGATAGTACTTTCAAGGCTGATGAGTGGGCTGAGTATTGATAAGTGGATTTATATCCACTTGGAACATTCTAAATCGGCTTAAATTGATTGTCTTGGACTCAAGTTTCTTGTAGTTTTGATGTGTTTTGCTTAGTTGTGCAGGTTTACGAGAATGTTGATTAAGGTGGATGCTTCTATAATTTTTTGGGAATTAATTGATTAAAATTCGGATTTTCTGGGAAGGCTGCGCAGCTTACACTGTTTTGGCCATATCTGGAGTTCTGTAAGTCCGTTTTCAGCGATCTTACTGCCCACGCGAAGCTTGAGAGATTTTCTACAACCTGGGATAGGAAGCACGTGCAAGTAATGTGCTGAATAAAATCGCGCGCGTATTCTTTGTGAAGCATGGCTGGGAAATTCCTGTTTTGCCCTTTTCAAGTTCTAATTATATTCCGGGCAGGTTTTAGCACCTTAATTAAATTCTAATTGTAATAGAAGATATTTTCTTGCTGGGCAAGAAATATAGAGCCTATTTAAACACATCCTACCATTGTAATAGGGATAGACACATTATCATAGTTTAATTATTATAACCAGCTTAGATCTGCAAGGGAGAAAAGGAGAGAAGGGTTCAACGCTCGTGACAAGCAACGGATCTAGATCTACTTCATCCTTTGTGTTACTTTGGATTATAGATTTGTTTTCTCAAACTCTTGTTTATTAATATAATTACTTCTTTTATTCATATCTTGTTATTTACCATGTTTTCATCAAATCCCATGGTGACGAAAGGTTTAGTTATGAACTAATCGTTGTCATGGGATCCTAGTGGATTTATCTATGTAGCTTAGTAGTTTGCATGCCTTAAAGATTTATGTGTGGTGAATTCTTGATATCCTCGTATGGTTAATCTTAATGCTTTTGGATGCGTAGCTAACATCTAAATTGAATTGTTAATCTCTTGTGAAGCGAGAGTGGATCTTGAGATTTAGAACTTGCCATGCTAGCATAGGTTCATAATTGTTTATCAATATGATTCGTGGTGTGAGATGAAAATACTTATACTGTCCTATGTGATCTAAGTGGATAACTTGTGCTTCAACCTTTATGTTTTCAAATTCTATAGAGATATAGGGTCTAAACATAATAGGTGCCTACTCATCTTCTATCTCTTTTGTGGATGTATGCGTAGATTGGTACTAGTATACCGAGAGGTAACTTTTACTCTTTTCGTGTTATTCGATCAGATATCAAACCCATCGCATGTTTTAATTAAAGGCTGCAACTCTAAGTGAAGTAGATGATGAAACTAGGATTCCATGTTTTATTCTCATATTAGTAATTCGATTTTAATTCTTGTTAATTGTTTAATTCTTAGTTTTATAATTTACACTTAGTTAATTTAGATAATCAATCTCAATTTTGTTATTTGTCTTAGCAGTGGATAAAAACCATACATCGGTGCATAGGTACATTAATTGAATTGAACACCATTCTAGATCTCTGTGGGAACGAACTTGATTTAATCATATATTACTTGTGACAACGTGCGCTTGCGTAAATTTTGCATAACAAGTTTTTGGCGCCGCTGCCGGGGATCATCGGTGTTTTTATTTTAGTTTATGTGTTTGTCATCAGTGGTCGTTAGCGTTCACTGACTCGGATTTCTTACTTAGTTTGTTTGATTCGTGGTGTTTCAGGTACTTAAGTTTGTATGCGAACACGCTTACAAGCTCGTTTGGAAGAACTGGCGGAAGACGATCTTATAGTGGAGAATAAGACAGAAGAAACTGAGACTACTGTAGAGATGGGTGACGCAGCAGCAGCAGCTAAGGCTTTGAAGGAGTATTCTCAGCCGAAGATCAATGATATCCAGTCTAACATTATCAGGCCAGCTATTGCAGCTAACACTTTCAAGATCAAGCCGGGCACTATTCAGATGCTACAGAATTCGGTTCAGTTTGGGGGTGCTCCTGCGGAGGATCCTAACATGCATATTCGGGACTTTATCGAGATCTGTGATACTTTCAAGTTTAATGGTGTTTCGGATGATGCTATCAAGTTGAGGCTTTTCCCATTCTCTCTAAAGGATAAGGCTAAGGGCTGGTTACACTCTCTACCACCTGGTTCCATTACTACATGGGAGGATCTTGCTCAGAAGTTTCTTACTAAATTCTTCCCTATGGCGAAAACTGCAGCATTGAGGAATCAGCTAGCCCAATTTCAGCAGCAATCTGGAGAATCTCTGTGTGAGGCTTGGGAACGTTATAAGGAGATGCTAAGGAGATGCCCACATCATGGGATGCCAAACTGGATGGTAATCAATTGTTTTTACAATGGGCTGGGAGCACAATCTAGGCCAATGGTAGACGCAGCATCAGGAGGAGCCTTATGGGCTAAGAGCTACGAGGAAGCTTACGATCTAATTGAGATGATGGCTGCTAATGAATATCAAAATCCAACTCAAAGACTACCACAAGGCAAGGTTGCAGGAATTCTGGGAGTTGACACAGTTACAGCTCTAGCAGCCCAGCTAGAGGCACTTAATATGAAATTAGATTTAATGACAAAGCATGGGGTGCCTCAGGTTGCGAGAGTATGTGAACTATGTGCTGGCGCACATGAGACGAGTCAATGCGCCATTTCCAGTGAATCAGTACAGTTTGTGAGCAATTTTCAAAGGCAACAGCAACCAGCTCCAAATTATCAACATCCACATCAGTCTTATCACCAGTTTCAGGGTCATCAGTACGGAGTTGAGCCATTTAATTCTTCAGGTTTTCAGCAACTGTATGCTCCAAGGCAACAGTTTCAACCTCCTGGTTTTCAGCAGCAACAGTTTCATACTGGTTCTAGCCATCAGGCGAATGAAAAATCTGAATTAGAAGAGTTGAGATTAATGTGCAAGAGTCAGGCTGCAACTCTCAAGAGTCAGGAAGCATCTCTCAAGACATTGGAGAGTCATATAGGACAGATTGCAAGTGCCTTGGTAAATATGCAACAAGGAACTCTTCCAAGTGATACAATGGGTAATCCAGGCAAGAGGGAGGTCCATGAACAGGTCAATGCAGTTACTTTGAGATCTGGAAAAGTCACGAGTGATCCTAAATCAGCAACTGAAGAAGATGAAGATGTTCAGAATCGGCAGGTTGAAAAATCTGCAGTGCCAGTAATTGAGAAATCTGATTTAGTGGCTGATCAGCTTGATGGTGAGAAGAACAAGAAATCTGTTGAAAAGTCTACTCCGGAGCAATCTTCAAAGAATAATCAGATCTATCCACCTCCGCCATATCCTGGACGTTTGCAGAAAAGTAAAGAGAAACAGTTTCAGAAATTTATGGATGTCTTCAAGAAACTGTCCATTAACATTCCTTTTGTTGAAGCGTTGGAGCAAATGCCAAGATATGCGAAGTTCATGAAGGATATTTTGTCAAGGAAGAGAAGGTTGGAAGAATTTGAAACAGTGGCATTGACAGAGGAGTGCAGTGCGGTGTTGCAACAGAAATTGCCTCCTAAACTTAAGGATCCAGGAAGCTTTACAATTCCATGCACCATTGGGAAGTTGTCTTTTAACAAGTGTTTATGTGATTTGGGAGCTAGTATTAATCTCATGCCCTTGTCTGTATTCAAGCAACTTGGTCTACCGGAGCCGAAGCCAACCAACATCTCTTTGCAGTTGGCTGATAGGACGATCACATATCCTAGAGGCATAGTGGAGGATGTTTTGGTGAAGGTTGATAAGCTCATATTCCCAGCTGATTTTGTTATCTTGGATTTCGAGGAAGATAAGAAGATTCCCATAATTTTGGGAAGACCGTTCTTGGCTACAAGAAAGACTTTGATTGATGTGCAAAAAGGAGAGCTTACAATGAGGGTGCAAGATCAGAGTGTCACCTTTAATGTGTTCAAGGCAATGAAATTTCCGATAGAGGATGAAAAATGTTGCAGTGTGGAAATAGTTGATACGGGTCAGAGAAAGAAATTTGATCAGTTATTGAGCGAGAAGTCAGACATGCATGTGCTAAAGCATCCTATCAGTGATTCCATTGACAGTTCTTCGGTTCGTGATCTTTCGAAAGTAAAGCTTGGGAAACTTCCACCACATTTGAGGTATGTCCTTTTGAATAATGAGCTAGTGATTTTTGAGGAGGGACATGATAACGTGTTGCGAAGGTGGAAAGCAGATGATAAGGGAGAAGAAATTTTTGTTCAAACGGTTGAGTTGGAGAAGCATCTTAGAGGTGTGAAGAAGAAAAAGAAAAAGATTTGGCCGTTGGGTAGTAAAATTAGGTTGAAGTCTGAAGAAAGAAAATTGTGGAAAGCAAGCAATCAAGATGTCAATGTTCGTATGAATGGTTTGTCTGTTGAGAACGGTTCAGTTATTCTTTTGAAACCGCCATGAGTTGAGGAAGTAACGTCAAGCTATTGACGTTAAAGAAGCGCTTCGTGGGAGGCAACCCGCGCATTAGTGTAGAGAGAGAAAAAAAAAATTTTGAGTGTTGTATGAAAAAAAAAATAATAATAATAAAAATCTGGGCAGAAATTTTTACGCGCCACGGCGCACCATTCAGGACCCCACGTGGCTAAGTGTCTGTTCAAGGGGAGTTTACTCGAGGGTGTGTTGTGATGTTATAAAAAAAAAAAAAAGAGTGCAACAGTCAATCTCACGCGCCGCAGCGCCCTATCCGCGACCTGGCGAGGTAAAGTTTCTGTCCATCCATCCAGGTTAGTTGTTAATCCAGGTTTTGTCCATCCTGTTTACTTGTTATGTACGTGTATATATATATATGTTTTAATATATATTAAATAATCAATTCATCTCCTAAATTAATTCCAACCCCTTTTCTAATTATTTTCTTGACCTAAAATCCTAATTCTAGCTCCATATTAATTCCAAATTATTCCTAATCCATATCCTATTTCATATTTTATTTTATTTATTTTATTTATTCTTATTTTTATTTTTTTTATTTTTATTATTATTTTTTCCCCCAAATATATATACCCACCTATACATACAAATCCAATTCCTTTTCTACTTCTTTAAATCTCTAAAAATTCAATTCTAAAGAGGAATTAATTGCAAGTTCAGCTCTTCGATTCGTATTGGGTAAATCTTTTTCTCTAATTTTATTTTTATTACGAATTTGTGTTCTTGTAAATTGGGATTTTGTATTATTCTTGGAATTTGGGCTATTTGTGGTGTGATATTGCTTGGTAATTATTGGTGGAGCTTCTTGTGAGTTGGGTATTGATTCTTATGGCTACTAAGCGTGGGAGAGGTGGTGCTAGTGTTCTAAAATTTTCGTCTCCCGCATGATTCATTCGAGGATGAGGCATTGCAGGTATGTTTTCTACTATCCCTTGTATTTACTTCCATTCAATGAGGACATTGAATATTTTAAGTTTGGGGGTGGTTTGAGGGATTAGTAGTTGTTGTTGTATTATGTGTTCATGTAGGATTTCATATTTTGCATATTAGTAATAGTAAATTATGCATTTATGTTCGTGTTATCTACGTTTGTTTCATATAGGACATTCTGTTTTTATGTTCGTATTTCATGTGAGTTCATAATAGTTTGCATTTGCACCCATGCTTGATAGGAATTTGGTGTTGTTGACGCTTTTGATTGAGAAGTGATATGCTTTGTTCTTGTGCACACACATACACTAGTAAGTTGAAGCTAGTAGACTTATTGAATGTTGTAAGTGATTAGAAGGACATGAATATGTGCAAGATGATTTAGTTTGCATGCTTTGAATACAAGTTGGTGCATTAGAGAGATGTTGCTTGGGATTGAGTATGTTTTTCCACCAAGTGAGATTTTGAGCCTTATTGCATATTGCATATTTGTAATTTTTTCGTTTGCTTGAGTGTCCACAGATTGTTTGCATTGCTAGCAGTTGTTTGAGGTCTTTCTTGAAACGCATGACATTATTTGACGATTAAAATGATAAAGGCATTTAGGAATAACCGCATATTTTCCCATATTACCATACCATGTTTACATGATCAATTAGTTAACCATTTGAGCTTAATCCTATTTTTTTTCGGTGACATACCACATTACTTGCCTAGACCTTTTTCTTGTATTGGCCTTACATTAATTTGAACCCACATTGTCAAAGGCTAGTAGAGTGCTTAAGGGAGTAAGAAGGTGTGTAAGGAGGGGTTTATTGTTGGTCTTACTTTTGGGGGAAATATTGAAATTTGGGGTTGGTTGTTTGCTTGATAGTCGGCATATGTAATAAATTCATGGGATCATTGTTATTGTTTATATTATTGTTTGTGTTATATTTAGCTCTCGAAAAAAAAAGAAAAAAAAAAGAAAAAAAAAATAGAAAAAAAAAAGAGAAAAATATATATATATATATATATATTATGAGAGCATGTTTGTGTTTGTTGCGATCCTATTTCAGTCGACTAGTCGAGTGTTTGTCTTAGTAAAATTATGTGGGGGGAAAATAGGGTGTTGTGTGCGATTTATTATGGTACTTACTAGCTTTTGACACTTCACCTGTTTTGGCTTATTTGACATATCTTGTCCCTAGCCCCGTTACAACCCAATTAAAGACCTTTTGATTATCGTCATTGATGTATGTTGTGTTAAGAGTTAGATTGATACCAAATGTCAAGCATGTTTATGATTTTGTTGGAATTGAGTGATACACTTACCCTTGTTCTTGAGTGAATATTCTTTGTGAGTGGATTGTGAGTGTTTGCTTGTTCTTGCGTATGAGATCCCGAGTGTTGTCTCAAAGATGTGCTCTTGTAGGCTTAGCATGTTTACTAACTTATTCTTACACTTGACATGGGCTTGTGAGAACTTATGCATGTTCATTGAGTAGACTATGTGAATACTTGCACTTTCGACACCAAGACATTGCGTATTTACTTTGATTCTTAAGTTGATATGGCATGAGAGGATTTGAAGGTATGGTAGGATTTTAGTATTAGATTATTTGCATTTGCATTTTAGTTGCATTCATGCATTGCATTGCATTAGGTTAAATGGATTTTGTGGGTACATTCGCTATAGGCCCTCACGAGACCTTACTCGTCCACTAGGGCTGCCTAGGGGTTTAAAGGGCTTGTTGCATATGCCAAATGCAACCGTGATCACCTACGGAAGTGGTACTAGTTAGCTAGTTGTAATTGTTTATGCTTGAGGACAAGCATCGGTTTAAGTTTGGGGGTGTGATAAGTGGATTTATATCCACTTGGAACATTCTAAATCGGCTTAAATTGATTGTCTTGGACTCAAGTTTCTTGTAGTTTTGATGTGTTTTGCTTAGTTGTGCAGGTTTACGAGAATGTTGATTAAGGTGGATGCTTCTATAATTTTTTGGGAATTAATTGATTAAAATTCGGATTTTCTGGGAAGGCTGCGCAGCTTACACTGTTTTGGCCATATCTGGAGTTCTGTAAGTCCGTTTTCAGCGATCTTACTGCCCACGCGAAGCTTGAGAGATTTTCTACAACCTGGGATAGGAAGCACGTGCAAGTAATGTGCTGAATAGAATCGCACGCGTATTCTTTTTGAAGCATGGCTGGGAAATTCCTGTTTTGCCCTTTTCAAGTTCTAATTATATTCCGGGCAGGTTTTAGCACCTTAATTAAATTCTAATTGTAATAGAAGATATTTTCTTGCTGGGCAAGAAATATAGAGCCTATTTAAACACATCCTACCATTGTAATAGGGATAGACACATTATCATAGTTTAATTATTATAACCAGCTTAGATCTGCAAGGGAGAAAAGGAGAGAAGGGTTCAACGCTCGTGACAAGCAACGGATCTAGATCTACTTCATCCTTTGTGTTACTTTGGATTATAGATTTGTTTTCTCAAACTCTTGTTTATTAATATAATTACTTCTTTTATTCATATCTTGTTATTTACCATGTTTTCATCAAATCCCATGGTGACGAAAGGTTTAGTTATGAACTAATCGTTGTCATGGGATCCTAGTGGATTTATCTATGTAGCTTAGTAGTTTGCATGCCTTAAAGATTTATGTGTGGTGAATTCTTGATATCCTCGTATGGTTAATCTTAATGCTTTTGGATGCGTAGCTAACATCTAAATTGAATTGTTAATCTCTTGTGAAGCGAGAGTGGATCTTGAGATTTAGAACTTGCCATGCTAGCATAGGTTCATAATTGTTTATCAATATGATTCGTGGTGTGAGATGAAAATACTTATACTGCCCTATGTGATCTAAGTGGATAACTTGTGCTTCAATCTTTATGTTTTCAAATTCTATAGAGATATAGGGTCTAAACATAATAGGTGCCTACTCATCTTCTATCTCTTTTGTGGATGTATGCATAGGTTGGTACTAGTATACCGAGAGGTAACTTTTACTCTTTTCATGTTATTCGATCAGATATCAAACCCATCGCATGTTTTAATTAAAGGCTGCAACTCTAAGTGAAGTAGATGATGAAACTAGGATTCCATGTTTTATTCTCATATTAGTAATTCGATTTTAATTCTTGTTAATTGTTTAATTCTTAGTTTTATAATTTACACTTAGTTAATTTAGATAATCAATCTCAATTTTGTTATTTGTCTTAGCAGTGGATAAAAACCATACATCGGTGCATAGGTACATTAATTGAATTGAACACCATTCTAGATCTCTGTGGGAACGAACTTGATTTAATCATATATTACTTGTGACAACGTGCGCTTGCGTAAATTTTGCATAACAAGTATGTCGGGAGGATGTTCAGGATTGAGGATGGTTACTTTTGGAGGCGTGTAGAGCCCGGGGAGAGGCTATACCATCGTTTTGATGACGGGTCCGTGTGCATACCGGTTAGCCACTTGAAGTCAGGCTTCCATTTGCCCCCACACAAATTTGTCATGGATTTGTTCCGACTCCACTTTCGGTGCCCGCTAGCCCAATTTACACCGAATTCGATAAGGGATATAAATTGGTTTATAGCTAGCTGTGAAAGAAAGAGGAAGCAACCTACATTCAAGGCATTTTTCTACTTGTTTGATGTGAAAGCCAGCCGTGCGAAGCCTTTCTATGAGCTGCAGTTTGTCAAGCCGAAAAGTCGCATTGGGAAGGCCTTGAATGGTCATCGACCGTTTGTATTTCCCAAAAGGATGGCAGGATGGCAGGACGAGTTTCTGATAATTGGTGGTGGGGAGTTTGCCTGGCACAGGAACTTTACCAAAAAGGTTGAGGGTGCTTATAAGGTGAACCGCAGTCACCTTAGTCGTAATGAAATTGAAGTCCTTGTTGGGCTCGTGATGGCATTGGGTGAAGTGTGGACGGAGAAGAATTTGATCGACCCGGCTGATTTGAGAAGGAATTGTTGTAAGTGTCTCTTTTTTTGTAACTGACATTCTCTTTCTTGTTATTTTTGTAGTGTTGGATCCTCGTAAGCAGGAACTAGACCTCCATCCAACTCTGGGTTTGACTAAAGCAAAATTATACACGGACTTTCTTCTTACTGTGCCGCCAAGACCTAAACGGCTTCGTACCGGTTTGTTTTCAACTGAGAATATCTTTGATGCTTTCGATCTTTCTGGTGGTGTCGAGGGTGGTGAAGCTTCTGTCCCGATTGATGAGGATGGAGCCGCTGTTGAAGAGCCCGTGTCTGAGGAGGAAGTTTCTGGAGATGATATAGATTCTGAGGCCGAATCTTTATCGGAGGAATTGTTGGGTGGTGCTAGTACTGAGGTTGTGGGTGGAGAGGGTCAACTAATTGATGAGAGTGCTAGTTCTAAGCATGAGTCAGGAGAAAGCCCTTCAAAAGAAGATATTGTTGAAGATGATGTTGTTGTCGATCTTGAGGATTCCGTTGAGGCTGATGTAGCCGGTGAGGGCGATATGGCCGCTGAGACTGATGTTGTCGTTGAGACAGATATGGCCGTTGATACTGGTGCCAACAGTCCTGGTACTGTGGCGAGGCAATATGCTGCTAGCCTGCAAGTTGGTGAGAATGAGCCAAATATTCTTTCAAGGGAATATAGAGCTTCAATTCGAAGGGTTGAGCGGGGGTCGGTTGCTATTTCTAAGGCGATGCCTGCCACTGGGAGCAGAACAGTTGTTGATCTAGATGCTGAGAAAACCATTCCTATCGCAAAGACTGCTGAGGCAGTTGCGGACACTAATGTTGAAGATGTGTCGAGTGATGCTCCGCCTCAAGGATCCAAACGTAAAGCTGTGGATGAAGTGGGTCCTTTGAAGCGGAGACGGATTGAGGCTAGCAGGATGGGTGATTACGTTCCTGCAAACCGGGTGGTTGATGAACCCGTTGGTACCGCTTCTGATGATACTGAAAAAGATGGTGGTGAGGATGGTGGAGAGTCTTCTGAAGAGATCATTTATTACACGAGCAGTAATGATGAAGTCAATGATGCAAAGGTCGGGGTGAGGCTTGGCTACGGCTTTCTATTCAAATCGGGGCCTAACACCTTTACTGTTGACTCCATGACCGATGATGATCTGATGATGATGAATGGGTTGAGTTGGGAGCGGATGTGCCGCTTGTCCCAAAAATACGTTGCGCGGGTTAGTATATTTATAATAATCTTGTTTTTTACGCAATTTTTCTGTTGTGGCCACTATTAACTTGTTTGTTTTTGTTTCTTGTGTAGAACCAATGTATGTACATGGGTCTGATGGCTCGAGGTAATCAATATCGCAGCAGTAACATTGCTTTGAAAGAAAGAGTGAAACAGCTTGAGGCGGAGCTGGCCGCTGAGAAGGTGATGAAAGATAATGCTGCTAAAGCTCTGCATGAGATTGAGACAGAGAAAACCGATATCAAGGCGAGCTATGCATATAGTTCAGATCTTCGACGGTTCTTGGCAGAGGATAAAATTGAACTCATGGCTGATAAGGAGGCTTTGTTTGAAGAGATTCGCAATCTGAAAGTCCTGCTAAGGTTTGAAAAGGAACGTGCTGATTATGCTAAGGCTCATCTTGACTCTCGTCCTACTAAAGCGGATGCAATAAGGAAATTCAGAAGTAGTCCTGAGTTTGCCGAGATTGTGAAAGAAGAAGCCGCCAAGGTGCGTGTGACGGTAACTGATGATGAGTCGGTTGAACTTGTTCAGCTAAGGTAGAGGGTCGCTGAGAATGTTGAGGAAATTGCCCGCTTGAAAAATAAAACGTCTAAACTAAAGTCAAAAGCGAGGAAGGCCAAGCGTAAAGTGAGGTCTCTAGAAACCCGTCTTAGGGAAGTGCCCAGAGTAAGTGTTGGTTGTCAAGTTGATGCCGCCGTTCATGATGTTGGCATGCAGGCCGTTGAAGGTGACATGGTTGTGGACGAGGAGGTTCAGGTTGTAGAAGTTGTTACGCCACTGTCAGCTATAACGGCCGTTTATGGCGAGGAAGAAGATGTAGGAGAAGAGGAGTCACTGAGAGGCATGACAAGCCCGTTGAGTGCTTCCCGATGGGGATGATTTTTCTTGTACTTGTGTAGATTTTTCTTTTGGTTTGTTTAGAAATCACTCAGCGGGTCTGTCCGCTGTGCGACTTGTAAACAGGTTGATGTAATTTGCACTTGGGAATTTTAAACTCTAAAGTATTTTGTGGTTGGTGGAATATATTTTTGCAATTTGTGGAGAAATATAATTGAATTGCGTGTGTTATTTTCTTGTCAAAGGGAGAGATAAATAAGCTTTTGGGAAATGTTACCTGGAACTCACGCATTTGACTGTGGGAATTTGTTTTGAGCATTTAATACCGCATGGGAATCATAGTCTTTTGACTGTGTCTTTACTGTAGTCTGCATGGGGATGGAGAATTTTGACTGTGGGTCTCTTTAACCTTCTTTTACCCCCTATAAAAGGGAGGGTAATTGCTTGATTCTGAGCATTCTTTTTTCCATCATTCTTTTAGAAAAATCCTTTTAAAAGCTGTAGTATGGATATCTCTGATATGAATGAGTTTTTCACCCCTTTCTCGTGGGGTCGTGAACTATGTATCTTGAAAGAAAGTGAGGGTGCTTGCAGAGCCCTAGCCATCCATTATGAGGAGGAGGGTGATTTGTACAACGCTGAAGAGTGCCGGAAGGCTGCTCGGAAAGTCGCCACTACTCGTGCTGCGAAGGAGGCTGTAGAGACTGATGCAATCGACTTCCGTTTCCGTGCACCGGAGCAAGGTAAGAGCTCCGAGAAGAAGAATGCGGATGCCGAGAAGAAAGCTCCCCAAGCATGAAGGGTTTTAGATGTAGGAATCTTGATCCTTGTAACCCATGCTTGTAATAAAAATATTTTATGAATAAAATATCTCTTTTCCCATCGCATCTATTTGTATTTTCCTTTCGGTTGCCGTTATATTGCATATTTTGCCTCTATACTTGCGTAGTTCTTTGTAGACCGTCTGTAGTAGTTTGCTTTAATGTCACTATTACGTTAGATAACTTTGGTGTAAGACTTTATTGCTTCTGCCCGCAGAGGGAATTGGCTCCTGTTGTCTGCAATTTATAGAACACTTTGCTTTTGTAGTAGGTTGAGTGCCCATCTAGGGGACATAGCTTTTGTAGTTGGCTGCTATTACAGAGTAATTTGCCTGTGTAGTAGATTGGGCGCCCATTTATGGGACTTAACCTTTGTAGATAGAAACTCACCCGTCTTGGGGATTTTGCTATTGTAGTTGGATGCTTACCCACTTAGGGACTTTGCAATTGTAGTTGGTTGCTTGCCCGTCTAGGGACTTTGCTATTGTAGTTGGATGCTTGCCCGTCTAGGGACTTTGCTATTGTAGTTGGTTGCTTGCCCGCCAAGGGACTTTGCTATTGTAGTTGGGTGCTTGCCCGTCTATGGGACTTTGCTATTGTAGTTGGTTGCTTGCCCGTCTAGGGACTTTGCTATTGTAGTTGGTTGCTTGCCCGCCAAAGGACTTTGCTGTTGTAGATTGCTTTTGTGCAAAGGATGTTTGAATATAATATCATTGGTTACAAAAAGGAGGAAGTACAGACCGCATTGCCATCTATTGGTAATATTTTCTCAGTTTGTCTCCATGCCAAGTATTGTTGACTTCCGTGTCGTCTAAGCGGGCTAGTTTGTAGGAACCCGGCCTCAGCACTTGGATGATTTTATAGGGACCCTCCCACTTTGGTATAAGTTTTCCAGTGTGTCTAGGGTCAGATGATTCGGTTGCCCGGTTAACCAAATCGCCTTGTACATAAGCTTTTACTCTAGCCCTTTTCCCGAAAAATTCTTTTGTTTTTTCTTTATAGGTAGCCATTTTTTTGACAGCGGCTTCCTTTGCTTCATCTAGAAGGTCAAGGTTTGTTTTGAGTCCTTGAGTGTTTGCTTCTTCTTCAAAATTAAGGGCACGATATGATGGAGACCCTATTTCAATTAGGGCAAGAGCTTCTGTACCAAAAGCTAGTTTAAAAGGGGATTCTCCCGTACTTGTCTTGGCTGATGTTCGGTAAGCCCAAAGAACGTTAGGCAACTCATGCGGCCATTTTTTTTGGAAGTAGTCAGCCTTTTTTCTAGGCCCCTGACAATGATGCGGTTGGTTACTTCAACCTGACCGTTGCTTTGAGGATGGCATACAGAAGCCTTTTTGTGTTTGATTTCGTGATCAGATAGGAACTTTTTGAATTTTGATTCAACAAATTGTGTGCCGTTGTCTGATATGAGTACTACCGGAATTCCAAATCTTGTAATGACTTGCTCTGTGACAAAACGGATTGCATCATCTTGTGTGATGTTTTTGAGTGCCTTTGCTTCGGCCCACTTGGTCATGTAATCAACAGAGACCATCACGTATTGTAGACCACCCTTTGCCTTGGGGAAAGGTCCCATGATATCGATGCCCTAGACCGCAAACGGTATTGGTGACAAGATCGCTGCTGGAAGGGCTGGTGCTTTTCTGGACATGTTGTTGAACAGTTGGCATTGGTGGCATTTCTTGGTGAAAGTTTTGCATTCCTTGTGCATTTTGGGCCAATAATAGCCCTGCCTGAGTATCTTATGTGCCAATGCCTTCCCAGCCATGTGGTCGCCACAGATGCCTTCGTGGACTTATCTCATACAATATAATGCTTCTTCCTCGTCAACACATTTGAGTATGGGAGAATCAAAACTTCTTTTGTACAGGGTGCCTTCTTTTATAAAGTACTTCGTTGCTTGTGATTTGAGTACTTTAGCTTTTACACCATCGTCTGGCAGGGTACCGCTTTCCAAGTAACGGACATAAGGAGTCATCCAGTTATCTATCGGCGGGTTTATTTCCATGACGGGCAGGTCGTTTATACTGGGAGCCTGCAACTCCTCGAAATACAATGTGTCGGAAACCAGCTTTTCTCCTTGTGTTAATTTGGATAATATGTCCGCCATTGTATTATCCGTCCTGTCTATCTGTTCCAGGATGTATTTCTCAAATTGGGAGAGCATCGCTTGCACCATCTCTTGGTATTTACTAAGATTTGTACCTTTTGTTGAATAATCCCCTGTTGTTTGGCGAACAACTAGTTGTGAGTCGTTGTAGATGGTGATTTTCTTCACTTGCAAGTTTTTTGCCAATGTTAAGCCGGCCAAAAGTGCCTCATATTCTGCTTGGTTGTTTGTAGCTTTGAAGTTTAGTTGTATGGTTTCCGAAAATGAGCACTCGACTATGAAGTCTGCCAGTGCTTGTGCTTTAATGGCGGTTCGTGGTTTGTATTTTAAGTCGAATTGGCCGAGCTCTACGGCCCAATTGATCAACCTGCCAGATAGGTCCGACTTGTGCAGTATTTTTCTCAGCGGTTGGTCCGTGATGACCCTGATTTGTCTACCTTAGAAGTAATGTCTCAATTTTCTGCTCGCTACCACCAAAGCTAGAGCAAACTTTTGGACGTTTGGATAGCGGGTTTTCGCATCTTTGAGCACTTAACTGACATAATAGACCGGTTTTTGCTCGCTATTTTCCTCTTTGATGAGTACTGCCCCCACGGCTTTATCTGTGGCGGACAAGTATAGTGATAGTGGTTCTGAAGGAGCTGTGACCGCAAGTAATGGAGTAGAGGAGAGATAAGTTTTGAGGTCTTCGAAGGCTTTCTGGCATTCGTCCGTCCAAGATATTGCCTTAGTTTTTGTCACTCCTTTCAATGTGTCAAAAAATGGGAAGCATCTGTCTTCTAATTTAGCAATGAATCTCCTGAGAGCGGCTAACCTTCCTGTCAACTTTTGTATATCTTTCAAGGTTTTTGGCGGTTGCATGTCGATTATAGCCTTTATTTTTTCAGGGTTGGCCTCAATGCCTCTATGGGATACCAAGAAACCAAGGAACTTGCCTGCGTCGAATGCAAACGCACATTTTCCTAGATTGAGTTTCATGTTGTGTTTTCTGAGAGTTGAAAAACACTCTTCTAAGTCTTGAAGGTGAGAAGCCGTTAAGAGAGACTTCACTATGAGATCATCCACATATACTTCCATATTGCGGCCCAACTGACCGGCGAAGATTTTATTCATGGTTTTTTGGAAGGTGGCACCGGCGTTGATCAATCCAAATGGCATGACCTTATAACAATACACCCCCCTATGTGTAATGAAAGTAGTTTTTTCTCTGTCTTCCGGGGTCATTTTGATCTGATTGTAGCCTGAATAGGCATCCATGAAGCTTAGCATCAAATGGTCCGCTGTTGCATCGATGAGTTGGTCTATTGAAGGGAGTGGATACGGATCTTTAGGGCATGCTGTGTTTAAATCAGTGTAATCCACGCATATTCTCCATTTTCCGTTAGCTTTTTTCACCAGTACCACATTTGCAACCCACTTAGGGTAGGTGACTTCGCAAATTAAATCTGCGTCCAAGAGTTTGTCAATCTCAGTATCAATTGTCCGATGTCATTCCGGCGCAAAGTTCCTTCTCTTTTGTATTTTTGGTGCTTTGTCTGGGTCCACATTTAACTTGTGGATTGCCACGGACTCATCTAGACCCGGCATATCCTTTGGGCTCCATGCGAATACGTCTGCGTATTTCCTTAAAAGGTCTTTGAGGCCGGCCTTAAAGATTGAGTCTAAACCCGCTCCCACACTAACGCTTTTGCTCGAGTCTCCGGGCACAATTTCTATTTTCTCTGTCTGCACCGCCGGGCCTATTGGAGGTTTCTCTTCCCGTTTGAGACATTTCAAGAGGTTTGCATCTATCCGGGGTGGGTCTTCTAATGCCGGGTCATGCCCGTCTATGAATTGTACCTCTTTCTTTCTTTTATTGTGATTTTGTTGATGTTCAGCGTGCCTTTGCCTTTTTTCCCGCCTTCTTTTGTTAGCTTTTTCTCGGTTGAGATTGCTGGGTTCAGTTTTTCCCAGGGTGAGTGCTATGTCGTAGCATCTTTTGGAAGTTTCTGAGTCTCCCTTGATTTCCACTACCCCGTTAAGAGTGGGGAATTTGATCTTAAGATGAGGGGTAGAGGTGACCGCCTTGAGCATATTCAGGGTTGGCCTTCCTAAGATCATGTTGTATGAGGAAGCGGTATTGATGACGTAGAATTTGATGATCCGACAAACTTGCCTGGGAGACTCGCCAAAATAAACAGGGAGCCTTGCGATGCCCGCAATTGGAACGACGTTGTGGTCGAAACCGTATAGAGGTGTCTCATCAGGACAAGTTTCCAATTTCTCGTCGCTTAGCTTTAGCCTGTCCCACGTGTGTTTGAAACATATGTCAACTGAGGACCCGTTATCCACAAGGATCCTTTTGACTTCGTTATGGGCAACGCCCAGAGATATGACTAATGCCTCGGTATGGTTAGGGTTGATGCCCTCATAGTCGGCGTCTGTGAAAGTAATTATGTTTGGCGGTCCCTCGGATATTGCATATACGGTGTGTTCTTCTCTTGGCAGTGAGGACTGCCCTCCAAAGACGGTATGTACGATATTTTTATTCTGTCCTTGTGAGGTGGACGCTCCTAGCACCTGTCTTGGCAAATACTGAGATAGGTTGCCAGCCTTGACTTGTCTTTCCAAGAAATACTTGAGGGACAAACAGCTGTCTGTGTAGTATCCATGCGTTTCGTGGTAATCACAGTGTTTGTCTCTTGGTCTGTCGTCAGGCGAGGAGAACATTGGGGCTGGAGGCATGTAGAATGGTTTCCCCCTTATTTCTCTGAGGATGGTCACCCTTGGGAGCGTGAATTTTGTCCACTCTGGTTCCGGGCGTTTATCCACTCTAGGCGGGTTTGTGGGTCCCAGGCGGTCTCTGACCGGGGCTGTGGGTTGTGATCTCTGGGCGGTAGGTGATGGTCCATGAATAGTTTGTACTTGGTGTTGTACCGGTGTTTGCCTCTGATAGGAGGTAAATCTTTCCCTTTGGAAGAATAGCGATTGAGTTGGCGGAGCCCTGGATTGTTTTAACACATTCAGGGATTCTGTCTCGTTGATGGCCTGAGATGCTAGGTCATATGCCTTTGCCAGAGTGGTGGGTTTTGTTTCCATGAGACAGCACACGTACTTTTCACATTCGTAGGGGTTAAGGCCCCTTCTCAAGTGGACCAATGCCTCTGTTTCATTAACGCGGACAACTTTGTTGACGGCTTCCTTGAAGCGGTCGATGTAATTTTGCAAAGTCTCTCCGTTGCGTTGTGCAATAGTTTCTAGAAACACGGTATGAACCTCGTGCTGTTGGTTCGCCTTGAATTTATTCAAGAATAGCTTTTTAAACTCGAGCCAGGTATCTATGGACCTGGTGGTTATTCTACAGAACCATCTATGTGCATTTCCGCGAAGAGTCGAGGCGAAGAAACAACATCGCGTTAGATCATTGTATTCGTAGTGGAGAGCTAGCTGGTCAAAGTAGCTAAGATGCTCTTCTGGGTCGCCCAGCCCGTCGAAAGAATTGAAGCTATGATGTTTGATGTCCTTTTGGCGGGGCTCCGCCTCCAGCCTTGCAGTAAATGGTGTGCCGCCCAGTTCTGGCTCGCTATTACCCTCTATCTTTTTCTTGAGTTCCATAATGGTACGCAGCATATCTGCGTTTGTTGGCTGTGCACTGTCGACCTCTATTGGGCGGACAGGGGATCGTTCTCTCTTCCTTTGTCTTTCGTATTCGGCTAAGACCTTTTCATAGGCGGCCTTTTTGTCTATAATTACCTTTCTCAGGTCTCTCTGTTTTCAATTTTCTTCCCATGTTTCAGGTTGATGATGCTTTTTATTGTGCCTGTCATGATTTGTCTCTTAAAATGAGCCTAGGCGGGAAAAGGCGGAATTGGCCATTCGAGGCCGGTTGTGTGCCTCACTTCGGTCATCGTGTGGATTTACTTGGGAATCTCTTTGCTCTGGTGGTGTCCCTTGGCCTTGTTGTGGGAAAGCCGAGGCTATCTGCATGAGTAAATCGATTTGTTGTTGATTATAGCCCGTTAGGTTAAGGCTAAGGACTTGTTCATGGTTGTCTCCCCGAGGGGAGTTAGTCTGTAAGCGGTGCTCTGGGTTTAGTAGCGGGTTCTTCGGCGGAACGCCGTTTGTGTTTCCTTCTCTTTCTATTGGTGGTATTTCATCTGGGTTTGTTGTTGTAGTGGTGCCCTTAGATCTGGTGTTATGGGCCATTTTAGTAGCATGTATTCTATTTGTTTGGGATTGTTTTGTTTGTGTTTTGTCTCGTGGAGGTAATTTTGGTAGAGCAGGCAAGGGATTTCTCTTCAAGAAAAATACCGCCCTCCTTCTAGCGCCAAATGATAACTCCCACGGCTGATTAGAGGCTTCCGACTACTGTTCCGTGACGTGTCACCTGAGTTTGGGTATCTGCAAAACAATGCCTGCCCGGGGGTGGTGGCCGTCAAGCACCTCCGGTGTAAGAATCAGTAATCAGAAATAATAATAATCAAGCTGGTAAGAGTGTATCTGATGTGAAGGGAGAGAATATGTAGAGAGCTTTTTTGTTGCTAAAATTGTGTGTGTGTTCAATTGTGTATATCACCTTATGTGCAAAATGGGGGTATTTATAGGTTAAGCCTCCCAGTCACTGTAGGCCACTTGGTATCCGCAAAAGCTACAGTGAGCCCCATTTGATAGCCGCAAAAGCTACAGTGAGCCCCACTTGGTAGCTGTAAATGCTAAAGTGATTGGTGTGACCTTTCCTGACATACCGCCATTCTACAACTTGCTTTGTACTGCTCAGAGTTTGTCTGCTACAACTTGATGTCCTTGTGTTCCCTTGAATAGTTTATTGTTCCCTGTCTTGTAGAGCAAGATAGCAAGATATTTTGTACAAGAGTATTTCTATAATGATATTTATTGTCAAGTTGAGTAATTTAGGAAACTAAATATCTTATGACACGTGTATGAGAGTGAGAAATGCTGTGTTGTAGGCGGGCACCTACTCGCGGGCGCGTGCCCGGCGAGTGGACCGGCTCTACAGCGGGTAACTACATGTATAACTACAGTTAGTGCATGTATAGGGTTCTTGTGTTCATTCGATAATGATATATAGCTTGATTATTAATAGCATGATGTTAGTATATTAGTATATACTAGCATGATAGCCCGTGCAAAGCACGGGTCACATTTTAATTTGTATAATTTTTTCCAAACGTTGCCATAGAGTCTTTCATTTCTTATCTGTTTCACGTTTCTCGGTCTATCAGTAATCAGTGGTTGATCGTCGTTCTAATTTTAAAATATTAGTATACTCTAAATCCTAAATACCATATGTATAGCGTTGTTTGTTCAATGTGTGAACGATGACCGATAAATTCGATAAATAAAAGTTAATCATCAGCTGTCGCGTATTACAACAATAATAGTGTGCCCTGTGGTCTGTTTTTATGACAACCCAGGTCAAACCCTAGCCTTTTTCCAAAATCGAGTCAATTCCGGTTTCCGAATTCGAAATCAATTGAAGTACACTGGTACAAATGTAACATCTTGGATAATCAACGAGTCCACCACAGGCCCCTTAAAAAATCATGATTAATTTGTTGGTGCAATTGGTAATAGTACTTTACCTTATATAGTCAACTAAAGTCTCCACCCTCCTCGATGTTGGAATATTACAAAACTTATAAACAAGATTTACAATGTAACAATATTTTTACCGAATCGAGCACAAAATTTCAAACTAAGTACAATTTTATTTTAAATTTAACAATGAAACATTTTCCATGATAATCCTGTATACTCGTTTAGTAGGATAAAAATACAATATTTTTTTATGTGTTAACTATGTTGAATTCCTTAAGTACAAGAAATATTTTAAAATTGTTACATAATTAACTCATATTTAACAAAATTTAGAGACTAAATAGGTGCTCTCTTTGTAATTGAGGTTGCTTTGAAAAAAATTATCCTTTAATTTATAAAGTATATTATGATAGTTTGCATTATATTACACTCATAGAGTTTGTCATTTAAAAAGTTTATATCTGAACACAGTATCATATATCTAAATTATATATACTATTTTATTAAAGACGAATTTAAGATAATCCATTGATCAATATAATAAATTCAACTATTTTGAACCGTAGGCACAATAATTTTAATAGATCAATTATCACTTTTACCCATCTTCCCACCTCATATATACTACAACTTATTCCCTTCTCCTCCCTCTGACCACGTCGGCATTCATCTTCCCCCGACCACCTCTCTTTTATTTTTGACAACCTTAAATTTGTTCATTTTTCCTTCGTCCGACCATCTCTAATTCATATTTAGTAACTTCTCTTCAACTTGTATTTCCAACATTCCTCAATTTGACTGATCACTTGACAATATTCAGGCTGAAAATCTACATGATATCCTCTGTCACAGATTTGACTCACAGATAGCAGATCATGCTTGAGTCCTGGAACCAGAGCTACATTTGTGATGATGACACTCCCAAGATTAATATTGCCATATCCCAGAGTATGTCCTATGTTCCCATCTCCATAGGAAACTTTTGGGCCAGCCTTCTCCTCATACTCTGATAGCAGGGCTTTATTTCCTGTCATGTGTCCTGAACATCCACTGTCCACGACTAGGGTACTAACCCTGTTGCCCTGCAATCACAAACAATCACTGATTATTAGTTTTAAGGATCCAGACTTGCTTGGATCCTTTGGCTTTCTTAATTCTGTTAGCTTTTGCAGCGGAATTCACATGATATCCTCTGTCACAGAGGATATCAATCCTCTGTTTGGGCCATATCTTGAGATCCGGATGTCAGATTTGGATGATCTTACTGTCCACGCGAAGATCACTGAGTTTTATACAGTCTTGAAGACCCTTGACCGACTGATGGTTGGCCAAACGAGGCACTTTGGAGCCCTTAGGCCGACCGGGAACTCAATCCGACCCTTCAACGCTGTTTGGGCCATATCTTGAGCTCCGGATGTCAGATTTGGATGATCTTACTGTCCACGCGAAGCTCACTGAGTTTTCTACAGTCTTGAAGACCCTTGGCCGACTGATGGTTGGCCGACCGAGGCATTTTGGAGCCCTTAGACCGACCAGGAACTCAATCCGATCCTTCAACGCTGTTTGAGCCATATCTTGAGCTCCGAATATCAGATTTGGACGATCTTACAGTCCACGTGAAGCTAATTGAATTTTCTATTGTCTTGGACCATCCTTGGCTGACCACTTCATTTTTTGAGGGCCTTAGCCAACTGGAAGTGGATGCTGATGGTCCGTCAACCTTGAAAAATTACTTTGATGTTCAAAACACCTCTGACTGGCTTCAAACCTCACTAAAGTGATTCAGAACATTGAAACACGTTAGTGATCATTCAAACATGACAATGATGATTCAACGTTTTTAGAAAATGTCAGCCAATCGTCGTTTAGCATCGTTTAGCGCCGTTTTATGCCGTTTAACACCGTTTAAACGTCATTTAAGGCTAATTAGTGCCGTTAGTACTATTAGTGCCGTTAGCACTGTTAGTACCGTTAGCACCGTTAGTGTCGTTAGCACCGTTAGTTCCGTTAGCATCGTTAGTGTCGTTAGCACTGTTAGTGTTGATAGCACTGTTAGTGTCGTTAGCACCGTTAGTGTCGTTAGCACCGTTAGTGTCGTTAGCACTGTTAGTGTTGATAGCACTGTTAGTGTCGTTAGTACCGTTAGTGCCGTTAGCACTGTTAGCGTCGTTTAGCACCGGTTAGTGCCGTTTTATGCCATTTAACGTCGTTTAACACCGTTTGAATGTCGTTTAAGACTGATTAGCACCGTTTAGCACCGTTTAGTGCCGTTTTATGCCATTTAACGTCGTTTAACACCGTTTGAATGTCGTTTAAGGCTGATTAGCGCCGTTTAGCGTCGTTTAGTGCCGTTTTATGCCATTTAACGTCGTTTAACACTGTTTAAATGTCGTTTAAGGCCTATTAGCACCGTTTAGTGTCATTTATGGTCGTTGTAAATGCGTCGGTCGCTCCACGCTTTACATTAAGACAATGTTGTTGAAAATGCTTGCATATGAGCAATAAACCCAGACCCGAGTCTCGAATAAGGCTGTTAAAACTTCGAGGAAAACCTGATCAGTTTTCCTAGAAGTTGGGGGGCAAATGATATGGGTTGAAAATAAGCCCTAAAGACACATTTAATATGACATTAATTAGACCCAATGTGGTCAAAACGTGGGGCACACCAAATGGACCCAAACCCTATTTATGATATTAATTTCGTAATTAATATTAAGGGTAATAACCAGCTCAGCAATAAGAGTCAAATAAGGATATTACTCCTGCTTGACTTAGCCTTCAAGGCACCTACTTCAACAAGGAAGCTGATTCCTACAAGAAAGGAGTCTAGAACCTTCCTCAAGGCGGTGAATTGTCTACCAAGTCACCTAATTCTACTACGGTTTTAGGGCTTCTCAGCCTATATAAAGGGTCTGACCCCTCATTCTCAGAATTACATTTTGGCTTAATCCTCGAATAAGGACATACAAGCCACTGCGTCCTAGGTGAGCTCTCGCCGCCATAGCCTCGAGGGCACCATCACCTAGAACTACGTCTTGGCTTGATTCTCAATACGAGATACGTAGGCACTCTGTGAGGACCGATTAGTCCCGAACACAGAAACAGCCATTAAAGCACGAAGCTCACGCACCCCAGCATTAAATACAAGCGAACCCTAGTCGCAATCTAGTTTTTATTCCACAACACCTTTGCATTTACTTTATTCCTTAAGCTTTAATGTTAGCACTTGTAACTTGTATTGTTCATCCTATATGAAGCCAAAGTATAAGTCTAATATCATATACGAAAAACAAGTTACATAAATATGAAATGAGTTTCTCTTCCTTTGATTATTTACTCTCTCTTAAGTTTTCTTTCATTACATAATTATTATTATTGTATTGGCACCATTTCCATAGTCTTCCTCTGGCGAGGTTCAATCCATGGAAGTCGATTTGCTGGAAGATGAAGAAGAGTGGAGACTTGATTAAAAATCTGAAATGAGCATGTGGTTAGTGGTGGTGATGGCGACCCGAGATGGTGGTGTTGTGATTGTCTCGTCTCAGATCTGGAATTTTTTTGATGAATTATGCTCGAATTTTTGGTGATTTGTATTGAATTTTTTGGTGATTTGCTTTGAATTTACGTTCAGATTTTTTATGATTTAAATTTTTGGTAATTTCTGTTTAAAATTTTGGTGTTGTGCTTTTAAATTTTTAGTGATTTGAGTTGAAATTCGGTGATTTGTGTAACGGTCCCAAAATCCGGGGTGCAGATATGGGGCCACTAACCAATAAACAATATTATACATCTCTGAAAATAAACAACATTAATAATAAAAACCCCTTAAACCAAGATCTCTTACAGGTTATGGTATGAAACAAACTATCGAATTACATTACTACAACTCAATCTCAGAATAATAAAAATATACATTTGTGAATAAGTGAAATCACTATCTAACTATATCTCCAACCTTGACAATTCGCAATCCACTGACTGGCGAAATCTATAACTCGACTGCCTCTTCTCCCTACCCGGAGATCAATACTCACTGTCCACTACTGGATTTACTTAACTCCACTATTAACTGAGGAAGACAAACAAAAGCAAGAGTGAGCCAACAATGCTCAACAAGTGCATAAGGTGATAACAATTCAATATCGAAACAAATCTGATAACAAAAGAATTTCAGCTCATACTGTGAAAGAATCTATGATGATACTTTTAAATTGCCACGAGGGCCAATACTTCACCATTAATGAGGTGCAACAGGAACTAGAACAGAATGAAGTTTTGTTCAACCAAAATAAACATTGTATAAACTTCAAAGAAACCAGGCTTTAATAATTCAATACTGATACTCGAAAACTCAAGATCAAATGATAACCATTCGATAAGAATACTTGGGAAATTCCTGGTCAAGCAATAAGAATCAAAGTCCAACTGGATACTCAATTTATAGATTAGAATTGGATTTTTCACTTCGACGCAACGAGTTAAAGTGGATGATCAGTCACACTAAAACTCTGGATATACTCTCTTGGTATATCCAAATAATCAACAGGATCCAAGGCCTCTTTTGGCCTAAATATCATACTTATACTCTGACTGGCGTCCTCAGTCATGAAAACATTTTCATTTAATAAAAACTTCCAATTCTATCTTTAATACTCAGGCCAGGGGGGTCGGGACAATCGACTACCCTGTTTCAACCAATAACTGGAAAACTCACGTTCCAGGAATACAACTCGTAATTGAAAATTCAACAGGGGAGCATTTACTATCATCAAGTATCGACAAGTTCGATACAATACAGGGGAATAAATGAATAACCAAGATTTTCAGTAGATATCGACAAGTTCGATAATAATTGGGGAGAAGATTATAAAAAGTAATACTTATGAATTCATATCAACAAGATAGGTATAAGCAGTGGGAGACATAACATCAATAACTCGATTACAGAGAAGGACGAATTGGCGACAATAAAGGAAAACAATTGCGATTTGAATAACAACAATTTAAACTGTAACATAGAATAAGGATATAGTCGAGGACTAGGCATTTAATAAAATCTTCCAACATTTTGTATAGTTGGACTCAACATAAGCGAATGAAGTAGTTTAAAAGGATCATTTGTGAGATAATCCCAAGAAAATTTATTTGTGAATTAGTTTAAAGAAAACACCACTTGGGTAAGATATGTTTAAAATCGGGAATTTCGTTGACAGGTATTTCGAAATCTGGATTATCTCTATTCAACGAATTTCTTAAATACAATCGAAGATAGCAAAGGAATGGTATTCCATTGAGGAATCCAACGACATACCAGGCGTAAGATATTGTGTAGAAAAGTTATTGGGGAGGCTCGTTAAAAATTCAATAGTTGAACTGAGGGTGGGGAATAAACATTTTCCCGCTAATTGAAGAAACATTACATTTTCTAAATATACTTTATTCTCATCATATACTACAACGAGAAATTGAACTGCATCACTTGAAAGATAAGTGAAGAGCAAAACACTTGCCTCGATTTACGGAGTTCCTGATTCTCCATCGATACTCAACTTATCTTCTCGCCAATCTCTTTCATTTACATGTGGCTTCTCACTCGGTCCCACTTTCATCCTTTGCACTTTACCAGTTTCCACATCAATTCACCCGCACTAGCCTTGGCTAGGTTTCCTATTCAAACCTTTTCAAGGTCAAATACTATTTTAGTATCCAACTAAGCAAAATCTTATTGTTTTGCTCTACTCTACCCATACGCGTCCTATAACGCTTACTTATATAACTTATACAAACATACTTAATCACATTCATAATATAGTTTCAAGACAACCACTAAATCAAATACTCACTCCATATAAAAACTTAACACATATGATTACTCGACACTTAGATACCATCTAAGCAACCACTTCACAACAATACATATCAACTATAACATTTACCTTGACTCTCGAAAATCACCATATCAAATAACTTAAATAGATTTTTAAATAACTTTGCAGGGGATTTTTAGAAAATTTCGGCATGAAGTATTCGTTTATCGGACTATATGCACAGCCCCTCAAATACAATTCAAGCCTGTTTTTAAATTCAACAACCCAAGGAAAAATCAAGCTGCTTCTATGGCAGCAACTTAAAGTAAACACATAAGAAAATATCCGCCCTGACATGCGGCACATAGCACATAATAATTTACATTACACTACTACTTACGCTACACCAATGATCGTATTTCTCACGCATTTTAATGATACACGTGACAATCAATCATTGATGTTCGTAAGCCCTAGGGAACAACCCCTAGCACTAACTATTAATTACGCTATATCAATGATCATACCACTAGAGCATATTAATTATACTTATGGCAATTAATCATTGGTATTCGTAAGCCCGAGGAACTAGTTGAAGAGAATTACACAAGTCGTTAAATATTGACATTTAAGACTCGTGATCCCATTACAACTCCTCGCAGATAAACATATAAAGAAAATTAAATAACAGTTTAACTTTACTATAGATTACATTTGAAAACTATACAATCAGGAGACAATTTCATATTACGGACATGTATCACAATCCAATCAAAATATACATGTAACTTCTTTTATCCTAAAACCCATATCCACAAATAGTGATTTAACAAGTATAATTGTCACTCCAAATTCAACACACAATTTACTAATCATATAACATATCCGATAATCACTAACAATTATCAAGGTAAATTAGTAACCACTTACTCAACAATACCAAGTACTTGACAATTACGAATTTCGACAATTACTCAAACTCGACTTACAATATTTAGCACATAAACATTCATCACTTAGTAAATATACTTTCCAAATTAATTAACGGAAATTAAAACAGTAATATCGAAATTAAATCTAATTTAATTACCACCATAATACCAAAATTAAATCTACTTTAATCACAACAATTAGCATAATTTACTCCAATATACAAATTAACAATTAATCTCGCAATTTAAAATCAATTAAATTAAAACAATTAACTAATTAAAGTACCACAATCAAACAATATATAACACTTTACATCTAATTAATACGAAAATTAATTTTATTAATAACTACGAAAATATACCATTCGTTGTCGATTCCAAAGGCCCACCTTGCCGGAACTACCTTCCCTCTCTCTGCAGTCTCTCTCTCTCTGCAGTTCGCGCAACCACCGCCACCAGGCCTCCGGCGCGCCGCCGCCCCGACACTGCTCCTCCTTGCCGTGGCTCCACAGCACAGCCCAACCTCTCCTCCTCTTGCACACACTTATACACACACTTATACATATATATATATATATATATATATATATATATATATATATATATATATATATGTGTGTGTGTGTATATATATGAACCCCCCCAAACTTTCTCCCAATCTCTCTACTGTCTCTCTCTCCGATCTGATTTCTCTCCCCCTCCCCGACTGTCTTTCCTTTCTCTGCGGCTCTGTGTCTGTTTCTTCTTCTACTCTCTCAACTCTTCTATTTACTGGACTGCTGGTTCTTAATGGGCTTGGCCCAACACAAATTTTATCACTTCTACAATTACTCCGGCCCAAATAACATACCTCATACTCGATTTTAAAACTAATAAATATATTTCACAATCGGAATTAAATAGAGAATTGTGAAATTTTAAACTCTTAATTTTTAAAATAAAGAGTACAAAATTACGATCACACACATATTTTAAAATATTTTTCGGATCAAAAATGAATTAAATATGGATTTTCAAAGTTTTGATCCTTTAAATACAATAAAACTCTTAAATTCATTTTAAAATACTTAAACTCCCAAATTAATCCACCCAACAATTTTAAAAACTCAATAAATATATAAAGATAATTTTACAAAAGATTTCATGATTTTTAAGCCCTCCGATAATTTTATAAAATTTACAGAGGATAAAAAATACATGATTTAAATATACTTAAATCCTCACAAATACAAATAAAAATATACTGACCTTCACCACTTATCCAAATCATCATAAAAGCACATAAGCAAAATTTTCACATACATTTCACCTTTACAACAATACTCACATAATAAAATTCATAATTTATATAAAATAAATAATTCTAAATTCGAAATTTTCTAGGGCGTTATATCCTTCCCCCCTTAATAGGATTCTGTCCTCAGAATCAACGCTAAGGACATCATTAACAATTTTTCTTAAACATATTACTTCCACTCCCAGGTTGTATCTTTCAACCTTTAGGATTCCATCATACTAACTCATTCATTAATAAGCTCATTCTGCGAGCCCTCCAATTCCGAAAAACTTTAAACTTTGATTTCCGAGTCTTTTCAACTTTAGACGCTTAACTCAAGGGAACGAATATCTTTCCCCGGCAATTAATATAACTTTCTCGCATGATGAACTATACTCTACGTCAAAACTATACTTCCACGCAAATCTTTCGCAATAACACTGTCGTGCATATTACCTAAATTTACCACGATCTACGCTTGGTATACTTCCCACGCTTTACTTATAGCCACACGATTTTAAATAGAACTTCGAGAAAGAATCTCAAGAAGCTCTCTGATCGCTTCCAAGTACTATGTCGATCGAGAAGGAAATAATTAAAAGTTTCTTCTTGTCTTTAATCCCATATTCCTACCGAGTACCCAATTTGGGAACTTAACATTACTTCTTCTACTTTCCTCTACCTCCTTGCAATCGAATACTATAACCAAACACGTACGCCCTTATAAACACATCAAGCATAATTCAATTAACAACTGGATTCTCTTTCTTATAATATAGTCTGGTTTGCCGAATCTTTGGAGGACATAGCCTCGATTATTTTCAGCTTTTGATAACTAATATACTTGTCACCTTGACTGTGACTTCACTTAATACAACACAGGATTGAGATATCCAACTTATTGCCAATTCTTCCGCCGTCACAGCTTCACTCGATACTAATCATAAAACAATTCCTCAACGATTTCCAACAACTCCCGCTTTTATCAACATGAATCTTCCACTTAACCTACATCGCCACTTATTTACATCTCCTGAAATGAACCTTCCTCAGATAAAATTCTGAGGTAAAGAATATTAAGAAATCTTTAATCATCCTTACTTCTCTTTCACGTGCAATGTTACTCGAGAAGGGAATAATCAGAAAATCTCTATCCATCCTTCATCTCATTGTTTTACTGAGTGACCGTTTTGAACTGATAACCATTCCCCTTAAGTCATATATATCTTATTCGTAATACACTAATCCGTTCCTTCTGGAGTCAACTTCAATTCTTAACTCTGCATACTTGACGAGTCTTCAGATTTGACTCTACCCATTACGACTTCAACACTTAACACCACTCACATTGGGATTCTGCATACTTGGAACCTTTCAAAGTCATTTTCCATTGGATTACCTATGCTTCACTAACCTTCGAACAACTTGATTTGTGATCTACGATCATATCAAATTCTTCGTCCGATTACTGTTTGAAATCTTATTCATTGAAATATGATTTACCTAATCATCTCCTTTCTGCTACCTTCTTCTTATACAAAACGACTTCATTCCTTTAATATCACTATTTCTGGATCTGCTTGGTTGCTAAGACTTCTATATCCGCTTTCGACTTCAGAACATCATTTTCACATTTCTTAAGATTAAAATCTCCCTTTCATTGATAGGAAATAAATCCACTCCCAAATCATATTTGACTCTTTATATAGTCTTCACAATCCACTTCCTGACAACTTCCTTTATAATCGTCTTGAATTTCTCAACTCTTTGATAATTATAACAGTAGTCTTATTACTCCTCTCGAAATTTCACTAAGATTATTATGATACTATTTCTGACAAAATTTCCATCTTTCCAAACTCATCACATATTACTTTGACTTCTGACTCTACTACTTATCATCATACTACCCTTCTGGTTACAACCACAACTTCCCACATTTCTCTCAATAAAATCTCTAGGGATTTTACTCCCGAAATCTTATTTTTTGATCATGGGATCTCGTTAATTTCTGCTAATTCTCTTTCTGTAGGCAACTACGATGTCTTTTCCCTTTAACTCCACATCTTGGGATTCCACCTTATTTTCTTAACAAAATTCTGCATGTCTTATTTAGTCACTTCTGGAAACTTTCTACCATCTTTGTCAACCATGACTTCTCACACGGGCTTTGCATAAGTCATTTACTCCACATATTCACCTTATCCCTCATTCAGTCTTAACCCTTGATAATTCTTACCAACCTTTCCGTTCTGCCTTACTCTGTTTTACTCAAATCATCTCTCCTTGATTCTACCATCTTATGGTATTCCATTTACTACCTCTACCTTACAATAGAGGTCTAAAACAATCCTTCTTTAACATTGAATGTCTTATACCAACACCTTCATTATTATTCTCTTTTCGCCCTTTTTACTATATCTGCGATAATCTCTTTTTCGTTATTCACTTCTTATTAGTATCAACACCTGTTCATGATTCCTTGAATCAGTACTTATTCCCGCTTGACATAACACATCCGTCTTAACCACCAAATTCTTGAACTTACATAACCAGTTCTTCATCAGCACCATTGTAGTTACATCACTTAAGACGTCGTCGCGTCTAACTTCGTATCTCGTTATCATTAGAAATTTTGAAATCATCAAATCTCCGACAAAGGAGGTCAACGAAATAAATGGGGTATCAATATGAATATATACTGAGTTTGTTTGACAAAACTTTTAGAAAGGAATTCAACCGAGAGATCAATATGATCTTTGAACTATTTTCAGGTTGCATTTGTCACTTGGTTAACCACCATAGTACATAAGGATGGCCAGTCCTTAGTACTTTCATGATAAACACAATCAGTGGCGTCCCACTGGACTTCTATCACAAAGATAAGATGTCTCTGAATTCCCTATCTGTATAGGTTGTTCATCTCAGCTGGAATAGAGAAATCAAGTATTCATGAAAATGGAAAGGATTCAAGAGTTTCAAAAAAAAAATCTTTCTGTAAAGATGGATCAAGTATCATCTGGAAATCTAAATATTTTTAAAAGAATGGAATTGAATTCGAATAAATTTGATGTACGAAACTCATCATCAATTGATGGGTATTAGACTTTTCAACTGTAGCATCAACTACTGATTAGGCAAACATTTTAAGAAATTCTTAATTATTCAGTCTCACTCTTGTCGACTAAGCACTACTATACTTAGCTGCCAAACCGGCCTGACAATAATGAGTTGAATGAATAAGAAGATCTCAATTCATTCTCGATTTTTGAACCGTCACTGCGCACGAATGCCTCAGTAACGATGCTAACCGAGAATTAATTTACGATAATTCAAAGAAAGAATAGGGAATGTCTTCAGATAATGACTTGGAACGAATCAATAATTAGGGGTGCACGACTACGCTTAACCTTCAATCCTTACTAATACTCGCTTATCACTTCGCATTCTTAACCTTCTCGTACCATCTACTAAATGTTCACATCGAAACTAATCTCGTAGGATGTCCTAAATTCTAGGCGAAATTTCAAGATAACGTCTCTTGGACTGATAGCGCCAGCTGCCCACTTAGCTTATGCCGCTTTGGGTTCGTTGTTTTGCTTCTAGTCAAATCCTGAAATGATTCGAACTCCTACTCATGCATGATACGCCGAAAGTTCATTTTGACGTCGCAACACTTGTCGAAGTATCCTAACGCAATCCTTATCCTAAACCATTCTACCCGACATCTATCTTATACACGTACCCTAACTCTCCTAATCTGTTTCAGTGACCATAACCTGTAGCTCTGATACCAACTTTTAACGGTCCCAAAATCCGGGGTGCAGATATGGGGCCACTAACCAATAAACAATATTATACATCTCTGAAAATAAACAACATTAATAATAAAAACCCCTTAAACCAAGATCTCTTACAGGTTATGGTATGAAACAAACTATCGAATTACATTACTACAACTCAATCTCAGAATAATAAAAATATACATTTGTGAATAAGTGAAATCACTATCTAACTATATCTCCAACCTTGACAATTCGCAATCCACTGACTGGCGAAATCTATAACTCGACTGCCTTTTCTCGCTGCCCGGAGATCAATACTCACTATCCACTACTGGATTTACTTAACTCCACTATTAACTGAGGAAGACAAACAAAAGCAAGAGTGAGCCAACAATGCTCAACAAGTGCATAAGGTGATAATAATTCAATATCGAAACAAATCTGATAACAAAAGAATTTCAGCTCATACTGTGAAAGAATCTATGATGATACTTTTAAATTGCCACGAGGGCCAATACTTCACCATTAATGAGGTGCAACAGGAACTAGAACAGAATGAAGTTTTGTTCAACCAAAATAAACATTGTAAACTTCAAAGAAACCAGGCTTTAATAATTCAATACTGATACTCGAAAACTCAAGATCAAATGATAACCATTCGATAAGAATACTTGGGAAATTTCTGGTCAAGCAATAAGAATCAAAGTCCAACTGGATACTCAATTTATAGATTAGAATTGGATTATTCACTTCGACGCAACGAGTTAAAGTGGATGATCAGTCACACAAAAACTCCGGATATACTCTCTTGGTATATCCAAATACTCAACTGGATCCAAGGCCTCTTTTGGCCTAAATATCATACTCATACTCTGACTGGCGTCCTCAGTCATGAAAACATTTTCATTTAATAAAAACTTCCAATTCTATCTTTAATACTCAGGCCAGGGGGTCGGGACAATCGACTACCCTGTTTCAACCAATAACTGGAAAACTCACGTTCCAGGAATACAACTCGTAATTGAAATTTCAACAGGGGAGCATTTACTATCATCAAGTATCGACAAGTTCGATACAATACAGGGGAATAAACGAATAACCAAGATTTTCAGTAGATATCAACAAGTTCGATAATAATTGGGGAGAAGATTATAAAGAGTAATACTTATGAATTCATATCAACAAGATAGGTATAAGCAGTGGGAGACATAACATCAATAACTCGATTACAGAGAAGGTCGAATTGGCGACAATAAAGGAAAACAATTGCAATTTGAATAACAACAATTTAAACTGTAACATAGAATAAGGATATAGTCGAGGACTAGGCATTTAATAAAATCTTCCAACATTTTGTATAGTTGGACTCAACATAAGCGAATGAAGTAGTTTAAAAGGATCATTTGTGAGATAATCCTAAGAAAATTTATTTGTGAATTAGTTTAAAGAAAACACCACTTGGGTAAGATATGTTTAAAATCGGGAATTTCGTTGACAGGTATTTTGAAATTTGGATTATCTCTATTCAACGAATTTCTTAAATACAATCGAAGATAGCAAAGGAATGGTATTCCACTGAGGAATCCAACGACATACCAGGCGTAAGATATTGTGTAGAAAAGTTATTAGGGAGGCTCGTTAAAAATTCAATAGTTGAACTGAGGGTGGGAAATAAACATTTTCCCGCTAATTGAAGAAACATTACATTTTCAAAATATACTTTATTCTCATCATATACTACAACAAGAAATTGAACTGCATCACTTGAAAGATAAGTGAAGAGCAAAACACTTGCCTCGATTTACGGAGTTCCTGATTCTCCATCGATACTCAACTTATCTTCTCGCCAATCTCTTTCATTTACATGTGGCTTCTCACTCGGTCCCACTTTCATCCTTTGCACTTTACCAGTTTCCACATCAATTCACCCGCACTAGCCTTGGCTAGGTTTCCTATTCAAACCTTTTCAAGGTCAAATACTATTTTAGTATCCAACTAAGCAAAATCTTATTGTTTTGCTATACTCTACCCATACGCGTCCTATAACGCTTACTTATATAACTTATACAAACATACTTAATCACATTCATAATATAGTTTCAAGACAACCACTAAATCAAATACTCACTCCACATAAAAACTTAACACATATGATTACTCGACACTTAGATACCATCTAAGCAACCACTTCACAACAATACATATCAACTATAACATTTACCTTGACTCTCGAAAATCACCATATCAAATAACTTCAACAGATTTTTAAATAAATTTGCAGGGGATTTTTAGAAAATTTCGGCATGAAGTATTCGTTTATCGGACTATGGGCACAGCCCCTCAAATACAATTCAAGCCTGTTTTTAAATTCAACAACCCAAGGAAAAATCAAGCTGCTTCTATGGCAGCAACTTAAAGTAAACACATAAGAAAATATCCGCCCTGACATGCGGCACATAGCACATAATAATTTACATTACACTACTACTTACGCCACATCAATGATCGTATTTCTCACGCATTTTAATGATACACGTGACAATCAATCATTGATGTTCATAAGCCCTAGGGAAGAACCCCTAGCACTAACTATTACTTACGCTATATCAATGATCATACCACTAGAGCATATTAATTATACTTGTGGCAATTAATCATTGGTATTCGTAAGCCCGAGGAACTAGTTGAAGAGAATTACACAAGTCGTTAAATATTGACATTTAAGACTCGTGATCCCATTACAACTCCTCACAGATAAACATATAAAGAAAATTAAATAAAAGTTTAACTTTACTATAGATTACATTTGAAAACTATACAATCAGGAGACAGTTTCATATTACGGACATATATCACAATCCAATCAAAATATACATGTAACTTCTTTTATCCTAAAACCCATATCCACAAATAGTGATTTAACAAGTATAATTGTCACTCCAAATTCAACACACAATTTACTAATCATATAACATATCCGATAATCACTAACAATTATCAAGGTAAATTAGTAACCACTTACTCAACAATACCAAGTACTTGACAATTACGAATTTCGACAATTACTCAAACTCGACTTATAATATTTAGCACATAAACATTCATCACTTAGTAAATATACTTTCCAAATTAATTAACGGAAATTAAAACAGTAATATCGAAATTAAATCTAATTTAATTACCACCATAATACCAAAATTAAATCTACTTTAATCACAACAATTAGCATAATTTACTCCAATATGCAAATTAACAATTAATCTGGCAATTTAAAATCAATTAAATTACAACAATTAACTAATTAAATTACCACAATCAAACAATATATAACACTTTACATCTAATTAATACGAAAATTAATTTTATTAATAACTACGAAAATATACCATTCGTTGTCGATTCCAAAGGCCCACCTTGCCGGAACTACCTTCCCTCTCTCTGCAGTCTCTCTCTCTCTCTCTCTCTCTGCAGTTCGCGCAACCACCGCCACCAGGCCTCCGGCGGGCCGCCGCCCCGACACTGCTCCTCCTTGCCGCGGTTCCACAGCACAGCCCAACCTCTCCTCCTCTTGCACACACTTATACACACACTTATATATATACTCACACACTTATACATATATAGGCATTTGCTCCATACAGAACACTCTTATATAACAAACAACAAAGAACACCTTAGATCTATTAGATCCTTTGGCCCCGCCAGGGGCACCCAATACAAAAAGTTATTATTTTTTACCCTCTATCAAGCCAGCAAAAAAAATTTAAAAAAAACTAAAAAAAAAATTACTGTTCATGATGACGTCACTGATGACGTCATCATCATGAACAGTAACTTTTTAATTTTTTTTTTTTTGAGATGATGGATGGATAGAGGGTAAAAAAATAAGAACTTTTTGTATTGGGTGGCCCCGCCAGGGGCAATGGATCTATTAGATATGAGGTGTTCTTTATTGTTTGTTATATAAGGTGTTTGCTATGGAGTACTGTCTCTCTCTCCGATCTGATTTCTCTCCCCCTCCCCGACTGTCTTTCCTTTCTCTGCGGCTCTGTGTCTGTTTCTTCTTCTACTCTCTCGACTCTTCTATTTACTGGACTGCTGGTTCTTAATGGGCTTGGCCCAACACAAATTTTATCACTTCTATAATTACTCCGGCCCAAATAACATACCTCATACTCGATTTTAAAACTAATAAATATATTTCACAATCGGAATTAAATAGAAAATTGTGAAATTTTAAACTCTTCATTTTTAAAATAAAGAGTACAAAATTACGATCACACACATATTTTAAAATATTTTTCGGATCAAAAATGAATTAAATATGGATTTTCAAAGTTTTGATCCTTTAAATACAATAAAACTCTTAAATTCATTTTAAAATACTTAAACTCCCAAATTAATCCACCCAACAATTTTAAAAACTCAATAAATATCTAAAGATAATTTTACAAAAGATTTCATGATTTTTAAGCCCTCCGATAATTTTATAAAATTTACAGAGGATCAAAAATACATGATTTAAATATACTTAAATCCTCACAAATACAAATAAAAATATACTGACCTTCACCACTTATCCAAATCATCATATAAGCACATAAGCAAAATTTTCACATACATTTCACCTTTACAACAATACTCACATAATAAAATTCATAATTTATATAAAATAAATAATTCTAAATTTGAAATTTTCTAGGGCGTTATAATTTGTGTTGAAATTCGGTAAATTGTGCTTGATATTGGTGATTTTTCTAGAATACATTCACTACGCCATAAACGCACATACGCAACCCCCAAATACAGTTGCGTAAGGCCTGAAAAGCGTTGCGTAAGGTCTTACGCAACGCTAAAGGGGCGTTACCAATACTGGCGTTGCGTAAGACCCCTAATGCAACGCTTTTCAAAGCTATTGCAACACTTCGAAAAGCATTGCATAAGAGGCCTTATGCAACACCAAAAGCATGCAAACGCAACACTACATGGGGTTGCATAAGATGTTTCAGCCATGTCAGCATGCTGACATGTAAGCAAGGTGCCACGTCAGCATGCTGACATGTCATTAGTGGGGCCCACAAGTGCCACGTCACAAATGGGGGGCATGCCACGTCATCAGTGGGCCCACCAAGGTGCCACGTCATTAGTGGGGCTCACATGACACGTCAGCAGTAGGGCACACATGCCACATCAGCAATGGGTCCACTATCTAACGCAACGCTATTTGAGTCTAATGCAACACTAATTTTTTTTTAAGCAACACCATTCTTTTCAAATGCAACACCATTCTTTTTTATTGCAACATTACAACAATGCTAATGCAACATTAAATAGAGTCAAATGCAACGGTTTGTTATAAAAAAATTGAAATGGCAGCTTTGTTCATACATAATACCAGCCTATAGAAACCAAGCCTACAACTCCTAAATAATGCAGCCAACAAAACTACTTAGTTTTACATGTACTAAACCAAGCACATGAACTAATTCTAAGTTCAAAATGTACATGTACTTCTGTCACTACGCCATATATGGGCTATCGTTACATTTTTTTCAGGGATGTTGCTAGAATATGTTACCTTAGCATGTTACTTTGGACCTAACATAACATTTTGTATTTTGTGTTACCTTAGCCACAAACGTGATGTTACCTTAGCTTTAAAGTGTTGGATGTTAGCAACATACATGATATGTTACCTTAGATCATTAATAAACTCATTTTTGAATTTTTTCACCAAAAAATTATTTAATTATTTAAAAATCACATTTTCATTTTTATTTTCCATAAAAACGAGTTACTATATTTAAATATTAAGAGTGTTTATTTATAAATTTTCAGTTTATATTTATTATTATATTTTAATTTTACAATTTTTTAAAAAATAAAAATTCCTAAATATTTTGGAATAATCTATATTATACTATACTATTCTAAGCAAAACAAGGTATATTTGGTTAGTTGGTTGGTTGGTTAACGCAAAAAAAAAAATTGTTAACACTTTTTTAAAAATAACAACTGAAAAAAATTATATTAAAAGTATTAATTTATTTTTTGTAAACAACAAAATTTACCAATAAGGCACAAATATTAAAAAAAAATTTAAAAAACGTGTTAAAAATTTCAAATTCATTTAAATTAATATAATTTATTAAAAACAAAAAATTACATGATCTATAGAATTATAAACTTTTTCAATTATATCCCGATTAGAATCATCTCCCGCACACAATTCTTCCTAAAATTCTTTTTTATTAATTTTAAATAATAGAAATATATAAATTTATAATAAATTAAAAAATATATAAATACATTGATAATACTATAAAATATTAAAATGACACGCATTCCCATGAAATGTTCCGTGAAATGTTAGAGCGGTAAATTATACCGCCCAAAAATTTCAGTCTCTCGCGTGCACTTTTAACGAAAGATCTCACTCACTCTCTTTTATTCTAACCCCTCCGTCTCTCTCTTTATTTCTCTCTCTCTCTCTCACTCGTAAAATCTCTCCCAGCTTTCAATATCTGGGCTTCCTCAAACTCATAAGTAATTCAACTTCTTAATTGATTTTGAAATTTTGGTCGAGACTTTGGTTTGAGGGTTTCGCTCAAGACTTTGGTCTTCAAAGCAGGGCTTCTTCAAATTAGGAGTTTTTAATATTGAGTTCAATTGATTATATTTTTTCACTTAAATGTCAACTAATCGATCTCTGTCTTTTGTTTCAGGGCTTCTTCAATTTGGGTTTTTCATTTCAGGGCTTTGAACTTAGTGGATTTAGGCTTTTCTTCGGTTTGAGCTTTGAGTTTTGTACTTGATTTTAAATCTGCTCTTTAATCCAGGGTCTGTTGTTACGAATTAAAGGTATTTCAAACTTCATCTCCTTGAATTTATTTTATGTGTTTAATTTTGGTCAATTATTCTGCTAGTTAATTTTAGGGGTTTTAAGTACAAAGGGAGTCGAGCTATTCATTCTCCAGTCCTAAACAGATTTAAGCTAAAAATATATTTTTAAGCTGTAGAATATTTGTTACCTACTCGTCCATATTCTTCGCTCTAATTTTGAAAGTCCTTAAATTTATTGGAAGATATTTTTGAATACTTCAGTTGTATTATTTGATGGCTTAATTTATAATATAATATCACTAGCAATCTTCGATATGTGGAAATTTTAAATAATTGTGAAACCTAATCCTGTTTCTGAATCTATCATAGGTATCTTTAATGTCCATTGTTGGTGATTATATAAATTCTGAAACGTATGATAAGTAGTAATAAATCAATAATTTATCTTCTTGACCTCTATGTGACTTTCTCAATTAATTGACAGTGACTAGACGAGTAACTAAGAAGATCGATGCCTTCAGCTTTGGAGTGATTCTTATGAAGCTGATCACTGGACACAGAGCTCTAGATGAGACCCTAGAGGAGGATAGTATGCACCTTGTCCTTTGGTTTCGTAGAATGCATCTCAACATGGAAACATTCCGAAAGGCAATTGACCCAACATTGATCTTGATGAGGAAGTCCTCGTTAGTATGAGCACAATATCTGAATTGGCTGGTCACTGCTGTGCAAGGGAACCCCACCAAAGGCCTGATATGAGTCATGCAGTTAATATTCTATCATCTCTGGCTGAGCTCTGGAAGCCATCAGACCCTCATCCTGATGACATATAAGGATTTGATCTCGATATGACGTTGCCACAGGCAGTTAAGAAGTGGCAGGCACTTGAGGGATTGAGTGGCATGAATTATTCTTCCTCTTGTACTGGCACCAGTTATAATACCCAAACCAGCATACCCACAAGGCCATCAGGGTTTGCAGATTCTTTCACTTCATCAGATGGACGTTGAGAGAAGAGATTGGAGGACTGGAAAGCCTGGTTCTTGCTAATGTTTGCTAGAGGTTTGTTATGTTTATTATGCTTCGTCCTTTTTTGTAGCTTTTGCATTTCCTCTACTTTATAGGTGTTACACATTACTACTCTATCAAGGCTAGATTACGTAGTGACTGGTTGAGCCAAATACTAAGGTTTGTCAAATTATTTGTCTCTGAATAATAAGTTCATGTCTGACCAATACTATTATTGGCCGATGGTGATTCTCTTTGTTGTTGATATTCAATGTGTATTGTTCTGTTATTATTGTACCTTCACAAAAAATAATTGCATATGCAGGGACTACTTGTATATACCTCAGCATGCCAAATAGTTTAGGAATTCTAAGTTTATGACTTGCAATTTTCCAGTACATCTAATTTTTTTATAACGTAATATATGTTATATTTACATAATAATCCAGAGGATCTCTAGTTTTGTGTTTGAGGCCCTTTTTGGTTTAAATTTTGAAGTTTAGTAGAGATACCAATTCACAAGATCAGTAGTAAAAAAACCATGTTCATAATATTGCTCTGTGTATGGATTCTCATGCTTACATAGGCAAATTACCTAGATTAAGTAAAAAAAATCCTCTGTAGAAAAAGGTTGTATAATATATAAACATGTTATGTGAACTTTTTGAATTACATTTTGATGATGTTAACTTCATGCAGGGCTCTGGTCAGATCAACAGATATAACAATAGCAAATTCCTCAGAAATGGTTTGAGAGGGGTTCTGAATTTGGCGGATGGAAATGGTCTTCGGAAGATGGTGAACTACGGGTGAACTACAACGAACAGATTGCTTAAGATCTCTAAGAGAGATTGCCATTCCACTTGCAGAGAGACCGGCTCGGGGTGACTTAACTGGTGAAGTATGTCACTGGGCAGATGGTTATCACCTAAATGTCAGGCTATATGAGAAACTGCTCCTCAGTGTCTTTGATGTATTGGATGAGGGGAAGCTTACTGAGGTTTGTCTTTACTTTACATAATAAGTGATGATTACTGAAGTTTAAATCTTACAAGATTTTAGGTACTATACTATATAGCAGACAGTTAAGTTTATCGAATATGCACACATAATTTAAATATTCTGGAACAACTGGTACTGATAAATAAAGAAATATAAATAGAACTTAATGAGAGTGTGGAGTTTAATAAAATATAAAAGGGGCTAAAAACAGGTAAAATTGTTTGGAATTTTGGTAATACCAGATATTAATAATTCTTGTTTTGTGAAACACACATGAAAATAAGCCAATACTTGCTCAAAAAAAATTATGTGAAATTTTTCTATATTTTTCTAAGTATAGATCACCCGTACAATATTCAGGAGGTGGAAGAAATTCTCGAGCTTTTAAAGTCAACCTGGCGAGTATTGGGAATTACAGAGACTATTCATTACACTTGCTATGCATGGGTCTTATTCCACCAGGTATTGTGCCGCTGTTGTTATATAAGAAAGACTGTATCTAATTGTTGGTTATTCACTTGGTACCTCTCTACATAATGTTCTTTGAAAATATTGGTTTACGAACATTATCAATAATCATTGAGACTGTTATGTGTGCTATCGTTTTGTTTTTGGAAAATCCTTTCTCACTGCGGCCTAAAGGCAAATAGGGAACACTTTTGTTGCCTGCTTTTGCTCTAATTGCGTATAAATTGATATGTGCGATCTAGTAAAAAACCTTTCAACTGTTTGGACATACATATGAAACATTTCCTCTTTTGATCCTGAAATCCTCACACATGAAGTATGTAATAGTCAACAGTATACACATCTTTAAATCCTCTTTGATTTTTTTCCAATAATATTACTCCCTCTGTCTCATTTCACTTTTCTTATTTGAAATGTCGGGATTGTTCATAACATGAGACAAATTACTAATTTACGTTTAATCTATAAGATCAAATATAGTCATGAGTGATCTTGTTGGATTCGTATTTATGAGTACTTTAATACAGTGAAGTTTTTATATCTAAAACTAATACGAAATTGAAGATATTAACGATCAAAAGTACGCGTTGGCAAACGTGTCCAATCAAAACAGGAATGATATTTAGGGACGGAGGGAGTATTACTCTTTAGACTAGCCTGGAAGCTCTAAAGTTGTACTCCTAGTACAAATAAATATACCTGTAGGGAAAGGGTAAAAAGAGTAAAGAAGAACAAGTATTTAGATTAATTGGTTTACCTAAATTCAATAATTTGAAAGATATACATTCTGACAAGCTCCATACTAGCTGATTTATGGAGGGAGAACAACAATTTGAATTCAGTGGCATGTAAGTTTGCATGTTACATTCTGCTAAATACTCGATACAAATGAATGTTTTATATAACTCTTGTCACTATTAATTCGTTGTTTTTACCTCTCTGGGTGGCTGGGTCTTTTGTTACAGTTTGCCGTCACTGGTGAGCAAGGGATTTTGAAACATGTCATTGAGCAGTTAAATAAAATACCACTAAAGGAACAACGAGGTCCCCAGGAAAGATTGCACTTAAAAAGCTTGCAATGCAGAGTTGAAAGTGACCAGAAGTTCTTGGACCTAAGTTTATTGCAATCTTTCTTACTTCCTAATATTCAAGAAATTCTTGTACCTAAGTTTGTTTGACTGGTGGCAGTAGCTTCTAGTATGCCAGTATGGCATCTCTATGTTTTAACTTTATAGTATTCTGCTACTACTATTAGTACTTATGATCTGATTTAGTCTCTAGGATTATGTAGTTGGTACTTGTTTTGGATTGTAATGTGTTGGATTTGGAAATATTTATTTGGGATGCATAATATATGTGTGCAGTGTTCTTAATTTTTTTCTGGAAAAGATGTTACCTTAGGTAATGGAAATGTTGCTATATAAAAGCTAATGCAACAAAAAAAATGTTACTCTAGGTCCAAAAATGTTGCCAACAAAAGTGGCCCAAACAGTGGGGTCCACGGTGGGGCCCATGACGGGGTCCACAGTGGGGTCCACGGTGGGGTCCATAGTGGGGTCCATAGTGGGCCCACTTTTTTAAAAAAAATCTAGGCCTCTAAGGTAACATTATATTAAGTTGCCATAGCCCTCACTTTTTGTTGCCATAGGAAGCTAAGGTAACATAAAATTGCATGTTACCTTAGGGATCAAAAATGTTACCTTAGACACCTAAGGCAACATGCTGAGAGCTATCACCAGGAAAATGTTACCTTAGCTACTTTTTGGGCCTAAGGTAACATATAATGTACCTGCTGTAACATTTTTTTTATGTTACCGTAGGCTGTTTATGGTGTAGTGTGTGATATTATCTCTGCTTGAACTTTTCTTGTTGTATCTATAGCACAACCAACAAGAATGAGAACCGATGTGCAACTAATCCTCTAAAAGCAGTCAGGTGTGTAGTAACCATCTACAAGGTCTGGGGCATCTAATGTCCTCTCCGATGTCTGTATTACAAACCAAAAACCAATCAGAATGTCAATATATAAACCCAAATAGTCATATCTTAGAGCAGTATGGAAACCTGTTTTTATGTGGAAAAAGTTACCTTCTTAGCTGAAAGGGCATCAGTGCAGACATTACTAATAAGCTGGGAATTAACCTGTATAAAAGACGGATAAACAATTTTACAACTTGTTTTATGTCATTTAACAGCAAGTAACAAAGTAAGAAGCAACTTCATGTGATTTGTCGAATTTTCAAAGGATTACACACCTTACAGATAGTATCAAATCCAACATTTGCTTCAACACACTGCTTCTTGAGATCCCCATTCAATGTAACAGGAACACCAAACACCTGTGATAATACATAATATAATGTAAAGAATAATACTACTGCAAAGTCACTTTTAATCACCATGCAATGTTTACCTAGTATATACATAACACAAAATTAAATTTTTTTTAAAAAAACCTTTGTTGGGCATTTCGCTTCTGCAAAAGTATCTGCAAGCTGCACAACATCCATGTTTGATGTTACCCCTGTTAACACCAGAGTAAATTGTTAAAGGAGAAGAGGAGAGTCCATGAGGGGATAAGAGAGACTAGACTATAAGTACCCCCAATAATGACAAGGCTATCCAACTTCAAAGTTTTGCATGCAGCCAATGCAGCATTCACTTGCTCTGTTGTTTTGATCTGATCTTTGGTCCTTCCCAGCAAGTCGTAACCACCTTGATTTTTTCGAGTTCTCTGGGTTTTTCTTAATTATCTGGCCTTTTTATTGCTAAATTATACTTCTTTATTAAGGTAGATGGCAAAATGGTTCACTTCATATATCTCGCAAAGTTACCAGAGCCAGAGATGTTAAACCCTGTGACATGGTAATAGGTCACTCCTGGTGTAGTATAAAGTTCTCAAACAACCAGTATGTTCTATCCTAACCAAATTACATACACTGCAGGGGGAAACTTTACCAAGCAAGACTTGCGATATAGATGCTCAATGAATTAGCACCAACATAAAGCCATATCAAGTAAATTTTAAATTTTTTATTTAATTTATACACTGTCTTTAAACTCTACACGGACAAAATTTCCTCAACAGAATTTCTTCACATACAAATATCAACATTGATTAAAATGTCATACCAAACATAATTTCCAAACCTTAATTCCGAAACATAACTATAAAGAATGACAATACAATTTATTATTCACGCATACTTCTATTCCTTAATTTATAAAGATTGTATCAAATAACAATTATTTAGCCTATCAATTTATTTTCACGCATACTTCTATTTCTGCATACTTCCATTCAGCAAACAATTTATTATTCAGAATTTTATAGTTTTTTTTTTGTTAAGAGAATTTTATAGTTTCTCACTATATAAGAAAAAAGTAAAAATCAAATGTTCATGTATTACTGACACCAGTGTGGACAATAAATTGGAAAATATCGGAAACCTTCCAAGATTTGCATGCAGGATAAACCTTTCAACATATTTTACCTTTTGTTTTCTTCCAATGAAACAGAACTGCAGCTTGTCCTGTTGCTAGGAGTTCTGGTGCAACCAGTCTCTTTCTTGTTTGTTAATATCACCCATTTTTGTTTATGAGAAACAACCTCTTCACTTTTATTTATATTATCTACATCAGTGTTGCATTCGATTTTTCGCATTTTTAGATATCTACATGAACGAAATTACTGTTACATCTATAGGCATTTTTAACGCATACTTTCTTTCCCTGATTCTCTTGGGTCCCTCCATACAATCTGTTTGCATAAATATAATAATATATCTATATAATTATACATATATAAGTTCTTTCTTCATAGTCTTGTGTTTTGCAACATCCAACCCAGTTTATATTCCACCTAATTGCAGTGTTACTACCAACTAGCATTTATGTCTAAATAAGGTTTTATTAATAACCCACTTCCCTTTTATCATAGAATTGATACCCCGAGGTCACTTCAGTGCCCATAACAATAACTACATGTACATTTACTTGACAAGTCTACACAATTTTTGAAGTTCACAAATACACGGAACTCAATCAAATGATAAAGACACAAGGCATAAACAACACTTAAAAGCAAAATTGTAATAAAAAACAAACATACTCTCTATAGATGGAAATCTGATGCAAAACAGTTCATCCTTAAGTTCACCATCAGCAAAATCAGTAGCATGCCAAACGCAAGACTTCTCATTTCCAGCATGTTCCTGAACACTCATTGTAGGAAGAACTGCAAAAACAATGAAACAAACACAAATACAAACCTAAAACACAATCCAATCAAGTAAAAAAGAACACAGTAATGCGATACAAACCGAGATGATTAGCACAGATCTTAGGAGTCCTGGATTGGCGCATAACCAAATGGACTTTCCCCCACTGTACATCAGTAATCTGGTTCCACTGATCAGAACCATCAAAGGCAGCAGCATTAGAATTATATGCTGCTTAGTCAGCTACAGGAATGTCATTTTCTTCTTGCTCCTTGGTTTCCTCGGGCTCTGTATAAAAGAAGAAGTCGACCTGCAAAGTGACAATTCATTAACTAAATTGCCGTCAACTCCATCTAGTAGAACAGACACGCGAAATAAACGTAACTTATTACCATTAAATCAAATCATAAAGCACGAGAAAAACAAAGGAATGATTTTCTGCAAACTTAGCATCACTTCTTGTGTCCTTAACTAATGACACTGCATATCCTTTTTGTTACGAGGCAAAAGAACAAACATAATCCAACTTACATTTAGACTTCAGAATCTTAAGTTAGTTATAACAAGAACTTATACAATCTATTGAAAATCAATTACCACATGATGGACACAACAAGCAATGAAGACCCTCTGTAGACTGAGATCTTCCGGAATATAAGGATGACCATTTCCTTGAAATGACTCAGCACCTGCCATTTGCTACACACCCTACCTGAAGAAGGTAATTTAAAGAAAAAGACAGTATTTTCCTCCGAAGGATGTAGATCCGATGGTGTTGGGCTCCAAAACCAAAACCATAGAATGAAAGCCCCAAATTAATTGAAACCAAAGAAAGGACATATTTCATGTTGCGAAGAAACGACATAAATAAAGTTTAATTGAAACCAAACACAAAACAAAATTGAATCTTAATTTTAATACTACCAAAACAAAAACCCTAGAATGAAAGCCCCAAATTAATCACCCGTAAAATCAAATAAAATTGAGACAAAAGTAGATAATCAAACGCATGAAAATGAGTATATAATTACCAATCAGATCTTGCAATCCCGGTCGAGAGTATTTGGTTCAATGAGGGAGTAGAGAGAGAAATAGAGGCGAGTAAAGGAAAGGAGGCCAGAGTGTGTTCTTGTGGGAAAGTAAGTGTGTTTTGGGGGGGAAGTTAGTGTAAATTTTTTCGTAAAGAGGGAAAATGAGCCACTCAAAATTTTCAATTGGCGCTTGCTACGTGCTAAGTTCTATTCTGTCATCTGTGTCATTGTCATTGTGCTGTTCTTTCTTCTTAATTCTAATCTTAATTTCTGAATTTAAAATTACATTTTTAAAAAAAATTGAAAATATATTATATATCGTTTTAAAAAACAATAGTTGCAATTCATAATATATTATATATATAATTTTATATTCTATACAAAAATATTTTAAACTTCAAAGTAAAAAATAGATGAAAATTAAATATCATTGTATATATTTTGACAAAATGTCTAGTTTTCAATATTGTAGAAAATAGAATTGGAAAAAATAATTTTAAAAATTAACATATCACTAAAATCATTATCTTGACATCCGTACGTTTGGAACGTCGAAAAAATAATTAAAAAACTAGATTCATCATTCGGGACAAGACTAGTTAAAAGGAACGTCCACTTTGACCGGTTTGACCGTTATAAAACCAAACAAAATACATCTAGGAAATTTTTTAAAAAAATTACCACATCACTAAAATCGTTATATCTTGACACCCATGCGATTGGAACGTCGAAAAAATAATTTAAAAAAATAGATTCATCATTCGGGACAAGACTAGTTAAAAGGAAAGTCCACTTTGACCGGTTTGACCGTTATAAAACCAAACCAAGTACATGTAGGAATTTTTTTGAAAAATTACCGCGTCACTAAAATCGTTATATCTTGACATCCGTGCGATTGGAAGGTCGAAAAAATAATTTTAAAAAATAGATTCATCATTCGGGACAAGACTAGTTAAAAGGAAAGTCCACTTTGACCGGTTTGACCGTTATAAAACCAAACCAAGTACATGTAGGAATTTTTTTGAAAAATTACCGCGTCACTAAAATCGTTATATCTTGACATCCGTGCGATTGAAACGTCGAATAAATAATTTAAAAAAATAGATTCATCATTCGGGACAAGACTAGTTAAAAGGAAAGTCCACTTTGACCGGTTTGACCGTTATAAAACCAAACCAAGTACATGTAGGAATTTTTTTGAAAAATTACCGCGTCACTAAAATCGTTATATCTTGACATCCGTGCGATTGGAAGGTCGAAAAAATAATTTTAAAAAATAGATTCATCATTCGGGACAACACTAGTTAAAAGGAAAGTCCACTTTGACCGGTTTGACCGTTATAAAACCAAACCAAGTACATGTAGGAATTTTTTTGAAAAATTACCGCGTCACTAAAATCGTTATATCTTGACATCCGTGCGATTGGAACGTCGAAAAAATATTTTAAAAAAATAGATTCATCATTCGGGATAAGACTAGTTAATAAAAGAAAATAAATATCTAATGCAACACTTCAAACAGAAAATGCAACACTACTGATACCTAATGCAACGCTTCTGTCATGTCAGCAAATGCCACGTCAACATTAGTGGGCCCCACTTCTGCAACGTCAGCAATTGTGGGTCCCACAATTGCCACGTCAGCATGATGGGCCTCCTGCCACGTCACCCTTGTGGGTCCCATGCTGCCACGTCAGCAGTGGTGGGTCCCACATCTGCCACGTCATATTTTTTTTAAAAAATATAAATATATCTAATGCAACACTTCAAAAAGCAAACGCAACACTATTGGTATCTAATGCAACGCTTTCTGCCACGTCAGCAAAGGTGGGCCCCACTTCTGCCACGTCCTCAAATGTGGGTTCCACAAGTGCCACGTCAGCAAATGCCACGTCAGCACATGTGGGTCCCACTTCTGCCACGTCACCATTTATTAAAATAAAAAATATCTAACGCAACGCCATTAGTTAGTGTTGCATAATGTGAAACACTGTGGGTAATACGCAACACTAAATTATATCTAACGCAACACCAGTTCAGCTCAGTTGCAAAAGATCCAAAATTTCTATCTAACGAAACGCTTTCTGTGCAACGCTTTGTAAAAAGGGTTGCGTATGCTCACTTATGGCGTAGTGATTGTAGTTAATCATTCGATAAATTTTTGGTCATACGAGATGTTTTGGAAGTTAGGATATAGCAGTGGTTGATCTAGTGGTTGTGTTTGTTTTGACTGAAATACCTTTCTTTGATTTTAAAAAAGAAAAGCTGGTTGTTCAGGCGCGTGTAGTGTTTGATTTATTGGGCCTGGTTTGTGGTCCATGTGCAGTTCTTATGGGGTCTCATTTGAGTAGCCCCTATATATATATATAGGCAAGTGCTCAAATGAGACCCCTACTTATTATGAGAACTGAGACTAAATCTCAGCCCCATATTTTTTATACTCGCGTTAATTCTCAGCCATGTATTTTAGATCTAAAAGTTTTATTTTTAACTCTGCTGACCTTTTCATTTCAATTCATAATCTCCAAATATTTTTACAATGGCGATACACACATCTCTCTCTCTCTCATCTTCCTCCCCTCTTCTCTCTCCCCGTCTTTTCTTCTCTCTCACTTAAATCTCTAAACTTCTCTTCTCCACCGTCTCCCTCCTCATAATCCCACCACACCTACTTTGTCTTCTTCATCATCACTGATTCATGATTTTCTACTAGCATTCATTTTTGCGGTGCCATTATTTTCTGATTTTATTAAGTTATCTCTGACGCTATCTTCAAATCTGATGGTGGCATAAGTAATGAAAAGAAGAGCGCGGTGGAATACACAAAGGAAACGATGTCGTTGAATGGAATGAACAAGAGACAAAGTAAGGAGTGTTGTTGGGAGTAGTCATGTTTGTGCAATTTAGTCAATTTATACACAAATCACTTTTTTTTTTTACGATTAGTCACTTTTTTATATATATATATAAATCACCTTTTTATTTGGTGATTTGTATAGGTATATATTACAATTTATAAACAAAAATTGGTGATGTTAGTTTAGATTTCGGTGATTTGTAATTCAATTTGGTGCTTCTGTTAAGTAGTGGTTGTAATTTTGGATGATTTGATTTTGAATTTAATGATTCTGGTTGCGATGATGATGGATGTTAGTGGTGTAGCGACAGTGGTGATGTATTGATTCTGGTTGTGTGAGTTAATCTCATTTTTAATAAAAGATAATGAAAATACCTGGCTTTTGGTGATTAACATCTTGTGAATACCTGCAATCCAAATTTGGAGGAAGATATCGTGTGTTATGATGATAATCACATAATATACAGCTTTGAATCGGTGGTTTCTCACTTGTTAATGGAGCATTTTAGAAGTTTCTAATAGTGATTTAGGGGTTATGAATGTAAGAGCAGTGGGGAACGTGAATCTGTGACATTTTCGACTGCCTTTCCTTTTTATAAATTATAATCTGTAACTATCCCTCCTGTTTAATTAAATTACAAAATTGCCACCAAATTCTCAGTTCTAATTATAGTAGGGTCTCATTAGAGTAGCTCTCTATATATATAATCAAATCATCTCATAAAAAAAAAATTAAGCCTCCAAAATTCATGTTTTAAAATAAATAATTTAAATTAATAAAAAAAATTCATATAATATTAAAAGAAATATGTGCATCGGATTTTAAGCTAGTAAAATTAAATTCTCGACAACCAAAATGTAAAGAGAGACAGAGTAGCTAAAAAAACTCGTATAGTAGAGAAACACCCTCCACCCGACCAAATTTTATAGAATTTCTTTCGAAGATTCTAGAGACTTTCGTTATCCAAAACTCATGATACATTAATCTATATTCTTCGTATGCTTTTCTTACTTTCTAGAATCATCGCAAAATTTGGGCCGTTAATTTTCTTATGAATACTAATCCATTTTTATAAAGATTAAAATTCAATTATTGGGCCTATTATGAACATTTTGGACCCTTGTTTGGACATGGTATACGGAAACAAACCAACTCATTCTAAAATGTCAAGTATGAATAAATAGTGTGAAGAAAGAAGTAACACAATATATGCAAATTCTAAAAGAAACTATTAACTATAAGCATGGTTCATTTCTTGAAACAAATGCTTTTCTTTTTAAAAAATAAAGAAGTTAATTCAATAACAAAAATCCATACGGCATCTACACCAATGATCGAGTCGAACAAACAATAAATTGCAATTGTCTGTTCTCGTGAAGAGACAGTTAAACGATATTTTGAAGATAATGTATATACAAATACAAGTACTCACTTCGTGCATCTTCGTTGAATTATTTTGCATATGTTAGATATTAGTTATAAAAGTGATAGTAATATACCAAACCAAACCAAACATACCCAGTAAATCCCGCATGAAGCAGGGTCTGGGGAGGGTGAGATGTACGCAGACCATGCCCCTATTTTTACAATAGGGAGGCTGTTTCCGTGAAGACCCCCGGCTTAGTGCACCATAGAACCATGTGGATTTTGAACAAGGATTATAAGTATGGGTGAAGTAATCGACCAAACCTGGGCCCACGGCGTGGATCTCATGGGACTTACCTGCTCGGGCAGTGTGCACTCCCCTCCTGATCTGAGTAGACCTCTGGCCGAGCTGTCCGCTCCTGCAAAAACCAGAAAACAGAAGACAATATGAATACGGAAATCCAAGCTTCTAAGCTAACGCTAACCGCGAAAACCCAACTCTGAGGCTCTCAACCACAGAACCACTCCCTAGAAGAGAATCCACTACTCTAATCTGGCGCCTCCAACCACTCCTATCAGCGGTCGCGTTCTCCTCTATGTTGCATGTAATTGTTAGTAATTATATTCTGGAATGATAATAGATAACAACCTAAATAAAAGTTTAGATTGAACAGTTGAACAATTAATATGGAAACATAGATTTAAATATCAGGTAAATGATAGTATAGTGTTTCTCTAATTATATTTGTGATTTTAATACGAATATACGATTTTAATTTAATTTGTAATTCTTACAGGATTCTAATGAAAATATTTAAAGTGAACTATTATATATTATGCTAACCAAAATATGGACCCATTCCGAACCACCTACCAGTGAAAGAGCCTTCGGCTTCAATATCAATCAATATATATATATAAAGGAGGATACGCGGGAGTTTAGGTGGCGTTCTAAGATTGTCTCAATCTATTTTTCTAATTTTCTAGAATTTTTGGATTTTAAACACTAATAAATATAAAAATATCATTTAGCATATTAGAAGTAGAATAGGTGTTCGAATTTGTAGAGAAAAAGAGTTCGAATTTATATTTATAGAGAAGACATATGATTAGAACTTCTATTGGAAGTAGAATAAGTATTTATAACGCGATTAAAAATTCTATTGAAAGTAGAATAGGAGTTCGAATTTATAGAGAATAAGAGTTTGAATTTATAGAAAAAACATATAAATAAAAGTTCTATTAGAAGTAGAATAGGTGTTTGAATAGATAGAGCAGACATATAATTAAATATTTTATAGAAAGTACGATCTTCTTAAATTGTATGATTAGAAGTTCTATTGAAAGTAGAATAAGTATTTGTGAGGCATATGCTTAAAAGTTCTATTAGAAGTAGAATATAAGTTCAATTTTATAGAAAAAAACATATAAATAAAAGTTCTATTAGAACTAAAATAGGTGTTTGAATATTTGGAGCAGACATATAAGTAAATATTTTATAGAAAGTACGATCTTCTTATATTATACTTTTTATATTAGTTAATTATACTTCTATTAGGAAAATTTATTCATAAATCCAATACTATTGTCATAAAAAAAAAAGTCATCATATTTAAAAAGAAAAGAATTAATGTGTTAACATAATAAAAGAACATTCTCATGATGAGGAATCCTAAATAAATACAGGAGTATCTATAATATAAAGAGAAAATAGGATGAAACTCCATAAATTTTTCGTAAGTCTAGAGAAAATATAAATTGGAATTCACTCTATTTTTTAGGTTTTGATTTTAAGGAAAAAAGTTGTTGTGTAAGATAAGTATCATCAATGTAATGAAGTTGAAATTTCGATCCCAAATGAGAGCGGCTCGAAATGTGTTTAACGGGAAGACGGCTCACTATAAAAGATTGTATTAGCTATTAAATTATCATATTGATGTTATAAATTTCATTTATTTTTAAGATTTAATTTTTATTGATAAATATTATCATATAAAAGTTAGGTTTTTGGTCTTAACGAGAGAGCGGATCAAGAGTAATAATCGTGTTTAATGAGAAAGCGGTTCATTAGAGAAGACCGTATAAAAAATGTTTGAATATATAAGGAATACATAAAATAAAATGTTCTATTGGAAGTAGAATATGAGGACGGTGAAGACGTTTTATACGAATTTTTTAAAACTATATATCTTTTTTCCTAAAAATCCTTTATTATAACCTTTTTATATTAATTATACATGCATTAGAAAAATGTATCCATAAATTTAATATTGTTCCCGTCACGAAAAATCTTCGTATTTAATTTTTTCTTTTGATATGTTAACATAACATAAAGACATTCACATGCGGAAGCTGTAAATAAATACATGAATATCTATAATATACGTAAAATTTAAGATGTATTTTCATCTTTTAAAACTCCAAAATATTAGAAAGTTTAAAGAATTTAAAAATTGGAATTTACTCTCTTTATATAATGAAGTTAGAATTTCGGTTCCAAATAAGAGCTGCTCGAAACGTATTTAACGGGAAGACGGCTCACTAGAAAAGATTGTATTAACTATTAGAATTTGATACTGATGTCATATATATATTTTTTAATTTTTACGGTTCGATTTTTTGGATAAAAATTATTATATAAGTCTTTATAATATATGTTAAAGTTGGGATTTCGGTTTTAAAGAGAGAGCGGCTCAATCAAAAGAATCGTGTTTAATAAGAAATCGATTCATTAGAGAAGATTATTTAATTATTAAAATATAAATATTAATATTATAATATAACGTAAATATATTGAATTTTTTTAAAAAATATTGTGACGCCGCCGCGAAGCGCGGCTTTATCGACTAGTATATATATAAAGGAGGATACGCGGGAGTTTAGGTGGCGCTCTAAGATCGTCTCAATCTATTTTTCTAATTTTCTAGAATTTTTGAATTTTAAACACTAATAAATATAAAAATATCATTTAACATATTAGAAGTAGAATAGGTGTTCGAATTTATAGAGAGACATATGATTAGAAGTTCTATTGGAAGTAGAATAAGTATTTATAAGGCATATGATTAAAAGATTAAAAGTTCTATTGGAAGTAGAATAGGAGTTCCAATTTATACAGAATAAGAGTTCCAATTTATAGAAAAACATATAAATAAAAGTTCTAATAGAAGTAGAATAGGTGTTTGAATAAATAGAGCAGACATATAATTAAATATTTTATAGAAAGTACGATCTTCTTAAATTATATGATTAGAAGTTCTCTTGAAAGTATAATAAGTATTTGTAAGGCATATGATTAAAAATTCTATTAGAAGTAGAGTATGAGTTCAATTTTATAGAAAAAACATATAAATAAAAGTTCTATTAGAACTAAAATAGGTGTTTGAATATATGGAGCAGACATACAATTAAATATTTTATAGAAAGTACGATCTTCTTAAATTATACTTTTTATATTAGTTAATTATACTTCTATTAGGAAAATTTATTCATAAATCCAGTATTATTATCATAAAAAAGTCATCATATTTAAAAAGAAAAGAATTAATGTGTTAACATAATAAAATAACATTCTCTTGCTGAGGAATCCTAAATAATTACAGGAGTATCTATAATATAAAGAGAAAATAGGATGAAATTCCATAAATTTTTAGAAAGTCTAGAGAAAATATAAATTGGAATTCACTCTATTTTTTAGGTTTTGATTTTAAGGGAAAAAGTTATTGTGTAAGATAAGTATCATCAATAATGTGTATTGAAGTTGGAATTTCGATCCCAAACGAAAGCGGCTCGAAACATGTTTAACGGGAAGATGGCTCACTATAAAAGATTGTATTAACTATTAAATTATCGTATTGATGTTATAAATTTCATTTATTTTTAGGATTTAATTTTTATTGATAAATATTATCATACAAGTGATATATGTAAAAGTTAGGTTTTTGGTCTTAACGAGAGAGCAGATCAAGAGTAATAACCGTGTTTAATGAGAAAGCGGTTCATTAGAGAAGACTGTATAAAAGATGTCTGAATATATAAGGAATTGTTGAGTATTGAATACAGTAAAAGAATACAGAGGGGGGGGGGGGTGAATGGATTCTTGAACTTTTCTTTGACTGAGTCTATGTAGCAGATAAGTGCCTGTGTGTGTAGAAGTGAAGGTGCGGATAAAGAAACAACACAAGACACAATATCACTTTAATCTAATGTATTATTAGATAAAGGTTGCTACAATCTGTGAATACAAATGGTAGTATTCTCAGCTTCGTTTTTCTCAGAGAGATATAGCTTACAGTGTATGAAAAACTTGACTCACGAAAGTTACTAAGTTATGAAGTGAGGCTGTGTCCTTATAGAACATGGATACAGCCTACTTACTGCAAATAAGGTAGCTAAACAAATTACTTTCTAGTCTGTCTATCCTTTTTGAGTAAGTGTCCAAACGGTTACAGATTTGACTTTGCAAAGCCTGTTTAGATCCACTTCTTTAGCTCCTTGTCTCTTCTATATCTCTCCAAGCTTCCTTGTAGGCTTTCCAGAGCACGTTACAGATTGTGGTCCATAAAGTGCATTGGCTTGTTGCAGGTTTCTGACTTGTACAATTTCTTCAGTATTTTGTCTCCAAGAATGTATTCGAGAAGTGACTAAGTAAGTGATTCGAGAACTAGAATTGACTTGATCGATAACTCTGAGTTCTCGAATACTGTTATATTGACATATCGAACCACTTCTCGAATAGCTCTTTTCCATCAGGATTCCTTGAGTTGTCGAATAGAACATTTGACTTATCGAATCCTCGAGATATCGAATAGCTTTCTGAGTCCTTGAGATATCGAATGAAACTTTGACTTGTTGACTCTCTGAGAACTCGAATACCATCTTGACTTGTTGACTTCTCGAGTTCTCGAATAGAGTAGTAGACATATCGAATCCCTGAGATATCGAATGAGATATCGAACAGTGTATTCAGAGATATCGAATAGTGTCTTGAGATATCGAATCTCTGACTTCTCGAATGCTGGACTTCTCGAATAGACAAATATACTTCTCGAATTGGTACTTAGGCAAATTCTTCATTTCTTCAAATCCCAACTGTGGTTATTTGACAGTCTTTAACTCCTTGCTTGAGGCATGAACCTTGGAACTTCTTTCAAGCATTATTCTAGACTCTATTTGTACAATTACACAACTAGGATTTGATACCTACTACAAGTACAATACAAACAGAAACTCTACAACTAGAGGTTCCCTCAGTTAAGAGGTCATGTAAGTAATGCAAAGCATTACAAACAATTAGGCTTGTTATTAGATGTGTACAGGCATGCCTCTGTAACTAACAATCTCCCCCAAATTGTGAGTGAGACCCTTAGTCACAATTTCTTGTCTGATAACAAGCCTATCATACATAAAGATAAAGCTTTTAAAAGTACAGGTATGAATTTGATTGAAGAAATTACATAGAAGTATTCTTACAAGTTATGAGGAACTACTTAGCCATATCCTTTTGGATTCATCTTTTGAGCTTTGGCTTGCAGATTCTCATTTTTCATTCTATCTTCAGCTTCTTTGGCTTTCTTCTTTGCAATTTCTTCCATGGCAAGAATGATATCTTCCATTACAGTGAGTTCTTCAATTAGAGGAGAGCCTGATAAATCCTTGAGCACTTCATTTAGCTGTTTCTATGAGTAGGAACTGATGTAGTCCATTCTAATCTTCACATTTCTACCATATTTCTTGTACTCAATGATGTAAGGATTAAACTTGACTCTGCACAGACCCATAGCTCTCAACTCATCAGCCTTAGCTTCCATTGCTGCAAACTCCTCCTCCCTTTTCTTTAGTAGCTTTTCACTGTTCTTTCTCATTTCTGCCTGGTGATCTCTTTTCATCTTGACAAAGTCAATTAACTCCAGCTTCCACACCCTTTCCACTCTGTCTTCAGAACCCAACATTGCAATTATCCTTTCTATGTCATACAGCCTGCCCCAGTGCTGGCATGTTCCTTGTCTGAATTTCTTCTGTCTTCCATCAGAATACTTAACTTCAAGAAAATCATCAACAATGGCAACATGATAGATTCTTTGAGCCCATAGAAACTGCAGTTGGTCTTCATCATAGCTTTCATCCAGAGGTGGTAGGTTTAATCCTGGGATAATTGTCAGTGCCTTAGATTTGGATAGCTTCACCTTTCTTGCAACATGTTTAAATTTCATTCTCTTGACATGGTTGCTTGGCAGAAATCTTTGACCTTTGTTGGTAGACCATAGTAGTATTCCATTAGCAGTTTGCTTTCTGAAACATACACATGGTTTCTTGACTTGAATCTTCTTCTCTTCTTGAGGTGGCAAAACAGTTGCAGAAGCCATAGATGTAGATTTTGCTAGGTCACCACTAACAGTATTCACCCTAGACTTAGAGTCTTGTGTTGTGGTGAGGTTAATGCTAGCAATGCCTAAGGCTTGCTGTTTTCCAATCTTCCTCTCATAGACTCTTCCTTGGTCATCATCATTCTTCTTATCTTTGTCCCCCTTCTTCTTCTTGTCTTCATCACCCTTATCTCTCCTGTGATGTCTTCTCCTCCCATCACTTTTATCTTCAGAATCATCATCCTTATTTCTCCTAGGTTGAGCCATCTCTGGGATTTCACCAGTTGCAATATAGGTTCTGAGGATGTGTAGTGCCTCAGTTTCTTCAGCATTTCTGGCTTCAACCTTCTTCTGTAATTGATCAATGATAGCAATGATCAGTCTGTGATTTTTAGTGGTGAGATCATGGGGAATGACCAATTGCTTGATATCTTCAATTCTGGTACCAGACTGATAAATGATTGTCCATGGCTTCTTGATCACTTCTGGTAGCCTTGAAGGTTGGTCATTCCTCAAGTCATCAAACAGACTTTTGTTGTTCTCATTCTTCTTCTCAATAAGCTCAAGTATGGCATCTATCTCTGAGTGTTTCAGTTCTTGTAGAGTCTTGTATGTTAGATGCCATATCTTCAATTTGGATATCATCACTATCTCCTTAATCCATAGATTATTGACTTTCTTAGGAATGACAGTGATGCAATCAATCTGCTTCTTCAGCTCCCTCAGATAGAACTGAGTGTCACCAACCTGTTCCCTTGTGGCTTTCAGAAACTCCAAGAAGGCTTTATCATGATAAATATTGGAGTTAGCAATTTCTTGTAGCTTGGCCTCAGTAACAACTTTAACTTCTACAGGCTTGGCACTCTCAGGTAGGGAGGTTGGAGATTTGTCAGATGGCATACTCCCTGCAACCACTGTAGTAGTTATGGATTGCTTTTGTCCTCCAGGAGTAGTGATGTGCACAGTTGGTAGAGTGACAACTGGCAAGGTAGATGGAGGCTCATCCACTTTGGATTTTCCTTTGCCAGGCACATTTGGTAGAGATTTTGAAGCTCTTTGTTGACCACCCTCTTTTATTATTATGCCTTTCTCCCCCTTTGTATTTGAGTTCCCTTTCTCCCCCTTTGAATTTGAGTTCCTTGTCTTCTTCTCCCCCTTAGGCTTGTTGTCAGGCACTGAGGCTGTAGAAATGTCCTTTGGGATTGAAGATTCATCAGGGAGAGGGAGACCCATATGCTTCATCATAGCAGCTAACATGGATTGTTGATGCAGAAGGACATCAGTTGTGGTGGATGCTTGAGTGTCCAACTGATCATTTAGAAGTGCAACCTTTTCTGTAAGATGAGCATTGGACTTGGTGAGAGTAGCCACCTCCTTCTCAAGTGCATCCACTTTGTTGAATAACTCAGTAGACTTGAAGCCAGACAGAGATTGTTCTTTGAGTCTCTGCACTTCAAATCTAGTCATGTCATGTACTGGGACTTCAGTAATCAGTCTGTCTCCATATAGATTTTTGAACATGGTCCTCAGCATGGCATTAGCATCTGTGGTCTGATCAGATAGAATTTGAAATTGATGCCCCAGACCTGTGACAGTATCCTTTAGCAGAGCTAGCCCATTGTCCATTTTGGTGCAGGTAGTGTTGCAGTGTTTGATGTCCTTGAACACACTGTCTAGCTGAGGGAATTTAGCATCAAAGGTCCTCTTGATTGCTTCTACTGTGGTGGTGGTCTTATCACACACTCTATTGACCTCAGTCTTAACACCTTTTCCAAGATAGTGAGCAGCCTTGAGGAATCCCTTGTGTGTATCATTCATAGCCTCATACACTTCACCAGGGGTCAGAGATTTGGCATTGGAACCCAGTGAAGTGAGGTATTCCTCCCTGAGATACTGAAGTGATTCATCAAGAGTAATATCATATTTTCCTTGCAACCAGGCATCTATGTTGCCATCTCTCTCAGCATCATCAATAATCTTTGTCTTCTACACCTCCACATCATCCCTATGGCATAACAGAATAGCCTCATAGTCTGGATTAGGCATGTCTGCAGTGAGAAGGTTCTGAGCAATCTTTGTGAACTCAGGAATCTGATCCACAATTAAGCTTTGAAGTGCTTCAACCGTCAATTGTTGTGGAGCAGACCCTGATCCTGAAGCACTGTCATGTTGTACAGGCTTCAGCCATTGTGACATAAAGTCAGAGCTAGAGCTAGGCAAGCTAGACTCCTCAGTTACAGATGCAACTTCTGTAACCGGATGGATTGACTCTACTACTGGTGTCACCACAAAAGTGGGATGAATTACAGCAGCAGTTGACACAGGCACAGAGTCTCTAGTAAAAACTAGTGGAACCTCTGTGTTTGTGATGGTGTCATCAGGAGATGCCTCAGCATGCATTCCCTCACCATCTAAATGTGGGTTCTGAGTGGTGAGCAAAGTGTCATGCACTAAGTCACTTAAAATTATTGGCTCATCAAGAGAAAAGAATTCTTGATGATCAATGCCTTGCATCTTAGTTGCCTGAGTTGCAGGTTCCAAAGAAATTTCAGAGTTAGATTCTGGAAGAGAAGTGTGTTTAAGAGTAGATTTTGGCAACTCCCCCTGAGAGATAGAGGGAGTTTCAAATGTGATGTGCTCTTCACTCAGTGTTGTGCCAGCCTTATCACTCCCATGTGCTGACTCTATACAAGAAGGTGCATTGGGGAGGATGCTTGATTCTATAGGTGCACCCTGTTGAGAGGATACACCTAGTGAGCTGTGTGCCCCTGATTTTACAACTTCAGCCATTTGTGTGACTGAAGAGGTGGTCTTAGTTTTCTTCTTCTTTGTCCTGTGTAAGGGTGACTCAGGTTCCTCACCTTCTAGACCTAATTCAATAGCTAATGCTGCTTCAGATAAGATATTTAATGGTGCAGACATTACTTCTTTTCTCTTCTTTTTACTAACATCACCCTTTTGAGAGGATGATGCAGTTGGCTCAGTATGTGGTAGAGTGTTTGGTTGAGAGGGTTGGTTAGCAGGCCCTGGGTTAGGATTTTGTTCTACTTGCTTGGGCTGTGCTAACTTAGATTTTGCATCAAATGTTGGCATGTTGTGGGGATAAGTCCTAAACAAGCTCTCCATATGGGGAGTTATGTTCAGTCTTACATCCACATCATTCCTAGTCTCCAAATTACCAAAAATGAGTTTGGTCATGGACTTAGGATAGCCTATTTTATTTTTATCAATCCCAGGCAATTCAATCAATGAAGCTTTTTTATAATTAAGTACAGATTGAATAAAGTGAGGGAAGAAAATATCAGTACCTCTCTTGGTTGTGTTCTTACCAAGTCTCCCATATAGTTCTTGGAGGATGATTTGGCCAACATCAATCTTCTTTCCATAGGCCAAAGCATATCCAATTTGCTGCACAGGTGCACTGATTTGATCAAAGCTTGATTTCCTGGCAGTGAAGACTTGGAGAAGAGTTGCAAACACATAGCTCCACTCCTTTCTCAGATTCTTCCTGTTTAGCTTTCCAAGATTGATCCCATCTGAGTAGTTGATGAACTCAAAGAATTCCTCTAACTCTGCATTAGTGGCCATTCTGTCAAATGACTCTTGTTGTAGGCCCAGTGCTTGGTTCATGTCTGCAGTAGTGATAGTGATTTCCTTATCTTGAATCTTGCAGTAGATAATATATGAAGTGATTGCGTTTTCCAGGGCTACAACCTCCACAATAGCAGAACCCCAAAACTGTTCCAGGATATCTAGATACAGAGTTGGGTTGGCAGAGAGTGCATCCTTGATATATGACTCCGCCATCCATTTCACAAAGCACTTGAAATTGGCATTGGGTGCTTCAACATCACTAGTGAGAGCGATGAAGTTGGTGTTGAACTTTACTGTTGCCATTTGTGTAGAAGAGAGAAAAGAAATTGAAGGTTGAAGAAGAAATTTGGCTCTTCGTAGCTAGGGTTTCAGGGGTTTAGAGAGTGTAGATGCTTGAGAAATCGAATGAAATGAATCGAATAGATGTGAGATTGTATAAGTATGAAGTACTTGAATTGTCGATTAGATGAAAGTTTTGTATCAACAAGTCAGGCATTCGAGAAGTAGAAAACAACTATTCGAGAAGTCAAGAAAGGCTTAATCGATAACTCAAGCAGATAGAAACTCACAGCTGGCAGCTATCTAACTTAGAAATAATTCTAAATTAAATAAAATATGTTTTTATGAGTGAATTAAACTTTTAGACAAAAGTCCAAAATCGGTTAAAATTCAGCGAGAATTCAGCCTTTTCAAATGATTCGAGAACTCAAATATAGTGTTCGAGAACTCAATCATTCGAGAACTCAGTTACTATATTCGAGAAGTCAAGAATACCTTTATTCGATATCTCAGAAAGACTCTATTCGAGAACTCAAGAGTACTCTAACGAGACTTATTAGAGATGTCGAATAGTGAATCATTCGAGAAGTCTGACTTATCGAACTATACCCATCACTCATAAAAATTTGATTTTCACTATCTTTTAAAATTTACCAGACATATTCATTGAAAAATATCCTAGCAAATTAAATAGTGATTTTCTCAAAATTTCATAGAAATCTTAAGTTAATAGAAATATGATTTTCAACATATGCAACAGATTTGAAATATTTATAAATCATATTTCAGCCAACACTTACTCCAAAAATATTGAGAATTTAGATAAAGTAAGTGTTTACTGCTGCAACAATCTAGATGGTGTATTCACTTAGCCAGAATCTGAAGAATTCAGCATTCCAATCTCACTTACCAACCTTGTGAAGGTGGCTTCATCTAATGGCTTAGTGAATATATCAGCTAGTTGTTTATCTGTAGAGACATAATGCAACTCAATGGTTCCATTAGTTGCATGTTCTCTTATGAAATGATATCTGATGTCAATGTGCTTTGTTCTAGAATGATTGACAGGATTGGCAACTATAGAGATTGCACTTGTGTTGTCACACATGATTGGAATTCTTTCAAACACAAGTCCATAATCTCTAAGTTGATTTCTAATCCAAAGCACTTGAGCATAGCAACTTCCAACAGCTATGTATTCAGCCTCAGCTATAGAAGTTGACACAGATTGTTGCTTCTTGCTATACCAAGAAACTAACCTTTGTCCAAGAAGCTGGCAGCTTCCTGAGGTGCTTTTCCTATCCACTCTGCATCCAGCATAATCAGCATCAGAATAACCAACCAGATTGAACCCTGTGTCCTTAGGATACCATAATCCCAAGTTAGGAGTGCCCTTCAGATATCTAAAGATCCTTTTTATTGCAATCAAATGTGATTCCTTTGGATTTGATTGAAACCTTGCACACAAGCATGTAGCAAACATGATGTCTGGCCTACTTGCAGTGAGGTAGAGTAGAGAACCAACCATGCCTCTGTAGACTGAGATATCTACTTTCTTGCCTTTAGCATCTTCATCCAGTTTAGTGGCAGTGGCCATGGGTGTCTTGGCAGGTGAACAATCTTCTAAGTCAAACTTCTTCAATAAATCCTTGATGTACTTGGTTTGACTGATAAAGATACCATCCTTCCTTTGACTGACTTGCAATCCTAGAAAGAATGTCAACTCTCCCATCATACTCATCTCATATCTGCTCTGCATGAGTTTAGAGAATTTCTCACACAGCTTCTCATTTGTAGAACCAAAAATGATATCATCCACATAAATTTGTACTAGGATAATATCATCACCATGCTTCTTGTAAAACAGTGTCTTGTCCAATGTGCTTCTAGTGAATTGATTTTCAAGAAGAAATTGTGATAAAGTATCATACCATGCTCTTGGAGCTTGCTTAAGTCCATACAGTGCCTTAAGCAATCTGTAGACAAATTCTGGGAAATGTGGATCCTCAAAGCCAGGTGGTTGTTGCACATAAACCTCTTCTGATCTCCATTTAGAAATGCACTCTTGACATCCATTTGATAAACTTTAAAGTTTGAATGAGCAGCAAATGCCAAGAATATTCTAATGGCTTCCAATCTAGCAACAGGGGCAAATGTCTCATCATAATCAATGCCTTCCTGTTGAGAGTATCCTTTTGCAACCAACCTTGCTTTGTTTCTTATTATTACACCATCTTCATCCATCTTATTCTTCAGAACCCATTTTGTTCCAACAATGGTTCTATTCTTTGGTGCAGGCACAAGTTCTCATACTTTGTTCCTTTCAAATTGATTCAGCTCCTCTTGCATGACAATAATCCAATCTGGATCCAACAGTGCATCATCAAGTTTCTTAGGCTCAACTTGTGATAGAAAACATCCATAGAGGCACTCATTTTGAGTTGCTCTCCTAGTCCTTACTCCTGCATTAGGATCTCCAATGATTTGCTCTACAGTGTGTGATCTATCCCATTTCCTCGAGTGTTCAGCCTGACTTCTCATTCTTGATGTTGCTTCATCATCCACATCATGGTCATCCTCATTTCCTCCCCCTGTGAAGTTGCCATTACTCACAGGTGTGTCTTGGATGCTTGTTTCTCCACTATCGATTGGCACAAATTATTCTCTTGTATCATCAATCACTTGAGTTTGTTGAACTTGAGTTTCAACTCCAGTTTCAATCTCTTCATCAGAATCATCTAGATTATCAAACTTCAATGGATCTTTGCCTTCATCATTGGCTTCTTCTAGTCTAGGTAGTTTGCTGTCATCAAATGTTACATCTGTGCTTTCCATAACTTTCTTTTGACTGATGACATAAACCTTGTATGCAATTCTTTCCATAGAATAGCCAAGAAAAATTCCTTCAAATGCTTTTGCATCAAACTTTCCAACATATTCAGAATTATCCTTTAGTACAAAGCATTTGCTTCCAAAAGTATGAACATACTTTAGAGTAGGCTTCTTTCCAGTCATCAAGTTGTAAGGTGTCTTTCCAGTGTTTTTGTTGATGAGGGTCCTATTCTGAATATAGCATGCAGTGCTCACAGCCTCAGCCCAAAAACATGTAGGCATTTTTGCATCAAGTAACATTGTTCTAGCAGCCTCAATTAGAGTTCTATTCTTTCTCTCAACAACTCCATTTTGTTGTGGAGTCCTTGGAGCTGAGAATTGCTGAGAAATTCCATTCTCTTTGCAGAATGCTTCAAGTGTGGCATTTCTGAACTCTATTCCATTATCACTCCTCAGTGCAATCACACTTGCATCGTTTGCCTTTGCTTCCTTGTCAACTTTCTTTATGTGCTCAATAATTACTTGTGGAGCCTCATCTTTTGATGCCAGAAATTCCACCCATGTATACCTTGAAAAATCATCAACCATTACCAGGGCATACTTCTTTCTTCCAAGTGACATTATGTTGACAGGCCCAAACAAATCCATATGGATGAGTTGTAATGGCTTGGTTACTGATGTCACTGTCTTTGACTTGTGGCTTGATCTTTTCATTTTTCCTTTTTGACAGGCCTCACACACTCCTTCTTGACAGAATTCGAGTGTGGGCATGCCTCTCACTAACTCTCTTTTGACAAGAGAATTAATGGCCTTGAAGTTCAGGTGTGATAGTTTCTTGTGCCACAGCCAACAATCTTCATTTGATGCTTTTGAGTAAAAGCAACAAATTTTGTCCTTGTTTGCAGAGTCCATATTGGCTACAAACAGGCTTCCCTTCCTTACTCCAGATAGAGCAAAATCACCAGTCTTCTTGTGGGTGATCAAACATTCATCTTTGTCAAAATTCACTTTGAAACCTCTATCAGTAAACTGACCAACACTTAACAGATTATGCTTGAGCCCCTTGACTAGTGTTACATCTTCAATGATGACATTACCAACTTTCAGCTTGCCATATCCCAATGTGTTACCCATGCTGTCATCTCCAAAAGCAACCATTGGGCCAGCCTTTTCCTCATACTGTGATAGCAGGGCCATATCACCAGTCATATGATTTGAGCATCCACTGTCCAAAATCCACATGACCTTCTTTTCACTTTCTTTGCCCTGCAAACACAAAGGTATTACTTTTCCTTTGGTACCCAAACAAGTTTGGGTCCATGTGACTTAGAGACAGTTTTATCATAAACAACATGCTTGTCAACTTTCTTAGTGCTAGTCTTCTTGTCACTGTTGGAAGTCTTAGATCCTGAAGTTTCAGACTTAGGTGACAGAGGTACCTTCCTAGCTTTAGGAGGACTTGAAGACTTTGACCTTGTGTAGTGTGTGTGAGAATTGTGACTGATACAACCATCAATGAATTGCCTTCTTAAATTAAAACAACTAGTCATAACATTCATATTGCATGGCATACAGTCAAATTTATCACAGAAAGGTGCATCTCTATGACTTAGAGGCACAGAACAATCATAGAAAGGTTTAGACACACTACCAACAGGTTTCTTGCATGCATGAGTTAAATGATTGGTACTGAAACAGTTCTGACAAGTTTTCCTAGGGGCATTAGGCATATAAGCATAGTTGTTATCCTTGTTAATCCCTAACTTGCCATTTCTGTTCTGTTTCTTCTTAGTCACTTTCTTTTCTGATTCACTCATCCCAGCTGAGACAAACTTAACAAACTTCTTAGGTCTTGGCCTATCAACTACTGGTTTCTTGGTCTTTGACTAGACACTCTCACCCTTAGAGGATGCTTGTTGTTCACTAGATTGTGCCTCATCCTCATCATTCAAAATTTGCTTGATGAGTAAGGCATCCTCATCAACTTCAAATGTTGATTCCTTAAAAATTGGATTTTCAGTTTTTCTCAAAATGTGAGGCACTTTCTCATGAACAGCTGTGTCCTCTTCAATGACAGCATAGCCTTTCCTCTGTTTGAGAGAGTCATAGTAAAGTCCAATAGCTACTTTGGGTTTAGCTTCAATTTTCTCATAGTAGGATTGCACTAAACCAGATGATTTCTTGAAAGTTTTTAGTTTGAATTCATTCTCAGCTAATTCATCCCTAAGAGCCTTCTCTACTTGACTAGCACATAAAACCTTGTTCTTCAAATATTCAACTTCTTTCTTAAGGTTTTTTACTTGCATAGTAGTTAGCTCAAGTTCCTCATTCTTTTTGGTTAATATTTCATTTCTAGTAGACAGTTTAGCAATCTCCTCATTAGCAGCAGTCATACTAGTATGAATATTAAACATTTCAACAGATAATTGTTCAATCATGCATTTGTACTCAGAAACAGACATGTCTATAGTAGTGAGAGATGGTACCTAAGAATCAGATGAAGATGAGTCATCCTTGGAGTTGGCCATCAAGGCATAATTACAGAATTCTTGTTCCTCTTCATCACTCTCAGAATCATCCCAACACTTCCCTTCAGCTATGTAGGCCTTACCATGTGTCTGCTTTTTCAGAAGGGCCTCATACTTAGCTTCAAGCTCAAGATAATCTCTATCCTTCTTTTTAGGCTTCTTGCATTCACTGGCAAAATGCCCTAGGTCATTGCATCTATAGCACCTTACAGATGACCTATCCACATAACTGGTTTTGAACTTATTTCTGTTTGGTTTCACAGGTGCCTTGTTCTTGTTGGCTGAATGGTTTTGAGTTTTTGGTTTGAAGGGTTGATTTCTTTTAAATCTGATGTTTGGAAATTTTCTGGCCATGAAAGCATATGAAGTATTTTCCATCCCATCAAGTTCTTCCAGAGTGTAAAACTCTTCTTCTTCTTCCTCCTTTTCCTCAACAGGTTCACTCACCCCAGCTTCAGTTTTTTCATCATCTGCCACCTCCTCTATCCTTAGTTGGCTTGTAGATGCTTCTAGGTCCAGAATGGATTTGTTGACAATCAAGGCACATGATGTGTTTATCATCCTACCTTGGTTGGCTTGGATAGCCCTTTTCTGAAGCAACTCAAGTTCATGAGTCTTTAGGACTCCATAGAGCACATCATAGGTGACTTTGTTCAAATCTCTCTCTCTTAGAGAAATGACTCTTTGCTCCAGATGATTTAGTGAAGACAACAGAAATTTCATATTTAACTCCTTGGTGCTGTAAACCTTTCCATTCATCTGCAACTCAGTAACTAGCTTGTGAAACCTTTCAAACATTTCAGTGATGCTTTCCTTGGGCTGTGCCATGAAAGCTTCATACTGTGTGACCAGTATCTGTTTCCTGTTTTCCTTAACCTCATCAGTCCCTTCACACAACACCTCAATGTGATCCCATATCTCTTTAGTAGACGTACATGATGCAATGTTTGCAAACATTGACATGTCCATGGAATCAATGATAAGCAACATGAGGTGGCTGTCAAGAGCAACCTTCTCCCTTTCTAACTCTGTCCACTTTGATGGATCCTTGGCCTCATAAGTTCTTGGGATAGTTATGGTTCCAACAGTCTTCTCTGGTATCTCTTGTTGTGGAACAAAAGGACCATTCTTGAGAATCTCAGGATACAAGGGATGAGAGGCTTTAATGAACAACATCATCTTTATCTTCCAGAGGTTGAAGTTTTCTTTGTCAAACTTAGGGACCTTCACCGTTCCTGTAGTCTTTGGTGTATTCGAACTCATGATCGTTTTCCTGTTTTTGAATAAACGGCCCTCTCTGATACCACTTGTTGAGTATTGAATACGGTAAAAGAATACAGAGGGGGGGTGAATGGATTCTTGAACTTTTCTTTGACTGTGTCTATGTAGCAGATAAGTGCCTGTGTGTGTAGAAGTGAAGGTGCGGATAAAGAAACAACACAAGACACAATATCACTTTAATCTAATGTATTATTAGATAAAGGTTGCTACAATCTGTGAATACAAATGGTAGTATTCTCAGCTTCGTTTTTCTCAGAGAGATATAGCTTACAGTGTATGAAAAACTTGACTCACGAAAGTTACTAAGTTATGAAGTGAGGCTGTGTCCTTATAGAACATGGATACAGCCTACTTACTGCAAATAAGGTAGCTAAACAAATTACTTTCTAGTCTGTCTATCCTTTTTGAGTAAGTGTCCAAACGGTTACAGATTTGACTTTACAAAGCCTGTTTAGATCCACTTCTTTAGCTCCTTGTCTCTTCTATATCTCTCCAAGCTTCCTTGTAGGCTTTCTAGAGCACGTTACAGATTGTGGTCCATAAAGTGCATTGGCTTGTTGCAGGTTTCTGACTTGTACAATTTCTTCAGTATTTTGTCTCCAAGAATGTATTCGAGAAGTGACTAAGTAAGTGATTCGAGAACTAGAATTGACTTGATCGATAACTCTGAGTTCTCGAATACTGTTATATTGACATATCGAACCACTTCTCGAATAGCTCTTTTCCATCAGGATTCCTTGAGTTGTCGAATAGAACATTTGACTTATCGAATCCTCGAGATATCGAATAGCTTTCTGAGTCCTTGAGATATCGAATGAAACTTTGACTTGTTGACTCTCTGAGAACTCGAATACCATCTTGACTTGTTGACTTCTCGAGTTCTCGAATAGAGTAGTAGACATATCGAATCCCTGAGATATCGAATGAGATATCGAACAGTGTATTCAGAAATATCGAATAGTGTCTTGAGATATCGAATCTCTGACTTCTCGAATGCTGGACTTCTCGAATAGACAAATATACTTCTCGAATTGGTACTTAGGCAAATTCTTCATTTCTTCAAATCCCAACTGTGGTTATTTGACAGTCACTAACTCCTTGCTTGAGGCATGAACCTTGGAACTTCTTTCAAGCATTATTCTAGACTCTATTTGTACAATTACACAACTAGGATTTGATGCCTACTACAAGTACAATACAAACAGAAACTCTACAACTAGAGGTTCCCTCAGTTAAGAGGTCATGTAAGTAATGCAAAGCATTACAAACAATTAGGCTTGTTATTAGATGTGTACAGGCATGCCTCTGTAACTAACAGGAATACATTAAATAAAATATTTTATTGGAAGTAGAATATAAGGACGGTGGAGATGTTTTATACAAATTTTTTAAAACTATATATCTTTTTTCCTAGAAATCCTTTATGTTAACTTTTTTATATTAATTATACTTGCATTAGAAAAAAATATCCATAAATTTAATATTATTCCCGTCACGAAGAGTCTTCGTATTTAATTTTTTTTTGATATGTTAACATAACAGAAAGACATTCACATGCGGAAGTTGTAAATAAATACATGAATATCTATAATATACAGAAAATTTAAGATGTATTTTCATCTTTTAAAACTCAAAAATATTAGAAAGTTTAAAGAATATATAAAAATTGGAATTTACTCTCTTTATATAATGAAGTTAGAATTTCGGTTCCAAATAAGAGCTGCTCGAAACGTATTTAACGGGAAAACGGCTCACTAGAGAAGATTGTATTAACTATTAGAATTTGATACAGATGTCATATATATATTTTTTAATTTTTACGGTTCAATTTTATGGATAAAAATTATTATATAAGTCTTTATAATACATGTTAAAGTTGGGATTTCGGTTTTAACGAGAGAGCGGTTCAATCAAAAGAATCGTGTTTAACAAGAAATCGATTCATTAGAGAAGATTATTTAATCATTAAAATATAAATATAAATATTACAATATATCCTAAACATATTGATTTTTTTCTAAAATATTGTAACGCCGCCGCGAAGCGCGGCTTTATCAAGTAGTTTAATAAAAAGTACTGTACGTAATAGATTTCTTTAAAATCATGCTTTTTATTTAGTGGACTTGTTATTGTCATTTGTCAATTATTCCTCGAAATTGTGATTTCTTGCATCTTTAACTGATGTGCATGGGTTTGGTGGACTTGTGGGCTCCTTTGGCATTTTTGAGTATCGGTTCTCGGGGAGTCGGCTGTATCATATCGATGCAGCCAGTTATTTATGAGATCCCGGAAGTAACCTCAAAGACAAGCAGTCAGTTATTTATGCCAATCTAGCAATGGAATCTCAGCCACGTTGCATCTTCTACTACTTTTTATATCTGAGACTTTTCAAAATTTCTAGACTGCAGCATGCAGCGGTGCTATTTTGCTTCAATACTAATTGTCATTGTTTGGCAAATATGAAAGGCTATTATAACAGACATGTATGGTGCTTCTGGATGCAATGTTGGTGAAGACGGTGGCTTTGCCCCAAATATCTCCAGGTATGTCATACTCTTATAATGCACTTCCTTTTAATGGTAATATGTGATCTTACTGTTTCTGCATTTGCAGCGTTAGAGAAGGCTTGGATCTTGTCAACGAGGCTATTGGCATAACAGGGTATAATGAGAAAATAAAGATTGCAATTAATGTTGCGGCAACCGATTTCTGCATAGGTGATGTCTAGTTTTTTTTTCGATATCTTTCACTTTTGATAATAATATCGATAGTTTACTTAGAAGAGTAGTGCTAGGTGCACAAAAAATATGCACAGAAAAATTTACATAATGAGTTGGATTCCACTAATTGATTTTTTTATTGGTTGATATTAATGTGAGCCCCATTAAATTATAACCAATACACTTACCATTTCGTGAAAGTTTTTGTGAAACTTTCACAAAAACCTACCATTGGTTGATATTAATGTAACTCTAGCATTTTCCTACTTAGAACTAGCTAAAATAATACTCCCTCTGTCTCTATTTTCTTTTCTCCTTTACTGAATGACACAGGTTTTTAGGCTCTCTGTACTTTCTCCTAAGCAAGTGGCGAGTGACTGCATGCCACGTATGTACCAGCAGAGTGGGTGGAGGGAATTAGCATTAATAATTGTTTTTTTATGAGGTAGTGGGTATTGAATATTATTTATAATAATTAGTGGGTAGAGTAGTGGATATTGAATATTATTTATAATGATTAGTGGGTAGAGTAGTGGGTATTGAATGTTATTTTTAAAGAGTAGTGGGTGGAATAGTAGGTATTGAATATTATTGTTTATGGACAAAAATAGAAATGAGAAAAGTACATTGAATATCCTTAAAAGGAAAGTGGTAAAAGAATTAAGAGACGGAGGGAGTAACATTTCTGTCTTGATATTGCAAATAAGTAATTAAGACATTTATGTCGTGTGTTAATGTAGGGTATATAACAGGAATTTCACTCGCCTTTTCTCTTTTTTTTTTTTTTTTTTTTTTTTTTTTTTTTTTTTTTGCCTGAACGCCTTTTCTCTTTTAGTTAGCTATCAATTCCTAATGCATGCATGTACCTGCAACATCATCATCTGGGTTGCCAGGCTCTCTATTCGTAACTCTTGTTTAGAATATTGACTAGTCGTCCTCCTGTTGTAGGCACAAAGTATGATCTAGATAATAAAATTCCAAATAGGCCGGGACAAAATTTCAAGTCTGGCGAAGATATGATTGAGATGTACAAAGAACTTTGTGCAGGTATATGGTATTTGAATTAAAATGTTGATGTTCACATGTTACCCTTTTCTATTCAAGCAAGGTTGACACATCTCTGTTTCTTTTTGGGTTTTCACCTTCTCCTTTCCAAAATATCAGGGAGATACATTTGTAAAACCTACAAAACCTCTCTTCAGTTTGCTCCAATAGTAGTTTCTCACATTGAAAACGATAACTGCGACGTCCTGCTTCAGTTTTCATTTTTTTTTATATTATCTGATTTCGATGTTATATAATTTCATATTAACATAATAACGTTCTTTGTGCAGCTGCTTAGAATCGAAGAAGAGCTTGGAGATCAAGCGCTATATGTTGGTGACGACTGGAGGCAATCCTGATCAATTGCTCAAGTTTTGTGCCCTCTGCTTTCAGGGGCGGATGCAGTGAAGGTTCAGTGGGGTCCCAGGACACCACTGAACTTTCAGTATATAGTATAGATGTATGCAAATTTTATTCAGAAAATGCTTGGTTCAACGACAGGAATTCACTGAATTTTTGTGGGTGACCCCAGTTCGAATCCTCATGATTGCATTTTGGCTACATTTTGGGCATTTTTTCTTGCAGGAACCTATTAAATCTTGATATATACCATACATTTATACATTTTAACACTAAAATCCTATAGTTCAGTGGTAGTTTAAGCTAAATTTGATCAAATCAACCATGGTTCAACTCCTAGATGTTGTGTTTTTACACAAAAATAATATTTTTCACTATATAAGTGCAAAAACAGGGCAAAACAGAACTGTAATCACAATAGAGCTCGAAAAATTTTTTGCGCTACGCGCGCCTAGGACCCCACTGGCTAGCAATCCTGGATCCGCCACTGTCTGCTTCCCCACTCCACCAAAATCACAACAATCTTTAATGAGGCTTACCAGTGTTGGTAGTACGTACTAATTGAGAAATTTGATATGCGGTGGTAGCTGTATCTTCTTAGTTCGGTGTCTTGCAGTGGAATGCGAAGAATTTGAGAAGGGGCTTCTCCATACAGACTTCAATATTTTTGTCAAAAATCCAGGAATACTCGATTTGTAAATTCATCTTGACATTGTAGATTTTATTAGCATAATTTTAGTTCATGAAGATTGTGTAAAGGTTTAAACAATGAAGCATATACTAGCCCACAACCCAATTAGCTACCGAAACAGGAGGATGAATTTCATGTATATATAACCTGCTATAAAAGTAGAACCGGCAATTTGGTACACGACACGAAAACGACACGAAAATTACGGGTTTGGGTTGACCTTTGCGGTACACGAACACGAAATTACACGAATGAATTTAGTGTCGGTTTTGGGTTTATCCTTGGGTACACGACATAAAACGAAAACACACGAAATAAATAAATATTTAAATAATTTTATTTAAATTATATGAATACACATTTTAAAATAATATTACATATATATTTTTTACGTAAGATAAATACAAAATAGTTTTAACTTTTAGTTTTACAAGACTTGAGCACACTTGATTCTTAATGACATAGTGACTTAAGACTCGACTAGTAAAAATTTAATATTTAAATATTTTATTTTTATTCAAAAATTACACGAAACACGACACGAAATTTACACGAAATAAAGATACACGAACACGAAACGAAACGAATTCTTAACGGGTCGGTTTTGGATTTGACATTACGTACACGAAACACGAAAGTACACGACACGAAAGTACACGAAACGAATTGCAGTGTCATTGTAGGGGTTCAACACACAATCCGAAAAAACAACTAATGTTATCTTCTCACAAGGTACTTGGAAGAGGAACGTCATGTTCTATTGTTCTGTTTCCCTGTAATTTCAAGATGCCGGAAAATTGGCATTTGAAAATAGTGGTGCCTTGTTTGATACCCTTGCTTAGGATTCTTTTTTATCGTTTAGAGATAAAAGACTCTAGTTATCTTGATGGAAAATTTCGTTAATCTTTGGGGTTGTCAAACAAAGGACATGTTTGTTAATCTTGTTAATAGTTGTAGAAATTTAGAGCATGCTTGTGGTTCAAGGCCAAATAAACAAACCGTGAGTTGTGTGTTTGAGAAGGAAGTTAAAATCAACTTCCTGCAATTCAGTGTTTCCTTGTTCTGTTATATTAAGTTTACATATCTTCACATGACAAACAAAAAAAAAAAGATTAAAGTATCTTCATCCAAACAGATTTCCAATGCTAGCAATTTAAAATCAAAGTGTAAAACAGAATTTTATAAGAAAACTAATTAAACTTGAATAATTCTTTCAATCAAAACAACAGAAATTATTAATTATTGCAAATTTTACACTCAACCCAATTCAAAAAGGAATGCAATTACATAAGAAAGTTTAATGGGTATTATTATCCTTTGTGCCATGTTTCACAGAAAACTTTGTTGGCTCCGTAACTTTACCAAGGACGGGGAAATTGGTCTCACTTAAATCTGGAGCAGCAGCAGGCTTTGGTTTGACCTTGACAGTTTTATCCTCATGTGGTAATGGATTATCTTGGTTACGCTTGGAGTATCCTGCTTTGTAATTACCATTATTCATGTTTTTTCGAGAATCTTGGGTACCCCTTCCTCTGGCTGCAGGACCATTCTTAGATTTCTGCTTTGTTTGAAAATCGTCCTGAATTCCTGCTGCTTCCCTCAGAGGTGTCGACTCTGGAAGAGTACTCAAACAAGTCGACTTGTTGGCCTTCTGTTGCTTCTCAAGGGCCTTCTGCTCCTCGTATTCTTTCAAAGTCTTCAAAGCCCTATCTTTCTTTCTCTCCTCTTCTCTAGCGAGCCATTGTTCTCTCTCAGCTTCACGTTGTGCTTCTCTAGCAAGCCATTGTTCTCTACGGGCAAGCCATTGTTCTCTACCCGCAAGCCATCTCTCTTCCTCTGAGAGAACCATAGTAGGCTGTCCGTTACGCTGACGATGACCAATATTAATAAACCTCTGGCCATGCACAGGAGCATTACCATGGCCAGAAGTTATCTTCTTGTTGTTGTCGGCCTCGGCTTTCTTCTTTTCGGCTTCGGCTGCAATCTTCTTCTCCTTCTTCTGTTCAGCAGCAATCTTCTTCTGTTGAGCGACAATCTTCTTGTGTTCCTCTGCCTCAGCAGTCTTTACAGCTACAATGGCGGAAGCCTCGTTGGCTTGTTCAGCTCCCAACAGATCGAAAGCATTGTGTATAACAAACCAACCAGATTATATGTTTGTGGAATACTTGATGTCTTTGGACTATGAACATTGTGATGGGACAATGCCTATGTATATATAGGCGTGTGTTCACCGCCTCAATGTTCGGATTCTAACGCTTTTCAGAGAAAGAAAAATAAGATTATAAAACAATATTGGAAAAGGAACCCACTTTTGCCGTGCCCTCCAAACAAAAGATTAAATTTCCAACTCAAAATCTAATTACATTTGTCTCTTTGAATTTCGTACATTTGTCTCTTTGAATTTCGTGGATTATGTGGAAAAAAAATGCAAAAAGCTGTATGTGTTGTGCCGTAATTTTTTTATTTGAAATTGTTTTTTTATTTGAAATTGTTAAAATTTGCAAATAATTTATATCTATCTATACTATATCAATATCAATATCAATATCAATATCAATATCAATATCAATATCAATATCAATATATTCCTAATGTCGGCTAAAATTGCATTTTGAAAATTACTGCTTTTATCCTTCATTTTTTTAATTTTCTTTATTTCTTTGATGCCCTTTTTTGTCATTACACAGTAAAATTACTGCTTTTATCCTTTATTTTTTAATCTTCTTTATTTCTTTGATGTCCCTTTTTGTCATTACACAGCATTTGGAGCAACCCAATTTAGATTGGATCGATCCAAATCTAAATCTATACTATTTTTATCATTACACAACATTTGGATCGACCCAATTGGATTGACCCAAATCTAAATCTCTACTATTATCCTTCAATTTTTTTATTAATAATATAATTAATGATAATTAGCCAATTTTTTTTTTCAATTAAAAAATGTTTACTTATAATTTATATGATATTACCTTTTATAAATAATATTGCATTTTGAAAATTACTGCTTTTATCCTTCATTTTTTTAATTTTCTTTATTTCTTTGATGCCCTTTTTTGTCATTACACAGGAAAATTACTGCTTTTATCCTTTATTTTTTTAATCTTCTTTATTTCTTTGATGTCCCTTTTTGTCATTACACAGCATTTGGAGCGACCCAATTTATTAGATTGGATCGATCCAAATCTAAATCTATACTATTTTTTATCATTACACAACATTTGGATCGACCCAATTGGATTGACCCAAATCTAAACCTCTACTATTATCCTTCAATTTTTTTATTAATAATATAATTAATGATAATTAGTCGATTGTCTTTTTCAATTAAAAGATGTTTACTTATAATTTATATGATATTACCTTTTATAAATACCTAAAATATCATATCTTACAATCAATAATTCTTTTCTCTCTAATCAGCATTTGGAATTACCTTTGAAATCAATATTATCCAATTTTTTTACATAGACTTTTTAGTCTTTTTATTTTTAAATTATACTAATTATCCTTTGAAATCAATATTTTCCAATTTTTTTACATATGCTTTTAGTCCTTTTACTTTTTGATTTGAATATAGGACAAGAATGTCTGAAAATCAATTATGATAACCCATAATATTGGTAGGATATTAATATGATAATGAAAAATGTTGAAATATTATTTGGTAGTGCATAATGTATTAAAAAAGAATATTCAAATAGTACACAATGAGACCTACATCTACATGAGTGCATTCCTTCGGTACCAATTAGGCAATTATCATACATAACCATCTACGGTCACGTTTAGGAAAATGGATGGCCGCATATACAATCAATTACTCAATTACTTCTTATGGCTACATATACAATCAATTATACAGTATCTTTCTCCCCTTCTTTCACAATTGCTGCAGTATCTTTCTCCCCTTCTTTCACAATTCGGTTTCAGCATCTCACACGGATTTTTTTAATATTATATGAATTTTTCATTAATTTAAGTTAATTTTTTTAAAATATAAATTTGGGAGGTCTAATTTTTTATATGAAATGATTTGATAATAATTATATAAATGTTATCCGTGATATTTCTAGAAAATGAGGGATTTCAGTTAGAAAATATAGAAAAATGATAGGTTTTACTTGAAAAAGGTAATCGATTAATTATTAGTATTTATATAATTATTATTATATTTCATTAAATAGAAGATGATACGTTTTAAAATTAAAAAAGGTAATCGGTTAATTATTAATATTATAATATTATTAGTTTATTGTATTAAACAGAATCGCCCGTGATATAATCGGAAAAAGAGAGATTTTAGTTTAAAAAAATAAAAAGGTAACGTGAAAATTAAAAAGATGACATAATTTATGTGAAAAAAGTAATTGATTAGTTTATAATAATTATAATTTAATTATGTTATTTTACTAAATAAAATTGCTCATAGTTTTTAGAAAATGAGAAATTAATGTTGCCCCTGAAATTTCTAGAAAAAAAGGGAATTTAATTAGAAAAAATATAAAAGATGATACGTTTTAGTTGAAAATGTAATAAGTTAATTATTAGTACTATAATATTATAATTTTATTTTTATATTAAATAGAATCGCCCGTGATATAATTGGAAAAAGAGAGATTTTCGTAAGAGAAAGGAAAAAAGGTATCGTGTTTGAAAAAGGTAACCGTCCATGATACAATCGGAAAAGGAGAGATTTTAGTTAGAGAAAAGAGAACGTATTTTGTCTCAAAAAGGTAATTGATTAGTTAATACTAATTATAATATAATTATGTTATTTTATTATAAAAAATTGATCGTAGTTTTTAAAAAAGGTGAAATTTTAGTTAGATAAAATGTAAAAGATATTGTATTTTACCTAAGAAGGAAATTATTTAGTTATTGAAAAATAGAAAAGGTAATATGTTTAACTTGAAAAAGGAAATTGATTAATAAAGGAGAAATTTTAGTTAGATAAAATATAAAAAATATTGTATTTTACCTGAAAAAGGAAATTATTTAATTTTTGTAAAATAGAAAAGATAATATGTTTAACCTGAAAAGGGAAATTAATTAGTTAGTAGGATGAAAATTTTAGTTAGATAAAATATAAAAATATTGAATTTACCTGAAAAAGGAAATTATTTATTTATTGAAAAAATAGAGAAGATAATATGTTTAACCTGAAAAAAGAAATTAATTAGTTAGTATGATGGATTTTATTTGCGTAAGGGTAAATAAGTAAACTCAATAGGTACCGTACCGACCGACCGACCAAACTTTTAATGTTTCGGCTTTTATAATATACTAGCCTAAAACCCGTGCGATGCACGAATTTTTTTTTATATTATATAAAAATTTTCATTAATTAAAATTAATTTTTTTAAAACATGAATTTTGGAGGCTTACTTTTTTATATGAGATGATTTGATAATAATTATATAAATGTTATCCGTGACATTTCTAGAAAAGGAGGGATTTAGTTAGAAAATATAGAAAAGATGATAGGTTTTAGTTAAAAAGAATAATCAATTAATTATTAGTAATTATAAAATTATTACTTCATTTTATTAAATAGAATGTCCGTGGATTGATTAGAAAAATAGAGAATTTAGTTAGTGAAAATTAAAAAGATTATATGTTCTTGGTGAAAAAGGTAATTGATTAGTTTATAGTAATTATAATTGAATTACGTTATTTTACTAAATACAATTGCTCGTAATGTTTTTAGAAAATGAGAAAATAATATTGTTCGTGGTATTTCTATTATAAAAGGGATTTTAGTTAGAAAATATAGAAAAGATGACATGTTTTAGCTGAAAAAGGTAATCGGTTAATTAAAAATATTATAATATTATTGATTTATTTTATTAAATAGAACCGTCCGTGATATAATTAAAAAAATTAGTTAGAGAAAATAGAAAGGTAACGTGCATGATTTATGTGAAAAAGTAATTGATTAGTTTATAGTAATTATAATTTAATTATGTTATTTTACGAAATATAATTGTTCATACTTTTTAGAAAATGAGAAATTAACGCTACCCTTTATATTTCTAGAAAAAAAGGGAATGTAATTAGAAAAAATAGAAAATATGATATATTTTAGCTGAAAAGGTAATCGGTTAATTATTAGTATTATAATATTATTATTCTATTTGTATTAAATAGAAACGCCTGTAATATAATTAGAAAAATGGAGGTTTTAGTAAGAAAAAGAAAAAAGGTAATGTGTTTTGTTGAAAAAAGGTAACCGTCCATGATATAATTGGAAAAAGATAGATTTTAGTTAGAGAAAAGGTAACGCGTTTTGACTGAAAAAGGTTATTGATTAGTTAATAATAATTATATATAATTTTATGTTATTTTTTAGCTGAAATGGTAATTGGTCAATTATTAATATTATAATATTTTTTTTATTAAATAGAAACGCCTGTAATATAATTAGAGAAATGGAGGTTTTAGTAAGAAGAAAGAAAAAAGGTAATGTGTTTTGTTGAAAAAGGTAACCATCCATAATATAATTGGAAAAAGAGAGATTTTAGTTAAAGAAAAGGTAACGTGTTTTGACTGAAAAAGGTAATTGATTAGTTAATAGCAATTATATATAATTAAGTTATTTTTTTTAACAAAATTGCTCGTAGTGTTTTTAAAAAGGAGAAATTTTAGTTAGATAAAATGTAAAAGATATTCTATTTTAAATGAAAAAGGAAATTATTTAGTTATTGAAAAATAGAAAAGGTTATATGTTTAAACTGAAAAAGGAATTTGATTAATAAATGAGAAATTTTAGTTAGATAAAATATAGAAGATATTGTATTTTACTTGGAAAAGGAAATTATTTAATTATTGAAAATAAAAAAGATAATATGCGTAACCTGAAAAAGAAAATTGATTAGTTAATAGATATGTAATTGAGTAAGGGTAATTAGGTAAATTCAATAGGTACCGTTGAACCAAACTTTTAATGTTTCGGTTTTATATAATAGTATAGATTATAGATTTTATTAGTGGTTAGAAGATATGATGTCATATTTTTGGGTATGTATTAATTATTGCAATATTATGTTTTAAATTAAAAGTCAACGTGTTTTAATTAGGGAGAAGAAATTATTGATTGAAATATATGATATTTTAGGTATTTATAAAAATTTGAACCTTGAAATTTTAGTAAATAAATTTAATCATGTAATATATTTAATCATTAGATCTAACAATTCTAATTTTTAACTAAAAATCTAACTGATATTATTCGTTGTATACAAATTTTTATTATATTTTGTTAGTGATTAGAAGATATGATGTCATATTTTTGGGTATGCATTTAGTAAATAAATTTAATCATGTAATATATTTAATCATTATATCTAACAGTTCTAATTTTTAACTAAAAATCTAACGGATATTATTCGTTGTATACTAATTTTTATTATATTTTGTTAGTGGTTAGAAGATATGATGTCATATTTTTGTGTATGTATTAATTATTGCAATATTATGTTTTAAATTAAAAGTCAACGTGTTTTAATTAGAGAAAAAAAAATTATTGATTGGAAGATATGATATTTTAGGTATTTATAAAAATTCGACCCTTGAAATTTTAGTAAATAAATTTAATCATGTACTCCCTCCGTCCCAGCCAATACTTTACATTGTGGCTGGGCACGGAGACCAAGGATAGTGGGTGTAATATTGTTAAAATAAATGAATTAGTGGGTGTAATAGTGATTTTAGTGTTAAAATAAGTGAAGTAATGGGTGGATGTAATAATGTATTTTATTGTTAGAAGTTACTTTTTTTAGTAATGTAAAGAATTAGTGGGACGTCCCAAAAAGTAAATTGTAAGGAAATGGATGGGACAGAGGGAGTAATATATTTAATCATTAGATCTAACCGTTCTAATTTTTAACTAAAAATCTAACGGATATTATTCGTTGTATACAAATTTTTATTATATTTTGTTAGTGGTTAGAAGATATGATGTCATATTTTTGGGTATGTATTTAGTAAATAAATTTAATCATGTAATATATTTAATCATTAGATCTAACAATTCTAATTTTTAACTAAAAATCTAACGGATATTATTCGTTTTATACAAATTTTTATTATATTTTGTTAGTGGTTAGAAGATATGATGTCATATTTTTGGGTATGTATTAATTATTGCAATATTATGTTTTAAATTAAAAGTCAACATGTTTTAATTAGAGAGAAAAACATTATTGATTGGAAGATATGATATTTTAGGTATTTATAAAAGATAATATCATCAATTATAAGTAAACATCTTTTAATTGAAAAGGGCAATCAGCTAATTATCATTATTTATATTATTAATAAAAAATGAAGGATAATAGTAGAGGTTTAGATTTGTACTAGCTCAATATTAGTAGCGCACGTACATGTGATATTGTTGGTTAAAATAGTAGAGAAAACAATAACATGACTGTAATATGGTTTTACGAAAAAATTATTCCGAGATGAATAACGTCATAAATGTACGCCATTAAAAATCTATAAATAAATCAGCTACATAAGTGATAAAAAGAAAGATGGTCCACATGATGATCAAGCTAATGAAGTATTGAAGTAATTAACAAGCCTAAACCACATAAGCAACTTCCATTTTATAGGTATTGTTTATCATAATGTGGGTAATGGGTTTATGTATTCCCGTTAATTTTATTTTTGGTCACCCCTCTAAGTTGATCACAAAAAAATTAACAACCCATCAAAATAAGTAGTTTAAAAATATATTAAAATTTAAATTATTATATTCGTTTCAATAAGAATATACTTTTAATATAATAAAGTCAAAAAAATAAAAATTCAACAATTTCAGAAAGCGAGAACCAGGGTGAAAGACCTTAATTTGAACATAAACTATAAATCTACTAGAATATTTATATGATATTTTGGCTTGCTTATTTAATTGTATAATTTACTTATTTTTAATAAAAGAATCTATATTAATTATACACTGCATTTTCATACATTAATTTACTAATACAGTTTAATGGTCACGCTCTGGTGAGAATGAGAACAATGAGAACACACATATTCACTAAATTTCAAGCTATTTTAAAGGGCCCCGCTAGGGGCATCTTCACAAAAAAAAAAGTCTTATAATTCTACCCTCTATCCATTCATAAAAAAAAAATTAACAAAAAAAATTAAAATGGGAACAGTGAGAACACACATATTCGCTACATTTCAAGCTATTTTAAATGGCCCCGCTAGGGGCATCTTCACACAAAAGTATTATAATTCTATCCTCTATCCATTCATAAAAAAAAATTAACAAAAAAAAATTAAAAATTGCTTGAAATGTGGTCTCATTGTTCTCCAACATTTACATATTATATTAACTATATATGAGGTCTCATAGTTAATATAATATGTTCTTGATATTATATGAGGTTTAGTGTTTTGGAGCCATTGGGGGTGAAGAGATTATCATTTCCGCATTTGAATAATGAAGACAATTTATTATTGTTTTCAATTAGAGAACAATATTTGTAAAAATATTTATTACTTTTATTGCATATTTTGATGGATTAAATAAATTTTTAACATTGTTAAAATAGAATTGTATGATACATTTTTATATAAATTTTAGCATATCATTATTTTATTAAATACTTATATAACTGTATATAATATCTTTCTAAGAATTGATTATTTATATAATTGAATATAATATCTTTTTAAGAAATCAATCAAATTTGTTAAATTTTTGGTATTGTCAATTTAAATTAAATAAGATGTTTTAAGAAATCAATCAAATTTGTTAAATTTTTGGTATTATCATTTTAAATTAAATAAGATGGATTGTACGAAGTACGGGCAAAATGCTAGGATTATATAATAGCCGAAACATACAAAATTTGATACCTATTTTTTGATATTTTGTATTTTTACTTAATAGCCATTACTTATATATTAGTATATTTTTACCTAAATACCGTTACTTATATCTATATATACTATTATATTAAAGCCAAAATATTGAAATATATGGAAAAAATAATAATAATAATTATTCAATTTCCTTTTTTATGCAGATCATGTTACTTTTTATATTTTTTGAATAATTAATCAATTTTCTTTTTCAGGTAAACTTATTTGTTTTATTTAATAAAATATTATAATTACTAATAGTTTATCGATTACCCTTTTCAGATAAAATGTATTATCTTTTCTATATTTTCTAATTAAAATCTCACTTTTTCTGAAATTATCACAGACACCACTTGAATAACTTTGAAACTACATAATTCGTATCTTAAAATTAATGTACTTTTACAAATGCGTATTCTACGTACTGTTCATCAATACAGATTTTCAACTTACGCATTCCACGCATTGAAAAATGCGTATACCCTATACAAAAGCCCTAAATGCGTAGTCCGTGAGCATTTTTGGTGGATCTTCCCCTCTATAGACATTTTGGACAATTGAAATTAAATAGCGGGCATTTTGGTTTTTCACCCTTTTATTTTGGATAAGCAAATTTTATTGATACGTAAGTATTTATATAACATATAACATTCAAATTTCCTAGACTATCACTAAATTTATAGTTCAACTTTTTTGAAGAGTCCATAGCTTTATATAATAAAATTCTTCTTTTAATAATTTTCGAATTAACGTGAATTGAATTCTAAAATATATTCTAATAAATGAGATTTTTCTAAAAACTAGCGTGAAAGCCCGTGCAAAACACGGGCATTGAAATAATTTTTCGCTTGAAAATGTATATATATTAAGATAATTTTATAAATAAAACTACGATAAATGATAAGATTTTGATTTTATCTCATATTTTATAATTATTTTGTATACAAAATTCATGTACCAAATACCTTTTATAATTTGATTAGATTTCATAAAATTTGGATAAATATCAACACAATAGTAATCACATATTTACTTTTAATTGTTGAAATAATAATTTAGTGTTTAAAATGTCATGAAATTAGCTTTATCAAAGTGAATATTTGACTATAATATAAATAATTATATTAGTAAAATTGTCCATAAATACTGTAACATAGAGGTATGTAAATTAATGTGATTTTAACGTACACAGAAACATATTACAAAATCTTTTAACATTATATAAAAGTCATCTTTGCGGTTCATATATACATACATATTTATACACATTTAAATTTAAATGTTTTGTTTTTAGTCTAATGCTTATTACACAATATCGAAATTCTATTTTAAAAAATAGGTAGTTTGAAAAAAAAATATTATAATTTTGAATTATTTTTTTAACACAACTTTAATTTTTTCCAAATATATAAATTAAAGTAAAATATGACTAAACGGCCTTAATGACTTGTACATCTAGGGCTGTCAAAAAAATTCGACAAATTCGATATCCGTCTGAAATATCTACATTCGTATCCGAGAAAAAGCGAATATTATATGTATCTGAAATAAAGTGGATATTATCCGTATCTGAATCCAGAGTATCCGAATCCGAAATGGAATATATAAAATATTTAAATTATATATTTTAAGACTTTTTTTCTATTAGCATGTAGTGTTTATGTGTGTTTATTAATTAAATAATACATTTATACAAATTTTATATAATTGTAACAATATTATAGACATATATAAAAATTTCGTTTGAGTTTAATATTTTAAAGATAATAAAATTAGATATTTAATACGGCGTTCACAGTTTTATTTTTTCTAAATAAAAAAATTGTTTTGAAATCATCAATATGCGTCAAAAAAATGTGAAAAATCCGATATCCGTCCGAAATATCTGCATTCATATCTGAGAAAAAGCGGATATTATCCGTATTTGAAACAAAGCGAATATTATCCGTATCTAAATCCGACAATTTCGGATACGGATACGGATATAGGCATATCCGTATCCGAATTATCCGTTTGACAACCCTATGTACATCTATATGATATTTGAGATCAACTTTTTTGGTTATATCTATAGTAATATGAGTATATGTTACAACTCTACCACAATATATTATATTGATCAATTTTTTTATATTATATGAAAATTCATATAACCATACTTTATAGTCGAGTTATAATCTAAACGGTTATTGTTTTGAAAATTAGTTACGTTATTTTATATACACTAGCTTATAACCCGTACAACGCACGGCTCCTTTTTAATATTTATAATTATATTTCTTTTTTAAAATTTTATATATTATTAATTTATATATCAATTTGTTGTTAATATTTCTTTTTTAATCGAATGTGTAAGATTTTACATATTCGATTTAATATTTATACTCTATCTTGAATTCTTAAAATTTGATTTGAACGATTTTACAGCACACGTGAAATTAACAAAATAATCTTTAATTTAGTACTCCCTCTGTCCCTCTCATTTCTTTATAGTTACTATTTTGGGGTGTCCCTCTCATTTCTTTACATTCCAAAAATAGTAAGTTTATCCCACTGTTACACCCACTATCTCATATATTTAACAATAAAAAATACTATTACACCCACTACTTTCCTCCACTATCTCAAATTTATAATTAAATATTAATAGGTCCCACCACTTTACCCACTTTTCATCTAACTTTACACATTTTCTTGGTCTCCGTGTCCATCCCCCATGTAAACAACCATGAGGGACAGAGGGAGTAATGGTTTAACAATTATTTTCCAATTAAACCTACGCAGAAACAAAAGAGAGAAGAAGTTGACGATTTTTTACGTTGAAAATTCTATTCGATTTATGAATTCTACTTATAATTCATTTTGATTATCAAAATATCCTTATTATTATTTGAAGATTGTTCTACTAACAACCAAATACAGTTTTAATAATAAATGTTGGAGAGATTTTATCCAAAACTTTGATAATCGGTAGTCTGGTACTCCGTACGACAAAATAAATAAGAACTATTGGATCTAACATAAAAAAATTTAATATTTAAATATGTTATTAACTAAAAAAAGTATTAATATTGAAATACGAAAAGGTGTATGTCAATGATTTAAATCATATATGATTAGGTTTTCTACATTGAATAGATCAATGTATGTCTTCTACATTGAATATGATTAATACAAAAATTCGTAATTATATTTTCTCTTGAGATTCTGAGTGTTTCCATTTGAATAATAATTATTAAATTATCACTAAATTAAAGATAATTTTATTAGTTTCGCGTGGATTATAAAATCATCGAAATCTAATTTCTAGATCTCAAGATAGAGCCCAAATAATAAATATGATTTTTATAAATATTAATAAAAAAATAAATAAAATTTAATTCTAATACAAACTTTTTTAATTATATCCTTTTGAGATTATAATTTTTTTTTGATAAAAGGGGTTAATTCAATACATAAAAGCCATACGGCATCTACAAGAATGATCAAATCGATCAAACATGGAACAGGATGACACGCCTGTCTTCATAAAATGAGACAAATAAGCAGTGTGAAAAAAGTGATATTTCTATAGATACTTGCTCTGTGCTCAATATCTTTTCCAAAAACCGTTTGACAAGCTCTTATCTTTGAATCCGAACCAACTCTCACAAACAGGAGGGAAAATCCACCCTCTCACCAAGGAGAGAAAATCACAACCTCTCACCAAGGAGAGAAAACAACTGAAGTTACACATAAAAATCCAAACTGCAATTCCAAATAAACTTAGATCTGCAAAAACGAAGCCACCGCAGGAGATAGTCGGTCCACACACAGATCCAAAACCCGATTGAATCGAAGAAGAACGAAAATCCGAAGCTTCGTAGATATAGATCTAAAAACAAAACTAAAACACCCTAAGTTGGAAAAGGCTTTTAATCCTTAGATCCGAAATAAAAACTACTACCAAATCTCAAGAAAACACACAACAATCTTTCCTAACAAGGAAGATTTTTAGGGAAATCGAAGATTTAAAGCAAACTTTATTGAAAAAAGGAAGAAAAACAAAGAAAATGAGAAGTTTTGGGGCTTTCCACCGGTGGAAGCCCCCGGCGCCGGCGGCTGTTAAGTGGAAGCCCCCGGCGCCGGCGGCTGTTAAGAAGAAAGAAGGAGATGGGGAGAGAGAGAAAAGGGAGAGAAAAGAAGCCGTTATTATAATTTTCTTTTTAAAATTCAATTCTAATACAACCTTTTTTTTTAATTATATCCTTGTTAGATTCAATTCTAATGCAACTTTTTTTTTAATTATATCCTTTTTAGATTATAATTCTTTCTAAAATTCACTTCTAATGCAACCTTTTCTAATTATTTCCATTTTAGATTATAATTTTTTCTTTTAATATGATATAATCTTGATCGTCTATTTTAAAAAATATTTGATTCGACGGTTGAGATTGTTTTGGTAGTACAATGACGAAAATTATGGATAAGATCTCTCTTATGCTTATTATATATAATGATATAATGTAACATAGATTTATTTTTAGAGTTCTCATCTTTTTAACATAAATTCATTTATTTTTCATATTTTTAAAATATTTATGTTTAACACCAAACATACATTTAAATTGCTGAAAGTCTAAATAGTAGGTCAACCAAAAATCTCTAGTATGAATCATATATTTAAAATTTTATATACCTTGATGCAATTATTAATTATGTTTAATCACATATTTCATATTTTATTTTTTATTTTAATAATTTAATATCTACTTGAAGACGAATGTAAATAAATATATTTTGTTTCCCGAACTCAGTCATATTTTTGTACAATCTAAAATTTTATTTTTACTTTCAATAATTTAAAATGGAAATAGAGAATTATAGAGTATACTCAATAGATTAAAATATTTTTTAATAGTTATATTCTTAGCAATAATCTAAAAATGGTAAAAACCAATATGTTATTTAGTCAAAATAAAAATAGAAAAAATGGGACAAAAGGAGAAGATGTGGTTTATCTATTACGATTTTTAAAATATACTCAAAACTAAGTATAGCATAATGGTTATGATATGAGTTTGAGATTGGATGGTCAAGGGGGTAACATAATTATATTTAATTTTAGGGTATTTACCAAAAATACTAAATTTAAAGTTTCTTTTTGCAAAAATACCATCTTCCTTAATAAATTGCAATTTTACTAAACAAGGTTTCAAAATTGCAAAAATACTAGGTTCCCCCTCCTCCCTCACTTCCTCTCTCCTCCCTGTGCATCAGCCGCCGACTTCTGTACTTTTTTTTTTATTTTTTTATTTTAAGGTGGGGTGCGGCTATTTTGGGTTGTAACTCAATGCAACCACATTCAACTTAATGCAACCACATGCAACTTTTTTTTTAAGGTGGGGTGCTATTTTGGGTTGCAACTCAATGCAACCACATTCAACTTAATGCAACCACATGCAACTTTTTTTTTTTAAAGGTTGGGTGATTTTGGTGAATTTGGGTTCTGTTATAGGGAGAATATTGTATAACAATATTTTGGAGGTTGCTGGATTTACGGAGCAAAATACGGATATTCTGCTAAGAACACGAAGAATACGGAGGAGATTTGTAACTGTTTGTGGCTGCTCTTGTTTATTGATTTTCAGTGGTGAACTGTTTTATCACACTTTACAAGATGCCTACGTACCCTATTTATAGGGATCAAGCCATACGTAGTTCTCTTAGAAAAGAAGTTATCTAGACGGGCTAGGGTTCATGTGGGCTCGGTTAGGCCCAAATCCACTAGGCGTCTTCTTGGGCTGACATATTTTGCCCATTTATTGTATTAATGATTCATGGCCCATTAAAGAAACTGTGGCTCACGATGCCCTAGCCTCGTTGGCGGGGCTATATGGAGAAACTACGTGGCCTCGCATGCGACCTTGCTGGGTTAGTCATGCGAGGTAGTCCACGTTATATGAAAATAACTGTGCTCACGCGACCTCGCTGGGCCTGACTGTGAACCTTCCTGATGCATGTGCTCTAGGCCTCGCTGGACCTTATAGACTGCGACCCCTAGGGTCGCTGGCGATCCCTTCTGTAGTTTGATAATGTAGTTAATTGATTCCTTGACAAAGCTTTGTCGACCCATACTTTACTTCCAAGCCCATTAGTGGTGATATCATATTATCCCAGCCCATTAGGCCTGTTTTAGGACCTATGCCAGATTCGGGCATAACAACTACCCCCCGAGTCCATATTGTCATTAGCGATGCGATGTGGACTCAAAGATATTTTACTCCATATGAACCTCGACCCGACATTAAGGCCCATTAATAATGGCCTTTGGGCTCTCTTCTCAGGCCCAACAAATTCGAACGGTTTTTTTAACAGCTGGCACATCGAGATCGGCGTCAAACCACTTGAGATGATGACACGTGTTGTGTGCCCTTCTCTCTCCTTGCTACTATATATACTTCAGATTTCAAATCATTTGTCACTTTCCTTATTAACATCATACGGAAGTGTTGTCAATTTGCTCCAGATCAAACAAAGAACTCGGTTCGCTTTCCATCAAGAACGACCTTCAATTTTCGCAAGATCTTCACACATTCTTCATCAAAAAGTAAGATTTCTTCCTTTGTTCTTCATTTAAATGTATATGTAGCTTGCAATTTCAAGTTTCTGCACTGATAATTGCATGCGATGCGAACTAGATTATATGCGACCCCATATGCTTAATTTCATACTACGGGGCCTACCTCGCTAGCACAACAAATGCGATCCCTAATTAGTTATAGGACCGTCACCTCGCCTATAGAATAGGAATATGACTGAACACCTTTCCCAGTACGTGTGATGTAAGGACACTTAGAGCTTTCTATATATTTCTTCTTTCTGAATCCCCTTGATACTCTATAAGTGCACACACTAATACTTCACTTTCTTTTCAGATGTCTACCGATGACAGCTCGCGAACTCCCTCACCCCTTCCTCCACATGTATCTATTAGCGAACAAGCAGCCGCAAATATTGCTAAAGCTGCAAGTGCTAGTGACTCCTCCTTCAAATTATATCTAGATTCCCAATGGTCACAAGAGGACTTTACTAGAGAAACTCCACTAGGATCATGGAAAATGAAACGTCCCTCTGAAGCATACAACCAATCCATTGATGCCACTTCTGGTTCCCAAAACCGTCTCAACCTTGACCTCCCTCATTCCTTTCAAGATGACGTAAACGAACTGCTGGATAAGGGAGAGAGAGATTCTTTTCAAGCGTTCCCAATCTTCTTTCTCCACTCAACAAAAATCTCCTCAACATCCGAGCTCCAATACTTCTTTCTAGTAGTTCATCAATGAATTCTCTTGGCCATGCATACTACGATCTTGAGGGCGGAGCTGATAACGAGGCTAACTCTGATGATTCTAATTATGAAGAGCCTACCTCCGATGATGGCGGCCTCGATGAAGTAACCAAGGTTGTCAATTTTAAAGATTATGACTACATTCCCGAAGCCTCTCCTGAGCCGTACGTACCAACCCCTCAACCTGAGCTAGAGGGAGTGATATATGTTGGAGGGCCTCGCCCTGAGGACATCGAACTGATAAGTGGAGTTTATATCCACTTGGAACATTCTATAATGGCTTAAATTGATTGTCTTGGGCTCAAGTTTCTTGTAGTTTTGATGTGTTTTGTTTAGTTGTGCAGATTTACAAGGATGTTGATTATGGTGGATGTTTTTGTCGTTTTTGGAGATTTAATTTATTAAAATTCGGATTTATTGGGCTGCACATGTGAGATTCACTGTTTGGGCCATATCTTGAGTTCTAGAAGTCAGTTTTGGGCGATCTTACTGTCCACGCGAAGATAACGAGATTTTCTATCATTCTAAAGTGGTCCAGAGGCCCAATTGCAGCTGGAACGTTCCAGAAAATCTGAAGGAAAGACAGCTGCGAATTTCCCTTAAAAAACAGAATCAGTTTAAGAAACGTATCTTACAGAAATTCTACTATAATTCTGTTTTGGTATTTTCTTGCTGGGCAAGATGTCTAGAGCCTATATAAACATATCCAACCCTTGTAAATTGTAGAAGGATCATCATTAGGAGATCACCATTACATATCAATTACTTAGGTTTATTTGTATCTTTTCATACTTTGTTTTTATCATGGTTTCATCAGATCCCATGATGACGAGAGGTTCAATTACGAACTAATCGTTGTCATGGGATTCTAACGGATTTATTTATGGAGCTTTAGTATCTTGATGCTTTAGAGATCTGTGTGTGATGTATAATTGATATCCTCGTATGGTTATGCTTAATTGATAGATGCGTCATGAACATCTAATTTGTTAATCTCTTGTGAAGTGAAAGTGGATCTTGAGATTTAGAACTTGCCATGCTAGCATAGGTTCATAATTGTTTATCAATATGATTCGTGGTGTGAGATGAAAATACTTATATTGCCCTATGTGATCTTTATGGATATCTTGCTCTTCAACCGTTATGTTTTCAAATTCTATAGACATATAGGGTCTAAGCATAATTGGTGTCTATTCATCTTCTATCTCTTTTGTGGATGTATGTTTAGTTTGATATTCGTATACTGAGAAGTAGCGTATACTTGTTTCGTGTTATCCGATCAGATATCATAACCATTGCATATAGTGATTAAAGGCGTCAGATCTAAGCAAAGTATTTAATGAAGTTAGGATTCCATGGTTCCTCTTGCAGAAGTAATTCGATTTCAATTCTCGTTGGTTAGTTAATTCTTAGTTTGTTAATTTGCTTTTTAGTTAGATTTAGTTAATTAAAACCCAATTTGTTAATTGTCTTAGCAGTGAATAATAATCATACATTGTTGCATAGGTGCATCTACTGAATTAAAACCATAACCAGATCTCTGTGGGAACGAACTTGACTTATATCTGTATTACTTGTGACCACGTACGCTTACATGATTTAGTGCAAACACGAACCAGGTTCCAAAGTGAGGCCAGGCCAACCCCGTACTTTAGCCTGCAAGGATTTATAGACGACCCTAGATCTGGAATCCTTGGCGAAGGCTGTTGACATATTCAGACCCGAAGGCAAAATCATTCTTCCCAAAAGAGCGATGCGATGCTATCGCTTCAATCATGAAGAAAACGGTGGCAGGGTGCCTCGAATGGTCTTGACATCTGCCATGATGAAAATAGGCGTCTCTTCCCCCCTTCATCCTTTCATTAAGGATGTGTGCGAGACATATCACCTAGCTCCCATCCAAATCAACCCCAACGGCTATAGGGCCATGATTTCTTTATACATTCTCTACCACAAGCTCAAATACCCCAAACTGGACGCGAGGACGATGGGTTATTTTTTGTAACTGAAGCGATGTGGGGCCTCAGACTTTGGCTATGTGTATTTTTCTATTTGGCCTGAGTTTAATAAGAAAGACCTATACCATAATGCCCCGAGCAATGTAGGCTCGTGGAAGGGACCTTATCTATACATTCACGAGGTGCCCAGTCGCCCAGAGTTAAAACTTCCTTTAACTATCTTCCTGGTAAGAAAATTCCTCCCATTCTGTCCTTTCACTTCACATAATCTAAAATTGACCTAACCATCATAAGCTCGCAGTTGGTCAAGTTCGCACAATCTTGAAAGGTGAAGAAAAGACACGTGCTGATGATGTATTGAAGATTCCACGCGAAGACCGTAACATCCGAACTCTCCTCTCCTTAAAAAACCTAATCGAGTGTGGCTTTCTTAAGGAAGGTGTTGGACTTCCTCTGGAGACGGGGCCCTCGAGTGCGAAAAGGCTTCGTTAAAAAGAAAATTGCGAGAGGAAGCGTCGTCCTCTAGAATTGTGGTTGCAGAAAGTGAGAATATCTTTACTGTTGTAGTCCAATAACTTCTTTATAATAACTGTCTTCGCATTTTCACCTTTCATAATAAATACTTTCTACTCCCGTTTTGTAGGCATGTCAAGCAAAGGTCGCAGACCTCCATTCCTATAGAGCAAGGACAATCCTACTGCGAAGCCGGCTGCCACCCCTCCTCATCAGAAAAACAATGAGCTTCTGCCTCCAGTACCACCATCAACTAATACTGACATTCCACCTCAGCTATCCCAGGGCAATCCTGATCAACACGTCTCCAAGAAACAGAAGAAAGATGGTCCACTACCTCAGGTAACGAAGCCTGCAGTAACTACACCTGTTCACCATCTTTACACGAAGCATGGGTACACTCATGCTACTGAAGATGAATGCACTAAGTGGGTAGGTGCAGAGCTAATTGAAAACTCCGAGTCAGTCTCCAAATGTCTGGCCGAAGCGTTTATTCGCCAAGCCTCGCATCTAAGAGAACTAAAATGCGTTGTCTCCACTAATGACAAGCTGGAAAAGGAGATGAAATCCCTTAAGCTCAAGGCCGAAGAAGAGAAGTGGTCGCTGATGGACACCTACAAGCGAACCTTAGAAATTGAGACAGCCAACCTCCGTTCTGAGCTGAAGAAACTCAACAATGAAAAGGCAGCCCTTCACAAATCCTTGAAGGAGGCAGAGCAGCTTGAGGAGGAGCTGAGGAAAAAACACGAAGAGGAGATGAATAAGCTGAGGGTGGAGCTTGATGCTGCGAAGTCTGATCGCGAGGTAGTGGAGGAGGCCGCTCAGACCGAGTTTATGAAGGGCTTTATAAGGAAAGTTCCTGTCTTTGACTGGTCACAGCTCGGACCTGGCAATGCTGAATTCGCTGCCGATCTCCGCAAGGAAATCGAAGAAGAAGATGCCAAGGCTGCCAGGCTCGCTAGTGAGGCTGCCAAAGCAAAATGAGGCCAATCAAGATAAACCCAATGAGACTGCCACATGATTTATCCTGATATTTTGAACTGGGGATGCGGACACCCTTTGAATGTCTCGCATGTTGTAATATTATTTTACTTTCTGCTTTGATAACTTTGTTGGGCTCGCATGGCGACCCGATAACTATTGGATTTAACAATGACCATAAATTTGTCTTCATTTCTTCATATAATATCTTGTGCTTGCTTTTACTTCATAGAATTAAGAGTAAATTGCACTGTAGTGGCCAGATAAATTAATTTTTGCATGTTGATGGCCAAAGTTGCAAATCTTGCATTGTGATGGCTCAAATTTTTTTTTTTTAGACATTTAAATGACTTCCGTCATCTTTCCGTTAAAAATAAAGGCACCGTTACTAACTATTAATTAAATAGAAGGGTATAATAGTATTCTTCTTGTCTAGATCTATATAGCTTGAGTATAACCATCTTCTTGTGCGAGGGGATTGAATGGGAAGAAGGGGAGGTGGGTTGTGCAGTTGAGATGGGCGGCGGACGGCGGAGTCGCGAAGTGGGTGAAAGGGGAGCAATGGTGAGGTTGTTGAACGAAGGAGAAGAAGGCGGAGGTGTTGATGCGGCGGAGCGAATGGTGCCGGAATTGGAAAAGGAAATGGGTGTTGCGGAGAGTGAGGAGGTGAGCTGTTGGTTGTTTGTGAAGAAAATGGGCGGAGGATGTGTGGGTGGCTGTTGCGCGAATTGAAGGGGAGAAACGGCGGGTTGTGGGTTGAAGGGAGGGGTGATATAGTTCAAGCGTTGTGCCTGGTGATATAGTTTTGCTTGAGAGAGGATATAAAGTTCCGTGTGATGGTTTTTTTATAGATGGTAAATCACTAGAAGTGGATTCTGGATCACATGCCGTAATTGATGACAACAATCCGTTTTTGTTTTATGGTTAAGGGTAATCAATGGCAGGGGAAGGATGATTGTAGCATATGTGGGCACGAACACGGTTTGGAGTGAACTCATGAGGACTAATTCTGGTGATAAAAAGTCTAAGGTAGAAGCTCATCTTGACAAGTTAATGAAAAAACCCATATAGCTGGTCTCCTGATATCTATCCTCATCTTTATAGCATTCTTCCTGCAGCTTGTGTTAAAGAAAGTAGATGATACAAATGGTTACTGGTCAGAAGTCAAGGATAAACCAACCGCAATCAGAGTTATATGCAATACCATTGAGAAAATCATCACAGAACCAAAGGGCACAACAAAAACCTTGACAAATCTGTTAAGTCATCGTCAGTCACTTGTATCTGCACAGACAAAATTGGCGGGTTGACTGAGCGCCATATGGAAGTTAACATGGTTTCTGGTAGAAGTTACAAAAGTTGGGCATCACTCTGTATTATTGTCTTTGGGTTAAGGACAATAATACCCCTGCAATTTTAACTCTGTTAATGTCAGGATAATGGCAGTCATTTAAGTGGCTAAAAAAAGAATTTCGAGCCATCATAGTGCAAGATTTGCAACTTTGGACATCAAAGTGCAAAAAGTTAATTTATCTAGCCACTACAGTGCAATTTACTCTAGAATTAATGCTTCCATTCCTTGTATATTTGAAATAGCAATAAGTAGATTGGCCTCGCATACACGAAGCTTCCCTAGTTAAACTGTTGAATTTGTAGCTTTTTTTTCTTTTCAATTTGCTTAAGTTCAAGGTGTCCCCCATCTCTTTGGCCTTAAGACATGCGATGCCTTCCTTGCAAGGTCGCAGACACGATCCGGAGATGGAGGTCATACCTTGACTTCTTTTACTTTACACTTTGAACTTCTTTAAGGAGATATACTTCTTTTTAACTAGACTCTGAAGACATTCCTTCAGGTCGCAGTAAGCGCACGCTCGCGACCTTATTGACCTGAAGGGTGTTCGGCCTCGCATATGCTGTGTTGGCCTAGTCCTGAAACTTTTAAAAAAAAAGAATAAAATTGCACAACTTCTTGGAGAACAAACTTCATATATAAATTATAGGGACGAAGCCCAACTTCCAATACATCATAACGAGGAGGTGTCTATATGATCACTACCCCCCGAGTACTTTGTATGAACTTATTCATGTTAAGTAATAGTAGATAGGGACTATCAGGGGCGAGGCCTCTACTGATAGTATTTTCTTAAGTGCTCTGCATTCCAAGCTCGTGGTATGACATTATCATCCATATCAGTCAGGTAATAGGTCCCTTCGTTGATAACACCATAGACTTTATAAGGCCCTTCCCAGTTGGCTCCAAAAACCCCATGAGACGAGACCCTAGTATTAGGCATCACTTTCCTAAGCACCAAGTCTCCTACACGAAGATGTGGAATACGAACCTTTCCATTATAGTACCTCGCAGTCCTTTGTTGATAGGCTGCGAGCCTTAGCTGAGCCTCATTTCTGGATTCTTCAATCATGTCCAAATAAAGCCTGTGATTGACTTCATTGGCCTCGGGGTCAAAGTGCTCTCTTTTGAACGAGCCTGAACCCACCTCAACTGGGACCATGGCATCGCATCCATAGGTTAGCGAGAACGGGGTCTCTTCTGTAGTAGACCTTGGGGTCGTGTTGTATGACCACAAGACCTTCGGCAGTTCCTCGGGCCAATTTCCCTTACTCTCTTCGAGCCTAGCCTTCAGTGTATGTTTGAAAATCTTGTTTATGGCCTCAGTTTGGCCATTTGTTTGACGATGGCTGACAGCAGAAAAACTCTTTTTGATTCCCAAGTTCTCACAAAACTCCTTCATTTCCTTGCTATCAAATTGTTTCCCATTATCTGAAATCAACTGATATGGTATGCCATAGCGACATACAATTGCTCTGTAGACAAAATCCTTCAATTTTTTAGCCGTGATGGTAGCTAGAGCCTCGGCCTCGGCCCACTTTATGAAATAATCCACAGCCACAACTGCATACTTAACACCACCCTTAGCTTTGGGGAGCTCGCCAATAAGATCTATCCCCCACATAGCAAAGGGCCATGGGCTTATCAGCGAAGTGAGGTGTGCAACCGGAGCATTACTGAAATTGGCATTTCTCTGACATCTGTCGCATCGCCTAGCGAACTCAAAGGCATCTCTTTTCAATGTGGGCCAAAAATACCCTTGTCGCAGGATTTTTTGAGCTAGGGAGTTACCCCCGAGTGATTGCCACATATTCCCTCATGGACTTCCCTTAAGATGTAGTTGCATTCTTCACCATCTACACACCGCAGCAATGGTGTGTTGAAGCCTCTTCGATACAGCATTTCATCATATATCACATAGCGAGCTGCCTGGTATTTGATCCTTCTCGCTTCTTTTTTTTCTTGTGGCAGAGCCCCATTCTTAACATACTCCCATATGGGGGTCATCCATGTCGACCCCTGGCTAACCATTTCCATAACACTTTCCTCTGGAACACTTGGCTTACTTTGAATTTCCAAGGGAATTATCCCAAGTAAAGTGGCCTCGCATCGCGAGCCCATTTTTGCGAGGGCATCCGCTCCTTGATTTTTTGCCCTCCTGATAAACTCTACCTTGACTTGCTTGAATGACCTCATAAGCCTTTGAACACACTTTAAGTATAGCCCTATCTGCGGTCCCCTAGCTTGCCATCCACATTTGACATGCCCGTAACTAACATAGAATCGCTGTATGCATTGAGATTCTCCACCTTCATTTCTATTGCGAGCTTGAGGCCAATGATGAGAGCCTCGTACTCAGATGCATTATTAGAGGCCTCGAAAGCGAAGTGCACAGCACTGCTCAGCTTGCGACCTTCGGGTGTAACGAGCTCGATCCCAGCTTCGGCTCCTTCCTTGTTAGATGCCCCATCAACATATAATTCCCACCACGAGGCTGAATTTTCATCTTTAATTTTGGGATCAACCACTTCTGGGATCGCTACGAGATCCCAGGCATCTTCCTTAGATTGGGAAGGAAATTCCAATATGAAATCCGCCAAAGCTTGCCCCTTTATTGCACCTCGAGGCTTGTACTCAATATCGAACTGACTCGGCTCTATGGTCCATTTTAAAAGTCTTCCCGATGCCTCTGGCTTGTGCATTACTTGCCTCAATGGGTAGGCAGTGCGAACTTGAATACTATGAGCCTGAAAGTATGGCCTCAGCTTTCGCGAAGCTAAAACCAAAGCATAGGCGAGCTTCTCCATGCTGGTATAGCGAGTCTCAGCATCTAGCAACCTTTTACTGACATAATAAACGGGGAACTGGGCCCTCTCCTCCTCGCGAACGAGGACAGCACTGATGGCGTACTCTGATACAGCCAGGTAAACAATAAGAATTTCTCCTTCTATGGGCTTAGAAAGTAATGGAGGCGAACCCAAATGCTTTTTTATTTGCTGAAAAGCCTCCTCGCACTGTGGGGTCCATTCAAAAAGTTTTCCCACCTTCTTGATCGCTTTAAAAAATTCATGACATTTATCTGATGACTTAGAAACAAACCGGTTAAGCGCTGCGACCCTACCAGTTAGACTTTGCACCTCCTTAACACTTCTAGGTGATCTCATCTCCAAGAGAGCTTTTATTTTAGCTAGATTGGCCTCAATTCCTCTGTGGTTTACAATAAACCCCAAAAATTTTCCAGATTCGTCCCCGAAAACACACTTCTGGGGATTGAGCTTCATCCTGTATCTTCTCAATATATCAAACATTTCTGTGAGGTGGGCTAATGATCCCCAGCTTCCTTAGACTTTACAAGCATGTCGTCCACATAGACCTCCATTGTCTTCCCAATTTGCTTCTCAAACCTCATGTTAACGAGCCTCTAATAAGTGCCCCCTGCATTGAGGAGGCCAAAGGGCATCCCAATATAGCAGTAGAGACCTCTGTCTGTGATAAACGAAGTGTGCTCCTGATCGGGGTCATACATGGGTATCTGATTATACCCAGAGTAAGCATCTATGAAACTTAGGAGTGCATGTCCCGCTGTTGCATCTACCAACTGATCAATCCTTGGAAGTGGGAAACTATCTTTCGGGCAATGCTTGTTGAGGTCAGTAAAATCCCCGCACGTCCTCCACTTACCATTTGGTTTCTTCATGAGGACTGGATTTGCGAGCCAATCAGGGTAGAATGATTCCCTGACGAGCCCGACCTCGAGCAACCTATCCACCTCCTCCTTGAGGGCCTCGGCTCGCTCTCCACTTATTGGTCTTCTTTTCTACCTTACTCCTTTTTTGTTAGGATCAAGATTGAGTCTATGACACATCACATTGGGATCGATCCCAATCATGTCTTCGTGAGACCATGCAAATACATCCAAATTAGCTTTAAGAACACGAGCCTCCCCCTAAGATCAGGGCTCAGCTGCGACCCGACCTTCAACACCTTGGTTGGATCTTCAGCATCAACAAGAACGGATATCGTATCTTCTGTGGCTCCAGCCCGCTCCACATGTTCAGGTATGCGAGGATCTAGATCAATTTCAACATCACGAGCCCGACTAGACTCTACTTCATCCTGCCTCGTGACTTCTGCCACCAAGGTCGGAGTCGTTCCAACATGTCCATACTCGGTCACAACTGTTGTTTCTCGTGTGAAACCATTAGTCAAGTCTACCAACGTTGATGTCTCCTTGCGAACCCATTTCCCTTTTTGGGCTCACACAGCGGCCTGTTCTGGACTTTCCTCGTCATCACTAGCCTCCTCGACAATTCCTTCCTATAGCACAAACACAGGCTGCGAAGCCCCCATCATAATGGCCCCTGGTACAGGTTCTACTTGGATACCTAAATTGTCAAAATAATCATCAGGCAACTCCTCAATGGATATTATATTGCAACCAACCGAGGGTTGAGAGGCCGACTTGCGAGCCCTTTCTTCCTCTTCGCATTCCATATGATTTCTTCCCTTTTCTGCCGATTTAAGGGCCTGATTATAGCATTCTCGAGACTCATGCTGAATTCCTCTAACACATCTTACACCTTGCGGGGTAGGGAACTTCATTGAGAGGTGATAGATAGAAGTCACCACCCTCATTTCTTTCAAAACGGGTCTCCCCACGATTGCATTATAAGCAGATGGCTGATCTACGACCATGAAGTCAGCAACCTGTGTAGTGAGGCAGGACTCGTCCCCCAAAGTAATAGGGAGCCTGATAAGGCCTTTCACACTAACAGAAGCTCCAGTGAACCCATAAAGGTGACCTACTGTAGGAATGAGGTCCTTGTCTACATATCCCATTTTCTTGTAGACATCATACATCAAAACATTCACAGCACTTCCATTATCCACCAGTACTCTGTAGATATTCTGTGAGCCAATGCGAACTCGAACCACTAGAGCATCAGAGTGAGGATGATGTACCCACTTCGCATCCTCCTCAATGAACATTATATTTGTGTCTTCCCCCTTAAAAAGCTTTGGGGGTCGCTCCTGTAAATGATGCACATTGGTGAGGGGCCGATCCTTGGCCTCGCGAGCGTATCTCTCCCTTGCCTTGTTACTGTCTCCACCAATATGGGGTCCTCCAATTATCACATGAATACTGTTGCCTCGCTCCTCCCTTTCTTTGCGAGGCTCTGTATTCTGGCTCGTATGAGGTACAGCATTATATCCCAGCCCCGGCTTGCCAGAGTTCCCTTGATGCTTTTTTACTTCCCGAACCGCCCACTCTGTTAAGTTTCCCTCTTTGATTAAGGTATCAATCTGTTCTTTAAGGTGCCAACAGTCTGCAGTATCATGCCCCGTTTGCTCATGAAATTCACAATACTTCCTAGTATTCCTGGTCCCTTGGGCTCCCATTGTGGGGGGGTCTTGTGAACAGTCCCTTATTCGCACTTACAGCATAGATATGATCCACGGGAGCCACCAAGGGGGCAAACTTATTTTCATCTCTAATCGGGCGACCTCGAGGCGGGGATTGCCTTGGTAGGTCGCGTTCTCTTCTCTTTGGGCTCGGACTGCGATCCTGTCTTCGCCTAGGGCTTCGAGAATCTTTCCTCTTCGTTCCTCTACTTCCACTTCCACCACCACCCTTTTCATTATTCTTCTTAAGTCCTGCCAATGACTTTTCAACACGTTTGAAGGGCTCGGCAACCCGATGCAACTCTGACAGGGTGGCAGGAGTCTGTTCTTGAAGTTTTTTCCAAAATTCGGTTCCTTCTCTTACTCCAGCAATAAGGAAGTTCTTCACAGCCTCGTCATTGGCACCTCGCACACGAGGTACTTCAGCATTAAATCTTTTGAAGTAATCATGAAGAGTTTCTCCCTCCCTTTGCTTTATGTTTGCAAGTGTCGACACGGGAGGTGCGTAGAGCATCGAAGACTGAAACTGCTTGATGAAAATATCCACAAATTGCTCCCATGATTCTATTATGATCAGTGCTCCTAGTTTTGAGAACCATTGTTGAGCACTTCCTCTCAATAAGGCCGCAAATAGCCTGCACCTCGCTAGCTGTGACACTTGGTATACCTCCATTTCGTTATTGAACCGAATCACGAACTCGGCTGGATCGATTTCTCCATTATAGGTCATATCAGAGTGATGACCTCGAAACACTGTAGGTAATGGAGCAGTCCGAATTTCATGAGTAAAGGGCGAAGAAGAGCCCATATTACTGAAAATCCCTGCTCATTGTTCATTGCATCCAATGCTTTTTTCAATTCCTCTAGCTTGTAGTCCCCAATCTTAGCTTCTTTATCACCATCTTTCTTTCCTCCAGTACTCGCATGATTATTTCTATAATCCTTCTTTTTACGTTCCTCCTCACGGTGTTGGGACCGCTCACGATCTCGATGAGACGGGGGTCTGTCATCGCGATGATGGGACCGCTTACGCTCTCGACGAGGAGAGGGGGGTCTGTCATCGCGATGATGTGACCGCTCGCGATCTCGATGAGGCGACAAAGGTCGAGAAGAGCCTTTGCTTTTATTTTTAGATCTTCCATCCTTGTTAGCTTTGAGCTTCACCAACTTAAGATGGAGATCGTGCTCACTGAGTTTCTTTCCAACTCGGTCAAAGACACCAACGGATCTTCCTTCAGATGAGGCGGGCCTCGCCTTCGACCCCTCCTTATCCATTGTAACATCTTCCTCGTTCCAGTCGAGGTTCGTTTGGTCTGTCACCACATCATCAAAGTCCCCAATTAGCTTCTTAGTGGGGCCCTTGCTACTTTCTGCTTGATGAGTTCGATCCTCTGTCCTTGTATTCCTCTTTAAGCCTCTAGAACTATGTCGCTTCTCCATCTTAGCCACCTTTTCCTTTACCTCGATCATTTGATCACCGAGGCCTTTCAAAAATGACATGACTTGGCCAGTTAAAGCCACTTGTTGGACAACAGGGGGTGTTCGCTCCTTCCCAAACTCGTCCTCGATCCCCTCATTACGCGCCTCGCCCTCTGGTAGATTCCTCCTTTGGGGGTCGTCTCTGTCTTTCTTATGCGACCCCGAGGTTTCTCCCACTCCGTTTTTCTTCTTGTGAGATTTAGTCATTGTTCTCCCAATTCAACGACTAGCCCCTCCTTCTAGTGCCAAATGTTATAGGGAGAATATTGTATAACAATATTTTGGAGGTTGCTGGATTTACGGAGCAAAATACGGATATTCTGCTAAGAACACGAAGAATACTGAGGAGATTTGTAACTATTTGTGGCTGCTCTTGTTTATTGATTTTCAGTGGTGAACAATTTTATCATACTTTACAAGATGCCTACGTACCCTATTTATAGGGATCAAGCCATACGTAGTTCTCTTAGAGAAGAAGTTATCTAGACGGGTTAGGGTTCATGTGGGCTCGGTTAGGCCCAAATCCACTAGGCGTCTTCTTGGGCAGACATATTTTGCCCATTTATTGTATTAATGATTCATGGCTCATTAAAGAAATTGTGGCTCACGATGCCCTAGCCTCGTTGGCGGGGCTATATGGAGAAACTACGTGGCCTCGCATGCGACCTTGCTGGGTTAGTCATGCGAGGTAGTCCACGTTATATGAAAATAACTGTGCTCACGCGACCTCGCTGGGCCTGACTGTGAACCTTCCTGATGCATGTGCTCTAGGCCTCGCTGGACCTTATAGACTGCGACCCCTAGGGTCGCTGGCGATCCCTTCTGTAGTTTGATACTGTAGTTAATTGATTACTTGACAAAGCTTTGTCGACCCATACTTTACTTCCAAGCCCATTAGTGGTGATATCATATTATCCCAGCCCATTATGCCTGTTTTAGGACCTATGCCAGATTCGGGCATAACAGGTTCCAAGGCCCCGACAGGGGCAATATTCAACTGAATGCAACCACATCCAACTTTTTTGGTGGATTTGGGTTCCATGGCCCCGCCAGGGGCAATATTCAACTGAATGCAACCACATGCAACTTTTTTTTTTAAAGGTTGGGTGATTTTGGTGGATTTGGGTTCCAAGGCCCCGCCAGGAGCAATATTCAACTCAATGCAACTGAAATCAGAAACCAATCAGAAACCAATATTCAACTCAATGCAACTCAATTTGGTGGATTTGACTTTTTTTTAAAGGTTGCATGTGGTTGCATTCAGTTGCTGATTTCAAGTTCCATTTTTCAGTTGTCATTTTCGACCTCATTTTTGAACTCATATATATATATATATATATGCTGTTGCTCAAATACAAACCAATCCTTAAATACAAACTACAAACTAACACTAAATTAATTATATTTCATCTATTCTAAGGTTCCCGCCAAGGGTACCTTCACGAAAGATGCTTAAAAGAATTGGCTCTATCCAACAAGAAAAAAAAAATCTTGCCGTGGAAATGCGAAGCATTTAAGACAGTAAACGGATGAGTTAGGTAGTCATGAGGGCCGAAGGCCCTCGACACACCCGTCAATCGTCTATTGCCTTTACCATTGATTGCCATTCATTACAACTTTAGAATGATAAAGGCGCGAAGCGCCGTACAAGAAGGTGCGAAGCACCGTTAACCAGTGAAATCCACTGCCACATCATCACGTGAACAGTGATTTTTTTTTGTTGGATAGAGCCAAGTATTTTAAGCAATTTTTATATTGGGGTACACCTAGTTTGATCATTAGATTAGCACGAAATGTTAGATTAGTGTTTAGTTTTTAGTTTGTAGTTAATTTTAGTTTGTATTGGAGTAGGACTATATATATATATATATATATATATATATATATATAGAGAGAGAGAGAGAGAGTCCTACTCCACTACAAACTAAAATTAACTACAAACTAAAAACTAAACACTAATCCAACATTTCGTGCTAATCTAATGATCAAACTAGGTGTACCCCAATACAAAAATTGCTTAAAATACTTGGCTCTATCCAACAAACAAAAAAAAAAAAAAATCACTGTTCACGTGATGACGTGGCAGTGGATTTCACTGGTTAGCGGTGCTTCGCACCTTCTTGTACGGCGCTTCGCGCCTTTATCATTCTAAAGTTGTAAGGAATGGCAATCAATGGTAAAGGCAATAGACGATTGACGGGTGTATCGAGGGCCTTCGGCCCTCATGACTACCCAACTCATCCGTTTACTGTCTTAAATGCTTCGCATTTCCACGGCAAGATTTTTTTTTTGTTGTTGGATAGAGCCAATTATTTTAAGCATTTTTCGTGAAGGTACCCTTGGCGGGAACCTTAGAATAGATGAAATATAATTAATTTAGTGTTAGTTTGTAGTTTGTATTTAAGGATTGGTTTGTATTTGAGCAAAAACCTATATATATATATATATATATATATATATATATATATATATATGTATTAGAGTTCAAAAATGAGGTCGGAAATGACAACTGAAAAATGGAACTTGAAATCCGAAATTAAGTTGCATGTGGTTGTATTCGGTTGAATGTGGTTGCCCCTGCGGGGCCATGCAACCCAAATCCACCAAAATATCATCCCACCTTAAAAAAAAAGTGTTGAATGGTTGAATGTGGTTGCATTGAGTGGCAACCCAAAATATTGAATGGTTGAATGTGGTTGTCTTGAGTTGCAACCCAAAATAGCACCCCACCTTAAAAAAAAGTACAGAAGTCGGCGGCGGCTGATGCATCAGGAGGAGAGAGGAAGTGAGGGAGGAGGGGGGACCTAGTATTTTTGCAATTTTGAAACTTAGGTTGGTAATATTGCAAATAACTATTCTTAGCAAAAGTAAATGTGCAAAAATTTACTTTTTTCTATATATTTATGAAAAAAGCCCTTAATTTTACATAAATTTTAAAAGGGTGGCGTTTTTGTTATTTGTCAATAAATAAGGGTAAAACAGTAATATCACAGCCATTAAAATGGTGATTTTTATCCTTGTGTTCAAGTTAAAACTTATGTGATGCAATTATTAATTATGTACGATTTCATAATTAAATTTGCATATTTCTTAAAACCAATTTTTTTCAATAATTTAATATCTATATGGAATCAAATGTAAATAAATTCTTTTTTTTGGACTTGGTTACATTTATGTATTATTTAAAATTTTATTTTTTATATTAATTATTTAGAATGAGAAAAGAGAATTGTAGAGTACGCTCAATCGATTAGAATATTTTTTATATTATTATACTATCTTGTATTCAAGAAATAATATAAACCAACATTTCATTTACTCAAAAATAAAAGTAAAAGAGGATGATACAAGCAGAAAAGATGTAGTTTATCTCATAGGATTTTTAAACGAAACTCAAAACTAAGTGTAGCACAATTGGTTATGGCATGAGTTTGACAGGGCAAGGTCAGTGGTTTGTTTCCCAACACTAACATAATTTCATTATTTTTTACATAATTATTAAAGAATGACATTTTTGTAATTTTCGAAAATAGAGTGATAAAATCGTAACTTCACACACATTAAAATGACAATCGTTTCAAAACAATCAAGTCCAAAATAGACCAATCATATTTTTAAATCGTTGAAAAGTCTAAATAGTTGGTCGACCAAAACCCTTTAATATGACTCACATATTTAAAATTTTATATATTTTATATACCTAAGAGTGTGATGCAATTATTAATTATGTATGATTTGATGACTAAAATTTACATATTTTTTAAAATCAAATCTTATTTTTTATTTAAATAATTTAACATCTACCTAGAGACGCGTGTAAATAAATCTTTTTTCTTTTTGTACTCGGTTACATTATGTATAATCTAATCATTTTTTTCTATATCAATTATTTAAAATGGCAAAAGAGAATTTTAGAATACTAGCTTAAAACCCGTGCGTTACACGGATTTTCTTTAAAATAATATGATTTTTTCAATAATTTGAATGAATTTTAATGATATGAATTTTGTAAGTTAAATTTTTAAATGATATAATTTGATAAGTATTACATATATATGTATGTATGTATATATAGGGAGGTGCTCAAATGAGACCCCTCTTATAATGAGACCCTCCTTATAATGAGTCCCCCTTATATTTCTTCTATTCTAAAGGGTCCCGCCAGGGGCACCCAATACGAAAAAGTCTTATAATTATACCCTCTATTCATTCATCAAAAAAAATTAGGAAAAAAAAATTAAAAAAAATGTTGCCACGTCATCATTTTTTCCCAAAAAAATAATTTTTTTTAAAATTTTTTTCTTTTCATAAATGGATAGAGGATAGAATTATAAGACTTTTTCGTATTGGGTGCCCCTGGCGGGGCCCTCTAGAATACAAGAAATATGAGGGGGACTCATTATAAGAGAGGGTCTCATTATAAGAGGGATCTCATTTGAGCATCACATATATATATATATATATATATATACATATAGGGTGTGGCTCAAAAGAGAACTCTTTTTTTGAAGAAAACTAAGGTACTAATCATAACCATTGGATGTATTATAATCAATGGCCCCGCCAGGGGCACCCACACACTAATCAAATACACTCTCACACACACAATCCCACCTAATCCCCTCCGTTTTTAATTTGATTTTTCCCGTCAATCGGTGATATTTTTTTAAAATCTAATTTCACCACATTTTTCTCCATCTCCCAACGATCAGTTTGCATACCATATGTGCTATATTTTATTTTAGTTTTCTAAGTTCTCCTTTTAAGGGGGTTTTCTCTAGATCCCTACTCCATATATATATATATATATATATATATATATATATATATATATATATATATAACGTAAGTTATTAGCAATTATAATATTATTACTTTATTTTATTAATAAGAACGACCACATTTTTGGAAAGAAGATGTTTTAGTTAGAAAAGGTTTTAGTTGAAAAAGGTAATTGGTTAGTTATTATTTAGGAGAAGTGTTGGGAAGAGTTGCGTGTAATATTTTGAGAAAAAGATTGTGTTTTGTGGATAACTAAGTAAAAAATTCAAGTTTGAAAATAAGATAGTTTAGTTAGAAAATATAGAAAAGATATTACCTTTTAGCTGTAAAAGGTAAACAGTTAGTTATTAGTAATTATAGTTTTATTAGTTTAATTCTTTAATTAGAACGATCATATTTTTGGAAAAAAGATATTTTAGTTAGAAAAGTTAATAACAATAATTTTATTAGTTTATTTTATTAATTAGAACGATCATATTTTTGGAAAGAAGAGATTTTAGTTAAAAAAGTTAATTGGTTAGTTATTATGTAGGTGAATTGTTGGGAAGAGCTGAGAGTAATATTTTTTAGAAAATGTTGTGTTTTGTTTTTTTATAATTAAGTAAAATAATTAAGAATAATAAAGTAAAACAATTAAATAGGGTAAGTACCGTACCAAGCGAACATATTTTTGGAAAAAAGATATTTTAGTTAGAAAAGTTAATAACAATAATTTTATTAGTTCATTTTATTAATTAGAACGATCATATTTTTGGAAGTAAGAGATTTTAGTTAAAAAATTTAATAGTTGAAAAAGGTAATTGGTTAGTTATTATTTAGAATAATTGTTGGAAGAGCCGAGTATAATATTTTGAGAAAAGGTTGTGTTTCGTTTTTTTATAATTAAGTAAAATAATTAAGCATAATAAAGTAAAAAAATGAAATATGGTAAGCACCGTATCGTACCAAAACTTTTAATATTTCGTCCTTTATAATATAGTATAAATAGTATAGATTAGTTAGAAAAGTTAATAGCAATAATTTTATTATTTTATTTTATTAATTAGAACGATCATATTTTTGGAAATAATAGATTTTAGTTAGAAAAGTTAATAGCTGAAAAAGGTAATTACTTAGTTATTATTTAGGAGATTTGTTGGGAAGAACTGAGTGTAATATTTTGAAAAAAGGTTGTGTTTTGTTTTTTATAAATAATTAAAATAATTAAGAATAATAAGGAAAAATAATTAAATAAGGTAAGTACCGTACTAAAACTTTTAATGTTTCGTATTTTATAATTTAGTATAGATGTTCAATCGATTAAAATATTTTTTATAATGTATCTATCCAGTATTAAAAATGATATGAACCAACATTTCTTTACTAAAAAAAAAAGGATGAGAAAAAAATAGAAGAGAGGTGATTTATTTTCTAGGATTTTTAAATAAAACTCAAAATCAGCTATAGCACAATTGGTTAAGGCATGAGTTTTTGAGTAGAAGGTTGGTGTATCGAATCCCAACACAAACATATTTCACTATTTTTAACATAATATTAAAATATGGCATTTTTGTATTTTTTTTAAAAATAGGGGTAAAATTGTAATTTTACACTCATTAAAATGACAAACTTTGCACTTGTGTTGAAATTTTAATATATAGTAATAGATAAGTTTTTTAATGTTTTTTTGTAACTTTTTCTATAAAAATATGATTTTCAACTTTCTTTTGTAAAAATGCTGGTTGCAAGTTGCAACTTGACAACCATGTTTGCAACTCTAATCAACCTAAATCAATTATAAATGTAACTTTAATTTTTGAGATAATCAAAATTATATTTGAGTATTTGATGATTACGAGTTGTTATACCTCATAAACAATAAGATGCTTTTAATAAGTAACAGTCAACTAGATGCAATTTAAATTAACCACAATGTTATTTTAAAATAATTAAATTTGTATTTGATTTTATAATAGATTACATGAATCCTTTATTATAATACATGAGTCTACTACATCATCCAGTTAATTAATCATATACCCAGTTAACCAATCAAAAAACTATGAATTATTTTAGAACCAATCATAAGCCACTTCTAAAATATGGACCAATCAAATTAAATCAAATCAGTTTCCTTATATAATTTAGCTTGCTATCTTTTAACCAAGGTTAAACCCATCAATCATTCTAAGTATATTTAAAAATGAATTATAATTCTTAAAAGAATTACAAATAAAATCATAATAATAAATAATTCAAATTAAAAGTAATTAAAATTGAAATACATATGATCAGATATACCATACTCAAGGCACTTTAAATCGCTATCTATCCGAAGAACCAATCCTCTATCTGATTCTTCTCCAATCTATGCTTCAAAATCGGCAAATCAGAGGTATACATCAAATCCAACCACTCAACATCGTCTAAGTTGAAGTCTACAACTTCTACGAACTCTACACAATATTTACATATAGCAAGTCCCAAGAAGCTCTGCAGCATCAACTCCAAGTATTCATCAGACCCTCCTTTGATATCCATAAAACATTAATCTAAAGGTATCACTCTGAATCATGTTTGTGATTTAATTGTATACATATTCTATATATTTGTTCTATTTGTATGATTTGGTATTCAAAAATTATGTGGAGCAGATTATTAGTTTGGATATAAAGTTAAATTGTTTGTTTGGATTGGACTTTTTTCGAATTATGGAAATGGTATATCTTCTAGGTACATTGTTAATCTGGAATTTACATTGAATAATATCTTATTTTGGAATTTATTGCCTTTGTTAGTTTGGATTTAATTTTTACAATGTTGCTAACATTCAAGAGAGGAATTGCTGTATTCTACAAGCTGTTATGTCCTTTAAATGTCCTTCAAATTCAACCGTAGTGTTTTGGTCTCCTGACAAGTTATTCTATTTAAGCTAAAAGTTATTCACAGCTTCATATATTAGCTAAAAATTATTTACAGGTTCATATATGTTTACATGTCTTATTTTATTCAGGCTGTTGAAAATATGTTTAATATTTTAAATAATATTTTAGATTATTTTTAATAATTAGTTATGTTAACCAAATCTTTAGTTAAATTAGATTAAGATTGATTTGAATTACTTTTGAATAATTTTGAATTGTTGCAGCTTTTTTAGAAGATAAGGTTATGTATTGACTTATATAAGCCCAAGCCCATCATAATAATGATATATGAAGTTTACGTTTCATTTGTTGTTTTTCTATGATGCTGATACACCTACACCCATAAACCTAAAAACCAACATTTGGTATCAGAGCTCTCTTCTTGAGGGACCTGTAAAACACCATGACCTATAACCCATATCCATAACCATAACCAAAAACTATATCTATAACCACCATAAAATCATATGCCATGACTGAGAAGTCATATACAACCATAACCAGAAAATCACAATATGCCTTGGCTCAGAAGCCATATACAAAAAACATAACCAAAAAATTACAACAAAAAATTACAGCAGAAAATCATATTCATGAAAGCGAAAGGATACAACCAGCATGTGTGAGGAGTACGTACAAGAACATATTTGGAAGTACAAAAGAAATGATGTTCCAGGAGCATGAGAAGACAAAATGAGCTATTACCCAGGATCATGAAGATGATATTTTGTTTTAATGTAATTTAAAATATTAAAGCAAGGAGGAGTGTTGAAAATATGTTTAATATTTTAAATAATATTTTAGATTGTTTTTAATAATTGGTTATGTTAACCAAATCTTTAGTTAAATTAGATTAGGATTGATTTGAATTACTTTTGAATAATTTTGAATTGTAGCAGCTTTTTTAGGAGATAAGGTTATGTATTGGCTTATATAAGCCCAAGCCCATCATAATAATGATATATGAAGTTTACGTTTCATTTGTTGTTTTTCTATGATGCTGATACACCTACACCCATAAACCTAAAAACCAACGCAGGCCTTTATTGAGTTTCCTGGATGAAATACTGGTTAGGTTTTCTCACGTTTTCTTTTTAAAAAGAATAAGTGTGCTGATCACAAAATTAAATAGACGGCTGAAACATCAATACCTTTCATGAATAACAAAGAATACTTCTCAGCTCTTTGTAAAGCTTTAAATATAGGTTTTGAGTTTCCTGGATGAAATACTGGTTAGGTTTTCTCACGTTTTCTTTTTAAAAGGAATAAGTGTGCTGATCACAAAATTAAATAGACGGCTGAAACATCAATACCTTTCATGAATAACAAAGAATACTTCTCAACTCTTTGTAAAGCTTTAAATATAGGTTTCATGTATTACACTTACAGGGATATAGCTTTAAAAATAGGTTTCTTGTATGACAATTTTGTAAGGATATGCCAGTAGCAATATTCCTGGAATCGTTTTTGGATATTAATATTCGCATATGATAGTAACATACTGAGGACAATAAACAGAAGTACTTGAGATGTCTCCATGCTCAGTAGGCATTCTCATTGATCGTCGCAAAATCAGACCCCAAGAGCCATCAATTGCCAACGAAAAAGACTTTGTATATCACATGTGTCATTTTCTTAGGCGATGCAGATGACCGTGAAGCATTAGCCTACGCAAAGAGAATGATGTTAAAATCTCTAGGCACTTGCTTAATAGTGGTTCGAATTGTTGCAGCAAATACAGGGCAAGAGAACCAATGGGACACAATTCTTGACACACAAACATTAAGGGATATATCTTGAATTTTAAGAATTCAAGATATAACACAAATATTAAATTGAACGTGTAAAATCTTGTATATATCAATTTTTTTAACAAAAAATTGATATGTAAAATAATAATATAAATATATTAAAAAATTAAAATAATTATAGATATTAAAAAATGAACCGTGCGTTGCACGGTTATAAACTAGTATAACTAAAATCCATCACTTACAATTTTTTCGTAAACCAATAAACATTAAAGTCCACACTTTTACACCAAATTAAATAAAAGTCTAAAATAACCGAAAAATGGGTCTGGATCCTCTGTGTGTCCCCTTGCTTTTTTTAATATAAAATGAGTGCCCCTGCGAGGCCCATTTTAAATAAAAATATTTTTTATTTCAAATGAGCCCCGCAGGTATACACATTTTGTATTAAAAAGAGAAGGGGACACGAAGGGAATACGGAGGAAGGGGACAGATGATCCCAGCTCCCGAAAAATAACTAAGAACTCTTCACAAACAACTAAACATCATTTAAATGTAAATATAAATTAGGAGCAAACAAGGTAACAAAAAATAATCAAAATCAATTTCGATTATTATCAACTTTTACCTATGTCATGAACTAATTTTAAATTTCACTCTAATCGATTTATTTATGTCAGAAAATTCTCGTCTTTCATTCATCCATGTAATTAAATTACTCGAAGCGATTCATAAATTAGTATGTAGACCATTATTCTAGAGAGAGAACCTCCTTATATAGAGAATATGAGAGAATCAATTTAAATCATTTATTTCTTACGGCCCCACCAGGGCATCTTCACAGAAAAGTCTTATAATTCTACCATCTATCTATTTATAAAAAAAAAATTACAAAAAAAAAATTAAAAAATTTATTTTTTTAAAAAAAAATGATGACAAGGCAGTAGTTTTTTAAATTTTTTTAAATTTTTTTTTTTGATAAATGGATAGAGGATAGAATTATAAAATTATTTTGTAAAAGGGCCCCGCCAGGGGCCATATATAAAGGATAATTTAAATGCATTTTAAGTGATTCTCTCATATTCTCTATATAACAAATTTTCTTTAGAAGGGAACTCTTAGTATGTATATGTACATATATGTACACATGAATTAGTAATGGAAAATTTTGAATTACTTTAATTGTTTTTGTAAGTGAAAGAACAAATAGTTAACTGAGAAAAGAAGAAAGAAGGGACAGAGAAAAGATTGAGGAGAATAACTAATAAAAAATGGAAAAAAGAACAGAAATTATTTCAATCAAAACAACAGAAATTATTTATCATTGCAAATTTTACACTCAACCCAATTCAAAAAGGAATATTGTTATTACATGACCAAGTTTTTAAGGGGTATTATCCATCTGCCAAGTTCCACAGAAGACTTTGTTGGCTCCGTAACTTCACCAAGGATGGGGAAACTGGTCTCACTAAAATCAGGAGCAGCAGCAGCCTCTACTGGTTTGACCTTGACAGTTTTATCCTCATGTGGTAATGGATTATCTTGGTTACGCTTGGAGTATCCTGCTTTGTAATTATTACCATTATTCGTGTTTTTTCGAGAATCTTGGGTACCCCTTCCTCTGGCTGGACCATTCTTAGATTTCTGCTTTGTCGGAAAATAGTCCTGAAGGGTTGCTGCTTCCCTCGGAGATTTCTCTTTAGCGGCAATCTTCTTCTGTTGAGCGACAATCTTTTTGTGCTCCTCGTTAATCTTCTTTACCTCAGCAGTCTTGACAGCTACAATGGTGGAAGCCTCTTGGTCTTCCTCACCGCCCAGGAGAGCGAATGCATTAGCCAAAGTACCCATGATTGATACTTTTCTGTTATGAACTACTTAATGGCACAATGTTATGTATTTATAGGCGTGTGGCCTGTTCATCGACCGGCTCAAAAGCCCTATAAGAGAATCCTAAACCTGTTCTAAAAAGAAACCGACTCCTTACTTGGCATCCAAACAAAGCTGTACATAATGTTTGGTTAATCGGCTAATATAAATTTTGTTAATAAAAAAAATCCCTTTTTTGTTTATGTTGTACCAAATTTGCTTAGTACCTTCACCCCTAAAAATTAAAATCTTATCTTCACTGCAAAATTTATTTTTGCTATTTTTCAGAAAAAAAATAGTAAAGTAAAAGTTATGTTCTAATATAATTCTTTTATTTACAAGTTTTTTTTATTATAATTTAAAATCAAAAATGAATATGATTTCATAACTAAACTTATGTTTCCTCTACGATATTATGTTATTTTTTAAAAAAAAATAAAAAAAAGTGCTTACATACACTTCTATATACAATTTAAGCATAATTGTTAATTGCATAAGTTATAGTACAAAGCATATTTGCGGTAAAACGAGTTCTTGTTAATTTTATAAAATATCAAATTCTAACATCATGTTAATGAAGTTTGGACTCTAAATATTTAATAATTAATTATATAGATCATTGTTCTACTAAGAACCATCTTATATGGAGAATCGTAGAAAACCACTAATTGTTGATTATGAAATAGAATCAAATTTCTAATTTTTTTGATTCTATACAAAAAAAGACCATTTTTTTTTGTTCTATAAAAAAATACTAATTTTTTGATTCTGTTGTAGAACCAAATGCTGACATGGCGCTGTTGACGTCATCTGCCACGTCATCACTGCTGACGTGGTAGTGTCACATCATCAATGATGACGTCACTACCACGTGACATGACCACATCAGCAGTGATACCGTGGGACTGCCACGCGGCACTGCCACGTCAACAGTGATGACGTGGCAGTGGTGACTTGTTCAATGAAGAACCATCTTATATGGAGAACCGTAGAGAATCACTAATTTTTTATGCTGAAGTAGAATTAAAGTTTTAATTTTTTGGTTCAATAAAAAAAACCAATTTTTTGATACTGTTGTAAAACCAAATGCTGACGTGACACTGATGCTAACGTGGCGTTGTTGACGTCATCTATCACGTCATCACTTCTGACGTGGTAGTGCCACGTCAACAACAATGACATGTGTTAGTGCCACGTCATTGGTGAAAAATAATAAGTAAAATTAATTATTACTTATTATAATAAGTAAAAAATTTTATTACTCCTTATTTTTTTGTTATTCCTTTCATTTACAATTGTTAGATCAGCAACTCAATCCGTTGTTAAATATAGAGGTTGAAGATTCGATCCCCGTCAACAACATATTAATTTGGATTTAATACTAAAATTTTGTTATATAAAATAGTCTAGATTTTATTCCTTCCAACAATATATTAAAAGTAATATTTATGATATTATATCAATAAATTTTTAAAAATAAAGTCCTAGTACTATTAAATAAAGTGAAGTTAAAACGTGATAATAAGAAAATGTCGGTATCAGTTGGCTTCTACTGGGGATGACTTTGTGAATTGTGATTCAGAAGAGAACGAATAAACAACCCCCCCCCAACTCTCTATTTCTTAACCCACTCCCCCCCCTCTGTTCTCAAACTCAACATCTGCCACTACGTTTTTATTACTAGTACTTCATGGTAAGAGACTCGAATTCTCCCTTCAATGTCTGTATCTTTGCCTCCTGGACACACTCTACACCCATACACATCGTCTTGATTGCCTCCCAAGCCTCCTTAGCCATTTCTTTCTCAGCTATGGCCAGTAGAATGTCCTCTGGCACCCCCTAGTAGATTGCTGCAAGAGCCATCTGCATTGTTCTTTCTTCCACAGCCACTCTAGGATTCTTTTGCTCGATGGCTCCCCAGACTCCTTGTGCCTTCATGAATACCTTCATCTTGAGAGACCATGCTGTGTAGTTACTTTTCGTTAGCATAGGATTGGTCAAGCCCACAACTCCTTCCTTCGTCTTTGGTGTTTCCATGGCTTTTTGTGTATGTAGAGGTTGATACTTAGGCATGCACATGACGTAACAAACCTGGGAGCTTTGATACCACTGTTGCAAAATTAGAAACTTATGGACTGAAACTTATGGAAATAAACTGGGAACAAATCACTTGTTCTATTTCACTTCTTAAAACTGAAATACATGAAGGATATTTATACCCTGAAAACAACTAGAAATAAGCTAGAAATCAGCAACTAGAGACCTACACTACTTCCACTACTCCCATACTCCTACTTACGTTAACCAGCCCGTGAGACTCGCTCATACCAGCTAACACGATCAACTAGTATACAGACTTAGTCTCAACGTTTACAAATAACGATTTATTAAACTTAAAACAAAACATTATCTAAATAAATAACTAAACATATGATTTTAGAATTATAAACCCAACATTCTCCCCCATAATTCTAAAATCATCAAAACACAACCTAAAAACCCATATGGCTTTTCTGAAGATAAAACAACCCGTGTGGCATCATAATGAAACAACCCGTATGGTCTTCTTCTCTGTGCTCATCTAGCAATTTCATGATCTTTGCCCATATGGCAGACTTCTCTTGCCCATTTGACTAACTTAAACTTGCCCGTTTGGCTCCATTAACTTGCCCTTTTGGCTTAATCTTCTTTGCCCATTTGGCTAAGCCCTTATGGCTTCACTCCTTTGCCCGTATGACATTACTCACAATAAAGCTGGTTCCTCATCCTCCATGACTGCCATGTTCGCCTCTAGTTGCTTCTCCCGTTCCCGTCGTGGTTGGCTGCATTCTGAAGCATAATGGCCCATGGTGTTACAGTTGTAGCATTTTATCTTTCTTTTGTCACGAAACGTGCCACTTCTGATTCTTTGATTCTGAGACGTCAAGAGGAGTTGGCTAGCTACACTGTCAGACCTGCCCTTCATTCTCTCCTCATGAGCTTTGAGACGTCCCACCAATTCCTCGACTGTCATTGCTTTGATATCTCCAAACTGCTCAATGTTTGAAGCTATCTGGAGGAATTTATCAGGGATAGCTCGAAGGATCTTTCTCACAACGCTTGCCTCTTCCATTGTCTCACCAAGAACGCGTATATTAGTCACAATGCTACTCAGTTTCATGTAGAATTCGTCTATCTTTGTTATTGATGGTTTTTTTTAATATAAGAGGGAGAGAAAGATTATATGAGATAATATTTGGTTGGAAGCATATTATTTCATTCATCATAATGCTCTTTATATAGAGCTGACACAAGACAAACTAGCATGATTAGTGCCACATAAATAGCCTAATCAATTACAAATATTTTTACAATCAATCAATATTAAAACCAAATCAACTAATAATTATTTCAGTTACAATTTGAATCATAATTCCAACACTCCCTCTTGATTCAAAATTGTAAACTATCCTAAGAAATTTTAAAACGACGATGTACTTCCCATCATCACCAAAACATGGAGCACTTCTCTCCACAACCATGGAGCACTTCTCTCCACAAACATGGAGCACTTCTCTCCATAAACATGGTGCACTTCTCACCATATCCAATTTGTTGATGCACTTCTCACCAACTTACCCATTTGGAACACTTCTCTCCAAAATCAAATTTAATGGAGCACTTCTCTCCATAAACACATCTTATTGACATTATTAAATAACTAAAATTTTGGAGCACTTCTCTCCATGGTGAATTTTCACCCTCAACTTTAAAAAATTAATTCGTCCATGGCTAGATGTGCCATGGTTTCTTTCTCATCAACTTGACATGCTGAAATTCGGTGCCTCCTGTTATCGATTCCTCTTGACCCTCTTTCATATTCTTCGGAAGCTTTGGTTGACCCATCTTCAAAATTCTTCATTCGATTTAGTGTTGGATTGTCTCTAAGAGGTTGTATCTCCCTCTCAGATTTAACCCTCCACAAACTTAGACCTCTCATACGAGAAGTCATAACTATACACATATACTCACAGATCCCTTAAGACCATTGAAGCTCTGATACCATGATGGTTTTTTTTAATATAAGAGGGAGAGAAAGATTATATGAGATAATATTTGGTTGGAAGCATATTATTTCATTCATCATAATGCTCTTTATATAGAGCTAACACAAGACAAACTAGCATGATTAGTGCCACATAAATAGCCTAATCAATTACAAATATTTTTACAATCAATCAATATTAAAACCAAATCAACTAATAATTATTTCAGTTACAATTTGAATCATAATTCCAACAGTTATTACCCTTAATATTAATTACGAAATTATTATTAAAAATAGGGTTTGGGCCTATCGGGGGGCCCACGTTTGGACCATGCCGGGTCTAATTAATGCCACATTAAATGTGTCTTTAGGGCTTATTTACTCCTGCTTGACTTAGCCTCCAAGGTACCTACTTCAGCATGGAAACTGATTCTCATAAGGAAGGAGTCTAGAACCTTCTTCAAGACGGTGACTTGCCTGCCAAGTCACCTAACCCTACTACGATTCTAAGGCTCCTGCAGCCTATATAAGGGCCTGACCCCTCATTCTCAGAACTATGTCATGGCTTGATTCTCAATAACGAGATACGTAGGCACCTGTGAGGACCAATCAGTCTCGAAACACGGAAACAGCCATTAAAGCTCGAAGCTCACCAACCCTAGCATTAAATACGATTCATAACCTACTTTTTATTCCACAACAGTTATATAGTTCTAAACCATAATATATACATTCATATACTTCCGAATAATATACATTGCCTGGATATTGTTTTAGAGAGAACCTTATATAGTGTCCCGAAGAGAATCATTGATTCCATCATAAAATTTCATCAATAAGTTATAAATAAAATTTGTAAAAATATAAAATTTGATTAATACTAAGGACATAATTATAGGTAATATATAAGTACTATACGTTTTCTAAATAGTATTTTTGTTGTAGTATGCTATGATTTATTATCTTAGTTATTAATACTGTGCTAATGAAATTGCCCAACATTAAGGATAGATTTACATGCCTTCCTTTACATGGTTTCCAGTGTGAAAATTGTTGACCATATATGATAATTATATGTACAAGTTTATTAGTTGTCAAAGTTGTCAATTTAAGTAGTTTGTTTTGTATGATAATAATAGACATAATTATTGGTTGATGTGGACAATGTCAATGTTTATATGCAGAAAACACACATCCACGTACACTTTTGCAGAAATGGATTTCGTCAACGGAATAGATATTGCCCCCGAAGAAGTAAAAATTTATGTCATATCAAACTTTAGTGTTGATGATGCAAAATATTCATATTCAACTGTAAGTAACAAAAAAGATAAATATTTTTTGAAATTCACGACCATGACTAAAGTTGAAAAAGATGATGAGATGATTCCAAAATATAAGTTTGAGTTAGTTGCTTTCAATACCTTGGAAAATAAGGTTGGAGATATCAAAATTTTAACAGGTATAAACGAACAATTATCAATATATATATATATATATATATATATATATAATATGGGTAATTGCTCCATGAAGAACATCTTCTTCATATAAAGAACAATAAAGAACACCATGGAATCTTACATAAAATCGCTTTTAGATTCTAATTTTCACATCAAAAATGGTTTTTAATGAATAAAAATAGAATCTAATAAAAAATTATGATCAAATATAACATGATTACACATAATTTTATTGTTACAAGAATATGTATAAGATTCTATACTGGATTCTATTTAACATTTAATTCTTAAATTTAGATGAGATTCTACGTTAGATTCGATATGTTAAGCTTAATTGTTGTTAAAATTTGTGATTCTTATCATACCGATTCATATTTTATGAAAAATAAAGTATTATGATGGTGTTCTTTATTGTTCTTTATGTAAGGTATCCTTTCTAGAGTGCAACTCATATATATATATATATATATATATATATATATATATATGTATATATACACACACACACTTACTTTGATCACTATTTGAATTACTGATTTTCTGAAATTTTCATATTTGATGGGCTTAGTTCACAATAGGCTTCCCATGCAAAGTCGAAACACACCAACATGCCCAAAAGATATATTGATGTTTGGCATAAGTGATGGAAGGTAAATTTGAAAAAAAAAAGATATAAATATTGCAAGTGATAGTTGTTTTTCATTATCTGATAAAAACATATTTAACTGCAATGCAACTGTAAAGGTAACGGTATGGGCTAATCTCGCAAACAAATTGAATGAAGAGCTAGACAGAATGAACGCTCAAGATAATATTATCATTCTTACGAGTTACGGCATAACAAAATACCGAATTATGAATACTTATTTATATACAACTATTTCGTCATTTATACAAGATCTTTTATCTTTTCAAACAAATAATTATATGTGGGCTCTTGACAAAATACTCTACAACACTATCGCTTTCAAAATACTATATCAATCTAGACTATAGACTATGATGCAGTGTATAATATATGGTACAAGTTATTATTTTTTATCAAATATGCAAGTTATGAGATCTACTTAATCAAATTTCATTTTACTTCACTATCAATTACCTTACATAATTACTTCAAATTTATGAGTTATCGCCAATCAGATGTATGCTACAATTTTCTAATTTTATGTGTGAATGTGTGTGTGTGTGTGTGTGAGAGAGAGAGAGAGAGAGAGAGAGAGAGAGAGCGCCCGCACGCGTACCTGCATGTATATGCTTATATATTATCATGTTTTACTACAATAATAGGCTAAGTGCAATAAATGAACCAATTGTTCCAGACAATACATCTCCTGTCGATGATTGTAGTCAAGAAACGTCCATTTATAACTTAAAACAAATCACGGAACTCACAAAATTCGGAGCTTAAAAAGGTATGTGACTTCTACTTTATTGCAGCATCATTTAAATAGTTGTTAGACTCCAAAAAACTCCATTGTTAAATCTTTTAAAACCTTTATGCGGATGGAGGTGATTTCTCATGTATCAGTATGTAGTGTTGAAGTCCAATCTAAGTGGTGGTTCTACATCTATGACTCATGTCCAAGGAAACTTTCTGTAACCGATGATAATTACAAATGTGAATGTGGAAAATAGGCGCATACCCGGACAAGAGGTATCATGATCGATGAATCAATGTTTCTAGCACATCATATCTTCGTTACAATAATTACATATAATATTTACAGGTTTAAGGTGTCGATCTAAATTACCGATCCAATTGAAACGATTCAAGTTTTTCTATTTACAGGTTTTTCTATTTACAATTGAAAAGGCTAACATCAACAAATGTAAATAGCCTCATTGGTCAAAATATAAACGTAATGATTAACAATATATATATATATATATATATGAATAAATATAAAGTCCTAAAAATATCTCATGCTAATTGTTGTGACCAAAATCTTGCATGGGTTAGATTTAGGCCCACTAGAGGATTAGGGTCCAGACCCATGTGGAAAATAAGTGTTCTATCAGGCTTCCAAAGGCCCATGGCAGCCCTAGGGGTTACCATGTACATGGCAGCAAGGAAATACGTGGCTTAGGGTCCCAAGGGCATCCCCTTGAAAGTAACTTGTAACCACAACCATTCATCCAATAGGGCTTCTAGAGTAGCTTCCATGATGGGGTTACCGGAGGGGGTGCCGGAGCCAGGCTACCGGGTGGTACCCCCAGCTTCCGCCGGAAGCCTGATTAGGCTGCCAGTTCAGATAAGGCACGCCTCCTACTTTTTAGGAACACGTCTATATCAACTAAAAACACTCATAAAAAGATATACATTCAGTTATTTGAGGATATATGTCATATATACTTGATAAATGATACAAAATCATGATAAATACAAAGGATAATCATCCTACAATTACCATAACAACTTGGTAACCTGAAAATATACATCTTACACGATCATTATCAGAAATAACAGTCATTAATCCCACTGGAGAGAGGATAACTCATCATAAACAAACGATCATATCATTTCAAGAACTACATACGGGCTTGATCCACTATAAATAGTGGTATGTAGGCAGTTTACGGGATCTCTTAGACACTTTGACACCTTCAGTAAATATAGAGCATGTATACTCTTGTGTGACACATCATTACTAGGGTTCTTGGCTGACCAACGCATCATCATTGCACGGTCCTTGAGCTCTAATCCCGTAGATTCAGTCCGATCCTTCCGAGGAACCACATCTCGTGTTATTCGGGAACCCCTAGTTGTGAGCCTTTCTGGGCGGCTAGCTATTGATCTCCAACCACGAGCCTTCATGGGTGGTTGGACGATTCCGTGTTTATTGGCGTTATTCCAGCACGAGGCCTCCTATTTTGTTGTGACAAATTCCTCCCACAACACTTATCAAATTATATCATTTAAAAATTTAACTTACAAAATTCATATCATAAAAAATTCATTCAAATTATTGAAAAAATCATATTATTTTAAAGAAAATCCGTGTATCGCACGGGTTTTAAGCTAGTACTCTAAAATTCTTTTTTGCCATTTTAAATAATTGATATGAATACCAGATTATTTAATCATATTATTTTAAAGAAAATCCGTGTAAATATTTTTTCCCTAGATCCAGCTTTTTTAATCTATTTATTTTATGATTTAATGGTTCTTATTTATTTTGTCGTACTGAATACCAGATTACCGACTATCAAAATTTGGAACAAAATCACTCTTACACTTATTATTAAAACTGTATTTTGTTAATATTACTATCTTCAAATAATAAAAGGGTATAATCAAAACGAAATATAAGAAGATTTTATAAATGGAATAAAATTTGCAACGTAAAAATCTTCAATTTCTTCCTCTTTTTTCTGCGTAGTTTTAATTGAAAAGTAATTTTTAAACCATCACTAAATTAAAGATTATTTTGTTAATTTCATGTGGGCTATAAAATCATCAAAATCAAATTTTAAGAATTCAAGATATAACACAAATATTAAATTGAACGTGTAAAATCTTGTATATATCAATTTTTTTAACAAAAAATTGATATGAAAAATAATAATATAAATATATTAAAAAATTAATATAATTATAGATATTAAAAAATGAACCGTGCGTTGCACGGTTATAAACTAGTATAACTAAAATCCACCACTTACAATTTTTTCGTAAACCAATAAACATTAAAGTCCACACTTTTACACCAAATTAAATAAAAGTCTAAAATAAATAACTATTTAGCGAAAAAAAAAGTCTAAAATAACCGAAAAATGGGTCTGGATTCTCTGTGTGTCCCCTTGCTTTTTTTAATATAAAATGAGTGCCCCTGCGGGGCCCATTTTAAATAAAAATATTTTTTATTTAAAATGAGCCCGCAGGTATACACATTTTGTATTAAAAAGAAAAGGAGATACGGAGGAAGGGGACAGAGGATCCCAGCTCCCGAAAAATAACTAAGAACTCTTCACAAACAACTAAACATCATTTAAATGTAAATATAAATTAGGAGCAAACAAGGTAACAAAAAATAATCAAAATCAATTTCGATTATTATCAACTTTTACCTATGTCATGAACTAATTTTAAATTTCACTCTAATCGATTTATTTATGTCAGAAAATTCTCGTCTTTCATTCATCCATGTAATTAAATTACTCGAAGCAATTCATAAATTAGTATGTAGATCATTATTGTAGAGAGAGGACCTCCTTATATATAGAATATGAGAGAATCAATTTAAATCATTTATTTCTTACGGCCCCACCAGGGCATCTTCACAAAAAAATCTTAAAATTCTACCATCTATCTATTTATAAAAAAAAAATTACAAAAAAAAAATTAAAAAAAATTATTTTTTTTAAAAAAAATGATGACAAGGCAGTAGTTTTTTTAATTTTTTTAAATTTTTTTTTTCGATAAATGGATAGAGGATAGAATTATAAAATTATTTTGTAAAAGGGCCCCGCCAGGGGCCTTATATAAAGGACAATTTAAATGCATTTTAAGTGATTCTCTCATATTCGATCTCTATATAACAAATTTTCTTTAGAAGGGAACTCTTAGTATGTATATGTACATATATGTACACATGAATTAGTAATGGAAAAATTTGAATTACTTTAATTGTTTTTGTAAGTGAAAGAACAAATAGTTAACTGAGAAAAGAAGAAAGAAGGGACATAGAAAAGATTGAGGAGAATAACTAATAAAAAATGGAAAAAAGAATGAAGTAAGGAAAAATGTAAATATTTTTGAAATATTTACAAAATTATCTAAAATTTTGAAATTATTTACAAAAATACCGTTTTTTGATTGCAAAAGTTGTACTCGTATAACTTTAATAATTCTTTCAATCAAAACAACAGAAATTATTTATCATTGCAAATTTTACACTCAACCCAATTCAAAAAGGAATATTGTTATTACATGACCAAGTTTTTAAGGGGTATTATCCATCTGCCAAGTTCCACAGAAGACTTTGTTGGCTCCGTAACTTCACCAAGGATGGGGAAACTGGTCTCACTAAAATCAGGAGCAGCAGCAGCCTCTACTGGTTTGACCTTGACAGTTTTATCCTCATGTGGTAATGGATTATCTTGGTTACGCTTGGAGTATCCTGCTTTGTAATTATTACCATTATTCGTGTTTTTTCGAGAATCTTGGGTACCCCTTCCTCTGGCTGGACCATTCTTAGATTTCTGCTTTGTCGGAAAATAGTCCTGAAGGGTTGCTGCTTCCCTCGGAGATTTCTCTTTAGCGGCAATCTTCTTCTGTTGAGCGACAATCTTTTTGTGCTCCTCGTTAATCTTCTTTACCTCAGCAGTCTTGACAGCTACAATGGTGGAAGCCTCTTGGTCTTCCTCACCGCCCAGGAGAGCGAATGCATTAGCCAAACTACCCATGATTGATACTTTTCTGTTATGAACTACTTAATGGCACAATGTTATGTATTTATAGGCGTGTGGCCTGTTCATCGACCGGCTCAAAAGCCCTATAAGAGAATCCTAAACCTGTTCTAAAAAGAAACCGACTCCTTACTTGGCATCCAAACAAAGCTGTACATAATGTTTGGCGTTAATCGGCTAATATAAATTTTGTTAATAAAAAAAATCCCTTTTTTGTTTATGTTGTACCAAATTTGCTTAGTACCTTCACCCCTAAAAATTAAAATCTTATCTTCACTGCAAAATTTATTTTTGCTTTATTAATATTTTATAATATATTTTTTATTGTGATTTTTTTTGTCAAAAGTATTTTTTATAACATTTTTAATTATTTTTTATCTTTAATGATAATAAATTAATAATATGCATGTATTTTGTACTTATATATATATATTAAAATTATTACGAAAAATATATTAATTTATAATAATAAATGATTAAGTTGATAATGAATATTTTATTAGTTTTATTCATTATTAATTTACTTTAAATTTTATTGTTGATGAAATTTAATATTTTTGTAACTTTTAAATTATTAAATTATTATAGTATTTTTTGTGGTTATTATATTTAGATTCTCTATAAATTATTTTATTTTGGATTTTCGAATTGTTTTTTAATTTATTTACAATTTTAGTACCACTTTTCTTAGTATAAATTTTAAAAACATGTTTTCTGTAAAATCTAAAAGTAAATTTTTTTTATGTTTCTTTTAAAAAAAAATTAGGTTTCTTAGAACTCTTTTATATGGTAAGATTTTTTTTAAATTATATTTTAAATTTTAGTCTAAAATATCTTTGTTTTAATTTCAGTTAAAAATACTTTTCTCAACTTTAATTTTTTCTGTTTTATCGTATATTATTTTAGTATATCCTCTTTTGATTGCTTGTTTTTTAATTTAAAAATAACATTAATTAATTAATTACTTAGTAGCATAGTTTTAGCTGGTCTTTTAAACCAATGTTCTGGCCCAGCTGGTTCTCTAGCCCATTTCTAATTTCTAATGAATTTACTTTTTTAGCCCTGACAACCAGACGACCACGTAAACCCCCTTACGCTAATTATATATAGGATATAATAAAAAAAATCCCTTTTTTGTTTATGTTGTACCAAATTTGCTTAGTACCTTCACCCCTAAAAATTAAAATCTTATCTTCACTGCAAAATTTATTTTTGCTATTTTTCAAAAAAAAAATAGTAAAGTCAAAGTTATGTTCTAATATAATTCTTTTATTTACAAATTTTTTTTTATAATTTAAAATCAAAAATGAATATGATTTCATAACTAAAATTATGTTTCCTCTACGATATTATGTTATTTTTTAAAAAAGAATAAAAAAAAGTGCTTACATACACTTCTATATACAATTTAAGGATAATTGTTAGTAATTGCATAAGTTATAGTACAAAGCATATTTGCGGTAAAACGAGTTCTTGTTAATTTTATAAATATCAAATTCTAACATCATGTTAATGAAATTTGGACTCTAAATATTTAATAATTAATTATATAGATCATTGTTCTACTGAGAACCATCTTATATGGAGAATTGTAGAAAACCACTAATTGTTGATTATGAAGTAGAATTAAATTTCTAATTTTTTTTGATTCTATACAAAAAAAGACCAGTTTTTTTTGTTCTATAAAAAAATACCAATTTTTTGATTCTGTTGTAGAACCAAATGCTGACATGGCACTGTTGACGTCATCTGTCACGTCATCACTGCTGACGTGGTAGTGTCACATCATCATTAATGATGACGTCACTACCACGTGACATGACCACGTCAGCAGTATGCCGTGGTACTGTCACGCGGCACTGCCACGTCAATAGTGATGACGTGGCAGTGGTGACTTGTTCTATGAAGAACCATCTTATATGGAGAACCGTAGAGAACCACTAATTTTTTATTCTGAAGTAGAATTAAAGTTCTAATTTTTTGGTTCAATAAAAAAACCAATTTTTTGATACTGTTGTAAAACCAAATGCTGACGTGACACTGATGCTAACGCGGCGTTATTGACGTCATCTATCACGTCATCACTTCTGACGTGGCAGTGCCACGTCAACAATGCTATGTGTTAGTGCCACGTCATTGGTGAAAAATAATAAGTAAAATTAATTATTACTTATTATAATAAGTAAAATGGGGCATATTTTGTAGTTTTATTAATCCCATTTTTTATTATTCCTTATTTTTTGTTATTCCTTTCATTTACAATTGTTAGATCAGCAACTCAAACCGTTGTTAAATATAGAGGTTGAAGATTCGATCCCCGTCTACAACATATTAATTTGGATTTAACTAGCATTTTACCCGTACTTCGTACACGGCATCTTATTTAATTTAAAATGATAATATCCAAAATTTAACAAACTTTATTGATTTCTTAAAACATCTTATTTAATTTAAATTGACAATACCAAAAATTTAACAAATTTGATTGATTTCTTAAAAAGATATTGTATGTAATTATATAAATAATCAATTCTTAGAAAGATATTATATACAATTACATAAGTATTTAATAAAATAATGATATGCTAAAATTTATTTAAAAAAGTAGCATACAATTCTATTTTAACTATGTTGAAAATTTATTTAATCCATCAAAATCTGCAATAAAAGTAAAAAATATTTTTACAAATATTGTTCTCTAATTGAAAATAATAATAAATTGTCTTCATTATTCATATGCGGAAATGATAATCCATTCACCCCCAATGGCTCCAAAACATTAAATGGCTCCAAAACATTAAACCTCATATAATATCGAGAACATATTCTATTAACTATGAGACCTCATAGTTAATATAATATGTAAATGTTGGAGAACAATGAGACCACATTTCAAGCAGTTTTTAATTTTTTTTGTTAATTTTTTTTTTATGAATGGATAGAGGGTAGAATTATAAGAATTTTGTTTGAAGATGCCCCTAGCGGGGCCCTTTAAAATAGCTTGAAATGTAGCGATTATGTGTGTTCTCACTGTTCTCATTTTAATTTTTTTTTTTGTTAATTTTTTTTTTATGAATGGATAGAGGGTAGAATTATAAGACTTTTTTTGTGAAGATGCCCCTAGCGGGGCCCTTTAAAATAGCTTGAAATGTAGTGAATATGTGTGTTCTCACTGTTCTCATTCTCACCAGAGCGTGACCATTAAACTGTATTAATAAATTCATGTATGAAAATATAGTGTATATATATTATTAATATAGATTCTTTTATAAAAAATAAGTAAATTATATTAAATAAGCAAGCCAAAATATCAAATAAATATTCTAGTAGATTTATAGTTTATGTTCAAATTAAGATCTTTCACCATGGCTTTCGCTTTCTGAAATTGTTGAATTTTTATTTTATTGACTTTATTATATTAAAAGTATGTTCTTATTGAAACGAATATAATAATTTGAATTTGAATATATTTTTAAACTACTTATTTTGATGGGTTGTTAATTTTTTTTTGATCAACTTAGAGGGGTGACCAAAAATAAAATTAATGGAAATACATAAATCCATTACCCACGTTATGATAAACAATACCTATAAAATGGAAGTTGCTTATGTGGTTCAGGCTTGTTAATTACTTCAATACTTCATTAGCTTGATCATCATGTGGACCATCTTTCTTTTTATCACTTAAGTTGTTGCTATGTAGTCTATCTGTAACTAAACATCGTTCTCTGCTTGTAATCTATATTTATAAATGCAAACTTCTTCTTGTATTGTATTTTGTTTTCAATATTTAAAATTATGTAGCTTGAGGAGAAGAGAAAGGCTGGAGGTGCAATCGTAGTACTACAACATTACTGAAAATAAGTACAATATCATAATAGAATTTTTTGTTCCAATCTAAATTGGATCGCTCCAAATGCTGTGTAATGACAAAAAGGGGCATTAAAGAAATAAAGAAGATTAAAAAAATGAAGGATAATACTGTTTACCAAAAACACATGTCTCCGCAAAAAGCTCACTTATTCACTTTTATCTTCAAATTATGTATGATTACAAATTATAACAATCACATTTTCCACTACCTATTCTCTCTCAAAAAGCCAACTAAACTAAAAAAAAAAAGGAAAAGTTAGTGCTTTTATATTTTAACATGGAGCTCAAGTGAAAGTGCTAAATATGAGATCATATATGAAGTGAAATTGAACGCGAGTAAAGAAGATATTTAGAGCATAAATAAGAGCAATGTTGCCTGACCCAGAGGGTGAGGCTTGTGACGTGGGTCTGAGTTTCTAAGTATGTTATTCCATAGTCCATTCGGAGACATCCGATAAAAAGTATGCTATTCCATAAGACCTTCTGGTACGTAGCATGTCTACCTCATGAACTTTAAGTTGAACAAATCCATAAAGAACATAAACTTGCTTTTAAACAAAATAATGTCTATAAGTATCAAATTGAGTCCCAAGATTATTTACAAATAACATGGTCTGTACTGTGTCAATGTTATTAATTGGTAATCTTTCCAACTACCTTTGTTATTATGACATGTAAAATCGAAAATTGAAAGGCCAAGCAAATATTTTAAAGGTACCTTTCTAGTGTCATGTATATTATTATAACATCGGGTAATTCATTAAAACTTTAATTCTTAAATTCCAAACCAAAATCAAAACCAAACTAATATTATCTTGTCTAATTTTTAATACTGTGAAATCAATAAAAACTTAACTCTTATGGCCAAACTAAAAACCGGAACCAAGCATATATGACTCGTACGGAGGTCTAGTACACATACCTTAACCTTACTTCAGGGGGTTGAGATGTTAATTTGGTGAAAAACCCAGCTTCCAAATCTGAAAAGTGCAAACATGCCTCAAAATCCAGCAGTGTGAAGATTTGAGCGGCTTGGACTTGAAGGTGAAAAATGATAGAGATAGATTTGAGTAATGACAAAAAGGAGAATCAAAGAAATAAAGAAGATAAAAAAATAAAGGATAATAGTAGAGGTTTAGATTTGGGTCGATCCAATTGGGTTACTCCAAATGTTGTGTAATGGCAAAAAATAGTATATGTTTAAATTTGGGTCGATCCAATCTAAATTGGGTCGCTCCAAATGATGTGTAATGGAAAAAAAGAGGCATCAAAGAAATAAAGAAGATTAAGAAAATGAAGGATAATAGTATCGTTGACGGAATTCGAACCTTGAAATTTTAGTAAATAAATTTAATCATGTAACATAATTAATCATTAGATTTAACAGTTCTAATTTTAACTAAAAATCTAACGGATATTATTCGTTGTATACGAATTTTTATTATATTTTGTTAGTGGTTAGAAGATATGATGTCATATTTTTGGGTATGCAATTAGTAAATAAATTTAATCATGTAATATATTTAATCATTAGATCTAACAATTATAATTTCTAACTAAAAATCTAAAGGATATTATTCGTTGTATACGAATTTTTATTATATTTTGTTAGTGGTTAGAAGATATGATGTCATATTTTTGGGTATGTATTAATTATTGCAATATTATGTTTTAAATTAAAAGTCAACGTATTTTAATTAGAGAGAAAAAATTATTGATTGGAAGATATGATATTTTAGGTATTTATAAAAGGTAATATCATCAATTATGAGTAAACATCTTTTAATTGAAAAGGCAATCAGCTAATTATCATTAATTATATTATTAATAAAAAAAAGAAGGATAATAGTAGAGGTTTAGATTTGGGTTGATCCAATTGGGTCGCTCCAAATGCTGATTAGAGAGAAAAAAAAATTATTGATTGGAAGATATGATATTTTAGGTATTTATAAAAGGTAATATCATATCAATTATAAATAAACATCTTTTAACTAAAAAAGACAATCGTCTAATTATCATTAATTATATTATTAATAAAAAAATGAAGGATAATAGTGGAGGTTTAGATCCCCTCGTTTCTCCTTTATATAAGTATATAATAGTTCTAATTTTTAAATAAAAATCTAACAGATATTATCCGTTGTATACGAATTTTTATTATACTTTGTTAGTGATATTTAATTTCCACTATTAGTAAAATTTAAAATGCAATTGAGTTGTATATTTAGTTTTCTCGATTAGTAAAAATTTAAAATGCAATTTAGAGAAATTGATTATTTTAATATGTTTTACTTGAAAACAGAAATTGATTAGTTATTAGGAGAAATTTTATTTATAATTAAGTAAGGGTAATTAAGTAAAAACAATAGGTACCGACCGACCAACCAACCAACCGACCGGCGCCATATAATTGGAAAAATATAGATTTTAGCTAAAGGAAATAGAAAAGGTAACATTTTTTTAAAGAAAATTGATTATTTTAATATGTTTTACTTGAAAAAAAATTGATTAGTTATTGGGAAATTGTTTATTTATAATTAAGTAAGGGCGTTATTTAATTGGAAAAAGAGAGATTTTAGCTAAAGAAAATAGAAAAGGTAACGTATTTTAGAAGGAAATTGATTATCTTAATATGTTTTACTTGAAAATAGAAATTGATTAGTTACTAGGAGAAATTTTATCTATAGTTAAGTAAGGGTAATTAAGTAAAAATAATAGGTACCGACCGACCGACCAACCAACCAACCGACCGACCAAACTAAATTAAATTGCTCATAGTTTTTAGAAAATGAGAAATTAATGTTGCCCTTGAAATTTCTAGAAAAAAAGGGAATTTAATTAGAAAAAATATAAAATATGATACGTTTTAGTTGAAAAGGTAATCAGTTAATTATTAGTACTATAATATTATTATTTTATTTTTATTAAATAGAATCGTCCGTGATATAATTGAAAAACAGAGATTTTCGTAAGAGAAAGGCCGACCGACCGACCAAACTTTTAATGTTTCGCCTTTTATAATATAGTATAAATTTTTAGTGGTTAGAAGATATGATGCCATATTTTTGGGTATGTATTAATTATTGCAATATGTGTTTTAAATTAAAAGTCAACGTGTTTTAATTAGAGAGAAGAAATTATTGATTGAAAGATATGATATTTTAGGTATTTATAAAAATTTGAACCTTGAAATTTTAGTAAATAAATTTAATCATGTAATATATTTAATCATTAGATCTAACAATTCTAATTTTTAACTAAAAATCTAACTGATATTATTCGTTGTATACAAATTTTTATTATATTTTGTTAGTGGTTAGAAGTTATGATGTCATATTTTTGGGTATGTATTTAATGCATTTAGTAAATAAATTTAATCATGTAATATATTTAATCATTAGATCTAACCGTTCTAATTTTTAACTAAAAATCAAACGGATATTATTCGTTGTATACGAATTTTTATTATATTTTATTAGTGGTTAGAAGATATGATGTCATATTTTTGGGTATGTATATAGTAAATAAATTTAATCATGTAATATATTTAATCATTAGATCTAACAATTCTAATTTTTAACTAAAATCTAACGGATATTATTCGTTGTATACGAATTTTTATTATATTTTGTTAGTGGGTAGAAGATATGATGTCATATTTTTTTGTTTGTATTAATTATTACAATATTATGTTTTAAATTAAAAGTCAGCGTGTTTTAATTAGAGAGAGAAAAATTATTGATTGGAAGATATGATATTTTAGGTATTTATAAAAGGTAATATCATCAATTATAAGTAAACATCTTTTAATTGAAAAAGGAAATCAGCTAATTACCATTAATTATATTATTAATAAAAAATGAAGAATAATAGTAGAGTTTTAGATTTGGGTTGATCCAATTGGATCGCTCCAAATGCTGATTAGAGAGAAAAAAATTATTAATTGGAAGATATGATATTTTAGGTATTTATAAAAGGTACTTTTAATTGAAAAAGGCAATCGGCTAATTATCATTAATTATATTATTATTAAAAAAATGAAGGATAATAATAGAGATTTAGATTTGGGTCAATTCAATTGGGTCGATCCAAATGTTGTGTAATGATAAAAAATAGTATAGATTTAGATTTGGGTCGATCCAATCTAAATTGGGTCGCTCCAAATGCTATGTAATGACAAAAAGGGACATCAAAGAAATAAAGAAGATTAAAAAAATAAAGGACAAAAGCAGTAATTTTTCTGTGTAATGACAAAAAAGGACATCAAAGAAATAATGAAGATTAAAAAAATGAAGGATAAAAACAGTAATTTTCAAAATGCAATACTAGCAGACATTAAGAATATATATTGATTGATACTAAAATTTTATTATATAAAATAGTCTAGGTTTGATTCCTTCCAAAAATATATTAAAAGTAATATTTATGATATTATATCAATAAATTTTAAAAAATAAAGTCTTAGAACAACTCCAACCCAACACTAAATCACTATAATAGTGATGGATATAGTGTCAAAGCTACTCCAATGCAACACTAAAATAGTGACTCATGATCACCAAATGAGTCAAAGCTACTCCAATGCAACTCTAAAATAGTGACTCATGATCACCAAATGAGTTTTGGGTCACCAAATTTGGTGACAAAAGTACATTTGGTGATCCTTGGTCACCAAATTTGGTGACTTTCAAAATTCCAACAATGCCCTATATTTGTTAACAAAACAATTTTTTTCCATCTATGTCCTACTATACTTACTATTTGTTCTTGTAATTTTTAACTTTAAAGTTTTATCAATTGAAAATTGTTTTCTTCTTAGCTCTTGTTAATTCTAAAAAAAATTACTTTAATCTTTCACACAAAACATTGAAAAAAAATTCTTAATCATGAATTATAAATAACACACCAAATTTAATTATAAAAATAACATCATAATGATAAATATAATTTAAACAAAGTTAAAATATAATTGCTATTAATAATGTAAAAATTGAACAATGTTAGAATATTCTATTTTATTGGTGAAAGATTCTTTTTAGGGTCATGTATAATGATCATGGGTTGGAGTACATTTTGTGAATGGTGTAATTTTATCACCAAAATATTTTGGTGTCTTGGGTTGAAGATGGTCCTAGTACTATTAAATAAAGTGAAGTTAAAACGTGGTAATAAGAAAATGTCGGTAGCTGTTGGCTTCTACTATGGATGACTTTGTGAATCGTGATTCAGAAGAGCACGAATAAACAACAACCCCCCCCCCCAACTCTCTTTTTCTCAACCCACTCCCCCCCCCCACCCCCCCCCCTCCTCTCTTTTCTCAAACTCAACATCTGCCACTACGTTTTTATCACTAGCACTTCACATTGCAAATCCAATATACACTACTGAGATTCATACACCACCAATGGCGGATCTCAGTCACCGGACGGAGATCTCCTTCGCCGGAACCTTCTTTTGCAGTGCCTTCGCCGCTTGCTTCGCCAATTTGTTAGTAGTATTTTTGTGTGTTCGTTCTCAGGGAAGGACTAAATTTAATACAAAGTTCAGGTTTCTTATCTCTTTTCGTCTAGAAGTGTGTGAGAAGAATTTTTGGGTTTGTGTATTAACTAAATTAACCAAGAACTAATTATAAGCACTAAGAATTGATTTTAAACTGAGATTCAAATATATGGGAAAACAATCTAAGAACTGGGGTTCTTCACTTGGTTTCAATGCACATTCAATATCTATGTGATGTCTACGTTCTTACTCTGCTGAAAACAATTCTTCTAAGGTTATAATGTTCTCTTCCAAGATACAATATAATGTCTACAACTATACCCTAATTGTCACTTCCGTGATACAATCAAAGACAATCATAAACTATTAAGCTCCAAGAATTATAAGTCTCACAACTCTCCTATTAATCTTCCAATCAAATATTCGAGTTATGTCTGTTAAATCATGTACTAAAATTGCAATTCCTCTTCCAAGTTATTGCAATCCCTAGAAAACAATCAAAAGTTAGCTACTCTTCTAATTGTGTTAAGCCCTCAATAACAGATCAGCAAAGCAAGAAAATCACAGATAATTAAACACACATGAATACCAAGGAATACTACCCAATCCTCAGATTAAAGATTTAGTTACACATAATTAAAGAAGAAAACAAAATAATAATGATAATGAATGAAAACATAATATTGAAGAAAGAATTGAAGATCGAAAGTACCTTGATACGATTACAAGCTATGAATTGTTATGATTTACAATGGTAGGATGTGTTTATATAGGCTCTACAAATCTTGCCCAGCAAGATATTGCCTTCTATTACAATTAGGATTTAAAGAAGGTACCCAAAACTGCCCAGAATACAATTAGAATTAGAAAAAGGGCAAAACAGTAAATTTCAAGCCTTCTTTAATAAGAACACGCGCGCGACTTTAATCAGCACGTTTCTTGCACTTGTTTCCTATCCCAGGTTGTAGAAAATCTCTCAAGCTTCGCGTGGGCAGTAAGATCGCTGAAAACGGACTTCTAGAACTCCAGATATGGCCAAAACAGTATAAGCTGCGCAGCCTTCCCGGAAAATCCGAATTTTAATCAATTAAATCTCCAAAAACGACAAAAGCTTAGATATTCTTGGAAACCTGCACAACTACACAAAACACATCAAAACTACACAAACTTGAATCCAAAACAATCAATTTAAGCCGATATAGAATGTTCCAAGTGGATATAAAATTCACTTATCATGATCCACTATAAATAGTGGTATGTAGGCAGTTTACGGGATCTCTTAGACACTTTGACACCTTCAGTAAATATAGAGCATGTATACTCTTGTGTGACACATCATTACTAGGGTTCTTGGCTGACCAACGCATCATCATTGCACGGTCCTTGAGCTCTAATCCCGTAGATTCAGTCCGATCCTTCCGAGGAACCACATATCGTGTTCTTCGGGAACCCCTAGTTGTGAGTCTTTCTGGGCGGCTAGCTATTGATCTCCAACCACGAGCCTTCATGGGTGGTTGGACGATTCCGTGTTTATTGGCATTATTCCAGCACGAGGCCTCCTATTTTGTTGTGACAAATTCCTCCCACAACACTTATCAAATTATATCATTTAAAAATTTAACTTACAAAATTCATATCATAAAAAATTCATTCAAATTATTGAAAAAATCATATTATTTTAAAGAAAATCCGTGTATCGCACGGGTTTTAAGCTAGTACTCTAAAATTCTCTTTTGCCATTTTAAATAATTGATATGAATACCAGATTATTTAATCATATTATTTTAAAGAAAATCCGTGTAAATATTTTTTCCCTAGATCCAGCTTTTTTAATCTATTTATTTTATGATTTAATGGTTCTTATTTATTTTATCGTACTGAATACCAGATTACCGACTATCAAAATTTGGAACAAAATCACTCTTACACTTATTATTAAAAATGTATTTTGTTAATATTACTATCTTCAAATAATAAAAGGGTATAATCAAAACGAAATATAAGAAGATTTTATAAATGGAATAAAATTTGCAACGTAAAAATCTTCAATTTCTTCCTCTTTTTTCTGCGTAGTTTTAATTGAAAAGTAATTTTTAAACCATCACTAAATTAAAGATTATTTTGTTAATTTCATGTGGGCTATAAAATCATCAAAATCAAATTTTAAGAATTCAAGATATAACACAAATATTAAATTGAACGTGTAAAATCTTGTATATATCAATTTTTTTAACAAAAAATTGATATGTAAAATAATAATATAAATATATTAAAAAATTAATATAATTATAGATATTAAAAAATGAACCGTGCGTTGCACGGTTATAAACTAGTATAACTAAAATCCACCACTTACAATTTTTTCGTAAACCAATAAACATTAAAGTCCACACTTTTACACCAAATTAAATAAAAGTCTAAAATAAATAACTATTTAGCGAAAAAAAAAGTCTAAAATAACCGAAAAATGGGTCTGGATTCTCTGTGTGTCCCCTTGCTTTTTTTAATATAAAATGAGTGCCCCTGCGGGGCCCATTTTAAATAAAAATATTTTTTATTTAAAATGAGCCCGCAGGTATACACATTTTGTATTAAAAAGAAAAGGGGATACGGAGGAAGGGGACAGAGGATCCCAGCTCCCGAAAAATAACTAAGAACTCTTCACAAACAACTAAACATCATTTAAATGTAAATATAAATTAGGAGCAAACAAGGTAACAAAAAATAATCAAAATCAATTTCGATTATTATCAACTTTTACCTATGTCATGAACTAATTTTAAATTTCACTCTAATCGATTTATTTATGTCAGAAAATTCTCGTCTTTCATTCATCCATGTAATTAAATTACTCGAAGCAATTCATAAATTAGTATGTAGACCATTATTGTAGAGAGAGGACCTCCTTATATATAGAATATGAGAGAATCAATTTAAATCATTTATTTCTTACGGCCCCACCAGGGCATCTTCACAAGAAAATCTTATAATTCTACCATCTATCTATTTATAAAAAAAAATTACAAAAAAAAAATTAAAAAAAAATATTTTTTTAAAAAAAAATGATGACAAGGCAGTAGTTTTTTTAATTTTTTTAAATTTTTTTTTCGATAAATGGATAGAGGATAGAATTATAAAATTATTTTGTAAAAGGGCCCCGCCAGGGGCCTTATATAAAGGACAATTTAAATGCATTTTAAGTGATTCTCTCATATTCTCTATATAACAAATTTTCTTTAGAAGGGAACTCTTAGTATGTATATGTACATATATGTACACATGAATTAGTAATGGAAAAATTTGAATTACTTTAATTGTTTTTGTAAGTGAAAGAACAAATAGTTAACTGAGAAAAGAAGAAAGAAGGGACATAGAAAAGATTGAGGAGAATAACTAATAAAAAATGGAAAAAAGAATGAAGTAAGGAAAAATGTAAATATTTTTGAAATATTTACAAAATTATCTAAAATTTTGAAATTATTTACAAAAATACCGTTTTTTGATTGCAAAAGTTGTAGTCGTATAACTTTAATAATTCTTTCAATCAAAACAACAGAAATTATTTATCATTGCAAATTTTACACTCAACCCAATTCAAAAGGAATATTGTTCTTACATGACCAAGTTTTTAAGGGGTATTATCCATCTGCCAAGTTCCACAGAAGACTATGTTGGCTCCGTAACTTCACCAAGGATGGGGAAACTGGTCTCACTAAAATCAGGAGCAGCAGCAGCCTCTACTGGTTTGACCTTGACAGTTTTATCCTCATGTGGTAATGGATTATCTTGGTTACGCTTGGAGTATCCTGCTTTGTAATTATTACCATTATTCGTGTTTTTTCGAGAATCTTGGGTACCCCTTCCTCTGGCTGGACCATTCTTAGATTTCTGCTTTGTCGGAAAATAGTCCTGAAGGGTTGCTGCTTCCCTCGGAGATTTCTCTTTAGCGGCAATCTTCTTCTGTTGAGCGACAATCTTTTTGTGCTCCTCGTTAATCTTCTTTACCTCAGCAGTCTTGACAGCTACAATGGTGGAAGCCTCTTGGTCTTCCTCACCGCCCAGGAGAGCGAATGCATTAGCCAAACTACCCATGATTGATACTTTTCTGTTATGAACTACTTAATGGCACAATGTTATGTATTTATAGGCGTGTGGCCTGTTCATCGACCGGCTCAAAAGCCCTATAAGAGAATCCTAAACCTGTTCTAAAAAGAAACCGACTCCTTACTTGGCATCCAAACAAAGCTGTACATAATGTTTGGTTAATCGGCTAATATAAATTTTGTTAATAAAAAAAATCCCTTTTTTGTTTATGTTGTACCAAATTTGCTTAGTACCTTCACCCCTAAAAATTAAAATCTTATCTTCACTGCAAAATTTATTTTTGCTATTTTTCAGAAAAAAAATAGTAAAGTAAAAGTTATGTTCTAATATAATTCTTTTATTTACAAGTTTTTTTTATTATAATTTAAAATCAAAAATGAATATGATTTCATAACTAAACTTATGTTTCCTTTACGATATTATGTTATTTTTTAAAAAAAATAAAAAAAAGTGCTTACATACACTTCTATATACAATTTAAGCATAATTGTTAATTGCATAAGTTATAGTACAAAGCATATTTGCGGTAAAACGAGTTCTTGTTAATTTTATAAATATCAAATTCTAACATCATGTTAATGAAGTTTGGACTCTAAATATTTAATAATTAATTATATAGATCATTGTTCTACTAAGAACCATCTTATATGGAGAATCGTAGAAAACCACTAATTGTTGATTATGAAATAGAATCAAATTTCTAATCCTTTGATTCTATACAAAAAAAGACCATTTTTTTTTGTTCTATAAAAAAATACCAATTTTTTAATTCTGTTGTAGAACCAAATGCTGACATGGCGCTGTTGACGTCATCTGCCACGTCATCACTGCTGACGTGGTAGTGTCATCAATGATGACGTCACTACCACGTGACATGACCACGTCAGCAGTGATACCGTGGGACTGCCACGCGGCACTGCCACGTCAACACGGCACTGCCACGTCAACAGTGATGACGTGGCAGTGGTGACTTGTTCAATGAAGAACCATCTTATATGGAGAATCGTAGAGAATCACTAATTTTTTATGCTAAAGTAGAATTAAAGTTCTAATTTTTTGGTTCTGTTGTAAAACCAAATGCTGACGTGACACTGATGCTAACGTGGCGTTGTTGACGTCATCTATCACGTCATCACTTCTGACGTGGTAGTGCCACGTCAACAACAATGACATGTGTTAGTGTCACGTCATTGGTGAAAAATAATAAGTAAAATTAATTATTACTCCCTCCGTCCCGACCAATTCTTTACATGGCGGCTGGGCACGAAGGTCAAGGATAGTGGATGTAAAGTGAGTGTAATATTGTTAAAATAAATGAAGTAGTGAGTGTAATAGTGATTTTATTGTTAAAATAAGTGAAGTAGTGGGTGTAATAGTGATTTTATTGTTAAAATAAGTTAAGTAGTGGGTGAAATAGTGTAAAGTATTGTTAAAATAAGTGAAGTAGTGGGTGTAATAGTGTTAAAACTTACTATTTTGGGTAATGTAAAGAAATGGTGGGACGGCCCAAAAAGGAAATTGTAAAGAAATGGATGGGACAGAGGGAGTACTTATTATAATAAGTAAAATGGGACATATTTTGTAGTTTTATTAATCCCATTTTTTATTACTCCTTATTTTTTGTTATTCCTTTCATTTACAATTGTTAGATCAGCAACTCAAGCCGTTGTTAAATATAGAGGTTGAAGATTCGATCCCCGTCAACAACATATTAATTTGGATTTAATACTAAAATTTTGTTATATAAAATAGTCTAGATTTTATTCCTTCCAACAATATATTAAAAGTAATATTTATGATATTATATCAATAAATTTTTAAAAATAAAGTCCTAGTACTATTAAATAAAGTGAAGTTAAAACGTGATAATAAGAAAATGTCGGTAGCAGTTGGCTTCTACTGGGGATGACTTTGTGAATTGTGATTCAGAAGAGAACGAATAAACAACCCACCCCCCCCCCCCCCCCCCCCCCCAAACTCTCTTTTTCTTAACCCACTCCCCCCCCCCCCCCCTCTCTTTTCTCAAACTCAACATCTGCCACTACGTTTTTATCACTAGTACTTCACATTGCAAATCCAATATACACTACTGAGATTCATACACCACCAATGGCGGATCTCAGTCACCGGACGGAGATCTCCTTCGCCGGAACCTTCTTTTGCAGTGCCTTCGCCGCTTGCTTCGCTGAAGTAATTACTACTCTCTCTCTCCCTCTCTGACTACTCAATTGTTCTCTTTTAAGATCGCCTCATTTATTCCGATTAATTACAATTATACATTTTCTCAATCAAAATGTGTTAATTATGTGTGTGTGATGAGTGAAGACCAAGCTTCTATGAATTTCTGGAACTAAGCTTTGTATTGCGTAATTATAGCCAGTTGATTGAAATCAAGGAGGTTGTTAGCTAGTGTGTACTAGTACTCGAGACTTTGAGCTTCGTGATTTGTACTTGTCGACTGCATTTATTTAATCGAATATGTGGTTGTTATTCCTAATTCGTATGTTCAAAGTATGTGCTACATTGTTGAAGCCAAGTCACTTTTTCGTTACATATGACCTCACTAGTTACTACGTAATTTGATTCGTTTCTTGCTTTGCTTAAGCAGTTTTTCGAGATTTTGTTTTGAATCTAGCGTCAGACGGTTTGGTTTGGGAAAAATGCCGGCATGGATCTGTCACATATTATTATGATGCTTGTATGCGTCTGTCTTATGAAAAACGTAGAATTGGAAATGAGGTTATTGTTTGTGTATGCTTAAGAAATTAATTTTTACAAGCCTATGTGAGTTTTCAAATTGTTTAGAATAAGCTTAAGGCCTTCAACACGTTCAACGTTTGTCACTGTATAAGATTTTTATTTATTTTTTTGTATGAAATTAAAAGATAACAATCTTGTTGTTTTGCTCAGGTGTGTACCATTCCCCTGGACACTGCTAAAGTTAGGCTTCAGCTTCAGAAAAGAACAGTTTTGGGAGAAGGAACTGGTCCACCCAAGTACAAGGGAGTGTTCGATACAATTGCCACTATTGCCAGGGAAGAAGGCTTATTAGCTCTCTGGAAAGGCATCATTCCGGGATTACATCGACAGTTTATATATGGAGGGCTAAGGATTGGATTATATGAGCCTGTATGTACTTAACTGCTCAGATAGTTTGTTTGTATTACATTACACATTTCTGGTATTGAATGTTCACTATTAAACTACCTGTGATACAGGTCAAGGCGTTTTTAGGCAGTGATTATGTTGGAAATGTATCTCTGTTCCAGAAGATACTTGCTGCTCTGATTACTGGTAATTCAATTTGCTGACTATTGCTCTAATATAAGCAATCAACAAATTGTGTCCGATCTCAGTAATTTGCATCATTCACTATTTTCTTTTTATAAAAGATGGTAAATTTGTAACTTGTTTAAACTATCAAAAAAAAAAAAAATTGTAACTTGTTTACTCTATCTTTTTGAGTGGGCATTTCTTTTACTGTGCAGGTGCCATAGCAATTTCAGTGGCTAATCCAACCGATCTTGTGAAAGTTCGACTTCAATCAGAAGGTAAATTGCCTGCTGGTGTTGCTAAGCGTTATTCTAGTGCGCTGAGTGCTTATTACACCATAGTGCAACAGGTAAATCCATCACAAATTGGCAAATCAGATATACATGTATATATGTTAGAGTTTTACTATTTACAGCTAATCATAATAAAACCAGGAAGGACTTTCTGCTTTGTGGACCGGACTGGGTGCTAATATTGCACGAAATGCAACTGTAAATGCAGCGGAACTTGCGAGCTATGATCAAGTGAAGCAGGTAGCCAAGACGAGTTTACTGTCTGAAATAGTGTTAAAGTTGTCATACATAGATATACTTGCTACGCGTACACAGTTTTTGTGTCTGTCAATCTATTTTGAATTTTCTTATTTATGCAGATAGTTATGCAAATTCTAGGGTTCTCAGACAATATTTTCACACATCTACTAGCAGGCTTAGGAGCTGGGTTCTTTGCAGTTTGCATTGGATCTCCTCTTGACGTGGTATATTTATCTTCTGTTCTAACCTCCTTGGTTTTTTTTTAATTGTTTTTTTAGAATTAAATTGATGCTGAGCAATGAATATAATTATTATAAAATATTTTATAGAAATTTTAAGAAAGTGGAAATAGCAGATGGTCACGAAACACCAACTTTTTTCTCTTAATAATCTTTTCTATTTAGAGTCCTTTGCTACACATTGTGAACTTGTGTTAAGTTATGACACTGGTTAGTTCTGAACTGCAGATGTCAATTAATGTATGATTGTAGAACCACAACAGTCAACAACTCAACCGATATCATTATTCAGAACGGAACCAGAACAGTAATAAACTTAGGACTAACAGTAATACGTCATAAGGTGAGAAGCTTTCACCATCTCCTATATGTCATTTGGATTAACGAACGTTTCTAATTTAAGGAAATTTATGAGTACATTTTCCCTTGATTCTACTTTTTTTGTTGGATAAGCTCAAGATGCTGATATCATTATTCAGAACGGAACCAGAACAGTAATAAACTTAGGACTAACAGTAATACGTCATAAGGTGAGAAGCTTTCACCATCTCCTATATGTCATTTGGATTAACGAACATTTCTAATTTAAGGAAATTTATGAGTACATTTTCCCTTGATTCTACTTTTTTTTGTTGGATAAGCACAAGATGCTGTTTTGGTAATTTGGAACACACACGCACACACGCATGTCCACTAAACATGAACCCTCAGCCTCCTGTAAAGGGGTTGAGGGTGGTACCACATTCACATGCTCTTACAATTTATTTATTTTTATTATTCACTAATTTTTTGCTAAGTCAACTTTTCACTATTGACGTAATTACCCTAATGCTCTGAATTCACTCTTGACTTTTCACTATTCACCTTTTAACTCCACACAATTGAGATGAGTGAATATGAATTTATTCACTAGCCTGTTGCACTTTAGTTTGCTGTCCGGAGTCACTCAGTATCTAGTCCAAAGTTGAGAGGCATCAATCGTTTCTGCAGGGAATGTCCTTTTGGATGTAGTTATCTTAAGCCAAAGATGGTAGATTCCTGTTACCCGAGTCCGTGGTTGAGGAGTTGTTAATAATACGTATACTGTGTTAATAAATGTTTGAGCCACATTAAAGCTAAGTATTGTCATTCTCATGTTTAATATTAGACCCTCTCAATGCATGCGCATGCTAAGACTTCTTGATTTCTTACTGGAACTGGTTCAAATCTGTTCCCTAGGAATACATGAAATTTTCAGAGTTGTAAAAATATGTATGTACCTTGAAATGTTTAGATATCATATTCACCATGCTTTAACAATAGGTATACGCACGTTTTCACTTAAACAAAAAAAATGCTTTAGATTGGCTACAAAATAAATTAAAACAAATAAAAGTAGGGACAATTTCGATAACTGTATCCATAGGTAAAAAAATTCTCTGTTAAAGCTTTTTTAGGTTGATTTAATAAATATTGGTTAACTATATTGTAAACATTCGTGGCAGGCTATGTTCGTTCCATGGAATAGTCAATATCTTCCTATAGTATACTATATCTAATGCTCAAGTTATTCTATGGACTACATTTTAATCATTCTTTATTTCATTTCCATGGAATTAATAACACTTTAGAAGAGGGTGGACATATGGAATAAGTAGCCCTTCCAAAATGAACAAACGCCTTGTCAAAGATAGTCTAGCCTTTGAGGGGACTACTTTAAGAGATTAATACTCCTTCCGGTCCATTATATATGTCGTTTGACTTTTTACACACATGTCTAGGTGTTTTGAGATTATGGTTAAAATAATACTTTTTAAAATCTCTTTTTCTGAATAAAAAATTAGTACATTTACTTTTATTCAGAATTAGAAAATTTAAAAATATCTATTTGAACTATGTATTCAAAGAACATTGAGATGTGTGCAAAAAGTTAAAAGCCTTATATCATGGAGCAAAGGGGTATGAAACAAGCGCAAATTGTAGATAATTGTAAATAATACGGTGATTTTTAATTTAGAGAAACAAACATACTTTAGAGCAGTGTTCTAAAAAGCGGTAAAACGGTTCTAAGTGGTTGGAGGACCTTATAGCGGTTAAGCGGACGCTTAAGCGGAATTTTAAGCGGGTCATTAAGCGTATTAATAATATATATTTTTAAATTTTTAAATATAATATTACTATATGTGAATCAAAATTATATAATAATTAAGTAATAAAAATCTAAACATAAAATATTCCTCAAAAAAATGAAATATTTTATTATTTTAATATAGTTATATTCATAGTATAATAAATAGTAATATATTCAGAATTAAAAAAATTAGCAGGTCAACATCTCTTTGACAGCTTAATTCACTTAATGACCGCTTAAACCGCTTAATAGCCGCCTAATCCGCTTAATAGGCCGCTTAATCTTCAATAATGCTTAATCACCCGATAGTACAAAATCAAAACGTTTTATGGTCTGATTCCGCCTAGGCGGCCGCTTAATCCGCTTTTTATAACACTGCTTTAGAGTACTTTGGCACAACAAACATAGAGCCCGTTTGGGTTAACTTAAAAAATGTTACGTATAACTTAAAGTGCAACTTACTCGTTTTAAGTAAAAAGTGATAATTTTAACTTTAAGTTAGGTGTATCTGTTTGGCTAAGTTTACTTAAAGTAAATCTATTTAAAATATATTAACTAAAAAAATAGAAATTTATATTTTTTAAACATAATATAAAAGTATAAAATACAAATATATGCAAAGAATATAATACGAGTTAAAAGGTGACTCAAATATATAAAAATTGATATGAGAAAAAAAATAAGTTGAAATAAAGTACCTCGAAGTTATTTAAATTTTTTGAACTAAAACTAAATTTAAGTTGAAAATTTTAAGTGTACACAAACACATCAACTAGCAACTTAAAGTGGATTGGGGTAGCTCAAAAGGTAGCTTTAAGCTACCCCAAACAGGCTCATAGTGATTTTCGTTAGGCAAAATATGATATTGCAAAAGTTCTTTACTAGACCAAAGAGCTTTAGCCTTCTCTTTTTATTAAAATACCTAGTTATGATATCTTCTTAACCTTGTAATTGCTTATATTTCAGGTAAAATCTAGAATGATGGGAGATACAATCTACAAAGGCGTCGTAGATTGTTTTATAAAAACTTTAGCTACTGAGGTATAATAATTTCTATTTACGTTTATTTTGGTGTTATTATAATGATGTTTATCATTGTTTTTGTGATTTCTTGTTATAGGGGATTGAAATGCAAAGTTATGTGTGTAAACTGTAAATTATTATGTAGATTAAATGTGAAAATTTCAAAGGTACATCATTATGGTTGATAGAGTATCTACATTTATTCGTTTAAAGTCTAGAATAACCAGTTTAAAGTGATCATATACAAATATCTTTAGCAAACTTAGAATTCTGAAATTCAGAAGAAGAAAGTATAATGTATAATGCTTTTTAACTTATATATATATATATATATAGGCCTTTGCTCCATAAAGAACACTCTTATATAACAAACAATAAAGAACACTATACAATCATTTATTCCAATAGATCCATTGGCCCCGCCAGGGGCAACCAATACAAAATGTTCTTATTTTTTTAGGCTCTATCCATCCAGCAAAAAAAAAAACAAATTGAAAATTTACTGTTCATCGATGACGTCACTGATGATCATCATGACGTCATCGATGAACAGTAAATTTTCAATTTTTTTTTGCTGGATGGATAGAGCCTAAAAAAATAAGAACTTTTTGTATTGGGTGGCCCCGCCAGGGGCAATGGATCTATTAGATATGAGGTGTTCTTTGTTGTTTGTTATATAAGGTGTTTGCTATGGAGTCCAACCCTATATATATATAGGGGCTACTCCAATACAAATCTCCTTAAAATACAAACCTACAAACCAAGCATAATCTAATATTTCAAGCTAATCTAATGACCAAACTAGGGGTACCCCAATACAAAAAACGTTTAAAATACTTGGCTCTATCCAACAAAAAAAAAATATCACTGTTCACGTGATGACGTGGCAGTGGATTTCACTGGTTAACGGTGTTTCGCGCCTTCTTGTACGGAGTTTCGCGCCTTTATCATTCTAAAGTTGTAAGGAATGGCAATCAATGGTAAAGACAATAGACGATTGACGGGTGTGTCGAGAGCCTTCGGCCCTCATGTTTACCTAACTCATCCGTTTACTGTCTTAAATGCTTCGCATTTCCACGGCAAGATTTTTATTTAATTTTTTTTTTTTGTTGGATAGAGCCAATTATTTTAAGCATTTTTTGTGAAGGTACCCTTGGCGGGAACCTGAGAATAGATGAAATATAATTAATTTAGTGTTGGTTTGTAGGTTTGTATTTTAAAAGTGGTTTGTATTTGAGCACTTGCCTATATATATACTAACTCTCATTATATAGGGTCTGTTATTATTTATATTAAAAATCTTTTTAGAAATCCTACAAATAAGATTAAAATCCAAATGTAAAATATAGTTTGTAATATAAAAACATAAATCACTAAAAAATATAAATAGGATTCACTAAAATACTAATCACCTGGTTTTTATTTTACAAGTGGAAGTAGTTTGTTATAGACCACACCTACATTTGAAGACAAATTTGGCTTACTTTGTATTTCTAATTCGGTTAGATTATGCAATTTAAGAAAACCATGTTTTCATAATTGTGTTGTGCTTTATTTCTTAGTGTGAAATTTAGAACTTTGTGACTGCAAATTTGATCGTATGGTACTGCACTATATCTCTTTGCCTCATTCTTTATTGTTTAGATTTATTCTGTTCGTATATGGTTTATGGTTCTATCTTGGAATGTCCCTTTTATTCAGGATCTACTTGAAGTAAGCAATATTTCCAACTAGTATTAATTGCCATTGCTTTTGCAGGGTCCTTATGCTTTTTACAAAGGATTCCTTCTAAATTTTGGTCGTCTAGGATCTTGGAACGTAATTATGTTCCTGGTGCTTGAGCAAGTAAGATTACATGTGTTTTTTAGGGTACTGTCGAATGTGAATTACCTAAATAATAATATGATTGATCCATTGTTTTTACTGGTTATCTGATCTTAGAAGTAGAGGAAACCAATACTGTTGGTGCTTAACAACCTTCGAGATTTTTTTGGCAGAGCCAAGGTTTTTTTTTCATCTGAATTCTTTCAAAATCATCTCCACAGGTAGAACATTTCACTTCTGTCTTCCCCAGTGAACCTTTATAATAAAAACGTTATCTCAAATTGGCACATAATTTGGCAAGCACCTGTCCTTGCAATATCCACACCGTGTTTACCATACTTCTGTGCTGCATTTATGCAATTTTTCATGATTTTGTGTATTACCCATTACTAAAATCAGCAGCAAATACCAATGTAGGGTCTTAAGATTTGTAATAAGATTGTAGAAGTGAAATCCTTCTCTGTTATACCCTGTTGTCTCTTGAGACTCTCCTTTGCTCACCCATCAACATGTCCTGCGAAGCTTATACAGTATCATGGTACTGCTCATACCAAAAAATTAGCCAGACTTCTAAATTTTTGCTCCACCTGTAGATTTTGAAGATCTGCAAACTTGTTTATAAATTGCTTGCCTAGTCAATATCTGAAATTCAAAAACAGTATTACATTAGCTCTTTTTGATTTGTAGCTGATTAATAAGGGTAATAAAGAAGTTTCTTTATTCATTTATGTCAGGTCAAGAGTTTGTTTTTCCTTGAAGCTTAGTGTACAGCACCAGAAGTATATATTATCTTTTAATATCAACATCAAGGAAGACTACTGCTTTTTATTGGAATACTGCCTTAGATTATTAGTATTTCTTTTAGCGAAAGGTAATGTCCTCTAGGCTCAGTCTTGCTTTCACGAAGTTCTAAGTGCTGATATGGAGGTTGGCAAATCAACTTATGGGCTTGCTTACAAAAAGAAGGCATTTAAGTTGCAAGGGGGGACACTTAATTTTGCAATTGGAAGCTTGGGATATCAGCTCCATCAGAGCACACGGTAACTTTACATCATTTAATACATATATCACAAAATGCTGAGAATACAAGACGTTGTATGAGTTGTACAAGTACAACAATGACGGCAAGAACCCAATTATACTTTTTTTTTTATTACCATTTAGCTTGGACGAATTAGCATTAATTAGAATGTACTTGTGTAACATTTATCGATACATATTGTTCCTATCTGTTTGAACTTTGAAATAAAAATCCTCTCTATTCTAAATTTGTGTGTGTATATATATGAGCATTGTTCACTAGAATTTGCACTGAATGCAAAAATTGGTTGTGACTTGTGAGGTTTACCTTAGGATGCCAACGTCTGGCCATTAGGTCTACCATAAGAACATATGAAGATTATGCAGTTATCCTGTCCTAAGCAATTTTTAGGTATGCATAAGGTTTTTTAATCATACGAAAATAAATATTCATACCCATATGACCTTCTCCGACAAAGGATGGAGAAAGAGTCTTGCCACCAACAACAATCAAAATGATCCTAAAGTCTCATTGTACCATCAATTATCTTAGTATATGACTGTAATTTTATTTTCCTCTATCTAGACATCCTATCTTATACTTAATACCATGAAACAAACATGGCCTAGGGGTGTAACCCAAAACGAGTGACTCGACTCGAAGTGCTGATAAGCTCGGGGGCATAGCCGTTCATAGGCGCTCCTGTGCATTGGACATCTGCCAGGGGAACATTGGCTTCACCTTAGGGGCATAGCCGTTCATAGGCGAGCCTGTGCATTGGATTTGGACATCTACTAGCGGAACATTGGCTTCACCTTAGGACGGTTATAGGAAAGAGCCCAAGGAGGTTATTTTCCCTCGAGGACAACCAATCCCTACTCAGACAAATCTATCTAAAGCTCAGTAAATACAAGAGGTTTACCCTCCACAAAGATCTAAGCAAAAACTTGATTCTCATAATTTGATTCTAATAATTGTGTGAGTATGCAATATGTATGTGACTTGTGAGAACAAATATAAATGATAAACGCACGATTTTGCCACATACATTAGCCCGGTAAGTTCAGTTCAAGTTCCGAGAGCCGTTTTCCTGTAGGCCTGTCAATGCATCGGATATCCGATCCGTAACTAAATTAGCGGGTATGGATTCTTTTTAAAAAAATCTGTTAATGATCCGATCCGATAAGGGTCCGATCCGATAAGGGACGGATATGGATTTTGTATGTTCCGATCCGATAACAATCCGATCCGAATATATTATATTTATTATATATTTTATATATTTATGTAAAATATAATATATATTAAATATATATATATATATAATATATAAATTTTTTTTATAAATAAATTATTTTGGAATATAAATTTGGATTTGTCAATGTATATGTTACAATTTTAATTTTTTTTTTGGTCAAAAAATTTTAAAAACTATTTTTTAAATTAAAAATATAAAAAAAAATAATTTATTAAACGGATCGAAGGTCCGATCCGATAATCCGAACGGATCGGATATGGATCGACCTAAAAAATATCAGACTCCTGATCCGATCCGATCCGAATCCGAAATTTTTTAACGGATTCAGATATGGATTTAGGGTAATCTGATCCGAATCCGACCCGAATCCGACCCTGACAGGCCTACTTCCCTGTATGGCTGTAATGATTTCTGACATATAATATTGTTTTTTTTCTGGAAAAAATATTGACAAGTACACTAAATAAATATAGTACCGATAAGAGCGACTCTAGCAACCTTGAGCAACTCCAACAACTTCCTTTCATTCTCCCTACAAATAATATTATTAAATTAGCTCTTAAGTATTTAGGACATAAAATCAAGGTTTTTCTCCAACAATCCTCCTCAACTTACTCCTTATTCATTTTTTTTTTGATAAATTTAGATTAAAATGATTTTTTTTAATTCGATCCATTCGTAAAAAAAAATAAAAAATTGTCCATCGTAACTTTTAAGTCACGGCTACTACTCTACTATCCTCTCCAACTTGATCGCATAACAAGCTGTAAGTATTCTTGGTACAAGAAACCTATCCCGCAGTACCCCATCAAAAGCCATCAAACCAAATACCGAAAAAACCAGGATTATGGGAAATAAATTTGACCCACCTGGAAAAAAAAAAAGAAAAAAAAAGGAGATCTACCGTGACTTCAAGTCACGGCAGATGATAGAAAATGAGGGAGAGGTGCCAGCTGCTATAGATACACGAATATATTGATAAAAAATATAGTAGGGAGAGGAGAAAGAGTCTATACATGTAGAGAGGATTAATCGGCTCTTCAAAGTTAAGAGTTAATTTAGGAGATTGTTGGAGCTGGGTTTTCATCATTTTCCTCAAATTTTAATTTTAAGAAGTGATTTAGGAGCTTGTTGGAGATGCTTAGAGCAACTCCAACCGCCGCCTTGCTATTCCTCTTTTAGGTCAAATTTGACGAGTACGATGGCTAGAACCTTACTCCAACAATGTGACAAGGCTAGACAAAATTATGACTTTTGCTTTTTAACTCGTTTCTTTTAGTCTAGCAAGTGAGGCTGGCTACTTGAACATTTTCTATTTTTACTGCACTTCATTCTTTCCATCTCTGCAGCCAGCTGTCTCAATACATCATCCAATCTCACCCAATTTTCTTAAATAAAAAACATATTTAAAGAGTGAAGTAGCTAACTCTGTTGGGGACCAAACGGTTTCCAAGTTTGTTAATTTTGCCATTTCAATATCATATATTAGTGTTGGAGATGCTCTTATCAATTTTAGTTTTGTCATATTTGGCTAATAGGATAGCTCTCCAACAGGCTGACGAGCCTGTTTGGGAACAAGCGCTTAAAGCAAAAAGGAGATTTAAGTTGTTCTCGACCCGTTTAGGTAAATGGTTTAAAGCCCGGCTTTAAGTTAAAAAATTCCTTTAAGTCATAAATTTCATTTAGGTATTTTTCACTTATGACTTATGATTTATGATTTATGGAGTTTTTTTTTTCACGATTCTTGTAAAGTTCAAATATTATGAATTTAAATTTTTTTTAAGTCAAATTTCATTTTAAGTCAAAATTATTAAATCCTCATTTAACTTTAAGTAAAATTACCCAAACACTTTCATTCAACTTAAAGTAAACAACTTCACTTTCTCATTTAAGCTAAAAACACCTCCATTAAATCAAAAGTAACTTATTTTAAGCAATCCCAAACATCCTGATGTAAATCTGGCATTCTTTCATTGACTTATTCTTTTGCCTATAGCAAGGAAGGCTGGCTATTTCAATTTTTCTAATAATTTACACTACTTTCTTCCTTCTTTTCCATCTGTGCAACCCAGCTGTCTCCATATCTCACCCATTTTTTTTTTGACTTAAAATACATATTTGAAGAGTGATATAGTGCCCGTTTGGCGAAACTTTTTTTAAGGACTTATGAACTTATTTTCGGATAAAAATTTTATATTTTGATAATTTTTTTTAATACAAGTATTTAATTTATGTTTGAGATTCAATAAGTTGCAAAAATAAGTTGGAAAATAAGTTGGAATGTTAGGAATCTCTAACTTTATCTTAAAATAAGTTTACTTATTCCGGAAAAAAGTTCCGGCAAACAGCCCCATAGATAGTCCTGCACTCCTGCTGCTCACCACAAGTAATATATATTATTTTAGAGAGTCAAATACATGTTGCTGTTGGAGATGGTCTAAGATGATTGTGTTTTTTCTATTAACCGCAAAATCCAACAGCTTCATTATATGATGTCCTAAATTTAAAGGGAATATGGTATAAAAACACTGTCCTAGTTATTCCTTATATCACTAGCACATTCATCCTATCACTAGTCATTTCTTATATCATATGTATTAATATAAAATTCATTTCTCTCTCTTCTTTTAACTTCTTTTCTCTCTGTTCATTATACTTTTTTGTCCTTTTCTTTTCAAATTTATTATTATAATAATAATAAGGAAGGATTATACGGATTATTGTTGGAGTTGAAATACAAAATCATGTCCTAAATCACTAGGACTTATTATTTTATAATATTTATTACATTGTTTGACATGCTCTAAAGTTCAACTGAGTGCTTTTAACTAGAGCCGGCAATTTCGTACACGACACGAAAACACGACACGAAAACGACACGAAAATTACGGGTTTGGGTTGACCTTTGGAATACACGAACACGAAAGTACACGAACACGAAATTACACGGATGAATTTAGTGTCGGTTTTGGGTTTACCCTTGGGTACACGACACGAAACGAAAATACACGAAATAAATAAATAATTAAATAATTTTATTAAAATTATATGAATACATATTTTAAAATGTTATTTTATATATAATTTTTACATAAGATAAATACAAAATAGTTTCAAATTTTAGTTTCACAAGACTTAAGCACACTTCATTCCTTATGACATATTGACTTAAGACTCGACTAGTAAAAAACTAATATTTAAATATTTTTATTTTTATTCAAAAATTACACGAAACACGACACGAAACGTACACGAAATAAAGGTACACGAACACGAAACGAAACGAATCCTTAACGGGTCGGTTTTGGATTTGACATTACGTACACGAAACACGAAAATACACGACACGAAAGTATACGAAACGAACGAATTGCCAGGTCTACTTTTAACTCACCCTCAATTCTTAGAGCATATACACCCGGGCCATTGAACCATTGATTCAGCAAATAGATTGATGGAATCAAAAAAAAAAAAGCATGCAGCGGTTACCTTTGTACGCCATCAATAATTGATGGTCCATCAATTTGGCAAGTGCTCCATCAATATTTGATGGAGTATACAACGGGCATTAATCTGTAGGGCCCATAATTTTATTACCTCCTTTTGCTACTTTTTCGTTTCTACACATTGCAACGGCTATGTACTGGCCAACGGTTCGAACTTTAACGGTCATATTTTTTATTTATAAATATGATCCTTTTTGTGTTTACCACATTTTAGAACACCCACATTTCTATCTTCTGAATCTTATTCTTGCTTCATTTGTTAAATATATAATGGGTTCAAATTGGCTTCCTTCCGAAGAATTGCAGTTATGTATTTCATGGGCTCGACAATCTGTTGATCCGATCACCGGTCGATATACAAATAAAAATAATTTATGGGGGCGAATTTATGAGGATTATGCAAAAAAGTGGTGTGGCACTCCCGAAAATCCTCATGCCGAGCCTCGTTCAAAAATTGCTCTCCGACGGAAGTCGTCTTCACTGAATATTGGACGATCAACGAAGTAATCTTCCATGAGATTTTTTCCTCTTGATAGCCTTTCTCTATTATGATTACGAGATTTTCCAGGCCATGAGCCACGTCCTTGTGGTTCATCTGAAGTGTCGATGAAGTTCATCACCATTGCCGCTTCAGTAACCATGGTATTCATGATTTCAGACTCTTCTTACTGTGTTGTTGTCTCTGACTCAACAATCTCTTTAGTGCATTCATTTTGATAAAAATTTATAATGATTTTTAGATGACTATAAAATCAGAAGATCATGATATTATTTATGGACAATTTTTATTATCTATAAATTTTGATCAAGACACGTGTCATTACGTGATTGAATGAAAATCTTATCCAAAATTTAAGTTTATCCACAGTTTTATCAAAAATCTAAAATTATCCAACAATATATCATTGGATATTATTTGTGGGACCATTAAATAATAGAGATGAATTTAAATTAATAATAAAAAATATAATTATTAATTCGATGAATAGTAACTGATGAATTGATGGAGTTGTAATATGGGTGCATAAAAACTAACAAAAAAAGTTAATTTTTGATGAATAGTAATCAACTCCATCGGATTGAATTGATGGAGTTAATGGGTGTATATGCTCTTAGCCTGACTACGTACACCACTGAATGAGTTGAACTTAAACAAGCTCCAATCCATCACCCAGCCTCTGCTAGCTTATTTAGGCTTTACACTTCTGCACCAAGGTCTTCTCCCCTTGTCCTCCCAAAACATGGTGTATCTAATGCAATTATTAACTGAAATAAATTTGTATGTACCTAATTGTTGTTTTTTTCATATTTTAAATTGTCACTTTATAACCAGAAGTGAAATTCGTTTAAACCCTAAGAGTAGTTTAACTCTTGGACCAGAAGATCAAAGTTTTCTTTGGAGTAGGTAAGAGTGTTCCAAGATCTCTACAGGTTTTTTTTAATTATTTAACATTTACAAGTGTGGAATGTTAAAACTTTATGAACATTAATATGATTAGAATCTGCAAGTTAATAGAAAATGGTACTCCCTCCGTCTCTAAATAAGTTGCCCGTTTTGACCGGGCACATTTACCAACGCACACTTTTGATCGTTAATATCTTGAATTTCGTATTAGTTTTAAATATAAAAACTTCACTGTATTAAAATACTCATAAATACGAATCCAACAAGATCACACATGACTATATTTGGTCTTATAGATTAGACATAAATTACTAATTTGTCTCTTGTTATGAACAATCCCGACATTTGAAACGAGCAACTTAAAAAGAGACGGAGGGAGTATTGATATGATATATAGGCCCTCCTGCCTTTAAAGGGTGTCCTATCTTCTGGTAAGTCCCAACTACCCATGTTTGATGTTACATGTACCCATCAATGTAGAAACAATACAAGGAGGTGTACAAATTCCATTCATTTCATCAAGCTACCAACTCATTACATAAACAATAACATGTTCAAAAACAACACTCTACATTATAATAAACATTTATGAGGAATAGTTTTGTCTAAAAACCATTTTTCGGCACTAGATAAACCCTAGCCTTTATAACAGAACCACTGGCCAGCTTAAACCCAGGGCTAACTGGAAACCCCACTACCTGACCCCCTACCACTCTTCCACCTGGAAACCTCACCACACTTTCCATGTACTGAGAATGGAAATCTGCACCCTTACTACCTTCAAAATAACTAGGCGGTGGCTCCAACGAGAATGCAAGCAAATGCAGGAGCCAAATTGCTTTTGCAAGCCCTAGAAAATCTCCATAAAATCGACTCCTCGGGTGGTTTCCAGCCAAAACTTGGCACCGTTGTTCCAAGTCACCAAACAAAGACTCCTCCATCTTGGGGTGAATAATGGAGAGATATTTTTTACAGCAAAATTTGCCAAAGTCACAAGTGGGAAGAATGCCGAGGAGTTCAATGGGGTCCATTGCTTTCATGTCGCGGTACTGAGTAAAGCAATCTCTGCGGAACTGATCAGGGTGCAGTAGAGATGAGAGGCTGCCATCCATGTAGAATGTCTCATGGTCAAAACCTTGGAAAAATTTGCGATTGACATATGACTCCATTGCATACTTTGCGTGATTTGGTCCCACAATGGAGTCCATAGTAGCATTGGTGGTAGCCCCTGCAGCGGCTTCGATTGATCTTACAGCAGCTGCAATGTCCCAGTGGGCTGATTTCATGAGTGAGAGAAGGAGAGCCGTGAATGACTTCGATGCTTCTCTTACCATGCTCATTGTTGCTTCAAATATCTCTGGTGCCGGTGACAGAGATACTGGACATTGGTAAATATCGTTTAGATAGATTGCAACATACAAAAAAATAATTGAAGACAAGCTTTTGGTGCTCAAAAATAATTCTCCTAATATTCTATAAACATACCAAATGTCGATTGTCTTGCTAATTTTAAAATTTTAAAAGATCAAAACCTGATCAACATTAAAGACGTACCTTAGTTTAGCATAACAAAATCAATGTGAAATATAGAAATTAAACTTTATTAGTGAATGAAGTAGTAAAATTGTTTCAATCCAACTACATGATTGCTCAAGCTGTAGCAAGTAAAGGGCACTTTCTACTCACACATCTTCAATCCAACTACATAACTGCCCAAGTTGTAATATGTAGAGGACACTTTCTACTCACGCATCTTCACATTGTCACAGAAGATGCATTGCTTATAACTCTCAACATTAAAATCTTTATTCCTAGTACCAATGATATAATATCATCATGTAAGAGAAGTATGTGAAGCAAGGATTTATACATTTTTACTTTGTGATGGGCAGTAAGAAGCATAAAAGAGCACAAGCAGAAATGCATACATTCTATAAAGATGATAAATTCTACAGGGACAATACTCGGAATAAAATCTTAACATAATTATAGCACTCTGATTCACTTTAACTATACATCATACACTATTATTGTAGGGTGAAAAAAGCTTGTACTTTACACTTAATCCTTAAAAGATATATCTACTTTGGCACAAGAATATACTAAATTTAATTTTTGGGTATCTTGTTCATTCTTAACACAAGCTCTTTACCTAAGTTTATTTGTCCAATGAAACACATGCCTAAATCAGGCAACAATGTCTAACACAACCCAAGACCAAGAACCGCACTCGATTTACAAAACCCGACTCAATCAATTCCAATATAAACCCAAATGACTTGCTTAATAAACTTTCAGTCCCTTGAAGCTTACACAGTGACAAACCTTTTTTTTATTGATCAAATTTCAGAAAATTTACAACCCAATTTCGACATATTCACACAACTCAAAACTAAAAAATCATTCAAGTCAATTGTTAACAAATGCTACCCAAACAACAAAAAATAACTATTCAATTCAACAATGCAGCATCATAACTCAAATTTAAACAATGTGCATAGAAATTACCAGGAGTCTGAGTAGTGCAACCAACTCTGCGTTTCGACTGATGATGACTCCTCCCACCTTTCTTCCCTCCACTCCCACCACTAACCACCACCGCATTCTTCAACTTGTCCTTCAAATTCTCCACTTCAACTTCCTTAACCTTAACCTCCCTCTTCAACTCCTCAACCGCAGCCTCATAAGGGGCGACAACCTCCCTCAACGTAGCTCCCACAAGTCTCCTCCCTCTCCCTCTCTCCCCACCCCCATTCTTCCTCCTAAACCTCTCCCTCAAAACCCCAATCCTCCTCAACTCAGCCACCACCGCCGCATCGCAAACCCGCATTCTATCAGGATCCCAAGGACAATGTGCTTCTTGCAAACTCACATAAGCCTTCTTCAAAGCAGAAAAGGCCTCAAACACCTCCCCAATCAAACCCTCAGCATCCCCAAAGTCACCAACACCCCTCACAACATTGTGGTCATTCTCGATATCTTGGTCTTGTTGGGCCAAGTATTCAGAGATTCTTGGGTTATGATGGGTGAAATTATCAGAGTCATCGGAGGAGTCGGAAGGGGAGATTTGGGAGGAGTTGTGACGGTCGGCGGCGAGAGGGTGGAGGAAACAAGAGGCGGTGACACGGTGGATGAGATCGGAGAAGTTGGAGACTTTGTTGATGGCCATTTTCTTGATTCCAGTGCTGCAGCTCTTCCTTCAGATGTAGGTACAAAATACACACACAAAACACACACTGATGTTAGTCAGTTAAATGATTCAGACATTGAAGTGAACTAGTTAACTCACTGTTAAATTAAAGTGAATCTACCCCAACAGTAAAATACCGGATGTTTGTTTATGGAAGATTCTACATCGGAGTATAAAATAAACTTGTACTTTCTACCTATCATTTCTGTATTTTATCTTGTAGCCAGTGTTTTAAAATTGTTTGATTTTTCAAAATTATTGATAAATTGTAAAAAAATATTTAATTGATTTGATTTTTAGAATCCGATTTACTGCTATGAAATATTTTTAAATGATATATTATATTATTAGATTAATTAAATATTATTAAAATATTAAAATTTATCCGATTTATCAATCCGATAAATCCCGATTTACCAAAATTTACTATTAGGTACCTAAATCAATTTGTTCCGATTTTCAAAATTTATAATCATCCATGTAGCCCTTGAAAATATTTAATATGAATACATATATATTATAAGTAATAAAAGATAAAAATCCAATTAATTCAACTAGCTTAGAATCAAGAGTCAAATTCAATTCAGATTTATTTTTTAATGAAATTTAGAGCAATGTAATTTTATTACTACTTCTCATTGTTCTTTTTTTAATTTCTTTTCATGGCAAAAAATGATAATTCTAGAAATTATTTTTAGTTTTTTAAGAATAAAAATATATATGTCAAATTTATATTTAAAATTAAATTAAAGTTTGGGAAAGTATTTTTTATGAATAGAATGAAACAACAATTATAAATTCTGATCTAATAGTTAAAAAGATTATTATTATTTTTGAAGGGATAAAAACTTTTCATGTTTGTTGGCATTTTATGACACATTTTATAAGTTTAATGTCCAAATAGCACATCTGGAAAAAACTGTCCTAAATAGAATAATAAAATGCAAGATAAAATATTATTTTCGAAAAAATTAATTCATGTAGCATTATGAAAAATCATGTTGAAATCTTCACTAAAACGCTAGATAAAGTGTTGTTATGAGACTGAAAAACGCAAGTTTGGGACTAAAAACCCAAATTTTCAGTAAAAATGCTAAATTAAGTGTTGTTATCAGATTTAAAAATGCTAATTTAAATTGTATTATATACCGTAAGATTAACTAGTGTTATTCAACTATTTGCAGTAGGGCTGCACATGGGCTCTAAAAATCGATCAAACCGATCCTATTTTTAACCGATCAAACCGAACCGTCTAAAATCATGGGTTAAACGGGTTAATTTTTTAAAAACCCGAACTAATTGGGTTGGATAAGGGTTTAACAAATTTTAACCCTTACCCAACCCAACCCAACCCGTTTACATAAAATGCAGATTTTTTTTACATATTTTATACATATGATGTATATTTGTGGCATCTTTTTTACAAATTCTATAAATTTTCTGCACTATTAATTAAACTTTTTGCAACATTTTCTGCAACATTCTGCAACATTTTCTGGATTCTGCAACACTTTCTACGAAGTGCAGAATTTTCTACAATGTGCGAAATTTTCTACAAAATTCTTCCGATTAGTAAATTTAACCCAACCCAAACCAAACCGAACTAATTGGGTTGGGTCGGGTCGGGTTGGATTACAAATTTTTTTTTTCAGTTAATGGGTTGATTTCTTATAAAACCGAACTAATTGGGTTGGGTCGGGTTTGGGTCGGGATTTAACAAAACCCGACCCAACCCTACCCATGCAGCCCTAATTTGCAGATTGCTTATGAACTTAATATTTTAGTATACTATTTTGGGCCTTTTTTTGTAATAATGTGAACAATTCATACTATCTTACAGTTGTGTCATATGGGACCATTTCTCACAAATTATCCACAAATCTGGATCCTCTGTTTATTAAAAATTTAAAATTATGCATGGACATATCCACATAGCACGTGCAGTTATATGTGCAATGACATTACATAAACACACAATAAAAAGACAGGTAAAGGGGGCAAGATAAAGGAAGGAGAGAGACCTTGCAACATGGGTTTGTTTGACAACAGGATCTCTGTAGTAACCAAGGTGATGCTTGTGTGGCAACTGATCCATCTTCACTCCATTTGTTTTCTTCTTTCTTGTACTGACCATTATGTATACAATTCAAAAACAGACTTAACAATCTTGCATGATAGAAACTTATATATGTTGTAAATGTGTCATGCATGCATGACTATCAGGCTTCTTTATACACTAACACTACATCACAGTACTTGTACTGTTAATCCTATTATGTTTCTCATTACATATCTTACAGCTTCAAGCTCATCAAATATCTGTACGTTTAACGGATTGACGCGCACAAACTCACACTCATAAGTCTAATGAAGTTAAGCATTCACTTCAACAAAGTACTTCAACATGAGCTTGTAGTGTAAACCAACATTTCTATTATTGATATATTATATAATTGCAAGCTTTCAAATCAAGTATTAAGTCATCTCAAAACTACTGTTTCATGCGAATCTCTCCTTCATTTGTCCCCAACAATTTACTTACAGAACCATCCGAAGAGGTTTGTAGGTAAACAGGACGTCAAGTTTGATTGATCAGGAACTCTGGATAATTCATAATATTTAAAGCCAGAATTCCGGTTGTCTTGCACTACAAGAAACAGGGCCTATACCTTCCGACCGTCCTGCACTGACGATCGCTATTAGCCTCTATTTCTCGTCGGTAGCTTTCAGTGCAGTCGGAAAGGCCCTTGTTTTTTTAGTGTTGCTCGCAAAATTATGAAGCATGGTTAATTATAAGGAAAAACAAAGTGATCAAATCAGACAGTGGCGGAGCCAGCCCCCGGAGTGAGGGGGGGCAAAAATGGTTACTGTGGAATTTTTATCCCGCGCGAAGCGCGGATTTTTTTTTCCACTAAATCAAAGGGACATTTTATCGAGCGCGGAGATCATCAATATCACTAATTAACAATTCTAACAGATATATTCAGATTATATACTTAAACAAAGACACAAGACAATTGAATAATGAGCAACAATATCATAAATCATCTAAGAACACAAAATAATTAACTCATTAGGGAAGAAACTCTTAATATCTAAAGGTTAAAGACTAAACTCTTAATATCTAAAATATTTCAGCGTAGGCACATGTTTGGAAAAATGGGCTGGGCTTTAAAAAAAAAAAATTTATTGAAGAGCCCAATTCCAGGGAGGGCTGAAGCATACTCTGGCCTGGTACTGCCTCCGCCACTGAAATCAGATTAAAGTAAACAAAAAAAATCGAGAAATGAAGTAAATTAGAAGTGCTTACCATAAATGACGATCCTGTTGGTAGGAAGAGAGTAGTATATTTGGCAACATAGTGTTCACAGCTTGGGTGTGTTTGTCTGTGTGTGTGTGTGAGAGAGAGAGAGAGAGAATTGTTGAGAAACAATTAGAAACAAAGCTGTGCAGATCGGTTTGTAGGGTGGAGACGAGCGATCTTAGCTAACTATATAGCAAGTCCTAGCGGAGGTTACAACTTACAATTCTGTGTTTTACAAGTTGATTGATATGCATCATCATGATATGTTTTAAGTATTTATAGCCGTGCTTTATAGTTTTTTTACATATACAAATTGTAAAGCAGAAATGTAAGTATTAATTTATGTTATTAAATATTTTTATATAAATTATTACGCATTTTTTCCAATAATTATTGCTTTATTAAGATTCAGCTGTCGACCAATATTGGAGAGAACATCTCTCTGTCTGTCCTGTCCTTGTCCTGGTCTTAACTTCAAGAATCTGCGTTTAACTGTTGAAGCACCTAATTAATTTAAGCACTTCCACGTAGGTTTTATAATGCATAATCAACAACAAATATAGTTCAAGGTAAGTTAATTGGTCATTTCCAGGTGATCAGCATTCCATGTGCCGTTAGAATCCACCGGTTTCGTTCACAATAAAATCTAGCAAACCACATTTGCGACCAGGCTTGAAAAAAATTAATGAAGGCATGATCTGCTTTAAGTTTCAATCGCATATTATCCGTGCAAAGTACAGGCTGAGAGTAGAATGTTAAACATTATTTTATTGCGAATAAATGTAATCTGAAACTAAGATGAAAGTATATAACAAATATATTTAATTATATAGTGATAGGAAATCAAACTGGGATAAAAGTAAAAAAAAAAATAGTTAATTAAATCATATAAAATTATTTGATATTTTGTTTGGTACTACAATAAATTCAACTCGAATTTAATGATAAACAAATTTAGTACTTCCCATAAGAGTCAACTGTACCTTTCTTTCATACTTTCATAGATCCCGACCTACAACCTTTTCCACAATCTCCATCCTTCCATCAAACCCTCATCCGTCCCAACCCATATTATAAACCATTCTTTCTTGTTTTTAGTTCTTTTCTTTCAATAAATCGAGTTTTAAATCCCGAAAATTCCTTTCAAATTTTCACAGATCTGATTCGTATTAGAACTCGTTTTTGCAAATAAACACAATTCTTAGACTCAAAATCTCTTGCTTAACATCATATCAAAATTTGGTGTAAATCCGAGATCTTTGACTTTCTAAATTTGTATCGCTTTGAGGCGAAGTAACGCATTATGCGTCGTGTGTTGTCCGTTTTATTGTTAGTTGTATCGCTCTGTGTGAGTGCTCCATTTGCTACGTTATTGAAAATGAATTATATTGTTTATTGGGAGATCTGGATTTACCGCATCGTTGACACTTTCGGCATGTGTATAACTGGTTTCCGACATGTAGATAGTTGGAGTACATTTGGGACGGTGGTGAAAATCGCATGTACGCACCTTTCACAATAACTGAGTTCTCTGAACACTGCTATATTTACGAAATTATTGTTAGGGTCAATTTGAAACTACTTGTTTCATGAATGATGCAGGATTGCTCGGACGTTCATGGAAGTCATTTTTAATTTTAAAAATACTTGTATTCAGTTGTTTAAATAATTCGGAAACAAAGCGACTAATTATTTAGCTCGTTCATTTGTTTTTCAACCTGGTTGTACGAATTGTCTCAATTGAGTCTCTTTCAAGTTATTAATGAAATCTGCTTTTAATTTGTCAAAAAAAAAAATAGTACTTAAACGTTCCATTTGATACTTTAACATTCTATTTAAACATGATTTTACTATTTCATCATTTGAATACACGCATTGATGATTGCTTATACTTGGGTGCCCGGTTGAGCAATGAACGCTTTTCCACACAATGCCGGAATCAGTCAGAATCTAAGATGTTCCTAATGAACTTGGAAAATTGAGTAATTAATTATTTTTTATTGTAAGTCACATTTTTTCCCTTAAAGATCATTAGTTTAAATTTTGTCTAAGCCCCGACTGATCTTTTAATAACTAGTGAAAATTTTATTCTTAGTACTGCATTTCTAGGTTCCCCTTAAACGCAAAAAACCTAGTATCAATCTCCTACTCTCTGATAATGCATGCATGCTGCAAACAGTACAAAAATTCATATTTTATATAATGTCATATGATTTAGTTGGCAGTTTAGTATCAATCTCCTACTCTCTGATACTGAAAATGAAATGCATTAAAAAATGTGTAATTTATCCAGATGAGAATCGAAATTAATATATCATAAAAATGTGAAGAAATTGAGTTAAACTTACACAGATTCTTCGTGTGGCCGCCGCATAGGTTCAGTACTCAAGCAGAGGCAAGGAAGCATCTTCTCAGAGTTATGGAAAAACCTGCAGCTCAAATATTTTCAGTCACTTTTTTTTTATCAATTCAATTTCTCAGACATAAAAAAATTATACAATTAATGTACGTGAGAGGGGCTTATTATTTAAAGGAAAATGCTAACCATAACCCTAAGGGCTAAAGTTAAGGTGTCACGTGGCAACTTCTAATTGGCTCTCCCAACTTTTTAAGTAGTTGTAATAATAATAATGTATGTGGCCCCCTGCATTCACAAAAATAAGCCAATAAAAACTCGCCATGTGGCAAAAATGTTTCCTTAAACATAGGACCCTTATTTAAATCTTTTCAGGTGAGGTTAATTATTGATAATTGGTGACCACGTGTCAACATCTGGAAGTTTCATGGGGTGTCCCCCCAGTTTACATGAAATATGCTTAAGCTACTACGTAGTGTGGTGTTAAGTCACTGCCTACATTTTATATGATGATATTATTAATAATGTTAATGCGCATTTTTTAGTTTTTGGCTGGAACTTCTTGGAGTATAGCCAATCAAATGTATCGATATGTATAAGAAACTCAATGAATTCATTTACGTACGTAAACAAATTCCTGGATCCATATATACCTACGATTTGCAAGTGATATTGCATTTAAAAGATTTAGAGAACCTGTAATGCAAAGGTAATGAATCAAGTTGAATGCAGCTTTCGTTTATACAATCACAAATTATGACTGTTGCCTAATTTAATCCACTGTATGTGATCAGTATATATATAGTTTGGTTTTGCCATATGTGTAGGAATCTGAAATAACAAAAAAAATTCTGAAATAGAATAGAGACATGCCCCATGAGGATATCTGAGATGATATTATTGAAAACAATATCAAGGCTGTATACAATGTTCTGACCGGCATTAGTCTAGCCTTATATTCCTTCTACAACCTGCGTTTTTGGCACAAAGCTCTTGGAAGCTACTCCCTCCGTCTCGTTTTAAGTTTCCTATTTTGATTTTGGACACTGTTCATTATAAACGATTGACTATTAATTTACGTATAATTTACAAGATAAAATATAGTCATGAGTGATCTTGTTGGATTCGTATTTATGAGTACTTTAATACAGTGAAGTTTTTATATTTAATTCTAATACGAAATTGAACATATTAACGATTAAAAGTGTGCATTAACAAACGTGTCCGAAAAAAACAGAAAACATATTTAGAGAAGGAGGGAGTACAATCATAACATTTCTTTTAAAATTATTACAACGTATATACCATAAATTGGGAAATCAGAGAGCTTTTGTATCATAGTCTATGTATATTGACTACTTTAAATTTGTCTTAAAATTAAAGTTAAAATTTATCCTCATAATTATTATGTTTATTTCATAACGTTTTGGTTATGTCGGGTTGTCAATGAATCGATACCCTCTAAATAGATGACAAGAATTTGTTCGTGAATTAATTCGTTGTTCAATACTCATTACTCCACCCACTACTCCTTAAAAATAATATTCAATACCCACTACTCCATCCACTACTTCTTAAAAACAATATTTAATAACCACTACTTCACGCACTATTCTTTAAAAACAATATTCAATACCCACTACTCCACCCACTATTTTTAAAAAACTATATTCAATATCACTACACCACCCACTACTCCTTAAGAGCATCTCCAAGGGTAACCCCTATTTTCATTCCCTAAACTATAATAAAATAATGGTTACCTAAAATATAGGGAACCAAAAAGTTGTTTTACTCCAACGGTGTTACCTATATTCGTTACCTATAATTAAAAAAATAATATTTAATCAATATTTAAAATAATATAGGGAATGATGAGAGTGTGAGAGTAGATATATGTTATATTATAAAGAAGGAATGATGAGGTGGCATTATAGGGAAGTTCTATCACCTAAAATTTTTTAGGTAATGGGTTATGGGTTGGAGTGCTCCAATTTGATTTGATTCCCTATAATTGCATATGTGGCAAAAATATAGGTAAGGATGGAGAAGGGTTGGAGATGCTCTAAAAACAATATTCAATACCCACTACTCCTTAAAAACAATATTCAATACTCACTACTCCATTAAAAAAATAATATTCAATACCCACTACTCCGGGTTAATTGGCTATTTCATAACTAAACTCATGCTCAACTTGCAGTTGGGTAATCGAACTCAAAAAACTTGCATTAACGTCATTAAACTAATTAAACCTTGCAATCTCATAATTAAACAATTAAAAGCTTGCATGACCGTTAACTTTTATTGACTTTTAACGGAGATCCGTTAATTTTGTACAGATAAGGGAAAAATGGCTAATTCATAACTGAACTGACCCTCAACTTGCAATTGGGTAATTGAACTAAAAAATTTGCAATTGGATAACTGAAATTACACATTAAAACACGCACATATCTCATTATTTAATATTATTTCAATATTTTCATATTACAATTTGTAATTTGAACAAACATGTTCTTATGGCTTATATGTCTACTTATGTCTTAGACCAAAAAAGTTAATAGCAATTAATCGAATTAATTACAAGCAAAAAAGGTAATTACAAAATTAGATTTTAGGTAGTATAAAATTGTGAGAAAATTATCTCACACACACACACACACACATATATATATATATATATATATATAATATGTACATCTCTTGCACGTCATATTATCTGAACTCAAATATTGGAAATTTTTTTATACATTATATTTAATAAGTAAAAAATATATAAAATTTATATATGACCCAATTATAAAGTGAAATGAGACAATCATCACCACTAAATTAGAACAATATTTTTAAAATACACAAGGAAAAGTTGTCATATAATACGTCTATATTCAACTTGTGGTGTAGTCATTCACACTTCTTGATATCCAAATTATATTCCAAAAATAATTATACCCACAATATAATGATTCTTACATTTGGCATTGTATTAAATCGTACTTTAAAAGTATTATTTTCATAGTAGAAATAAGTTCAAATTTACATAAATTTATTTAATCTAACGAATTGGACAATGATTAGCTTCACAAGATGAATAGTACGAATATTAACTATCTCGCACAACATATATATATATATATATATATATATATATATATATATATATATATATATATATTAGATACATTTTTGAAAATCAATAAATAATTGAAATTTGGAGGGTGTACGTTCTTTGCACGGGCTAAAAAACTAGTTTAATAAGTTAGTTGTTTAGAATATTTTTATAACACTAAATATAAGTAAAAAAATATCGTTCCATCATAAAATTTTATATATTATTGTTTAAAATATTTTATAACACTAACTGATAAGTTGATTGTAACCTTTTTGAGTTCAATTACCCAGCTGCAAGTTGAGGATCAGTTCAGTTATGAATTAGCCATTTTACCCGTTAAAATTCTTGCCACGTCAGTTTTCTGTCAGTCCCGTTAAATGAGTTGACGGCGGTTATGAGATTGCAAGTTTTAATTAGTATGTGAGTTGACTGCAAGCTTTTTGAGTTCAATTATCCACTTGCAAGTTGAGGTTCAGTTCAGTGATGAATTAGCCAATTAACCCCCACTACTCCATTAACCACCACTATTTTTTAAAAACTATATTCAATATCCACTACACCACCCACTACTCCTTAAAAATAATATCCAATGCCCACTACTCCTTAAAAACAATATTCAATACCCACTACTCCATTAAAAAACAATATTTATTATCCACTACTCCATTAAAAAACAATATTCATCACCCAATGTTTTAAAATCCGTGTTTTTAGTTAAACAAGATAAGTTTTAAGAGATATCCAAATTCGACTTGTTGCTAAGTCTAAACTAGAAGCATGTCTTTAGTTTTCAAGGTTCTATCCCCTATTTTTTTTATTATTATTTGATGCAATAAAAATATTTTTAAACGCCCGAAGTAAGAGAGGTTAACTGATGAACATCTAATCGCCTGGATCGCTCCTAAACAATTAGACTCGACAATAACTGAACTCCACCCCTTGCTCTTAACCCAACTCAATACTTCTCGTGTAATTGATGATTGCAAGAAGTTACTTAGCGAATTAGAATCACAAAACGTGATTTTAAAATTTGTGAAACGGTCTGCGAACAGGGTTGCTCATTATATAGCGAGAACTTCTAGTTCATTAGCTGATCGTAGTTGGGAGATGGGAAATGCCCATCCGGAGTTAATTCATGTATTATTTGATGATTTGAAGGTTTAATGAAATTATTCCTTTTCTGGCAAAAAAAAAATATTTTTTAAAAAAACATGGCTACGGTATATTCGTGAACACGAGATCATAAGTAATTATGAAATGTTCATGAGTTAGTATTCGTGAGACGTTCGTGAGCAAGTATTAGAAACCATTCTACAAATTTAAACCAATTCTTTAAATGATTGCAGGGAAAAAAAAAAGCAAAGACTTTTATGAGTTTTAAAATACAATTCATCTCATTTATAGTTTGTAGAATACACATGCACATATATGTGTACATGTTTGTTTTTTTTTTTTATGTAAAGCCAAAAATTCATTAAGACATTGAAATCCCGGGGACAAACTCCTAAATTGTCAACTACAACCTGATTGTGAAACAAAAGACGAGCTAAATAAATAGCCGTTTTGTTTTCAGATCGTTTAACACATAGAATATTCAAATTCTTTAAACTAAAAAGTATTACAATGACATTTCGAGTAATCCAACCTACATCAGCTGTGAAACTAATAGCATCGCAATTGGCCTTCACATAAGCACCATCTGTACCCCAATATATGTTCAGCACTATTAGTTACATCAACTGATATTGGAGCAACAAATGCCCCCAAAATATGAACAATTTTTTGTTGTGAAAGGTTCGATATGAACAACTGATATCCACCATCATCACAGATTCGATGCGAGCATTATAAATCTCCCAAAATACCATTAAATTCTTCTCAGAAAAACTACCGAAACCCGTAACAAGACACACAAAAACATCAAAACATAACACATAACAACCTTGTAACAAGGTATTCAACAAGATCTCATCAAAAAAGGAATAGATCTCGATTTTATTGAAAAACTGGTACAAAAAGAGGATGGAAGCTAGAGTGAAGCAGGCTTAATTGGTAAAGGAGGATGAAGGTCTGAAAAATGAAAAAGTGGCAACTAGAACCTAGCTATGGGAGTCGACTCTCAAAATAACGAACGTTCTTTGAAACCCTATATGTGTACATGTTGGTATGTCTACATCTGAATAATACACCGTCTATTTGTTGTGCATGTCTGCAAGCTATAGTTTCATACAATGTGGAATCCCACTTTATAATATGTTTGAATACAAGCTTGTTTTTTGCTACAATTTCGTTAATACCATAATGTCCCATTTAACTTCTCTGTTTGTAATTAATTTTAATGTTTATCCCCACATTTCTGCAACCAAATAGACATGGAAAAGTTGCAGTGTTCTTCAATGGTTAGGGGTCATTTGTTCACTGTTTAGAAAGTATGGTTAGGGGTCATTTGTTCACTGTTTAGAAAGTGTGCGTTTAGGTTTAAGGTGCATGTCTAATCTTCTCTGATTAGATGCATGCTAATAAAAAAGTCCTTGCTACTTGATGGACACTTTACTATTTAAAATGTTTATATGTCTGCTATTCCTCAATTGTTTAACTACCCTAAAGTCTTGAGAACATACTGTCTAACAAACTGAATCATTTGTGTGGCACATTTTGATTGTTGACATTGTTTTATCATATTGGTCAAGTTGATGCAGCAGAGGTCCCCCGCGGGCTGCAGAATTGTTGTTGAGATGTTTTCGTTGATTATAAGTTTGTGAAAGACTCTTAGGGAAGCTAATTGTCCTAGCAAGGAAAATGTGAGAAAAAACCAATTTTAACTGAATACTCAAAAACTTAAAAGAAAAAACATTGTTAATACTCCTGGGGAAGAAATCAGTGTTTTTATTCTTAGAAAGAGGTAACAAGGTTTGTCTATGTTTAGTTTGGTTGGTTAACTTGGACCTAGCTGTAAGTTGTATCACTATTTTTATGTCAATGTTTCTAATCTTGATCTTTTTGTGTAAGGTTGTGGATCTTACAGACTTTATTATACCAAGGTTTTACTAGTGTTACCTTGGACACATGCATGGCAGTTTCTTAACTTTTTTTCCTCAATCGAAATTCGAAGATAGCTTCCAGCATCACTTTAGTTTACTAACTAATCTAATTAACACAGCAATTGACACACAATGAGGATATGTTTGAAGTGAGTTAAAGAAGAAGGAGAGAGGCCCATTTTGATTTGAGAAGTAGCAGGTAGAGTGTTTGATTGCCAACTGACTTGTGCCTTTTGGTGGCCCAAACTCATCATGTGAAGGTTTATGATTTGAAAGAGACTTAACACCTATTCTATTCATCTAAAGGATAAGATAAGCCCCAAGAAAATAAGTGGTTTCATGTATGTTTGAAATATCTGAGTGTACTGTCCCATATACACCAAATCTGATCTGATCATTTATAAGTCATCTCAGATGCACCCAGAATCGCGATTTATTTGCGTATTTTGTAATTTTCTTTAATTACTGTAATTTTTTACCCGCGAGAAAAAATGTTAGACAAACAAATTGAATCTGTTAGGTGAAGCAAAGTAAACATCGGCATCAGTTATAAAAAAATATCTAACTGCATCTATGCTATGACATAATCTGGTTCACTCATTTTGTATCATTAATAAGAACTAAGCCAAGGGAAAAAACAAAGAGTGATCAAGGAAAACAAAGGTTAATTAAAATGGAGAAATTTGAAAGGCCAAGTCGAAGTGATGCACGTCTGTCCAACGAAGAAGCATCCAAGATCGAAGGGAAGACGAGGGATTACTTTGATGGCATTGCACCGCATCGCCATGCTAAGCCTCAACGCAGTGAGTACTCTTCTAAGTACGATGATCCACAATTTGATGGTCATGAAGATGATGTTATTCCGGAATATGTTGAGTTTCAACATCTTGAGAAAGATGATCCGCAGGTAGGTTTGTTCGTGGTCTTTAGATTAAGGTTCATTGCTAGTTGCAATTAATTTTCAGATCAAGAACTTTACTTTTGTTACAGAAACTAGTGTACAAGGGAAGTCAAGTACCAGAAGAATTTGTGGAGACAGAATACTACAAGGATCTAACTGGGATTGACAAGCAGCACCACACTGTAAGACTTTAAGCCTGCATCTTTAACCTGTTTAAGATATGATCATGTTTCACTTGCTTTGGTTACATACATGAATGGTCTCTTTTCTATATGTACTCTATTCTAATCAATCTCTACTTTAAGTTTCACAGTTAGAAGGTCTTCTAATGACTTTGACTTTTGCACTTCAAATGTATAATGATTTGCGGGTCAAATGTTAGTTATGCTCTCTAAAACACTATCTACAGTCCGCATACTACAACAATTAGGCATCAGATCGCTTGTGTATCATTTTTGCAGACAGGAACAGGGTTCATCAAAATGGACAACAGCAGTGGCAAGTCCTTCAGCCTTGACTCAGATTCCATAAGTGATGAGGTACATGCCTCGTGCAAGGGCAATCCAGCTACAAATGATTGGATTCCGGCTTCTGGGAATAAGGTAGCAAACCGTGGCTTACACAATTTTTGTTTACTCATGTTACATAATAATATTTGCTTGCAAACAACTTTAATGCTTCGTTTCCACTTTGTAGGCAGATTTTGTCTCTGACAAGCCTGGGCGGAGTGAAAACTGAAGAGGGTTCTGGGGTTTTGATTTGAATTTCTTAAGCAATCAAATTTGATGTTGTATTGGAAGTTCACCTTCCTAACATGTTATTGTACTCTGTGTGTTGTGTTCTGGCAATAATATTACTGGAGTTTATTACGTTCTTCATTCATTCTTTCGCCAACATAATCAAGCCAATCCCGACTCTAATACCACACCTCAGAAGAATGAACTGATTCTTAAAAACGAACAATCATCAATATACAAAAATTGGCCATCAATTTCTGCAATCTATATATTTAACAAAATAACCAAGTAATATTGGGCAATAAATCAATTTCCATCTTTTTGTAATCGCAATAGTGCTGCAGGGATATTCGTAGCATGTCATCAACTATCAGCAAACCGGAATCCCTGCAGGCTGCATTGAGAAAGAACTTAATACAAATTTGTGAAGTTCAAGACAGAGTCTTTCTGATATTAAAAAAGAAGGAAAACATGGATGCCCGTTTGCCATTGGTGCACAACTATAACAAAGCCAAACTGGAGATCCTTGCAAGCATGCAAATAGGGATCTATCTCAGCTTGACTTTGCTTGTGCTTCCCCAATCGTATTATAGCTATGTTGTATAATCTGACATACAACTTCTACTTGACAGGCTAATCTTGAGTGCGAAACTGCAATTTTGTTTATTCATTAGTTTTCTGGGATGACAAAATATGAAAAAACGGTCCTGTTTTATATGCAACAAATGAGTTTGGATCCTATCCCACTTCTCTTTTTCATTGCCGGTCTAATCTTAAAACATTGTACTGTTTCCAAATAGAAAATATGCATCTTTTTCGCCAAAATTTGAGCCTGATCTAAGAAAATTCCATTTACTGAATTCAAGCAGTACTAGATATGTATCACACCCATGAATACCAAAATATCATAATAATCATGAACATTAAGAGGGGTGTATTCATTTGAGAATCTGTTGGATTTTAATCGATTCTCAAAATCAGTAGGTATTCATTTGGAATTTTAAACAATCTTTTAAAATCTGCAGGTATTCAATTCGGATTTCAAATAATCTTTCTAAATATGTGGGTATTCAATTAAGATTTTAAAAAATCTTCTAAAATCTGTAGGTATTCAATTCAGATTTTAAACAATCAATCAAAATCTCAAGATATTCAAATTTCAATAGATTTGATAAAGTCATGGATTTTGAAATATTTATGGGAGATTTTATATGTAAAATTATCAACGTGAAAATTTGTTCCAACTACACAATATTTTGATGGATTTGTGATTTACAACATTTTTAATTAGAAAAAAATCAAAACAATTAAAGAAAAACTATCAATATTTACCCGCTACAAAACTCCAGAAAAGCTCACCATATACCAACAGTACATCCTCCAAAGCAGACCTCGCACATTCAAATATGAAACCGACAAGTATCCATGCCATAATAATCTGCACTCCTTCGCCAGGTTATAAATCCTACTTTTGCACTACCTCAATTTAAAGATCATAAAATTTTGATCATCACCCTGGTCATAACAATCACAGTCAACCAATAACCAATAATTTCTTCACAGATGCACGACTACCAGACCTCATACCATACGATGAGAACGAGGAACACATGAATGATGATAACTAAATGAATAAGCTTTTTTTTTATTTTGTTCTCCAATCTTTAATTTTTTATAAATTTTCGGACTATATTGATTTTGGACTATTTATTTATAAATAATTATCTCTAATTAATATATACAATATAGATGTTATAAAATAAAAAAATGAAAGAAATCAATCTCGTAGAATCTGTGGGATTTTATAATTCTACAAAAATCCATCAAAATCAATTCATCAAAATCCATCAAAATCTGTACGGAATTAAAATAATCTGTGTAGAGATTTTAAACAATCCATGGATTTATAAATTCCATTAAAATCCATTGATTATTAACAATCCAACAAAATCTCAATTGAATACACCCCTCTAAATGTTTCTACATTTTTCATTGTAATGCAAAAATATAATTAGTATTGCAAACTGCAAATTATGTTGTGCAGAGTCATTGAATCTAACGATATTCTGGTTCGTATTTGAACGAAAACCTACGATGATAATATTAATAGATCCAAATTAATGTGCATAAGACTTAAGATGCAAAATGAGAATACATGACAGCAAAGATAAACCATCACAAATTATCATAATATCCCAGTATACCATTTTCAGATTAATATTGAAATTAAAACTGAATTATACAGGTGTAATAAAAGATTCAGTCTTCTTATATTTCATTAATGAAATAAAGATCTTCGAACATCCAAAGTATAATAGACAATGGAACTAATAATAACTTCCTTGTTGATATCTGATGCAACACAAAAGTCTAGAAAAAGTAAGCACTAATTTTTTAAGAACAAACACGAATCCGCAAGCACGAATTTGAAAAGATAACTCTAAAATCCACCAAAAAGATGAGAAAACTTTCAAGGGTTTTTGATATAATAATAAGATAATAATCCAATACAATTGATGATGCTTTTATATGCTAGGATATAAAACCCTTATTGAAAAATAAACAAAATTCAAATTAAAATAAAATATTTATTTTAAAGCAAGAATCATGATCCCCAATATCTCATTAAAAATCTTTGCCAATATTTTTCCAATTTGGAATGATCATCATTCAGTAGCATGGTCATGCCATCATGCATATCTTGCATTTGCTTTGCAAGTGCCCTTTTTTCGATCTATGGCAGCCTCAATACCCGCTGCCAGCTGTCCTACAACAATATCTCACCTTCTTTAAGCTCTAAAAATTATATATGTGAATTAAATATTCAACTCACCCTTTATATGATCAAACCACTCTCACCTTGTGTAACTTTCAAAGAAAGAAACAAGATAAATAGATTCAGTGCCAAAGTAGTATAAAAACCATCAAAAACTCTACAATGTCATTCATCTGATTATTCAGTTTCTCGAAAAATGGCCTTAGTAGCTGAAGCACCTGGTTACATCCAAGTATTTTCTGATGGATCCGTAAAGCGCTTTGCACCTGAAATCACCCCTCCTTCGATCAACCCCACACATGGATTTATGTCCAAAGATGTGGTGATTGATTCTTCCAAACCAATTACAGCAAGAATATTCATACCAGAAAACGTATCATCAAAGAATGCATTACCTGTCCTTATTTATTTCCATGGTGGTGGTTTCAGCATTGGCTCGACTACATGGATTGGATACCATTATTTCCTTGGAGGCTTATCTGCAACATGCAAATGCATTATTCTTTCTGTGGACTACCGTCTGGCCCCAGAGTATAAGCTTCCAATTGCGTATGAGGATTGCTACAGCTCTCTGGATTGGCTTTGTTATGCAGTGAGCCATGAACCACTGCTTCAAAAAGCAGACCTATCCAGGGTCTTTCTCTCCGGAGATAGTGCTGGAGGGAACATTGCTCATCATGTTGCTGTTAAAGCGATTAGAGACAATGCTTGTCAAATTAGGGTCAAAGGTATACTTCCAGTGCATCCCTATTTCGGAAGTGAAAGGAGAACTAAGTTAGAGCAAGAAACTGGAGATGTTGGGGAGGTAGTACTGAATGACTTGTTCTGGGGATTAAGTTTGCCAGAAGGATCAAACCGGGATTATTACGGGTGTAACTTTGAAAATGCTGACCTTTCTAAGGATGAGTGGGCTCTGTTTCCAGCAGTGGTGGTGTATGTAGGTGGATTAGACTTCTTGAAGGAAAGAGGGGTTATGTATGCGGAATTTCTGCAGAAGAGGGTAAAGGGAGTTAAGCTGGTTGAAGCTAAGGGAGACACCCATGTATATCATATTTTTCACCCTGACTCGGATGCTTCTCGTTTGCTTCAGAAACAGATGAGTGAATTTATAAACAGCTTTTAATTTGATTCTACGAAGGCCATTATTCTTCTGCAGAACTTGTATTCTTTTTTTTCCGCAATATATTTCTAGTAGTCATCACAGGCAACAAGTAAATTTGGAGCCTGTGAACGAAAATAAAATTTGGATAAATTAATGACATATTTTTAAGAATGTGATTCTCAGTGGCCAGTGTATGCTGCTGTTGAGTTTTTATTTTGAACTCCTGACAAAGATATAGAGCAACACAAGTCACAGACACAAAACAGAGGCTGTGGCAGTACTTATCTGAGATGATGGCTGTGTTGGTGTATGCAAAAAAAAAAAACATCCCTTTGACAAAAAATAAGGAAAAAAAATCTTTTTATGCTAAAGATGTCAATAACCTCATTAAGATCACACTGGGTTTCTGACTTGCAAGTCGGCCCTGGCAAATATAACCTCTGCGTCCTAGTGCGGGATTATTTGGGACAGAACTTGGGGTTGCTAGTTTCTTTTCTAATATCTCCTTCCCTTCTTGCGTCTATCGTTACTTTCACTTCCAGTGCTTGATAAACCTGATTCTGAGTCGGAACAAGAATCAGAGTCATCTTCAGATTCAGATACTGGCTTTTGCTGCTGCATGATAAGGCGAGGCATATTCTTCAAGTACTCTCTCAAATTTTCAGTGATGCTACCAAGGCCAATAGACGTGAAAAAGTTGATTGAAAATCTTGTGTTCTTTGGATTGTCTTTGGGGAAAATTGACTCCAAAGAGTCCTGTATCGTGGGATCATTATTAAGCCTCTCATTCAGAAGGCGAATACCAAGGTGCTCCGATAATTCCTGGAAGAGAATTTTGATGAAAATACGAGATGAGGAAGTAGTGGCCTCCTCGGTCAGCCGTATGTAAGCTAGAACATGCCAAGGTAGAGCATCGGTGACAAGGAGATGGGCAAAGAATTCCCCCACATTGCGTAACTTGTTTGTCTCGAGCCTGTGAATCATTGAGTATTGCTGCACAAAGCACTTTTCAAAGTTTTCTTGATAAACCTTATTAATCAGGCAAAATCTTTGACCGAGAAGACCATAATAACGGCGATAAGTTTTTTCTTGGCTGCAGCATTCTAGTAACATAATGCATACCTCCATCTCTTGTCCAGGCTCTAGCTTGAGTTTCAAAAGCTTATGACCAGCTTCCTCAAAATCAACACTAGACATGATTATTAGGTATATAGTCCTTCGAAGATTCACAAGATCTGTCTCTGTATCATCTCTTATTCTCATCTGCTCTTCTTCCTCAGATTCATCATCTTCATCATCTGTTGCTGCATCTGAGTCTTTTTCATCCTCAGACTCCTCTCCTAGCAGAGTTTTCTTCAATTCTTCGTAACGTTGTTCACTTTTGATAAACTGTGTATCCGGCCTGAAAATATCCAAAGCAATCTCAGGATCTATCTGATCTAGAAGTGATATCTCATGGGTCAACTGATCTTCTTGCTCAACCAGGTCTAGCTCCGGACGGATTGCAGGGTAACCCTGAAATTTGGCCTTTCTTAAAGCAAACAGACCTTCAATCAAAAACTGAACCCTCTTATCAATCTCCCCTTCATGAAGAATCCCACGAAAACGTTCAAAAACACCCTGTAAACCTCGAGGACAGAGGTCTTGTAAAATCGACCCACATTCTGTAACAAATCCAACAGCCACTTCCACACTATCATCACTAGGATTCTCCAACAACGTCGTCAGCAGTTCCAACGCAACAAGCTCGTAAACCACCTGTTGATTCACAAGATGTGCTAGAAACTTAACACCAGCTAGTAATTGCCTCTTATCATTCCTCTTATACGACTTCTGTACTTGTAAAACAATCCTCCTCGAAAAAAGATTACCAACATCAGGAAACTTAGTGTTAACAACCGCGACAAGCGCAGCAAAGACATCAGTAAAGCCAGGACAAGCCATCTGAGACTTAATACAAGAACGACAAAACAAGCCTCTCCCTCGAATAAGATTCTCAGAAAAAAGCTCAGGTACAATATTCTTGATGTTGGTAGCATTAACCTTATTGACTAATCCATTAATACTTTTTCGCAACGCCTCCCACGTCAATCTTTGACACTCTACACTACTCTTGTCCTCAACTTCCTTCATCATTCTTGATAATTTGCATGGTGGAATATAAAGCCCACCAGCCTCGTGATCACGATCAGATATATTATAATTCGTGCCTCGTGATCTCTCTCTTTTTGAACACTCCATTGTATCAGAAAGTTGTAGCAAATCTCTCTATTATGTATTGTGACCTTGCTGCTTCTTGTTTAATACCTACCTACGTTGATTTGTGTCCCTTTATATACTAGTATAAGTTAATTCCGAAACACATTAGGATTTTGATAGGATTTAAGACAAGAAATAATACTACATATAACCGACTTTGATTTGATGTTGAAATTTATATGTGGGCCACCGACATTACATACATTGATCTGTAGGCTGTGTCGGCTGGTGAAATCGACCTCTTCCTATATTTATTTTTATTTAAAAAAATTGTTATTAATAAAATCTCAAAAATAAACTTTTTTTAATCCTAATATAATATTGGCAACATATTTTAATTTTGATAAATGAAGACAAAACTTTAATCCCGGAAATATCCAATTTATTGAGGTTCAAGTGTACAACTGGTTGAAATCGACATATTTTTACGAATTTTTAACGTAGTAAGCAACCCATTTAAGTTGTGCAAAAACTCAAAATAGCCAACTTTTTATACATAGAATGAGCTGCACTCCAAAAGAAAATTATTATTATCACACTTGATATTTTTCTTTTTTGAATAATTAGGCTTATAAAACACTTCATGTTTTATATATTAAAAAAATGAATTGTTAAGCTTATAATCACAAAATATACTTAAACACATCGTGTTTAACCTAAAATCTCATCTAAATCATAAAAATCAAATGTTAGAGAAGCTAATATAGAATTCAACATAGAGTTTTATATACATTTTTTTTAACAGTTAGATTTATATTTTTCAAACAAAAAAACTCTTGTGCACATGATGTCGGCTGAGTTTTAATTCCTGATAAAGAAATAAAGAACCAACACGAGCAAAAAACAAACAGAAGTAACTACAGTACAGCACTGGCTGTGATGCCACCAATTTTTTTTAAAAAAATCCTTGAACTCCATGTCTATAATACCACTAAGAACAAAACTGGATTGTGGTTGTTTATATTTGGATAACCTATAGATGTGAGTATGTGACTAGAAAGCTGTAAGGTGTAAGGAGTCCTACTTCTAGACATCAATTCTGTTCTCAAACTCATAAATGCCTTTACGATATAAACAGTAAAACAAATCAAAATGGAGAACAATTACGCAGAGGTAACAGGACTACTAACAAGGATTTATATTTTATTGCCAAGATACATCTGCATACATGTCATATGCGTTACACTAAACTCTAAGGTATGACTACAAAGTACAAACCAAGTTCAATTGTTTTCACATCGACTGTTATCCTTTAGGAGAACTTTCTAATGTAATCTAGATTAACTTACAACAAGGTTATGCTTCAAATTTTGCTCCTGTGTTGACCAAACAACGAATGCCTGCCTTCAGCAATAAGCTCCCCAGTTGCTTTGTTTTTAAGAAGAACGATAGTGCCGGAATACCTTCCCTTCTGACCTAAAAGCCTTGAGGTAATCTCTAACTCATCCTACCAAATGACCAGTCAGATGTTTAAGATGCACAGAACTAAAACATATCACAGATTAAAAACTACTCCCTCTGTCCCAGTGGGTTTTACCCATTGGGGGACGGGGTGTGGCACGCATTTTAAGGCTCCTAAAAAGTATAGATCCATAATTTTTTTTTAATTTTTTTTCTTCTGAATAAAAATTTAATTTTTAATGTTTCTATTTTTATTCAAAAAAAGAAAATTTTAAAAATAAGTTGTGGAACTATACTTTATAGGAGCCTTAAAATGCGTGTCAAATAATGAAAAAAAAACTGGGTAGAAATGAGTGGGACGGAGGGAGTATAACATAACACAACCATGTATAACTCAGCATAGAGACAACAAACTCAAAATGAAACATGAAAAAGCTTACAACTTTAAACTTTTGGCCATGGAGGGTGCAGAGGGTTCAAAATCATTAAGGATGTGGAGATTGCAAATTGTGATATTGAATTTTTGATTTACAAGCAACAGAAATGAAAGACAACTTGAGTTGAAGCTCTGTAAATGAGAGAAATTCTTGTTTCTGTGTGTTGTATAACAAGGCACACAAGGTATCCATTAAAAATATGAAGTTGAAAACCAACGATAAAGTACTAGGGTCATCCTACATTATTATGATGTTTATTAGTACTTGAAGCCCAATACTTAGTTTTTATATCCATAAAACTATACGCATTTGGATATCATATTGGGAGCAGTCATGAGTTTACTGCACATATATCTTACCAGTGACAATGTCAAAAACTATCACTATTACAGAGATTTAACTATAAGCTAGAACCAAATAATTTATTAAATATTTTGAATGATTACAGTGAGATGGAAAGAAAACAAGCCATTTTGAACGGCAAATCCTATCCACTTAACAATAGTTACAATACTATGCTTGACTTTCTAGACTCCTCTGAAGCTCCTCCATTCTGGAGATAGGAAACCAAAAGTGACAGCCAACGGCATGAAAAAGTGTTAATTTTCAATAGTAATAAAAGTGGCATGCACATTTTCTTGTGTTTAGACACTTAGGCTGAGGCAGTTTTAAGAGCAGCCTTTCCAACAGTAATAAACTCCGGTCACCACACCCACAAGCAACACGAAAGAAGGTGTTGCTCGAGAAGATCTTCTAAAGCATATGAATGAGCAATAAAACATGACAAGGTAGTAGACAAAACTAGGTCGAACATGAATGTGAACATGTATACCTCAGTACGATAGCTTTTCATAACAAATTTGTAAGATGAGCATCAAAAGTTTGTCCTTACAGTATCCAAACTATTTAAAAACAAATTAAAAAAAAAAAAAGAAGAAGAAGAAGAAAAATTGACAAGCAAACTATGAAATACATATATCTCGCAATAACGCATTTAGATATAGAATTTGCAGTAAGTAGAAACACAAAAGATATTCCTAGCTATACCAATATGAGTATAGCCTATAAGCCTTCCTGCAAGACAAGGGATCTTACATTGACTTTTGCAGTAGAAAGAAAACAAATGGACATGTCAACTGAGACATTCATCGGTAGACCAGCAACATGAACAAGTACAGCACCAACCTCATCAACTAAGTTAGCAATTGCACCATTGCACAATATTCCCCTCCTGTCCTGCAGATAACAGATTAAAATATAAACATCAGCTCCTAACCTCTTACATAACTATAATTTAAATGCTAAAATTATATAATCTGACCCATTCATAATCAAAAAAAAAAAAACTGAATCCATATAAAATTCTGATACTACCCCCTATATTACAATCTTTAATGCACAGAAGTTAAGCATGTGATGCTTTCTCTGGCAGTACTACTTCTGGGAAAAAAACCACTACTAGAGTAATTCACTGTCCCAAAACTAGTTACTAACGTCCACTTCAACCTAAATTTCCCAAAGCTTAAATTATAAAGTTTGACACTTTTTAGGTGAAATCTCATTTTAGGACAGTAGAGATTAGAGAATATCATAATATAATATACAGACAATACATAACTTACATCTTCAAACAAGAACACATATTATTTAAGCATACAAAGTCTATGAATGAACCAGATCACGCATCCTAAGCCGTCAATAAATACATACTCGACAAATAAATGTTTTTTCTCAGTCCAAATTCCCAACATAACACACATAGTGTACTCTTAACTGCATTTTTAACCTCAATAAGTTCAAAATGAACATTATTACCAGGTCCCAAATTGTATAATTTATCGAAATTTAACTGCAGTACAAATCACCCGTGACAATAATACAAATAACTAATTTCCACCCTGTACTAGAAATCAGCCTAAAAACACAAATAATCGGGTTTTAATTAATACACGAAATTTTTGGAAAACAAAACAGCTATACTATACATAAAAACAGTGAGCTAAAGAACATGACTTAATTAACTTAATAAAAGAACACAAAGTAAAAATAGAGTTAAGATTTTAAAGGGGTTGTAATAAAAAAACAAAGCAAGTGCTTACAGTGAGACGAGAAGGGACTTTGAAAGTACAGGAGACAAAACCAGGTTGGACTCGGTCAACTCGGATGCCTCTGATGGCATAGTCTTCGTAGAAACTGTGGTCGACGTTGAGTCGGTGAGGATGAACTGTGAGTTGCGAAACGAGTTCCGATTCTTCGCGAGTTATTTGCAGAATTTCCTTTGCTTTCTCCATTTTGGACTTTCAATTGCAGCTGTCACCAAAAGTGATACTTGAACTGGGAATAAATATTAGGGTGATGGCCTTAAAATCACGGTCCTAAATACCCACTAGACACGCTACTGACAGAGTCGTGTGTTGAGACACGCCACTGGGAGAGCCGTAATTTAAGACGCGCCACTGGGACAAACGTATCTTAAGACACGCCACGACTACTGTAGCAGGTGATACGCTACTACGGTTGGCGCATTGGGGAGACACGCATTTGGAGAATGCGTGTCTGACGTCATCATCGTCTTCGCAGAGCAGCAGCCGGGCGACTCGTCGGGCGATTTTTCGCCGTTTTTTAGATTGCTTCGTTCTCCCACTTCAGTCAATATCCCGTTGAGTTCTATATACCATCGTTATCGTCTCATCGTCCTCTACAAGCCTATGTTCTTAATTTGTCGATTCCAAGCTCGGATTGCAAACACCTAAATCTAACCTAATCTTCGATTTGGTTTCCGATTTCATCAAATACACAAGTACGGGATATGATTTCAACAAAACTATATCTTAACATGATGAGCAAGTCGTGAGCATCGTTTTTCTGTGCTGATATTGATCGTAAATTGACAAAACGAAGGTAAGGGGAGGGGGGTACGAACTCGCCAGTGGGGGTCGGGGGAGAACAGCCTGGGACTTAGAAAATTTCTGTGAAAAATTAAGCTTGGGACACGCCGTTGCCAGTGGCGTGTCCCGTGGGTAGTCAGGGCCAAGCAATTTGGAAAACGGTATTTCGGACCATTGCCTCCCAAAATAAGGCATTTTGGTCATTATCTCTAAATATTATGACGGTCAAAACAGTTTTTTATTTAATTTATTAATTGATACTTGATAGAAAAACAAAGGATGATTTCAGGAAATTATTAATATTTTTTCTTTGAAGTGGATTTTTAGAAAAATTATTCATGTTTTAAAATTTTTTGTAAAATACGGTAAAAATTGTGGTTGTGAAATAGTTGCATTGTTGGTAATGGGTGTATTTTAGTAATAAAATATTTTAATATTTTAATTTTTTAATTAAAATATTAAAATATTTTAATTTTTTATTTTAGTAATAAAATATTTTAATATTTTAATTTTTTGTAATGTCTGTTTCTTCACCACACTACTATCCCACCATCTCCGCATCCCCTGCAAAACAATCTCCGCCCGCCTCCCTCCCTGCTGCCCAACCATCATTCCCCTTTTTTTTTTTTAATTTAATAAAGCTCCGAAAATTCTTTCGAATTTTCTCAGATCTGTTCCGATCTTAAGCTAGTTTGTGCAATTAAAACCCATCCTTGTTGGATTTTCGTCTCACCCCATGGTGTGTGTATCGTCTTATGTGCGATTATTATCGTTTAAGTTTTTTATTGTTGATGTTTCTGTTTTTGTTGGTGCCGTTTTTGTCTCCACTTAAATTGGTTCATTTGGCATTTTGGGAAATCTGGAAATCTTGCATCGATGCTACTTGCGGCATGTCTATAGCTGATTTTTGGCATGTAGATAGCTGGGGTATCGGAATGTCTATAGCTGGTTTACGGCAGGTAGATAGCTGGAGTATTCTTGAGATTGTAGTGGAACTCACAAGAGCTCACCTTTCACAATTAAAAAAGTTTGTTCCGTTTTCGGGGATTTATGTTTCCCCAACTTCAGTTGAAGGTTTGGAACATTGGACTTCAGTATGCATTTTTGTGAGGGTCAATTGTGCTACTACGGATCTCAGGGCTGATGTTGGTAGGATTGATTGGGATACCATTATAACCTTTTTTAGTTTCAAGAATCTATGGATTCATTGTGTTAAGCAGTCTGGAAACAATGCGACTAATTACTTAGCTCGTTTTATTGTTTATCAACCTGATTGCATTGTCAGTTGGGGGTTTGTCCCGACTAGACTTGTTTTAATTTTAATGGAATGATCTTGCATTTTGTCAAAAAAAAAAAAAAAAAAAAAAAAAAAACTTATAACCCCGTGTGTTGCACGGCTCTTTTTCTAATATTTATTATATTATTTTTTAATATTTATTTGTTATTAATTTATATATCAAATTGTTGTTATGAAATTGATATATATAAAATTTTATACGTTCAATTTATTATATATTTTATCTTGAATTTTTAAAACTTAATTTGGATTGACGATTTTTTATATTGAAAATTCTGTTATATTTAGGAAATCTACTTATATTTCGTTTTGATTATCAAAACGGAATGGCTAACATGTGCCCTAAGGACACAGGATAAGGAGTAATTAATTTTAGTTGACTACATAATTATACCTAGTTATCCATGTTTGCAATATTAATTCCAAGAAATTATTAATATCATCATTATATAGGTGCAATGTATAGATGACTCTTTCTAATAACACTACTTAATTATATGTGGTTATTTAAATATTAAAATATTATATTTTAATATTATATATGCATATTTGAAAAAAAAAATAAAGGAAAATATTAAAGAAATTCAATTAAATACAATGCCCCCTGCATTCACATCAGTATCAATTAATAAAAAAAATCTATTACATCATTTGATAACTATTTTTGGTACATAATTTTCTCCTAATATTACTCAAAATAAAAAGATGAAAATAGTAAAATTAAAAATTATTCAACAAAATGAAAAGGACAAGTCATTAATAAGGAAAGTAGAATTGAAAAGAATAATGGGTAAAAGCATTAAAGAATGCATTGAAATCAAAAAACTAGGCATAATAAATATAGCTTAACATGTGACTTTCTTATTATTTGAATATAGTTGTACTAAGAACCAAATATAGTTTTAATAATAAGTGTAATGCATCTCAATAATTTAAATCATATATAATTAGGTTTTCTATATTGAATAGGATTATCAATGTAGGTATTCTACACTGAATAGGATTAATGTAAAAATTTGTAATTATATCTTCTCTTGAGATTCGAGATTCTGAGTGCTTCCATTTGGATAATAATTGTTAAATTATTACTAAATTAAAGATAATTTTATGAGTTTCGTGTGAACTGTAAAATCATCCAAATCTGATTTATAGATCTCGAGATAAAGCCTAAATAGTAAATATAAACTTTTTTTAATATTAATAAATAAATAAATTCAGTTTTAATACAACCTTTTATTTCATTTTCAGATTATAGCTTCTTTTTAAAATTGAATTCTAATACAACCTTTTTAATTATATCCTTTTTAGATTATAATTTTCTTTTTAATATGATATAATCTTGATCGTCTATTTTTAAAAATATTATATTAATCAACGGTTGAGATTATTTTGGCAGTATAGGGACCAAAATAATGGATAAAATCCCTCTTACGCTATAAGGATATAATTAATAATCCAATGGATGACTTTTAACCCAACTTTCAACAGATCATATGCTTTTGGTAGTACAGTGACCTGACCAAAAATCTGGATAAGATCCCTATCAGGTCTTCTACACGGAATAGGATTAATGTAAAAAATTCAGATAATTTTATGAGTTTCGCGTGGGCTGTAAAATCATCCAATATTAATAAAAAAAATTAAAATTTAATTGTATCCTTTTTTTTAATTATATCCTTTTCATATTATAATTTTCTTTTTAAAATTCAATTCTAATACAACTTTTTTTAACTGTATCCTTTTTAGATTATAATTTTATTTTTAATATGATATAATTTTGATCGTCTATTTTAAAAAATATTAGATTCAATGGTTGAGATTATTTTGGTAGTACAATTACCAAACCAAAATTACTCTTATGCTTATTATATACTAGCTTATAACCCGTGCGATGTACGGATTTCTTTTGATATGTATTAAATTTTATTTTATGTTACAATTATATTTTTAGATAATCATTATTTATAATGTTTTATTTAAATTTTAATTTACATAATTTAATATAAATTTAATTAATGATATGCATGGTTTAAAACTTGGGTGAAAAACCAAAATACCCACCATTTTATTCTAGCTGCCGAAATTACCTACGCGTGCTGAGCTCCACCCTTTTTACCCATGGACCACGCATTTGTGGCATGCGTATAGGGGTATACGCATTCTACCAATGCGTGGTCAAACTATACGCTTTATTCACATGCGTACACTTTGTTAATTTCAAATCTGAGCTATGTGAACAGTACCTCGGATACGCATGTTGAGCATGCGTGTCTATAATACGCATGTACAACATGCGTATGCCAAGGCACTGTTCATCGTCTTTCCACCGTCGCCGGTGAAGTTTTCTGACAAAAACTTAGATCGATTCTTTCATCCCTTTCCAGCAATCTTTGACTAGCATATTATACACCAAAACGATCGTTTTCTTCTCCTCAACAAGCCTATACCCATCATTTTTTGTTTGTTTCGCCGAATTAGAAAGGCCCAAATCGAACCCCCTTTCCGATTTCGTTTTCCAGTAAGCTCACACACACCCTGCGGGGCCGAAACTCAACAAATGAATGGAGGACAAGGAAGATCAAAGTCTGGGCTTCATTTTGATGCCAACAAGAGGGGTGGAGGTAGCCGGAGGGGGGAGAACGGAGATAGGCGATCGGTATGACGATTTTGATGGAGAGAGACGACCAGAGCTGTTATGAAAAAATGACGTCACATGACATCATTACACATCCTGGAGATGCGTTACCTGAGATACGCATATCAGGAATGCGCATCCCAGGCCACGCATGGCCAGGATGCGTACCCCGTGGGTAAAAAAGGCGAACTGTTGAGTATTGAATACGGTAAAAGAATACAGAGGGGGGGTGAATGGATTCTTGAACTTTTCTTTGATTGAGTCTATGTAGCAGATAAGTGCCTGTGTGTGTAGAAGTGAAGGTGCGGATAAATAAACAACACAAGACACAATATCACTTTAATCTAATGTATTATTAGATAAAGGTTGCTACAATCTGTGAATACAAATGGTAGTATTCTCAGCTTCGTTTTTCTCAGAGAGATATGGCTTACAGTGTATGAAAAACTTGACTCACAAAAAATGTTTTTAAGTTATGAAGTGAGGCTGTGTCCTTATAGAACATGGATACAGCCTACTTACTGCAAATAAGGTATCTAAACAAATTACTTTCTAGTCTGTCTATCCTTTTTGAGTAAGTGTCCAAACGGTTACAGATTTGACTTTGCAAAGCCTGTTTAGATCCACTTCTTTAGCTCCTTGTCTCTTCTATATCTCTCCAAGCTTCCTTGTAGGCTTTCCAGAGCACGTTACAGATTGTGGTCCATAAAGTGCATTGGCTTGTTGCAGGTTTCTGACTTGTACAATTTCTTCAGTATTTTGTCTCCAAGAATGTATTCGAGAAGTGACTAAGTAAGTGGTTCGAGAACTAGAATTGACTTGATCGATAACTCTGAGTTCTCGAATACTGTTATAATGACATATCGAACCACTTCTCGAATAGCTCTTTTCCATCAGGATTCCTTGAGTTGTCGAATAGAACATTTGACTTATCGAATCCTCGAGTTGTCGAATAGCTTTCTGAGTCCTTGAGATATCGAATGGAACTTTGACTTGTTGACTCTTTGAGAACTCGAATACCATCTTGACTTGTTGACTTCTTGAGTTCTCGAATAGAGTAGTAGACATATCGAATCCCTGAGATATCGAATGAGATATCGAACAGTGTATTCAGAGATATCGAATAGTGTCTTGAGATATCGAATCCCTGACTTCTCGAATGCTGGACTTCTCGAATAGACAAATATACTTCTCGAATTGGTACTTAGGCAAATTCTTCATTTCTTCAAATCCCAACTGTGATTATTTGACAGTCTTTAACTCCTTGCTTGAGGCATGAACCTTGGAACTTCTTTCAAACATTATTCTAGACTCTATTTGTACAATTACACAACTAGGATTTGATGCCTACTACAAGTACAATACAAACAGAAACTCTACAACTAGAGGTTCCCTCAGTTAAGAGGTCATGTAAGTAATGCAAAGCATTACAAACAATTAGGCTTGTTATTAGATGTGTACAAGCATGCCTCTGTAACTAACAATCTCCCCCAAATTGTGAGTGAGACCCTTAGTCACAATTTCATGTCTGATAACAAGCCTAACATACATAAAGATAAAACTTTAAAAGTACAGGTATGTATTTTGATTGAACACATAAATGAAATTACAAGATAAATACTCTTACAGTATGATGAGGTACTAGCCATTTTCTTTTGATTGCATCTCCATTGCTTTGGCTTGTAGATCATCATATGCTTTCTGTTTCCTTTCTTTCTCCTTTCTTGCAATCTCATCTATTGCTCTCATGATTTCTGTCATAGCATCCAATTCTTCAATCATAATAGAGTTTTTGAAATCTTCAAGCACTGGCTTCAGAATGTTGGCAGGATAGTGACTGAGTAGGTCCATTCTTATATTGACATTGTCTCCATTTCTTCTCCTATACTTCACCACATAGGGATCAAACTGAACTCTACATAATCCCTTTGCCCTTAGCTTTTCTGCTTCAATCTCCAGTCTATCAATTTCTTTCTCCCTTTCTAACCATTTCTCATAGCAGCCCTTTCTTATCTTCTCAGCATAATCTTTCTTCATTTTCACAAAGTCAATCAATTCCAGCTTCCATACTTTCTCCACCTTGTCTTTAGAATTCAGCAATGCAATGATTCTTTCTATCTCATACAATTTACCCCAATGTTGACAACCCCCTTGTTTGAATTTCATTTCTTTCCCATCAGTGTACTTGATTTCAAGGTGGTCATCCACAATTGCAGCATAGCATATCTTTTGAGCTCTTAGAAATTGCAGTTGCTCTTCATCAAAGTCTTCATCAAGTGGCTGGAGTTTCAATCCTGGAATGATTGTTAGGGCTCTAGATTTGGATAGCTTCACTCTTCTTGCAACATGTTTAAATTTCATCCTCTTGACATGATTGCTTGGCAGAAATCTTTGACCTTTGTTGGTAGACCATAGTAGTATTCCACTAGCAGATTGCTTTCTGAAACATACACATGGTTTCTTGACTTGAATCTTCTTCTCTTCTTGAGGTGGTAAGACAGTTGCAGAAGCCACAGATGTAGATTTTGCTAGGTCACTACTAACAGTATTCACCCTAGACTTAGAGTCTTGTGTTGTGGTGAGGTTACTGCTAGCAGTGCCTAAGGCTTGCTGTCTCCCACTCTTTCTCTCATATGTTTTACCTTGGTCATCATCATCCTTTTTATCCTTGTCTCCCTTTTTCTTCTTGTCTTCATCACCCTTATCTCTCCTGTGATGTCTTCTCCTCCCATCACCTTTGTCTTCAGAATCATCATCCTTATTTCTCCTAGGTTGAGCCATCTCTGGAATTTCACCAGTTGCAATATAGGTTCTGAGGATGTGCAGTGCCTCAGTTTCTTCAGCATTTCTGGCTCCAACCTTCTTCTGTAATTGATCAATGATAGCAATGATCAGTCTGTGATTTCTAGTGGTGAGATCATGGGGAATGACCAATTGCTTGATATCTTCAATTCTGGTGCCAGACTGATAAATGATTGTCCATGGCTTCTTGATCACTTCTGGTAGCCTTGAAGGTTGACCATTCCTCAAACCATCAAACAGACTTTTGCTGTTCTCATTCCTCTTCTCAATGAGCTCAAGTATGGCATCTATCTCTGAGTGTTTTAGGTCTTGTAGAGTCTGGTATGTTAGATGCCATATCTTTAATTTGGAAACCATCACTATCTCCTTGACCCATAGATTGTTGACTTTCTTGGGGATGACAGTGATGTAGTCAATCTGCTTCTTCACCTCCCTCAGATAAAACTGAGTGTCACCAACCTGTTCCCTTATGGCTTTCAGAAACTCCAAGAAGGCTTTATCATGATAAATATCTGAGTTGGCAACTTCTTGCAGCTTGGCCTCAGTAACAACTTTGACTTCTACAGGCTTGGCACTCTCAGATATAGAGGTTGGAGGTTTGTCAGATGGCATACTCCCTGCAACCACTGTGGTAGTTATGGATTGCTTTTGTCCTCCAGGAGTAGTGATGTGCACAGTTGGTAGAGTGACAACTGGCAAGGTAGATGGAGGCTCATCCACTTTGGATTTTCCTTTGCCAGGCACATTTGCTAGAGACTTTGAAGCCCTTTGTTGACCACCCTCTTTTATTATTATGCCTTTCTCCCCCTTTGTATTTGAGTTCCTTGCCTTCTTCTCCCCCTTAGGCTTGTTGTCAGGCACAGAGGCTGTAGAAATGTCCTTTGGGATTGAAGATTCATCAGGTAGAGGGAGACCCATATGCTTCATCATTGCAGCTAACATGGATTGTTGATGCAGAAGGACATCAGCTGTGGTGGATGCTTGAGTGTCCAACTGATCATTTAGCAGTGCAACCTTTTCTGTAAGATGAGCATTGGACTTGGTAAGAGTAGCTACCTCCTGTTCAAGAGTGTTCACCTTAGTGAATAACTCATTGGCCTTGAAACCAGATAAAGATTGATCCTGCAGCCTCTTCACTTCATATTTAGACAGTTCATGCACAGGGACATCAGTCACTAGCCTATCTCCATAAAGATTCTTGAACATTGTCCTCAGCATGGCATTGGCATCTGTAGTCTGGTCAGATAGATTTTGAAATTGATGCCCCAGACCTGTGACAGTATCCTTTAGCAGAGCTAGCCCATTATCCATCTGGGTGCAGGTAGAGTTGCAGTGTTTGATGTCCTTGAACACACTATCTAGCTGAGGGAATTTAGCATCAAAGGCCCTCTTGACTTCTGCTACTGAAGTGGCTGTCTTGTCACACACCCTGTTGACTTCAGTTTTGACTCCCTTGCCAAGATAGTGTGCAGCCTTGAGGAAACCCTTGTAGGAATAATTTACAGCTTCATACACTTCACCAGGTGACAGGGATTTTGCATTGGAGCCCAGTGAAGTGATGTATTCCTCCCTGAGATACTGAAGTGCTTCATCGAGAGTAATATCATATTTTCCTTGCAACCAGGCATCTATGTTGCCATCTCTCTCAGCATCATCAATGATCTTTGACTTCTGCACTTCCACATCATCCCTATGGCATAACAAAATAGCCTCATAGTCTGGATTAGGCATGTCTGCAGTGAGAAGGTTCTGAGCAATCTTTGTGAACTCAGGAATCTGATCCACAATTAAGCTTTGAAGTGCTTCAACCGTCAATTGTTGTGGAACAGACCCTGATCCTGAAGCACTGTCATGTTGCACAGGCTTCAGCCATTTCGACATGAAGTCAGAGCTAGAGCTAGGCAAGCTAGACTCCTCAGTTACATATGCAACTTCTGTAACCGGATGGATTGACTCTACTACTGGTGTCACCACAGAGGTGGGATGAATTACACCAGCAGTTGACACAGGCACAGAGTCTCTAGTAAAAACTAGTGGAACCTCTGTGTTTGTGATGGTGTCATTAGGAGATGCCTCAGCATGCATTCCCTCACCATCTAAATGTGGGTTCTGAGTGGTGATCAAAGTGTCATGCACTAAGTCACTTGAAATTATTGGCTCATTAAGAGAAAAGAATTCTTGATGATCAATACCTTGCATCTCAGTTGCCTGAGTTGCAGGTTCCAAAGAAATTTCAGAGTTAGATTCTGGAAGAGAAGTGTGTTTAAGAGTAGATTTTGGCAACTCCCCCTGAGAGATAGAGGGAGTTTCAAATGTGATGTGCTCTCCACTCAGTGTTGTGCCAGCCTTATCACTCCCATGTGCTGACTCTATACAAGAAGGTGCATTGGGGAGGATGCTTGATTCTATAGGTGCACCCTGTTGAGAGGATACACCTAGTGAGCTGTGTGCCCCTGATTTTACAACTTCAGCCATTTGTGTGACTGAAGAGGTGGTCTTAATTTTCTTCTTCTTTGTCCTGTGTAAGGGTAACTCAGGTTCCTCACTTCCTAGACCTAATTCAACAGCTAATGCTGCTTCAAACAAGATATTCAATGGTGCAGACATTACTTCCTTTCTCTTCTTTTTACTAACATCACCCTTTTGAGAGGATGATGCAGTTGGCTCAGTATGTGGTAGAGTGTTTGGTTGAGAGGGTTGGTTAGCATGCCCTGGGTTAGCATTTTGTTCTACTTGCTTGGGCTGTGCTAACTTAGATTTTGCATCAAATGTTGGCATGTTGTGGGGATAAGTCCTAAACAAACTCTCCATATGGGGAGTTATGTTCAGTCTTACATCCACATCATTCCTAGTCTCCAAATTACCAAAAATGAGTTTGGTCATGGACTTAGGATAGCCTATTTTATTTTTTATCAATCCCAGGCAATTCAATCAATGAAGCATTTTTATAATTAAGTACAGATTGAATAAAGCGAGGGAAGAAAATATCAGTACCTCTCTTGGTTGTGTTCTTACCAAGTCTCCCATATAATTCTTGGAGTATGATTTGGCCAGCATCAATCTTCTTCCCATAGGCCAAAGCATATCCAATTTGCTGCACATGTGCACTGATTTGATCAAAGCTTGATTTCCTGGCAGTGAAGACTTGGAGAAGAGTTGCAAACACATAACTCCACTCCTTTCTCAGATTCTTTCTGTTTAGCTTTCCAAGGTTAATCCCATCTGAGTAGTTTATGAACTCAAAGAATTCCTCCAACTCTGCATTAGTGGCCATTCTGTCAAATGACTCTTGTTGTAGGCCTAGTGCTTGGTTCATGTCTGCAGTAGTGATAGTGATTTCCTTATCTTGAACCTTGCAGTAGATGACATATGAAGTAATTGCGTTTTCCAGGGCTACAACCTCCACAATAGCAGTACTCCAGAATTGTTCCAGAATATCTAGATATAGAGTTGGGTTGGCAGAGAGTGCATCCTTGATATACGACTCAGCCATCCATTTCACAAAGCACTTGAAATTGGCATTGGGTGCTTCAACATCACTAGTGAGAGCGATGAAGTTGGTGTTAAACTTTACTGTTGCCATTTGTGTAGAAGAGAGGAAAGAAATTGAAGGTTGAAGAAGAAATTTGGCTTTTCGTAGCTAGGTTTTCAGGGGTTTAGAGAGTGTAGATGCTTGAGAAATCGAATGAAATGAATCGAATAGATGCGAAATTGTATAAGTATGAAGTACTTGAATTGTCGATTAGCAGAGAGTTTTGTATCGACAAGTCAGGCATTCAAGAAGTAGGAAACAACTATTCGAGAAGTCAAGAATGGCTTAATCGATAACTCAAGCAGGTAGAAACTCACAGCTGGCAGTTATCTAACTCAGAAATAATTCTAAATTAAATAATATGTGTTTTTATGAGTGAATTAAACTTTTAGACAAAAGTCCAAAATCGGTTAAAATTCAGCGAGAATTCAGCCTTTTCAAATGATTCGAGAACTCAGATATAGTGTTCGAGAACTCAGTCATTCGAGAACTCAGTTACTATATTCGAGAAGTCAAGAATTCCTCTATTCGATATCTCAGAAAGACTCTATTCGAGAACTCAAGAGTACTCTAATGAGACTTATTAGAGATGTCGAATAGTGAATCATTCGAGAAGTCTGACTTATCGAACTATACCCATCACTCATAAAAATTTGATTTTCACTATCTTTTAAAAATTTACCAGACATATTCATTGAAAAATATCCTAGCAAATTAAATAGTGATTTTCTCAAAATTTCATAGAAATTTTAAGTTAATAAAAATATGATTTTCAACATATACAACAGATTTGAAATATTTATAAATCATATTTCAGCCAACACTTACTCCAAAAATATTGAGAATTTAGATAAAGTAAGTGTTTACTGCTGCAACAATCTAGATGGTGTATTCACTTAGCCAGAATCTGAAGAATTCAGCATTCCAATCTCACTTACCAACCTTGTGAAGGTGGCTTCATCTAATGGCTTAGTGAATATATCAGCTAGTTGTTTATCTGTAGAGACATAATGCAACTCAATGGTTCCATTAGTTGCATGTTCTCTTATGAAATGATATCTGATGTCAATGTGCTTTGTTCTAGAATGATTGACAGGATTGGCAACTATAGAGATTGCACTTGTGTTGTCACACATGATTGGAATTCTTTCCAACACAAGTCCATAATCTCTAAGTTGATTTCTAATCTAAAGCACTTGAGCACAGCAACTTCCAGCAGCTATGTATTCAGCCTCAGCTGTAGAAGTTGACACAGATTGTTGCTTCTTGCTATACCAAGAAACTAACCTTTGTCCAAGAAACTGGCAGCTTCCTGAGGTGCTTTTCCTATCCACTCTGCATCCAGCATAATCAGCATCAGAATAACCAACCAGATTGAACCCTGTGTCCTTAGGATACCATAATCCCAAGTTAGGAGTGCCCTTCAGATATCTAAAGATCCTTTTTATTGCAATCAAATGTGATTCCTTTGGATTTGATTGAAACCTTGCACACAAGCATGTAGCAAACATGATGTCTGGCCTACTTGCAGTGAGGTAGAGTAGAGAACCAACCATGCCTCTGTAGACTGAGATATCTACTCTCTTGCCTTTAGCATCTTCATCCAATTTAGTGGCAGTGGCCATGGGTGTCTTGGCAGGTGAACAATCTTCCAAGTCAAACTTCTTTAATAAATCCTTGATGTACTTGGTTTGACTGATAAAGATACCATCCTTCCTTTGACTGACTTGCAACCCTAGAAAGAATGTCAACTCTCCCATCATACTCATCTCATATCTGCTCTGCATGAGTTTAGAGAATTTCTCACACAGTTTCTCATTTGTAGAACCAAAAATGATATCATCCACATAGATTTGAACTAGGATCATATCATCACCATGCTTCTTGTAAAACAGTGTCTTGTCCAATGTGCCTCTAGTGAATTGATTTTCAAGAAGGAATTGTGATAAAGTATCATACCATGCTCTTGGAGCTTGCTTAAGTCCATACAATGCCTTAAGCAATCTGTAGACAAATTCTGGGAAATGTGGATCCTCAAAGCCAGGTGGTTGTTGCACATAAACCTCTTCTTCCAACTCTCCATTTAGAAATGCACTCTTGACATCCATTTGATAAACTTTAAAGTTTGAATGAGCAGCAAATGCCAAGAATATTCTAATGGCTTCCAATCTAGCAACAGGGGCAAATGTCTCATCATAATCAATGCCTTCCTGTTGAGAGTATCCTTTTGCAACCAGCCTTGCTTTGTTTCTTATTATTACACCATCTTCATCCATCTTATTCTTCAGAACCCATTTTGTTCCAACAATGGTTCTATTCTTTGGTGCAGGCACAAGTTCCCATACTTTGTTCCTTTCAAATTGATTCAGCTCCTCTTGCATGGCAATAATCCAATCTGGATCCAACAATGCATCATCAAGTTTCTTAGGCTCAACTTGTGATAGAAAACATCCATAGAGGCACTCATTTTGAGTTGCTCTCCTAGTCCTTACTCCTGCATTAGGATCTCCAATGATTTGCTCTGCAGTGTGTGATCTATCCCATTTCCTCGAGTGTTCAGCCTGATTTCTCATTCTTGATGTTGCTTCATCATCCACATCATGGTCATCCTCATTTCCTCCCCCTGTGAAGTTACCATTACTCACAGGTGTGTCTTGGATGCTTGTTTCTCCACTATTGATTGGCACAAATTCTTCTCTTGTATCATTATTCACTTGAGAATGTTGAACTTGAGTTTCAACTCCAGTTTCAGTCTCTTCATCAGAATCATCTAGATTATTAAACTTCAATGGATCTCTGTCTTCATCATTGGCTTCTTCTAGTCCAGGTAGTTTGCTGTCATCAAATGTTACATCTATGCTTTCCATAACTTTCTTTTGACTGATGACATAAACCTTGTATGCAATTCTTTCCATAGAATAGCCAAGAAAAATTCCTTCAAATGCTTTTGCATCAAACTTTCCAACATATTCAGAATTATCCTTGAGTACAAAGCATTTGCTTCCAAAAGTATGAACATACTTTAGTGTAGGCTTCTTTCCAGTCATCAAGTTGTAAGGTGTCTTTCCAGTGCTTTTGTTGATGAGGGTCCTGTTCTGAATATAGCATGCAGTGCTCACAGCCTCAGCCCAAAAACATGTAGGCATTTTTGCATCAAGTAACATTGTTCTAGCAGCCTCAATTAGAGTTCTATTCTTTCTCTCAACAACTCCATTTTGTTGTGGAGTCCTTGGAGCTGAGAATTGCTGAGAAATGCCATTCTCTTTGCAGAATGCTTCAAGTGTGGCATTTCTGAACTCTGTTCCATTATCACTCCTCAGTGCAATCACACTTGCATCGTTTGCCTTTGCTTCCTTGTCAACTTTCTTTATATGCTCAATAATTACTTGTGGAGCCTCATCTTTTGATGCCAGAAATTCCACCCATGTATACCTTGAAAAATCATCAACCATTACCAGGGCATACTTCTTTCTTCCAAGTGACATTATGTTGACAGGCCCAAACAAATCCATATGGATGAGTTGTAGTGGCTTGGTTACAGATGTCACTGTCTTTGACTTGTGGCTTGATCTCTTCATTTTTCCTTTTTGACAAGCCTCACACACTCCTTCTTGGCAGAATTCAAGTGTGGGCATGCCTCTCACTAACTCTCTTTTGACTAGAGAATTAATAGCCTTGAAGTTCAGGTGTGATAGTTTCTTGTGCCACAGCCAACAATCTTCATTTGATGCTTTTGAGTAAAAGCAACAAATTTTGTCCTTGTTTGCAGAGTCCATATTGGCTACAAACAGGCTTCCCTTCCTTACTCCAGATAGAGCAAAATCACCAGTCTTCTTGTGGGTGATCAAACATTCATCTTTGTCAAAATTCACTTTGAATCCTCTATCAGTAAACTGACCAACACTTAACAGATTATGCTTGAGCCCCTTGACTAGTGCTACATCTTCAATGATGACATTTCCAACTTTCAGCTTGCCATATCCCAATGTGTTACCCATGCTGTCATCTCCAAAAGCAACCATTGGGCCAGCCTTTTCCTCATACTGTGATAGCAGGGCCATATCACCAGTCATATGATTTGAGCATCCACTGTCCAAAATCCACATGACCTTCTTTTCACTTTCTTTGCCCTGCAAACACAAAGGTATTACTTTTCCTTTGGTACCCAAACAAGTTTGGGTCCATGTGACTTAGAGACAGTTTTATCATAAACAACATGCTTGTCAACTTTCTTAGTGTTAGTCTTCTTGTCACTGTTGGAAGTCTTAGAACCTGAGGTTTCAGACTTAAGTGACAAAGGTACCTTCCTAGCTTTAGGAGGACTTGAAGACTTTGACCTTGTGTAGTGTGTGTGGGAATTGTGACTGATACAACCATCAATGAACTGCCTTCTTAAATTAAAACAACTAGTCATAACATTCATATTGCATGGCATACAGTCAAATTTATCACAGAAAGGTGCATCTCTATGACTTAGAGGCACAGAACAATCATAGAAAGGTTTAGACACACTACCAACAGGTTTCTTGCATGCATGAGTTAGATGATTGGTACTGAAACAGTTCTGACAAGTTTTCCTAGGGGCATTAGGCATATAAGCATAGTTGTTATCCTTGTTAATCCCTAACTTGCCATTTCTGTTCTGTTTCTTTTTAGTCACTTCCTTTTCTGATTCACTCTTCCCAGCTGAGACAAACTTAACAAACTTCTTAGGTCTTGGCCTATCAACTACTGGCTTCTTGGTCTTTGACTTGACACTCTCACCCTTAGAGGATGCTTGCTGTTCACTAGATTGTGCCTCATCCTCATCATTCAACATTTGCTTGATGAGTAAGGCATCCTCATCAATTTCAAATGTTGATTCCTTAAAAATTGGATTTTCAGTTTTTCTCAAAATGTGAGGTACTTTCTCATGAACAGCTGTGTCCTCTTCAATGACAGCATAGCCTTTCCTTTGTTTGAGAGAGTCATAGTCAAGTCCAATAGCTGCTTTGGGTTTAGCTTCAATTTTCTCACAGTAGGATTGCACTAAACCAGATGATTTCTTGAAAGTTTTAAGTTTGAATTCATTCTCAGCTAATTCATCCCTAAGAGCCTTCTCTACTTGACTAGCACATAGAACCTTATTCTTCAAATATTCAACTTCTTTCTTAAGGTTTTCTACTTGCATAGTAGTTAGCTCAAGTTCCTCATTCTTTTTGGTTAATATTTCATTTCTAGTAGACAGTTTAGCAATCTCCTCATTAGCAGCAGTCATACTAGTATGAATATTAAACATTTCAACAGATAATTGTTCAATCATGCATTTGTATTCAGAAACAGACATGTCTATAGTAGTGAGAGATGGTACCTGAGAATCAGATGAAGATGAGTCATCCTTGGAGTTGGCCATCAAGGCATAGTTGCAGAATTCTTGTTCCTCTTCATCACTCTCAGAATCATCCCAACACTTCCCTTCAGCTATGTAGGCCTTACCATGTGTCTGCTTTTTCAGAAGGGCCTCATACTTAGCTTCTAGCTCAAGATAATCTCTATCCTTCTTTTTAGGCTTCTTGCATTCACTGGCAAAATGCCCTAGGTCATTGCATCTATAACACCTTATAGATGACCTATCCACATAACCGGTTTTGAACTTATTTCTGTTTGGCTTCACAGGTGCCTTGTTCTTGTTGGCTGAATGGTTTTGAGTTTTGGGTTTGAAGGGTTGATTTCTTTTAAATCTGATGTTTGGAAATTTTCTGGCCATGAAGGCATATGAGGTATTTTCCATCCCATCAAGTTCTTCCAGAGTGTAAAACTCTTCTTCTTCTTCCTCCTTTTCCTCAACAGGTTCACTCACCCCAGCTTCAGTTTCTTCATCATCTGCCACCTCCTCTATCCTTAGTTGGCTTGTAGATGCTTCTAGGTCCAGGATGGATTTGTTGACAATCAAGGCACATGATGTGTTTATCATCCTACCTTGGTTGGCTTGGATAGCCCTTTTCTGAAGCAACTCAAGTTCATGAGTCTTTAGGACTCCATAGAGCACATCATAGGTGACTTTGTTCAAATCTCTCTCTCTTAGAGAAATGACTCTTTGCTCCAGATGATTTGGTGAAGACAACAGAAATTTCATATTTAACTCCTTGGTGCTGTAAACCTTTCCATTCATCTGCAACTCAGTAACTAGCTTGTGAAACCTTTCAAACATTTCAGTGATGCTTTCCTTGGGCTGTGCCATGAAAGCTTCATACTGTGTGACCAGTATCTGTTTCCTGTTTTCCTTAACCTCATCAGTCCTTTCACACAACACCTCAATGTGATCCCACATCTCTTTAGCAGACGTGCATGATGCAATGTTTGCAAACATTGACATGTCCATGGAATCAATGATAAGCAACATGAGGTGGCTGTCAAGAGCAACCTTCTCCCTTTCTGACTCTGTCCACTTTGATGGATCCTTGGCCTCATAAGTTCTTGGGATAGTTATGGTTCCAACAGTCTTCTCTGGTATCTCTTGTTGTGGAACAAAAGGACCATTCTTGAGAATCTCAGGATACAAGGGATGAGAGGCTTTAATGAATAACATCATCTTTATCTTCCAGAGGTTGAAGTTTTCTTTATCAAACTTAGGGACCTTCACCGTTCCTGTAGTCTTTGGTGTATTCGAACTCATGATCGTTTCTCTGTTTTTGAATAAACAGCCCGCTCTGATACCACTTGTTGAGTATTGAATACGGTAAAAGAATACAGAGGGGGGGTGAATGGATTCTTGAACTTTTCTTTGATTGAGTCTATGTAGCAGATAAGTGCCTGTGTGTGTAGAAGTGAAGGTGCGGATAAATAAACAACACAAGACACAATATCACTTTAATCTAATGTATTATTAGATAAAGGTTGCTACAATATGTGAATACAAATGGTAGTATTCTCAGCTTCGTTTTTCTCAGAGAGATATGGCTTACAGTGTATGAAAAACTTGACTCACAAAAAATGTTTTTAAGTTATGAAGTGAGGCTGTGTCCTTATAGAACATGGATACAGCCTACTTACTGCAAATAAGGTAGCTAAACAAATTACTTTCTAGTCTGTCTATCCTTTTTGAGTAAGTGTCCAAACGGTTACAGATTTGACTTTGCAAAGCCTGTTTAGATCCACTTCTTTAGCTCCTTGTCTCTTCTATATCTCTCCAAGCTTCCTTGTAGGCTTTCCAGAGCACGTTACAGATTGTGGTCCATAAAGTGCATTGGCTTGTTGCAGGTTTCTGACTTGTACAATTTCTTCAGTATTTTGTCTCCAAGAATGTATTCGAGAAGTGACTAAGTAAGTGGTTCGAGAACTAGAATTGACTTGATCGATAACTCTGAGTTCTTGAATACTGTTATAATGACATATCGAACCACTTCTCGAATAGCTCTTTTCCATCAGGATTCCTTGAGTTGTCGAATAGAACATTTGACTTATCGAATCCTCGAGTTGTCGAATAGCTTTCTGAGTCCTTGAGATATCGAATGGAACTTTGACTTGTTGACTCTTTGAGAACTCGAATACCATCTTGACTTGTTGACTTCTTGAGTTCTCGAATAGAGTAGTAGACATATCGAATCCCTGAGATATCGAATGAGATATCGAACAGTGTATTCAGAGATATCGAATAGTGTCTTGAGATATCGAATCCCTGACTTCTCGAATGCTGGACTTCTCGAATAGACAAATATACTTCTCGAATTGGTACTTAGGCAAATTCTTCATTTCTTCAAATCCCAACTGTGATTATTTGACAGTCTTTAACTCCTTGCTTGAGGCATGAACCTTGGAACTTCTTTCAAGCATTATTCTAGACTCTATTTGTACAATTACACAACTAGGATTTGATGCCTACTACAAGTACAATACAAACAGAAACTCTACAACTAGAGGTTCCCTCAGTTAAGAGGTCATGTAAGTAATGCAAAGCATTACAAACAATTAGGCTTGTTATTAGATGTGTACAGGCATGCCTCTGTAACTAACACGAACGTTACCGCATAAAGGCATTTTGGGCAGTTGGACTACAAAAATAATGTATTTTGGTCATTCTTTCTTAAAACTTATAGTATAAAATTTTAAAGTAAGTATGTGAATTCGAACCTTAAAATTTTAGTAAATTAATTTAATCATATAATATATCTAATCATTAGATTTAACGGTTCTATTTTTTTACTAAAAATCTAATGGTCATTATTCGTAATATACGGATTTTTTATTATATTTTGTTAGCTATTAGAAGATATGGTGTGATATTTTTTGGTATACATTAATTATTGCAAGATTCTGTTTTAAATTAAAAGTTAACGTGTTTTAATTAGAAAAAAAAATATTATTAATTAGAGGATATAATATTTTAGGTGTTTATAAAAAGTAATATCATCACTTAAAAGTAAACATTTTTTAATTAAAAAGGCAATCGGCTAATTATCATTAATCATATTATTTTACTACTTATTTTAATAATTAGGATGACCTTGCCGAAAAAAAGATAACGTGCCTCGCAAGGATAGGGAGGAGTGAGGCAATATCATTCATGTGATCATTGGAGGGCCACATATTGGAGGAGACAGCAACAAGGCAAGAGGAAGGTATGTTCTATCACTAAATCAAAAACCATACTCTCACAAATTAAGGAGATAAACACCAACACTCTCACCAAGGAGAGACTATAACCAAATTACCAAATTCAGTAAAGTCATATAGGTTCATTTGCTTACAAATTTAAATCGAATCAAAGTCTCTTTTTTCGTTTTTCTTTTTAAAGTAGTAGTATAATTTAGAAGTTAATAAGTAATATTTATTTATTTTAGGTGTTTTAATAGTATAGATATCGTATATATTTTTCTTTATAATGAAGGATAAATAAGTAAATTCACGAAGTAAAGAAAACATGTACCAAAATTTTTAATGTTAATATATTAATACCTTATATATAATAAGCATAAGGGAGATCTTATCCAAAAAATTTTTCGTCGTCGCTGTACTACCAAAAGCATATGATTCGTTGAATTAAAAAATTGGATTAAAAGTCATCCGTTGGATTATATATTATATCCTTATATATTTATTTATAATTTTCACTTTGTTCATTTACTATAATACCATTTCTTCATCGATTTGTTTTTTTCTTCATCATTAGAACTAAATTTAATTTAAAAATATCTTTAATTTAGTAAACAAATAAAATATGTATAAACAAATAAAATCAATTACAAATAAACAAATAAAAAAGATGTTTACAATGAATTGGAAAAAAATCCTAATGCAATAATAATTACATTATTCTATCAAAAATCTATAAATACAAGGGAAAAAAATCATAATACAATTATAATTACATTATTCTATCAAAAATCTATATATGAACTAAAGACGAAGAATTTATAAGTTTGTCTAGCTACCTGGGAAACATTCTGCGAGGGCTCACCCTCCTCAAGTTGGTAACATTTTAAGAAGCCATGGAAGAAAAACATACATTATGCAAATAGATTCGGAGGATGTGCACTGTTCTTTTGTTGATGATATGTGTATATCATATTAAAAAGGAAATTATAATCTAAAAAAGATATAATTTAGCAAAGTCATATTAGAATTGAATTTTAAAAAGAAAATTATAATATGAAAAGGATATAAAAAAAATGATACAATTAAATTTTATTTATTTTATTAATATTAAAGTTTTAATTGGAAAATTATTTTTAAATTATCAATTAATTAAAGATTATTTTGTTAATTTCATGCGTGCTATAAAATTGTCCAAATCAAATTTTAATAATTCAAGATAGAGCACAAATTATATCCTACTAGCTTATAACCCGTGCGATGCACGGACTTTTGTTGATATTTAATAAATTTTATTTTATGTCATAATAATATTTTTATATAATCATTATTTAAAATATTTTATTTTAATTTTAATAATTTAATATGAAATTAGTTAATGATATGCATGGTTTAAAACTTATATTATAAAATTTTAAAATAAATATGTCGTTGATAAATTGAAACTTGAAATTTTAGTAAATTAATTTAATCATATAATATATTTAATAATTAGATCTAATGATTCTCATTTTTTTACTAAAAATTTAATGGTCATTATTCGTAATACGAATTTCTATTAAATTTTGTTACAGATTATATGATATGATGTGATATTTTTGAGTATATATTAATTATTGCTAGATATGAATTGATTGGAAAATATGATATGATTGAGGTTTTTAGGTGTTTATAAAAGGTAATATCTTCAACTAAAAGGAGATGTGAAAAAGGCAATCGACTAATTACCTTTAATTGTATTATGTTATTATTTATTTTTGGTTAATTATTGCTAGATATGAAGTGATTGGAAAATATGATATGATTGAGGTTTTTAGGTGTTTATAAAAGGTAATATCTTCAACTAAAAGTAAATGTGAAAAAAGCAATCGACTAATTACCTTTAATTGTATTATGTTATTATTTATTTTTGGTTAATTATTGCTAGATATGAATTGATTGGAAAATATGATATGATTGAGGTTTTTAGGTGTTTATAAAAGGTAATATCTTCAACTAAAAGTAAATGTGAAAAAGGCAATCGACTAATTACCTTTAATTGTATTATGTTTTATTTATTTTTGGTGTTTTAATAGTGTAAATATCATATATAGTTTTCTTTATAATGAAGGGTAAATAAGTAAATTCACGAAATACCAAAAAACATATATCAAAAAATAAGTACCAAAATTTTTAATGTTTCGACAATTATATAATTATTAATTAATTTTAATTTAATATAATTTTAATATACTCATGTTTACGGATTATACTAATATTTCCTTATTATAAACAACACATGCAGATTTTTAATATATTTTATTAACAATTGAAAAATATGGTGTGATATTTTCGGGTATATATTAATGATTGTAAAATTAGTTTTAAATTAAAAAGGTAACGTGCTTTAGTTCAAAAGAAAATATTAATGAAGATTAGTTTTAAATTAAAAATGTAACGTGTTTTAATTCAATATTTATGATTGGAAGATACATTGATATTTTTAGGTGTTTATAAAAGGTAATATCTTCAATTAAAAGTAAATGTGAAAAAAGGCAAGCGACTAATTACCATTAATTGTATTATGTTATTATTTATTATAGGTGTTTTAAAAGTATAAATATCATATATTTATTTTCTTTTTAACAAAGGGTAAATAAGTAAATTCACGAAGTACCAAAAAACTGGTACAAAAAAACAGGTACCAAAAAACAGGTACCAAAACTTTCAATGTTTCGGAATTTATATAATAGTATAGATTATATAATAAGAGTAAGAGAAATAATAATATGTATTATCATACGTCATAACTATACTAGAAGAGTATTTATTGACCTGCCTCCTATTCCCACCAGTAGTCCAATACAGTATGTAATATTAATGTATAATCTCTCGCTTAATTATGAGAAAATTATTATAATATTAAAGTATTTAACTTCAGCTTTAATTAATATGTTCCATGTTCGTAGATGTGATCTTTTGGGGCTCTGTGTACGCCTAAAAGATAGGAAACTGAGAAACTTTTAGCGCACCATAATTAATATTTTTTAAAATATTTTAATTCATCAAATTTAATTAGTTTTTTTAATACACAATTTTAAAAGTATTAAATTCTTCTAGGTTATCTCAAAATCTATATGATTTTCAATATTTTAATTAAAAAAAATTATATATAATAATTGTAAAAGATATCTTATCCAAAATTTTGATACTATGATTATTTGTCGTTGCCAAAACAATCTCAACCGTTGGATATAATTTTTTTTAAAATAGATGATCAAAATTATACTATATAAAAAATAATTATTGTATAAAAATTTTATAAGTTAAAAGAAGTTATATTAGACCTGGATTTTAAAAAAGTCTAAAATAAAAAAAGTTATAACTTAATAAGGAGACCAATTTAATTATTATATAAATAACATTAAATTTCTATTATATACCAAAATTAAAAAGATCGTTAGGTCTTAAAATCAAAAGATGGAAATCGTTATTTTCTAATATTAAAACCTGTATTTGGTTGTTAGTAGAAGTATATTCAATACTGAAAATGATTTTGATAAATTCAACCAAATATAAGTAAATTTTCTAAATCGAATAGAATTTTCAACGTAAAAAATCGTCAAATTCTTTTAAGGCCTAATAGAATTGGGTGGAATATTCAAATAAATTTTCAATAGAATTTTCAACGTAAAAAATCGAATAAATTCAACCTGTGTTTGATTCTGCGTTGATTTGATTTGAAAATCTATACTATTATATAAATTCCGAAACATTGAAAGTTTTGGTACCTGTTTTTTGGTACCTGATTTTTGGTACCTGTTTTTTGGTACGTCGTGAATTTACTTATTTACCCTTCACTCTAAAAAAAATATATGATATCATATTAAAACTCCTAAAATAAATAATAACATAATATAATAAATGGTAAGTAATCGATTGACTTTTTTTCATATTTACTTTTAATTGAGAATATTACATTTTTATAAACACCTAAAAACATCAATCATATCATATCTTCCAATCCTTAATATTTCCTTTCGAATTAAAACACGTTGCCTTTTTAATTTAAAACTAATTTTACAATCATTAATATATACCCATAATAAATGGTAAGTAGTCGATTGCCTTTTTTTCACATTTACTTTTTATTGAAGATATTACCTTTAATAAACACCTAAAAACATCAATCGTATCATATCTTCCAATCATTAATATTTCTTTCGAATTAAAACACGTTACCTTTTTAATTTAAAACTAATTTTACAATCATTAATATATACCCGAAAATGTCACATCATATTTTTCAATTATTAATAAAATATATTAAAAATTTGTATGCGTTGTTTATAATAAGAAAACGTTATTATAATCCGTAAACATGAGTATATTAAATGATATTAAATTATAATTAATCTATACTATATTATAAAAGATGAAACATTAAAAGTTTTGGTACCTATTTTTTTTTATATGTTTTTTAGGATTTCGTGAATTTACTTATTTAACCTTTATTATAAAGAAAAAAATATACGATATCTATAATATTAAAACACCTAAAATAAATAATAACATAATATAATTAATGGTAATTAGTCGATTTCATTTTTCACATCTACTTTTAATTGAAGATATTACCTTCTATAAACACCTAAAAATATCTATCATATCTTCCAATCATATCATATCTAGCAATTATTAATATATACCCAAAAATATCACATCAAATCTTCTAATTACTAACAAAATATAATAAAAATCCGTATATTACGAATATTGACCGTTAAATTTTTAGTAAACAATCAGAATCATTAGATGTAATGATTAAATATATTATATGATTAAATTAATTTACTAAAATTTCAAGATTCGAATTCTCCTTTATTATAAAGAAAAATATATATGATATCAATATTATTAAAACACCTAAAATAAATAATAAAATAATATAATTATTGGTAATTAGTGTACTTCCTTTTTCACATTTACTTTTAGTTGAAAAATTATCTTCCATGAACACCTAAAATTATCAATCATATCATATCTTACAATCATATCATATCTAACAATAATTAATTTATACCCAAAAATATCATATCATATCTTCTAATTACTAACAAAATATAATAAAAATCCGTATACTACGAATAGTGACCATTAGATTTTTAGTAAAAAATCAGAATGGTTAGATGTAATGATTAAATATATTATATAATTAAATTAATTTACTAAAATTTCAAGAATCGAATTCTATCAACGACACATATATTTTAAAATTTTATAATATAAGTTTTAAATCATGCACATCATTAATTAAATTTATATTAAATTATTAAAATTAAAATTAAAATAAAATATTGTAAATAATGATTATATAAAAATATTATTGTAACATAAAATAAAATTTGTTACATATCAAAAAAAATCCGTGCATCGCACGGGTTATAAGCTAGTAATAATTAAACCATCAATGAATTAAACATTATTTCGTTAATTTCACATGGACTGTAAAATCGTTCAAATCAAATTTTAAGAATTCAAGATAGAATACAAATATTAAATCGAACGTATAAAATCTTATATATATCAATTTTTAACAAAAAAATTGATATGTAAATTAATAACATATAAAATTTAAAATTTTAATATAATTATAGATATTAAAAAAGGAGTCGTGCGTTGCACGGGTTATAAGCTAGTTTTATTAATAATTGAAAGGTATGGTATGATATTTTCAGGTATATATTAATGATTGGAAGATATGATACAATTGATGTTTTTTTTTTTGTAAAGGTGAATTTATTTTTAGGTGTTTATAAAAGGTAATATTTTCATTTTAAAGTAAATGTGAAAAAGGCAATCGAATAATTATCATTAATTATATTAGGGCTTAATGATCCTATAGTTAACTATAGGTAATATCCTATAGTTAATTCATTTTTCAATACAAAAGTAAGGGTATTTTTGTAAATATAGGGTGACGAATTTTATTATTACAAAAATGCCATCGAACTTTTGTATATAAAATGCAAATGACTTTAGGTAATTTTCCTACAGTCAACTGTAGGAACATTTTTTTCATTATATTATATTATTATTTATTTTAGGTGTTTTAATAGTATAGATGTTATATATTTTTTTTCTTTATAATAAAGGGTAAATAAGTAAATTGACGAAATATCAAAAAATAGTAAAACCGAATTGGAGATTGAGAATCGGAATCGGGTCGGTGGAGAAAATCAGGCGATCGGATCGGGAGACGTAGAATCCCGGCAGGGATCGAACCTGCGCTGGCGAACCCAACAGATTTCAAGTTCGTCTCCTTAACCACTCGGACATATAGATAAGAAATAACTTAGGATCCACAAAAAAACAAAAAACTAGGGTTTAAACAGACAGCAAACAATTCAACCCTTCTCCTCTGCTCCGCTCCAATTCAATTGCTCAGGTACTGCCCTTCTATCTCTGTCTCCATAAATTATTAAAACTTGAAATATATACATACACAGCACCTGTATCTATATCCCATCTCCCCAATGTTCCCCCTAATATATACATTGCATCAAGAACAATAGGATTACTTTTATTTCTTGCTCATATATTGTTCATATTCGATATTGGCATAGTTTCTTTATACTCGTAGCAAATTAATTAATATTTGGTTATTTTTATTTTGTTGAATATGAAAGTATAGCTAGAATATTGTAGTGATTTGGTTGAGTATTTATGCAGCTTAACATCAATAGCGAAAGATTGAATTTGTTTAGAAAACGGAAAGAAAATGTTGTATATTATCGGTCTTGGTTTGGGAGATGAGAGAGACATTACTCTTAGAGGTCTCAATGCGATAAAGAAATGTTCGAAAGTCTATATTGAGGCATATACTTCCTTGTTGTCTTTCGGGATCTCGTCTAATGGAGTTTCCACTCTGGTACTTTTATTGTTTACTAATTACTGTACTTCTAATTAATTGAATTGTTCTCTTAGATAAGAATGATTTGAGGTGTTATTAATTTATTGGTAATTTGGTATGATTAAATTTTAGGAAAGTTTGTATGGGAAGCCTATTATAGTTGCAGATAGGGAAATGGTAGAGGAAAAGGCAGACGGTATTTTGTTGGAAGCTCGAGATTCTGATATTGCTTTCCTTGTGGTTGGAGATCCTTTTGGGTAAATACCTTTACTCGTGTAAACATATGTGCATTATAATCTTTGCTAGACTTTGATGTTCTTTTGGCACCTAATCGTTATGTTCGTGTATAACACTATTGTTCGACTCTCCTTTTGGGCCCCCTTTCAATTTTTTTTCAGGAATCCCATTAATTGTTCTATATGTATATTTGTTTTTTCCTTTATTGTAACAATTATTTTTAAGTTTTTTTCTTTGTTGCCAATTTGAGAATCGTGATTTACATGTCCTTTGTGTTTGTTTGCGTAGGATAGTATATTGGTTAACTTTATATCCTTTACTAACATCAATTGGTTTTTATTTATGTGCCAATCCAACATAGTGCCACAACACACTCTGATCTTGTTGTTCGAGCAAAAAAGTTAGAGGTTGATGTGAAGGTGGTACATAATGCATCAGTGATGAATGCAGTTGGAGTTTGTGGTTTACAACTGTACCGTTATGGAGAAACTGTTTCCATACCCTTTTTCACTGAAACATGGAGACCAGATAGTTTCTATGAGAAAATTCAAAAAAATCGAACACTCGGACTACACACTCTCTGCTTGTTAGGTAAATTGTAATCGACCTGCTGGTTATAAACTTACAGGTTGTCATTAATTATTGTCATTTTATATATATGTACATATGTTGAGATGGAAATGTAAAGTTAAAGACACTATTGCTCCACTGGTGTATATATTATATACACCTTCGTCTTTGAATCCAAGACTGCCAGTTCCAAGGATCCATGCTTAGTTGATTAAAATCCGGGCTAAAGTAACAAGTCTCGAATGAGACCTGATTCTATATGCATGATTTCATAAACATCATTGTGGGTCTGAGTTTTCGATATTACATACGTGCCTTGTGTATGTGAGATACGTTTGAGAATTGTTTTTACTTTTTAGAGTCATTCATATTTTGATGGTGCGTGTCTGGTATCATAGATTTTTTAAGCAAATGACCCTTTTGAACTAACTGTGCATATCTAAAACTACAGATATACGTGTGAAGGAGCCCACATTGGAATCATTGTGCAGGTTAAATATCCAGCTATGGCTGCTGTGTTTAGATTTCTAGTATTTTCCTCAAATATTTAAGTCTCAACAGATTTCCGTTTTCCTTTTTATCTTTAGAGGAAAGAAGCAGTACGAGCCACCAAGATACATGAGCATTAATACTGCGATTGAGCAGCTCCTGGAGGTGGAGCAAATACGTGGAGGATCAGGTTCATTTTTGACACTAGAATTTGTTTCATCAATTATTAATGAGTTGTGTCCAGTGAGATTATAAATTTTATGTATTTGGCCATTTGTTTTGTTTTTTCTACTTCCCGATAATTCATTTTGCATTTTCTAGTGTTAAAAGCAAGTGACTTGTTAAAAGAACAGCAGAAATCAAATGAACTGATCTTTGTTTTGTAATTTGTAGCATATACTGAAGACACTACATGCGTTGGACTTGCCCGACTGGGAAGCGAAGATCAGATGGTTGTTGCAGGTTCGTTGAAGCAACTACTCTTGGTTGACTTCGGTCCACCTCTGCACTACCTTGTCATAGTAGGCAAAACTCATCCAGTGGAAGAGGAAATGCTAGACTTTTATACAGTGGCAGGAAATCCAGATCAAAGTAAGGAATGAGCGGTAAACAAGATTAGATTCTTGCGCGTATGATTTTGTTTTCTTACTAAAATCTTACAAATTATGAAAAGTGATTTGTTAAATGTCCCAAGTTTTAGTAAGCTGCTAAAAATTCATTCTTTAAAATGGCGTGGCATGTTGTAAGTTTTCGGAATAGAATATATATCTTAAGAGTAAGCAATTTATGTGTTTCGTTCGGGAAATGTTAAATTCAGAGCAGTTTTTTAATTTCCAGAGCAAAATTCTGTGAAATTACCAAACTGCCCTCAAGTTAAACAAAGTCTAGCCCCCATGTATTCACAAAAACAAGGGCAATTTGGTAATTTCACAGAATTTTGCTCTGGAAATTTAAAAAATGCTCTGGATTTAACATTTCCCCAATCAGAATGATCTAATATAAGCAGTAATAATCTAAAATAAGCAACTGGTTGTTAATTCTACGTACATTTTCGTCAATTCAATGTACGTTTTCCATCTAGTTTGTTTCGACACAATAATACGGAGTACAACTATTAATCTAGTTATTACAGTATAATTTTAAGATACAGTAACGCATAGACTATGGCACACACTGATATATTTAAATTATTATATCTTTATATATAATAAGCCTCTTATCCATAATTTTGCTCTTTGGAGAGCACAATACGATGAAATCCATTATTTAATTTTGATTTGGTGCTTTGGTTTTCAACAGCTGAATTCTATATTTTTAAAAGTAGATGATCAAGATTATATAATATTAAAAAGAAAATTATAATCTAAAAAGGATATAATTAAAAAAGTTTGTACTAGAATTAAATTTTAAAAGAAAAATTATAATACGAAAAGGATATAATTGATTTTTTTTATTAATATTTAAAAAAGTTCATATTTACTATTTGCGTTTTATCTTAAAATCTAAAAATTAGATTTGGGTCATTTTTATGATCCACATAAAGCTTACAAAATCATCATCAATATATATCTATACTATTATATTAAATTCGAAACATTAAAAGTTTGGTCGGTTGGTCGGTACGGTACCTGTTGATTTTACTTATTTACCCTTATTCAATTACTGATAAAATTTATCCTATTAACTAATCAATTTCCTTTTTCAAGTTAAACATATTATCTTTTCTATTTTTCAATAACTAAATAATTTTCTTTTTCAGGTAAAATACAATATCTTTTACAGTATATTTTATCTAACTAAAATTTCTCCTTTATTAATCAATTTCCTTTTTCAGGTTAAACATATTACCTTTTCTATTTTTCAATAAATAAATAATTTCATTTTTCAGGTAAAAGACAATATCTTTTACATTTTATCTAAACTAAAATTTCTCCTTTTTTAAAAACACTATGAGCAATTTTGTTTAATAAAATAACATAATTATATTATAATTACTATTAACTAATCAATTAAATTTTTCAGTCAAAACACGTTACCTTTTCTCTAACTAAAATTTCTTTTGTCTGCCAAAAAATAGTATATTTTTTCTTTTCTCTTACTAAAACCTCTCTTTTTCCAATTATATCACAGGTGTTTCTATTTAATAATAATAATAATAATAATAATAATAATAATAATAATAATAATAATAATAATAATAATAATAATAACAATAATAATAATAATAAGAATAACAATAATAAGAATAATAATAAGAACAATAAGAACAATAATAAGAACAATAATAATAAGAATAATAAGAACAATAACAACAACAACAATAATAATAATAATAATAATAATAATAATAATAATAATAATAATAATAATAATAATAATAATAAACCGATTACCTTTTCAGCTAAAACATATAATCTTTTCTATTTTTTCAAATTAAATTCCTTTTTTTCTAGTAATAATTAATCGATTACCGTTTCAGCTAAAACATATAATCTTTTCTATTTTTTCAAATTAAATTCCTTTTTTCTAGAAATATCACGGGCAACAATAATTTCTCATTTTCTAAAAACTACGAGCAATTTTATTTAGTAAAATAACATAATTAAATTATAGTTACTATAAACTAATCAATTACCTTTTTGACATAAATCAATTTCTCCATTTTTAAAAACACTACGAGCAATTTTTTTTAATAAAAGAACATAATTATATTATAAATATCATTAACTAAACAATTATTTTTTTCAGTCAAAACACGTTACCTTTTCTCTAACTAAAATATCTTTTTTTTCCAATTTTATCGACGGTTACCTTTTTTGGCCAAAACACATTACATTTTTTCTTTTCTCTAACTAAAGCATCTTTTTTTTCCCAATTATATTACGAGCGTTTCTATTTAATAAAAATAAAATAATAAAGTAATTATATGAATAATTAACCGATTAACTTTTCAGCTAAAACGTATCATCTTTTCTATTTTTCTAATTAAATTCCCTTTTTTCTAGAAATATCACTGGCAACATTCTCATTTTCTAAAAACTATGAGCAATTTTATTTAGTAAAATAATATAATTAAATTATCATTACTATAAACTAATCAATTAACTTTTTCACATAAATCATGTCATTTTTTCAATTTTCACGTTACCTTTCTATTTTCTCTAACTAAAATATCTCTTTTTCCAATTATATCACCGGTGGTTCTATTTAATACAATAAATTAATAATATTATAATATTAATAATTACCAGATTACCTTTTTAAACTAAAACATATCATCTTTTCTATATTTTCTAACTAAAATCTCTCTTTTAATAGATTTATCATGGACAATATTAATTTCTTCTTTTCTAAAAATATTACGAGCATAACGTAATTAAATTATAATTAGTATAAATTAATAATTACCTTTTTTACCTAGAACATGTTACCTTTTTAATTTTTTTAACTAAATCCTCAATTTTTTATTTATGTTATATATATATATATATATATATTGATGATTGATTATTGATTGATTGTACTCTGTCTTTTTTTAGCCTTATTCATCCATTAACTTTTTTTTAAAAATTTAAAAGTGCATGAATTAATTAAGAAATATAAATTATTTGCAAAATTTAACAATCATCAATATATATATATCAATATATATATATATATATATATATATATTATATAAAGGAGGATATGCGGGAGGTGATGTGGCGGTTTAAGATCGTCTCAATCTATTTTTCTGTTTTTTGAGAATTTTACAATTTAAATATCATTTAATATATCAATTAGAACTTAGAAGTATAAAAGTTCTATACCGATTAGAAGTAAAATAGTTCAAATTTATAAGAAGGAGGAGTTTGAACAAATATGATTAGATTGTTATATAAACCATAGAAACAGGCAACATAAACCAATTCATATGTCAAAGGTTAACAACAAATTGCGCAAGTTAAAGGTGCTATGTTGGTAAGTATCATACATTTTAAAATTTTAATATATGTAGTTAATTAATTTGTTCAACAATCAATAACTACGTCACACTATTACTTTGAGTTTTTTTTCCCATCAATTTTTTATAATCACGGGTAGGTATGAAGAATTAGAGGCTAACAACTGTGTCTTCTTTGAGAAATTTTGTTGGTCGCCCCAAACTTTATCAAGGTACATATTTTCTTAATTCAGTTGATGTACTATGTTTTATTATTTTACTATTTTTCTTCTTAATTTGTAAAATCCAGCTACAAAATCCTTCAACATGTTAGAATTAAGAATAAACTGCATGATATCTTTACACTTTCTCTTTTCTGGCCTATTATATTTTTATTAACCTTTTATTTTCATTTATCTTAAGCCACCTACTCTGCAAGAATTGGTTTCCATGGACCATGATTAGACATTCAACTAATTATATTATACATTTAATTATTCGGGTTTGTATTGTAAGATAGTATCAACAGTGATAGTGTAATGCAGTGGACAGTGGTGATAGTGTAATGCAGTGGACATGGCTGATGAAGAATCATGGATTGAAGCAAAGGTGACAATTGATGTTAGCTAGGTAGTTGGCTTGATTTTTTTCCAACTTTTTAATCTAAGTTCTTCGATGATTTTTATTGTTATGTGGACTCCAATCTTTGTATTTAATTTTTTGTTGTAGTAATTTTAGTTACAGATTTTAAGTCATATTGCGAAAACGTGTTTAACGGGAAGACAGTAAGAAAGATCTTATCAATTATTAGAATTTAATATTGTTGTTATAAATTTTAGTTCGATTTTTTGGATAAAAATTATTATACAAGTAATAAATATAAAAGTTGAGGTTTCGATTTTAACGAGAGAGCGGCTCAATAGAAAGAACCGTGTTTAACGAGAAAACGATTCATTTGAAAAGACCATTTTAACTATTAAAATTTAATATTGATGTTATAATATAAGATAATATATATTGACTTTGAATTTCTTTCATATGTCTTTCATATATTTTTCTAATTTTTTAGAATTTTCAGATTTTAAATACTAATAATTTAAAAACCATCTTTTAACATATAACAAGTATATTAGGTGTTCGAATTTATAGAAGAGAAGAGTTCGAATTTTTAGGAAAATATATAATTAAAATTCTATTGAAAGTAGAAAAGGTGTTCGAATTTATAAAGGAATTCTTCGAATCTTAGATAAAACATGTTGAGTATTGAATACGGTAAAAGAATACAGAGGGGGGGGGGGTGAATGGATTCTTGAACTTTTCTTTGATTGAGTCTATGTAGCAGATAAGTGCCTGTGTGTGTAGAAGTGAAGGTGCGGATAAATAAACAACACAAGACACAATATCACTTTAATCTAATGTATTATTAGATAAAGGTTGCTACAATCTGTGAATACAAATGGTAGTATTCTCAGCTTCGTTTTTCTCAGAGAGATATGACTTACAGTGTATGAAAAACTTGACTCACAAAAAAATGTTACTAAGTTATGAAGTGAGGCTGTGTTCTTATAGAACATGGATACAGCCTACTTACTGCAAATAAGGTAGCTAAACAAATTACTTTCTAGTCTGTCTATCCTTTTTGAGTAAGTGTCCAAACGGTTACAGATTTGACTTTGCAAAGCCTGTTTAGATCCACTTCTTTAGCTCCTTGTCTCTTCTATATCTCTCCAAGCTTCCTTGTAGGCTTTCCAGAGCACGTTACAGATTGTGGTCCATAAAGTGCATTGGCTTGTTGCAGGTTTCTGACTTGTACAATTTCTTCAGTATTTTGTCTCCAAGAATGTATTCGAGAAGTGACTAAGTAAGTGATTCGAGAACTAGAATTGACTTGATCGATAACTCTGAGTTCTCGAATACTGTTATAATGACATATCGAACCACTTCTCGAATAGCTCTTTTCCATCAGGATTCCTTGAGTTGTCGAATAGAACATTTGACTTATCGAATCCTCGAGTTGTCGAATAGCTTTCTGAGTCCTTGAGATATCGAATGGAACTTTGACTTGTTGACTCTTTGAGAACTCGAATACCATCTTGACTTGTTGACTTCTTGAGTTCTCGAATAGAGTAGTAGACATATCGAATCCCTGAGATATCGAACAGTGTATTCAGAGATATCGAATAGTGTCTTGAGATATCGAATCCCTGACTTCTCGAATGCTGGACTTCTCGGATAGACAAATATACTTCTCGAATTGGTACTTAGGCAAATTCTTCATTTCTTCAAATCCCAACTGTGATTATTTGACAGTCTTTAACTCCTTGCTTGAGGCATGAACCTTGGAACTTCTTTCAAGCATTATTCTAGACTCTATTTGTACAATTACACAACTAGGATTTGATGCCTACTACAAGTACAATACAAACAGAAACTCTACAACTAGAGGTTCCCTCAGTTAAGAGGTCATGTAAGTAATGCAAAGCATTACAAACAATTAGGCTTGTTATTAGATGTGTACAGGCATGCCTCTGTAACTAACAATCTCCCCCAAATTGTGAGTGAGACCCTTAGTCACAATTTCATGTCTGATAACAAGCCTAACATACATAAAGATAAAACTTTAAAAGTACAGGTATGTATTTTGATTGAACACATAAATGAAATTACAAGATAAATACTCTTACAGTATGATGAGGTACTAGCCATTTTCTTTTGATTGCATCTCCATTGCTTTGGCTTGTAGATCATCATATGCTTTCTGTTTCCTTTCTTTCTCCTTTCTTGCAATCTCATCTATTGCTCTCATGATTTCTGTCATAGCATCCAATTCTTCAATCATAATAGAGTTTTTGAAATCTTCAAGCACTGGCTTCAGAATGTTGGCAGGATAGTGACTGAGTAGGTCCATTCTTATATTGACATTGTCTCCATTTCTTCTCCTATACTTCACCACATAGGGATCAAACTGAACTCTACACAATCCCTTTGCCCTTAGCTTTTCTGCTTCAATCTCCAGTCTATCAATTTCTTTCTCCCTTTCTAACCATTTCTCATAGCAGCCCTTTCTTATCTTCTCAGCATAATCTTTCTTCATTTTCACAAAGTCAATCAATTCCAGCTTCCATACTTTCTCCACCTTGTCTTTAGAATTCAGCAATGCAATGATTCTTTCTATCTCATACAATTTACCCCAATGTTGACAACCCCCTTGTTTGAATTTCATTTCTTTCCCATCAGTGTACTTGATTTCAAGGTGGTCATCCACAATTGCAGCATAGCATATCTTTTGAGCTCTTAGAAATTGCAGTTGCTCTTCATCAAAGTCTTCATCAAGTGGCTGGAGTTTCAATCCTGGAATGATTGTTAGGGCTCTAGATTTGGATAGCTTCACTCTTCTTGCAACATGTTTAAATTTCATCCTCTTGACATGATTGCTTGGCAGAAATCTTTGACCTTTGTTGGTAGACCATAGTAGTATTCCACTAGCAGATTGCTTTCTGAAACATACACATGGTTTCTTGACTTGAATCTTCTTCTCTTCTTGAGGTGGTAAGACAGTTGCAGAAGCCACAGATGTAGATTTTGCTAGGTCACTACTAACAGTATTCACCCTAGACTTAGAGTCTTGTGTTGTGGTGAGGTTACTGCTAGCAGTGCCTAAGGCTTGCTGTCTCCCACTCTTTCTCTCATATGTTTTACCTTGGTCATCATCATCCTTTTTATCCTTGTCTCCCTTTTTCTTCTTGTCTTCATCACCCTTATCTCTCCTGTGATGTCTTCTCCTCCCATCACCTTTGTCTTCAGAATCATCATCCTTATTTCTCCTAGGTTGAGCCATCTCTGGAATTTCACCAGTTGCAATATAGGTTCTGAGGATGTGCAGTGCCTCAGTTTCTTCAGCATTTCTGGCTCCAACCTTCTTCTGTAATTGATCAATGATAGCAATGATCAGTCTGTGATTTCTAGTGGTGAGATCATGGAGAATGACCAATTGCTTGATATCTTCAATTCTGGTGCCAGACTGATAAATGATTGTCCATGGCTTCTTGATCACTTCTGGTAGCCTTGAAGGTTGACCATTCCTCAAACCATCAAACAGACTTTTGCTGTTCTCATTCCTCTTCTCAATGAGCTCAAGTATGGCATCTATCTCTGAGTGTTTTAGGTCTTGTAGAGTCTGGTATGTTAGATGCCATATCTTTAATTTGGAAACCATCACTATCTCCTTGACCCATAGATTGTTGACTTTCTTGGGGATGACAGTGATGTAGTCAATCTGCTTCTTCACCTCCCTTAGATAAAACTGAGTGTCACCAACCTGTTCCCTTATGGCTTTCAGAAACTCCAAGAAGGCTTTATCATGATAAATATCTGAGTTGGCAACTTCTTGCAGCTTGGCCTCAGTAACAACTTTGACTTCTACAGGCTTGGCACTCTCAGATATAGAGGTTGGAGGTTTGTCAGATGGCATACTCCCTGCAACCACTGTGGTAGTTATGGATTGCTTTTGTCCTCCAGGAGTAGTGATGTGCACAGTTGGTAGAGTGACAACTGGCAAGGTAGATGGAGGCTCATCCACTTTGGATTTTCCTTTGCCAGGCACATTTGCTAGAGACTTTGAAGCCCTTTGTTGACCACCCTCTTTTATTATTATGCCTTTCTCCCCCTTTGTATTTGAGTTCCTTGCCTTCTTCTCCCCCTTAGGCTTGTTGTCAGGCACAGAGGCTGTAGAAATGTCCTTTGGGATTGAAGATTCATCAGGTAGAGGGAGACCCATATGCTTCATCATTGCAGCTAACATGGATTGTTGATGCAGAAGGACATCAGCTGTGGTGGATGCTTGAGTGTCCAACTGATCATTTAGCAGTGCAACCTTTTCTGTAAGATGAGCATTGGACTTGGTAAGAGTAGCTACCTCCTGTTCAAGAGTGTTCACCTTAGTGAATAACTCATTGGCCTTGAAACCAGATAAAGATTGATCCTGCAGCCTCTTCACTTCATATTTAGACAGTTCATGCACAGGGACATCAGTCACTAGCCTATCTCCATAAAGATTCTTGAACATTGTCCTCAGCATGGCATTGGCATCTGTAGTCTGGTCAGATAGATTTTGAAATTGATGCCCCAGACCTGTGACAGTATCCTTTAGCAGAGCTAGCCCATTATCCATCTGGGTGCAGGTAGAGTTGCAGTGTTTGATGTCCTTGAACACACTATCTAGCTGAGGGAATTTAGCATCAAAGGCCCTCTTGACTTCTGCTACTGAAGTGGCTGTCTTGTCACACACCCTGTTGACTTCAGTTTTGACTCCCTTGCCAAGATAGTGTGCAGCCTTGAGGAAACCCTTGTAGGAATCATTTACAGCTTCATACACTTCACCAGGTGACAGGGATTTTGCATTGGAGCCCAGTGAAGTGATGTATTCCTCCCTGAGATACTGAAGTGCTTCATCGAGAGTAATATCATATTTTCCTTGCAACCAGGCATCTATGTTGCCATCTCTCTCAGCATCATCAATGATCTTTGACTTCTGCACTTCCACATCATCCCTATGGCATAACAGAATAGCCTCATAGTCTGGATTAGGCATGTCTGCAGTGAGGAGGTTCTGAGCAATCTTTGTGAACTCAGGAATCTGATCCACAATTAAGCTTTGAAGTGCTTCAACCGTTAATTGTTGTGGAACAGACCCTGATCCTGAAGCACTGTCATGTTGCACAGGCTTCAGCCATTTCGACATGAAGTCAGAGCTAGAGCTAGGCAAGCTAGACTCCTCAGTTACAGATGCAACTTCTGTAACCGGATGGATTGACTCTACTACTGGTGTCACCACAGAGGTGGGATGAATTACACCAGCAGTTGACACAGGCACAGAGTCTCTAGTAAAAACTAGTGGAACCTCTGTGTTTGTGATGGTGTCATTAGGAGATGCCTCAGCATGCATTCCCTCACCATCTAAATGTGGGTTCTGAGTGGTGATCAAAGTGTCATGCACTAAGTCACTTGAAATTATTGGCTCATTAAGAGAAAAGAATTCTTGATGATCAATACCTTGCATCTCAGTTGCCTGAGTTGCAGGTTCCAAAGAAATTTCAGAGTTAGATTCTGGAAGAGAAGTGTGTTTAAGAGTAGATTTTGGCAACTCCCCCTGAGAGATAGAGGGAGTTTCAAATGTGATGTGCTCTCCACTCAGTGTTGTGCCAGCCTTATCACTCCCATGTGCTGACTCTATACAAGAAGGTGCATTGGGGAGGATGCTTGATTCTATAGGTGCACCCTGTTGAGAGGATACACCTAGTGAGCTGTGTGCCCCTGATTTTACAACTTCAGCCATTTGTGTGACTGAAGAGGTGGTCTTAATTTTCTTCTTCTTTGTCCTGTGTAAGGGTAACTCAGGTTCCTCACTTCCTAGACCTAATTCAACAGCTAATGCTGCTTCAGACAAGATATTCAATGGTGCAGACATTACTTCCTTTCTCTTCTTTTTACTAACATCACCCTTTTGAGAGGATGATGCAGTTGGCTCAGTATGTGGTAGAGTGTTTGGTTGAGAGGGTTGGTTAGCAGGCCCTGGGTTAGTATTTTGTTCTACTTGCTTGGGCTGTGCTAACTTAGATTTTGCATCAAATGTTGGCATGTTGTGGGGATAAGTCCTAAACAAACTCTCCATATGGGGAGTTATGTTCAGTCTTACATCCACATCATTCCTAGTCTCCAAATTACCAAAAATGAGTTTGGTCATGGACTTAGGATAGCCTATTTTATTTTTATCAATCCCAGGCAATTCAATCAATGAAGCATTTTTATAATTAAGTACAGATTGAATAAAGCGAGGGAAGAAAATATCAGTACCTCTCTTGGTTGTGTTCTTACCAAGTCTCCCATATAATTCTTGGAGTATGATTTGGCCAACATCAATCTTCTTCCCATAGGCCAAAGCATATCCAATTTGCTGCACAGGTGCACTGATTTGATCAAAGCTTGATTTCCTGGCAGTGAAGACTTGGAGAAGAGTTGCAAACACATAACTCCACTCCTTTCTCAGATTCTTTCTGTTTAGCTTTCCAAGGTTAATCCCATCTGAGTAGTTTATGAACTCAAAGAATTCCTCCAACTCTGCATTAGTGGCCATTCTATCAAATGACTCTTGTTGTAGGCCTAGTGCTTGGTTCATGTCTGCAGTAGTGATAGTGATTTCCTTATCTTGAACCTTGCAGTAGATGACATATGAAGTAATTGCGTTTTCCAGGGCTACAACCTCCACAATAGCAGTACTCCAGAATTGTTCCAGAATATCTAGATATAGAGTTGGGTTGGCAGAGAGTGCATCCTTGATATACGACTCAGCCATCCATTTCACAAAGCACTTGAAATTGGCATTGGGTGCTTCAACATCACTAGTGAGAGCGATGAAGTTGGTGTTAAACTTTACTGTTGCCATTTGTGTAGAAGAGAGGAAAGAAATTGAAGGTTGAAGAAGAAATTTGGCTTTTCGTAGCTAGGGTTTCAGGGGTTTAGAGAGTGTAGATGCTTGAGAAATCGAATGAAATGAATCGAATAGATGCGAAATTGTATAAGTATGAAGTACTTGAATTGTCGATTAGCAGAGAGTTTTGTATCGACAAGTCAGGCATTCGAGAAGTAGGAACAACTATTCGAGAAGTCAAGAATGGCTTAATCGATAACTCAAGCAGGTAGAAACTCACAGCTGGCAGTTATCTAACTCAGAAATAATTCTAAATTAAATAATATGTGTTTTTATGAGTGAATTAAACTTTTAGACAAAAGTCCAAAATCGGTTAAAATTCAGCGAGAATTCAGCCTTTTCAAATGATTCGAGAACTCAGATATAGTGTTCGAGAACTCAGTCATTCGAGAACTCAGTTACTATATTCGAGAAGTCAAGAATTCCTCTATTCGATATCTCAGAAAGACTCTATTCGAGAACTCAAGAGTACTCTAATGAGACTTATTAGAGATGTCGAATAGTGAATCATTCGAGAAGTCTGACTTATCGAACTATACCCATCACTCAAAAAAATTTGATTTTCACTATCTTTTAAAAATTTACCAGACATATTCATTGAAAAATATCCTAGCAAATTAAATAGTGATTTTCTCAAAATTTCATAGAAATTTTAAGTTAATAAAAATATGATTTTCAACATATACAACAGATTTGAAATATTTATAAATCATATTTCAGCCAACACTTACTCCAAAAATATTGAGAATTTAGATAAAGTAAGTGTTTACTGCTGCAACAATCTAGATGGTGTATTCACTTAGCCAGAATCTGAAGAATTCAGCATTCCAATCTCACTTACCAACCTTGTGAAGGTGGCTTCATCTAATGGCTTAGTGAATATATCAGCTAGTTGTTTATCTGTAGAGACATAATGCAACTCAATGGTTCCATTAGTTGCATGTTCTCTTATGAAATGATATCTGATGTCAATGTGCTTTGTTCTAGAATGATTGACAGGATTGGCAACTATAGAGATTGCACTTGTGTTGTCATACATGATTGGAATTCTTTCCAACACAAGTCCATAATCTCTAAGTTGATTTCTAATCCAAAGCACTTGAGCACAGCAACTTCCAGCAGCTATGTATTCAGCCTCAGCTGTAGAAGTTGACACAGATTGTTGCTTCTTGCTATACCAAGAAACTAACCTTTGTCCAAGAAACTGGCAGCTTCCTGAGGTGCTTTTCCTATCCACTCTGCATCCAGCATAATCAGCATCAGAATAACCAACCAGATTGAACCCTGTGTCCTTAGGATACCATAATCCCAAGTTAGGAGTGCCCTTCAGATATCTAAAGATCCTTTTTATTGCAATCAAATGTGATTCCTTTGGATTTGATTGAAACCTTGCACACAAGCATGTAGCAAACATGATGTCTGGCCTACTTACAGTGAGGTAGAGTAGAGAACCAACCATGCCTCTGTAGACTGAGATATCTACTCTCTTGCCTTTAGCATCTTCATCCAATTTAGTGGCAGTGGCCATGGGTGTCTTGGCAGGTGAACAATCTTCCAAGTCAAACTTCTTCAATAAATCCTTGATGTACTTGGTTTGACTGATAAAGATACCATCCTTCCTTTGACTAACTTGCAACCCTAGAAAGAATGTCAACTCTCCCATCATACTCATCTCATATCTGCTCTGCATGAGTTTAGAGAATTTCTCACACAGTTTCTCATTTGTAGAACCAAAAATGATATCATCCACATAGATTTGAACTAGGATCATATCATCACCATGCTTCTTGTAAAACAGTGTCTTGTCCAATGTGCCTCTAGTGAATTGATTTTCAAGAAGGAATTGTGATAAAGTATCATACCATGCTCTTGGAGCTTGCTTAAGTCCATACAATGCCTTAAGCAATCTGTAGACAAATTCTGGGAAATGTGGATCCTCAAAGCCAGGTGGTTGTTGCACATAAACCTCTTCTTCCAACTCTCCATTTAGAAATGCACTCTTGACATCCATTTGATAAACTTTAAAGTTTGAATGAGCAGCAAATGCCAAGAATATTCTAATGGCTTCCAATCTAGCAACAGGGGCAAATGTCTCATCATAATCAATGCCTTCCTGTTGAGAGTATCCTTTTGCAACCAGCCTTGCTTTGTTTCTTATTATTACACCATCTTCATCCATCTTATTCTTCAGAACCCATTTTGTTCCAACAATGGTTCTATTCTTTGGTGCAGGCACAAGTTCCCATACTTTGTTCCTTTCAAATTGATTCAGCTCCTCTTGCATGGCAATAATCCAATCTGGATCCAACAATGCATCATCAAGTTTCTTAGGCTCAACTTGTGATAGAAAACATCCATAGAGGCACTCATTTTGAGTTGCTCTCCTAGTCCTTACTCCTGCATTAGGATCTCCAATGATTTGCTCTGCAGTGTGTGATCTATCCCATTTCCTCGAGTGTTCAGCCTGATTTCTCATTCTTGATGTTGCTTCATCATCCACATCATGGTCATCCTCATTTCCTCCCCCTGTGAAGTTACCATTACTCACAGGTGTGTCTTGGATGCTTGTTTCTCCACTATTGATTGGCACAAATTCTTCTCTTGTATCATTATTCACTTGAGAATGTTGAACTTGAGTTTCAACTCCAGTTTCAGTCTCTTCATCAGAATCATCTAGATTATCAAACTTCAATGGATCTCTGTCTTCATCATTGGCTTCTTCTAGTCCAGGTAGTTTGCTGTCATCAAATGTTACATCTGTGCTTTCCATAACTTTCTTTTGACTGATGACATAAACCTTGTATGCAATTCTTTCCATAGAATAGCCAAGAAAAATTCCTTCAAATGCTTTTGCATCAAACTTTCCAACATATTCAGAATTATCCTTGAGTACAAAGCATTTGCTTCCAAAAGTATGAACATACTTTAGTGTAGGCTTCTTTCCAGTCATCAAGTTGTAAGGTGTCTTTCCAGTGCTTTTGTTGATGAGGGTCCTGTTCTGAATATAGCATGCAGTGCTCACAGCCTCAGCCCAAAAACATGTAGGCATTTTTGCATCAAGTAACATTGTTCTAGCAGCCTCAATTAGAGTTCTATTCTTTCTCTCAACAACTCCATTTTGTTGTGGAGTCCTTGGAGCTGAGAATTGCTGAGAAATGCCATTCTCTTTGCAGAATGCTTCAAGTGTGGCATTTCTGAACTCTGTTCCATTATCACTCCTCAGTGCAATCACACTTGCATCGTTTGCCTTTGCTTCCTTGTCAACTTTCTTTATATGCTCAATAATTACTTGTGGAGCCTCATCTTTTGATGCCAGAAATTCCACCCATGTATACCTTGAAAAATCATCAACCATTACCAGGGCATACTTCTTTCTTCCAAGTGACATTATGTTGACAGGCCCAAACAAATCCATATGGATGAGTTGTAGTGGCTTGGTTACAGATGTCACTGTCTTTGACTTGTGGCTTGATCTCTTCATTTTTCCTTTTTGACAAGCCTCACACACTCCTTCTTGGCAGAATTCAAGTGTGGGCATGCCTCTCACTAACTCTCTTTTGACTAGAGAATTAATAGCCTTGAAGTTCAGGTGTGATAGTTTCTTGTGCCACAGCCAACAATCTTCATTTGATGCTTTTGAGTAAAAGCAACAAATTTTGTCCTTGTTTGCAGAGTCCATATTGGCTACAAACAGGCTTCCCTTCCTTACTCCAGATAGAGCAAAATCACCAGTCTTCTTGTGGGTGATCAAACATTCATCTTTGTCAAAATTCACTTTGAATCCTCTATCAGTAAACTGACCAACACTTAACAGATTATGCTTGAGCCCCTTGACTAGTGCTACATCTTCAATGATGACATTTCCAACTTTCAGCTTGCCATATCCCAATGTGTTACCCATGCTGTCATCTCCAAAAGCAACCATTGGGCCAGCCTTTTCCTCATACTGTGATAGCAGGGCCATATCACCAGTCATATGATTTGAGCATCCACTGTCCAAAATCCACATGACCTTCTTTTCACTTTCTTTGCCCTGCAAACACAAAGGTATTACTTTTCCTTTGGTACCCAAACAAGTTTGGGTCCATGTGACTTAGAGACAGTTTTATCATAAACAACATGCTTGTCAACTTTCTTAGTGTTAGTCTTCTTGTCACTGTTGGAAGTCTTAGAACCTGAGGTTTCAGACTTAGGTGACAAAGGTACCTTCCTAGCTTTAGGAGGACTTGAAGACTTTGACCTTGTGTAGTGTGTGTGGGAATTGTGACTGATACAACCATCAATGAACTGCCTTCTTAAATTAAAACAACTAGTCATAACATTCATATTGCATGGCATACAGTCAAATTTATCACAGAAAGGTGCATCTCTATGACTTAGAGGCACAGAACAATCATAGAAAGGTTTAGACACACTACCAACAGGTTTCTTGCATGCATGAGTTAGATGATTGGTACTGAAACAGTTCTGACAAGTTTTCCTAGGGGCATTAGGCATATAAGCATAGTTGTTATCCTTGTTAATCCCTAACTTGCCATTTCTGTTCTGTTTCTTTTTAGTCACTTCCTTTTCTGATTCACTCTTCCCAGCTGAGACAAACTTAACAAACTTCTTAGGTCTTGGCCTATCAACTACTGGCTTCTTGGTCTTTGACTTGACACTCTCACCCTTAGAGGATGCTTGCTGTTCACTAGATTGTGCCTCATCCTCATCATTCAACATTTGCTTGATGAGTAAGGCATCCTCATCAATTTCAAATGTTGATTCCTTAAAAATTGGATTTTCAGTTTTTCTCAAAATGTGAGGTACTTTCTCATGAACAGCTGTGTCCTCTTCAATGACAGCATAGCCTTTCCTTTGTTTGAGAGAGTCATAGTCAAGTCCAATAGCTGCTTTGGGTTTAGCTTCAATTTTCTCACAGTAGGATTGCACTAAACCAGATGATTTCTTGAAAGTTTTAAGTTTGAATTCATTCTCAGCTAATTCATCCCTAAGAGCCTTCTCTACTTGACTAGCACATAGAACCTTGTTCTTCAAATATTCAACTTCTTTCTTAAGGTTTTCTACTTGCATAGTAGTTAGCTCAAGTTCCTCATTCTTTTTGGTTAATATTTCATTTCTAGTAGACAGTTTAGCAATCTCCTCATTAGCAGCAGTCATACTAGTATGAATATTAAACATTTTAACAGATAATTGTTCAATCATGCATTTGTATTCAGAAACAGACATGTCTATAGTAGTGAGAGATGGTACCTGAGAATCAGATGAAGATGAGTCATCCTTGGAGTTGGCCATCAAGGCATAGTTGCAGAATTCTTGTTCCTCTTCATCACTCTCAGAATCATCCCAACACTTCCCTTCAGCTATGTAGGCCTTACCATGTGTCTGCTTTTTCAGAAGGGCCTCATACTTAGCTTCTAGCTCAAGATAATCTCTATCCTTCTTTTTAGGCTTCTTGCATTCACTGGCAAAATGCCCTAGGTCATTGCATCTATAACACCTTACAGATGACCTATCCACATAACCGGTTTTGAACTTATTTCTGTTTGGCTTCACATGTGCCTTGTTCTTGTTGGCTGAATGGTTTTGAGTTTTGGGTTTGAAGGGTTGATTTCTTTTAAATCTGATGTTTGGAAATTTTCTGGCCATGAAGGCATATGAGGTATTTTCCATCCCATCAAGTTCTTCCAGAGTGTAAAACTCTTCTTCTTCTTCCTCCTTTTCCTCAACAGGTTCACTCACCCCAGCTTCAGTTTCTTCATCATCTGCCACCTCCTCTATCCTTAGTTGGCTTGTAGATGCTTCTAGGTCCAGGATGGATTTGTTGACAATCAAGGCACATGATGTGTTTATCATCCTACCTTGGTTGGCTTGGATAGCCCTTTTCTGAAGCAACTCAAGTTCATGAGTCTTTAGGACTCCATAGAGCACATCATAGGTGACTTTGTTCAAATCTCTCTCTCTTAGAGAAATGACTCTTTGCTCCAGATGATTTGGTGAAGACAACAGAAATTTCATATTTAACTCCTTGGTGTTGTAAACCTTTCCATTCATCTACAACTCAGTAACTAGCTTGTGAAACCTTTCAAACATTTCAGTGATGCTTTCCTTGGGCTGTGCCATGAAAGCTTCATACTGTGTGACCAGTATCTGTTTCCTGTTTTCCTTAACCTCATCAGTCCCTTCACACAACACCTCAATGTGATCCCACATCTCTTTAGCAGACGTGCATGATGCAATGTTTGCAAACATTGACATGTCCATGGAATCAATGATAAGCAACATGAGGTGGCTGTCAAGAGCAACCTTCTCCCTTTCTGACTCTGTCCACTTTGATGGATCCTTGGCCTCAAAAGTTCTTGGGATAGTTATGGTTCCAACAGTCTTCTCTGGTATCTCTTGTTGTGGAACAAAAGGACCATTCTTGAGAATCTCAGGATACAAGGGATGAGAGGCTTTAATGAACAACATCATCTTTATCTTCCAGAGGTTGAAGTTTTCTTTATCAAACTTAGGGACCTTCACCGTTCCTGTAGTCTTTGGTGTATTCGAACTCATGATCGTTTCTCTGTTTTTGAATAAACAGCCCGCTCTGATACCACTTGTTGAGTATTGAATACGGTAAAAGAATACAGAGGGGGGGTGAATGGATTCTTGAACTTTTCTTTGATTGAGTCTATGTAGCAGATAAGTGCCTGTGTGTGTAGAAGTGATGGTGCGGATAAATAAACAACACAAGACACAATATCACTTTAATCTAATGTATTATTAGATAAAGGTTGCTACAATCTGTGAATACAAATGGTAGTATTCTCAGCTTCGTTTTTCTCAGAGAGATATGGCTTACAGTGTATGAAAAACTTGACTCACAAAAAAATGTTACTAAGTTATGAAGTGAGGCTGTGTCCTTATAGAACATGGATACAGCCTACTTACTGCAAATAAGGTAGCTAAACAAATTACTTTCTAGTTTGTCTATCCTTTTTGAGTAAGTGTCCAAACGGTTACAGATTTGACTTTGCAAAGCCTGTTTAGATCCACTTCTTTAGCTCCTTGTCTCTTCTATATCTCTCCAAACTTCCTTGTAGGCTTTCCAGAGCACGTTACAGATTGTGGTCCATAAAGTGCATTGGCTTGTTGCAGGTTTCTGACTTGTACAATTTCTTCAGTATTTTGTCTCCAAGAATGTATTCGAGAAGTGACTAAGTAAGTGATTCGAGAACTAGAATTGACTTGATCGATAACTCTGAGTTCTCGAATACTGTTATAATGACATATCGAACCACTTCTCGAATAGCTCTTTTCCATCAGGATTCCTTGAGTTGTCGAATAGAACATTTGACTTATCGAATCCTCGAGTTGTCGAATAGCTTTCTGAGTCCTTGAGATATCGAATGGAACTTTGACTTGTTGACTCTTTGAGAACTCGAATACCATCTTGACTTGTTGACTTCTTGAGTTCTCGAATAGAGTAGTAGACATATCGAATCCCTGAGATATCGAATGAGATATCGAACAGTGTATTCAGAGATATCGAATAGTGTCTTGAGATATCGAATCCCTGACTTCTCGAATGCTGGACTTCTCGAATAGACAAATATACTTCTCGAATTGGTACTTAGGCAAATTCTTCATTTCTTCAAATCCCAACTGTGATTATTTGACAGTCTTTAACTCCTTGCTTGAGGCATGAACCTTGGAACTTCTTTCAAGCATTATTCTAGACTCTATTTGTACAATTACACAACTAGGATTTGATGCCTACTACAAGTACAATACAAACAGAAACTCTACAACTAGAGGTTCCCTCAGTTAAGAGGTCATGTAAGTAATGCAAAGCATTACAAACAATTAGGCTTGTTATTAGATGTGTACAGGCATGCCTCTGTAACTAACAAAACATATAATTAAAGTTCTACTAAAAATATAATAGGTGTTCGAATTTATAGAGAATAAGAGTTTGAAATTTAAAAAAGAAAAATATTGAAGTGTCAACATATTAGAAAGACATTCTTATTCGAAAACTGTAAATAAACAAAGGAATATCTATAATATACAGAAAAAATAAGATGTATCTTCACTTTTTAAAAATCCATAAATATTAGAAAGTAAAAAGAATGTAAAAATTGAGATTTACTCTCATTTAAGGTTTTAATTTTTAAGGAAAAAAGTTATTTTATGAGATACGTATCATCAATAATATGTAATGTAGTTAGAACTTCGTTCTAAATGAGAGTGACTCGAAACATGTTTAACGGGAAAATGGCTAATCCGAAAAGATTGTATTAATTATTAGAACTTGATATTGATGTTATCCATTTTATTTTATTTTTAGGGTTTCATTTTTTAGAATTGGGGTTTCAATTTTGATGGGAAAGTAGCTCAACAGGAAGAATCGTGTTTCACGAACTCATTAAAGATTACCATACTAATTGTTAAAATTTAATACTGATATAATATAAGGAAAATGTTATTTCCAGAGCCATTTTTTAATCATATTGTATCACAATATGCAACATTTTGTAAATGTAAGGATCATATGCTACAAATATTGCTCTTGAAATAAAAAAACAGCTCTGGAAATAACATTTTCCTAATATAAAATAAGTATATATTAAAAATTCTTTAAAAAAGTTAATAAAAGTTTTGACGCCGCCGCGAAGCGCGGCTTTATTAACTATTATATATATAAAGGAGGATACACGGGAGTTTAGGTGGTACTCTAAGATCGTATCCATCTATTTTTCTAATTTTCTAGAATTTTAGAATTTTAAACACTAATAAATGTAAAAACTAGAATTTTAGAATTTTAAACACTAATAAATGTAAAAATATCATTTAACATATTAGAAGTACAATATGTGTTCGAATTTATAGAGGAGAAGAGTTCGAATTTATAGGTAAGTCATATGATTAGAAGTTCTATTGCAAGTAGAATAAGTATTTATAATGCATATGATTAAAGTTCTATTGGAAGTATAATAGGAGTTCGAATTTATAGTGAATAAGAATTCGAATTTATAAAAAAACATTTAAATAAAAGTTCTATTAGAAGTAGAAAAATATCATTTAACATATTAGATGTAGAATAGATGTTCGAATTTATAGAGCAGAAGAGTTTGAATTTATAGGGAAGACATATGATTAGAAGTTCTATTGGAAGTAGAATAAGTATTTATAACGCATATGATTAAAACTTCGATTGGAAATAGAATAGGAGTTCGAATTTATAGAGAATAAGAGTTTAAATTTATAGAAAAAATATATAAATAAAAATTTCTATTGGAAGTAGAATAGGTAAAAGTTCTATTAGAGCTCGAAACGTGTTTAACGGGAGGACGAATCACTATAAAGATTGTATTAGCTATTAACATATCATATATATTGGTGTTATAATTTTTTTAAATAAAAGTTCTATTAGAAGTAGAAAATTATCATTTGACATATTAGAAATAGAATAATTAAAACAGGATTAAGAGAAAAAACATATAAATAAAACAATAATTTATAAATAGAAATAAAAAAACATATAAAACAATTAATTAATATTAATAATAAAATGATTAGAAGTTCAAATAATTTATAATATTAATATTAATATTAATTAATAATAATTTATAAAATGATTAATTAATATTAATTAATATGTCTTATATTAATTAATATAAGACATATGATTAGAAGTTCTGTTGGAAGTATAATAAGTATTTATAAAGCATATGATTAAAAATTCTATTGAAAGTAGAATATGAGTTCGAATTTATAGAGATAAGAGTTCAAATTTATAGAAAAAACATATAAATAAAAGTTTTTATTGGAAGTAGAATAAGTATTTATAAAGCATAAGATTAAAAGTTCTATTGAAAATAGAATAGGAGTTCGAATTTATAGAGAATAAGAGTTCGAATTTATAGAAAAACATATAAATAAAAGTTCTATTAGAAGTAGAATAGGTGTTTGAATATATAGAGCATCCATATAACTAAATATTTTATAGAAAGTACGATCCTTTTTTTTTGAAACAGAGAAAAACATTTCATTCACGAAATATCAAGATTACAAGTCTCGACCAAATGAGTAGGAGGAGACGTGAAAATAACAAAGCAATTGACTACACAAGGCATTTTAGCTAGAGCATGAGCTACCTCATTAGCTTGCTTTCGAATATGTACTACCTTAACCCCTAGCAACGATTGGAGCAATAACCTGCAATGATCAATAATGTGTCCAACTTCTAAAAGAAACTTATTCTGGCCAATTATTGCATTGACTGCCATTAACGAATCCGACTCCACCGTTACCTTCGAAACATTCAGATTCTTAATCCACGAGAGTGCTTCTTGAATACCTAAAGCTTCCGCTTCCAAAACATCTGCAGCTCGAGGAAGGGATATAGTTCTCCCCTCAATGAAAGATCCATTATGATCCCTCATAACCATACCTATAGCAAAAGACTCTGCCCCCTGAACCCATGAAGCGTCAACATTAATCTTATATTCCCCAGCCTCTGGAGCCTTCCACCTTCTCGTGATGCAAGTCGTCGAGTTTCTGTTGTCTAACCCCGTCTTCTTACCTTTAACTTTAGCTTCCTTCCAGTCCTGCACCATTTTTGTACTGCATTCCATGGCTACTTTACCTGAAACCATTCTCCCTTCCCACACCATTTTATTACGCCAAAACCAAATACCATAAAGAACCGTACATACCAGCAATATCTCCTCCTGCCATATTCAACTTCTCCAGGAGCCATAAATCAGCTTCAACCATCTCTCTCGTGTCAAGAACTAGATTGACATTTTGCCAACAGCTCAAAGCAAAAGGGCATTCAAAGAAAACATGATGAAGATGTTCTACCTCAACGTTACACATAGGGCATAAAATGGGAACTGACACTCCTCTACCTCTTAACCTCACTCTCACAGGCAGATTATTCCGACAAAATCTCCAGATAAAAATTTTAAACTTATGTGGTAATGCTAGTTGCCACACTCTTCTCCATCCATTCGATTGAGGAATTTCAGAGTTACCTATGTTCCTGTCATACCAATATCTGTATCCAGCCTTCGCAGTATAAATCCCATCTTTAGAGCTGGACCATACTATTCTATCTTCAACATCATGTTGGGGCACCCTTGTTGCCAGAATAGCATCAGCATCGACCATAGTGAACATCTGTCTTATTCTCCCCTCATCCCAGTTTTTAGTTCCTGGCAAGAATAATGAACCGACTCTCTCAGACCTGCCAACATAACCATGGTAATCTTCGACACAAAAACCACCCTTCTCTCTAAGCCACCGATCCTTAGTAGCTACAATGTTGTTGCCACTTCCTACTACCCACCGAAAACCCTCCTTCAACAACTCCTTTACTTTCCAAATTCCCACCCAAACTTTACTCGAATTACTTCCCTTAACTGCATTTATCATGTTTGAATCCGAGAAATATCTAGCTTTTAACACTCTAGAAACCAGAGTTCCGGATGATTCACACACCTCCACACCTGTTTTCCCAGCAGAGCCACATTAAAACCAAAAAGACTTCTAAAACCAAGCCCTCCTCTCCCCTTTGACATACTCATTGATTCCCATGATTGCCAATGAATACCCTCCCTCTGACCCCGATTCCCACCAGTATTTATTAAACAGCCTCTCAATTTCCAAACATAGAGTCTTAGGTAGTAAAAAACATGTCATACAATAGCTCGGAATAGACTGTGCTGCATTTTTCAATAAAACTACTTTGCCCGCCCTTGATATTGGTTTTGCTTTCCATGCCTGCATCCTTCGAATAACCTTTTCTTTTAGAAAACCAAACGTTCTTCTCTTAGATCGACCTATCAAAGCAGGTAGACCTAAGTATTTACTGTTACAAATATCCCCAGTCACACCAAGAATCTCTGAAAACTTAGCTTGCTTATCTCGTCTAACATTTGAGCTATAAAAAATACCTGATTTCTGGAAATTAATAAATTGTCCCGATTGAGTAGCACAATCTTCCAGAATTGACTTGATTTTCAACACCTCATTAACCTGAGCTCTGAAGAAGAAAAAGCTGTCATCAGCAAACAATAAATGAGTGATTTCTGGAACCGAAGCACTTATTCTACACCCCGTAATCTCTCCTTCCTCCGAAGCTTTGTCAAGACTGTTTGAAAGGCCCTCAACACAGAATAAAAACAGGTAGGGAGAAAGCAGATCTCCCTGACGAAGTCCTCTTCCCGGAATAATTGGACCAACAGTCATTCTATTGAAGCAAAATTCATAACTCACAGTAGTTACACATCTCATCATCCACTTAATCCAATCCTCACAAAAACCCATGGAAATCATCCTTCGATGCAAATATGTCCAATCAACTCTATCATATGCTTTACTGATATCTAACTTCAAAGCAATTTCACCATCTTGACTTCTCTTTTTATTCCTCATATGGTGAATCACCTCAAACGCCACCAGAAAATTGTCCGTAATGTTTCTACCAGCCACAAATGCAGATTGGTTTTCTGCTATAACTCCTGGAAGAACAACTTTAAGACGGTTGGCAAGAACTTTAGCCATGATTTTATACAGGACATTACATAATGCTATGGGTCTGAACTCTTTCATGGTAGCTGCATTCTCAACTTTGGGAATCAATACTACATTCGTGTTATTCAAATCTGCAGGAAACGGGTCTCCTTGAAGCCATTTTTTACAACAGTCAAACACCTCCTTCCCCATAATTCCCCAAAAATTCTGAAAGAAAGCCGAGTTTAATCCGTCAGGACCCGATGCTTTATCTGGATGCATTTGGTTAACTGCTACCGTAAACTCCTCAAAGGTTACTTCCTCGATTATTCTCTCATTTTGAGCCTCAGTCACTAATCTTGGACTACTTACACTTTCATCAGCTGGTCTCGGGTCATCCCTAGCAAAAAATTTCCTGAAATACTCACCCACAATCTCACACATACCTTCATCATCATCCACCCTAACACCTGTATCATCAATTAAATGAGAAACGTGATTAGTTTTTTTACGTGTAGAAGCACTCGCATGGAAAAACCAGGTATTCTCATCTCCCTCTCTAAGCCAGAATAGCTTAGCTCTTTGTTTCCAGTAACATTCTTCTTGCAACAACAAATTATTCAAGTTCTCTCTCTCAGATATATATTCCTTCACACCCATATCATCAGTTCTATCCTTTAACTTCTCCAGAACCTTCTTCTGCACTCGTAATTTCTCCTTAAATTTATTGAAGAAAGTACGACCCCACTTACCCATAAATCTTGAGATTTCTGTCAACTTCGGTAAAAGATGCGACACTGGAATCTACTTCCAATCTTCACTCGTTTCCTTCACAAAATCCGGTTCTTTTAACCACATATTTTCAAATCTAAAACGAAAACTTTTCCTGGAACAAGAAATATCAACTAGAAACAAATGGATAGCATTATGTTCCGAAACATGAACATCAATCAAGTTCAACTTACATAACGGGAATTTGGACCACCAACTACTAGTAGCATATGCTCTATCCAATTTCTCCTGGACCCAATCCTTGCTACCTTTACTTTTCTCCCAGGTAAAACGTCCTCCACACAGCTTTATTTCCCTTAACTGACAATCGTTAACAACCCCTCTGAAACCTTCCAACAGAAAATTAGGGTGAGGATGCACACCCATTTTATCCGTACTGTACATCATATCATTAAAGTCACCCACTACACACCACGGAGCAGCAGACAATTTTGAAAGTTCACGCAGAAAATTCCATGATTCCTTTCTATGATTTCGTTCGGGAAAACCATAGAAACAAGATAATCTCCACGCTTCAACACCAGACTCCTCAAACACTAAGTCTACATGATTCTGAGAATAACCAAAAACTCTAGCCACCGCTCTACTATGCCAAAAAACAGCTAAGCCACCACCTCTACCTCTACGATCAACTGAGAAACAGTTTGAAAACCCAAACTTTATTCGAAGCTTCCCTATTCTACTCTTCTCTGATATTGTCTCCATTAAAAATAACACCTCGGGTCTACGATCTCGAATGAGATCGTTTAAAGCAAGAACTGTATGAGGTTTCCCGAGACCTCGACAGTTCCAACTAAAGATATTCATAATGGACGGCTCGCTTGCGGAGCAAGCTGAGCCAATCGAGTATTAGAAGTTCCTGAATAATTAGCTGTAGAAAATACAGGATCTTGTTGAAACATTGTTACATCTTGGACCTCCTCTTAAATTGATGTTGGGCCAATTCTCTTACGTTTCCTTTCTTCTAGTTCAAGCCCATCCAGTTCTGACTCTTCAGGCCCAATCAAAATATCCGAATTTAAATCTTCCCCCAACAACTTATCTGTCTTATTTTTTGAAATCTCCGTAATAGGTGTTTTCCCTCCAGTAATTACCCTACTATCACGTTGCACGTAACCTTCACCCGAATTTTGAGTCCCCTGATTTCTGTCAGTCCCTGATTTTCCGCTCCATCCATCATCTCCCTCCTCCCTCAGCCACTTGCTGCGTTCTTGACTCCCACCTCTTCTCACCGGAGCTCTTAACCAGTTCCCCCACTCCCTACTCAATTGCTCTGTTTCTCCATTGAATTTCTTCTTACAAAATCTCTCTGTATGATCGAGTAAACCACATAGGAAACAAAAGTCTGCCAACTTTTCATATTTGCAATTAACCGCCACCTCAGATTTATTTTTCCTAACGATCTTCTTCCTCCTCTTTAATGGACACCTAACATCCAAAACAATCCGTACACGCATAAACTCATGCCAAATACTCGAGTTATTACTTGGATCGTACGATACAAATTTGCCAAAGAAATTACCTAACTGTTTACCAACCGACTCAGTTAAGAAACCCACCGGAAGATTGTAGATCTGAATCCATATCTCCATTTCATTCAAAGGCACCATAGTAGGATCCTCACCCGCCTTAATCAGACTACCAACTAACATTGCCCCATCAAACGACCATGGACCATTTGAAAGCATCCACTTCAAATCGTCATTGTGATAAAACTGAAATAAGAAAATCCCCGGTTTCAGAGCTTTGATTGTGATTCCCATTGCTGGCCTCCAGAGATCCGCTAGTTTTGACTTCATGGCTCGTACATTAAGATTCTTCTCTATTAAGAATTTTCCCACCACACACAATTCAAATCTATTGCCCTCCTCTTCAATCTCCTCCTCAAACACAAGTTCTTCATTTTCCGCATTACTTATATCTAAATCAGACATCATAATATCAAGATTGTCCATGATTGATTACACAGACCCTCTCACACTTCCTAGTACAAGAAACGGAGAGAAAAACTCACACTCTCACATAGATAGGAGAGAAAAACATTGAAAGTACGATCTTCTTAAATTATATATTTTTTATATAAGTTAATTATACTTCTATTAGGAAAATTTATTCATAAATCCAATACTATTATCATAAAAAAAAAGTCATGTATTTAAAAAGAAAAGAATTGATATGTTAACATTATAAAAGAACATTTTCCTGCAGGAATCCTAAATAAAAATAGGAGTATCTATAATATGAAGAGAAAATAAGATGTGTTTTCATTTTCTAAAACTCTAAAAAAATTATAAAGTCTAGATAATGTATAAATTGGAATTCTCTCTATATTTTAGGTTTTAATTTTAAGGAAAGAAGTTGTTGTGTAAGATAAGTATCATTAATAATATGTAATGAATTTGGAATTTCGACCCAAACGAGAGCGACTCGAAACGTGTTTAACGGGAAGACGGCTCACTATAAAAGATTGTATTAGCTATTAAAATATCATTATGATGTTATAAATTTTATTTTATTTTTAGGATTTGATTTTTATGGATAAACATTATCATACAAGTGATATATGTAAAAGTTAGGTTTTTTGTCTTAACGAGGGAGCGGATAAATAGTAATAACCGTGTTTAACGAGAAAGCGATTCATTAAAGAAGACCGTATAAAGATGTTTGAATATATAAGGAATACATAAAATAAAATGTTTTATTAGAAGTAGAATACGAGGACGGCGTCTTACACTATTTTTAAAACTATATATCTTTTTTCTTAGAAATCCTTTATTTTATCTTTTTTATACAAGTTAATTATACTTGTATTAGAAACATATATCCATAAATTTAATATTATTCCCGTAACGAAAAGTCAAAAATCTTCAAATTTAATTTTTTTTTATATGTTAACATAACAGAAAGATATTCTCATGCGGAAGTTGTAAATAAGTACATGAATATCTATAATATACAGAAAATATAATATGTATTTTCATTTTTAAAACTCTATAAATATTAGAAAGTTTAAAGAATATAAAAAAATTAAGGGAATTTACTTTCTTTATATAATTAGTTAGAATTTCGGTTCCAAATAAGAGCGACTCGAAACGTATTTAACGGGAAGACGGCTCACTAGAAAAGATTGTATTAGCTATTAGAATTTGATATTGATGTCATAATTTTTTTTATTTTTTTATTGTTCGATTTTATGGATAAAAAATATTATATAAGTCTTTATAATATATGTTAAAGTTGAGATTTTGATGTTAACGAGAGAGCGGCTCAATCGGAAGAATCGTGTTTAACAAGAAATCGATTCATTAAAGGATATTTAATTATTAAAATTTAATATTAATATTATAATATAACGTAAAAGTATTAATTTTTTAAAAAAATATTATAACACCGCCGTGAAGCGTGGCTTTATCGAATAGTTTCAAATAAAAAAATTACTGCACAACACATACAACTCTTTGCATTTTTTTAACATAAATCCACGAAATTCAAAAAACAAATGTAAATAGATTTCATATATAAAAATTAGATTTGAGTTGGAAATTTAATCTTTTGTTTGGAGGGCACGGCAAAAGTGGGTTCCTTTTCCAATATTGTTTTATAATCTTATTTTTCTTTTTCTGAACAGGGTTAGAAACCGAACATTGAGGCGGTGAACACACGCCTATATATACATAGGCATTGTCCCATCACAATGTTCATAGTCCATAGACGACGTTAAGTATTCTACAAGCATACATTGTCCTATAATTACCTTGTTCTTAGACACAGACAGAGTAGATCGATCATAATCATGGCTAGTACTTTGGCTAATGCTTTCGATCTGTTGGGAGCTGAACAAGACAACGAGGCTTCCACCATTGTAGCCGTCAAGACTGCTGAGGTAAAGAAGATTGCCGAGGAGCACAAGAAGATTGTCGCTCAACAGAAGAAGATTGCTGCTGAACAGAAGAAGAAGAAGATTGCAGCCGAAAAGAAGAAAGCCGAGGCCGACAACAAGAAGAAGATAACTTCTGGCCGTGGTAATGCTCCTGTGCATGGCCAGAGGTTTATTAATAATGGTCATCGTCAGCGTAACGGACAGCCTACTATGGTTCTCTCAGAGGAAGAGAGATGGCTTGCCGGTAGAGAACAATGGCTTGCCCGTAGAGAACAATGGCTTGCTAGAGAAGCAGAACGTGAAGCTGAGAGAGAACAATGGCTCGCTAGAGAAGAGGAGAGAAAGAAAGATAGGGCTTTGAAGACTTTGAAAGAATATGAGGAGCAGAAGGCCCTTGAGAAGCAACACAAGGCCAACAAGTCGACTTGTTTGAGTACTCTTCCAGAGTCGACACCTCAGAGGGAAGCAGCAAGAATTCAGGACGATTTTCAAACAGAGCAGAAATCTAAGAATGGTCCTGCAGCCAGAGGAAGGGGTACCCAAGATTCTCGAAAAAACATGAATAATGATTTAATTGCATCCCTTTTTAAATATAAGTGAGACCAATTTCCCCGTCCTTGGTAAACTTACGGAGCCAACAAAGTCTTCTGTGAAACAGGGCACAAAGGATAATAATACCCATTAAAACTTTCTTATGTAATTGCATTCCTTTTTGAATCGGTTGAGTGTAAAATTTGCAATAATAAATAATTTCTGTTGTTTTGATTGAAAGAATTATTCAAGTTCCATTAGTTTTCTTATAAAATTCTGTTTTACACTTTGATTTTAAATTGCTGCATTGGAAATCTGTTTGGATGAAGATACTTTAATCTTTCTTTTTTTGTCATGTGAAGATATGTAATCTTAATATAACAGAACAAGGAAACACTGAAGCAGAAAGTTGAATTTAACTTCCTTCTCAAACACAATAACAAACATGTCCTTTGTTTGACACCCCCAAAGATTAACGAAATTTTCCATCAAGATAACTAGAGTCTTTTATCTCTAAACGATAAAAGAGAAACCTAAGCAAGAGAAAACAGAACATGACGCTTCCACTTCCAAGTACCTTATGAGAAGATGACAACAGTTTTATAGCAGTTTATATACACATGAAATTTATCCTCCAGTTTCGGTAGCTAATTGGGTTGTGGGTTAGTATATATGCTTCATTGTTTAAACTGAATACTGCATAAGTAATAAAAAAAGGTATTCAGTGTCACTTGGATATTAACTATATACGTGTGTCACAGTGAGCAAATGTGTAAACTTTTACACAATCTTCATGAACTAAAATTATGCTAATAAAATCTACAATGTCAAGATGAATTTACAAATCGAGTATTCCTGGATTTTTGACAAAAATATTGAAGTCTGTATGGAGAAGCGCCTTCTCAAATTCTTCGCATTCCACTGCAAGACACCGAACTAAGAAGATACAGCTACCACCGCATATCAAAGTTCTCAATTAGTACGTACTACCAACACTGGTAAGCCTCATTAAAGATTGTTGTGATTTTGGTGGAGTGGGGAAGCAGAGGGCACAAAACTTGAGCAATTGATCAGGATTGCCTCCAGTCGTCACCAACATATAGCGCTTGATCTCCAAGCTCTTCTTCGATTCTAAGCAACTGCACAAAGAACGTTATTATGTTAATATGAAATTATATAACATCAAAATCAGATAATATAAAAAAAAAAGTGAAAACTGAAGCAGGACGTCGCAGTTATCGTTTTCAATGTGAGAAACTACTATTGGAGCAAACTGAAGAGAGGTTTTGTAGGTTTTACAAATGTATTTCCCTGAAGAAAATCATTCTCCTTTCTTTCCCTGAATCAGTTTTTCTCGTAGTTTTTGTTAAATTATCATGTCACTTAGTACCAAAGAAAAAGAAGGCTCCACTATTCAAATGTGACTTCAGGTTGCAATTGACTGGCTGGAATGGAACGGAATTTAATTTACACATGATATCATTTGGATGGTGGAGATTAGACATGATACCATGTATTTGCTCAACTCATTCCATAAAGGTAAATTAAGCCTCAACTCCTTCAAGTTTACAAATAAATTTATCTCACTCGTCTCTTTCAAAAAATATATCCTTTATTCTCTTTACAAAAAATATATATTTGTAAACCTGACAGTTTAGAACGAGTTGGATCTATTTCAATATAACATGCCTTCTCTATCAGGTTTTGTTTTTATAGGCATGTGTATAAGTGAGTTTGTGCTCTGGAAGGATTGAGACATCAATATTTAATGTAAGAAAGATTAGAAGACCTGATTATATTTGGCAAGCCGCTCTCCTCGGCAAGGCGCGCCTGCTTTTATCTGACCTGTTGCGAGGCCAACTGATAAATCTGCTATAAAAGAATCATCAGTTTCTCCACTTCTTTGAGATATTACCACACCCCAGTGAGCATCCTTAGCCATCTTCACAACTTCAACAACCTCAGTCACAGTCCCAATCTGATTAACCTATAGATTTTGAGAGTAGACGGGTCAAAATTTGACTAAACTACGAAATTTGCATACCACATATGCAATTTATTATTTTAATGCATGAGGATGATTATTTCCAGATTGCCAGGGAAAACTCTATAGTCCAAATTAATAATTATCTCTATGAATATTGTCCGCATAACATCTTCACATCAGAGGTGCATATATATTGAATTTTTTTTTTTAGGGGAGGGGGGGAGGAGATAGAGAACTTGTTACACAGAAACAAACATAAGGAGTTATCAGTCTAACAAAAGACTCCTTATGAACTACTTGTAAATTATTAGCATACAATATCTCAGTGGGAGCGGGTAATTTCTGCGCGGGAGATGGGGGGTGGGTTTGAAGTGCTCTAGGAGTCTAAACACCAGTAAACATTTTTCTGTGATTCAGTGGGTACCTTGAGCAGTAGTGCATTACAAGCGGCCTCACCAATAGCTTTTTCAATGCGTTTTGGAGTTGACATCAATAAATCATCTCCCACAACCTGAAAAAAAAAAACTCTTCTCTATATTTATTTGGCACTAGCAAGAGAAAGGGGATTCATGCCCATTACATCCAAAAAATATGTATAATAGATAATGAACATCCACTGGGATGTATATTACAGCCTTTATCAGCAAATCCTTAATTGCCCAGGTCATTTCAATAATTCACAGAGAATAAATAATATGGAAAGGACCGAACCCCAAATGAATCAGCCTCTTAGTTCTATTCACTTGTGCGGCATCATCACAATTTATTATTTCTCATTACTATTACTGCTAAAATCACATATAACATAAACTCCACCAACTGGATCTACTTTCACCCACAGCCAAAAAGGTTAAAAAATTATGTTCAACTGAGAACTGTTGGTAGACTTAACCTACGACATCAGAATCCCTTCATCTAATACATTCAAATAATTACTTCCATCAACTTAATTCTACATTACATGGATTTCAACAGACCTTAAAAAGTACTATTAACACAAAACCTCCACTTTTGAAAGCTACCAAATCCTGAAGTCTCGTATTGAATTTTAGAATCTCCAAAACAAATATAAATCAATTGATTGGAAATAATAAAAATGAAATTGAGTGAGCAAACTGAGTTTTCTGTGTAAAGATTTAATAAGTTGCAACTGTTCAATTTCTTCTTTACATTTCATGTGCAAACTCCAAAATGCAGGAGGTTGTGCTTGTCACTTGATAATGAGAATAATTATGAGGGAAAAAAAAGGTTGAATATGTTAAAAAAGGTTATATGATATTAGAATTTTGTTCGGCCACATAAATCTCTGTTGCCATCTTAAAACTCAACATGGTTCTGTCAATGCTGCAAAAAAATTAGTGTAAACGTTAAAGCTGGACACTGATAACTTTTCTAGAGCTCGTGAAAAATATCTAGAAAAAGTATCATGTAATGTGTTGGCTTGTAACTGAGATCTAGTATTAGTAGCAAAAAATCTTATAGACACCGCCAAATAAAAACCTAAGGAAGTTTAATTCAATTTTCAGTTCAGAAATAGAGTTGAAACCATTATATGAAATTGTATCCTGATTTCCCAAATAGGCCCTCTTAAACAAATAGATTTCTCAATATCACATCTTGTGAAGTCTAATATGCCAAGTAAATAATTTGAACATCATTTACATATATAACCAAAACTAGAAAATGTGAACAGACATACCTGGCAAAGCCCAAGATTAGAGAAGCTTTTCACATGATCCCAGTCCTCCTTGTCAAATGGATCTTCTATTGATACAATTGGGTAGTCTAAGACGCCAATTTATTTTGAAAAGGAGAAGGTGAAAACGCAAAAAGAAACAGAGATGTGTCAACCTTGCTTGAATAGAAAAGGGTAACATGTGAACATCAACATTTTAATTCAAATACCATATACCTGCACAAAGTTCTTTGTACATCTCAATCATATCTTCGCCAGACTTGAAATTTTGTCCCGACCTATTTGGAATTTTATTATCTAGATCATACTTTGTGCCTACAATAGGAGGACGACTAGTCAATATTCTAAACAAGTGTTATGAATAGAGAGCCTGGTAACCCAGATGATGATGTTGCAGGTACATGCATTAGGAATTGATAGCTAACTAAAAGAGAAAAGGCGAGTGAAATTCCTATTCTAGACCCTACATTAACACACGACATAAATGTCTTAATTACTTATTTGCAATATCCAGACAGAAATGTTATTATTTTAGCTAGTTCTAAGTAAACTATCGATATTATTATCAAAAGTGAAAGATATAAAAAAAACTAGACATCACCTATGCAGAAATCGGTTGCCGCAACATCAATTGCAATCTTTACTTTCTCATTATACCCTGTTCTGCCAATAGCCTCCTTAACAAGATCCAAGCCTTCTCTAACGCTGCAAATGCAGAAACAGTAAGATCACATATTACCATTAAAAGGAAGTGCATTATAAGAGTATGACATACCTGGAGATATTTGGGGCCAAGCCACCGTCTTCACCAACATTGCATCCAGAAGCACCATACTTGTCTGTTATAATAGCCTTCCATATTTGCGAAACAATGACAATTAGTATTGAAGCAAAATAGCACCGCTGCATGTAGTCTAGAAGTTTTGAAAAGTCTAAGATATAAAAAATAGTAGAAGATGCAACGTGGCTGAGATTCCATTGCTAGATTGGCATAAATAACTGACTGCTTGTCTTTGAGGTTACTTCCTGCACAGCTGCATCGATCCAGCCGGCTCCCCAAAAACCAATACTCAAAAATGCCAAAGGAGCCCACAAGTCCACCAAACCCATGCACATCAGTTAAAGATGCAAGAAATCACAATTTCGAGGAATAATTGACAAATGACAATAACAAGTCCACTAAATAAAAAGCATGATTTTAAAGAAATCTATTACTTTTATTAAAAGCCGAAGGCTCTTTCAGTGGTAGGTGGTTCGTGGTTCCATATTTTGGTTAGCATAATATATAATAGTTCACTTTAAATATTTTTATTAGAATCCTGTAAGAATTACAAATTAAACTTAAATCCTATTAAAATCACAAATATAATTAGAGAAACACTATACTATCATTTACGTGATATTTAAATCTATGTTTCCATATTAATTGTTCAATCTAAACTTTTATTTAGGTTGTTATCTATTATCATTCCATAATATAATTACTAACAATTACATGCAACATATTACTATCACTTTTATAACTAATATCTAACATATTTTGAATAATTATTTATCTTCTAAAATTTTTGTTACACAATTTATTCATTTATACATTTTAATAGGAATTAAAAAAAAAACCATGCCATTTTTATTAAAAATTATTTATATTACAATTTCTTCGAATTATAATTACTCAAAATTAGTGATCCATGATTATCTTCTAAATAATTATATTAATAACTTAAATTTTAAATAAATAAGTATTCAAAATTATTTTTTTTGATGAAAAACATAATTCTATATCTAACTTTATAATATTTTTAACTGTGAATATCTTTGATATGATAGGAATTCTTTATACGATACATTTCATATTTTATAATAAATTCATGTATATTTATTTCATTATTGGAAATATCAAAATCAGCCTGTCCTCAGCGCTTGTTGACACTAAATAGAGATTCAAGTATAAGTATTATACTGAGTGACCAACCCTTCTCCAAAACAAACGGACTTCTATTTTTGCCCAGATCAGCATTAGCTAGGAACACTATATTAACTCCTAAATTGATTGTGCCTTACTAGAATAAATGTGAGTTGGCTCAGTTCAAGACACACCAATGCTTTCCTATGATCCTATCGTGTGAAAATGCTTACATACCGTATCACACGATATGTATTGTATAAAAAACAACATACCTAGTGCACTACGCTCTCACGTCTACAGGTGTGGAGAAGGTCCAAGCATATACAACCTTACATTTTTTGTTTCATAAAGGTTTCAAAAGAATGATCTAGAGAATAACAACTAGACACCAACCCATCTTGGCAAACCCAACCTCAATAAATTGCCAAACATTTTTTGTTTCATATGGTCAAATAAGCTTCACTAATCCCTATGTGTGTCAATGACAACTTATTAATTGGATACAAAAAAAAATCCCTTTAAAAACACACACACAAAGGAACTAAGGAAGATAAATTAAATGCTTGTGATTTGCTTCTACAGGACGAACATGGTTATGATTTATGATAATACATCATGTGTGTGCTTCAGAGCTAAACTTGAATCACCTTGAGGTGATGATAAGTCTCGGCGCCCATTTGAACTGCCTCCTCGAACCTTTTTGCACCAACAGGAAGAATCATAATTTCCTGATATCAGTTCACCAACGATGACCATATCAAGACACGAAAAATTAATTATATAATCATGGCATATAGGTCAAGGATATTCAACAAAAGCTTTTCTAAGATAGCATAATAGAGGCTTTTTGCCATACCATACTACCAGGTAAGTATTTTGTAAAGCATAATGTAATATGTAATATGTAATAGAGGAAATATATAAACTCAACTAGGATAAAAGATAAATAATATTAACTCTATACAGGGATCGTGAAAGTTGAAGAACAGGCATCAACAAGGATCAAGTCGCTGAAAGAAGTTCATTAACATGATCAAGCCTCAGTGACAGAATAAGATGTACAGATGATTCAGTTGAAAGGCCAAAAGATTACAGTATTCTTAAAGACATGATACGAAGACCACGAGTGAATGTTAGTCGTCTGTGAACCAGACCAGTTGCACTAGGCGTCAACATCTTCACAAAGGAATCGAAGTATCTAACTCAGAAAAACTGTTAAAAAGGTATGATTGAGAGCAGTGTTGATATCCTCCATTTCAGAAGCTTAATATTTAAGGATGTCAAAAATAAAGAGGAAAATGAATAGTAACCGAAATCACTATTCACATGAATAGTAACCGAAATCACTATTCACATGAATAGTAACCGGAATTACTATTCACCGAAATCACTATTCACACCAGGTGAATAGTACCCGGAGTTACTATTCATGAATAGTACCCAAAAGTACTATTCATAAAGTAAGAAACATGTGGGGCCCACATGTATTAAAAAAATCAAAGTAAAGACTTTGAATTTGAAAATGCAGAAGTTTGAAATTGAAAAGTCGTCTGCAGATGATAACGTAATCAGTTACGTATATTAACTGCATAGTGACTTTCTAAAACCTATAAATAGGCCTGCTGTATTTCATTTCAAAACACACCTCAACACACAACTCTCTCTCTCTCTTAAATATCTTCTCTGTGTAAGCTGCTAGACAGTCCATCTAGTAGGAAAGCCGGCTTAGCCCGCTTTCAGGAAGTGTCGGATAGAAGGTCCTCGTGCCTAAACTATCCTTAGGAGTGTTCGAGTTTTTGAAGCTAATCCGTTGGATTAGAAGTTGTAACACCCCTTGGGTTTTTATCAGTTCAAAGATATTTTCCCGAACCAATTGTTTTATTTCGATTCAGTTGTTGACCTCATTTTTCACATCTCGAAAATCGAAATATTTTTTAAATAACGTATTCAACCCCCCTTCTACGTTATTCCGGACCTAACAATTGGCATCAGAGCAGGTTGATCGATATACAGATCAGATCCAGTGTTGTACGTCACTATTCATAGATACGGTACTGTTCACAGATACGGTACTATTCACATATACGACACTATTCACAAATAGTCAAATACGGTACTGTTCACAGATACGGTACTATTCACATATACCGCACTATTCACAAATACGGTACTATTCACAGATACGGTACTGTTCACAAATACGGTACTATTCACAGATACGGTACTGTTCATAAATACCATACTGTTCATTTTGAGCCACTCTGTTATTATACAAAAAGCCATACAATCATGACAGAGAAAACACAAACTCCAACAACAAGCAGATATGAATCAATTAGAGTTCCAATACTCAGGGCATCAGAATATCCCATATGGAAGGTGAAGATGGAAATGTTTCTGGAGGCTACAGATCCAGAGTACTTAGACCGAATCCATGATGGTCCACATAAGCCTACAAAATTGTCTGTTGCAGTTGCTGGAGAAGAACAGAAAATGATTCCAAAAGAGAAGAAAGACTACACTCCTGAAGATATCTCCTCTATTAGCAAAGATGCTAAAGTAAGGCATTTATTACATAACGCCCTTGACAATGTTATGTCTAACAGGGTCATTGGATGCAAAACTGCTAAGGAGATTTGGGATGCTTTGGAAGTCAGATGTCAAGGAACCAAAGCCATCAAAAAGAACAGGAGAACAATACTCACACAGGAGTACGAGCACTTTGACTCAAATGCTGATGAGTCATTAACAGACATATATGACAGATTCCTGAAATTGTTGAATGATCTATCACTGGTAGATAAGGAGTATAATCCTGAAGACTCCAATCTGAAATTCTTGTTGGCTCTTCCTGAGAAATGGGACTTAAAGGCCACTACCATCAGAGACAATCATGATCTAGAAGACATGTCCCTTGATGAAATCTATGGAATGCTTAAAACTCATGAGCTTGAGATGGAACAAAGAAGCAAGAGGCATGGAAGCAAGACCAAGTCAATTGCTCTTAAAGCTGAGGAGAAAGCTTCTAAAGAAATTGCTGTGAAAAAGAGTCAATCCAAAGGAAAGGCTCTTATTACAAAGTCTGATACTGAGTCATCAAATTCTGATGATGACTCAAACTCTGACAATCTCACAGACTCTGATGATGATGGTAGTGATGCTGAGATGATACAACTTGCAGCCCTAATGGTGAAAGGCTTCAAGAAGATGGCTTACAAGAACTTCAGGAAGGGAAAGAAGTTCACACGAAGAGATTCAAATTTTGACAAGAAGAATTTCAGAAAAGCTGAAGGAAAGGAAAGCAGGTCTGGGAAAGTCGACAAGTCCAAGATCACATGCTATAATTGTGGTGGGAAAGGACATTTTGCACCTGAGTGCAAGAGAGCCAAAGCTGATAAAAGTCAAGCTTACATCACAAAGAAGAAGGACTGGGCTGACACTTCAGACTCTGAAGATGAGGTGAACTACGCCTTGATGGCAAATGTTGATAGTATCTCTGAAGCTACTGAGACCAAGGTACCTCACTCTATTCTAGCGTTTGATACTACTGATATATCTGAGTTAAGACTCTTTCTTAAAAACTTGCATGTTAGCTATAGAGATCAGACTTTAGAAAATGAAAGAATAAAATCTGAAAATCTAGACCTTAGAAAGAGAAATGATTATCTAGAATCAGAATTAGTCCAGATGTTAGAAATTCAGAAAGAGAGAGATGATGCTATTTTTGTTAAAACTGAATTATTGAAAAAGCATGCTTATCTTGAATCTGAACTTGCTAAAGAAAGAAACATTCTTAAAATTTGGACTAACTCTGGTAAGAAAACTCAGGATATCATAGACAATGATTGTTGGAAAGAAGGTCTAGGTTACACTGATAAAAAGAAAACTGTCAACCTAGAAGCTGAGACCTCTAAACCTGTATTTACTGAAAAAGCTGCAAAACCCAAAATTAATCATGTGAGATTTGTACCAAAATCTGACAAACCAAAACAGGATAAAGCCAAATCAGTAGATATTAGTTCAATGTCTCAGAAACAGCTTAAACACAAGCTGAAGGAGTTAAAAAGAATAAACAAGGTAAAAGAACCTAGGAAAAACAGAAATGGAAAGGTAGGCATCAGTAAAAGCAATAACTATATGCCTATTCCCAATGCTCCTAGGAAGAAATGTTATAACTGTGGAAGTCCTAACCATCTTGCTGCTTTTTGCAGGAAGAATAAAAATATAAACTCTATACCTCCTAAGTCAGGAGTTAAGAGTGGTTCAGTTAGGTTTAAGCCACAGAATCCTTGTTTTCACTGTGGCAGTATTTGGCATTCTATTTATACATGCAAAGAGTATCATAAGTTGTATTATGATTATTATGAACTTAAACCCTCTTTGAATAAATTCAAGATTGATTCTACATGTATAAATTCTGATAAAAAGAATGTTAGCACAAACTCTGATAAGACTTCTGCTGCAAAAGCTAACAAACTTAATAAGACCAAAGGATCCAAGCAAGTCTGGGTCCTTAAAACTAATCATTAGTGGTTTTTGTGATTGCAGGGTAACAGGAAAAATATCCTTGTTCTGGACAGTGGATGCTCAGGACACATGACTGGAAATAAAGCCCTGCTATCAGAATTTGTGGAGAAGGCTGGCCCAAGTGTTTTTTATGGAGATGGCAACATAGGAAGGACTCTGGGATATGGCAATATCAAACTTGGGAATGTCATCATTGAATCTGTAGCTCTAGTCTCAGGACTCAAACATAATTTGCTAAGTGTGAGTCAAATCTGTGACAGAGGTTATCATGTGGGTTTCTTTGAAGAACACGGTGAAGTTGTAAGCAAATCTACAGGAAAAGTTGTTCTGAAGGGATACAGGCATGGTAACATTTATGAAGCCAAGCTTTCAACAAACTCTGATGGCTCTGCAATCTGTCTACTGAGTAGAGCATCAATTGAAGAAAGCTGGGATTGGCACAAGAGACTTTCTCATCTGAATTTCAACAGCATTAATGAGCTAGTGAAGAAAGATCTTGTGAGAGGATTGCCCAAATCAGTTTTTACTCCAGATGGCCTATGTGACTCATGTCAAAAGGCAAAACAAAGGAAAACTTCATTCAAAAGTAAGACTGAATCCTCAATTCTTGAGCCATATCACTTATTGCATGTTGATTTATTTGGTCCAGTAAATATAATGTCTATTGGAAAGAAAAGATATGCTTTGGTTATTGTTGATGAATACACCAGATATACATGGGTATATTTCATGCACAAGAAAGAAGAAACTGCATCAATCTTAACAGAGCATGTCAGACAACTGGACAAAGGATCTAAGCATACAGTGAAAATCATAAGAAGTGATAATGGCACTGAGTTCAAGAATGTAGTCATGGAAGAGTTTTGTAAAGAAAATGGAATAAAGCAAGAATTCTCTGCACCTGGAACTCCACAACAAAATGGAGTAGTAGAGAGAAAGAACAGGACTCTCATAGAAGCTGCAAGGACCATGCTTGATGAAGCAAAGCTGCCAACTTACTTCTGGGCTGAAGCTGTGCAAGCTGCTTGTTTCACACAGAATGCTACACTCATAAACAAGCATGGTAAAACACCATATGAGATGGTGAAAAAGAAGAAGCCGAACCTGAAGTACTTTCATGTGTTTGGATGTAAATGTTTTGTTCTTAAGACTCATCCAGAACAGCTTTCCAAATTTGATTTAAAAGCTGATGAAGGAATCTTTGTTGGATACCCACTGTCCACAAAAGCATTCAGAGTCTACAATCTGAGAACAAAAGTGGTCATGGAATCTATCCATGTGTCTTTTTATGATAAAAAGATAACAGGACTTGAAGATTTTGATGAACATGACCAGCTGAGATTTGAGAATGAACAAAATTCTGATACTCTTTCAGACTCTATTGTTCAATCTATACCAGTAGATCAGACAGCAGCACATGTTGAGGGGGAGCAAGTGAACAATGAAAATGAACCCCAATCAAGTGAAGAAACATCAAAGAATGCATCTGCTGGTTCATTAAACTCTGATTCATCAAACTCTGAAAGCAACAGCTCAGGGGGAGCAAACAATGATTTTGGATCTACTAGTCATCACACTCAACACAATTATGAACTTGGGGAATCATCAAGATCAAATCTGCCGAGACAAAGGGTATGGAGCAGAGCGCATCCCTTTGAACAGATCATTGGTGAACCGGACACGGGTGTACAGACTAGAAGAGCAACACAGAATGAATGCAATTTCGCAGGATTTTTATCTCAAATTGAACCTAAAAAGGTTGATGAAGCTCTTGATGATCCAGATTGGGTAACTGCAATGCAGGAAGAACTCAATCAGTTCGAAAGGCAGAAAGTATGGAAGCTGGTGCCAAGACCAAAAGGTAAATCTGTAATTGGCACTAGATGGGTGTTTAGAAATAAACTGGATGAAAATGGTATTGTTACGAGGAACAAGGCTCGATTGGTAGCAAAGGGTTACTCTCAAGAAGAAGGAATTGATTATGATGAAACCTATGCTCCAGTTGCAAGGCTTGAAGCAATCAGGATGTTCTTAGCATTTGCTGCACACTCCAACTTTAAGGTTTTTCAGATGGATGTGAAGAGTGCATTTTTGAACGGAGATCTAGAGGAAGAAGTCTATGTTGAACAACCCCCTGGGTTCGAAGACAAGGAATTTGAAGGTTTTGTGTACTTTCTCTTCAAAGCTGTCTATGGTCTCAAGCAAGCCCCTCGAACATGGTATGATACTCTCTCCAAGTTCTTACTTGAAAATGGTTTTACAAGAGGTATCATCGACAAAACTCTCTTTCATAAAAAGCATAAAAATGATATAATTCTGGTGCAAGTATATGTGGATGATATAATTTTTGGTTCTACTAATGACTTGTTATGCAAGAGATTTGCTAAGCTAATGCAGAGTAGGTACGAGATGAGCATGATGGGTGAGTTGTCCTTCTTCCTTGGACTTCAAGTTGTTCAGAAGCCTGATGGTATTTTCATCTGCAAATCAAAATACATAAAGGATCTTCTGAAGAAGTATGGGATGGAAGAAGCAGCTACTGCCAAGACCCCAATGCCAACTGCAGTCAAGCTTGATGAAGACAAATCTGGTAAGTCAGTTGACATCACGAAGTATCGAGGTATGATCGGCTCTCTCTTGTACTTAACTGCTAGTAGACCAGATATTATGTTCGCAACTTGTCTATGTGCTAGATTCCAGGCTAACCCTAAAGAGTCACATCTTATAGCTGTTAAACGTATTTTCAGATACCTTAAGGGAACCCCCAATCTTGGGATTTGGTACCCTAAAGGAACAGGTTTTGACCTAATTGGCTATACAGATTCTGACTTCGCAGGTTGTAAGATTGATCGGAAAAGTACTTCTGGAAGCTGTCAGTTTCTAGGAAGAAGGTTGGTATCTTGGTACAGCAAGAAGCAACACTCAGTATCTACCTCAACAGCCGAAGCAGAATACATTGCGGCAGGTAGTTGTTGTGCTCAGATCCTGTGGATGAGGAATCAACTTCAGGACTATGGACTCATGTTGGACAAAATTCCAATTCTATGCGATAACACGAGTGCCATTGCCATTGCCAACAATCCAGTTCAACACACCAGGACTAAGCACATTGATATCAGGTATCATTTCTTACGAGAGCATGTCATGAATGGAACTGTGGTATTATATTTTGTTCCCACAGATCAACAAATTGCAGACATCTTTACTAAACCACTGGATGAATCCACTTTCTCCAGGTTAGTTGGTGAACTTGGGATGTTAAATCTGTCTAATTAATTTTGGATAATCAATAACTGCAATTTGTTATAAATTCACAGGTATTTTAAATGTCCATATTTTTAGGACTTGTGAATTTACTTTGCATCCAGTCATCATTTTTTTTATAGGTATCTCTATATTAATTACCACGATTATAAATGCTATATTTTATGGTAATTAGTTAGTAAATAATTGAGTTAATTGTAGCATAATTAAATAAATATTTTATTGACATATATCAATTAATGATATTTTGTTAATTTTATGTCTATTTAATTGTGAGTTTATCTGATTATTGTGGATTAATTCTTGATTTACTGTGTGATTATTTTTAAATCCATAATAATTAGAAGTATTATATGTGTATGTGTATAGACTGATAGGTTTCGGCGATAAGATGTTTTTTCGGCCGACAGGTTTCGGTGATAAGATGTTTTTTCGGCTAATTAGGTAGTTAGGTGAGAAATTATTGAGCGGTGTTATCTTTCAAACATAACCTGTCACTATTACACCTAACCCACTAATACTTGAAACCTTATAAATGATGAGTTTTTGCTTGTGTTTAACATCATCAATTTTCAGATCTACAGAGCATATACACACAATTGCTGAATATTTCAAGCTTTGACCGGAAAAATCTCACAATCCAGCTGGTGGTTTTTAGAGCGGATTTCATATTCTTGTTATACGCACTAACCCTTGTTTTTGAATTTCCTCAAAGTTTTTGAAAATGGCATTGCAGGGAAACTTTTTAATTGCTAAAGTTAATCCTATTTCCATTCAGCAAATCGAAACCATTCAAGATGAGCAATTTCGGGCTTGGACACAATTTATGAATGAACATTCATTAATCCGTTATGCTTTAGTTACACAGGTGCAGCTTAACCATGATGCATTGTGTGAACTATATTGCAGTGCGGTTAACACTTCTGGACAGGACGGGTGTGCATTCACATATCGACTATTTGGTAGGTCGATTAGGGTCACTGAACGAGATGTTAATCGAATTCTTCATTTTCCTATGGAAAATCTCGTTTCTGATCCTACACCTGAACAGATTGAAATGTTCTTTCGTTTTATAAGGTACCAAGATGGCAATTTCAATACTGGTAATCTTTCTAGAACGTTTCTAACCCAGTACTGGAATTTCTTCTTTCACACTCTTAACCATATTTTTTCCTCAGATAGAACAAATCAAGATCGAATACCTGAATTTATTCAAATAATAGGGTATGCGGTCACCAATAATTTGAGGATTAATTTTGGAAAAATAGTGCTTGGTCAAATCATTTTAAAAATGAAACGCTTGGGAACAAGAGATGTTCGGACTCAAAATGTCAAATGTCTATATCCAAGGTTTCTACAGTTAATATTAAATGATTTTTTGACTGATGAAGATAGGGTACGCTTGGAAAATGGTCAAAAGGTGGAATGTTCTTCCATAAAGACGAATGTAATTAATTACATAAGCAAAAAGAAATATACGGATGTGCCTACAGTCCTAACTGAATATCTAAAGACTGTCCCACTTCCGTTGTTACCACGACCAGTGAGAGCAGGTATACGACAAGGTAATATTTCAATCCCTGCTATTCCAACCTTTGTATTCCCTATTGTGTCACAGGAAATACAGTTTCTACAGCCCCCAGTGGCTATCTTACCCGACCAAGAGCAGGAAATCCCACCGACTCTAACACAGGTCGAAGAGCCCATTCTACAAATGCAAACACAAACACAACAAACTCCTACACCTCAATTGTCACTTAAACGACCAGTCATCCATATTATTGAGGGAGATAGTGCCTCAGCAGCACCACATAAGGAGTTAGTTACATCAGCCGCTCTACCTCATTCTAAACGGAGTAAACCCAATGAACCTGAGGTAACGGCAAATGTTAGTGAAACAATTCTTTCTTATCCAATGAGTGAAAATATAAATAAGGTTGAATTGACGGGAGCAACTATCTTGAGTTCCATTTCACGGAACATACGAGTGGTTGATGATCTTTCTAAAGATCAAATGCCTTCACAGGCATCCGAGGTGGAATTACCTACCTCAATAACTGCTGGTGAATCTTCCATTTTACGGAATGATCCATTGGTGGGTGGTTCTTTTATGAACCAAGTGTCTTCACAGACGTACGAGGGAAACTTGGGTTTTGTGCCATTTAATCGATTCAAGTTTAACCTCCCAAAGGGAAAATCTCTGGATCTCTTTCGAGATTTACCACTCTTTACCAGTGGTCGGCAACTCGCTTCACGCGAGGACGGAAGCTCACGAACTTTCATTGCACCATCCGTGACCTCTGAAAAAGGGGCTAGGATGATTTCATTTGCAGGTACACATATCGGTGGAAGCTCTAGAGGAAAGTTGAGGGAAACACCAACAGAACATGTAAGTGTAACCCAAACCACTAAACCGAGTGAATATAGAGTGTTGAGTGAAACACCTGCAGAACGTACAAGTGAGCAACCTACTCAACCACATGCACCTGTAACCAGAAAGGAATATAGCAGACTCCTTACACGGGTCCAAACAATGGAGAAAGAGTTGCAAAATATCTGTAAGTCCATTGCAGAAATAAAAAATTTGCAACTTATTCAACATGATGCATTCCAGGTTCAATTAAGTTCCATGGCATCCCAGTTTAGTCATGCAATTCATTCCTTGGGGAAGACAGCTTCGTCTAATTTACCAACTCCACATCCTACTACTCTGGAGGATAACCTAACTGAGGGGGAGAAGGTGGATGATCAAGAAGCTACTAGGCGTAATAAGGGCAAGGAAAAGGTTGTTGACACGGAATTAACTTTATTTTGGGAAAAGAAAAGCTAATGGAAGTAATAGTGCTATGTGGAAAGAAAGCAAGGCAAACTTGAAGATATGTTCAGTCTAGAGGAACAATTGTCTTGCACTTGATTAAATTTTAGAAATCTGGAAAATGTATATATATGATCCAGAATGCACTTTAATATTATTTATCTTTGTATTTTATTTGTATCAGTTGAGTTATCCTCTAGGTATTTGCTTGTCAAACCCTAACAATCAAATAGGGGGAGATTGTAAAGCATAATGTAATATGTAATATGTAATAGAGGAAATATATAAACTCAACTAGGATAAAAGATAAATAATATTAACTCTATACAGGGATCGTGAAAGTTGAAGAACAGGCATCAACAAGGATCAAGTCGCTGAAAGAAGTTCATTAACATGATCAAGCCTCAGTGACAGAATAAGATGTACAGATGATTCAGTTGAAAGGCCAAAAGATTACAGTATTCTTAAAGACATGATACGAAGACCACGAGTGAATGTTAGTCGTCTGTGAACCAGACCAGTTGCACTAGGCGTCAACATCTTCACAAAGGAATCGAAGTATCTAACTCAGAAAAACTGTTAAAAAGGTATGATTGAGAGCAGTGTTGATATCCTCCATTTCAGAAGCTTAATATTTAAGGATGTCAAAAATAAAGAGGAAAATGAATAGTAACCGAAATCACTATTCACATGAATAGTAACCGAAATCACTATTCACATGAATAGTAACCGGAATTACTATTCACCGAAATCACTATTCACACCAGGTGAATAGTACCCGGAGTTACTATTCATGAATAGTACCCAAAAGTACTATTCATAAAGTAAGAAACATGTGGGGCCCACATGTATTAAAAAAATCAAAGTAAAGACTTTGAATTTGAAAATGCAGAAGTTTGAAATTGAAAAGTCGTCTGCAGATGATAACGTAATCAGTTACGTATATTAACTGCATAGTGACTTTCTAAAACCTATAAATAGGCCTGCTGTATTTCATTTCAAAACACACCTCAACACACAACTCTCTCTCTCTCTTAAATATCTTCTCTGTGTAAGCTGCTAGACAGTCCATCTAGTAGGAAAGCCGGCTTAGCCCGCTTTCAGGAAGTGTCGGATAGAAGGTCCTCGTGCCTAAACTATCCTTAGGAGTGTTCGAGTTTTTGAAGCTAATCCGTTGGATTAGAAGTTGTAACACCCCTTGGGTTTTTATCAGTTCAAAGATATTTTCCCGAACCAATTGTTTTATTTCGATTCAGTTGTTGACCTCATTTTTCACATCTCGAAAATCGAAATATTTTTTAAATAACGTATTCAACCCCCCTTCTACGTTATTCCGGACCTAACATATTTGGTTTCTTGTTCTGACATAGTCCACACAACACATAGTCCAACACCATGTTTTTTCCCAAATCATATAGGATTCATATTATAAGACACCAGTACAACAAGAGTTGCATGTACCACACACTGACAATCTAAGAAAACTAGGCAAGCAATTGATATTATTTTCTTATTTTATGAAACCTAAAAAATAAATAACAATCTTTAATATGGGAGAGATAGAGTAATAAAAAGCAATAAAAGATAAACTAATCCAGAGTTTTTTCAAATCCGGAATTCAAGTTTTTAAGATGAAATCAATCCTAGAAAGAGCTATCATTACCTCGGCCTTACAAAAATGCCAAACCAAAAAACACATGCAAATACCACCCCTGGCATCGCATTTTGTTGAACAAAAACTGTATTGATTGACAAAAGAGGGATATAACTAATTTTATGAGAGAAAATGAGAGTGGATTGTCGATAAAAGAGGCTTTCACCTGCTAAAATATAAAACTCCCACTCACCCGTCTACATCCTCCTATTACATAATCCTTTGCCTAATACATAAACCTGCCATCCCTAGCATTGTAACCTAGTGGATACCTCTCACCCTTGGTAACAACTAAAAAGAGGTTGAGGGTTTGATACCTCTTACCCTTGGTAAAAGAGGTCGAGGATGTGATAGCCTCATCCTTTTTACTCTGGTTAGTTCTAATGTTAATAAACGCATCTTAAATTTCAGACTACAAGGTTGCACTCAGTTTTTTAATTACCATCCCTGATCCTAAAATAGTTTATTTAGTATCAGAATATCATGAAATAGCTAATTAGAATTAACAATCAATCAACAACCTATTAGCAAATATATTTATATAGAAAGATTACACACTAACAAACGTATAAGCTTCCAAATTCCAAATGTACCTGAACGACTAGATTATTCCCAGCATGTTTTCCCCCACTTATAAGGGTGAAGGCAGGTATTGGAAGAACTAAGTTGGTTTTACCAGAAAGATCAGCAATGTGTCTGTAAAGAGGGACCTGACAGCACAGTTACAACAGATAAGGAAAAGGTCAAGGTGCAATTAAGAGCAATGTAAGATACTTATATCGTCACAAGTTACATAGTGCATGCCTCTTTTTCTGCCGCTCCAGCTTTGCAAGCAGCAATCGAAACAGCTAAAATAGCATTTGCTCCAAGTTCACCCTGTACAAGAAACATTTTGTTCTACATTTAAGAAAACACATGCAAAATATCTAACCAAATTCTATAAATGTATAGCAGAAAGGTATCATTCAAAATATTCAAATGATGATTATTGATACTTGTTGTTGAAGATTAGCTAAGGCAGTAAATGCATAATTGCATATATAGGACATTTCTAACGACGACAACAAAAAACATGATAGTTAATCATAGTTTCTATTTACTTAAGCAGTTAAGCAGATCCGAAGACAAGCTCTCTTGTCAGTTAGCTCTCAGCCCTCAAAAACACACACAATACACTCAAATAGGAGCAATAATAATAACTATCACTAATTTATTATAACCAAAAAATTACGATGCCAGTGAAATTTTAAACCTGATGAATATTGAAGTATTGAACCGTAAAACTTTTTCTCGTACAGACCAGCTTTTGTGCCAGAGTTAAATAAATTAACCCCACAGCAATCAAATACGCTGGAAATGCAGCACGACGATGTTGCATGCATTATAAAGATAGGTATATTTTTGTTTAAAATTGAAATTAATAGTGAAATCTAGCAACAACAAAAAAAAAAAAAATAGTGAATCTTTGTATGCACGTTGCAACTTAATAACTCTTTTCTGATGAGTTGTCTAAATAAAGCTTTGTATGCACATCAAAACTCAATAACTCTTTTCCGATGTGTGGTCCAGATTATCCATAAACAGAGCATCAAATTCATGAACTTGAGATTCAATTCGATCCATTTAAGATTTAATGTGGTTACATTCATGAATAATTTTACTTGAAAAATATCACTTGGCCAAAGATATTACTCAGCAAAGATTTCATTTGAAAGATAGGAAGTTCGGACATCATAAATGTAACTTTTTTTATGCTTGTCCACATATTCCTCAATCCTCATAGTATGATAGTATCGTAGACAAAGTGATCCCAAAGTGCACATAAATTTTACTTTAGGTATATCAAGTACTGTATATTTGAATATCCTGAAATTTGTCCACAGAATAAATGTAAGTGCATAAGAAGTCACTGAACTTCGACCTCACATAAACTACTGGCCTTCCCTAAAATACTTGGTTCGAAGTTTAAATTCCATACACGGCAGTAACTATAACAAAAAAGAGTTCCATCACCTAAAATCCATAGCTGAAAATCAAATTTCATTTAACCATAATTTTTTTTCAAATTGAGGACACTGCAATGCAGCATTTTCATATGAGTGCGTGTTACTGATTAATTGTACTTGCATAGTACATATATATACATAGAAAAGTTTCCAGGTCCAATAAATCATATTAAAAGGATAAAAAAAATCAACCTTCTTTTCTGTCTTGTCCAAGTCAATCATGGCTTGATCAATTTGGGACTGAAGGGTTGGATCCATACCGATCAAAGCCTCAGATATCTTCTCATTGATATTCTTTACTGCTCTAGTCACCCCATTTCCAAGATAGGTTGCCTTGTCTCCATCACGTATTTCAACAGCTTCATACCTGGGTGGGTTCAACAAAAACATTACTTACACTTAAAAAGCTAGAAGCCTGAAAATCTTCAGCCCTTATCCCATTGCAAGGGAAAACAACACTTATAATATTTGATCAAACTGTGTACAATTACATCTACAGATGTATCTTGTTAGATGCCACAAATGGCCATTAAGATTCTACTTATTACCGAAAGAACAATATGCTGTTCTAATTGAACATTTGCAGACTACAATTAAACAGTGGACTCAACCACATATAGTTCTTAATCACCGAAGCAGCGAAAGAAACTAACACACGACATGGTGCAGTGAACAAGGGAATCGCACAACACTTGGCCACAATAATGGAGACATTACACCAATAATAACACATGATAAACGAACCATACGTATGAACCTACCACGCATTTAGCATCATAACAAAATACAAGTAAATCTTAATTCATAGCGCGGCAGCTGCATTTTAGGCAAAACAACTACTTAAATTGTTCCCATTCGTTCGCAAAACAAAACACGAATCACAAAATTGACCTCAAACCAGCTCAACACAATAAAAACAAAAACCGAAAGCTACGAAGCCAAAACATAAACATACATTCCAGAGGAAACACCACTAGGAGTCGAAGCTCGAAAAACGCCTTTATTAGTGTGCAAATCAACTTCCACAGTAGGAATCCCTCTACTATCCAAAATCTGTCTCGCAATCAGTTTGGTAATCACTGAAGGAACTGATTTCCTCATATGATTAGACTGCAATTCATAATAATGAATAATTCATATACAAATTATCAATAATTAACAATAAAGTAAAAAAGGATATGTAAATAATTAAGAAAAAGTAAAATAAAAAACAGAAATTGTGTACTGACGATGAAGAGAACGGGATCGGAGGATTTAGCCCTAACGGCGGCATTGACGGCGTCTTCGATTTTGCGAGAGAGCAAGTGTTTGTCCAAGTATTCTTGCACCAACATCTTTCTTTTCCACGGGAAATGTGTGTGCGTGTGTCGATTTGTGTGTAATTTCACAAATGATTTGTGAAAGAGATCTGAGCAAGTGCTACTAATCTGTGGAAACTAGGAATTTATTGATTTGCAAGTAGTTCGAGTTTCCGAAAAGTAAAATCAATTTTTAAATTGTTGGTAAAGACTGTATGAAACTTTTTTACAGTGTCGTCTTAAAATCACGATTTTGTTGCACATATGATATGTAAATTGATCGTTGAGAGATGGAGAAAAATACAGTGAAGTCAGATTTTAAAAAAAAAATCACTAATTGACGGGAAAAATCAAATTAAAAATGGAGAAAATTAGGTGGGATTGTGTGTGTGAGGGTGTATTCGATTTGTGTGGTGCCCCTAGCGGGGCCATTGGATTAGATTAATCTACGGCCCAGATTTAATTTAAGGTGATACTGTAGAAAAGTTTCCTATAGTGTCAGGTAGAAACTCTTTTTCCAATTAATTAATCTAATAGTAAATAACTAAATATAGGAGAAATTGTCCAAAATGACTAGATTTCAAGTTACAAGGCCCCAAATGCTCATTTGCGGAAAGTTGGTGCCAAATACCCACTAATCACGCATTTTTGAAATGCGTGTCTAGGATGCACATTTCTCACATAAGGGATCACGCATGTGGGAGATGCGTGATGATGTCATATGACGTCATTTTCTACAAACAGCTCCGGCATTTTCTCCCTCTTTCGATTGCTTTTCCGTTTAACACCCCCAAACTTAAACCGATGCTTGTCCTCAAGCATAAACAATTATAACTAACTAACTAACTAGTACCACTTCCGTAGGTGATCACGGTTGCATTTGGTATATGCAACAAGCCTTTTAAACCCCTAGGCAGCCCTAGTGGACGAGTAAGGTCTCGTGAGGGCCTATAGCGAATGTACCCACAAAATCCATTTAACCTAATACAATGCAATGCATGAATGCAACTAATATGAAATATGCAAAGATCCCGTTCAAACTTACCAAAACCAACTAACAAGCAAATATCTCAAAGAATGCAAATAAATCCAAGTAGAGCTCGACTAAGTCCCCGTATACTAACAATACATGACAGAAACGTGCGTGTGTGCGATGCTCATCAGAAATACTCCCAACACTAGGTCAAAAATCATACCTATTCTTCGCCAAGACAATCACAGGTTTATAAATAGAATAGACTGTAGACACTTCATAACTTAGAAACACCTCCATCCTCATTCAAGTTAGCCAGAAATTCATGCTTTATTACTACACTACGACACATAATACCACAAACAACACGCATGCTTATTTAACCGTGCAATGAATGAGACCCCAAAAGGCTTATACAATAATACCCATGTAGCGAGTGTTAGGTCAGCAATCTCAAATCACAAGGCTTTAGGTTACTAGGACTAAGTCCCCTCAGACTTAATTACTCGAGTATTAAAGAGCTCACTCGTGGTTAATTTTGCATTTAACAATTGAACTATTGACTTTTTTTTTTCTTTCTTTTTTTCTTTTTTTTCTGATTTTTTTTTTCATGCAATCTGGAATGAGCCTTTCTCATTTCCAACCCTAGACTACTCATATAAATATGAGCTGGCTACTAGCCATTTGACACCTAGCCATTATTCAACAAATATTAACAACTAGCATGAAATCCCTGGTTTCCCCCAAACTTAGACTTTAGTGCTCCTACGCCATCAAGGGAATAACGAAAATTCTAAATATAATCAGGTGATTAAATCTCAAAACTCCAAACAAGCATAACCTCAACCTAGCCCAAAAGCAAACAATGAGACTGTGTAAAAGTTTTGTTCCCGTAACATGCAAGTCAATTCCTAGGAACTATAAATCAGCCCTCTACTCATCATCACCACACTCAATTAAAACATCTACCTATCAATCAGAATCAGCTCGTCCTAAAGGATCATGAAATATGCATGCCATGAAAATGCAACTAAATGAAAACTCACATGGTATACGAAAAGAAAAACAGAATGTCCTATATGAAACAAACGTAAATAATACAAAAACGTAAATAATACGAACAAACATGCATGAACTGTCACTAATATGCAAAGCATGAAATCCTACATGAACAAATAATACAATAACAACTACTAATCCCTCAAACCACCCCCAAACTTAAAATATTCAATGTCCGCATTGAATGGAAGTAAATACAAGGGATAGCAGAAAACATACCTAATCGTCCTCCTCCTCGGAGGAATCAGAATCTGGCGGTGGATACTGCGTACGAGCTCCATAGACTGGCCACCTTGACTGAATACTACAAAATCCAATTGACAAGAACACAAATTCGTAATAAAAATAAGATTAGAGAAAAAGATTTACCCAATACGAATCAAAGAGGTGAACTTGCAATTAATTCCTCTTTAGAATTGAATTTTTAGAGATTAAAATAAAATAGAAGAGGAATTGGATTTGTATGTATAGGTGGGTATATAAAAAATAATAATAATAATAATAATAATAATAATAAATATAATAATAATAAGAATAATAAATAATAATAATAATAATAATAATAAGAATAATAAGAATAATAATAATAATAATAATAATAATAATAATAATAATAATAATAATAATAATAATTAGAATAGAAATAGGTTTAGAATTTTTGGAGGAGAGATGGGAGGTTTTGGAATAGAAATAGGAAAAGAATTAGAGAGAATGGGGGTATAAATAGAATGGGAGGTGAAAGATTTTTTTTTTTTTATAATATACAACACAACAGCACGCACAACACTGAAGAAAACACGTTGAAATTTTTTTTCTCCTGGACGTCACACACAACTTGCGCGCGTGGGCGGCAAACTGCGGCCAAAGCAGATGCGCTAGCGCAAGTTGCGCAACAGGGCCGCAAGCTGCCCTGAGATCAGTAACGCATGAGCAAATTGCGTTATACTGCCGCAATCTGCTCTGAAACGCAGGCTCCTCCTGCGTGACACCCTCAAAATTCGATTTTTCCGATTTTTTTTTTTTTTTACAACACTCAAATTTTTTTTTTCTTCCACTAATGCATGGGTTGCCTCCCACGAAGCGCTCCTTTAACGTCAATAGCTTGACGTTACTTCCTCAACTCATGGTGGTTTCAAAAGAATAACTGAACCATCTTCAACAGACAAACCATTCATACGAACGTTGACATCCGGTTTGCTTGATTTCCACAAATCTCTTCCATCAGATTTCAACTTGATTCTACTACCCAACGGCCAAATTTTCTTCTTTTTCTTCTTCACACCTCTAAGATGCTTCTCCGACTCAACCGGCTGAACAAAAATTTCTTCTTCCTTATCATCGGTTTTCCACCTTCGCAACACGTTATCATGCCCCTCTTCAAAAATCACTAGCTCATTATTCAAAAGGACATACCTCAAATGTGGTGGAAGTTTTCCAAGCTTGACACTCGAAAGATCTCGAACCGAAGAACCGTCAATGGAATCACTGATGGGATGCATGTCAGATTTTTTGCTCAATAACTGATCAAACTTCTTTCTCTTACCCGTATCAACTATTTTCACACTGCAACACTCTTCATCCTCTATCGGTAATTTCATGGCCTTGAACACATTAAAGGTGACATTCTGATCATTCTGATCATTCAGATCAAATTCCACTTTGTCCTTGCCAACATTCAATGTCAATTTTCCAGCTTTAACATCGATTGTAGTGCCAGCAGTAGCCAAGAATGGCCTTCCCAAGATAATGGGCATCTCGACATCTTCATCCATCTCTAACACCACGAAATCGCAAGGAATGACAAATTTATCCACTTTGACAACCACATCTTCAATGACCCCCAACGGATACTTAACAGAACGATCCGCCAACTGAAGTGAAATCCGTGTCTTTTTAAGCTCTCCAAGACCAAGTCGTTTACAAATTGAGTATGGCATCAAACTCACACTTGCCCCTAAATCACACAAGGCTTTCATGTTCTCCATCTTCCCAATAGTGCAAGGCAAAGAAAAACTTCCCGGATCTTTCAATTTCTGAGGAATGGCCTTTTGGATAACTGCACTGCATTCAGCATTGAAAGTAATGGTTTCTGCATCCTCAAGTTTCCTCTTCTTTGTCAACATCTCCTTAAGAAATTTAGCATAAAGTGGCATTTGATTCAAAGCTTCAGCCAAAGGAATATTGACATGCAACTGCCGGAACATAGTCAAGAACTTCTCGTACTGCTTTTCTAACTGCCTGTTGTGAAGTCTCTGTGGAAATGGAATAGGAGGAACATAAGGTGGTGGAGGAACATACGGCTTTTTTGGTTCTTCTTCCTTCTTCTCTGCATCTACTTTTTCTGACTTTTCTGCATCAATCTCTACTATCTTATTTTCTTTTTCAGCATCCTTCTCTTTAGGCTCAAGAACCTCAACCTCGGGCAACTCTTTTCCGCTCCTCAAAGTAATTGCTTTGCATTGTTCCTTACCAGTCTGGTCGGGTTGACTTGGAAGTGATCCTTGCTCACGAACACCCATCTTGGAGGCAATCTGTCCAATCTGTGTTTCTAGCATCTTTTGAGATGATGCCATCTGCTCTATTCTTGATTCCATATTAGCCAATGCCCCAGAGGTTCCTTGCATAATCTTATTTAGTGCAACCTCCCAATCAGCTGGTTCTTTCTTTGGAGGAGGTTGATACTGCTGTTGTGCTTGATACGGTGGTCGTGACTGAAAACCAGGAGGTTGATTCTACCTTGGAAATGAATAAGAAGGATTTGCCGCATGATTATTACTGTAAGAAAGATTGTTGTTTGGCCTTTGATTTGGATTGTAGTAGGAGTTATTCTGAACAGGCCACGGCTGTCTTCCCTGAATAAAAGATGCTTCTTCTGGAAATTGTTGCACATAAGAGTTCTGACTAGCACCATAATCATTATACCCTTCCATAGGTGAAGAAATAGCATTCACATTTACCCTTTGTCCTCGCACCTCCTGAGTTAGAGTATCCAATTTTTGAGCCAGCATGTTGATCATCTCAGATTCTTGTGCTACTTTTGCTGAGCTCGTCCCACTAGGTGCCCATGAATAATTATTAGATGCCAATTCCTCAAGGAGTGCTTTAGCCTGTGTAGTTGGTGCCTTCTTGAAATTTCCACCAGCAGCCACATCCAAACTCAAACGAATAACTGCATTCATGGCCCCATAAAAAGTACTAATGATCTGCCAATCTTCTAAGCCGTGATGTGGACACTTCCTCAATAGTGCCTTGAATCTCTCCCATGCCTGATATAGACCTTCACCCGGTTGTGCTTTAAAACTCATAATCATAGTCCTCAATTGTTGCGTCTTGTCAGAAGGATAATATTTGGACAAGAATGCAGTAGAAAGACCATCCCATGTAGCAACCGTAGTGTTTGGAAGTTGTTGAAACCATTCCAAAGCTCTTCCCTTAATAGAGTAGGGAAACATATGGAGACGAATCTTTTCACTAGTTACACCATTGATTCTGAATGAGCCACACATCTGCACGAAATGCTCTAGATGTCTGTGTGGATCCTCTAGTTCAATGTCTCTGATAAGTGGGTATTTTATCTACTTAGAACGTTTCCATTTAGCTTAAAACGATGGTTTGTACTTGAGTTGTGGTATTTTTGATCTCTTTTAAGGGTATTGTGCAGGGAAATCAATCACAGGTGTTAGAGGAACGAAGCATAGCAATCGAAATGCAAAACGGAGTCAAATTCAGGGAAAGGAAAAATTTTGTGCTGGACAGTAGCTAGGGCGCCGCGTCGCCGGTTTTACACTAGAAGAGGGCGCCGCGTCGCCGTGGGAAAAGCTAGGGCGCCGCATCGCTGAGTTTGCACTTGAGGACGGCGCCGCGTCGCCGGCTCGGCTGACCCGTTTCCTGATTTGTTTTGTGTGATTTAAAAATAAATAAAAAAAAACATTCTTTTGTACTAGCACCTGAAGGCCCATATAGGGGAAGAAAAGAAAACCCTAGAGAGATATAGTTTTTTTTATGTACGTAGTCTTTTAGCACAAGCAAAGAGGAAGAAGATATTTTTTCCATTTCATTCTTGTATTCTTCCTAGTTGTGGATGCTTGACTTTGGTGTATTCTTTAAAACCCTTGATATTTATCTTAGTCTTATTTATTTTCTTTCAATCATGTTTTCATTGGTACCCATGATGATGATTAGTTCGATCATGAACTAATTCGTTGTCATGGGGGTTTAGTGGACTTATTCATGAATTCTATGCGTTGAATCTTCTTGATGCCTATAGTGTGATTGATGTGATATCCTACCATGGTTGTTTTAATTCGTTATAGGAGAGTAGCTAACTCCTGTAATTGTGTGTTAATTCTTGTTGAAGCGAAAGTGAATACAAGAGTTTAGAACTTGCCATGTTAGCGTAGGTTTATGCGTGATAATTATCATTCGTAATTAGTGTCGTAACTCTAACCGTTTTATGACGACTACGTGATCAATTGAATGCTTGCACCTCAACCATTATGTTTAATTCTTTATAGACATATGAAGACTTGGCATAATTGGGAGACTAAATGATTTCTATCTTTATTGTGGATATTGTTTAGGATGGTATTTGTTTAACGGAAGTTGGCTTATATCAGTTTCGTGTGTTCGATCAGGTGTTAATAAATCGCATGAACAAGGCTAGGGATTTGGAGACCATAGATGGATTGTTTAAAGAAACTAAATTCTCATGTTTTATTTGCATAAGTAATTCGACATAAATCTCAGTTTAAGTAGTTGATAATTAGTTATATTTCTTAGATAAATTTTAGTGATAACAACAATCCACGTATTTATTTGTTTTAGCATCGGAAAACAATCATACATTGGTGAGTGAGTTAGCTAGACAATACAACGAGTCCCTGTAGGAACGAACCTTATTTGCTATCTGTATTACTTGAGATCACGTGCACTTGCGTGTTGAGTTGGTCGTAACAAGTTTTTGGCGCCGCTGCCGGGGACGCGGTTTTATTTTGTTTAGTTTCAATATTTGCCATCAGTGGTCATTGAATTTCGGTGACTAGGACGTTTTCATAAAATTTCTTGTTGGTGAATTTCAGGTACTTGTTGAGAGTTTATGCGTACACGAGCTCGTGCACGTAGAGACGAACTAGCACGTACAGAAGAACTAGCTAGGAGAAGACTTGATTTCGATTTAAAAGACAATCTTGAAGCAAAGGAAGTTATGGCTAATCAAGAACCAGCAGCGAAGGCTTTGAGTGAATTCTCTCAGCCGAAAGTGGAGGACATCCATACTAGTATTGTTCGCCCAGCTATAGGGTCTAACAATTTCGAGCTAAGGCCAAACATCATTCAGATGATTCAGAACACAGTCCAGTTTGGGGGTAGTCCTGCTGAAGATCCCAATGCTCATATTAGGGACTTCCTTGAGATCTGTGACACCTTCAAATTCAACGGAGTTACAGATGACGCAATCAGATTGAGGCTATTTCCCTTCTCTCTTAAGGATAAAGCCAAGAGTTGGTTACATTCTATGCCATCAGGCTCTATTACAACATGGGCAGATTGTGCTCAAAAGTTCTTGACTAAGTATTTCTCCATGGCAAAGACAGCAGCTTATAGGAATGCAATTTCTCAGTTTGCTCAGCATTCCCAGGAATCTTTGGGAGAAGCTTGGGAGAGGTACAAGGAGATATTGGCACGTTGTCCTCATCATGGAATGCCGGATTGGATGATAATCAGCAATTTCTATAACGGGTTGGGAGTTCAGTCCCGGCCTATGTTAGATGCAGCTTCTGGAGGTGCGCTATGGGCAAAAAGCTATGAGGATGCTTATAATCTGATTGAAATGATGTCGGCCAATGAGTTTCAGAATCCTACTCAACGCTTGCCACCTGCTAAAGTGGCCGGAGTTCTTGACTTGGATGCAGCTACTGCTATTGCTGCCCAACTCAAAGCGTTGACAATGAAGGTAGATTCCCTTTCTAATCTTGGTACTAACCAGGTTGCTATGGTGTGTGAATTGTGTGCAGGGGCACATGACACAAATATGTGTGCTATCTCAGCTGAATCCGCACAATTTGTTAGTAATTTTCAAAGACCTCAGCAACCAGTGCCACAATTTTATCATCCCAACAATCGGAATCATCCTAACTTCAGTTGGAGCAACAATCAGGGAGGTGCTCAGCAACCACATAATCAGCAGTTCAATGCAAGGCCAAGTAATCAGAACTATCAACCACCACCTTATGCTCCAAGGCAACCATTCAATCCACCGGGGTTTCAACCATCTCAAGGAACTTCATTGAATCAGTCTGAGAAGTCGGAGTTGGAAGAGCTTCGAATGATGTATAAGAGTCAGGCGGTGTCATTGAAAACTTTAGAGAATCAAATTGGCCAGCTAGCCAATGCCTTGTTGAACCGTCAACCAGGAACGCTTCCGAGTGACACAGAGGTGAATCCAGGCAAGAAAGATCAAAAGGAACAAGTTCAGGCAATTACATTACGATCAGGAAGAAGTCTACAAGGTCAGAACGAAGAAAAAGCAACTGAGGAAAAAATTGAAAATTCTGAGCAGGAGGTAGGGCGCCGCGGCGCCGCCCCACAGTACAAAACCGGCGACGCGTCGCCGTGCCCTCTGGAGGAAAAATCTGACTTTTCAGTTAAGGTCGGTTCTGGTTCTGATTTGCTTCCTAATGCTACACCTTCAACTCCATTCATTCACAAGAGTGTTAATTCTCAAAAAGAAGTAGAAGATAAGGTGTTTCCACCTCCTCCATTCCCAAAACGAATTCAAAGGCAAAAGTTAGACAAGCAATTCGCTAAGTTCTTGGATGTATTCAAGAAGCTACAGATTAACATACCATTCGCGGAGGCTCTTGAGCAAATGCCGAGCTATGCGAAGTTCATGAAGGGTATTCTCTCGAAGAAATTGAAACTTGAGGAGTTAGAGACTGTTGCCTTGACGGAGGAATGTAGTGCCATCTTGCAACAAAAGTTGCCTCCCAAGTTGAAGGATCCTGGAAGCTTCACCATTCCATGCACTATTGGAGACATCTCATTCAGCAAATGTTTGTGTGATTTGGGTGCAAGTATTAATCTCATGCCGTTATCAGTGTTCATGCAACTTGGTCTTCCAGAGCCAAAGCCCACTACCATGACTCTACAACTTGCTGACCGTTCTGTGACTTATCCGCGAGGGATAGTTGAGGATGTTTTGGTGAAGGTCGACAAGCTTATCTTTCCAGCCGACTTTGTTATTCTTGACTTCGAGGAAGACAAGAAGATCCCTATCATCTTGGGACGACCATTCTTGGCAACGGGCCGAACTCTTATCGATGTCCAAAAGGGGGAACTCACTATGAGGGTGCACGATCAAAACGTCACTTTTAATGTTTTCAATGCAATGAAGCTTCCAACTGACGATGAAGAGTGTTTCAAAATTGATATGGGCGACAAGGTGGTTAACTCTGCAACTCAACACTTGATAAAAGCTGATGTGTTGGAAAGAGTTCTTTCTAATGACTTGGAAGTTGAGACCGAAGAGGATGAAGAACAATTGCAATATCTTAATGCATCACCATGGAAGAAGTTTCAAAGTTCTTTTGAATCATTGGGGTTGTCAGAATTGAAAAAGTCTCATGTTAGACTTAAGCCATCCATCGAGGAAGCACCTACATTGGAACTTAAGCCATTGCCTGAACATTTAAGGTATGCCTATCTTGGTGATTCTTCTACTTTACCTGTTATTATATCTTCTAAGCTTTCAGGAATAGAAGAGGAAAAACTATTGCGAATCTTAAGGGATTCCAAATCAGCCATTGGGTGGACTATAGCAGACATCAAGGGTATCAGTCCGTCGTACTGCATGCACAAAATTCCTTTGGTAGAGGGAGCTAATCCTACAGTTGATAATCAAAGGAGACTAAATCCTGTCATGAAAGAAGTTGTGAAAAAGGAAATTCTCAAATGGCTTGACGCGGGCATTATCTACCCGATCTCTGATAGCTCTTGGGTGAGTCCGGTACAGTGTGTGCCTAAGAAGGGGGGCATGACAGTGGTGACTAATGAGAAGAACGAGCTCATTCCTACGCGAACAGTTACGGGTTGGAGGATTTGCATGGATTATCGGAAATTGAACAAGGCCACTCGGAAAGATCATTTCCCACTTCCATTCATTGATCAGATGCTCGACAGATTGGCTGGACATCAGTACTATTGCTTGCTTGATGGGTATTCTGGTTACAATCAGATTTGCATAGCACCCGAGGATCAGGAGAAGACTACATTCACTTGTCCATTTGGTACATTCGCATTCAGACGTGTTTCTTTCGGGTTGTGTGGTGCACCAGCTACATTTCAACGGTGCATGATGGCCATCTTCTCTGACATGATTGGAATTAATGTGGAAGTATTCATGGACGACTTCTCAGTCTTTGGGGATTCTTTTGATGAGTGCTTGGCAAACTTGAGTTTGGTTCTAAAACGTTGTGTGGAGACGAATCTTGTTCTAAATTGGGAAAAGTGCCATTTCATGGTACAAGAAGGTGTCATTCTGGGACACAAAGTGTCGTGTAAAGGTTTGGAAGTTGACAAAGCAAAGGTGGAGACTATTGAGAACCTTCCTGCTCCTGTCTCAGTCAAGGGAATTCGCAGCTTTCTTGGTCATGCGGGATTCTACAGGCGCTTCATAAAGGATTTCTCGAAAATTTCTAAGCCGCTATGCAATCTTTTGGAGAAAGATGTGCCATTCAAGTTTGATGAGGCTTGTTCACATGCGTTCGAGATCTTGAAGAAGAAACTAATTTCTGCTCCAGTTATTACAGCTCCTGATTGGAGTCAACCATTTGCTTTGATGTGTGATGCCAGCGATTATGCACTTGGGGCCGTTCTAGGCCAAAGGAAAGAAAAAGTGTTCCACGTTATTTACTATGCAAGCAAAACACTAACTGATGCTCAGTTGAACTACACGACCACTGAGAAGGAACTACTTGCTATTGTCTACGGGTTTGAAAAGTTTCGCTCTTATCTGCTTGGTACAAAGGTGACAGTTTATACGGATCATGCTGCCATTCGCTATCTCCTTGCGAAGAAGGATTCTAAGCCAAGATTGATTCGTTGGGTTCTTCTGTTACAAGAATTCGATGTGGAAATCAAAGATAGAAAGGGGACGGAGAATCAGGTAGCGGATCATCTCTCTAGATTGGAAGATCATGGCAAGTCACCTAAAGACAACACGGTCATTAATGAGTTCTTCCCTGATGAGCAATTATTCAAAGTGCAAGATGATGATCCATGGTTTGCAGACTTCGTGAATTATCTAGTAAGCAACATCATTCCACCTGAGCTCTCTCATGCTCAAAGAAAGAAATTTTTGCACGATGTCAAGCAATATATTTGGGATGAACCGTTTTTGTTCAAGCAAGGAGCTGATCAGATTATTAGGCGTTGTGTTCCTTACGGCGAGACCGAGGCTATTCTAAGTGATTTTCATGCTACAGCTTATGGAGGTCATTATGCGGGTGAGAAGACAGCCACACGTATTCTTCAAGCAGGGTTCTATTGGCCAACTCTATTCAAGGATGCTCATCAGTTTGTGTTGAGGTGCGATCGGTGTCAGCGAGTTGGTAATATTTCTCGTAGGGACGAGATGCCTCTGAATGTCATGATGGAGGTAGAGATCTTTGACGTGTGGGGAATCGACTTCATGGGACCGTTCATTCCGTCATGTGGTAATCAATATATTCTTCTGGCCGTGGATTATGTGTCTAAGTGGGTGGAGGTAAAAGCACTTCCGACGAATGATGCTAAGGTGGTGCTTAATTTTCTCCACAAGAACATCTTTACTCGATTTGGCACTCCACGAGTCATAATCAGTGATGAGGGTACGCATTTTTGCAATCGGAAGTTTACATCTCTGATGGCACGCTATAACATCAATCATCGTGTTGCTACAGCTTATCATCCTCAAACCAATGGGCAAGCCGAGGTCTCTAATCGCGAAATTAAACGGATTCTTGAGAAGGTAGTTAGTCCTTCTAGGAAGGATTGGGCATTGAAGCTGGATGAAGCAGTGTGGGCTTATCGGACAGCCTATAAAACACCGTTGGGAATGTCACCATTTCAACTAGTATATGGGAAAGCTTGCCATCTTCCAGCTGAGTTAGAGCACAAGGCATATTGGGCATTGAAGAAGCTGAATTTTGATCTTACAGCAGCAGGTGAGAGGCGTATGGTTCAGTTGAATGAAATGGACGAGTTCCGTTTGCAAGCTTATGAGAACAACAAACTTTATAAAGAGAAAGTCAAAAGGTGGCATGATCGTCGGTTGGTTCTTAAGACGTTTGTACCCGGACAATTGGTTTTGTTGTATAACTCTCGGCTTCGGTTATTTCCTGGGAAGTTGAAGTCACGTTGGTCAGGCCCATTCACAGTCAAAACAGTTTTTCAACATGGGGCAGTGGAGATTTTTGACAAGTTACCGGAACAGTCATTCAAGGTCAATGGTCAGCGGTTGAAGCCATATTTTGGAGAGAAAGTGAATCGCGAAATTGAGACTGCGGTTCTAATTTGTGCGAATTAAGGAGATGGAGCTACGTCAAGCTAATGACGTAAAAAGAGCGCTTTGTGGGAGGCAACCCACTTGATAGGTATTTGTTGTATTCAGACTCAGGAGTATATATAAAAAAAAAAAAAAAAAAAAAAAAAAAAACAGAAAAAATTTTTCAACAGGAGGTTGGGCGCCGCGTCGCCGTGTCTTAGTTCATTTCTGGCGCCGCGTCGCCGTGGCATCTGTTCAGAAAAAAAAACCGGTTGAAAAAAAAAAAAAATAGATAGATGTTGTAATTGTGTATTTATATAACCCACTCCCCCACAATAAAAACCTATCCCAACCCCCAAATATAACCCATCTCTTATCCCAATCCCTAACCCTAAAATTCTCCCATCTATACACTTATACACCTCCACCTATACATACAATTCCTTACAAATCTTAACCCCTATAAACACTCTAAATACATCCTCCATTCAATTCAATGGCATCCAAGCGACAAAGGGTGGTAATTGGTGGCGGTGAGGGTGCTAGTGGAAGTGGTGGTGGTGGTAGAAATCCACCTTCTTCTTCTCCATCTTTTGGGAGTGGCAATGGTGGGCCTCAATTTATCTCGGATGAGGCTAGTGAGAGGTATACTGAATTGTTGGAGTGTCCTATTGCTCGGGAGAGGGGTCTTTTGCCTACTATGAATGATGGGAGGATGTTGGATAATATTCAAGAGAGAGGTTGGGAGCGCGTTTGTGAGATTCCGGAACCGGTTCCGATGTCTGTGGTTCGCGAGTTCTATGCGAATGCTAGTGTGGACAAGAATGGTATTAGCCGGGTTCGTGGAGTTCGGGTGGATTATCGGCCGAGGGCTATTCGTCGTGTTCTTGAGCTTCCGGGTATTGATAAGACTCGAGAGGATTGGTCGGGGAAGACTCGTGATGGTGTGGATCTTCAGATGATTATTCAGCAGTTATGTGTGCCTGGTACCGAATGGAAGTTGAGTAGGGGCACTACTGAGCCCACTACGTTTGTGTCGAAGGCCTTGAATCAATATGGGCGTACTTGGCACTCGTTCATCTGTGCCAACCTCATCCCTACTAGGCATTCGAGTGAGGTGACGGTTGAGCGGGCTATTTTGTTGTATGCTATATGCAGTAGAGAGTTCGTGGATGTGGCTAGTTTGATCCATCAGGGTATTCTGCGGTTTATGCAAGGGGGTTCTACTGCGGCGATGCCTTATGGTTCGGTCATTGCTAGGTTGGCTAGTTTTCATGGTGCTGTTTGGTCAGAGGCGGAGGCGGTGCAGCAGCCACAGGCAGTGCTAGATCATCAGAGTATAGAGCGGCTGGCTGTGTGGGATGGTGGTTATGCCGATGATTGGGGCCTTGGGTATGTAGTGGTGGAGCAGCAGCAGCAGCAGCAGCACGAGGAGCCTAGAGATTTTATTGATCAGAGGCAGTATAGACGTTTGATGAGGCGTATTGACGCAGTGCACGATGTGCAGGTGGGTTTTGCAGCAGATTTTAGTCAGTTTGCACAGGCTTTGAGCACAGCTTTCCGTGCTAGTGGAGTGGATGTGGCTTTTCCGCCGTTTGGAGCAGGAGCTGGCGCTGTCTATCCGCCACCAGATACTCCCGAGGGGAGTGCTTCGGACGACGAGTAGGTATGCCTTGCACTCTTTTGATTCTTACCTTCAATGTGGACATTGCAATTTTTAAGTTTGGGGGTGGGGATTAAAGGTGCATTTGTATTAGTTGTATATTAGATGTGTGCATGTCATGTTAGGAGCATAATTGCATGTTAGTGTAGAGCATTTTTGTTTTGTTTTTATGTATGCCATATAGGACATTCTGTTTATTGTGATATTTATGTTCATATAGTTGCATTTGCATTGCATAGCATGCATTTTTCATGATCCCTTAGGACGAACTGATTCTGATTGGTAGATAGATGTCTAATTGGGTGTGGTAATGATGAATAGAGGGTTGATTTATAGTTCCCATGGAATTGACTTGCATGTTACGGAAACAGAATCTTTTCACTAGTCTCATTAGGTGCTTTTGGGCTAGGTTAGGGTCATGCCTGTTTGGATGTTTGAGACTTAATCACTTGATTATAATTAGAATTTTCGTTATTCCCTTGATGGCGTAGGAGCAATAAAGTCTAAGTTTGGGGGACACCAAGGATTTCATGCTAGTTGTTAATATTTGTCAATAATGGCTAGGCGTCAAACGGCTAGTAGCCGGCTCATTTTTTTATGAGTAGTCTAGGGTTGGAATTGAGAATTCTCATTCCAGATTGCATACATGAAAAAAAAAGAAAAAAACAAAAAAAAAAAAATGAAAAAATGAAAGAAAAGAAAAAAAAAGAGTCATGTAAATAATTTAATTGCAAAATTAGCCAGAGTGAGCTCTTTAATACTCGAGTTATTAAGTCCGAGGGGACTTAGTCCTAGTGACCTAAGGCTTTATAGTCTGGGATCCTGCTGACCTAACACTCGCTACATGGGTATTATTGTATAAGCCTTTTGGGGTCTCACTCATTGCACGGTTAAATAAGCATGCGTAGTATTTATAGTATTTAGTGTCGTAGTAATAAAGCATGAATTCTTGGTTAACTTGAATAAGGATGGTGGTGTTCCTAGGTTATGAAGTGTCTACAGTCTATTCTGTTTATAAACCTGTGATTGTCTTGGCGAAGGATAGGTATGATTTTTGACCTAGTGTTGGGAGCATTTCTGATGAGCATTGCACACACACACGTTTCTGTTCATGTATTGTTAGTATACGGGGGCTTAGTCGAGCTCTATTCGGATTTAGTTGCATTCTATGAGGCAGCTGGTTGCTAGTTGGTTTTGGTCAGTTTAAAGGGGATTGTTGCATTTTCATATAGTTGCATTCATGTAGTTAGTTGCATTGTTAGTTGCATTATTAGATGGATTTTGTGGGTACATTCACTATAGGCCCTCACGAGACCTTACTCGTCCACTAGGGCTGCCTAGGGGTTTAAAGGGCTTGTTGCATATGCTAAATGCAACCGTGATCACCTACGGAAGTGGTACTAGGTAGTTGTAAAAATTTTGTTTGTTATGCTTGAGGACAAGCATCGGTTTAAGTTTGGGGGTGTGATAAGTGGGTATTTTATCTACTTAGAACGTTTCCATTTAGCTTAAAACGATGGTTTGTACTTGAGTTGTGGTATTTTTGATCTCTTTTAAGGGTATTGTGCAGGGAAATCAATCACAGGTGTTAGAGGAACGAAGCATAGCAATCGAAATGCAAAACGGAGTCAAATTCAGGGAAAGGAAAAATTTTGTGCTGGACAGTAGCTAGGGCGCCGCGTCGCCGGTTTTACACTAGAAGAGGGCGCCGCGTCGCCGTGGGAAAAGCTAGGGCGCCGCATCGCTGAGTTTGCACTTGAGGACGGCGCCGCGTCGCCGGCTCGGCTGACCCGTTTCCTGATTTGTTTTGTGTGATTTAAAAATAAATAAAAAAAACATTCTTTTGTACTAGCACCTGAAGGCCCATATAGGGGAAGAAAAGAAAACCCTAGAGAGATATAGTTTTTTTTATGTACGTAGTCTTTTAGCACAAGCAAAGAGGAAGAAGATATTTTTTCCATTTCATTCTTGTATTCTTCCTAGTTGTGGATGCTTGACTTTGGTGTATTCTTTAAAACCCTTGATATTTATCTTAGTCTTATTTATTTTCTTTCAATCATGTTTTCATTGGTACCCATGATGATGATTAGTTCGATCATGAACTAATTCGTTGTCATGGGGGTTTAGTGGACTTATTCATGAATTCTATGCGTTGAATCTTCTTGATGCCTATAGTGTGATTGATGTGATATCCTACCATGGTTGTTTTAATTCGTTATAGGAGAGTAGCTAACTCCTGTAATTGTGTGTTAATTCTTGTTGAAGCGAAAGTGAATACAAGAGTTTAGAACTTGCCATGTTAGCGTAGGTTTATGCGTGATAATTATCATTCGTAATTAGTGTCGTAACTCTAACCGTTTTATGACGACTACGTGATCAATTGAATGCTTGCACCTCAACCATTATGTTTAATTCTTTATAGACATATGAAGACTTGGCATAATTGGGAGACTAAATGATTTCTATCTTTATTGTGGATATTGTTTAGGATGGTATTTGTTTAACGGAAGTTGGCTTATATCAGTTTCGTGTGTTCGATCAGGTGTTAATAAATCGCATGAACAAGGCTAGGGATTTGGAGACCATAGATGGATTGTTTAAAGAAACTAAATTCTCATGTTTTATTTGCATAAGTAATTCGACATAAATCTCAGTTTAAGTAGTTGATAATTAGTTATATTTCTTAGATAAATTTTAGTGATAACAACAATCCACGTATTTATTTGTTTTAGCATCGGAAAACAATCATACATTGGTGAGTGAGTTAGCTAGACAATACAACGAGTCCCTGTAGGAACGAACCTTATTTGCTATCTGTATTACTTGAGATCACGTGCACTTGCGTGTTGAGTTGGTCGTAACAGTCTCCTTCAAAAGCTTGATTGTTGATCATCTGAATTAAGCTTGGATTAATGTTGAATTGGGTTGCACCAATCTCTGGAGTTTTGTACATGCAATTAGCAGGATTTGGTGTCTCATGGTCCCAAATAGAAGTCTCATCAACATTATCATTAATAACAGCTTGAGCTGCCGGCTCTCCCATCTTAGCTTTCTCTTTTCTGATCTTTCTCAAAGTACGCTCGATTTCAGGGTCAAATTCCAATTTTCTAACGCAAGATGAACGTCGCATACACCTGAAAATCACCAACAAAACAACTTGTGGAACCAATTAAAATCTAAACAATAAGAAACAATTAACCTAAACTCAAATATATTGCCTTCCCCGGCAGCGACGCCAATTTGTTAATAGTATTTTTATGTGTTCGTTCGCAGGGAAGGACTTAATGTAATATCAAGTTCAAGTTTCTTATCTCTCACAATTTAGAAGTGTAGAAGAATGTTTGGTTTGTTTATAAACTAAATTAAACTAATTATCAATCGAGAATAAAATATATGAGGAAAACAATCCAAGAACTGGGGTTCTTCACTTGGTTTCAATGCACATTCAATATCTATGTGACATCTATGTTCTTACTCTGCTGAAAACAATTCTTCTAAGGTTATAATGTTCTCTTCCAAGATACAATATAGTGTCTACAACTACACCCTAATTGTCACTTCCGTGATACAATCAAAGTACAATCATAAACTATTACGCACCAAGAATTATAAGTCTCACAATTCGCATATTAATCTTCCAATCAAATATTCGAGTTATGTCTGTTAAATCGTGTACTAAAATCGCAACTCCTCTTCCAAGTTATTACAATCCCTAAAATCCAATCAAAGGTTCATGACTCCCCTAATTGTGTTAAGCTCTCAATAACAGATCAGCAAAGCAAGAAAATCACAGATAATTAAACACACATGAATACCAAGGAATACTACCCAATCCTCAGATTAGAGAATTAGTTACACATGATTAAATTAACAAAACAAGAATTAATAGAAGAAATCATAATTAAAAGAATATAGAAAAGAAACCTTTAATCTTCAATTTTCAATGAAAATAATTGTTCTCCAGAAAAATCCCTGAAAGCTGTGTACAAATTGTAACTCTCTCACGAACCACGTTTTTCGCATCCCTAGATGTGTTTATATAGATACTCCTAGTCTTGCCCAACAATCAATTGCCTTCTATTACAATTATAATTTAAAGAAGGTACCAAAACTGCCCAGAATACAATTAGAATTAGAAAAAGGGCAAAACAGTAAATTCATGGCCTTCTTTTATAAGAACACGTGCGCGACTTCATTCATCACGTCCCTTGCACTTGTTTCCTATCCCAGGTTGTAGAAAATCTCTCAAGCTTCGCGTGGGCAGTAAGATCGCTGAAAACGGACTTCTAGAACTCCAGATATGGCCAAAACAGTATAAGCTGCGCAGCCTTCCCGGAAAATCCGAATTTTAATCAATTAAATCTCCAAAAACGACAGAAGCATTGATATTCTTGCAAACCTGCACAACTAAGCAAAATACATCAAAACTATAACAAACTTGAGTCCAAAACAATCAATTTAAGCCGATATAGAATGTTCCAAGTGGATATAAAATCCACTTATCACCGTTCACCCACCTTTGTTCTCCATCCTCCGGTTGCCTCCACCATTTCCGAGGACATCAAAATCGAAAAAAACTTGGTGTTGGGGCTTTCAAATCCGGCGAAATAAATGGAAAACGAATGGTAGAGGGTTGTAGAGGGTGAGAAGGCGATCATTTTGGTATATTAGAAGGGAGTGAATGAATTGGTGAAAGTTTTGGTCGAAAAACGTATCTAGCGGCGTCCCGAAGAAGACGATGAACAGTATTTAGGGCCATCCCAAACGCTCGTGAGTATTTTGGACCAAATATTCTGAAATATATGGGTATTTAGGGCCATCACCCAACATATAGCTTGATCTACTTATTTTTAAAATTTACATTTTTTTATAAAAATTTAAAAAAATAGAGGTTAGTACTACGAGATTTTTATTAAAAAAATAAATGTTATCATTGGTTGGTTAAAATAAAATACTTAAATATCGAATTATAATTTTCAAATATCTATAATAAAATTTTAATTTTTTCCAAATTAATAACATGCAATAGTATTGTTGGATTTATAATATGAGGAGTGATATTAAATGATATTTCATGAAAGAAATTTACTGTATATAAACCAAAACCAAATTATATAATATTTTATAAGACACTAACTTATATTGTAATCATTCATGTATTTAGTTAATAAACAATTTCTTATATTATATTTTAAATATTAAATTTATACTACAAATAAATTTAAATTCACATGAAAATAACTAAAAATAAAGTTAAATAAACTGAAAAATGATTAACATCTAAACACAAATTTTTTACTAACATTTACTGTTGGTCCCGGAGTATTGCAGAAGGGGGAGTTGAATGCAATACTGATAAAATTCAATCTTTAAAACAACAACGATGATAAAGATTATAAGCTATCAGTAGATGTATGCAAGCAATAAGTGAAACAAGATTTCTCACAAAATAAATGTTTTATTTATCTTGTGTGAAGTGTTGCTACAACCTAGAGAAAATGTTCTCCAGCTTTGTTGTCTCTTGAGATTACAAGATTGCTTCGTGTGCGTACATGTGTATTGAAAAGAATCTGAGATGTGTATCTAAGTAGACTAAGATACTCTGTTCTTTCTATCGCATGGGGTGTTGAGCTGCTATCGTTTTCAAGTGGCAGCTCATTACAATTTGCACACCCATGTGACTTTCCTAAATTGCTATACAGACAGGATAAACCTTACAAGTAAAGCAACCTAGACTCTTTCTATTTCTAGCTAATACAATTCTAGTAGATGTGGATATAACATACACCTCGAATTGACCAGCCTTGTCTTGTGAATCTCTTAAGCTTCTGTTGTAGTCTTTGCAGGTCTGCTACAAACGATAGAGTGTTGCAGCAAATCTGTTTCTTGAACATGTAACATGTCACGGGCTTTGACTGAGAAAAATACCCAAATCGAATAATTCAATGTGACAGTAACCTTAACCGCCGAGTCTGCTGTCAAAGGAATATTAAGTAGTTGACAGTACGAGGTCCTGCCAATGTTGCTGTCTCTAGACTTGCTGTTAAGTGTGAGAATGTTACTGTCCCATACTTCAGCCAATGTTGCTGTCGGATATAGCTTTGTCGTGACATTGCAACATTTGTCTTCTTGTAACCTTACTGTCAAGAACATGACAATAACTTTTATTCTTGTTGTCTTCTGAATGTATTCCTTGAGGCTTGAACAAATGTAAATATATGAACTTCTCCCAAATCATACAATTATTACATGACAGGAATTATTTGATTACAAAGACATACTCTGGCTGTGACAGTATGTTCAACTTAGTAAAAACTAAGTACATGGAAATATAGTTAAGTTGTCTCTATGCTATCACCCATAAATCCCAACATTTACTATATAACTCAACCATTCATCATATTTGGCAAATATTAACAATTTATTAATATCTACAACGTGCTCGTGCAATGCACGAACTTTAAAGCTAGTAATTATAAATTTGTCATTAAGAAATTTATATAAAAAATCTCTATTACCTTCATGAGATCCATCACGTGTTTCTTTTTCTCTTTTTATTTTTTTCAAATACTAAATCTATATTATTTGTTGTGGGAGGATTTTAGCACAACTACGTGGAGGCCATTGCTGGAATAGCGCCGTTAAATATGGAATCGCCCAACTGCCCAGAAAGGCTCGCAGTCGGAGATTTATGGCTAGCCGTCCGGGAAGGCTCACGGCTAGGGGTTTCCGAAGAACACGGGAAGGTGTTTTGGTGATGATTGGGGCTGAATCTACGGGAATTAGAGCTCAAGGACCGAATGTTGGCCTGCCAAGAACCCTAATTATGAGAGTGAACGTGCACCGGAGTATACATGCTCTTAGTATCAATGTGCGTTTCGAGAAGAGACCCCGTAAACTGCCTACATACCACTATTTATAGTGGATCAAGCCCGTATGTAGTTCTTGATTGATATGTTCGGTTGTTTGTGATGAGTTATCTCGTATCTGATGAGATACTGATTGATATTAACGTGTATCAACTGATTGTGATGTATTTATCAGGTTTCCAAGTCATATCAGGACTGTTGGAAGCCTATCTCATGATGTTTATCTCAAGAATGAAGGATTTATCATGTAATTATGATGTATATCCTCGAATAACTGAATAATAATCCGTTTAGAGGTGTATTTCAGCTGTAGAGACGTGCTCCTAAAAAGTAGGAGGCCTGCCTTATCCAATCTGGCGGCCTTATCAGGCTTCCGGGGGAAGCTGGGGGTACCACCCGGTAGCCTGACTCCGGTAGCCTGACTCCGGTAACCTGACTCCGGTAGCCCAACTATGGAAGCCATACTGGAAGCCTTATCCGATGGCTGTCCTAGTCTGAATCTGTGTTTCTGCCAGGCTTCCGGGGAAGCTGGGGGTACCACCCGGTAGACCCTCCGGTAACCCAGTTACGGAAGCTATGCTGGAAGCCCTCTCTGATGGTTGTCATTGGCTATCGATGAGAATATCCTCGGGACCATAAGCCTTATATTCTTTCAATGTTCATCGCAAGGTAGCCCCTCTGGGGATACCGCCCGGTAACCCAAACTATGGCAGCCCCTTTGGTAAGCCGGTTATGGAAGCTATTCTGGTAAGCCATGTCTGGTAGCTATACTGGAAGCTATGTAATGATGTCTATGGGTTGTGGATCATCCATGGGAGGCCATTCCCAGGACCCTTATCGTCATATCTACCTGCTACCCATCTCATGGTAGCCCCTATGGGTTGTCATAGGCTCTTGGAAGCCTGTTATCCGGGAGCCATGCCATTCGGGAGCCCTTCTACTCGGGAACCCTATTATCTTGGGAGCCATGTTATCAGTTTTCATGGGTTACCACGGGTACCCTGGAAGCCCTCTAAAACATCTTCTTTCCTTGTGGATTGGACCCAAAACTCATCATGGGCCTAAATCTGATCCATGCAAGATTTTGGTCACAACAATTACCCCCCGGTTCCTTGAAGCATAAGTGCAAGAGGAACCAGAACAAGGTAAGGTCCAATCCTTTCTTATTATTCTCTGGGAGAAGTACACATCTTCCACATCGTGTTCCCAAGCTTACATGAGCTAACTCGGCGTAAGAAACAGGAAACACTCTGCTTCTGCATGCATATTTCAATGTGAGTTCTCAAATCAAGGATATCTTCTATTCATTTCATATCATTCGTGGTACTCCGATTGGCATCATATTATGGGGCTACTGGCTTCTGGCATTTCTTTTTTAGAATCATGACTTTATACTCTGAGATGCTTCCTTTCTCTACCAAATTTTCCTTCAAGTAAGAATCCCTTGATGTCCTGAAACTCCTGCGGTTGTGGGGATGCCTCAAGCGTCCGAAACCTGGGCTACCAAGATAACTAGAAAAAGATATAAGTAATGAGGGCTAAGTAGCCCTTAAAGATAATGCACAAGATCATACATATTTGATGCATACAGGAAAGTATGAATATGCTAGTGCAAATAATTTTGTAAAAAATGTATGTTGCCGCTTCTCCAATCAAGTAAGACCTTGGCGAACACACTTTTCCAGGCATTGTGCCACAATTTTCAGATGTTTCCATTATTCCAATGCATCGGATCCCCAAAGAAATTGTTGAGTATTTTGAGGACTTCTCCTATAATGAGTATTTTGAGGACTTCTTCTATAATGAGTATTTTGAGGACTTCTCCTTTAATGAGTATTTTGAGGACTTCTCCTTTAATGAGTATTTTGAGGACTTCTCCTATAAGTTGTAAGTGATTTGTACTCGCATGAATTTTCAGGAGGCAACACATAATTTCATATGTGCGCTTATGTCATTAATAATCTTGTATACGTGTCCCAAGGGGAACTAATGGAAGGTCGTGGAGACACCTTCAATTGTTGTCATGTCTTTCCAAGTGGTAACATGTGGGGCATATAGCGTGCCTAGGTACCTACTCGACAGTTTCAGCTAGCAATTTCGAAAAAATATTTATAAAAACACATGCATTGCATAAATCATGATGATTTTCATGTATTGGTTCAGGTATAATTCAGATCATGTAGGCATATTCATATGTTTATAAACTTATGCAAGGCAAAACAATGATCTTTCTGACAGAACATGCATCTCAGCAAAGTTTTCAGATGAATGTTAATTGAAAAATCTTCTTTATAAGTGTGTAAACATGCATGATAGTGAATATGCAAAGGCAGTAGAGTAGAACTTATCTTTGTTCTTATCGTGCCAATCCGGGTTCGGGTTTCCGTTGATGAACATGAAGGGTGGAAGCCCCTTATTTCATGTGAACTTCTGATGGGAACCCCTTTTTCCTCTTTGTGGTAGGGTGTTGGGGAACCGAGTTACCCCCGATCCCTTAGGTCTCTTTCTCATGTAATATGTCAGCCTCTTCCAGCTTTAATCTTATTTTTTTTGAGAGATTTGGAAGCTATTGGTTGTAGCCGATCATCAATGAACCTGCAAGCTGTTAGACAGAAGATGCAGAATGGAAGCTACAAGCTGGAAGCTATTAGTTGGAAGCTATTAGTTGGAACCTGCATATTGTTAGTTGCAGATGAATATCATGGAAATTATTAGTCGTTAGCTATAAGTAAATAACAAGGAAACTTGTTAGCCACAGGTAAACATCATGGAACCCGGAAGCCATTTGCTTCAGGTGAATAGCAATCATCCTGCAAGCTATTAATTGCATATAAATAATATGTAAACAATCAGCAATAGGAATATAGCATGAAACCTATTAGTAGTAGGTAAACAACAAGGAACCTGCAAGCTGTTAGTTACAGGTGAATAACATTAACCTTGCATGCTATCCATTACAGGTGAGCACTAAAGATATAGGCTAGCCATTAGCTACATATAAACATTCAAGGAATCTATTAACCTCAAACATTACCTATCTCATAATATATTTTCTAGTGCATGCCTGATGTTCATGTCATGTATCCTAAATGAGTGACAACATATGTATTGCTTAGGCAGTATCTAGACATGTTAATAACATATTTGAATTTTAGTAGGCAAGAGTCATTTAGCATCATGCGGATATTCATGTGGTAGAGTCACATAGGATGCACAATGAAAGATATCTTGTAGATCTTGCTAATCATCTTGACTTAATACCTCTAGCATATCGAATTCTCCTATTCACGCAAGGATTTCAATGAATTCGGCATATCAAAAAGTAATAATCTTAAGCCTAAAGGATAATCATTTCACATGCTTGTCATAGAGTGCAATTTCATGCAATTAAAGAGGGTTTAGTTTCTCACATACCTGTGTAATTTGGTTATGACGTGTGTATTTAGATGCATCATAAATATTACCTCGTCTCCATCATAGGAGTAGCGAAGGAGCTTCCAACTTTGGAACCTTCAATTGTTTCAATGGTAACCCATAATGATTGTCCACATGCACTGTGGGTGACTGGAACCCTGCCCTTCGAGATTGTAGTATTCATCTTAGAGCTTCCACCATGACATATCGTCTTGGTAGCCCTACCTTGGGATACCCATCCTGGATGCTTCATCTTGGAAACCCCATCCTGGGATCCTCACTCTAGATGTTTTATTCTGGAAGCCCCGTCCTAGGGTTCCCATCTTGGATGTTTTATCCTTGAAGCTCCATCGTGGATGCCCTAGGTTCAGCAGAACCTTCATCCTGGAAGCGCTTTTGGTTCAGGAACCTTGTCTGGTGTAGAAAGTATTAGAGCTTCCGTCTTGGAACCCCAATATTCAGGAACAATTTTTGGGGTAGGAATCTGCTCATCTTCTAAAATCTGCTTAGCTTCGAAAGCTGATCCTGCAAAACTTTGTGAATTCTACCAACAGGAACCTTAAAATTTAATCATTGGGTTGGTTGGTTTATAAACTAATTGTTATCTAGTTTTATGAATGTATGCATATTGCATCTGATAGGATCATCTTATTATTAGCCTTAGACATATGTTAATGGCATCTATATCCATCACTAGGTAACCTCTTTCTATCACTTAACGTTTAAAGTGCATGGGTTACTATTTAGCGCATAAGCAACTTAGTAAAATCTGTTTAGGCATTAGGCCTACCATTCAAATTCTAGTACGTTTAAGCAGTTATATTCAGACTAAGGCATTCTGGCTAAGCCTAAATCTGATTATTAGGGGCTAACCATTTACTTAGTGTCGTAGTGAATGCTTTCCTAAGTAAGCGAGGTGTTCGAAGTTTGATAGGATTGTGTACTATGAAGAGAATACTACTCTACAAGTAAAAATGATAATCAAGTTAGGCTTCCATACATGTGGTAACCTTTGCAAGTCATTAAAGGGGATCATAGATCTACTCCTAAATGCTTAATCATTTTTCTTTTATAGTCCTTAAGTATGCATATGAATTTTTAACTAAGCATCAGTGGATAAGCTACAACTTTTAACCGAAAGCTTGGAAGAGTAATAGAGTGTATGAGCATTACCATAATTCAAAGGGGTGAGTTTAGTCTTCACATACCCGTGTAGGTTGCTCAAAAGCATATGGGGTTGCACGTACCTTATCCCTTGAGGTTGCAACTTCCACTTTAGGGGCTTCCGTTGCAGGAGCTGGTCACCTAGAAGCCTGATTCTTGGAGCCTTGTTTGTGGAAGCCTTACACCGGTAGCTCATCCTGGAAGCGTCTGTTCCGGGGAGCCTTATCCTTAGTCCACGTGGTTGCCACCCTGGGTGTGGGGCTACCGTCCGGTAACCCTATAGGTCCTGGAAGCCCGCAGAATGGAAACCTGGCTCTAGGAGCCTTATTGGCGGTAACCCATTACTGGTAGCCTGGGTGTGGGGGTACCGTCTGGTAACCCTATAGGTCCTGGAAGCCCGCAGTATGGAAACCTGGCTCTGGGAGCTTTACTGGCGGTAACCCATTACTGGTAGCCTGGGTGTGGGGGTACCGACTGGTAACCCTATAGGTCCTGGAAGCCCGCAGTATGGAAACCTGGCTCTGGGAACCTTACTGGCGGTAACCCATTACTGGTAGCCTGGGTGCCGGAAGCTCGGCCCGGGAGCCTTCATTCCGGGAGCCCCAATTATTTTATATATCGAGTGTGCTAGTGCCATGTAAGCCATTCCTGCAAGGATACATTAGTAAAATCTTTGATAATCCATACGAGTTAACTCTTGTAACCACGTAGGTTAGTGATTAAAAGATCGATGTATGCCAATCAAGGTTCCATACATGATTAATAACAAAGGAATCCATGTATGCCAATCAGGGTTCCATACATGACTAAAAAGGAAGGGATCCAGGTGTGCCAATCAGGGTACCACACAAGCCCGAAAAATGAAGGGATCCATGTATGCCGATCAGGGTTCCATACATGCCCTAATGACCAAGTAAGCCATGTGAACCAGTCAAGGTTCCATACATGTCTGGTAATAGAGGGATCCAGGTGTGCCGATCAGGGTTCCACACCTGCCCGGAAAATGAAGGGATCCATGTATGCCGATCAGGGTTCCATACATGCCCTAATGACCAAGTAACCATGTGAACCAGTCAAGGTTCCACACATGTTTGGTAATAAAGGGATCCATGTTAGGTCCAAATGTGTTGTAGAGGGGGGGTGAATACAACTTTTCGAATTTGATAAGCAATAAATACGATGCAATAAATGAACACGCAGATTCAAGGAATATATGTCTTATATATAACTTGAAGTGGTTGCTACAACATTCATTACAAAGTATAACAGAAGTTCAGAGAGTAGTAAATGATACTAAGCTCTGTGAATACACTCACTCTCTTTTACATGTGTTTCTCTCAAAAATTGCTCTCATGAAATATTACACAAGTACTTCTATTTATACTACATGTAATCTATGTCCTGTAGTCTTCAAAGACTAAGATATACGTGGCCCAATGATGTCCACATAAATCTTGTCTTATCTTGAAAGCTTGGAAATCTGCCAATCAGAAGATGCCATGTGTCATGTTGAAACTGCACTCTAAGTAGAACTTCTACTTGAGAATTTCTACTTAGCCATCTCGAATTTCTAAGTAGAACTTCTACTTAGAAATATTCTACTTGGTCATTTAGAATATTTAGTACTTAGAGAATATTCTGGTCTTCAACTTGAAACTTCAATGCACATCTTGAACTTGTGATATCTTCATGTCTTCTTTATTCTTCACCAAGCTCTTGAACATGGATCTTTATTACTGACATAAACTTGCTATCAATGTCCTGACACTTGATGCACTGGTCTGGTTCATAAGTGACTAGTCTTGATAGTGTTTTTTGCTTCTTGAATAAATTACCATATTCAATTAGTAATGTAGCTTTCCAATGTTTGCTTTCCTTCTTGTTCACTTGAAATCAATTTGTCTTATTGATACTGATAGTTATGATCTTGATTCTTGGCTTTTCAAATCACCGAGGCATGAACAACTTTGACTTGAACTTCTCTCAATGATTTCTTCTTGGCTTGATCATAGTTAACATGTTGAATTGTATCAATTACCTTGTCTTCATTTAGTGTTGATTTCTTTGTGGCTTCTTGTTCTTGATTGTCTTCCGGTTAAGTATCTTTTCCTTTAGTTGAGTTACATTAGTTATAGTGTTACAAGTTTACACACTCTGCCTTTCAATCTCCCCCTATTTGACTGTCTAACAATGACATTCAAATTAAAGAAGGATAACTCAACTAAACAATGAGACGAGAAAAGATAACTAACATTAAAGTCTTGAATAAATTACAATTGAAATGTACTTGGAAAATAATAAAAAGAACTTAAACTAGAAACAGAATTCGAACTTCGAATTAAAGATCATTTAAGTAATTCCTATCACCTGGATTATTTCATACCTTTTAGTCAAACTTATATCACCTTATTGGATCCACTCTGAGGTGAATTTTCCTCAAATGAGTTAAAGCAACCGAAAGATATGAAGTTTTTCCAACTTCAAGTTCACACCACTCTGACCTTTAATCCTAATTCCGTTTCCACTTCCTAGCTTCAGCAGCTTGGCGATTCTCCTCTTTCTGCTTTTTGCGCTTCTCTTTCTGCTGCTGTTCTTTCTTATATACTGGATCACGAAGCTGCTTCCACCTAGCATTCAACAAACTTACTGCTTCCATTTCTAGAGGATTCTTTGGCTCTGGATAAGGATGTCTGAAAAGCCTTCTGAGTTTGTCCACCTCCTGAGTAGTCCTGATCTTTGGAATGTCCTCAAAGTTCTTCATTATGAGCCGAGGTTTACAATGTGCTTTATCAGCTTTAAACTGACAAAAGATCATTTTGGGATAGCCCTTGACACGGTTAGTATTGTAGACACTAGCCGCCTCTCGTTCCATCCGCTTCTTTTCCACCACTACCTCAGACAAGTAACTCATGAGTCTCTGCTTCTCTTCCACATACTTATTCTCCACTTCGCCCCATTTTAACACATCTAAAACTCTCTCCAGAAATGCAGCATCTTGAGTCTTTAACAGCCATGTTCTACTCATATGCAAGAGTGTTTGTTTCTGGTCTGCGTCTATGAATGCCAAGGCATCAGCTGTGTCATCGATATATGCGTGTATCCAGTATACACTATCTCTTCATGGAACACCAACTGCCTCCCTTATTTCTCCTTGTTCCGGTGATCCAGACGGAAGAGTCAGAGCTTCATCTACATTTTTCATTGCTTGAAGAATATTCCATTTCTTCTCCATTAGCTCCGGCTCAACCTTCACATTATCTAGAGGGTTTGGAGCAATAATATCACACTTCCATATTTCATTGCTCTTCTTGAATATGATTCTTTCAATGACCTCCACCGATTTTTCTTTAACTTCAGAGGTAAATCCCTTGCTCATCATTTGTCTACAGACAGCTTTGAGAGATTCCACTGAAAGATTCATTAAATCATTTTCGTCCATACTTACCCTCTTCATCTTCCCATCTACTACCATTCGGACAACATCAGGATATGCTGAGAATTCTGGACCCTTGTCCTCTGCTAGCTGCATTAACTGATCCCTATACAGAATGCTAAGCTCCTCAGATTGAGAGTATTGAATTTTTGTTGCTAGCAAGAACAACTCTGACGCAGATCTTCTCGAGATGAAATGATCATCCACATACATGAAAGACATCGGGATTCCTTCTACTAAAGACAAGATAACCTGCCACTCTTTAGCCATCGCATTGTATCCAACCCTGACTTTAGAAATTATGCTCTTCAACGCACTTATGTAGTTCGCAGTCAGTGGATTCTGCAAGTTCAAGTTGTAGAACAAGTCATCTGCCTCCTTGTTGTTAACTCCTTTCGCACAAGATCCCATCAAAATCTTTCTTGCATCATCCCACTTTTGTCCAATCCTTCTCTTGTCCAAATCAACTTGAGGATCAGCTAGGCTTGCAAGCTCATGATCATACTGCTTCCCTTTGAGCTCTACTTTCTTTTCAAGGAACGCAACATGTTCTTGCATCAACTTCATTTTATGGAACTGAGCTTGTTCCAAGGTTAACTGTTGAGATCTCAGAGTCTCCTCATCAACAAGAATTTCTTCAGGCTTTCCGGAAGACATCCCAGCACCTCCATCTTGTTCCTTCAAAGATCTATTTATTGCATGTGCTAAAGGTACGTCCTCCATATCAGAGTCTGAATCAAGTACCTCCTGTACTTTTTCCTGATGATGACTCAGGTCAATGAATGGTTCATCTTGCTCAACCTCCATCGCCTTAGCCTTACCCTTTCTCTTCCTCAAAGCCTCTTCATCAATAACCGGCTCACTTTCTTTTTCTTTAACAAGATCAGCCTGTTCTTGAATTTCTTCGATTTGAACTCCCTGCTGTCTCGTCTCCTTTCCACTCTCCCCCTTAGGTGAGTTATCCTGAACACCACCTTGCTCTCCAAATCCACCAGCAGCATAGGAACCACCAAAACCAGAACCGGAGGCTCCAGCTCCACTAGCACCACCAGCACCATCATCGGGGGGATGTTGATTGTATTCCGACTCGAAACACTCTGGGGGCACAAAACTCCTGACTGCAAACATCATTTTACTGATCTCCACCGCCATTGTATGCATTGCAGACTCCACTGCTCCCATTCTTTCATTCAGAGTGCTTCCCAAAACACCACCAGCATGGCCCAAGTCATTGACCTTGTTTATCAAGACATCAAATGTTGTAGCTTGACTTGCCATTCATGCTGCGTAGTCATCAAGAGCCCTTTGATTATCTCCAATATTGATTCCTAACTGCCCCATCGATTGCCCGAACTACCTCATTTGATCTTCCATTGATGTTATACGTGTATCAAGATTTTGAATATTAAGGGACGGTGTTTGGCTTAGGTGACCTCGCTCTAATACTGGTTCTGTTAGTATTTGGCGCTCGGTTTCGGGCCTTAAAAATGAAGGTCCCTCTCTCCCTAAATGCTCACACACACTCCCTGTCTCACGCTCGTGTATGTCTTCAATAATAGATCCAAAATAAGAAGCAGTACCTGCAAAAACTTGATAAGAAAAATAATTGGCAGTTATGGGATCCGTTCCTGTTGTTTCCTGAGTTGGAATCTCAGGCTGAGAGGCTGCAAAGTGTTCTTGTACAACATCAGAATCGATCATCTTTGCAGCATCAGTACGTACCGGTGAAGGTACTACTGAAGCTCTTAAAGCTTCATGTCCTTTTGAAGCAACAGTATCTTCAAAAGGTTCAAGATCCTCACCAAACTCCCTATGTGCAGACTGTGCAAGTGGAGAACCACTCTCGTGAGGTGGAGTGGTTTGGTGTGACACACTAGGTTTGGACTGGGATGTTGAAGTGGCAGCATGAAAAATTTTGGCTTTCTTCCGAATAAGTAGCTGCACTTCGGGGTCACGCTCAGAATTCTCTCCTAAATCTACAGATGCTGGCCTTTTAGCTTCCGTTAATAGAGGTGAAAGAGAATAAGAATGTGTGTCAGACTCAGAAATATAGCTCTCACCCTGGGATAGATCCTGCGGGCTAGCAGTCTCTTGGGTCACGGAATCAGATTTAGAGGAAGAAGTTTGAGTAGTATGCAGAGAGAGATTACCTTCTTCATTACCTTGTTGATCATCACTTTGCTCATTAGGAATCCCTTCAAATGCTTCAGCATGAGCAGACGGATTCTGAGCATATGACGATACTTGTGATGGTTCCACCAAAGTAGTAACTCCTGCATCATATGTAAGCCACAGTTGAATGGTGTCAGGGATTGACATCGCTTTACCGTGATGTTTATCCTGATTGGAAATTGTAGTAAGTGACTTAGTGCCCATTCCTAGTGGTGCAGATGTTGGACTTCTGGCAAAACTCTGTCGAACAGCAAGAGCATCCCTCGGTATTAAATGATTAATAAGCATTTGTAAGAAACGAGGATACCAGCATACAACATCAGTTGTAGTGAGGTCTCTGATTGCAGTAGATCCCATTGTAGTCACTATCTCAGAGAGAACTATGCGTCCATAATTGATATTCAGTTCACGCGCTAGGGCAACTCCAAAGATTTGCATGGGAATCGGAATCTGATGATAATCTCTCTCGCGTGCCCGAAAACATCTTGTGATGGTCTCGAAAAAATAATTCCATTCCACATGAAAGAATTGTTTCTGGACATTTGCAGTGATCCGGCCAGTCGGAGGATAACATCCTATTTCTTCAAAGAATGTGAGGCGTTCTGCCGCTGTAGGTTCGGGATCATAAACATCTTTGACCGGGAATCCCAGAACCCTGTTGAAAATTTCCTCTGACACTTCATATTCTTGACCCGCCAAGGTAAACCTGAAACCATAGGGGGTAGATTTGCTCCCAAAGGTAACCGCACTAGTCCATAATTGCTGTAAAGCATCATGTACCAGTGTGGGTTTAGCAGTGAAAGCTAAGCTAGCCTTGGAGTACAAATTAAGAAATCGTACCCAAAACTTAAAGCGCGGGAGTTGATCACCAATTTCCGTAGAGATGTTATAAAAATTATTTTTGGCAAGTGAAAATTGGTGAGCCATTTTAATTAAATGTTTTTCCTTAAGAAATGATATTTTTCGAAAAACAAGCAATTAAAGAACTCAAAGTTATAGCCCTTTTAATTTATCGAGAAGACCAAGAGTCACTCTGAGAAATTAAACTACGGGATATAACCAATAATCAATTAGAGGCGAATATTACAAGCCAATTACTAAATCTGCAATAATGAATGGAGATTTATATGCGTGTGTGTATACCAGTGAAATCGTGTGTGTATATGCGTGTGTATATATAGAGAATAGTGAAGATGAACATTTACATAAACACACAAACACAGAGATTAATGACCATACACAGATAATAGTATTCTAAAATTGGCAGTAATTCGTGGTCTGTACGAGTTTAATCACAAAAACAACGAACAGTGGTTTGTAAGTTTGAAATCGCCTGAGGGAGGTGGAGGCTGCTGTTTAAGTTAATTTAGGTAAAAGAATCATCGAGTTAGAGATGTATATATAGACATGATTGAAATGACAAAAGTGACCCTGTTAAAAAGAGTGAAAAACACTAAGTACATACAGGGAAAACCTAAGTCGAACATTATCTTGAACATTAAGTCGAACTTCGAGATGAAGTTCGAGATAGATGTTAACTCGAATAAAACACTTGAACCATTAAGCAGCAAAAACTACCAGGGAAACCTATCTCGAACTTCAAGTCGACAGTCGAGATAAGTTTCGAGTTAGGAGTTAACTCGAAAAATCCCTGTAACCAACTGAGAACTCGATCTCGAACATCAAGTCGAAATTCGAGATGAGTTTCGAGATATAGATTAACTCTAAGTTATTCTCAGAAGTGGATCTTTTCAAAATATCCCCTCAAGAAGAACCTCATCTCGAACTTCGAGATAAAGTTCGAGATAGACCTTATCTCGAATATTTTGAAGATAAAACTAGGCACACTGGTAACTCGAACTCGAACCCTAAGTCGAGTTTCGAGATGAAGTTCGAGATAGACACTAACTCGAAAATCTTCCCAGACTAAGAATTTTCAAAACTTCACTCTGGAAGCTCAAATCGAAATCCAAGTCGAATTTCGAGATGAGTTTCGAGATAGAAACTAACTCGAAATTTTGAAGAAACTTAGAATAATTTAATATATGACATTATTAAAACATTTCTTGATAAATCTAAGGCCTCTAATTACATGAAAAAACACAGGTAAATTCATCTAAAAATCATGCAAAATTTAGAATACTATGAATTTAACTCCCCCTATGATCATGCAATCTAACAAGCATAAATTCAAAGATTTGTACTATTAAATACACTTAAAACACAATGAATTCATGTAAAATAACACTATATGCAACCTATAACAATCATTAATTAGGCATTTTAAAGTCTAAGCACATAATGATTAAGTAGCTTGCACATAAAAATCTGGATTTTACAGATAGGAGGCTTTACTAACTTGTGTTAAGCATTCCCAATTCACCAACTAATCTATTGAATGTTACTTCGTCAAGAGGTTTGGTGAATATATCTGCAATTTGTTGCATTGTGGGCACAAAATGTAGCTCCACAGTTCCCTCCTCGACATGTTCTCTTATGAAGTGATACCTGATGTCGATGTGCTTGGTTCTTGAGTGATCTACAGGATTGTTGGTTATGGCAATGGCACTTGTGTTGTCACACATAATTGGAATTTTCTTGTGCTCCATGCCATAATCCTTCAATTGGTTTCTCATCCACAGTATTTGAGCTACACAGCTTCCAGCAGCAATGTACTCAGCTTCAGCAGTAGAAGTAGATACTGTATGTTGCTTTTTACTTTTCCAGGACACCAATCTTCTGCCAAGAAATTGACAAGCACCAGATGTGCTTTTCCTATCAATCCTGCAACCTGCATAGTCTGAATCCGAATAGCCAATTAGATTAAAACCTGTATCTCTTGGGTACCAAATCCCTAGATTTGGTGTGCCCTTGAGATACCTAAAAATTCTTTTGACGGCTACGAGATGTGATTCTCTAGGATCCGCTTGGAACCTTGCACATAAACAAGTCGCGAACATTATATCGGGTCTACTTGCAGTTAAATAGAGAAGTGAGCCAATCATACCTCGATAGCTTGTGATGTCAACTGGTTTACCTGATTTGTCTTCATCAAGCTTCGTGGCTGTTGCCATGGGAGTCTTAGCTGCTGATGCATCTTCTAGATTTTACTTCTTGAGTAAATCTCTGACGTACTTGGATTGACAGATAAAGATACCATCTTTTCTTTGACTGATCTGTAATCCAAGGAAGAAGGACAGCTCTCCCATCATGCTCATCTCATATTTTTCCTGCATTAGCTTAGCAAATTTCTCGCACAAGCGCTCATTGGATGACCCAAAAATAATATCGTCCACATAGACTTGAACAAGTATTAAATCATTCTTTACATTTTTATAGAACAATGTTTTATCAATTACTCCCCTAGTAAAACCACTTTCAATTAAGAATAAGGATAGGGTTTCATACCATCGCCTTGGGGATTGCCTGAGGCCATAGACAGATTTAAAGAGAAGATACACAAAATCTACAAGTTCTGGATTAATGAAGCCAGGCGGCTGTTCCAGATACACTTCTTCTTCTAACTCTCCGTTCAGGAAGGCACTTTTCACATCCATCTGAAAAACCTTGAAGTTCTTATGTGCTGCAAATGCCAAGAACATCCTGACTGCCTCAAGTCTTGCAACCGGTGCATAGGTCTCATCATAATCAATTCCTTCTCACTGAGAATAACCTTTTGCAACCAAACGAGCCTTGTTTCGTGTTACAAGTCCGTTTTCATCCATTTTATTTCTGAATACCCACCTAGCTCCAATTACTGATATGTTCTTTGGTCGGGGTACCAGTTTCCAAACTTTCTGCCTTTCAAACTGATTGAGTTCCTCTTGCATTGCAATCACCCAATCAGCATCACCAAGAGCTTCTTCTATTTCTTTAGGTTCAAGCTTGGATAAGAACCCAGAATATAAGCAAATATTAGCCAGGTCAGCTCTTGCAGTTCTTCTAGTAGTCACACCAGCATCTGGATCACCAATAATTAATTCAAACGGATGGTCTCTATTCCATACCCGTTCTCTTGGAAATTGTCTTGATGATTCAGCTTGACTTTCTGAGTTGTGGTGTTGACTACTTTGATTATTTTCACTAACTCCCCCTGAGTTAGTGCCAGCTCCTACAGAACTAGTGTCATCTCGTCTCGAGCCTTGAACACTTGTCCTTGAGCTGCTATTAACTCACCCTGAGTTGTTGCCGGTTCGTACTGAAGAAGTCTCTTCTGATCTTGTAGAATTAGATTGTCCACTAGACTCAGGTTCTTCACGTACACTTGGAACATTTAATGGGACAACTAACTCAGGTTCATCTTCAAGTTCATCCAAGTCCAGATTCTGAAATTTTAGGGACTCAGGTTCACTAGAATCTCTAGAAATTGATGGGAGTTTGGTATCGTCGAATCTGACGTTGTAGCTTTCAGTCACTTTTCGATCATTCACTAAGAACACCCTATAAGCTGCCACCACATCTGTGGAGTAACCAACAAAGATTCCTTCACGAGCTTTTGCTACAAACTTGCCTAGATTTTTATCATCTATAAGTACATAGCATTTTGCTCCAAAGACATGAAAGTATTTGATTGTTGGTCTTCTGCTGTTCATTAGCTCACATGGTGTCTTTTCTTTATCTTTTATGATCAAGGTTCTATTTTGAGTGTAACACACGGTACTCACTGCTTCGGCCCAGAAGTACAGAGGAAGTTTCGAATCATACAACAAAGTTCTTGCTGCTTCAACCAATGTTCTATTCTTCCTTTCAACTACTCCATTTTACTGTGGAGTTCTCGGGGCTGAATACTGACGACGTATTCCCTTAGATACACAGAAGTCATTCAGCACTGCGTTTTTGAATTCAGTGCCATTGTCTGATCTAATCGTCTTCACAGTAAGTGTTGAAACATTCTCAATTTGAGTGATGTGATCAATGATTAGGAAAGGTACTTCGTCTTTCGTCATTGCGAACAATACCCATGTATACTTGGAGAAGTCATCCACGATTACCAATGCATATCTTTTCCTAGACAAAGATAAGACATTCACTGGGCCAAACAAATCCATATGAAGAAGTTGCAGTGGCTCAGTAATACTAGAAATTTCTTTGCTTTTATGCGATGCTCGCTTCGACTTTCCCATTTCACAAGCTTCACAGAGTCCTTTAGGGGCGAACTCCATTTGAGGTAGATCTCTCACCAATTCTCGTCTCGCGAGAGCATTCATCGTTTTGAAGTTTAAGTGAGATAGCTTTTTGTGCCATAACCAGCTTTCATCATCCGAAGCTCTGCTGTAGAAACAGGTGACCTCATTCTGATTTGCAGAATCCATGTCCGCAACAAAAAGATCTGCCTTTCGAACTCCTCTCAAAGCTAATGAGCCTTCCTTGATGTGAGTGATTGATACACCTTTCTTGTTGAAGACAATTTCGTAACCTTTGTCACAGAATTGACTGATACTCAACAGATTGTGCTTCAGTCCCTCAACATAGGAAATATCTTCAATGATGACATTACCAGTCTTCAGTTTGCCATATCCCTTTGTCACACCTTTGCTGTCATCTCCAAAGGACCAAAGGTAACATAAGGGCCAGCCTTCATAACCAACTCTGTAAGCAGGGACTTGTTTCCAGTCATATGCCTCGATGCTCCACTGTCTAGCACCCATATAACTTTATTTCTATTCTGCTTAATGCCCTGCAATGACAGATTGATTAGACGTTCTTCGGAACCCAACTTTGATTGGGCCCGGCTTTTCTATAAGATCGAGAATGAACAGATTTAACAATAGGAGATGCACTTTTCTTATCATTACTAGAGCTTTCAACTTTCTCCTTTCCTTTCTCAGACTTGACAGATTTGTCAGTCTTAGGAGAAGGTTTGTCACTCCTAACTTTAGGAGGACTGATAGTCTTGGCTCTCACATGCTTCTTTTTGATGTTTGAACTAGCAGCAGTATTTGAGCATGACTGGCTAGATGCATTCATTAAATTCACAAAAGTTTGCATGATGTTAAAAGTGCATGGCATACAATTAGGTTGACCACATTGTGCATGATTCTGATGCAGATTAATCATCGTATGTGTGGCAGGCATGGCATGTGCAGTAGGAACATTTATGTTAGCTTTACATGCATAAGAAAGACGTTCAGTAGATTTACAGTGATAACATGCTTTCTTTATTCGTTCAGCCTTAACCTCTTTTATGCCTTTTTCTTTCTTACCTTGTTGTTTAACAACCTTAGCTCCTATTCCTGCTCTAGATTCATCTCTAGGGAAATTGATTTTAACTTGTTTGATAGGAGTTATAGGTTGTGCTTCCTGGCGATCTTCCATCTCAATCTCATATCTAGCTATTAATTCAGTCTCTTCTTCTAATTGAGGAACAAGGTGTTTGAAGATAGGTTTGACAGTAGATTTAAGAATGCTAGGAATTTCCTTTTTAAGGTCACTGGAACTAGTGTCGATAGGTCTCTTCCCTTCTTTCTTAGATAAGTTAGAATAGTCAAGTCCTATACCTATTCCAGTTATCTTCTTAAATGTGTCGTTATCTATATACACTTTACTAGCAGCTAGTTTGTAAGCTTCGCATTTAATTTCTAACTCAGCTAGTTTGTTCCTAAGACATGCTTCTATTTCTCCCTTAAGGATGAGCTTGTGTTCCAAAGATTTAATAAAATCTCTTAGGGAAGTATCTACAGTGCAAGCAGCCTCTAACTCTTCCACTTTTGCCTCAAGCATTCTGCTTTTGGCGACAAGTGTTTTCTGTTCCTTTTGAGAAGTGTATAGGCTTTTGCACAACATATAGATCTCTTCGCTAAGAGCCCCGTTCTGTTCCTTATAATCATCAATGGACATTTCTACTTTAAGAGTTAGAACTGGTACCTCTGGTTCCTCTGATGTCTCAGCCATGAGGGCAAAGTTTGCTACATGAGTAACATCTTCCTCATCTGAATCATCCCAAGCTCTTCCTTCTGTTACTAATAAAGCTCTTTTTCCATGTCTTTCCTTCACCAGCGATTCATACTTGCTTTTGAGGGCTTCATATGTCTCTTTTGGATAAGTCTGTTTAGGTTTTTTGCAGTCCGTAGCAAAGTGTCCAGCTTCACCACAGTTATAGCATTTGAACTTCATTTTGAAATCCAAAGGAGATTTGTAGCTGGTACTCTTGCCTTTACCTTTGTAGCCTGACGAACTACTACCACCCCTAGCAACCCGATAGTAAGATGAAGAATTTCTCTAAGGTCGGTTGCTCTTTCTGAATCTCATGTTGCTGAACTTCCTTGCCATGTATGCCACGACACTATCGTCCATGTTGTCCAGCTCTTCTTGGGTGAAGTAGTCATCATCACTATTAGATGTGCACTCGTCATCATTATCAACTTGATGTGGTGCAGGTGATGATTTAGACTTTTCTGCAATCATTGCCTTCTTAGACTCTTCCCCATCAGCAACTAATCCTGATGCAGTTTCTTTTCCTTTTGAATCATTGTCCCATGCTTGATCTTGAAGTGTCTCCAGCTCATAGGTCTTTAGTATTCCATAATATTCTTCCAGAGAAGTTGTATACAAATCTCTGGTTTCTCTTACTGCGTAGACCCTATGTTCAATGCTCTTTGGCTGGTTCCTCAGATATCTCGTATTGGTCTCAACCATGGGGAGAGTTACACCTCTCAGATTCAAATCCAATACCAACTGACTTAATCTTAGATAGACGTCTGTTATGCCTTCTCCTTTTCTTATTCTGAAGGTGTCATACTCCATCTTGAGTATAAATGTCTTGTTGCTTCTAACCTCTGCAGATCCTTCCATGACAACTTCTATCTTGTCCCAAATCTTCTTTGCTGTAGTTAGACCTTTGACTATGTTGAACATTTCATGATCAAGGGATTCCATCAAGGTTTGTCGTACGGAAGTATCATAAGCTATTTGCTCCTTGTCAGCATCTGAAAAGTCCGCTGCCTTTTTAGGCTCAGACCGAGGTGGTATAACCTCCTCTCCTTCCGTACGCTCAGGAATAGCCACCATTGGAACAAATTTACCCTTATCAAGGACTTCCAGATATTCAGGGTTAACTGTCTCTAAGTAGAGTCTCATTCTGAAAACCCATTCTTCATAGTGATCTCGATTGAACATTGGGATCTTGAATGCATTTTTAGGAGCCATTTTAATTCTGGTCACCAAAAGTTTCTAAGAACCCAAGACTAGGCTATGTAGAATATATATGTAGAACTTCTGCCTAAGTCGAAATTTCTCTAAGTAGAAATTTTTGTTCAAGTCGAACTTCACCAAGTAGAAATTATCCAAGTCGAATTTCTATGTAGAAAATCTAAAGTAGAAACTCTATGTAGAACTTTTGTCCTTGGAATAAATTTGCTGCAGGTCACTTTAATATTGAATAAACAATATTATCTCTTTAACACCTTTTTGACTTTTGAGGCTTTACTCACCTAAATCACCTAACCCACGTGCTAGGTACTTAATATCTTCTGATATGCTTTCGGCCGTGAATAATATCAAAAGTCCAAAAACACCTTTTTCACTTTATATCTTTTTGAACAGGAAATTAAAAAGTTGTTGGGTTGTCTTCTTTAATAAGAACAAATGATGAACACTCAAGAACACCAAATATCAAAGTACCCAGATTAATTCACAAAAATTAATTAAAATACACCTAAGCTAAATAATCACACCTGGAGTATTTAAATAATTTTTTCGGATGAGTTTTCACTACAAACGAATTAAAGCTCACTTTTCGAGAATTTTCGAAAAGTAGATCTAGAAAATGAAAACTCACGATTCTTCTACCAAACACAAGGATCTATATTTTGTGTGTTAAACATCAGCTCTGATACCAATTATTAGGTCCAAATGTGTTGTAGAGGGGGGGTGAATACAACTTTTCGAATTTGATAAGCAATAAATACGATGTAATAAATGAACACACAGATTCAAGGAATATATGTCTTATATATAACTTGAAGTGGTTGCTACAACATTCATTACAAAGTATAACAGAAGTTCAGAGAGTAGTAAATGATACTAAGCTCTGTGAATACACTCTCTCTCTTTTACATGTGTTTCTCTCAAAAATTGCTCTCATGAAATATTACACAAGTACTTCTATTTATACTACATGTAATCTATGTCCTGTAGTCTTCAAAGACTAAGATATATGTGGCCCAATGATGTCCACATAAATCTTGTCTTATCTTGAAAGCTTGGAAATCTGCCAATCAGAAGATGCCATGTGTCATGTTGAAACTGCACTCTAAGTAGAACTTCTACTTGAGAATTTCTACTTAGCCATCTCGAATTTCTAAGTAGAACTTCTACTTAGAAATATTCTACTTGGTCATTTAGAATATTTAGTACTTAGAGAATATTCTGGTCTTCAACTTGAAACTTCAATGCACATCTTGAACTTGTGATATCTTCATGTCTTCTTTATTCTTCACCAAGCTCTTGAACATGGATCTTTATTACTGACATAAACTTGCTATCAATGTCCTGACACTTGATGCACTGGTCTGGTTCATAAGTGACTAGTCTTGATAGTGTTTTTTGCTTCTTGAATAAATTACCATATTCAATTAGTAATGTAGCTTTCCAATGTTTGCTTTCCTTCTTGTTCACTTGAAATCAATTTGTCTTATTGATACTGATAGTTATGATCTTGATTCTTGGCTTTTCAAATCACTGAGGCATGAACAACTTTGACTTGAACTTCTCTCAATGATTTCTTCTTGGCTTGATCATAGTTAACATGTTGAATTGTATCAATTACCTTGTCTTCATTTAGTGTTGATTTCTTTGTGGCTTCTTGTTCTTGATTGTCTTCCGGTTAAGTATATTTTCCTTTAGTTGAGTTACATTAGTTATAGTGTTACAAGTTTACACACTCTGCCTTTCAATCCATGTGTGCCGATCAGGGTTCCACACAAGCCCAAATAATGAAGGGATCCATGTATGCCGATCAGGGTTCCATACATGCCCAAATAACCAAGTAAGCCATGTGAACCAGTCAAGGTTCCATACATGTCTGGTAATAAAGGGATCCAGGTGTGCCGATCAGGGTTCCACACCTGCCCGAAAAACGAAGGGAGTCATGTATGCCGATCAGGGTTCCATACATGCCCTAGTGACCAAGTAAACCATGTGAACCACTCAAGGTTCCATACATGTCTGGTAATGGAGGGATCCATGTGTGCCGATCAGGGTTCCACACAAACCCAAAAAATCAGATAATCAGATAAGTGGGGTTGCGTTGTGATAGCCTCTTTCAAGAGCGTTCCATCACAACCCCCACTCTTAGGAGAGATAATCAGATAAGTGGGGTTGCGCTGTGATAGCCTCTTTCAAGAGCATTCCATCAAAACCCCCACTCTTAGGAGAGATAAATTAGATAAGTGGGGTTGCGCTGTGATAGCCTCTTTCAAGAGCGTTCCATCACAACCCCCACTCTCAAATATATTTCACTATAGTAGCCTCATTCAGGAGCGTTCTACTACAGGCATCCATGGCAGACCTCACTCAAGAGGAGCCTACCACAGGCATTTCGGTAGCCGTATATACGTATAGAGGTATATAGCACAACCCCTCATATATGAGAACTTTACCGCAGGCAACCATGATAGCCATCTTGGAAGGAATCTATCACGGGCAACCATAGTAACCTCTTGCAAGAGCGTTCTACTGCAGGCATCCATGGCAGCCCTCACTCAAGAGAAACTAACCACAGGCATCGATGTTTAGGTAGAAGGGGTTGCGCTGCGATAGCCTCGTCTAGGAGCATTCTATCAAAACCCCCTCAACCAAGGAATGTTTGACTAGAACGAGTTTCGCTATGGTAGCCCTTTTACAGGAGGACTTTACCACAACCCCCTCAATAAGAGAAATGTTTAGGACCGAATATCCATTGCTTTAAAACTTGACATTTTCAAGATGCGACTCTGAGAAGTATATTATCCACTCCATTGCTTTAAAACTTGACATTTTCAAGATGCCACTCTGAGAAGTATATTATCCACTACCCCCCCCAGTTATTCAGGACAACTTGTCTGTGGTGGAGAACTAGTTCGTCAAATCACCAATCCGGCTGTTGTCATCTCAATTCTTTTTATCACTCTGAGTATACTTCAATGAAGCTCATCGATTAAAGGATAGGGAAGCCTCCTGTTGATGAGTGGATTTCGTAACAACTTTTGAGAGGTTTATGGTGAGTTGTAAAGGCTAACGATCAACTAATCTATGGAGAATGGAGGTTTTTTGTAGGGGTTGAACTGAGCTCGAGAGCGTTTACAAGAATCTCACGAATTCCCTTGAGGCTTGTGTCGTGCGTTCTCAAGAATCTCATAGGTATATTGTGAGGCTTGTAAAAACATGTTCTCAAGGTGCCTACGTACCCTTGCTTATATAGGGATCAAGTTCACGTAGTTCTTTTTAGACTAGAAGTCTGGTTAGGCGGCAATAAACTAGGTTCCTAATTCGTGGGGAACTCCTTTTCTCCAGATTTCAGCCACGAATAGGCGACCTAAGTCGAATAGAACTCAAGTTCTAGTCCGACTAGGAGTATGTTTACAAGTTCTCGTCCTATTAGATGTATTCAAGGATCATCTGCGCCCAAGGAATACATTCCAATAAGGAGTTGATGTTCATGACTTGCTCCTAAAGAATAGGAGGCTTAATCATACTAGAATTCTGCTGGAATAAATCTGTTCTCGTACAGGAAGCTGTCTCTCAGGAACCTGTCTGCAGGAACCTGTTTCTCGGGAAGCTGTCTACAGGAAGCTGTCTTTCGGGAACCTGTCTCTTCGGGAACCTGAACCTGTTTAGATCCATTTCACATGCTATTTAGCCCCATTTAACTTAAGGGACCTCAATCATAACCCATATTACTCATATGGATTGGATCCTTAAGCCTAATGGGCCTAAATCTAGCCCATGGATATTTTGGGCACAACAAGTACCCCCCGGTTCCTCGAAGTTATAGGATGCGAGAGGAACCTAAATAGCTTGATATTTTAAGGTCCAATCCCTTCAGTGCTCCCATGTTTCTTCTGAGGGAACCATGCGGGTCTTTGTCTTCTTGTTTGAATCGTGACAAGGGCACAAAGTGAATCCAATTAGGCGCTGAGTGAATCCTTTGACAAGGGCACAAAGCGAATCTAATTGGGCACTAAGTGAACCTTAAGAATGTCAAGGGAACCACGTGAATCCAAATAAGGGCATAAAGTGAACCTAATTGGGCGTTATGTGAACCTATGCTGAGGGCACAAAACGAATCCAATAGGGCACTAAATGAATCCTTAAAAGGGACAAGGTGAATCGTAAGATTGTCAAGGGAACCAAGTGAATCCAAATAAGGGCATAAAGTGATCCTAATTGGGCGTTATGTGAACCTATGCTGAGGGCACAAAACGAATCCAATAGGGCACTGGATGAATCCTTAAAAAGGGCACGAGGTTAACCTGGAAAATCATAACTTGATTGCTCGAGAGGTTGCTTTATCTGATAAGTTGCTTTTCATCTGACTGTCTTGTGCATGCTGTCTATTAGAGGTAATCTAGGATCAGCTGCGTCCTAGGAGTACTCTCCAATAATAAGTCGGCATCTATCTGGCTGGCTTCTAGATCTTTCTGCTATCTATGCTCAGGAACCTATGTCTCGAAATCTGGTTCTCAGGAACCTCTCTATAGGAAACTGTACCTGCACAAATAACAAATTTGTTAGTCTCGGGAGCGTTTCTGTAGTTCCCATGTACTTCTTGTTGTTCTCATTGCTGTTGCTAGGCTAATTCGGGCTCTTCTGCGGGGAGGAAACTGGTTCATTCGTAATCTGCTCAGCTACTGGTTCATCAGGAACGTCTTGATACTCATAATCTCTTGACTGTCTTCTCAACTAATGCTCATTTCTCCACGTTAGGTCTTCATATCTCGTACTAGATCTATCTCCTCGCTCATACAATACTTGTTGATTGGAACCTACGATTTAATAGGTCTTAAATCTAGCCCATGGTGATTTTGGGTACAACACCAAGAAAACTAAAAAAATAGGTTAGTAATACGAGCTGAAGAGCTCACATACAAGTGATGCATGTATGCATGTATGAATGATTATTTACGTTATATATGTTGCTATCTTCTCAAGTGGCATATCAATTATCTACTTGACTGATTCAACTAACACGTTCGAGATCATAAATTAAGCATATATGTTACGTAAACTGCAAACCTATAGGGCATGACAACATCCTAAGTACAAGTTCACATAAATTTCATTTCTAAAGATCATGCAATATGTGCGTTAAAAGCTTTATGCATCTAAGCATGACAGAATATAAGATCTCGTTGACATAAAATGTGCATGATAGTTAAGGATATAAAGGCATGAAAGTAAAACTTATCTGTGTTTCATTGTACCGGTTCGGATTGAGGTTCCGTTACTGAAACTGGAAGATGGAAGCTCTTCTCTGTGCAAACGTAGGGGAATTGAGCTACCCCCCGAGCCGTCATGACACGTAAACCTCCTATAGTTTGTTGAAGCGATTGACTGAAGACTGCTTGTTTCGGCTGAATATCACTGAATCTGGAAGCTGTAGCTATAAACTGTGGGTTGAAAACCGGAAGCTGGAAGCTACTAACTAGAAGCTTCTGATGATCATCAAGGATGCTGCAAGCTGCTTTATCAAAAACCTGTTAGTAGTATGGTACTTGCTTCAAGCTTTATAAAATGAGAGTATTCATCTTTGTATCGCTTTGATGAGGGCACAAGGCGAATCCAATTGAGCTCTAGGTGAATCCTGGGAAGGGCACTTAGAGAATTCAATTGGGCTCTAAGTGAATCCTTGACAGGGCATAAGACGAATCCAGTTGAGCTTTAAGTGAATCCTGAGAAGGGTACTTAAAGAATTCGACTGGGCGTCAAATGAATCCTTTGGCTTTAGGGAGCACAAAGTGAATCCATCCGGGCTCTTGGTGAATCATGGCAAGAGCACGAAGAGAATCCGGTTGGGCACTAAGTGAATTCCTTTATGGCACCAAGTGAATCCTTATAGGCTCTAAGTGAATCCTGTAGAGGGCACAAAGAGAATCTATAGGGCACATGATGAATCATTTCAAACTCTAGGGGCACCAAGTGAATCCGTAAGGGCACAAGGTGAATCCCTTCAAATGCTAGGGGCACCAAATGAATCCGTACGGGCACAAGGTGAATCCCTTTCAAGGCTTTTCAAGTACAATCAAACTCTAGGTTAGGTTACCCATGATTAGGTTCCCAAAACCGTTAACTAGGTGCCCACATGCTTATGGGACTTTTGAATTGTGCCTACGATTCATAGGGCTTTTCTATGTGAATCTTTCATGCTTGCAAGTCTTTTCTAGCTATCGAGTGCCTGTAGCTGAGAGGGCTTTCAAAGTGAACCTTTCTGGGCTCTATGCAAATCCTTGTAAGGGCATAAGGTGAATCCAACTGGTTGTTTATGTGAACCTCTGCTTAGGACAAAAACCGTAACCAATCGGGCACCAAATGAATCCCTAAAAGGGTACAAAGAGAATCCATTAAGATACCAAACAAATGCGCGTGGATGCATGAAGCACCAAGTGAATCCTTTTGGGCTCTAAGTGAACCTATACGGGCACATAGAGAATCCATAAGGGCACTAGGTCAATACATGGATATGCTCAGGGAACCTAGTAAGTCCTTCTAGGCTCTAAGTGAATCCTTAGATGGAGCACAAAGAGAATCCAGAAGGGCACTAGATTAATCCTCTACAGGTATGGAGCTCTTGCTGTAAGTACACTTTCTTCTATTCAGGTATCAGCTGGCTGTGAACCTCATGCAAGAAGCTGCTAATCATAAACTAACAATTGGCTTCTAACAAATGTCAATGAACCTGGAAGCTGTTACATACAAGCTTCAGGTATATAATAATGAATCTGCAAGATGTCAGTTACAGGAAAATAACAAGGAATCTACTAGACACATATAAATGCAACTAGACCTGGAAGCTGTTACCTATGAGCTTCAGGTGAGTAACATAAAACCTGTTAACTAAAGGTAAATACATGGAACCTGTAAGCTACAGGTAAATATCAAGGAACCTGCGAGGTGCAGGTAAATATCAAGGAACTTGCGAGGTGCAGGTAAATATCAAGGAACCTACGAGATGCAGGTAATATAAGGAACATGTAATATGTTAGGTACATGTGCATTCTAACATCTAGAAACATAATCAAGACATAATCATAACTTTATCGCACATAAGACCATAATAGCATAAATGTTTAAGCATGCTTTATGTATAGTAAGAGTTTGTTGCGCGTACCTGGGAGGTTTTCTACGAATATGTGAGCATAAAAGGAGAGGTATCACCTGGATCTTTCTGTAGACTGATCAGATGTGAAGTGGAAACCTCCGCTAAGATTTGAAAACTCATTGACCTGATCGTGAGGTTCCTAGACCAAATCGTGAGCTTCTTGGAACTGATCGTGAGGTTCCTAGACCAAATCGTGAGCTTCCTGGAACTGATCGTGAGGTTCCTGGACCTGAATTCTCAAAACTTTGAAATCCTCAACTTTCAAAGTACCATGTGCTATAGTAATTGTAATTGTACTACCCCCCAGTTCTTCAGGGAAGCTTATCTTTGATGAAGAACTAACTCCAAGAAGTTTCACAATTCTTCGATAATTTCTAATAAGTCGTTGAATATTCATCCATGAAGTTGAGTACTGTGTGTTTTCTTCAAGATGCTCATATCATATTCTTGTAGATACTCTTCACCAAAATCTTCAACTATGTCGAATTTTCTTTAACGCTCGAATAAATACTATAACCTCTTCACATCATTCTTGCTTGTAGCTTTAACATGTCTTCTCCTTTCTTCTTTATCTTCTTACAAAACATGCTAAGAATGAACCTCTATACAAATATCCCAATACAGTACCTCTAAGCTTACGCGAGCTAACTCATTGTAAGAAACAAGAGATACTTAAAGAGATTACTTGTGAGGTATTTCTCGTAGGTCATTGAATTGAATGAGGTATGTTCCTTGTTTTACAAGCTAAATGTATGACGTAATACAAGGAAAAGAACTACTCATAATTTCGTTGAAAACTACTTAGAAAGAAATAGGTTTACTTGCTAGGAAGGTATACATGCACTACCCCTAGTTCTAAGAAGGAAATACATATATAAATAAAGGTCTCTCAACTATACTTTAAGGAAGCTCTCAAACTTTCAACTACTGGTCACCTCGAGCTATCCATTCCGCGAGCTTCCCGGCTTTAATCAATTCCTCAATTTGGTCTTTCAGTGCTCTGCATTCAGAAGTATCATGGCAATTATCCTCATGGAAGTCACAATATTTCTTCAGATCTTTCCTTGCTCCTACAGGTAAAGGTGTAGGCTTCACAAATATTCCTTCTTTCCCATAAACCATGAAGATGTGGTCTACTGGAGCGACCAAAGAGGTATAATTGTCGCTCTTTGTCTTCAATTTTGCTTTACTTCTTTTGGAGGAAGCTCGATCCCCAATAACATATGCTTGCGGGCTTGGAGACCTCTCTCGATTCCTTTAAGACTAGCTTCGTCTCCAAGATCTTCTGTTTCTCTCAACTTCAACAAGGATTCTTCCACACATTTACATAGTTCAGCTTGTTTGTAGAACTCAGCTAGTGTACCGGGTTCACGTACTTGTAGCTCCTTCCAGAAGTCTGAACCAGCTCTTACTCCAGCAATTAGGAAGCTCATAATGACCTCGTCAGGAGCTTTCTTAACTCTAGGAACCTCTGCATCGAAACGTTTGAGGTACTCTGTCAAGGTCTCATCTGCTCTCTGTTTGATGTTGGCCAAGGTATTGGTTGGGGGTGCAAAAGTGATGGAAGCTCTAAACTGAGTAACGAAGAGTTTCCCCATATTCTCCCAGGAATTTATAGAATCTGATGGTAACCTCTTAAACCACTGATGAGCTCCACCATAAAGGGTTGCAGCCAATAATCTACACCTTGTTGGCTCCTTAACTTGATAAACATCCATCTCGGTATTGAAACGACCCAGATACTCCACAGGATCCGTAGTGCCATCAAATTTAAACTCATATGACATACGATAGGATTTAGGTAACGGAGATTTTCTAACCTTCTTAGTGAATGGAGATGAGGTCATCGCACCTGTTATTGGCTGCTTTTCTTCCTTGAGTTTCACTAGAATCTTCTTGATGTCTTCAGCATTCAAATCACTAGCTCCACCGTCCTTTGCTTCCTTATCTTTATCATCGGCTTCCTGTGAATCTGCTATACACGAATCGTTCGTGGTCTCTGATAAGTGGAGTTTATATCCACTTGGAGCGTTCTATATCGGCTTAAATTGATTGTCTTGGTCTCAAGTTTGTTGTAGTTTTGATGTGTTTGTGTTTAGTTGTGCAGGTTTGTGAAATATCGTTTAGGGTTAGTATTTTCGTCAATTTTGGAGATGATTTGCGCAATGGAATGAAGGATGGCGTATTTCCCTAGGCTAACATGAAGACCATAACGCTTAAGAATTGAAGAACGGGAAGTGGCGAAAGAATTGCAAAAGAAACGGAGGAGAAAGGAGCAATTTGTGCAAAATTTGGATTTTCTGGGTAGGTTGCGCAGTCTTCACTGTTTTGGCCATATCTGGAGTTCTACAAGTCCGTTTGAGGCCCATAAGCTGTCCACGCGAAGCCTGGGAAATTTTCTATAATTCTGAACAGGATCTAACCGCGCAGGGTGCGCTTCTACCGCGCAGAGTGCGCCCGAACTCGCTGGAAATTCTGAAATTCTATCCTGTTTCGAATTAAATTGTATTTTTAGGTCTTTTCTTGTTGGAAAAGTATTCTAGGGCCTATATAAACACTACCTATCATTGTATATCATCATTATTAGGAAGATCATCAACATTGTAGCCAAGAACAATTGAAAGATACATCTCCAAGCTAGTGACAAGCAAGGAGTAATCTTTGGAACTTTTGTATTCTTCTACTTTGGGGAGTTATTTCTGAACCTTATTTTCTCTCTTCTTTTAATTATTTGTTGTTCTAGAATTATGTTATCAATTGAACCCATGATGGCAATTAGGTCAATTATGGGCTAATTCGTTATCATGGGGTTTTAATGGATTTTGCTATGGATTCTAGAAATTGAGTGTTATTTATGCCTTGGTGTGTGATTGATTGTATTGATTGCCTAGTATGTTTATGCTTATTCGTTATAAGTGCGTCGCGAACACTTGTAATTGTTTGTTTAATCCTAGTGAATGCGAAAGTGGATCTAGGGTTTAGAACAATTCATGCTAGCATAGGTTTTTGCATGTGAAAAACATGTATTAATTTGTGATGTAATTCTAACCGTCTTGCATCGACTATGTGGTTTAATGGGTGCTTGATTCTCAACCGGTATGTGTTCAATTGCTATAGACATATAGGGACTACACATATTTGGTGACTACTTGACTTCTATCAATTGTGGATGATCAGTAGGATGGTATATGCACAACGAAAGTTGGTATGTATCAGTTTAGTGCATCTAATCAGTAATCAACTCTGTCACATGCTAGGCTAAAGGGCATAAGATTCTAGATGAAGTAGTAAATGAAATTGAAATCCCATGTTTGTTTATTATAAAGTTAAAGTTAAGTTATTTCCTCGTAATTGGCTTAGTTGGTAATTAATCTTTAGTAAATCAAAACCAAAATTGTGATTGTCTTAGCAGTGAGTGTAAATCATAAGCTGGTGCATAAGTGAACATAACGAACAATTTGAGTCTCTGTGGGAACGAATCCTATTTACTCTATATTACTTGTTGACCACGTTCTCTTGCGTGAATAAGTGCGAACAAGTTTTTGGCGCCGCTGCCGGGGACTCGGTTCATTGTTTGTTTAGTTTATGATCTTGTCATCAATTTGGGTTAAATTCACTGACTCGGACGTTTTTTTTCTTTTTATTTGATGGATTATTGGGAGCAGGAATTCGTAATTGTTTGTGAGCTGTGTGCAGGTGGACATTACACTCATCAATGTGAGTATAACAGAAACCGGCCAAATTTCAGCTGGGACTACAATCAGAGTGGTATGGAGCAATCCCAATATCCATCCTACCCGCTCCAAAATCAGCAGTTTGAAGATGAGCCATACAATCCAGGGGGAATTCAGCAGCAACAGGGGCAACAATTTCAGCATCAGTATGCCCCAATGCATCAACACTTTCAACCTCCTGAATTTCAGCAGCAGCAATTTCAGACTTGGTCTATCCAACAGTCGACCGAAGAAGCTGAATTAGAAGAATTGAGGTTGATGGCTAAAAGCAATGCATTGTCTCTCCAGAGAATAGGAGATCAGATTGGTCAAATTGCAAATGCATTACAAACATTGAATCATATTGCAAGTGACACAGAAGGCCTAGCTGTAGAGGAGGAGGACAAGAACCTTCCTATCAATCTTGACTGGCCTTTCTTAGCCACGGGTGAGACCATGATCGTAGTTCATGAAGGAGAGTCTGAGGGCAAAGATGGGGAAGAAGCAGAACATGAAGCTGATAAGGAAGCAGAGTCGGAGGCAAACCAATCAGAAAATTCAGAATGTCCAGAAAATTCAATTCTGAATAATCAGCCGCAACCACTTCCTTTGCAATCTCAAAATTTTGAAGAATCAGCCCAAGATCAAGAAAATTCCAAGGCTCAAGCGGCTATGCTATTTCCTTCGAAGGATGAAGAGTGTCTCAGTGTGGAAGATGATGAATTAGAAGAGCATGTTCAGTTGTTGAATGCCGCTCCGTCGCAATCTGACTTCGACCAGCTGGAGGCCGAAGAGGAAAAGAGCATCACTCCTGTTGACAAATCTACTCCGGAGAAGACTACAGAGATCGTCCAAATCGATTTTCCTCCTCCATATCCACAAAGGCTTCAGAAGCAAACTCTAGCCATGAATTTGCCGGCGGAGGATGAGGAGTGTTTTAGCTTGAAATTGGTTGATGCAGGGCAAAGTAAAAAGTATGACATGGAGAAGGAGAAGGCAAAGCATGGCCAACTGAGGATTACAGTGCCTTGGTTAATGGGGCTACGTATTCCACATAAGTTGCTTGGAGTGGAAGATCTCTGGAATTCTCAGGTGCGCCTTAAGCCATCAATTGAAGGAGCACCCGAACTCGAGCTCAAAACATTGCTAGTTCACCTGGGGTATGCTTCTTGTAATTCATCTCCTTTGCTTGCTATTGTTATTGCTGCTAACTTTTCAGGTAGGCGGGAGAATGTTGTTAAGAGATTTTGTGAGGAGCGAATACGGGTAAAGCTTGTTGTTGAAGATGTCGCTCCAGAAAAGATCATTAAATGGCCTTATAGAGATGCGGTGCAGAAAATTTTTAAGATGAAAATGGTGGCCAAGTCTAGCTAAAGACGTTAAAGAAAGGCGCTTCGTGGGAGGCAACCCATGATTTTTTGCTTTCGAATAAAACAACAGTTGCGCAGGAGCACATCACATCTATCCACCACCAGACACACCACCCGAGGAGGGTGACGATGCCGACGACTAGGGGAGTATCTCTTGTACCCTTTAATTTTACCTTCAATGAGGGCATTGAATATTTTAAGTTTGGGGGTGATTTGGGGGATAGTAGTTGTATGTAATGTTGTATTTTGTGGTCATATAGGATATCATGTTGCATAGTAGTGATAGTTCATGCATGATTGTTATGTTCGTATTATCTATGTTTGTTCATATAGGACATTTTGTTTTATTTTCGTATACCATGTGAGTTTTCATTTAGTTGCATTTTCATGGCATGCATATTTCATGATCCCTTAGGACGAGCTGATTCTGATTGATAGGTGGATGTTGATTTGGGTGTGATGATGATGAGTAGAGGGCTGATTTATAGTTTCTATGAAATTGACTTGCATGTTACGGGAACAAAATTTATTACACAGTCTCATTGGGGTGCTGTTGGGCTAGGTTAGGGTCATGCCTGTGGGATGTTTTGAGATTTAATCACTTGTTTATATTTAGAATTTTCGTTATTCCCTTTATAGCGTAGGAACATTAAAGTCTAAGTTTGGGGGAAACCAGGAATTTTCATGCTAGTTGTTAATATTTGTCAATAAAGGCTAGGCGACAAATGGCTAGTAGCCAGCTCATATTTATATGAGTAGTCTAGGGTTGGAAATGAGAAAGGCTCATTCCAGATTGCGAAAAAAAAAAAGAAAAAAAAAGAAAAAAGGAAAAAAAAAGAGTCAAGTGTTGTTTGTTAATGCAAAATTAACCAGAGTGAGCTCTTTAATACTCGAGTAATTAAGTCTGAGGGGACTTAGTCCTAGTGACCTAAGGCTTTATAGTCTGGGATCCACTGACCCAACACTCGCTACATGGGTATTATTGTATAAGCCTTTTGGGGTCTCATTCATTGCACGGTTAAATAAGCATGCGTATTGTATATGTAGTGTCGTAGTATAGTAATAAAGCATGAGTTTCTGTCTACCTTGGAGGAGGGTGGAGGTGTTCCTAAGTTATGGAGTGTCTACAGTCTATTCTAGTTATAAACCTGTGATTGTCTTGACGGAAAGCATGTATGATTTTTGACCTAGTTCTGGGGGTATTTCTGATGAGCATTGCACACACGCACGTTTCTGTTCATGTATTGTTAGTATACGGGGACTTAGTCGAGCTCTGCTTGGATTTGTTACGTTCATTGAGATATTTGCTTGTTAGTTGGTTTTGGTGAGTTTGAAGGGGATCTTGCATTTTCATAGTAGTTGCATTCATGCATTGCATTGCATTAGGTTACATGGATTTTGTGGGTACATTCACTATAGGCCCTCACGAGACCTTACTCGTCCACTAGGGCTGCCTAGGGGTTTAAAGGGCTTGTTGCATATGCCAAATGCAACCGTGATCACCTACGGAAGTGGTACTAGTTAGTTAGTTAGTTGTAATTGTTTATGCTTGAGGACAAGCATCGGTTTAAGTTTGGGGGTGTGATAAGTGGAGTTTATATCCACTTGGAGCGTTCTATATCGGCTTAAATTGATTGTCTTGGTCTCAAGTTTGTTGTAGTTTTGATGTGTTTGTGTTTAGTTGTGCAGGTTTGTGAAATATCGTTTAGGGTTAGTATTTTCGTCAATTTTGGAGATGATTTGCGCAATGGAATGAAGGATGGCGTATTTCCCTAGGCTAACATGAAGACCATAACGCTTAAGAATTGAAGAACGGGAAGTGGCGAAAGAATTGCAAAAGAAACGGAGGAGAAAGGAGCAATTTGTGCAAAATTTGGATTTTCTGGGTAGGTTGCGCAGTCTTCACTGTTTTGGCCATATCTGGAGTTCTACAAGTCCGTTTGAGGCCCATAAGCTGTCCACGCGAAGCCTGGGAAATTTTCTATAATTCTGAACAGGATCTAACCGCGCAGGGTGCGCTTCTACCGCGCAGAGTGCGCCCGAACTCGCTGGAAATTCTGAAATTCTATCCTGTTTCGAATTAAATTGTATTTTTAGGTCTTTTCTTGTTGGAAAAGTATTCTAGGGCCTATATAAACACTACCTATCATTGTATATCATCATTATTAGGAAGATCATCAACATTGTAGCCAAGAACAATTGAAAGATACATCTCCAAGCTAGTGACAAGCAAGGAGTAATCTTTGGAACTTTTGTATTCTTCTACTTTGGGGAGTTATTTCTGAACCTTATTTTCTCTCTTCTTTTAATTATTTGTTGTTCTAGAATTATGTTATCAATTGAACCCATGATGGCAATTAGGTCAATTATGGGCTAATTCGTTATCATGGGGTTTTAATGGATTTTGCTATGGATTCTAGAAATTGAGTGTTATTTATGCCTTGGTGTGTGATTGATTGTATTGATTGCCTAGTATGTTTATGCTTATTCGTTATAAGTGCGTCGCGAACACTTGTAATTGTTTGTTTAATCCTAGTGAATGCGAAAGTGGATCTAGGGTTTAGAACAATTCATGCTAGCATAGGTTTTTGCATGTGAAAAACATGTATTAATTTGTGATGTAATTCTAACCGTCTTGCATCGACTATGTGGTTTAATGGGTGCTTGATTCTCAACCGGTATGTGTTCAATTGCTATAGACATATAGGGACTACACATATTTGGTGACTACTTGACTTCTATCAATTGTGGATGATCAGTAGGATGGTATATGCACAACGAAAGTTGGTATGTATCAGTTTAGTGCATCTAATCAGTAATCAACTCTGTCACATGCTAGGCTAAAGGGCATAAGATTCTAGATGAAGTAGTAAATGAAATTGAAATCCCATGTTTGTTTATTATAAAGTTAAAGTTAAGTTATTTCCTCGTAATTGGCTTAGTTGGTAATTAATCTTTAGTAAATCAAAACCAAAATTGTGATTGTCTTAGCAGTGAGTGTAAATCATAAGCTGGTGCATAAGTGAACATAACGAACAATTTGAGTCTCTGTGGGAACGAATCCTATTTACTCTATATTACTTGTTGACCACGTTCTCTTGCGTGAATAAGTGCGAACAGTCTCGACTGAACTTGAATCATCTTTAATTATCTCGATGGAAGGTTCCTTAACAGGAGGTTGTTTATCCTTCGTTTCACCATCTTCTTCACCTTCAGTATCTTTCTTTGGGTCTTCGATCTCCTCCTCAGCCTTTTCTTCACGTTCTTCTTCATCAACGCTTAACTGCTTGGGATTAATCTTAGCTTTTTTACCCTTCTTACCAGTTGCTAACTTCGACTTCTTCTTCTTCTTCGGTGTTATTTGTTCGAGGGTTGTAAGCCTTTCTTCAATCGACTTTAGATGCTCTAGGACGTCAGCAGGAGTAATCTTCTTCGTTTTCGGGGTTTGATCTTTCTCTACAGATTGTGTTGCTTCGCTATCAGAACTGCCTGCCATCTTTCCACTCTTAAGATGATAACTCTCCCCTCCTTCTAGCGCCAATGTTGATGAGTGGATTTCGTAACAACTTTTGAGAGGTTTATGGTGAGTTGTAAAGGCTAACGATCAACTAATCTATGGAGAATGGAGGTTTTTTGTAGGGGTTGAACTGAGCTCGAGAGCGTTTACAAGAATCTCACGAATTCCCTTGAGGCTTGTGTCGTGCGTTCTCAAGAATCTCGTAGGTATATTGTGAGGCTTGTAAAAACATGTTCTCAAGGTGCCTACGTACCCTTGCTTATATAGGGATCAAGTTCACGTAGTTCTTTTTAGACTAGAAGTCTGGTTAGGCGGCAATAAACTAGGTTCCTAATTCGTGGGGAACTCCTTTTCTCCAGATTTCAGCCACGAATAGGCGACCTAAGTCGAATAGAACTCAAGTTCTAGTCCGACTAGGAGTATGTTTACAAGTTCTCGTCCTATTAGATGTATTCAAGGATCATCTGCGCCCAAGGAATACATTCCAATAAGGAGTTGATGTTCATGACTTGCTCCTAAAGAATAGGAGGCTTAATCATACTAGAATTCTGCTGGAATAAATCTGTTCTCGTACAGGAAGCTGTCTCTCAGGAACCTATCTGCAGGAACCTGTTTCTCGGGAAGCTGTCTACAGGAAGCTGTCTTTTGGGAACCTGTCTCTTCGGGAACCTGAACCTGTTTAGATCCATTTCATATGCTATTTAGCCCCATTTAACTTAAGGGACCTCAATCATAACCCATATTACTCATACGGATTGGATCCTTAAGCCTAATGGGCCTAAATCTAGCCCATGGATATTTTGGGCACAACACCTCCTATGTAGCTTGACAACACAAGCCCCTGGACTTCTAATTTGGCGAAGCTCAATTCTTCTGTTGGTTATGGACTTGGAACCTGGACTAGTTACCGGTCAATCCTCTGAGAGTTGAGCATTTTCTTGTAATTATTTTAGGTAGTATGATTGTTACTACCCCCCGAGTCTTTGGTTCAACTCTATTTTTTGATATTTTTTACTTCCTTCCTCCAAAGGCTTGAATCTGTACCCGGGAAGCTGGGTATTGTATCATAACTTGCTGTAGCTCCGTTAGGTCCACGAACCTTAATTGGGAAGCCACATATCTCTTCATCATTGGAAGGCCTATACCCATTTTCTTCTTGATAGGAAGCCTCCTTTCATTAATTTTTGATTGGTTGTTCTCGTGAGCGTCTTCTAGTAGACCCTCCAGTGGGCATTTTAAATTTTCTCCATTTCTTGTACGGGAGGCTACCATCCATATTTTTCAGGGGGAAGCCATCCCTTTCCCATAGCAACCTCTTTGAGAGGTTTTTCTTTGATTATGAAGCCTTTTCAGTTGCCTCTGGTTTCCTTGCATACTTTTAGGATAACCTTCCATTCTACAATTTCCAGATAATTGGAAGCCCTAATATGTGGTAACCCAAGTGGCATGCCATACGTGGGCCTCATATCGCTTCTTTTTTTTGATAGGTAGATCATGGGTATCCCTTTAATATTCTGGTGGCAGCTTTCCAGAACTTTGTTTGCTTCCATAATTATTCCCCAAAGGTATCCCATGATTTGAGCTTCAACTGTTAGAGAGGCTTCCAATAGGAGCATCTTGTGAGGGAAATTTCTGGTTCATAACTCCTAGGGAACCTGAGGCGGCCATGATATATAGGCCTTCTTTATTTGGTAGAATCTAGCATTTAGCCATCCTTGCCATTCTCATGAGGCATCTGGTCAGGCTGTAATCGTGATTGTATTTCCGGGAGCTGCAATAATATTTGGTTACCCCTTTTCAAAGAGCTTTCTTTGCATTCTTGGCATTGGCACCTCCATTAGCTTGCTCATCTTAGAGGATTACATGCCTTTTCTTTTTGGTGAAAGACTATGTAGTGCTCTTCAAGGTTGTGTTGATGGACCTTCTAGGCAACCCTTCTTATTTTGGATGGGAAGCCTCGTGGTCAAATGACAATTGAGGCTACCACTCACTTTTCTTTTACAGCCGGTAACCCTTTCACAGAATTATAGGATATACCTTAATTTAGCTTTCCTAAAATCATATTTGAGGACCTTCTCATCGTCTAAGTTGTTCCCTTTTAGCAACGTGGTTGGTAGGTCGCTCATTTTCTACATGTTATTTGTGTTCTGGGATGCTGACCAGTTGCACCGGAAGCCCTGTCTTTGCTTCCACAATATCAAAATGCTCATCAGGAAGAGTTTTTTAATTCCATGATTTTCCTTACCAGCTTCCAACATCAATATTATTGGTGGTTCTACCCCCCGAACGAATTGAAAACCTTGACATGAGGTTTCTATGATGGAAGCCCCGCACTATAAGTGCACATCTTCTTTTTACTGACTTTTTTTATCCACATGTTTAGAACATCGTCATCATTTCTCTTTTTTGACTACCGATCTCAATTGTCAATTGTATCAGACATTTTGATTATGAAGACAACGAATAGGAATCTGCTTCCAGCTTTATAGATATTCAATTGGTACAGCATTTTGCTATTACCACGGGTGGTGCATATGCGCTACCCCCCGAGTGTCTACGAATGACCAAATTCATGATAACTGAGTTTAAAGTTACACAGCTACAACTAATAAGTTGTATATCATTGAGCCTATGCCCAAAAGAGGCCTTCCGCTGGGGCTTCCTGATGGGTGGAAATTTAGGGTGTCTTCCTTGGGACCCCAATCCAATCATGTAACTGGTCAGTCTGGCTCCTTGGTGTTTTGTCTTCGGGGCTACCGGATCCAGGGCTTCCGAATTTTAGGGCTTCCGGATTCAGGGCTACCGGATTCAGGGCTACCGAATCCAGGGCTACCGGATTCAGGGCTACCGGATCCTGGGTTTCCGGATCCAGGGCTTCCGGATCCAGGGCTACCGGATTCCGGGCTTCCGAATCGTAAGCTTGGAGGAGATCAAGTTCAGGGCTACCGGATTTCAGGGATACCGAATCCAGGGTTACCGGATCCAGGGCTACCATCATATTCGGGGCTGCCACTTGTTGCACAGAACCTGGGGAGTGGTGGCCCATCTGCCTCCCAGGCTTTGCTCAGCCTTAAAACAATAAATGGGTCTGGTTGCCCGTTGGAGGGTATATATTCTTCATCCATATTGTCTGGATTCATTTCCCGGTTGCCTCCAAGCTCGCAAGTATGCCGGAAGCCTGAGTTATGCTTTATCCATCCGGCTCCTGGTCTTCCAAAAGATAGGAACTTCCTTCACTGACATGGCTATACGCTTGAGATTCGTTCTGGCCTTGGTATTGATGGGTTTCCAGCGGGAGTCCTTCATGCTGATGCCTTGGCACCCCTAGGCGAGATCCTTGGTGGAAGCCCCCTTGGCACCCTGATTGCATTCGTCCTCGAAGGCCCTTTTGATCCCCCATCTGAGATCTCTTTAGATTACTTCTTTCAGGGGAAATTTCACCCACCTTTCATGATGATGCCATGGTACCCCTAGGCGGGATCCCAGGTGGAAGCCCCCTTGGCACCATAATTGCATTCGTCCTCGAAGGCCCTTTTGATCCCCCATCTGAGATCTCTTCATATTACTAATTTCAGGGGAAATTTCACCCACCTTTCATGATGATGCCATGGTACCCCTAGGCGGGATCCCAGGTGGAAGCCCCCTTGGCACCCTGATTGCATTTGTCCTCGAAGGCCCTTTTGATCCCCCATCTGAGATCTCTTCAGATTACTTCTTTCAAGGGAGATTTTGCCCATTCTCTACGGTTTCCGGCCAACAATCAGGCCATCCAATCCCGTATTTGGCTCATTTTGTGCCCCAACAATGCCACTATTGATCATCTCATATTTTAAGGGAATTTCATGTCCATGCATATCATCTCAAAAAATATCTCCAGGCCCTTCTTCATGCGAGTTTTGTCTCGGAATCATTTTTTGTTCATCTCGTTTTGACAATGGACTAAGCTCCATTGGGCACTTTTTCTTCAATTCAGATGTTCTTTCAAGGGAGTCCAATTTTTCTCCCATTCGTTTGATGCACTGGTACATGTCTTTGATGGTAATAATCTGTTCTTTATCACCGTTTTCTTTATTGACACCGTTAGACGGCGTTTCATCATTGTCGGCGCGATCAAACATCTTTTCCTCTAAAAGACGATAATAAAGTCCCCTCCTTCTAGCGCCAATTGTTGTGGGAGGATTTTAGCACAACTACGTGGAGGCCATTGATGGAATAGCGCCGTTAAATATGGAATCGCCCAACTACCCAGAAAGGCTCGCAGTCGGAGATTTATGACTAGCCGCCCGGGAAGGCTCACGGCTAGGGGTTTCCGAAAAACACGGGAAGGTGTTTTGGTGATGATTGGGGCTGAATCTACAGGAATTAGAGCTCAAGGACCGAATGTTGGCCTGCCAAGAACCCTAATTATGAGAGTGAACGTGCACCGGAGTATACATGCTCTTAGTATCAATGTGCGTTTCGAGAAAAGACCCTGTAAACTGCCTACATACCACTATTTATAGTGGATCAAGCTCGTATGTAGTTCTTGATTGATATGTTCGGTTGTTTGTGATGAGTTATCTCGTATCTGATGAGATACTGATTGATATTGACGTGTATCAACTGATTGTGATGTATTTATCAGGTTTCCAAGTCATATTAGGACTGTTGGAAGCCTATCTCATGATGTTTATCTCAAGAATGAAGGATTTATCATGTAATTATGATGTATATCCTCGAATAACTGAATTATTATCCGTTTAGAGGTGTATTTCAGCTGTAGAGACGTGCTCCTAAAAAGTAGGAGGTCTGCCTTATCCAATCTGGCGGCCTTATCAGGCTTCCGGGGGAGGCTGGGGGTACCACCCGGTAGCCTGACTCCGGTAGCCTGACTCCGGTAACCTGACTCCGGTAGCCCAACTATGGAAGCCATACTGGAAGCCTTATCCGATGGTTGTCCTAGTCTGAATCTGTGTTTCTGCCAGGCTTCTGGGGATGCTGGGGATACCACCCGGTAGACCCTCCGGTAACCCAGTTACGGAAGCTATGCTGGAAGCCCTCTCTGATGGTTGTCATTGGCTATGGATGAGACTATCCTCGGGACCATAAGCCTTATATTCTTTCAATGTTCATCGCAAGGTAGCCCCTCTGGGGATACCACCCGGTAACCCAAACTATGGCAGCCCCTTTGGTAAGCCGGTTATGGAAGCTATTCTGGTAAGCCATGTCTGGTAGCTGTACTGGAAGCTATGTAATGATGTCTATGGGTTGTGGATCATCCATGGGAGGCCATTCCCAGGACCCTTATCGTCATATCTACCTGCTACCCATCTCATGGTAGCCCCTATGGGTTGTCATAGGCTCTTGGAAGCCTGTTATCCGGGAGCCATGCCATTCGGGAGCCCTTCTACCCGGGAGCCCTATCATCTTGGGAGCCCTGTTATCAGTTTTCATGGGTTACCACGGGTACCCTGGAAGCCCTCTAAAACATCTTCTTTCCTTGTGGATTGGACCAAAAACTCATCATGGGCCTAAATCTGATCCATGCAAGATTTTGGTCACAACATTATTTATATTCGCTTAATAAAAAATTACATAAATACGTAATATAAATTAAAAAACTGTTAAAGGTGCCAATTTCTATTTTAAAAAAAAGATATTTATTAAATGACATATGTCATATTCTAATTGGCTAAAACTCACTCAATTTGTAAAACCTAGATAATAAAATATTTGTAATGGTTTCTTACTATATAACATAATTTAAAGTGAAAAATCTTGAATGATGATAAATAATCTTGAATGCAAGAAATTCTTTTTGATAGAGTATATTCTTAAACATTTTATGTACCCCTGAAACAAAAGTGAAGAGAAAAAAGAAAACTCATCAAAGTCTATCGTTATACGATTAAAGTAAACATTTTCATGTGGAAAAAACGACCAATATTTGAAATTACGTATTTTTGGATCATTTTAATCAAGAGCGTGATATTTTGAGCATGTTGTGTTTAAAACTTGAAATTAGTGAAATTGACATGAAAGTTTTTGTCACATAAATGAAAATAAAAAATTCATAAATATTTTGTTAGAAGTGTATATATTAAAGATGTATATTTATTATAAAAAAGATGAATTTAAAAACAAAAGACCAAGAAAGAAATAATGAATAAATAGATTGAAAATTTTATTATAAATAAAGCAATAATTTAAAGTGGGTGAATTAACTCGACAAAAAACCCTAACCCACACAAACTATTTTCTTCATATACAATGTCAACAAACCTTGAATTACCTCCAGATGATGATAAAGTTGACGTTTTACTGAGAAACCGTGAATTACCTCCAGATGATGATAAAGTTGATGTTTTACTAAGAGATGAAACTTCGAATTTGATCAATTGTATTAATCAAGACATAAAAGAATAATGAGTAATAATGTACGAACTTTCTCAAGTGCAAAGTAGCAATTTCACAATTGAATGATTTGCTACGCGATAGTAAAGGAAATAGGAATTCTCATCCTTTTGATAATAAATTTTTTATCTGTTAGCTGTAATGGCTATGTCACAGCTTCATTATTTAAAATTTGTTAACTCAAGTATAAGTTCATCAAACACTTCATTATCTTATAAGGAAAATTATCTAAACATCTAAATCTATATTATTAAATTTTTTAAACCCAAACATTAAAATTTTGGTTTTCGGTCTTGTATTCTAATTAATAAATGATAAAAATAATATAATTAATGGTAAATAACCGATTGTCTTTTCTAATTAAAACATGTTATCTTTTAATTAAAAACTAGCGTAAAAGCTCGTGCAAAGCACGGGCACTGAACTAATTTCTCGTCCAAAATTTTATATACAAATAATTTTGTAATTAAAAATATGATAAATGATAAAATTTCAATTTATCTAATATTTTAATATTTATTTTGTAATTTTACATATCATTTTTTAATTTTATACTTTGAATTATTTTTTAACTCAATTTTAAAATTTTATAAATATTTCAGTTGATGTTAAATATGATAAAACGATCTTAATGATCCATGCATGTATATGAAGTTCACAATCAATTTTATTTTATTTTATCGTATACTGATCTAAGTATTCAATCATTATATATTATATTGATCAATTTGTCATATTATATAAAAATTCATATAAACCATACTTTATAATCGAGTTATAGTCTAACTGATCATTATAAATACTTATTGTATTTTGTAATATTTATGATTTAATTTGAAAATTTATACATTTTTTTATTTTATTTAATGTTAATTATGTTACTTTTTTATATATAACATAGATCAATTTTTCAGCTATTTTTAGAGTTCTTATCTTTTTAACATAATTTCAAATATTTTTTGTTTATGTTTAAATATCTATATTTTTAGACCAATCATATATTTAATTCGTTGAAAGTCTAAATAGTTGGTCGAACAAAATCCCCTAATATAACTCATATATTTAAATTTTTATATACCTAAAACTAATGTGATGCAATTATTAATTATGTATGATTTGATAACTAAAATTTACATATTTTATTAAAACCAAATTCTATTTCAAGAATTTAATATCTACCTGAATACACATGTAAATAAATTTCATTTTTTTGTATTCAATTACAGTATGTATAATCTAAAATTTTATTTTTATATCAGTTATATAAAATGTCAAAAGAGAATTGTAGAGTATATCCAATCGAATAAAATATTTTTTTGTAATTTTATCTATCCAATATTCTAGAAATAATATAAATCAATATTTTATTTACTCAAAAATAAAATAAAAGAGGAATATACAAGAAGATAAAATGTGATTTATCTTATAGGATTTTTAAACAAAGTTTAAAATTGAGTGTAACAAAGTTGGTTATGACATGAGTTTGATAGAAAAAGGTTGGTGGTTTGAATCTCAACAAAAACATAATTTCACTTCTTTTACATAATTATTAAATGATGATATTTTTATGATTTTTGAAAATATCGGGGTAAAATTTTAACTTCACAACCATTAAATTGGAAAACTTTGCCCTTGTGTTAAGGTTGAAGTTTAATATATAGTAATATAATATAATAATTAAAAAATATATATATATTCAATTGAAAAAAAATATAAGTATCATAAAAATTTATAAAGATGATTGAATAAATGTTTATATATAAAATTACGATAACCGAAAAAACGGAATTATATAAATATATTAAACCAACATTTTAATGTACTCAAAAGTTAAAATAAAATAACTTAGGATAAGAGTAGAATATGTGTCATATCTAATAAACTTTTGAAAGTAAACTCAAATGTAATGTAGCATAGTGGTTATGTTATTAAATTTGTTAGAAGAGGTTAATGGTTCGATTTCTAATAAATACATGAAATCACATATTTTTAGCATATATTATAAAAGGTATGGATGGCAATCGGGTCGGGTTTGGCAAAATCCAAATCCAAACCCGATTTTTTGGATAAAACCCGAACCCGAAAACTGAAACCCGAACCCGATCCAATGGATTTCAGGTATACCCAAAACCCGAAAATTTTTAGATTTGGATAATACCCGAAACCCGAAAACCCGAAATTTTCAATCAAGTTTTATATAACACACACTTTAATATTTTATACTCCCTCCGTCCCACCGGGATCTTTACATCCTTGGTGGGCACGGAGACCAATATATATATATATATATATATATATATATATATATATATATATATATATATTTAAGTAGTGAAAATAATGAAAAGTGATTAAAAGTGGGTAAAGTGGTGGGACCTATCAATATTTAATAGTAGATTTGAGAAAGTGGAGGAAGTTAGTGGGTGTAATAGTGTTTTATATTATTAAAAGTTTACTATTTTTGGAATGTAAAGAAATGGATGGGACGGCCCAAAATAGTAACTGTAAAGAAATGGGTGGGACGGAGGGAGTACATTATAAAAAGTATTATTTATATTATATAAATAAATTATATTATGTGCATTAATTTTAATATTTTTATATTTAATTTTGTTATAAAATTTTACATATAATCAATTTTTAAATGAATTTAAATCATTAAAATAACCAAATAGATTTGATATGAAATACATCTTAAACACTTAGAGTCTAAAATTGTTTTAATATTTCGGTTTTAATAATACAAGGTTATTTGTTATACGATGCACCAATGACTTTTATATAAAATGTATTACATTATGAAATATATTATAGTATAAATTATATACATATATACATATACATACATACATACATACATACACTTGCCTATATGTATATATATATATAGGGAGCTACTCTCGTGAGAAATTTATTATTGTGAGAACTTAGTCCCAATCACTAAAACACCAAAATTTAGTGATTTTATAAAATATTAGTGATTCACCCAATACGAAAAATTCTTATAATTTTACCCTCTATCCATTCACAAAAAAAAATGAAAAAAATATTTTTTTTTAAAAAAAATGATGACGTGGCAGTAGTTTTTTTTTAAAATTTTTTTTTTATATATGGATAGAGGGTAGAATTATAAGACTTTTTCGTGAAGGTGCCCCTGGCGAGGCCCTTAGAATAGATGAAATTTTGATGTTTTAGTGATTGGGACTAAGTTCTCACAATAAGAAAGTTCTCATTTGATCATCTCCCTATATATATATATATATATTCGGGTTTTTTTCGGTTTGGATCGGGTTTCGGATCGGGTTTCGGATCGGGTTTCATAATATCCAAATCCAAAAAATTTCGGGTCTGAAAATCAAATCCAAATCCAAAAAATCGGGTTCGGGTTTTCCAAAATTTCGGGTTTCGGATCGGGTATCCGTCGGATCGGATTTTTTTGCCATCCCTAATAAAATGGTGACATTTTTGCAATTTTGCGACATGCAGGGGTAAAACTGTAACTTCACAACCATTTTTCTGGCACTTTTTGTCCTTGTGTTCTCCTTTAATATATAGTGATAGATAATAGACATTACATTTTTTAAACAGCTAAAACACCAATTGTTCCATATCTTCCAATCATTAATATTTATTTTATAATTAAAACACATTACTTTTCAATTTAAAACTCAATCTTGCAATCTATTACTATATATTAAATGGCAACACAAGGGCAAAAAGTGCCAAAATAATGCACGTGAAATTACCAATTTACCCTTATTTATCACATAATTACAAAGACGCCATTATATATACTATACTATTACTAGCATTTTGCCCGTACTTCGTACACGGCATCTTATTTAACTTAAAATGATAATATCATAATTTTAACAAATTTGATTAACTTTTTAGAAAGATATAATTTTAACAAATTTGATTAATTTTTAGAAAGATATTCTATGCAGTTATTTAAGTAATCAATTTTTAGAAAGATATTTTATACAGTTTGTTATGTCAAAAAATCAGCCTCGCCTTACCTGGAGGCGTCGCCCTTTGATTGGCTGGAGGGGGACGACCCGATCCGCAATCCATGAACAAGGAGAATGGATATGTCAACTGGGCCTAACCTATGTTTACATGAGATGTCATCCTCTTCCTCAAACGACCTCGCCCTCGGTGGTCGTCCTCTTCCTTAAACGACCTCGCCCTTGGTGGTCGTCCTCTTCTTCAAACGACCTCGCCCTCGGTGGTCGTCCTCTTCCTCAAACGACCTCGCCCTCGGTGGTCGTCCTCTTCCTTAAACGACCTCGTCCTCGGTCGTCGCCCTTTTCCTTAAACGGCATCGTCCTTGGTTTTCGTCTGATGAGGAGACATCTCCATTACTAAGGAGGAAGACACGTGGCCTTATTTGGAGGCATCGCCCTCAAGGATCGGAGAAATATGACACAGCTTATATAAAGGAAGAAATCTCAGAAGTACATTCTTAATGGGCCTAGCACACATTCATGAAAGGCGTAGCCCCTTTTTTAAGGTGTCGCCCGTAGCAAACTAGTAAGGAGGTAACTACTATATTTCAGTAAGGAAGGAGATGGAATCGGCCTCGCCCACTTAATAAGGGTGTCGCCCTTTAAGGGAATCAACATTCAGAATAGAAGACATGCCTTTCAGCCCTGACAAGCCTCTCACTTTTTATGAAGGCCTCGCCCTCCAAAGGGGCCTCGCCTTACAAAGAGGCCTCGCCCTCTCGGGCATCAGAATGGGGGAATCTCCCCAATACAGTTACATGGAGGATACTAAAGACTTTGGATCATAACCCAAGTCATCTATTATCTCAGCTATGGAGAAGGACTAGGCCTCATCCAGGCTAGCAGGCATTTCCCTGCTAGGGAGGTCGAAGGGCGTCGTCCCTTGGCAATCTCAGGACTAGCCCTCTGACTAGCTATTCTTTCTCCGTGGTTAGTCAGGACGAGGATCTCACCCTTAAAAGGGACCTCGCCCTCGCATCACTGGAAAAGGGAATCTCCCCTAAATAACCTTATATGAAGATAAGGGGTCTCGCCCTCTATTGATGACAGAGGAATTTCCCCAAGAAACTAAAAGGAAGATATGGCTTTGCCTAGGCTATCAGGAATTTCCCCATTGAGGAGTCGCCCCTTAGTGATCCCGAGGGCTAGCCCTATAACTAGTTATTCTCCCATTGGTGGCTCAAGGTGGGCATTGACTCCGACAATCTCGGGTCAATGACTTAACCGCCACGCTCCGAGAAAATAGTTGGGCTAGAAAGCCCATGATGATTTCACTAATGGCGGTGGCCCAATCCGAGGGACTTCCCTAAACAAGGAAACCTAACCCATGTCGGTGACTTGTTCCCCAAGAACTACGTTTGGCTTGATTCCTATAAATAGGATACGTAGGCACATTGTATGTCATGATGCAACCCTTGCGAAAAAGTGAGAATTCAATATTCGATCTAAATTGCAATAACTCTCACATACAATCTCAGCCATCCCCAAATCACCAACCCTAACCCTAAACGTCCTACGCCGCTCACCGTCATCAACCACCACCACAATTCCAGCAACCCTCCCCGAATTTGTTTTCCCAAATTCCTCCGTTAACACAGTTATAAAAGTATTTAATAAAATAATGATATACGAAAATTTATATAAAGAGTTGCATACAATTCTATTTTAACAATGTTGAAAATTTATTTAATCTATCAAAATTTGTAATAAAAGTAATAAATATTTTTACAAATATTGTTACGCAATTGAAAACAATAATAAATTGTCTTCATTAATCAAATGCGTAACTGATAATCCCTTCACTCTCAGTGGTTCCAAAACATTAAACTTGAAACACAATTTTAAAATATTACTTCAACCAAAAAAAAAATAATAACAATAGTTTAATGAAATTGTCAGAAATGAAAAATTTAAAAATTAAACTTTTTTTATGTTTTTTTGCTTTGGTTGCTTGTCCTAAATAATTTCTATTGCTTATAAGCTTCCTTCAAAAAATAATCATTTTTTTGCAAAATAATATATATATATATATATATATAGGCAAGTGCTCAAATACAAACCATTCTTAAAATACAAACCTACAAACCAACACTAAATTAATTATATTTCATCTATTCTAAGGTTTCCGCCAAGGGTACCTTCACAAAAAATGCTTAAAATAATTGGCTCTATCCAACAAAAAAAATAAAAAAAATTAAAAAAAAAAAAAAATCTTGCCGTGGAAATGCGAAGCATTTAAGACAGTAAACGGATGAGTTAGGTAGTCATGAGGGCCGAAGGCTCTCGACACACCCGTCAATCGTCTATTGCCTTTACCATTGATTGCCATTCCTTACAACTTTAGAATGATAAAGGCGCGAAGCGCCATACAAGAAGGTGCGAAGCACCGTTAACCAGTGAAATCCACTGCCACGTCATCACGTGAACAGTGAATTTTTTTTTAATTTTTTTTAATTTTTTATTTTTTTTTGTTGGATAGAGCCAATTATTTTAAGCATTTTTTGTATTGGGGTACCCCTAGTTTGGTCATTAGATTAGCTTGAAATATTAGATTATGCTTGGTTTGTAGGTTTGTATTTTAAGGAGGTTTGTATTGGAGTAGCCCCCTATATATATATATATATTTATAAATAAATATAATTCAAAAATTCAAAATTTTTATAAACTTAGAATTTCTGATATAAAATTTAACAAACTAAAATTTAATTTTAATACTATATTTCATCTTTTTTATAAAAAAAATTATTTCAACTTGCTATTTATAATTAATAATAATTTTATCATGATTTATCAGATTAATTTTATTATCCAAAATATTCAAGAATATATAAATTTTAAATAAAAAAAATTAAGAATCCCCCATTTTTCGCGGGGATTCTCGTTCTCCGTTCGGGGTAAGAATCATGAAGCAAAATAATCCTCACTCGGGGATCGATACGGGTCTAACGATTATATTCAAAATTTTAATTAAAAAAAATTAAAATTCACGATTTCTCGTGGAAATCATTATTTCCCTTTTCCCTTTTGGGGTAAATTTCACACAATGATCCTCGTTCGAAAACCGGGATGGGTTCATTGATTGTGTTCGAATTCGGGGAGCGTGACGGGTATAACACTACCCGACCCTGAATTGATCAACCTGATGCCCATCCCAAGTATACAACATGAATTCGTTTATTGCAAAAGAATAGGTATATCAAATTTTTTATCAACTTAAAAACATGATAATACAGCTAAATAGGGTACAATAATATGTTAATCCAATCTGTTGACAAATATTAAAAGAGTTTAATTGAAATTCAAAAAATATAATGTTAACAAAATAACATTCGAAAAACGTATACATGTTTAATATGTGAGAGATATGACAATTAACTATTTCATTATAATAACACCTATTCAGCTCGTAAAGACAACAATGGTAATTTTATATAAACATGTTGTCAAAAAGATGAATGGGAGATGATTGGAGAGAGGAAAGACGAACAAACTTAAGGTTGTTAAAGACGAAAGAGAGGTGGTGGAGCAAGATGAATGTGCATATATGATGTCGTTGGAGGAAGGAGCGGATCTTAGAGGTAAAATGAGGTGGTTGGATAGTGATCGGAAAAAGGCCTAAGTGAGAGTGTACATGATCGGTAAAAAATTGGAGTAGATATGAGGTAGACATATGAGTAGAAGAGGAAATAGATATTCAAAAAATGTTGTGGCTAAGATTTAAAGTAGTTAAAAAAAACTAATATCGTGGTGATTCTTTTAGAATTTTACTGTAAAAAAAAAAGGACACTATTATCGTGGTAATACTTGATAGCTAACGATTAACTCTTCTTGTATACAAATTTTATCGGCTATCCTTCTCACATTGAATAAGCATCACTATAAATATGATCCTCGAATTTTAGAGTGTGCTAATAATTTGAATTTAGAACGATTATTAACAATTGATTCTTGGTAAACCGTTGCACTTAAAGGTAAAACACACTGATAAGAGGATATAACGAACTCCATCATAAATTTGAAAAATATTATATGAATTAAAATGTGGCCCGTGCCTTACACGGGCTATCATGCTAGTTAGTGTTTTTACACATCAACATATTTGCTACTCGCAACAAATGGTGCTTTAGCCTTAATGATCATTAGCACCTAATTTTATATATTCCAAACTTATATGTTCCCAATTCATATTAAATTTACTTAAAAGCATATATTAGTTTCCACAATTTAACGAAGAAAAGCATGTACATATCTTTATCATGTCCCATACATACTCAACAAGTATGTTTACCACTCAAATTGTATAAGCCAAGTGCATAAGGAGAATATTTGATCTATTAATGTCAAGAAATCAAACACATAAAAAGAAAACACACACAAACATATATACATACATAGTTGGGAGCTTTATCCCGAGGTTGAGTTGAAACAACCATCAAAGTGATATCATGATCCGGAGATGAACCAACCGGAGATAAACCATCATTCATGACACCCGGTAGAAGAAGCTGAAATGTAAAAGGTGGAAGAGCTGCTTGCAGGAAGAATTTCACCGCTAGGACGGAGAGCTGGAATGACACGGTGAGAGAGAACGGGAATATCGGAGAGGTGGTCATGTTGGTGGTCGTGATCGGAGTCATATGGAGGAGGAATATCAGACATTTTTAAGCGCTAGATAGTAACTAGAAATATAGAGCTGGTAATATTGTGAGTATGATAATACTTACGGTGGAGAAGGTTGTAAGTATGATACTAAGGATTAGCTGTATACACTATAGCTACTTCTAGCCATTTTTGCAACATGGATGTTTGTACAAGTAATACCAATACTAGCATGCATACATAAATAATCGTCACTAGTTAAAGTCTTTATTAAGAATAACTTAGTGTAGTATCCAATGCCACTGCCACATGTAAGCTTTACTTTTTATTATAAAGTGAAATCATTTTTATTTCAGTTATGATCTATATTTTTAATTTATACTGATAATCCATCCTTGGGTTACGTAGAATTCATTTAAAATAATTATTAATTTATTATTTTATATGAATATAGGGGTGAAACTATAATATGAATGAAATTAAATTTGGTAATGAAAAATCACTAAAATGAAATTTTGCTTATTAGTAAAGATTATTTTCAATTATTTATTGCATTTATTTAAGACTTTTTTGAGATAATCAAGAAAAACATAACATAATGGTTCTAATAGAAGAAACTCATTAAAGTTATAAATTATCATTAAAATGAAACTTCACTTAATAATATTATTTATTTAAAATTAATTTTTAATAAAATCAAGAAAATATAAAACATACAGTACATGATTGGGGCAAATCAATATAGTTATAACAAAATAATTACAATTCTAATAGAATTCTAATTATTTTATTAAAAAATTAATATATAGAATTCTAAGGAAAATAGAAATATAGGGGTGAAACCAAATTTGGTACCGAAGTATCATAGCGTTTCGCTTATTAATAAAGGTTATAGAAGCATGTCATCCTAGATCAACATAGGTATTTTTAAGCTCGAAGTATAAAGCTAGGTAGTAACTAGAAAAATGGAGATGGTAGTATTTTGAGTATGATACTTTAGCACGGTGGAGAAGGTAGTTGTAAGTATGATACTATAGCAAAGGATTAGATGTATACACACTATAGCTACTTCTAGCAATTTTTGCAATAGATACGAGCATGGATGTTTGTATAAGTAATACCTATACTAGCATGCATAAATAATTGTCAGTAGTTGAAAGACTTTATTAAGAAGTTCTAAATTGAGTTCTGACTTAGAGTAGTATCCAATGCCACCAGTAAGCTTTACTTTTTATTATAAATTGAAATCAATAGTTATGATCTATATTTTTAATTTATACTAGATGATAATCCATGCCAAGCACGGGTTATATAGCATTTATTTAAAATAAATTTTAATTTATTATTTTATATGAATATAGGGGTGAAACCATAATATGAATGAAATTAAATTTGGTATCGAAAAACCACTAAAATGGAATTTTTCTTATTAGTAAAGATTATTTTCAATTAAAACAAAGTGCTGTCGTGTATAGCTAGTTAGTACACGATATTTTGGACTTTCACTATATATCCGATAAACAACCATGTTATCAAAAATACTATCATATGTAATATTATCATCATGCAGGGCAAGAACATAATTTTTCAAATCTGTACATGGCAATTATATCATGTAAAATTGCAAGACAAATTTCGTTTTGGCATAATTGTAACTATATCATATTAGGCTCACAACATTTTGTACTTTGTTATTTTAAATTTTAATAATTAAACAATTAAAACTTTTTAACATACTCATTACACTTAATTATAAAAAGTGCATGTAAAAAGTATTAAAAATTGCAGTAAAAATTGCAATATTATCCTTTGTTATTCACAACTGAAAATCATTAACTTGCATATTCTCATAGTTCTATTCATCGCAAAGCACAACAGTTACAATATGTGGTGATTAACTGCTGTGGTATGTGTCTGTCCCACAAATCAAGACATCTTGGCTTCTTGTCCTTGTTCTCTTTCATTATTTCCTACCCAATATTTAAAATAATTAATGAATGAAACACAAATATTGTAACAACTATAAATAAATAGAATTAACGAAGAATGATACTAGGCATACAGGTGGAAATCACAAGTTACTATAATTTCACCATTTCAATAGCCTCAAATGCTTTTGCACATGCGTTGTGCAAGGTAGTAACTTTCTTTCGATTGTTTGCTCCAACTGACGCCAGATGCTTGTGACCATCACTATCCCATTACTTCAACAGCTCATCCCACAGAATTGGATGAAAATAGGATGGCCTCAAGTCTTTCGCCAACAATACAGTTTCTGTCATTTTTTTTATGCAAATGATCATTCTCTAATACATTCATCATTAGTTTACATGTTCTCTTTATATGCTATTTAATGCTTATGATAATGACCCATTCGGTCCCATTCTTAAGTGACGTGTTACTGTGATGCTTCAAGCGAAGGAGAAATTGGGTCCGCTGAACTTAAAACCGATCGATGCAGTCGGTTTTAAATTTTATAAACGACCGTCGTATTTGGTCGATCCTATCAGTCGATTTTAACCTAATATTTTCGACCAAAATCCATGGTCGATTTTAAATGATCACAAATGCCCGATTTTCTTGTATTGCATATTCCGCAGACTTTCAAGGAAGAAGTGGGAGACAGTGGACGGACAAGCTATTTAATCAGGGAAAATAACATAAAACTCTTTAATTTTGGGTTGGAATGTTGTTAAAGGTTTTAAAAAGACGACATAATTGAGATGCAATTTGATTTCAGCAGCTTGTGTAGTATTGTTCAAAGATATTGCAATTTTTTTTTCCTTGGAATATGCTAGATATTTCGAAATGGTTTTCCAATTTTTTCACACTTATACATTAGGTAACTTTCTAGTTATATGATGTGATCTCGCGACCTACAAATTAAAATCAATCATGTATTATGCCAATTTGATTTGAGCGGCTTGTGTAGTATTGTTCTAAGATATTGCAATTTCTTTTATTTTTTCGTACTTATACATTAGGTAACTTTCTAGTTATATGATGGGATCTCGCGACCTAAAAATTAAAATCAATCATTTATTATGCCATATTATTTGGCATATTATGATAGTAATTTTTTTTTCCGATCTCAATTGCATCTTTAACGTGTCAATGAAGAATCTCAATAACAAATTTAATTTTTAAAACAATAGAACCAAATTTATGAAAATTTCTTGAACTTATTAGAAAGATAGAGAAAATTTGGTAATAAATTAAACTAGAAAAAAATTCTTATATTATCCTTTATAAAATATTTAACAATTTTTTTGTATTTATTTTTTATATTTATTTATTTATCTAAAAATTAAATCCTCATTTATTTTTTAATGTAAAAAAATACTTCTAGCTTTTAAGAAACTTCATCCGATGAGCCATTTATTTCCCAAATTATGTCTTTTTATATGTTATTTTTCAATTATATAATTATAATAAAGTGTGATCCAATTAAAAACATACAATAAAAATTCAGGTAATCAAATCTATTCATTAAAAAATTGAAATCTCAATTATTTTCCTAAAACCTTAATCATTCATTCTTTACTCTTTCTGCAATACTTGATTCCATAACTTAATACATGCATATTACATAAACTTGTACATATTCTTAACTAGTTAATGGATAAATTTTATGTAAAGAGTGTAAAGTTAATATTTGTAGTGACGTGACGAAATTAAAGACTATGTAACCTAGCTAGGTTTTGAATTTGCAGTTGTAGAAGATTGTGGAAATTGTGGAGCATGAATTTAGAGATTGTGGAGCATGCATTACCAGGTGTAGAAGATGTTGAGGGAGGACCAGGTCATGTTACAGCACTTCGCCATCATGCCCTCCAGTTTGTTTAATATTGCCTTGATAAACTATATTGGACCAATACTAGCCACACGAAATCCGCACGGAACCAGCCCGCACGGCTCACATAAGCCCGCACGGAACCCGCACGTCCACTAGCCTTTGCTTCTCTACTTCTAGTTCTAGCCGTTATTACTGTTAGCCTGTGGTCGTTGCTGTGATGTGACTATTGCCAACGGCTACATGCCGACCGTTGCCTCTACACTATAAATATAAACCCCCAGCCTCTCCCCCACACCACAGTCTCTCTAGCATTTTCTCTTAATCCCTCTCTCATGTTAAATGTTAAATGTTCTCACATGTGCAAGGATAGTTAATTGACCGTTGTACATATATCCTTATGATACTTTCTTTCGATCTTATGATTTTTAGCATACAATTTCCATTTGAGAGTGAGGCTTAAAGAGAGAGTCGGTCCATCTCTCTTGTAGTTATCTTTATAGTGCTCTTTATGATTACCATACTTAAAATTTTCCTTGAGCACAAGCAAGATATATATAGCTGAATTTTTCTATTATCATAGAAAGAGGATCAAAGAAAATCTTTTATCCGAAGGTTATAGGACAATCAATTGGATTCCTGGTTATTACATGCAAGTTTGTTGTTGATGCAAACTATATTATCTGTTTCACTTAAAAAAAAAAACCTATATATTCCGCAAGTATAATGAAGGACAAAAGGTGGCTTATTATCTTACGGTGTCATCTATAGGGACATCACTTCTGTACAATGCATGCCAAAATCTTCTGAAACCAAAAGAAGCAACTATGATGCAGATGACATCAAATGGAGTAGTCTTTAGAAGACTGAGAGTTTCCATAGCCATTCCTCCAAAGGAGAATTCTAAAGTATACGAGATGACCCGAAATATGATCCAGAATATATTTATTGATGTTATAGGCCATCATAATTGTTTACGTAAATGATTGAGCTACTCAAGACATTATGATTATATAATGTTAATGTTCATTATATATATGTAATCTATACATCTATATAAAGTAAAATTTTGGGCAGCTGAAGTGCCTCCTCCAAAATCTCCTGTTCTGTGTTTCTTTTTTCTCTGATTTCATGATATTTCTATGTTTAGTGCTTTGAGGTTGAAAGGTTGGGCTAGTTTTTGGGTGCTAATATGAAACTTTTGTAGAAATTTTTCTGGTTGCGTTAGCTGTTTTGTTTTTACGTTTTTTGGGTTTCCAACGATCGGATCGTCTTGAATTTTGGACAACATCTTCCTTACTCATGTATCTAAATTCTGAACGATGGAAATCGGATTTGGAGGTGTAGAATTTATTGAGGTAAATTCAAACAGAATCAAATAAATTTTAAAACAGAATTTAAAATTAAAAATTATGATTTAAATTATAATATAATTTAAAATTATATTATAATTTTAAGGCGTGATTTTGTTTTGTTTGAAAAGTCGTACAGATTATTCTAGTGTAGGGAGTAAATCTGGTGAGCTAAACACACACGCACGTTTCTGAGCTTGTAAATGTTAATATGCGGGTATTTAGTCGATCTCTATTTGGAATTATCACATTCTCTGAGGCACTCTATTAAATTGGTTATTGCTTTGCCTATGGGATCCTTGCATCAGTTGCATTCATGCATTTAGAGGTAGTCGAGTCTGTTTTTGCTTGAGGACAAGCATCGATTTAAGTTTGGGGGTGTGATAAGTGGATTTTATATCCACTTATTATGCACTAATTGGACCTAGATTGGTGGTTTATCTTTAAGTATGTTGTGTCTTTTAATTTGTTTATGTTGTTTCAGTCTTTGTTGTACAGAACTCGCAACTTTAGGTATCGTGGCAATAAAAGACTAAAAATGGTGGATTTTTGTCTCAATTCGGATTTTTGCCTTCATTCGGAATTTAATCACAAGGATTTTATTATCAAGTGAACTGGCTACGAGGAAAAAGGATTATCATAAAGAAATTCTGAGTGATATATTCTTAATGCTGAAACCCCGGTTGGAATTGTTATATTTTTTTCTAAGCAAAAGGAGTCCGGTTTTAGATCCTCAAGAGACCGTAACTTACATCTGGACGAGCAATGAAGAAATAAGAATTATCACAAAAATATGGAAAGTGATATTTTCTTAAAGCTGGAACCCCGATTGGAATTGATATATTTTCTGTTAAGCAAAAGGAGTTCGGTTCCAGACGGCCAGAGACCGCAGCTTAGACAATAAGGATTTATTTATATTATTAAATAATTTTATTAATTTAGAAAATCATATTTATAAATATCTAATAATATTAGATATTTTTTTTATAATTTCTGGATTAAAATAATTATTTATTAATTAAAGATTATAAGCTGTGCGGGTTAAAAAGCATTTCTACGGAGCCCATCCATATAAGACGAAATAGGCCCCGGTTGGTGAGAAATGTTTAGCAGGTCATCGTGTTCTTTTACACTTCTTTTACAAGTTGTAAATGAATTAGTACGACCGCAAGACTCCACTTTTTGCACGGACAATAAGGATTTATTTATATTATTAAATAATTTTATTAATTTAGAAAATTATATTTATAAATATCTAATAATATTAGATATTTATTTTTATAATTTTTGGATTAAAATAATTATTAATTAATTAAAGATTATAAGCTGTGCGGGTTAAAAAGTGTTTTACGAGCGGTCTATAATAAAGACGAAATAAGACATGTTGTTTGTTTTGAATTATGGTCGGTAGAATCCTTTGTTGAATTAAGCAAATCAATTAGCCACCTAATTTGTCAAAGTTCGGCACTGGACTTTTACTTTTGCTGGTTGTTTTCGGCGTTCTGCTCTGGCTGGCTGTTTTTTTATTAATCTTGGTAGGCGGATTTCTCCTATAAATAGGAGTGTTTTCCTTAGATTTAAATCACCTCTCGACTGAATGTTCAGTTTTATTCTCTCCATATTTCATCACTTTCTTTTGTAATTTCAGTTGTATTTTATACACTTAAATTTTCTGCAAATTTAGTATAAGTTCTAGTTTGGTTGAAGATTGTAAGGGGATTATTTTGGAGTGCTCTTCTCTTTCATTGGAAGCTATTTCGGTTCTATTTTCTAAACTCTTGTATTTCATATTTTATTCATGCAATTTTATACCATGTTTTCTTTTAATCCCATGATGACGATTCGTTCTATTATGAACTAATCGACGTCATAGGATTCTAATGGATTTATTTACGTAATTTAGAAATTCGATGCCTTAACAATTTGTATTATGATAAAAATTCAGATTTCCTAATATGGTTGCGCTTAATTTATTAGATGCGTAGCTATCATCTAAATTATTAATTCCTAATGAATGCGAAAGTGGATTTAGGAATTTAGAATTTGCCATGTTAGCATAGGTTCGTAATTGTTTTTTTAAGATAAGTGGTAGGGTTTTGAATCACATCGCCCTATGTAGCCATAATAAAGGAATTTATTCGTAAACCAATTATGTTTTCAAATCTTATAGACATATAGGGTCTAAACATAAACGGTGTCCACACAGCTTCTATCTTTTTAAGTGGATGTTCGTGTGGTTTGATATAAGTTAAGGCTGAAAGGCGCTTATGTTAGTTTCGTGTTCCTGGCTAGCTTTCGTAATTATCAAATAACTTTGAATTAAGGCATCAATTTTAAATGAAATAAGTAATGAAATTAGAATCCCATGTTTTTCTCACATATAAAATCTCGTTTAATTAAAGCAAGTAGTTTGAATTACTTAGTATTATTATTTTGATAAATCAGTTAAAAATAACAAAACAAAACTCCCATTTTATATTTATTCAAGCAGTTTGTTGTTTAATCATACATCGTTGCATAAGCACTATTTCTGAACAAACACCAAGTCTTCGTGGGATCGATCTTATTATATTACTTGTGACCACGTACGCTTGCGTAGTTAGTTTTCGAACCAATAGTGGAGTGTGTAAAAGTAAGATTCTGCACCGTGAAAAGAACCCTGGAATACGTATGTTGAACATGCGTGGTCCAGGATACGCATGTTAAACATGCGTTTTAGGCAGTGTTCACCGTCTCCCTCGAACGAGTTCACCGTCCAAAACTTCGAGCACATCGTTCACTGCCTCCAGGCATCGTTCAGTCACGTACTATACACCAAACTGATCATCTTCTCACCCTCTACAAGTCTATAATCTTCGTTTTTCGTTTGTTTCACCTTTAAAAGACCCAATTCGAATCTTCATTTTCCAATTTACTTTCCGATATGCACATACACGCCCCTGCGGGCCAAAACTCAACAAATGAACGGGGTAAAATCGAGAGGGAGATCTGGGCATCATTTTGATGTCCTTGGATTTGGTGGAGGTTGCTAAAGTGTGGAAAACGAAGGGGGGCGACCGGCGGGCGATTTTGATGGAGACGAGAACGCCAGAGCTGCTTGTGAATAAATGACGTCATCACAAATCTCTAACACACGTTACCTACAATACGCATTTCTGACATGCGTGTTCCAAAGTACGTATCTGTTGTTAGTAGAGTAATCTTCAAAAGGGTGTTTTGATAATCAAAACGAATAATAAGTAGAATTCATTAATCGAATAGAATTTTCAACGTTAGAAATTGTCAATTTCTTATCTCTTTTGTTTCTGCATAGGTTTAATTGGAAAATAATTGTTAAACCATTACTAAATTAAAGATTATTTTGTTAATTTCACGTGGGCTGTAAAATCATTCAAATCAAATTTTAAGAATTCAAGATAGAGTATAATCATTAAATCGAATGTGTAAAATCTTATATATATCAATTTTTTAGCAACAAATTGATATGTAAATTAATAACATATAAAATTAAAAATATTAATATAATTATAGAAATTAAAAAAAGAACCGTGCGTTGCACGGGTTATAAGCTAGTATTGTACTAAAATTAGTAAAATAATAATAAATTATTAATTTATCTTTAAGATATATTAGTTTTACGAAGTCGAATTACAAAAATTAAAATAAATGATAGAAGATTGAACCTTTGTAAATAGTCGAGATTTTAACTCTTTGGTACACCCTTCATTCCCGTATCAGTGTAATAATCAACTGACAACTGTTGTTTCCAAAATAAAAATGTCGTAAAATACAAATGTCGACACTAAAATCTTAACATACTGTGACAACCCGGGTCAAATCCCGAGTTTTTCTCGAAAATCGGGTCGAGTCCCGATTCCAAATCCGAAATAAGCCAAAATATACTAGCCCGAATGCAACCAACTTCGGTAACGACAAGCCCAACACAGGCCCCCAAAAGATCATGATTTGTTGGTACAATTTGTAGTAGTACTTTTGCTTATATACTGAACTGATGTCTCAAATCTACTCGATGTGGGACTGGGGTGTTACACATACCTACTCTTTTAGGGGTAGTAAAATCACATACGGCCTGAATCTGACTCGAATCGATTCGATTTGTAATCCGATTTACTAAGAGAAAATTCGAAAGTGATTCAAACACGACCTGATCAACTCAAAAATGATCTGAAATGATTCGTTATTAAAATTTTCATTCCTTTACATTTATATATATTCAATTTCATTTATTTTAGGTGATTTTATTTTGATCCGAAATTGACCCGTTTATCGACATGACTACGATATGAAATTCGAAACCGCCATCCTTAATACCATGTAATGTCATGTAGAGATCTCATTATTGCATACTGATATACAAAGATTATATTATTGGACTACCAGTCCTGAAAATTTAAAAACATCATGCAAATCAATTTTTTGTGCCCACTAATAAAAAAAACAAATACATGTGTTTTTATTAATTTTTCGGTGTGTACCATTATTCATTATTGTGCTTGTTCTAAACAAAATTATGCTCCAAATTTTTTAATTTTTTTCGTGTCTTTATATTTTTTTCGTGCATAAATATGAGTAATGTCTTACACATATCATTAATGGAACATCGTATGGATGTGAATAATCCAATACATATACTATTTACACACATATTATATTTATATTTTATCGGACATATTTGCCTTTTAATGTGTGAATATCATTTATATTAAAAGTCTGAGCATTTTTTATTTGTGAACAACACTTTAATTTGGAGGTTATGCTATAAACTACACTATTTCGGTTGTGCAAATATTTCTAAATAAATTTATTTATAAAAGTTCAGCGTGTATTACTAGCTCATCCCGGTACTGATGAAAGCCCTGTGACGGACACCACGAGATGAATAAGCTGAACTGCATATGATTTTCAGGAAGGCTGATTGTGTTGATCTTAGTCCAAACACTAAACTTGTCCTTGTTTTCTAGACAGTATACGTCAACCTTTGGAAAATCTACCTCCAACCAATTATGAGCAAACAAAGTCAAAAAATCTTGCATGTTCACGAGTTGATAATGAAGTGGATTAGGATTAGTTGTTGGATCAGGATGAAAAATAGGCAATGATATGAACTCACTTTGCTGAAACTTGATGGCACCAATATCAAGGTTATCATTGTTTAAGGAGGATTTTGTTTTCCAATATGGACAGTACATTACAATAGCAGATGGACATGTTTCAGGATAGTTATCGCGAAATATATGATGAGGAACATGTATTTCTTCCCAATCACCAGAAGCACAAGAATAAACAGTACCATAAGCAGTTTTAGCCTGATCCTGAACAAAACAAACCACGACCTTATAATTAGATTCCTGATCAAGACTGATGGCGCTAAAACTGAGATCATTAAGATTTAGTCCAACTTTAGAAAGGCGATCAGAGATATCCGATTGAAGAGAGAAGTCCATTGACTTATGAAGAGCAGGGTTCCACAAAAAAAAGTTTTCCCGACAACGGATACCAACCAAGCCTTCAATGGAACCAATTAATTCACTGCACGGATAAAAGTTCTTGGGATGAGATATAGTTTTTTCTGAATAGTGTTGCAAAATAACAATTTTTCGATGATACTTTTGTCTTGGATACATCACTTGGGAGTTCAAGAAAACTGAATGATTCATCAGATCCATACGGTTCAACCAGACGTCCAAGCTTTGCTATAGTCTCGATTAAAAAACTTTCAAAATCTTCGGTTGAGCTAGTATTTATTTCAAATGCAGGTTGAGCCATATATACAAATATATAGAAATAATGTAGATATATAGAAATATGTATATACTTATTTACAATATAGTGTATGTACCGACCAAATCAGAAGAAGAAAAGAAGATTAAGAGAGGAAGAAGAAAGGCACAACATCAACAATGACATTCACAAGACGATATAAGTATATCGTTCAAGCAATAAATTGGTGAATTATAAGTATTATTCAACAAATGTTCAAGAAAATACTACATGATTTGCACTAATACAAAACTCAATCATATTTGTAACGAAATGCTATGAAATTCAAGTGATAAAGATAATTAGTACAAGATGAAAAGTGTGCAATGGTATATTTTAAGATGAAAGTGTTATGTTCAACAGTGATAACTTCTCAAATATGATTATTACAAGAATAAACACGAGTGTGAATTTTTATATGAGGGACGATCCCAACAAAACAAACCACGAACCTAAAATCAGAATTCTGATGATCAAGACTATGCTATTATGAGTGAGATCATCAAAAGTTAGTCCAGCTTTAGAAAAACAATCAGAGATATTTAGGGGAAGAGTTAACTCCATAGACTTATAAAGAGCAGGGTTCCACAACGTAAATTTTTCCCGACATTGAAGACCAATTCCAAGCCGTCAATAGAACCAATCAACTCACATGGATTAAAGTTTTTACACGACCTTAAATTTTTGAATTTTTTTATTAGTGATCGTGGACATATTGTGATAAGTTAATAAAGAATATTGACTTTTCGGTTAACATCTACAATTTGTATACAAGTTATATGAACAGATTATACTTTTGCACATGAACAAATCACACCTCAAACTTGATTAAATTGAATCTCGACCCTTTCCTCGATCGATAAAAAAATTATACAACCATTGTTCCAATATATCGTGTCAGAATAAATTAATATTCTTACTAAATAAATTCTCACACTGGTGAGCATTGAGTAAATGTGTTATAAAGGGGACGTCGGCTTTAAAAAATGCTATTTAGTTATATTTGAGCATTGAACATGTGTGTTATGAAAGAGATGTCGACTTTAAAAAATGTTATTTAGCTATTTTTGATATCTATAATTATTGTTCGTATAAATTATGTAGATATTGTAATTGCGATTTTTCATATTTATAATTTTTTTAAGATTTTTAAAATTTTAAATATATAATGAGAGTATTCTTCCAAATAATGATTTATATAAATTTTATTGAATCAATTTTCTTATAAAACTCTTCAAATAAAGTAAAAAAAAATTAAAATAAAAAAAGCTAATACTTAAAAATAAGTATTTATTATATGCGCGAAGCGTGGATTAGTCAACTAGTAATACGTAATTTTTGATGAAATTCTCTACAATTGAGTTCTATTAGTTATATTAAAATTTATCTTACAGTGCGATTCTTTATTTATATCAAAATTTTAATAAAATTGTATATAATTATTAAAATTCCGTGTAGATTGTAACTTGTTAATAACTACGGGCTATTATATCTTTACTAGCTTATAACCCGTGCAATGCATGACTCTTTTTTTAAATATTTATAATTATATTAATTTTTTTAATATTTGCATGTTATATATTAATTTACATATCAAATTATTGTTAAAAAATTGTTATATATAAAATATTTTACACGTTCAATTTATTATTTGTGTTCTATCTTGAATTCTTAAAATTTGATTAGAATGATTTTACAGCCCACGCGAAATTAACAAAATAATCTTTAATTTAATGATAGTTTAACAATTATTTTTCAATTAAAATTACACAAAAACAAAAAAGAGAATAAATTGATGATTTTTTAAGTTGAAAATGCTATTCGATTTAGTAAATCGACTTATATTTTGTTTTGATCCTTAAAACCCTTCTTATTATTTGAAGATAATTCAAATAACAACCAACTACATTATAGCCTTACATATAATTGTCTTATTATACTAATGATAGAATAATGTAATTATATTCTATCTATGATTGTATTAGGATTTAATTTTATTATATTCTATCTATGATTTTATTAGGTCTTTTGTAATGAGGTACAATTGTGAGACATCTACTCAATAATATATTTGATTTATAATTTGATTTATAATCTAAACACATTTACAATCCAATGTTTAATATTTAGTTTTATAATCCAACTTATCGTATGCTTTTGGTGGTATAATGACGAAAAATTTGGATAAGATTCTCTTATTCTTATTATATATAAAGATATAATAGCTAGTAGGCAAGATTACTTTTTGAATATTTTATTTTTAAAATTTTAAGTTTTTAAAATTAAATAAAGTAAAATACAAATATATGTGGTTGATATTTTTAACTTTATTTAAGTTATTGGAACTAATCTAATAAAATTAAATAAATTAATTTTGATATGTTGTTGTTGGGTTTCAAACCTTACATTTTTATAAAAAAATAATTTTTATTATTAAATTTAACGGTTTTGATTAATTTGACTTGAATGATCTTAATGGTTGAGGTTAAAAAGGATTACTAAGTCTACAAAGCTTTGGCTGAGTGGACACCCCCTTTCCCTGGTTCAGCCAAGGTCAGGGGTTCGAACCTACCTCGGAGCGAAAGCTTCGGATTTACGTGGGAGTACTGGGTGGTAGGGCTCAGCGATATATCTCCCCGGGTTTGAAATCCCACATACAAGTGTGTGGGGTAGTTCCCGGTTAAAAAAAAAAAAAAAAAAAAGGATTACTAATATGTAATCTATACTATTATATAAAAGCCGAAACGTTAAAAGTTTGGTTGGTTGGTCGGTCAGTCGGTACGGTACCTGTTGATTTTACTTATTTACCCTTACTTAATTATAGATAAAATCCATATTTGAAAAGGTAATAGCTTGAAAAAGAAGTAAAAAAGCCAAGTTTTGGAAAGAATAGATTTTAGTTAGAAAATATAATAGTCTAAAAAGAAATAAAAAAAGATAAGTTTGAAAATGAGATATTTTAGTTTAAAATTATAGAAAAGATATTACCTTTTAGCTGAAAAGGGTAATTAGTTAGTTATTAATAATTATAATATTATTAGTTTATTTCATTAAATAGAACGACCCATGTTATTTTTGGAAAATAAGAGATTTTAATTGGAAAATGTACAAAAGGTAATAACTAATTATAATATTATTAGTTTATTTCATTAAATAGAACGACCCATGTTATTTTTGGAAATAAGAGATTTTAGTTGGAAAATGTACAAAAGGTAATAACTGAAAAAGGTATTTGGTTACTTATTAAGAAATATAAAATAAGTTTCATGGCGGATTACGGGCTTTGGAACTGTGTAGGGTTGGTAGAACTGTCCTCGCCATTTGGTAAACTAGTGGAAATTCTGGATATTGAAAATGGTCTAGGTCCGCATTTGCCAGCATTCAACATCCTTGCCACTTTTGATAATGGAGAAGTAGAGCAGTCATCTCCTATCTTTGATAGCAAGGCAGTTGTAGATCCTTTGAGGTCCATGATCATCCCCTCTCCGCCTTTGCCCAGCTCACAGTGGTCGTCAAACCCCTCCATAACCAGGTTGAACCGTGGCCCTTCGTTCATGCAGACCTCTTCTCTTAGCCGAGCCCATCGCCTTGCTTCTGTTAAAGGGAAGGGAATCAGCTCTGATGCATGCATCCCCCCCAGTTCAGATCCTTCCATGTTGTATTAGGTTTAGGCCTCTGTTTGTCTGCTTTCCGGGTCGTGTTGTTCTCAGTCGTTTTTCTTCCGTTGGTTCTAGTATTAGAGTTTTAGAGTTGGTCCTCAGTGGTTTTAAGCTCTTTTGTTGTAAGTGCCGCCAGGCTTTGTCTTTTAATGCTATTTCTGCTTATCAAAAAAAAAAAAAGAATAACTAAATAAGGGTAGCTGAAAAAGAAGTAAAAAAAGCAAGTTTGAAAATGAGATATTTTAGTTATAAATATAGAAAAGATATTACCTTTTAGCTGAAAAAAGTAATCAGTTAGTTATTAGTAATGATATTATTAATTTATTTCATTAAATCAGACGACCCATGATATTTCATTTAACTAAAATTTTTCCTTTTTAAAAATCTATACTATTATATAAAAGCCGAAACATTAAAAGTTTGGTTGGTTGGTCGGTCAGTCGGTACGGTACCTGTTGATTTTACTTATTTACCCTTACTTAATTATAGATAAAATCCATATTTGAAAAGGTAATAGCTTGAAAAAGAAGTAAAAAAGCCAAGTTTTGAAAAGAATAGATTTTAGTTAGAAAAGATAATAGTCTAAAAAGAAATAAAAAAAGATAAGTTTGAAAATGAGATATTTTAGTTTAAAATTATAGAAAAGATATTACCTTTTAGCTGAAAAGGGTAATTAGTTAGTTATTAATAATTATAATATTATTAGTTTATTTCATTAAATAGAACGACCCATGTTATTTTTGGAAAATAAGAGATTTTAATTGGAAAATGTACAAAAGGTAATAACTAATTATAATATTATTAGTTTATTTCATTAAATAGAACGACCCATGTTATTTTTGGAAATAAGAGATTTTAGTTGGAAAATGTACAAAAGGTAATAACTGAAAAAGGTATTTGGTTACTTATTAAGAAATATAAAATAAGTAAAGAATAACTAAATAAGGGTAGCTGAAAAAGAAGTAAAAAAAGCAAGTTTGAAAATGAGATATTTTAGTTATAAATATAGAAAAGATATTACCTTTTAGCTGAAAAAAGTAATCAGTTAGTTATTAGTAATGATATTATTAATTTATTTCATTAAATCAGACGACCCATGATATTTCATCTAACTAAAATTTCTCCTTTTTAAAAAATACTACGAGCAATTTTATTTAATATAATTACTATTAATTAATTGACAATTACATTTTTCAACCAAATTATGTTACCTTTTTTTCTTTTTTTAAACTAAAATCTCTCTTTTCAGCTAAAACGTATCATTTTTTCTATATTTTCTAATTAAAATCCCTCTTTTCTAGAAATATCACGGACAACATTAATTTCTCCTTTTATAAAAAAACTACGAACAATTTTATTTAGTAAAATAACGTAATTAAATTATAATTACTATAAATTAATCAATTACCTTTTTCACCTAAAACATGCACATGATATTTTATCTAACTAAAATTTCTCATTTTTTAAAAACACTACAAGCAATTTTGCTTAATATAATTACTATTAATTAATCGATCTTACCTTTTTCAACCAAAATATGTTACATTTTTTTTTTCTCTAACTAAAATCTCTCTTTTCAACTAAAACGTATCATCTTTTCTATATTTTCTAACTAAAATCCCTCTATTTCTAGAAATATCACGGGTAACATTAATTTCTCATTTTCTAAAAGAACTATGAGCAATTTTATTTAGTAAAGTAACATAATTAAATTATAATTACTATAAACTAATCAATTACATTTTTCACCTAAAACATGTCATCTTTTTAATTTTCACGTTACCTTTTCTATTTTCTATAACTAAAATCTCTCCTTTTCCAATTATATCACGGACAGTTCAATTTAATAAAATAAAATAATAAAATTATAATATTAATAATTAATCGATTACTTTTTTTAGCTAAAACGTATAATCTTTTCTATCTTTTTAATACCTTTTTTTCTAGATATATCACGCGCAACATTAATTTCTCATTTTCAAAAAACACTACGAGCAATTTTATTTAGTAAAATAATTTAATTAAATTATAATTACTATAAATTAATTAATGACCTTTTTCACCTAAAACATGTCACCTTTTGAATTTTCACCTTACCTTTTCTATTTTCTGTAACTAAAATCTCTCTTTTTCCAATTATATCACGTGTGGTTCTATTTAATAAAATAAAATAATAGTATTATAATACTAATAATTAACCGATTACCTTTTTCAACTAAAACCTATCATCTTTTCTATATTTTCTAACTACAATCCCCCTTTTTTTGGAAATATTACGGATAACCTTTATACAATTATTATGAAATCATCTCATTGAAAAATTTAAATCATTCATGTTTTAAAAAAATCAATTCAAATTAATAAAAATTTTCATATAATATTAACAAAATTCCGTGCATCGCACGGGTTTTAAGCTAGTGTTAATTAAATTATAAATTATATCTTTTTACTTATTATAGTTTAGTATTAGATTTTAATGATATTTTTAGTAACAATCAATTACAATTTTTAATATTATATCCAAAGGTTTTCTATCTATGTTGAGATCTTACGGTCCTTATCGTTTTGACGATAAGGTATACAAAATTATGATAAGATTCCTCTTACACTTTTTACATATTATTTAATTTAAAATGATAATACCAAAAATTTAACAAATTTGATTGATTTCTTAAAATATCTTATTTAATTTAAATTGAAAATACCAAAAATTTAACAAATTTGATTGATTTCTTAAAAAGATATTGTATGCAATTATATAAATAATCAATTTTTAGAAAGATATTATATACAGTTATATAAGTGTTGTGCCCAAAATCCGCCTTGGACTTGATTTTAGGCCCACTAAGGTTATGGACTCGAAACAGGTGGATATGGATGGATAGATGGAGCTAAGGGGTAAGTATGGTAATATAGTATGCCTTTGGAGGATAGGATTCTGGCATCTAGTTTGAGGTATGTTCATGCAGGGATGCAGGCATATGAACCCCGGATAAGGGTGAAACCGTGTGAAGGCCAGGCAGGGGTTCGCCTGGGTAGCAGATGGTCAGGTTGGGGGTACGCGCATGAACCCCAAAGGTTTCCAGAAAATAAACCAGCGGGCTCATAATCGCCTATATTATAGGAGATTGGATAATGCACGTCGTATCATCCTTCAGGATATCTCCTAAACAATAGGAACGGCATAACAGTAACAATTATCAAGGATTAACATCATCTATATATGGAATATATATATATGCGTGTATGTATCGATATATCACAGGAAAAACGGGAATTATCAGAAGGCTAACAAACTGGATAATCAGGTGGATGGTGATAAAGGATCATGGCAGGTTGGTTAGAGAGGATGAGGCTTATCATATCGTGGCTCAATCATCAAGAACTACATTGGACTTGATCCCTTATAAATATAAGGGTATGTAGGCCATTTGCAGGGGTTAGACACACATACACACCTCTAACACTTGCTCCTAGCTGTGAATATTGGATTGAATAGGTCATATTCGATCATCATAGCCTGGAGTACCTTGCAAATTCAGTCCATAAAATCATTATCCTTCCATTCGAATTAGGGTTTATGAAACTAGGGTTTTTGGCTTGTATTTCGGTTTATTTAAATTGTTATTCTTGGATTATTCCTGGATTATTCTTGTTAAATTCTTATTGAAGTGTTGTACCAATTTTCCCTCACAACATTTGTGGCGCTAGAAGGAGGGGGAGTTTTATCTCTTGAGGGAAGAGATGTCACGGAAATCTGGTGATGATCGTACACCGGAGGTTGGACGAAACGATGAGGACAGGGAACATGATGGTGAAGTCACGAACAGGGAACTTAGAGAAAAGTTAAAGAAGATGGAGAAGAAAGTTGCTTCTTTGAAAAAGAAATCTGAAAAGCTGAAGAAATGGAAGCAAGAGCAGGGTTCCAAGGATCGAAAGGTGAAGAAAAAGGTGGTTACGCCAGTTCGGTTAGATTTCGACAGTGATGAGGAGGGGTCGGAAAAAGAGGCCTCACAGAAAGGATTTTCTGATGTGGAGACGGACCAAACGGACCCAAACTGGAATGAAGGAGAAGAAGAGGTACGACAACCACAGGGTTCACCCACCCGTAGCCTGAGTGTCTTCGACAGATTGGGCAATAAGATGGACGTCAAAGATTTACGTCACAAACTTAATGGGAAGAAGGAAAGACAGAACAGGAAAGCCCCAGAGGCGAAGTCACAAGGATCTCATAGCTACAGAAGGGATAAATCCGTTTCCAGGTCTGGTAGACAATCTAAAGGGGGTAATGATGAGCGAAGCTGCAGTTCCCGACATAACCCCAGTTACAGTGATGACGACCTGGGTTTAGCTGAGGACTCTTGCGGTGATGACAACCAGTTCACAGATGAGGAGAATGAGCACTACAAGGTAAAGGATCTGCGTGAGGCATTAAGGAAGCTGAAGATGGAAAAACAGTCGCTAGAAGGCTTGACAGTGGCTTCACCCTTTACTAAGAAAGTGAGGGATTCGCCACTCCCACCAAAATACAGGGGGGTGGGAGACCTAAAGTTCAGTGGAACCACTGATCCAGTAGAATATCTCAGCCGATTCGATACGGAAATGGAAGTATATCAGGTGAAAGACCTAACGAAGTGTCGCTTATTGGCTGCTACGCTCAGAGACAGTGCTCATCAATGGTTCAAGAGGCTACGTCCAAATTCTATCCAATCTTGGAGGCAAATGAGTGAAATGTTCGTGACCCAATTTCGGGCTTCGGTTGCATTCGCACCCCCAGCCAACACTTTGGCGAACATCAAGCAGGAGAGGAATGAGACCCTCACTGAATATTTCAAGCGGTTTAATGCAGAGGTTCCTAAGGTGAGGAAGACCACAGATGAAACCTACAAGAATTTCTTGATTGCGGGCGTACGCCCAGGTACTGATTTCTGGAAGGAGCTACAAGGGGCGGAGCCCAAAACTTTGGCAGACTTCTACGCCAAAGCAGAAACTCACAAGGTGGTTGAAGAGTCACTGGCTAAACTTGAGAAAAGTCGAAGTTCAAGGGAATGGAGCGGGAGCAAGAGGCGTAGGTCATATAGCCCAAAAGATAGGGGGTACCACAAACGGACCTCCTATGGTGGAAGCTCCTCTACCAGAAACACCCATCGTGATGACAAGACAGCCCCTATAACGGTGAATGCAACCAATACAGGAAGGACAGTAAATTACAAATATCCCACTAGGAAGGACTCTCAGGGTTCGGGCAGGTATACCGAATACACCCCGCTCACGGCTTCCATTGAACAGGTATATGAAGTTGGAAACAAGGCAGGAATGTTTAGGAAGCCGGTAAGAAATGGACCTCCAGGGAATAAAAATGAAGGGCGGTATTGTGCTTTTCACGATGCCAATGGACATGAAACGGCGGAATGTCGTCATTTGAAGGACCACATTGAAGACCTTATAAGAAGGGGTTATCTCACGGAGTTCGTAGCTCCGGAAGCCAAAGGAGACAAGAATGACAGAATTCACAAAGAAACTGAAAAGGTGAATCCTGAACGCCTTACAAGAGCCAACAGTATCCGCACTATAATTGGTGGACCGTATATCGGGGGTACCAGCAGGAATGCCCAGAAGAATTATGCCCGGGAAGCAAGGGGCGTACCCCTCACGAATGTGTATAACCTGTCTGAAAGGCCACCCAAACTTTTTAAGGGTGAGACAGTCGACATAACGTTCACAGAAGAGGATGCCAGGCACGTTCACCACCCCCATAACGATGCTTTGGTGATTAAAGCTGCGATCGGAGGCTTGAACGTACACCGAGTGCTGGTGGATAACGGAAGCTCGGTAAACATTTTGGCATATAGCACTTACCAGAAAATGGGATTACTTGACAAAGAAATGGCTCCTTCTTACAATGAATTGTACGGATTTACCGGCAACCCTGTACAAATTGTGGGGCGAGTGAAACTCCCTCTCACTTTGGGGGAGGAACCCCGGTCAGCTACACAAGTGGTGGAATTCATGGTGGTAAATGAAGACATCTCCTATAATGGGATACTCGGAAGGCCGATGTTAAAGGAAATGCGGGTAGTGACATCCATTTATCATCTGTCAATGAAATTCCCAACTCCCGGAGGAATTGGGTGTGTTCAGGGATGTCAATCAGATTCAAGGGAGTGCTACAGTAAAGCCCTGCATACAGCTGAACAAGCGTGCAAGCATCTGTTGTTGGTGGATGGGGGTACCTCGGAACAATGCTATCGTTACTTGGACCCCGGCACAGGGAGGGGAGATGAATCTTTGCGTCGAAAGGAAGCAAGACAAGAAAGAGACATGTGTAATGTTATTATGATTGTACAACACCCAGGCGAGGAGCCCTATACGGATGTTGCACCTTTTCAGGGGGTAGGTACCCCTAATGGGATACTAATGTTGGAAGCCCCGAAATTTCAAAATTCCAAAACTGAAGAGCCACTGATTGAGGGTATAGTGGAAGAAGTGCATGACAGTGATTTTGAAAGTGTGGATAATGGAGACGATCTGAAGGAATCAATGAAGGCCGATGGTCAGGTGGTGGAACCCCACCAGGGTACAGAACAGGTGAACCCAGTGGAAATTGACCTTGACCCCCGAATGCCCGAAGCTAAGGAAAAGACTGGGGCAGCTGAAGACACTCTATCTATCTTGGTGGATGCAGCTGATCCTACTAAGGAGTTGAAGATTGGCAAACAGTTGAAACCTGAAGTCCAGGAAGCACTGGTGGTATTTCTAAGAAACAACTTAGACGTATTTGCATGGAGCCATGAGGACATGGTGGGAATAGATTCGAGGGTGATGTGTCACCGTTTGAACATTGATCCAGACATGAAGGCCGTAAGGCAGAAAAGGAGAGCAATAAGTGGGGAAAGGGCCGTCGCCCTGAAAGAAGAGGTAGACAGACTGTTGAAGGCCAAGCTAGTAAAGGAATCATTCTACCCCATGTGGTTGGCAAACCCGGTCTTGGTAAAGAAGCCCAATGGCAAATGGCGTACGTGCGTTGATTTCACTGACTTGAATAAAGCATGTCCCAAGGACAGCTTTCCGCTTCCGCGTATTGATCAACTAGTCGATGCTACGGCTGGTCATGCTTTGCTAAGTTTCATGGATGCGTATTCAGGTTATAATCAAATTCCGATGTATGAACCCGACCAAGAACATACTTCTTTTATCACAGATAGAGGACTCTACTGCTATATCGGGATGCCTTTCGGGCTGTTGAACGCTGGAGCAACCTACCAAAGGCTGGTCAACAAGATGTTTAAAGACCAGATTGGAAAAACTATGGAAGTATACGTGGACGATATGTTGGTAAAATCCAAGGTAGCAGGCGACCATGTTGCCCACCTTACTGAAATGTTTGGCATCTTAAGGAAATTCAGGATGAAGTTGAACCCCCAAAAATGTGTGTTTGGGGTGGAATCTGGAAAATTCTTGGGTTTTATTGTGAATCATCGAGGAATCGAAGCCAATCCTGCCAAAATAAAAGCACTAGTCGAAATGAGATCCCCCCGAAGTGTGAAGGAAGTTCAAAGCCTTACCGGACGGGTGGCAGCCTTGAACAGGTTTATCTCCAAGTCCTCGGACAGATGTCGAGAATTCTTTGCAGCTATCAAGAAGAGAAAAGGCTTTGAGTGGACGCCTGAATGTGAAGCTGCCTTCACCAAATTGAAGGAACAATTAGGAAGCCCCCCATTGCTGGCAAAGCCAAAAGAGGGTGAAACCCTGATTTTGTATTTGGCGGTTTCTGAGCACTCTATTAGCTCTGTTTTGGTTCGTGAGGAAGATCAAACCCAGTACCCTGTGTATTATGTGAGTAAGAGGCTTCTGGATGCTGAAACTAGATATGCAAACATGGAGAAGTTAGCCTACGCGTTGATTCTGACATCAAGAAAGTTAAGGCCATACTTTCAGGCGCACACGATAGAGGTACGAACCTCATTCCCACTGAGGCAGGTCCTGCACAAACCTGAAGCCTCAGGTAGGTTGATGAAATGGGCTGTGGAGTTAGGCCAATTTGATGTTGAATTTAAGCCAAGAACAGCTATCAAAGGACAGGCACTTGCTGATTTCTTATTGGAATTCCCACCATCCTTTGAGGTGGAAACCAAGAAAACCGTGAGGGAACCTCTGGAGAAGGAAGCCCCGACAGAAAATTGCGCACCATGGTGGACCCTCTATGTGGATGGAGCCGTGAATGGAAATGGGGCAGGTGCTGGTATAGTCCTAATAAGCCCCGAAGGCCACAAGCTGCAGAGCTCAATTCATTTCACATTCAAGGCTACAAACAACGATGCTGAATATGAAGCCCTGATTGCGGGGCTGAAGCTGGCACTTGAAATGAAAGTGACAAATATGACTGTGTTCAGTGACTCCATGTTGGTAGTGGGACACATCAGAAGTAACTTTCAAGCTAGGGGTCCACGCACTGATTTATACATGAGGTACGCTCAAGAACTGATGAGCAAGTTTGGAGAAATCAATCTGGTGCAAATTCCAAGGACGGAAAACTCAAGTGCAGATGCCTTGGCAAAAATGGGTTCTAATAGGGAAGCAACCATGCTAGGGGTGATACCGTTAGAAATACAGCAACAACCTAGCATTCCAAGGATCGATTGTATGGATGTCGAGGTTCAAGTAGAGGACACATGGATCACTCCCATCTTGAAGTACATAACAAAAGGGGTTCTGCCAGTTGAAAAAGATGAAGCCCGGAGAATGAAGTATAAAGCTACGCGTTATGCCTTATATGATGGAAAGCTGTACAAGAGAGGATTCAACAAACCTCTTCTACGATGTATAGCAGGCAGTGAATGTGAATATATTATGAGGGAGGTGCATGAAGGCATATGTGGAAACCATTCTGGAGGAACCTCATTGGCCCATAAGATACTTCGACAGGGGTACTACTGGCCAACCTTACAGCAGGATGCGCACAAATTCTCAAAGGCATGTGATCGATGCCAAAGGTATGCCAACTCAAATAGGAATCCTGCTGTGCCACTAAAGCCACTCTCTAGCCCATGGCCTTTTGCTGTTTGGGGAATTGACCTGATTGGAGAACTCCCCAAGGGGAAGGGAGGAGTAAAGTACGCCGTTGTAGCCGTGGATTATTTTACAAAATGGGCAGAGGCTGAACCCCTGGCTACGATCACTGCAGCTAAATTAAAGGAGTTTGTATTTCGAGCAATCATATGCCGATATGGGATCCCATATAAGTTGATATCTGACAATGGCAAGCAATTTGATAGCAAGGAAATGAGAGGTTTGTGTGAAGATCTCGGAATTGTCAAGGGCTTCTCTGCAGTCTGCCACCCCCAAAGCAATGGTCAGACTGAAGCCATCAATAAAATCATTAAACATACTTTAAAGGCAAAGTTGGAGGATAAAAAAGGTTGCTGGCCAGAGGAACTTCCCATGGTGTTATGGTCTTACAACACAACACCTAGGACTACGACTGGTGAATCCCCATTCACACTAACTTATGGGTGTGAAGCAATGATACCCGTGGAGATCGGTGCCGGTTCATTTAGGAGAGATAACTTTAATCCCATGGAAAATGAAGTTAATCATCGTTTGTACTTGGATTTGGTGGAAGAGGTTCGTACAACCTCTCAGCTGAAGCTTGCAGCTTATCAACAAAGGACTCGCAAGTACTTTGATGGCAGGGTTCGAGCACGACCCTTAAAGGTTGGTGATCTGGTTTTAAGGAAGATGATGCCTAACATGAGGACTCCAGGATATGGGGCCTTTGAGGCAAATTGGGAAGGCCCATATGTGATCAAATCGGTCTTATGGGAAGGAACTTATCATTTGGAGGATTTGGACGGGAAACTAATCCCAAGGGCATGGAACGCCGAACATCTTAAGAAATATTACCAGTAGTTGAACCCAGGTAACGTTTCTTGTAGACCTCTTTCAGGTGTAGGACAATAAAAGTGGCTTATTAGTTGTAGCTACCATCATATTAGGATCAGTCGGTCAGAAATTTTTCTTTTATGTTAATAAAGTGCTTGGGGGGTTGTGAGTGTACGCCTACCTGTTGAACACCAACTATGATGTGATTTAATGGAATTGAAATCGACTTCTTTTTTCATTTCTTCTTAGGTATCTTCCGTTTTATGTTTAAAAATATGTGGATTTATGTGAATGAATGCATGCTATGTGTAACCTGTTTTATCTGCGTAAAAAAAAAAAAAAGGGGAAAATTAAGGATACGATTGTTGAACCTAGTTCTTCATTATAAGTATAATTATATTAAAGAACTCGGGGGGTAATATGTATACATCGATTTAAGGAAGGATAGTTTAACTTAAAAATGGACGAAATTTTAAAATCAAGATTATATAATGGATGGAAGCATATGGATTATATGAACATGGATGGAAAACATATGGAATGTATGTTAATGGATTACATGGGTTATGTAAATATGGGTTATATGGATACATGGATGAAAACATACGGGGATTACGTGCACATAGATTGAGACATGTATGGTTCATGCATGAAAAGGGACGGAATCCCCTAGTTGGAAGGTTCTAGGGTAACTAGGATCACAAGGTTCTCGCATACGGAGGTTCAACCGTTCGAACCCCAAGAATACCGTGTAATCAGTATGGTGGATAACTATCTCCATTGAAGGATTTGGGCATGGCTATGGAAGCCAAGTGCACAAGGAAAAAATAACCCCGCTACGATCCCAGGGAAACTGGGTAAGTGAGGCTTTATCTTTGGGAAAGCGGAATGGCTAGGGAAAATGCTCTGGTGAGGAAATCACACGGAAATGATCTAATTTAGGGGTACGATCAGTGGAACACCGATCGCCCGGGGATTTGTAGTTAAGAAAGGACTGGTTACTGGTTGAAGACTTGGGTTGGAAATGGCAAACTCTTGAAGGATTTCGTGTGGCCTACGGACTTAAAAAAAAAAAAAAAAAAAAAAAAAAAAAAAAACATGACAGGAGTGTAGCAGGTGGAATACCTATTGATCTTAAGGAAGGGATATTAACATCTGGGGGTATAACAGATGAACCCCGAATACAGTGAGTGCCTAACTATCTTAAGACGAAGCACGGCATCAACGCCCAACAAGGCAATGCGGGACATGGTTGTCGCAAAGAACATGGCATATCAAGCAAAAATCGCTAGGTATGGGATTGAATAAAGGTGTGTGCACGTGCAATGTAACTGCATGACAAGCATATACTAATCAAAAGCAAATAAAGCATTGAAAACCTTAGCAAGGATCCGAGATAAAACCGAGTTAAACAAAATACATCTTGCGAGACCTTCGGAGGAGTCCGCACCCTCAAAATATCAAGTTTAAGGCAATTTATGCCAGAGAAGGATTCATTAAAGTTTGATTAAAAGGGAATGACGATAACATTACTGGTCTGATTCGGGTGGAAAAGTGGAGAGATCCTCAGTGACTGGAGAGGCCTTTGGAATTTCAGGATTGGATGAGGGGGCTTCCACCTGGGGTTCCCCGGTTGGACCCCCATCTGTAGCTTCCCCTGGCTGGATCTCTGTAGCTTCAACTGTATCTCCTGCAATAGCCTCGGTAGGAACCTCTACAGCCACTTCCTGGGGGCCTTCCTCCATACGCACCTCAGGGGGGTTCACCTGCATGGCAGCAACAGCCTGCTCCTCCTTGATTAACTCTATGGCCTCAACTGCGTCCTGGCCCAGAATGCCCCACTCCAAAGTTGGAAAAGCCTCATATGTGGAAGTCATATAATCTTTAATCCCGGCCTTGTAACCCAAGTTGTATTCCTTGTCACCTTGCCTGGACATGGTAGCCTTGTACTTGGCAACTGCACCCTGGAGGGTTCGGACTTTCAACTCAAGCTTCTCCTTCTCCTTTTTGCTAGTGGCATGGGCATCTTCCCTCTCTTTATCCATCTTGAGGATAATGGCATCCATGGACTCTTTTTCCCTCAGCAATTTATCCCTCTCCTGGATCAGGGCACCCTCATTCTCATAAAGCTTTTTGTTCGAGGCCAGTAGTTTCTTCTTATCATTTTGGAAGGTTTTTAGCTCTGAACGTACCCTATCAAGCTCCTCGATAGCCCTGGAAGCCCCAAGAATCTGGTTGCCATACTTCAGAGATAGGAAGAGGCTCTCAGCATTCACCAAGGACATCCTATTTGCAGCTTCCTCGAAACTCAGGCTGTCCCACTCAGAGATAGAACGCACAGGGAATTTTTCCTGGATAGCACCTATGAAAGTAGTAAGGGGGGCAGGAGAGATGGTGTCAGAGGGACTCAGATCAATCTCATGCCTGAGACGTTTACTCACACGGGAACCAGATGCTCCAGATGCCTCAGGAGTATACTGTGTGGGCCTCTTCCTTAAGGAAACATTCTTCTCCATGGAAGCTGGGTTGATTTTTGTAGATGGAACAGGGGTTCTCTCAGCAGAAGGCAGGGGTACAGGTGATTTGGGAACATTCTTTTGTGATGAACGCTTGGTGATGAAGGAAGGCACTGAAAAAGACATATCTGCATTACCACGTGAAGGGTTAGTAAAGTCAAAACAAAAGTAAAGATGGTACTCATGCAGAAATCAAGTAAATCATGTAAAAAAAATTATGGAAAGCATGCTGCATCAAATAATGAAAAATAAAGGGAACGATGGGTGTATGCTACTAAGAATACAAGCGTGGACCTGGCTCAAGTGGGGTTCCATCAGTAAGACTTTCCTCAACAGGGGTACGGGAGTCCCCCGGAGACTTGGAACTGATTTTCTTGGAGAAACCTAAATGAAGTAATTTTTTCTTAGACAGCAGGCTAGCACCATCTCCTAGCCTTGCACTTTTTCTCAAGACCTTTTCGGCCCTTTCCAACTCTTCTCCCACTAGGATGGTCTGAGTGGGCATGTCTGGGAAGGGGTTAAACTCTTTTCGGTACTCTGGGCAATCGTAGCAATATAGGAATTGCTTGTGCCACCCTGACATTCCTTTCTTGTTGCCTTTTATACATTTCCCTTGATGAATATTCCAGGTGGTAAGATAGAAGAACCCAGAGGTTTTTCCAGTTTCTTTGAGTTGGTAAAAGAAACCCAATTCACGAGCAGTCAATTCAACTTGGAACATGGAATCGTAAAGGATGTACATGCATATAGCCATACGATATGAGTTCGGAGTAAGTTGCAAGGGAGCAAGCTTGTAAGTATCAAGGATATCAAGAATAAAAGGATGAAGGGGCAGTGACAACCCTAATCTAAAAAACTGAGCAGATAACACGGCACATGGAATGACTTGGTCTGTTTCAAAGTTAGAGAAATCGTGACATCTTTCTTCTGGCTGAGGTACAACCAATGAGCACCCAGGGTTGCAAGCTTCAAGGAGATTCCCCAATTTTTGGGCGGTCATGGAAGTCTGTGTTTTGGCACAAGATAGCTGAGGGGTAGCAGCACCAGAAGTCTGGATAGGGGTAACTTTGTCTTGGCTTGTGCTATCCTCAGGCTGGTCATTGAAGGGTTCAACTATTAGGGATAGGTGCCCTAATGAATCAATCTCTTCCTCAGATTTTTGGGAATCAGAGCTAACGGTGGTAGGTACGATTGAAGAGGGGTCTAAAGAATAGGATTTTAGTGAGATTTGGGCAGCAGTGGGGTCAAGGACTTTGACTTTGGAGCGGGTACGGCCACTCACGGTGGAGGTCATGGGAGGAAATCTGGATATGGGATTGGGTGAGGAGAACGAGTCGGCTTCGGAGGCTCCTGCCATCTGAGAAATCTCCTTGGTGACAGAATTCTGGGATTTATCAGACATGGATTGACTCGACATCTGCACACAGAAAAGCAGTGTGAGTTCCAAGTCTCTGGAGCAATTTTTTTTTTGAGGAACGGCAATTGTCATATTAAGAAAAAGACAGTGGAGGAGTATTATAGGGGTTCAAGGATGGGAACCCCCAATTTATCCAGGATCGTTTTTTCTCATGTCAACAAAGAGAAATGGCTGTAGGCATCCGAATTCATCCTGGGGTTCATATAAGGGAAGCCCACAAAATAGGCTTTATTTAGAAAGGAGGAAAGGAAACAAGTGGGGCATTATCTCCAAACAGGTTCTGGGTGACTGTACCTAGCCCTGAAGTGGTACAAACGAAGAACCCCTAAAAAAAAAGGTGAAAGGTCTGAAGCAACTCCTAATAGTCTTGGATAAAGGCTTAAATTAGGAAGGGTATATGCAGGGGTCGGTTGCCATAAAGTTCAAGGACACTATGAAAACATCAATTAAGGACAGAATAGGAGGAACGAACAAGGGGAAGAGTTAAACCAGCATACAATTGATGGGCATACGCATGCATACATGAAAATTTGAACAGATAAAAGTAAAAAAAAGACTCAACACAGGATAAGGATATTCACTTGGTTCAACATGCATCTACATATGGTGGGCGAATCATAGAAGAAGAGATGAACAAAGCAAATCAAATACGTAATGGGCATAAATATGAAATGTAAACACCAACGGGTACACAATGACACGTTTATAAATCATTAAGCATGGGAAAGTATGGAGATCGATATGAGAAGGGAAAGGAAGGAATACCTGTGAAGCGAAGAGGATGGCCGGAAAATGAGAGCTTTCGCCGGGATGGAAGTCTGAGAAGGCGAACCGCTTGGAGTAAAAGAAAGAAAGAGTTTTTTGCTGTAGAAAAAGTGAAAATGGGAAAATGGTGTGAAGAGGTGTACATATAAGGGCGTGGGGATACGAACAGATAGGCCACGTGTCTCCATCTGGTCAATCCCGTGTATGGAGTTTTCTTTTTATTTAAAAAATATAATAAGTATTAAGAGTGTTTTGGAAAATGAAGAAGAATGAATGTAGACTGGTGGAGGGCTAAATACATTGGATTTATTGGAGAAGTAGAGTGGTTATGTGGAGTTCAAATTCCGAAATATTAGAGTTGCTATGGGATTCGAAATTCAGGTAATTAAAGACCAACTAGGACTTTGTTTACTTCAGGGGTTATTATCTGAAAGGAAATAATTATCCCAAGCGAATTATTAAATCCCCAAGTAAGTATGCGATTATACAAAGGGTGATAAATTTAGGAGGTCCAACGGCTGCACCCACAAATTGGGGGACCTTGAATCTCGGGGTACAGGCGAAGGGATACGGTCACGAGCATGGATACTTCCTGGTTGAATCCCTTGTTTCCTACAATGAGTACGCTCGCGCAGGCTTAGGGGTTCGCCTGGAGTAGAAGGGTGATGGGGTATGGATGACATTAGGTTCCTTTTGCATTCAAATGGCTACAAGGAACCGGGGGGTAGTTGTTGTGCCCAAAATCCGCCTTGGACTTGATTTTAGGCCCACTAAGGTTATGGACTCGAAACAGGTGGATATGGATGGATAGATGGAGCTAAGGGGTAAGTATGGTAATATAGTATGCCTTTGGAGGATAGGATTCTGGCATCTAGTTTGAGGTATGTTCATGCAGGGATGCAGGCATATGAACCCCGGATAAGGGTGAAACCGTGTGAAGGCCAGGCAGGGGTTCGCCTGGGTAGCAGATGGTCAGGTTGGGGGTACGCGCATGAACCCCAAAGGTTTCCAGAAAATAAACCAGCGGGCTCATAATCGCCTATATTATAGGAGATTGGATAATGCACGTCGTATCATCCTTCAGGATATCTCCTAAACAATAGGAACGGCATAACAGTAACAATTATCAAGGATTAACATCATCTATATATGGAATATATATATATGCGTGTATGTATCGATATATCACAGGAAAAACGGGAATTATCAGAAGGCTAACAAACTGGATAATCAGGTGGATGGTGATAAAGGATCATGGCAGGTTGGTTAGAGAGGATGAGGCTTATCATATCGTGGCTCAATCATCAAGAACTACATTGGACTTGATCCCTTATAAATATAAGGGTATGTAGGCCATTTGCAGGGGTTAGACACACATACACACCTCTAACACTTGCTCCTAGCTGTGAATATTGGATTGAATAGGTCATATTCGATCATCATAGCCTGGAGTACCTTGCAAATTCAGTCCATAAAATCATTATCCTTCCATTCGAATTAGGGTTTATGAAACTAGGGTTTTTGGCTTGTATTTCGGTTTATTTAAATTGTTATTCTTGGATTATTCCTGGATTATTCTTGTTAAATTCTTATTGAAGTGTTGTACCAATTTTCCCTCACAACAATAAGTATTTAATAAAACAATGATATGCTAAAATTTATATAAAAAAGTAGCATACAATTCTATTTAATGTTGAAAATTTATTTAATCCATCAAAATCTGCAATAAAAGTAATAAATATTTTAACAAATATTGTTCTCTAATTGAAAACAATAATAAATTGTCTTCATTATTCAAATACGAAAATGATAATCCCTTCACCCCCAATGGCTCCAAAACATTAAACCTCATATAATATCAAGAACATATTATATTAACTATGAGACCTCATAGTTAATATAATATGTAAATGTTGGAGAACAATGAGACCACATTTCAAGCAATTTTTAATTATTTTTTTTGTTAATTTTTTTTATGAATGGATAAAGAGTAGAATTATAAGACTTTTGTGTGAAGATGCCCCTAGCGGGACACTTTAAAATAGCTTGAAATGTAGCGAATATGTGTGTTCTCACTGTTCTAATTTTAATTTTTTTTGTTAATTTTTTTTATGAATGGATAGAGGGTAGAATTATAAGACTTTTTTTTGTGAAGATGCCCCTAGCGGGGCCCTTTAAAATAGCTTGAAATGTAGTGAATATGTGTGTTATCAATGTTCTCATTCTCACCAGAGCGTGACCATTAAACTGTATTAGTAAATTCATGTATGAAAATACAGTGTATATATATTATTAATGTAGATTCTTTTATTAAAAATAAGTAAATTATACAATTAAATAAGCAAGCCAAAATATCAGATAAATATTCTAGTAGATTTATAGTTTATGTTCAAATTAAGGTCTTTCACCATGGCTCTCGCTTTCTGAAATTGTTGAACTTTTATTTTATTGACTTTATTATATTAAAAGTATGTTCTTATTGAAACGAATATAATAATTTGAATTTGAATATATTTTTAAACTAATTATTTTGATGGGTTGTTAATTTTTTTGTGATCAACTTAGAGGGGTGACCAAAAATAAAATTAATGGGAATACATAAACCCATTACCCACGTTATGATAAACAATACCTATAAAATGGAAGTTGCTTATGTGGTTCAGGCTTGTTAATTACTTCAATACTTCATTAGCTTGATCATCATGTGGACCATCTTTCTTTTTATCACTTATGTTGCTGCTATGTAGTCTATATGTAACTAACATCTTTCTTTTTATCACTTATGTTGTTGCTATGTAGTCTATCTGTAACTAACCATCTCTCTCTGCTTGTAATCTGTATTTATAAATGCAAACTTCTTCTTGTATTGTATTTTGTTTTCAATATTTAAAATTATGTAGCTGGAGCCGGAGGATAAGAGAAAGGCTGGAGGTGCAATCGTAGTACTACAACATTACTGAAAATAAGTACAATATCATAATAGAATTTTTTGTTCCGATCTAAATTGGGTCGCTCCAAATGCTGTGTAATGACAAAAAGGGGCATTAATTAAAGAAATAAAAAAGATTAAAAAAATGAAGGATAATACTGTTTACCAAAAACACAGGTCTCCGCAAGAAGCTCACTTATTCACTTTTATCTTCAAATAATGTATGATTATAAATTATAACAATCACATTTTCCACTACCTATTCTCTCTCAAAAAGTCAACTAAACTGAAAAAGGGAAAAGTTAGTGCTTTTATATTTTAATATGGAGCTCAAGTGAAAGTGCTAAATATGAGATCATATATGAAGTGAAATTGAACGCGAGTAAAGAAGATATTTAGAGCATAAATAAGAGCAATGTTGCCTGACCCAGAGGGTGAGGCTTGTGACGTGGGTCTGAGCTTCTAAGTATGCTATTCCATAGTCCATTCGGAGACATCGATAAAAAGTATGCTATTCCATAAGACCTTCTGGTACGTAGCATGTCTACCCCATGAACCTTAAGTTGAACAAATCCATAAGGAACATAAACTTGCTTGAAAATAAAATAATGTCTATAAGTATCAAATTGATTCCCAAGATTGTTTACAAATAACATGGTCTGTACTGTGTCAATGTTATTAACTGGTAATCTTTCTAACTACCTTTGTCATTATGACATGTAAAATCGAAAATTGAAAGGCCAAGCAAATTTTTTAAAGGTACCTTTCTGGTGTCCTGTATATTATTATAACATCGGGTAATTCATTAAAACTTTAATTCTTAAATTCCAAACCAAAATCAAAACCAAACAAATATTATCCTGTCTAATTTTTAATAATGTGAAATAAATAAAAATTTAACTCTTATGGCCAAGCTAAAAATCGGAACCAAACATATATGACCCGTACGGAGGTCTAGTACACATATCTTAACCCTACTTCAGGGGGTTGAGATGTTAATTTGGTGAAAACCCCAGCTTTCAAATCTGAAAAGTGCAAACATTCGTCAAAATCCAGCAGTGTGAAGATTTGAGCGGCTTGGACTTGAAGGTGAAAAATGACAAAGATAGATTTGAGTAATGACAAAAAGGAGAATCAAAGAAATAAAGAAAGATAAAAAGAAAATAAAGGATAATAGTATAGGTTTAGATTTCGGTCGATCCAATTGGGTTACTCCAAATGTTGTGTAATGACAAAAAATAGTATATGTTTAGATTTGGGTCGATCCAATCTAAATTGGGTCACTCCAAATACTGTGTAATGGTAAAAAGGGGCATCAAAGAAATAAAGAAGATTAAGAAAATGAAGGATAATAGTACTGTTGACGGAATTCGAACCTTGAAATTTTAGTAAATAAATTTAATCATATAACAAATTTAATCATTAGATCTAACAGTTCTAATTTTAACTAAAAACTAACGAATATTATTCATTGTATACGAATTTTTATTATATTTTGTTAGTGGTTAGAAGATATGATGTCATATTTTTGGGTATGCAATTAGTAAATAGATTTAATCATGTAATATATTTAATCATTAGATCTAACATTTCTCATTTTTAACTAAAAAACTAACGGATATTATTCATTGTATATGAATTTTTATTATATTTTGTTAGTGGTTAGAAGATATGATGTCATATTTTTTGGTATGTATTAATTATTGCAATATTATGTTTTAAATTAAAAGTCAACGTGTTTTAATTAGAGAGAAAAAAATTATTGATTGGAAGATATGATATTTTAGGTATTTATAAAAGGTAATATAATCAATTATAAGTAAACATCTTTTAATTGAAAAAGACAATCAGCTAATTATCATTAATTATATTATTAATAAAAAATGAAGGATAATAGTAGAGGTTTAGATTTGGGTTGATCCAATTGGGTCGCTCCAAATGCTGATTAGAGAAAAAAAATTATTGATTGGAAGATATGATATTTTAGGTATTTATAAAAGGTAATATCATATCAATTATAATTTATAAGTAAACATCTTTTAATTGAAAAAGACGATCGGCTAATTATCATTAATTATATTATTAATAAAAAAATTAAGGATAATAGTAGAGGTTTAGATCCCCTCGTTTCACCTTTATATAAGTATATAATAGTTCTAATTTTTAACTAAAAATCTAACGGATATTATTCGTTGTATACGAATTTTTATTATATTTTGTTAGTGAAATTTAATTTCCACTTTTAGTAAATTTTAAAAATGCAATTGAGTTGTATATTTAGTTTTCTCGATTAGTAAAAATTTAAAATGCAATTTAGAGAAATTGATAATTTTAATATGTTTTACTTGAAAACAGAAATTGATTAGTTATTAGGAGAAATTTTATTTATAATTAAGTAAGGGTAATTAAGTAAAAACAATAGATACCGACCGACCGACCGACCCACCAACCGACCGGCGCCATATAATTGGAAAAATATAGATTTTAGCTAAAGGAAATAGAAAAGGTAACATTTTTTTTAAAAGAAAATTGATTATTTTAATATGTTTTACTTGAAAAAGATAATTGATTAGTTATTGGAAATTGTTTATTTATAATTAAGTAAGGGCGTCATTTAATTGGAAAAGAGTGATTTTAGCTAAATAAAATAGAAAAGGTAACGTATTTTAGAAGGAAATTGATTATTTTAATATGTTTTACTTGAAAACAAAAATTGATTAGTTATTAGGAGAAATTTTATTTATAATTAAGTAAGGGTAATAAAGTAAAAAAAATAGGTACTGACCGACCGACCAACCAACCAACCAAACTTTCAATGTTTTAAAATGAAATTTTAAAGGTAAGGATATTGAAATTGTATATTTAGTTGGGTGAAATCCTTAAATACCCACCTTTTTAAATCAAATAACCGAAATACCCATATGCGTGGAGGGCCGCCCAGAATACCCAGCAACCACGCATTTCCTGAATGCGTAGCCTCATATGCGCATGACAAGAATGCGTAGTTTTTATAAAAAAAAAATTAGTAACAAGCCACGCATGGTAAACATGCGTTGTCTTCATAATTTTTTTTGTTGATCATGGAACACGCATGTCCAACATGCGTGTTTTTTTTTTTTAATTTTAAAGTTAGACCACGCAATTGTATCATGCGTACATTTCACTTGTTTTTTTTTGAAACATGTTAGTTCACTTGTTAATGTGGCTACGCATAAAGGACACGCGTGTACCTGCCGTGACTGACCACGTGTCCTAACAAACACACCATATGTGAATCATATAAGAGGAAGACGCATTATGTATATGCGTGTAAGGAATACGCATTGATAGCATGCGTATTCAGTGGGTAAAAAGGGCGGCACCTCCCGTCAGTGGGTATTTTGGTTAGTGGGTTCTCAAAAGTAGTGTAATTTGGTCATTCTTTCTATTTAGTTTCCTCAATTAGTAAAAATTTAAAATGCAATTTAGATATTTACTTTACTTCATTAGTAAAGATTTTATAGGTAAAAAATAATGAAACAATATATTTATTTTCCTCTATTAGTAAAGTTTTAGAATGCAATTGAGATTTTTTTAATCATTGGAATTATTTATTCAAAAATGTGAGAAAATTGAAAAAATAGAACCGAGCTATTTGATGCACGGATTTTTTTTAATATTATATGAATTTTTCATTAATTCAAGTTAATTTTTTTAAAATATAAATCTGGGAGGCTTAAATTTTTATATGAGATGATTTGATAATAATTATAAAAATGTTATCCGTGATATTTCTAAAAAATGAGGGATTTTAGTTAGAAAATATAGAAAAAATGATAGGTTTTACTTGAAAAAGGTAATCGGCTAATTATTAGTATTTATATAATTATTATTTTATTTCATTAAATAGAAGATGATACGTTTTAGATAAAAAAGGTAACCGGTTAATTATTAATATTATAATATTATTAGTTTATTGTATTAACCAGAACCATCCGTGATATAATCGGAAAAAGAGAGATTTTAGTTTTAAAAAATAGAAAGGTAACGTGAAAATTAAAAAGATGACATAATTTATGTGAAAAAGGTAATTGATTAGTTTATAGTAATTATAATTTAATTATGTTATTTTACTAAATAAAATTGCTCATAGTTTTTAGAAAATTAGAAATTTATGTTGCCCCTGAAATTTCTAGAAAAAAAAGGAATTTAATTAGAAAAAATATAAAAGATGATACGTTTTAGTTGAAAAGGTAATCAGTTAATTGTTAGTACTATAATATTATTATTTTATTTTTATTAAATAGAATCGCCCGTTATATAATTGGAAAAAGATAGATTTTCGTAAGAGAAAGGAAAAAAGGTAACGTGTTTGAAAAAGGTAACTTACTAAAAAGTTACCTTTTTCAAACACGTACAATAAAATTTATAAATACCAACCAAACCAAACCAAAGTTCAAAGGGTAGTGTTTTTCACAATAAAATATCAAACCCAAAATCATTAAAGTTAACTAAACAATTTAGCCAATTTGCGTGTATCCAATATGCAGGTAAGTATAAAAGTTCTATACTATCTGAACTTTGGAAAGGTACATAGTGCTTTGGGGCTATGATGTATACATGTAAGCATAAGAGCCAGGAAAGAAGAAAATAATTCTAAAATTTCAAACTTCTACAATCATATTTAAATCTACAGTCTCCTTTAGGGGCACACAAGCCTATTAAACATGTTAAAACAAAACTATTTTGCTTATCACAACAGAACTATAAACTCGCTGGCACAGAATTTTAAAAAGCTTTGAACCTTTCCTGTAATCTTTAAGCCAAACATACTAATCACAAACTAAAACTGAGGGGAAGACTAATTGCAAACAATTCTATACACCACAACATACATCACCACAACATAGTTTAGACCGCCAAATTATGGTGGCTCTCCTGCTTTCCACCATACACTAATTCTTATATCCGCATCACCTAACATTTATAAATCGCATTCCTAACATCAGTCACAACAATTCATCTCCCTAATCGCAATAAGTACAAAATTATCGACTCATAAATAAATATTGAGACATTTCATAATTCACAAATTCAATCAAAATAATAATTCAACAAACAGAGTAAAAATTACCTAACGGACATATAATTCATACCTGAGATGCTGAAACCGAACAGTGAAAGAAGGGGAGAAAGTTATTTTCTTCCAATATATACAGACATCCATAAGAAAGTAATTGATTGTATATGCAGATATGTGCATAGATTACACCAAGCACCATTTTTTGCAGCCTGGCCTCCCCTTGAAAATCTGAAAGCTCAGTCACCCTCTCTGCTGCAGAAGATTAAGAAAAGTATAATTGAAGTTCTGTTCAAGCTACAACTATTCAGCAAAGTGGTAATTTTAATATCCAAAAGTTCAGTGACCCTTTCTGCTGCTGCAGAAGATTAAAAGTGAAACTGAATAAGTATAACTGAAATTATGTTCAGGCCAGACATATAGCTACACATATAACTTTTAAAAAGTGGTACCTTTATCCTATTCATGCTAATAAATGAGTTTTAGTGTATCGATGTCAAAATAGTAATAGTTTCTTGACAGTGATCGTGCTAATAAGACTGGTTGTATAACTTTGTGTTGAATAACGACTCAAAGAAACAGGCAACTTTTGCTCCAGGACAATGTTTTCCTAAACTTTAGTTATTTCAATATTAGCACTCCAACTTTTTGTTGCTTTTTCGGACTCATAGTCACTGATTTCCAGCTTGCGCTGTTTAAAAATAGAGTTAAAGTCAATATACATATTAAGATTCCTATTTGATCCGATATACATGTAACACATAGATAAATATGTAAGAAAATTAAACTCGTTGACCATTCAATGGAAGTTACAACTTTCACTTGTTCAGATTGCAGACTGGAATTTAGGAAATCATTCATTTTTCTTAAGATCACTTCCACTGAATGTGTTCAATAGAACAGAACTAACACACAAATTGATTACAAAAGATAATTAAAATGCATAAACTCTTTTAATAGAAAATTACCAACAAATTACATATTAGGTATCCTCTAAATTGTTTCAATACATCTGTATCATATATCGAAATTATTTTTTTGTGCTTTTAGGAGGGTTTCATCAAGCCTTCAATAGAGGTTCTATAACACCATCTAAAGGAAGACATATGATAACATACCTTTTGATATTTAGTTCGCATATAATAACGATCCACATATGATAACGATCCACACATCAATCCAACTAATAAGGAAGACAAATAAAACTCAAAATATCAACAATTAGCGTTTGAAAACAAACCTTCTGATCGGAGGAGACTACCTCGATTTGGCACTTACTGAAGATTGCATTATTTGCATATTCCATAAAATTCCATATATGATCAAAAGACATAGTTCCAAACAAAGTGAAATTAGTGGCCAAGGATATCAATTTATCATAAGAAGGGACTGACTTTAGATATGTACCGTAAGCGAAATTAGGTATGTGTCGGATATCACATGTATATTCGGGTTGGCCGATCAAAAAGTAAAAGGACTAAAAAGCCTATTAAAAAGATTAGATAATATTGATTTTAAAGGGTAATTGGTGTAATTTAAAAGTAAAAGGACTAAAAAGCCTATGTAAAAAAATGGATAATATTGATTTTAAAGGATAATTAGTGTAAGTTGATTAAACTAGGGAATTTGCCCGCGCTACGCACGCGATCCGTAAAAAAAATATTTTTACTAAAAATGCTATAAAATAAAACATTATTCTTAATATGTTTAACCCTAATTAATACTTGAAAATTATTAATAGTTCACAATGATACTTCTTAATCATATCAATTCATTTATATGATGCCTTTAATACAACAAAACTGATGTACAGTAAAACCTCGACAAATTAATACTCGATAAATTAATAATCCATGATAAATTAATATTTTCAAAATATTTTTTTGGTCCCAACATAATAGAGATAGTGTAAATTTAACCTCGATTAATTAATAATCTCTTTAAATTAATAAAATTTTGCTGGTCCCTATACTATTAATTTATAGAGGTTTTACTGTATGTAATGCTTTGGTTTTGATTACAAAAGTTGTACAGCAATTTAATTTATTTAATGTAAAACCCTTTTATTTTAAGAATTTGCCTAATAATTTATTTAATGTAAAATCCTCTTTACTTTAACAAAGGCTATATTTTATCTTATAAACGGGAACGGGGAAAAAACTCTTTACATTGAAAACGGAAAACCCCCAAATTAGTCTGTTGCATGCAGAGGTATTCGACAGTGTTTCAATAAAAGAGGGTATACTTCATACCGTCTATTTCAATCGATCTGATCAAGCTTAGCAACAATGGAGGTATATAATCTTGCTCATTTTCAGTTGTTCTTCTGCTAATCTGTTTAATCCACATCTGTTATATACGAATTTGATTCATATGTGTTATATTGTTGGTGGGAAGTGTGATTATATGCTCTAAAGTGTTTGATTATTATATGGTTTGATTTTGATTAAAACAGTTATCACTATTGACCGATTATGTATACATAGCTTTATGTATTGTTAGGGATTCATATTTCAGCTCAATAAAATCCCAAATTTGGTTCTGAGTTTTGTGTGTTCTGATGTGTTATGGACTCAAAGTCATATATACAAAAATGCTCTTCTGAATGTTAGACAATTATGATCAAATTAAGAGACTCTCATGAACTGTGGTTTCTAATGTATTTGTGCTATTTGATTTGGAACAACCTTGTTAAATGAAAAAGGATAAAAACCAATACTTGTTGCTTTATATTCCTCATCAGTTAAGAAAACAGAAAGATTCTTACATTTAAATGTCTTTTTCTTCCATACAAAAGAGAATTCCTGGAAGCATGGTTAGGACGGATGGAAGAATTCCTAAACTCTTGAGATACGTACACTTGGACGAAATCGAAAACAATATCATGGTATGAAAACAAACTGTATTTTTAACTATCTATAACCTTCTATTTTAGTTTTCTGGCATTGTTATCTTACTACATTTATCTGTTTTAGAGAGTCGAAAAGGATTATGATAATCAATGTGGAAAAGAGCTGAATTCAGTTGTCAAATTACATACACCATATGGACAACAATTTCATGTGCAGTACAGCAAAAAAGAGCTCTGTTTTACAAACTTTGGGAAGATTTACAGAGATTTTGAAATAAGGGAAAAAGGGGTCATTGTACTATGTTATATGGGTGCTGGAAATTTCTTAATAAACGTTTTCAATAAATCCTATACGGAGTACGACTATAACTCCTTAAGACAAAGACCACGTGATATAGTGAACTTAAAAGGTATGTTATATATGAACCTTTATCTGTTATAGAAATTTTCATTTGGTGCAACTTACAGATACTTTTTAAATTCTCATTTCACACCAGAAAGGATAACAGGAGTAGGTTGGAACTTTCTGTCATTAAGCATTGGTCTCATGCAAACACATGGTGGAGCTGTAAGAAATTCTAAATTCAATCCTATAAACTCATTAACCAACTAAACATTTTCTTATTATCATATGTTTAACAAATGATAACAGGCCATTCCAGAAACATTCCAAGAAATGTTTTGTAGACAAATTCCAAAAGTTGTTTCTATTATACTGAACAATGGAGACGTCTTGCCTGGAAAATTATCTTTGGTGGACAAAAGAATATATGGTCTTGCACCTTTATATAGGAAACAATTTGTGAAAATGTTTGATATATTAATGTTCACATATTGTGGTAGTGGTCGTTTTGAGCTAAGTGTGTTTGGTAAAACAAAAATGGAAAGATTATTCGAGTTGCCTGAAATCAGTTCTGGTAATCTTAAAAACCCATCTTATTCTGATATATTAAACTTTAGTATCAAAAATATCATTAACCAAGTTGTTGTATAATTTTTATAGACTCTACAGATTCAGAAAATGAAAGCGAAAATGATGAAGAAATTGAGGAGCTGGCAGAAGATGAAGTGGTCCAGAATATTAATGTCAATGGTGCTGGTTTTGAAGTTGTTATAACTACTTCAAATGTGGACAATAAATGTCACGGAGCGGTAAGACTGAAAAATCATCATTTTGGAATTTCCTCAAAATTTGTTCTAATGCATTGTAAAGATTAACTAAACAGAATTTTATATAATCTGTTACAGTATATTCCAAGAAATATAACTCCAACCAACCGTAATTGGATGAAAGGAGATAAAATTATCTTGCAAACTGGAAGAGGAAGTTGGAGAGTTGGTTTGGTCTTGTCTAATGATTCATCTAGAATTTCTGCCGGATGGAATAAGTTCGTTAGAGATAATGACATCGAATTGAACAACATACTTCGTTTCACTCTCTTGGGGAATATTCAAGGAATATGGACATTTACTGTTCAGATTCAGTAACAACATACTTCTTTGTGCTTGTATCTTTTGGTTTTGGAGAATAACTATGTATTATCATGGCGTATTCATGGTCACAATGTTTAAGGCAATGTTCAGACATTTTTTGGTTTATTTTCAGTAACAACTTACTTCTTTCTGCTTGAATCTTTTGGTTTTGGACAATAACTATGTATTATCATGGCGTATTCATGCTCACAATGTTTAAGGCAATGTTCATACATTGTTTGGTTTATTTTACTCAACCTTTATTATGATTAAATAAAGAAAAACTATTGTTATATTGTGTGCCAAGTAATAATTGACGTACTTTAGTTTTTAAAAGTGTGTAGTGATGTTTTGACAATTTAAAGTTGTTCGTAACGTATTGAAATTTGTTCAGGATATGATAATGTGTGAATAATGTAGTGTGATTGTGAATTAAAACATTTGGGAAAAATGTAGTGTGATTGTAAAAAAAAGTATTAAATAATTAAAACATGTTAAAAAAGTTTTGACTTTTATAGTAGTGGATACCAAAACTTTCTTATTGGCAGTTAAGGTTTGAACATAGGTATTGGATAGACGCTACAGAAATTCTAAGAATGTGAAGGAATATGAGTTCATAGAGTTAACATGATTGATTAGGAGTATTGCCAATCGAATTGGAAGAACATTGGTTTTGATTATAAAATAATATATTTTATTCGTAAACGAATACTCAACTTCATTTTGATATAAGGATTAATTAAATACGCAATGATTAACAATCAATACCAAGAGGAAACAAAATGAATAAACTTTTATTCAATCCATTTGTAAAATGGTGGACAAAAATCAATAACCAAAACAATCCAAACAAATCCAAATTTGATAAAACCAAGAATCATAACCATTAAGATCATAATTTCCAAACATTTTATTGAAAGGAGAAACTGGGGAAGCAAGGCATATTCAGAGATCTGAGAGAATAAGTTCAGTTGTCCAATGAGTAGTAGTTACTTCTCCTGCAAATTGATCAAAACATAAAGCAACTCAGAATTAGAACAATAGAAATTTTGTTGCTCAATGTTTGTAAACTAAAATAAGAATGTAATGGGCAGTATCAATTTCACCATCTTTATCTTCTTATTCACTGACATAGCAGATTCAGGAGTCCTGGCTGTATCATTTCGATCCAATGACTACAATAAGAACAATTCCAATATCAGAAATGCAAAAACTGAATATTGGAACTATTAAAATGTATAATTTGAGTGGCAATTACTAACATCAGTCAATGTAATCATTGGGATTTCTGGAGGAGGTGAACCAATAGTAATGGATGTGCTTATCTTGGTTTTCTCATACAGATCAGTTGCATGAAAAACAAAACCACTTTCATCATTACTGTCTTCAATAACGTCAATAATGACAGTAATTTCATTGCCAGCAAGTTGCGTAATAACATCAGGAACCATCTTCGGATCCTTTAAAATATTAAAAAACCAATGTGTAAAACATTACAAAATCGTATGCAAGTAAAAGAGAACAATAACAACAACTATACATGTACTACGGTTGTGCAAACATGAGTAATTTTGATAGTTGAAAATATAAATCTGCTTACATTGTCCGTTGATTTTTTCAGATTGGAAGCACTGATTCCAATCATTGCCTTAACAACACGATCCATCAGAAAAAGTTTGGTTGAAAGCGTCTGATCCTCACCAATTACCAAAACACGATACCTACCAAGCCAGAAATATATATCGTCATATTAGTATCAATATTTAATACGACGGGCCAAAAATGAAAATTTGGTTTTAAAAAAGGTAGATTACCTCTTATCCGCCACTGGGATGCTCCTATCACATTCAAGACATTTGAATATCCTTTCAATTTTTGACACTTGTGATTGGCATGAATTACATGAATTATACCACCAGAAACAGTATTCTTCAACTTTGGCAATGACAAAAGTGCAGAAAATATTCTTCTGGCAAAAAATTCATATTCATAAAATATGCTAACTGAACTAAAACTAAAGGAACAAAATTAAGTTTAAATTTAAATACCTTGACTCTTTCTTTTGGATTGTCAACTAACTCTTTAATAGTAACTTCCTCAAAAGTGTTAACAATCCTCATATCATTAGTTAAGTCATCCTCATTATGAGATGACTTATATCCTTCCTCCTCAAGCCTTGAAAAAAATAATAAATGTTGAATAAATACAACAATATAAATGTATAACAATCACTCTACATAACACCATCATAATCCAATAATAAGACAGAATTTAGTATAATACCTCTGCCTCATGTCCAGAACATAATCATTCTCTAGATTAAAGTAAACCTTGGATGATGGCAAGGTACTAATTTGCACGGTATCTAAAGACATAAAAACATTGAGTAGTAATGTGAAACCTCAAACAAAAAAATAGTTTATGATACAATTTGTGCAATTATCACCAAAATATAAGAAAATCCTTACTCTTGTATGTGGTAATTTTGGTACTGGTGAGTATTGCGATTACAGGTTTCTCCAGCTCAGGATGGTAGTCATTATTCACAGACTTAGCTAATTCTCCCCATATAGTAACTCTGTGACGAACACTACAATCAAACATAAAGTTCCACATGTGAAATATGATAAATTTATATCCTGAAATATATAAGTCTGCATAAATATAGCATTTAAAAAGTTCATACCTTCCGTCGCATAGTTTAAACCGAACAATGTCTCTATCTCCAAACCTAGTGTTAATCTTCCTAAGCTTTTCATAATCTTCAACAACTCCAATGACATCTATAGAATAATATTAAACATGTTAAATGACTGTGTATTTGGGTACTCTAGATTTATGAAACAAACGTCTGATAACCTGTTGCAAATTCGGGATTCTCATTGGGCTCATAGAGACTTGCAATATTATAAAGTCCACCAAGGTCTATAAATTCAAACTTGTGTAGTGGTATCATTGAATTATCAGACGAAGGCTCAAATGTAGTCCCATTAGTGAACCTTATGGTATTTCTTGTTGACACAGGTTTGAGGTTACCAGCAGTATCCTTAACTGCAAAATCTTGGATGACATAAACACCACCCTCAACAACATTTGTGCCAATAGCATTCCATGTATCCGCATAAGAAAAAGCATGCATATGTGTATTCTACACAAAAAAATATATAAAACATAATAATTTCAGGCTAATATGATAAGAACGTGTGGAAACAAAATTGTGCAAACTAAATTAAGATGTTTAAAGTTTAATACTTACATCATCATCAAGCAGTATAAGGTTATGACCTTTGGTTATTCCGGTATCTGGTGTAACAGTTGGCCACATCCTGGTTACCCTAACCTTAATTTTCCAGTCCATCCTTGATTTTTCAAGATTGTGAAGACGATCAAACGCAAGCTGAGCCATTGATTAAGACGCTGAAAAAACAATAAATATGTAAAGGAAACTCATATACAACAAACAACATGAAAACTATAAAGAAATATGTATTAAGAGTATTACAATAATGAGGTTTAGGAGTAGAGAAATGAAAATCAGGGATGTGGAAGCTTGATATTACCCGTTCTAAATGCCTGTATATAAAGCACTCATAAATTATGAAATATCAATTCTAACAAACTTATTGATTTGATTTTGATAACACCGTATTTTGTTTGATCTGATAACTATAGAATAAATTTCATAACAAACTACCTTATCTCTGTCTAAGAATTTGTTATTGGATTAAATGATATGCTCAATGCCAGTTAATATGTTATACGTTGTCATATTTCTAGTACAAATTGTTAAACATTGCCTTTCTTACACATGTTAATCATATATTTGAAATATCTTCATCACATTAAAAAATACTTACCATTTAAAAAAAATCATATTTACACTTTAAAACCGGGGAAAATCATAAAAGGATAAACATACAAAGCGGATGGATGAACATACAACGTCGACAGATGGATTATTATTTAAAATATTTTAAAAAAATATTTAATATTCAAATATAATTTTTTCCTTGCAAAGCTTAATCGTATATTCAAAATTTCTTCAATTAATTATAATACTTTAATTTAAAAAATCCAAGCATAAACTTTCAAAAAACAATAAATTTAAACGAAATCATGTTTTTTTTCCTATAAACCATTTTCTTGAAACTTAAAAAATGTACTTAAATATTTAAATATTCTTATTCAAAAAAAAAATATTTTATGTAGTACACAAATCATTCAACTAAATGGCATGTTGGATATAAATACAACATTATTAAAATAATCATTTGAATAAATCATAAAATTTTCAAATAATTTCATAAACCGCCGACAGATGGATTATTATTTAAAATATTTTAAACAAATCTTTAATATCCAAAAATAATTTTTTCCTTGCAAAGCTTAATCGTATATTCAAAATTTCTTCAATTAATTATAATACTTTAATTTAAAAAATCCAAGCATAAACTTTCAAAAAACAATAAATTTAAACAAAATCATGTTTTTTTTCCTATAAACCATTTTCTTGAAACTTAAAAAATGTACTTAAATATTTAAATATTCTTATTCAAAAAAAAATATTTAATGTAGTACACAAATCATTCAACTAAATGGCATGTTGGATATAAATACAACATTATTAAAATAATCATTTGAATAAATCATAAAATTTCCAAATAAATTCATAAACCGCCGACAGATGGATTATTATTTAAAATATTTTAAAAAAATCTTTAATATCCAAAAATAATTTTTTCCTTGCAAAGCTTAATCGTATATTCAAAATTTCTTCAATTAATTATAATACTTTAATTTAAAAAATCCAAGCATAAACTTTCAAAAAAACAATAAATTTAAACGAAATCATGTTTTTTTTCCTATAAACCATTTTCTTGAAACTTAAAAAATGTACTTAAATATTTAAATATTCTTATTCAAAAAGAACAATTAATTTATGTAGTACACAAATCATTCAACTAAATGGCATGTTGGATATAAATACAACATTATTAAAATAATCATTTGAATAAATCATAAAATTTCCAAATAATTTCATAAACCGCCGACAGATGGATTATTATTTAAAATATTTTAAAAAAATCTTTAATATTCAAATATAATTTTTTCCTTGCAAAACTTAATCGTATATTCAAAATTTATTCAATTAATTATAATACTTTAATTTAAATAATCCAAGCATAAACTTTCAAAAAACAATAAATTTAAACGAAATCATGTTTTTTTCCTATAAACCATTTTCTTGAAACTTAAAAAATGTACTTAAATATTTAAATATTCTTATTCAAAAAGAACAATTAATTTATGTAGTACACAAATCATTCAACTAAATGGCATGTTGGATATAAATACAACATTATTAAAATAATCATTTGAATAAATCATAAAATTTCCAAATAATTTCATAAACCGCCGACAGATGGATTATTATTTAAAATATTTTAAAAAAATCTTTAATATTCAAATATAATTTTTTCCTTGCAAAGCTTAATCGTATATTCAAAAATTCTTCAATTAATTATAATACTTTAATTTAAAAAATCCAAGCATAAACTTTCAAAAAACAATAAATTTAAACGAAATCATGTTTTTTTTCCTATAAACCATTTTCTTGAAACTTAAAAAATGTACTTAAATATTTAAATATTCTTATTCAAAAAGAACAATTAATTTATGTAGTACACAAATCATAAAATTTCCAAATAATTTCATAAAATGTGAAATTAATAATAATTCCAAATATAAACATTTGTATATTCAAAAAAAATCTATATATAACAAATATAGAAGTGTAACTAACATGCAGTTTAAAAGTTATCAACACACAATGCAGTTTCTAAGGACGTGACTTGGTAGTTTTATGCACTCGCAACTAATCAAAACATGTTGGACATGATCTTTCATTTTTATTGTTTTTGTTTTAGTGTTATGTAACTGCATTTATTCAAACTTAGTATAAATACGTTAGTAAGACAGTCACAAACATATCCTTTCATAAAACAAACATTTGAAACACTGCATATTTTAAACAATGAGTTCAAGATCTGCAAAAAGGAAAAGGTACTCAGACATGAAGCATTTGGTGGTGAATGACTTAAACAACATCAATATTACTTCAGCAGACTTAAATGAAGATATTCGTATAGCAAATGAAGATTTTGGACTGTTCTTCAAGAGCATGGCAGACAGGCAGAACGAATTATTTGCTCGAACTCTAGGCATAGAGGAAAAGTACTGGTACATTTTTTTGTCTTAGAAAACAACAATTAACTCATAAGCATATGTTTATTAGTAATGTTTATTCTTGTATTTTATACAATTCAACTCTGTTCTTTCTTCTAGTAAACTTTCTGAAGTCTTAGACGGAAACAATGGTGGAACAGTTGGAGAATCATCTCAAAGGAATGTTCAGAGTCAGAGTGCTTATGCAGGAAGAGAATATAGATTTGTAGAGGATACTAAAACTTCTCTGGATGGCCATGTGAAACAGATTAAAGTGTTGCTGGAAGAAATGCTGACAGGTTTTAAGAAATTTGAAGGAGAATGGCTACAAATGATTAATGGATGGATAGGCAAGGCTGGTGAAATTGAGGAACTCAAAACAGAATTGAGTGCAAAGCTTGTAGATTTTATACGTAGTATATAGTATGTTAGAAATAATAGATTTCTATCTTCATAGTATGATGTTTTATCTCAGTTGATTTAAGTTAGGAATATGTCTCTAAGGGAATTAAGTACCATATCATTCATGTTTGGATTATTGTGATCGTTGATTAAATTAGTTCATTTACGTTAGTTCATTTATGTCCAACATTATGTCAAGATAGTTGTTCACAGTTCTTTATGAATCATAAGGGAGATATAAATTGAAAAATGGACTAATGCCTACTTGATGAAGTTAGAAAGTATGGAAACAACTATAGTAAATGACATAACTACAAATACACAAACCCAATGCATGCAATACTAAAAGGTGGGTTAAGCTTCTTAATAGCACAATAACCGAAACATATAATAATTATATATGTTGCTTGTAAGAGTAAAATCTAATCATGAAATATGCTTATCCCACTTTAAACTTTCAATTTACGCATACCTAAGTATATATGTCCATCACATGGAAATGTGTACATATTGGTATAAAAATTTAAAGTTCCTAAAAACATTATTTTAAGGGTCTAAACATGAAAGATAAGATTAAATCATATATTGAAACCTTTAATATGATTCTTAGTTGATTACAATATGTGTTTATATTACTGCATAACTATGAACTTAAAACTAATACAGGCAGCTCTGTATACACATGTTTAAACGAACAATGCTTCAATCGATAACATCTGATAACCTACTTACATTTGATAGATGTATAGGAACATCTATGTACATCTGATTAATTTCAATCTGCATGATTTTGCTTGGGAAATGAAGAGTATGCGAAGTTCTAACTCAATACAACTAACTACTTGACTTTAAACTTCTTGTTCTTAATCTGGGCTTTATAACTCAATGTTGATATTACCAACCAACATGACTTCACATATAGTAGTAAATCTAAACATATATAGAAAGGGAGAATACAACAGAAACATCAACTTACAGTAATAAGATTCAGGAAAGCAATAACTTGGTCTAAAATTCAAAAAACAAAGTTGTAATACACATTCAAACATTAGTCCAATAATATAAGGTTTTAAAAAACTAAACTACTTAAGGTTGAACAGAACATAAAAGTACTTTAAACAGGATGATCTGCAGCTTGCAATGAACACAATTCGTATCCCACATGTGCTTCATAGTGATACTCTTGCCCCATGGATGAGAATCATCAACGTAGTTATCTTCAACTGTTGTAGGACAGAGAGAAAACCATAACTCATCCCCCAAAGGAATACCCTCAATCTGATATATAGGATCAAGATTCCTTGTATTTGGGCAAAATTTATAAACAGGCAAAAGGTTATCCAATTCAGACATGCCAAAATACATATCACAAAGAAAATTAATCTGTTCGATTATACTATTCTTGAGATAAGCAGTGTTAAGCAAGACAGACATCTCCTCAGCTGTTTGATTCCTTTCAAACGTCCTATATATTGCTTTAAAAAATAAATAGGAGAATCTTGAAGGAAAGTGGTTACCAGATAAATCAGACAAAACAGAGAGGTGATGATCAACATCCTGTCTGAGCAGAAGATTCCGACTTGAGTTAAAAAACTTTGCTTGCTCGACATCATTCCGAACAGCATATTGTATGAAACCATAAAATTTATCACGTACAACTTCAGAAGGCTCATTGTAAAACTGGTACAGAGCATCCCAGTTTAGCCTCTCCAAAACATCCTTAATAATCTGTCTGGATTGACCTAAAACCCACGCTATGAACATGAAGGAAAAAGCTTGGAAGTTCTGTTCTTCAAGTATAATGAAGTTGAATATTTGGCTAATAACATCACGTCGTACATTTTGCAAATTATTACGATCCATGTTTTTGAAAGTAAAATGTTTCAGGACTTTGGTATGTTAAAGGTTAGAATGCAAGGAGAGGAAATGTGATTATTCTAAGACAAAGACTTTGAGAAATGAATATGATTAAGTTCTTTGGAGAATGGGAAAAGGTGTAGTTAATGAGATACTTCCTTCCACTCAACAGTTCGCATGCATAGATAGATAAACTGTTCGACTTCTAACTTTATTAAATCTTTAAACATTAAACATATGTATGTATAAAATGACGTATAGTGGAAGTGTCATGTCCTTTCAGACAGTACTTAAAAACAATAGAAAGAAAAAACATGTTATCTCCTTTTAGATTTTAGAAAGATCTAAGATATTATCAACACAAATCATATCAAAGATTTGGAGTGTGAAAATGGTATAAAGGAAGATCTTAAACATTAAAATATGTATAAAAAACGAATATCATTTTAAAACTATAATGATTAAAAAAAACTACATGTGATCTCATTATACACTTTTTAGAAACAAAAATTATTACATTATTTTAAATTTGTTGATATGCCATACAATTTATTACATTATTTTAAATTTATTTTATAAAATTATTACATTATTTTAAAAATTAATTATTATATTATTTTAAAAATAATTACATTATTTTTAATTTGTTGATATGCCATACAATTTATTTTTATAAAATTATTTTAAACAAAAATTATTACATTATTTTAAATTTGTTGATATGCCATACAATTTATTTTTAACTTGTGTACAGTATAAATGTGTATCTTAAAGCTGTTTCTCCAAAACTATTCTACAAAAATAATTATATAAAATTATTGTTATATCACTTTAATTTATTAAAAAACATCTAAAAAAAGGATTATTAATTATATAAAAATTATATCTTAGATTTAAGATCCTACAAATGTATAATTTTTTAACTTAATTTTGGTGAGAATAAAATCATATAATCTACATAGTTACAATAAATAAAAAAATGTTAAGACCACATAAAATATATAATTATAATTTATTCCTATGTTATATAATAAAAAAATGCATGATGAATATCTTTTTGTTTAATCAATTCCTATGTTAGTAGCAAAAATTATAACTGTGGCAAATTATAATGTTCGAAACTTCTGTTTATTCAGGATATACCATAATCATTAAGCAAACGTTTTGATCTTGATATTCCATTTGCTGTTTTTTGTGCTCTGCCAAATGGAAAACTGTTTTAAAGAAGATACTCGAATAGTGAGAGTATGATATATGGTTTTAATAACTAATCATTTACTACTCTTCTCCTTTCAGTACATACCTAATAGTATCACTCCTAATGGCCATCAATGGATGGAAAATGAACATATTACGCTAAGATAAGAAAATGGAGAATGGCAAGTCAAATTAGTACTTTCAAATGGATTGCCAAGAATATCTTCAAGATGGAATAAGTTTGCAAAAGACAATGAACTGATATATGATCAATCTTTGACATTCATTATGGTTGAAGAAGAGGAAAATGGTGCTATTTTCGAAATAGATTTACATTAAAATTCATCTTAATCCTAAATACATTATGTTTGGAAGTTTCTTAGTTTTTGAATTGTGTAATCGAATGGTGGAGCATTGGTAATTTACGACAACTCTAGACCACTACTGTTAATTTGAATCCCTTTGATACATTAATCTATTTGGTTCATGTTTTATAACCATTTTTTTATTATAATTAACATGAATTATTTAAGTAACAACCAAGGAAAAAACAAATAACCATTAAAACATTATATAAAGATAATGTTAAAATATTAAACTAAAAACCGAGTATGGAAAAAATAATGTCAAATATAAGTTTAATAAACCGAATACAACTTAAATGTGCAAAATAAGTGATACCAACTATGCAAATGACAATCCAAATTACTGATTAAAGGATCAAATGCTTTTTATTTTAAAGGAAAACATGTTTGGAAATCATCACTTTTGGTTATGACTTGAGAAAAAAAGGCCTTCATCATGGAGCAAATATATTAGGCACATATGCTTGATCAAGTAACCTGTATATAAAACCAAAAAATGAAAAAAAAAAATTAATAAAAAAAAATTTGTGTATTTAAAAATATGTAACTTGTGAAATATGTTGATATGTATGTTGGATAGTATACCGTTGCCTCATCACTCGAACATCTTCATAATCAATATTGATGTAAACCTTGGATGAATTTGAAGTACTTACTTGAAGGGAATCTGCATAATCACAAAATAAAATTTTGGGTATCATAGTACATGAATATATTAATCAATAAATTAATTTTTAAATATTTGTGCTGCAAAAAATATTACCATGAAATATACGTGGCCTCACAGACGTTATAACCACAATAGGAAGATTGTCAAAGTTCCCTTCAAGTATTGAAGCAAAAGCCTCCGTATGCTCATCCCAAGCTACTAAATTGATAACATTGCTATAATCAACATATATGAAGTCCCGATATTAGACATGGCTCATTAGTCATAACTCACATTGCTACACAAAATTCATTACCTTCCATCATATAACTCAAAGAGCATAAAAGTTTTGACTTCCCAAGGGGTTTGAACCTCTTTAACTGGTTCAATATTCTGAACAACTCCAACAATGTCTAATTTGATATCACAATTCGAATTAGATTTATGATGAAATATATAAATCAAACATGATAAAAATGAAAAAAAACAAAACAAAAAAAAACAATACCTATAGCGTACAAAGGAGGTAAAGAATGTGAAAAACATGCTGCAATTTCATGAACTTCAGAAAATGGTTGAAATTCGAATTTATGTCTCGGAATAGTGGCAACAGGTATGGGTAAAATTAGGATCCTGGTGAATGTTGTGAAAACAATAACCTTGTCAGAAGATACAGGCCTCATGCATCATAATGGTTCCCTCACTATCAAGTTTTCAATCTCATAAGAATTTCCTTCCAAAATAGTATTACCAATTGCATTCCAAACAACTGGATACATGAAAGCCAGTACATGATATTTCTGTAAAAATTAACATATAACAAAGATTCAGTACAGAAACACTAAAAATCAAAAAAAGAAGTGGTGGATCGTAATACTATTTATTACATTACCTCGGAGTCGAGCAATATGAGATTAAAACCTAAAAAATGTTGATTGTTTCCAAAAGAAGGCCACATGCGAGTGATCCGTACACGGATAATCCAATCTGTTCTGGAGTTATTCAGTAATGCCAGGTTTTCTTCCATGTCTACACGTTATAAATTGATTGTAAGCAAAATCTAAATAAGATGATATAGATGAATAAAAACGTTGTATATAAGTACCTTAGGTGTATAAAGATTGGTAAAAAATTTCTAAAGGACAGACTGTGAAACATGTAATCTACATATACATGTTGATAAGTTTAGATTAGCATAAGATTTTTACATGATTTACGTTAACATTATCGTTATCACAATACTCAAGATTGCAATTATCTTATAATTTTTTAGGATTTCACACAAAGAATGATAATGGGATATCTAATGATTGATTATATAGAATATTCTGGTAATTAGTTGTATTACAGCATTGCCAAATATAAATTATTCTGCTCTATCACTGATAAAATTATTATGGCTTGTCACTGATTATTTTTAATTTTTATGCTTTGTAACATTTTGTTCTTACAATTTGATTTTGTAAAATTTTATGATGTACGGTGAATTTATATAAACTTTTTAATTGGTTAGTTGGAAGGTACGGAGATCGGAAAATGAGGTCGCACCTGAGTTCAGTGTATAGCCACTGGTTGCGTTCACATTGGCCAACCTTCCAACTACATCAACTATTTGACATATCTTCCACCTACATTCTTTGGCGAACCAAGTGAAATGCTAAATTTTTCATACAATCTTAAAAGGAACAGACATATAAAGTTTTCTTATTTATCATTATCAAATTAACATTACACTGTATGTAAATACTGAAATTATTTACATTACAACTTCATCTCAACTTGGAAGTTTGTATAAATTGTGATAAACACATTATAAAGAAAATTACTACAAATCTTCATCCAAGCTTGGAAGGTTGTAGAAAACCTCCTCAAAAACTACATTAGATGTAATGTTTGTGGTGGAACCGGTATCATCTACAATTAATATATGGAGTCCTCCAGGAGAAGTTACACGTGAAATGGCAACGTAAAGCTGACCATGGCTGAAAACGGATCTCGGAAGATATAATCCAACAGTATCAAGAGACTGTCCTTGACTCTTGTTGACAGTCATCGCAAAACATAACTGGATTGGAAATTGAGTCCTCTTAAAGTCAAAAGGCCACTTTGTGTCAGTTGGAATCATATCAATCCTAGGAATTAGATGTTTAGAACCAACGTGAGCACCACATAGAATCTGGCACTCTATACTGTTTTTTCGACATCCAATGACTATCATCCTGGTGCATTGCACAAACCCATTATCTGGTTCAAATTCCTCATTAACATTACCACAGCACCAATTTTGACTTTCAACTCATGCTTAGGAAGACATGGCATATTAATAGAATTCAAATATTCAACTGGGAAAGATGAATCAAATTCATTATCCTCTCCACCATTATCATCTATGGAATCCTGGCTGAGGTAAGTATGCATCCTTCCTGGAATCTTGTCAAGAATTTGAGAATTAATATCATCGACCACGACATTAGTTGGAGTCAAAATTGCTCTTGATCTCAAGTAGTTAGGACAATGCATGTTCTTTAAGAAATCTGGATAGATGATATCAATGAGAGTCTTTATAGGATCTTTTTCACTGGTAACAACATATTGAGGAGGAACAACAAATTCAGGATAACCAATAACATCTGGAGGATTAATAGAATCAATCTTGCCATCACCAATTTTGAGTTGCCATTGACTGAATTCAGCTATAATTTTGTTTTGAGCTTCCGAGTTGCCTGAGTGTAATCTCATATTCTGACGGAGTAGGAAAACCTTACAATGGTTCCACAATTTAGATCTGTTCAACGAAGCACGCACTATATCAGCTCTAGTCCCCTTTGTTAGAACTGGTAATATCTGACGGAAATCACCACCAAAAACAATTGTGATTCCACCAAATGGTTTATATTTCCTTGCTGGATCAATGGCAGACATTATGTCACGTAATGTACGATCGACAGATTCAAAACCATGACGATGTTGCATAGGTGCCTCGTCCCAAATTATTAAACTTGACTGTTGCAACAATTCAGCTATATCGGTACCATGCTTTATTCCACACGTAGAATATTGATCAAGATTAAGAGGAATATGAAATCTCGAATGAGCTGTCCTACCACCTGGAAGCAATGTAGCAGCAATTCCTGAACTCGCTACTGGAAGTACAATCTTTCCTTCAGATCGTAAACGGCAACATAGTGTTTGCCATAAAAAGGTTTTACCACATCCACCACTACCGTAAACAAAAAACATGCCTCCTTCACCATTAGCGATATTAGAAATAACAGCATCATATACTTCTCTCTGTTCAGCATTAAGTCTCCCATGATTTCTTTCGTGCAAAAGTCTCATCTCTTTTTTATCATAACCTGTTTCTTCTAGAATAAGCCGATTTAAAGCACTACCGAAGAAATTCTCATCAGGAAATGGAATCATTGGAAAATCTCTTAGGCTCTTGCCAATATCATTAAACAGCTTTTCAATCTCTGAAAATTAAAAGAAAAAATTATGACTTGATAAACTGCAATACTCAATATAATATATTAAAGCATTATACTCAGAAAAACAAACACTTTAATGGAATGTTAAATACCTGCAAGTGCGAAATTTTTAATATCATACTCGGACAAATCAAGTTTAGAATTCTCAGACAGTTTACGTCGAATGTATAAAATGTCATCTGATAATATTTGCCAATGTGCATCCCATAGAGAATATGGATCTGATACTGAACAATAAACCAAAATGTTGACAAATAATGCACGAAGTTGAGAAGGCATACCAGAATGTGAATTCTCAACCAATGCTTCATGCCATTGGTGATCATTATTTAACAGACCAAGAGCATCGCATGCCTCCTTATTTGTAGGATGAACAACACCATCTACGGTACGGAGATCGGAAAAAGATGTCGCACCTCGGATTCGTAATAAAAGCATCCGAAGGTATAGTGTATCGCCACTGGTTGCGTGCACCTCGGCCAACCTTCCAACTACATCACCTCTTTGACGTATCTTCCACCTAGATTCTTTGGGCAACCAAGTGAAATGGCTTGGGAATTCAGCATATGTAAAATTGCGAGCACATGCAATATCCCTGTTAGCTATGAACCAACCTTCGAGTTTTGAAGTTTTATTTTTAGCTCTGTCGCATACCTTTTTCAAATCGGAAGAATTATTAAAATTGATATATTTGGCACCAGGCAAATGAACAGGTAAACGATCCACACTTGGCCAACGATTGTGAATATCAAAACCAAATATTCTCCATGATGCTTCAGAAGCACATACATATCGGCCATCTAGGTAATTTTGAACTTCATCCAAACTTTTGCTCTTGTTCTGCTTATCGTTTGAGGATGAGGTTGAAGCACCTTTTTTCTTCTTGATCATCATTGTGGCAGTGTCATGTCCTTTCAGACAATACTTAAAAAGGTATTTCAATGATCTTGAACTGTTACAAATCTCTAAATTTATATGGCACTGAAAGCGAACCAACAAATCTCTGTTATACGGTACCACAAATTGATTATCAAGATTTATACCTTTTTTCGTGACAAATCTGCAAGTTTTACGCCTCCTATATACAGGAAAACCACTATCATCAATGAAAGTATTTCCATTATATCTGCATTGAAAAAAGACAAAATTAACAATAAAATTTAACCATGCAAGTATTTCCATTATATTTGATATATAAGGACTATATATCAACTATAAATGTTTACCGTTTTGGAAAATGACGAATACATTTCCCATTAACCATGCAGGGAGAGTAAGAGCAGTCAATACCACAGGGACCGTGTATCATATAATTCATTACAGCATTATATCCTATTGGATCAGAAACTTTATCAGGTATTTCGGCAGATACCAATTGATCAATCTTTTCAATGTTGTTTGGCCTATCATCTGGATGTAACCATATCAACATGTGTACATGGGGAAGTCCTCGTTTTTGAAACTCAATTACATGCATAACTGTTGTATTAATAAAATTATATATAAATTAGCAATATGTTGTGATATAATAATATTTTAAAGTAAAAAAAATTAGATTAATAATACCTCCGATGCATCTCCCGAAATAGTTTTTTTTCTTTATCAACTCAATTAACTGGTCCACCTTCAACTTGAAAACTCTTGCAACTATGTCGGGCGCATCAGCAACATCCACATTTGGCAAAATCTCAAGCATTTTATGTATCTCAGGCCATTTTGTATTGCATGTCATTGTGAGAAATAACGAAGGATGACCAATTGCACGACATATGGCCAATGAGTCCTTAAAGTATTGAGACATATATCGAGCAGATCCAGTAAATGAAGCAGGAAGTATTACAGCTTTACCTACATAGTTCGGATCATGGTCGCCCTTACGTAGAGCATCACGTACAGAATGATATAAATCAGCTCGAATTGTATTCTGATGCGTGGATACCCAATCCAAACGATATTGTTCAATAGCAGTAAAGGCATCAACAATATATTGTTGCCACAAACGGCCAGCAAGATGTAGAGTTAGACCTATCCAAATTTGAGATGTTCGACATTAAGAAACATATAATGGTAAAAAAATGGAAAAAAGTGATTAAGATTTAAGCTTAAAATACCCTCAGATGTACGTATCATAACTTTGTAGCAATAATACTCTTTGAGAGATACTGTTTCCCTTGTTTTAGATTCAGGATCCTGGTCATCATCATTTGTTTTTTCAGGTACCGGAGATTTATTGTTCTGCAATGGGATGTGTAAGTGAAAACCTTTCTTTCCATGTGAAAACAACAAAGGATACTGAAATTGCATGAACAATGGATCTGTTTCATATATTCTTTTCAACCCATTTTGCTTAGTTCTGACAACAGTGTCTCTCGTACCACCAGTATCTGAATCATCAGAAACAATGAAAGCAGCAACTTCGTTAGATGGACCAATGGGATTTGGCCTACCAGTCGCCGAACTGGATGAAATAAGCACCAACTTAAAGTCATCAAGATCGTTATTCTCAAATCTATCTCGAGCCATACGGAAATGCTGAACCAACTTATTATTTTGATCAAGCATAGAAAGAAGTGCTTCTACAATATCAGGATCAACACTGTCAGTATCTCCTCCAAGCGCGTTAATTCTATTCTCAACTTCATTCTCCGTATCATAAATATAAAGCTGACAAAATTTAGGCGTACTTCCATCAACAGGTACCAAACTTCCAACCATGTGATAATTCTGACCTCTTATCTTGAAACAATAAGGACCCCTGGCTCTATTGATATTATTATCAACCTTGCCACCTGTAGAAGTGAACGCAAACATGCAATTGTATACTCTGATATTTTGTTTGAAATGTTTTGATTTCTCACCACCATATAGTAAAGAAGCAAGTGGTTCAGGAGGCTGTGGTTCTTTCTCCAGTAGAACCTGTCCATTACGGCAACATAGTGAAAATGTTGGATATTTATATTTATGATTTTTGTTGTTGCGCTCTTCATTCCACATAGTTGCGCTACACTTTTGACATATTTTATCAGGTTGACCAAGTTCCATGTAGCCTTTCCATAAATCAGGATTATGAATGGTTTCATCATCTTGTTCATCAATCATGGGATCTTCATGGTCATTGGGAATATCAAAACCATTGGAATTTTGATCAGTAACTTTAAATCTGTTGTGTTCATTAACCAAAATTTCATTCTCTATATGTGAATCATTCATAGGATCTTCATGATCAGTAGGAATATTGAAGCAATTGGCAAATGTATCTGCAATGACGGATGACAAAAATATATTGGTATTGGTATGTATTTCATATTGAATCTATCATCATCATTTGTCAAGAATAAACATACCAGCATCATCAAATTCTGCTTGTAAATTCCTTTTCCCACTTGAAAGTTCTTCAACAGCGATATTCTTCGTAACAAAACTTACTTTTGGTCGAATAACACTAACTCCATCATTTACTTTGGTGCAATTATGTTGATATGTTAAAACTGAATGCATTGGATCAGATGTGTGATGACTCTTGGAAATCTTACTTTGCAAAGATTTTTCGACATTGGGACCACGAACTCGGCACTTGACAACTGAAAAATAAATTCAAACAAAATACAAAATATAATAAAAGAGGAATCTTTAATCAACAAACAAAAATGTGTAAAAGATGAAGTACCATTAGTGTTTAGATCCAGATTCTTGAGAGGAATTCTATCAACTACACAAATTTTGATTAATAAACAACATCAGTTCTCCATGTTTATGCAAAAGATTCTTAATAGCATTGAAAAATTTATCATATAAACATATGTTAAACATATACTCTGCATCTTATCGACATTAGGTCCACGACTCTTCTTCTTCTGACCTGGAAAAAAAAACAAAGATTTAATTGATAAAGTAAATTGGTAAAAAATGACTGACTACATATATATAAATCATACAAATACCATTACTGTTACTTGAATTGAAAATTCCCTCTGATCCAGTGGATTTACCTGCAGAAAAACAACATTCATAAATGATGGTTATGTAAAATAAAAACCAATACTACTATCGGAAAAGACAATAAGTACATGAGAATGTGGTGTAAACGGAGATTTAGACGACTTACCAATTATTGAGTTGACATCATCATCTCTCAAAGGTGATCTTGCATTCACTAAAAAACCAAAAAAAAAATTATTTGTCGTTATAGCAAAGTAAGCATTATCATTATAATAACATTAATGGTATTTATAAAATTAAAACATACTAAAACTCTTATTAACATTTGGTCCACGAACTCTGCGCTTTGACACTGAAAAGATTAGATGATTAATCAATAATAAAACATACAAATAATTGAGAATCAATTGGAAGCAAATTGGAAAGCATGTGCTTATAATGGAAACAATGTAATGTACATAGTACTGAAGGAGGAAACCTGATGAACTATTAGAAAACGGGGATGGTGAAGAAAATTCATCAATTGGCACGTTTGAAATATTAGGATCATGGTTTTCAACATTACTACGGCTACATCCAATTAGTGTGTCATCATCTATCGAGAGACCAAGGTGTGTTCGTTTAGAACCTGCATAAAAACAAAATCAACGGTGAATCCATATAGCTACAACGCTGATTCCTGATAAGCCAAACCAAATTAATAATACCTGATCGTTGATTATTGCAAGTTTTCCGAATTGTTGATTCCATATCAACAGAATCATAAATACGATGATACCTCCAAACAAAATATATCTTCTGAGGATTTCCGCTCTTGAATTAGGTCGCACAATTTGTGTGTTTTTTGATCGGATGTTGAACGAAGAATTCAAAAACCAAAACAAATAATATTCTGTATCATTTTGTTGGCATGATTTTAGGTAAGAATTTGTTATTTTTCCATATACGTGTGAATATAGCTGTCAAATTCAACTTTCAAAATTTGAAATATATAAAGATAGAATCAGTTTTGATATAAAGATATAATTAGTTAACTAAACATGGTATGTTTAATGGGTGGGTTAAATGGATTATCCATTTGGGAAATGGGTTAATGGGTTAAATATGTGAGAGAGATGGGTAAATTTTTTTACCCATGGGTAAATTTATATGGGCATTAGTACTCATTAAGAATATATAGATAGATTCTCCACTAAGCATCATTAAGAATATATTGATAATCGAAACAGGATATAATTGGTTGGTTGGTCAGTTGGTTAACACCTTCCCAAAAAATTGGTTAATACCTTCAAAAAATGAAAAAATAAATTCAAATACATATAAAATTTTATTTTACAAAAAATCTATACCATACTATTATAAGTGAATGAAAAATAAACTAAATCTATACTATACTATTATAAGCGAAACAGAATATAATTGGTCGGTTAGTCGGTTTGTTAACACCTTCCCAAAAAGTTGGTTAACACCTTCCAAAAATGAAAAAATAAATTCAAATACATTTAAAATTTTATTTTACATAAAATCTATACTATCCATCTATACTATACTATTATAAATGAATGAAAAAATAAATTAAAATACATATAAATTTTATTTTACACAAAATAAACCACATATTTAACTTAATAACAAACTCTTTTAATTACACTCCAATTAATATTTCGAACCTTCTAAAAGAACAAATTAAAATATATACTGTAATTTACTTAAAAAAATAAAATACATATTTTACATAAATACATACTCTATCAGTTATACTTCAACTGAAAATAATCGAAAAATTAGAAAATTAGAAAAGGCTGCAATAGAAGTGAATTTAAAAAGAAAATTAAAATCTAAAAAGGATATAATTAAAAAAGGTTATATTAGAATTGAATTTTAAAAAGAAAATTATAATCTGAAAAGGATATAATTGAAAAAGGTTGTATTAAAATTGAATTTTGTTTATTTTTTTATTAGTATTAAAAAAATTCATATTTACTATTTGGGCTCTATCTTGAGATCTAAAAATCAGGTTTGGATGATTCTACAATCCTTGCAAAACTCATAAATTATCTTTAATTTAGTGATGATTTGAAAATTATTATTTAAATGGAAACACTCAAAATTTATACTATACTATTATAAGCAAAACAATGTATATTTAGTTAGTTAGTTGGTTGGTTGGTTAACGCTTTCCAAAAATATTGTTAACACCTTTCTAAAAATAACAAGCTAAAAAATTATATTAAAAATATTAATTTAATTTATTTATTATAAATCTATATTATACTATTATAAGCAAAATAAGGTATATTTAGTTAGTTAGTTGGTTGGTTAATTTTTTTCAAAAAAATTGTTGATACCTTCCTAAAAATAACAAGCTAAAAATTATATTAAAAATATTAATTTAATTTATTTATTATAAACAACAAAATTTTCCAATAAGGCACAAAAATATATTTTTAAAAAATTAAAAAAAAAACGTGTTAAAAATCTATACTACACTATCATAAACAAAACAATGTATATTTGGTTAGTTGGTTGGTTGATTAATGTCTTCCAAAAAAATTGTTAACACCTTCCTAAAAATAATAAGTTAAAAAAATTATATTAAAAGTATTAATTTATTTATTACAAACAACAAAATTTACCAATAAGGCACAAAAACATATTTTTAAAAAATTAAAAGAACGTGTTAAAAATTACAAATTCAGTTAAATTGTATATAATTTATTCAAAATAAAAAACTACATGTTTTACAGAATTATAAACATTTTCAATTATATCTCGATTAGAATAGTCGTCCACACACACACTTTTTCCTACGATTTTAGGTTATACTAAATATTTTTTTTAAAAAAAAATATATTGAATTCTTAAGATACTTAAAATAAATTTAAAAGTGAAGTTAAATTAATGATATTTATTTATGTCATGAAATTAAGTATGGAATATATATAAATTTAAAATTATAAATAAAATTTATTAGAATAAATTAAAATATTACAATATATTAAATTAAATAATTTATATATTAATTCTTAATAATAATAATAATAATAATAATAATAATAATAATAATAAATGGTAGTACGTGCTTTGCACGGGTTATAAGCTAGTATATATATATATATATATATAATTATAGTGGGTGTTGGAGTTGAACCCATGACCTTAAACTTAGAAGTGTCAATCTCAACCACACTATGATAAATGCTAATTTTGATCAAATTATAAAATTCATTATCAGTATTCGCAAATATTCCACACATTGTATTCTAATTTTGGTCTCTTCTTGTAATCTACTTTGCAAGTTAGGAAATTTATCTACCGAGTGCCTTAAAATCATTTTTTTAATGATTCTTTTGCAAATCTAACTATACTTGAAAAAATGTTGCGTAAGAAAAAACAGATACACAAAATATTGTGAAATTGAAATTGGTCCGTTAAAAACATGATTACCTATTGTAAAAAAAGGATTACATTAATATTTTTATATTGTAAATTTATTTAATTATCTTTAGTATATAATGTTATATTCTAAATTTGGTCTCATCTTGTAATCTATTTTGCAAGTTAGGAAATTTATCTACCGAGTGCCTTAAAATCATTTTTTTAACGATTCTTTTGCAAATCTAACTATACTTGAAAAAATATTGTGTAAGAATAAGCAGATACACAAAATATTGTGAAATTGAAATTGGTCCGTTAAAAACATGATTTTCTATTTTAAAAAAAGGATTACATTAATATTTTTATATTGTAAAATTATTTATTTATCTTTATTTTTATATGCTATTAGACTACAAATTACATCGTCCACCGTACCAATTTCTTTGTAACTTACTATACTCAAAAAATGTTACGAAATCTTTTTACCTGTACGAGTTTTTTTAATGAAATAATGTGAATTTAAAGATATTTAGGTCAATAAAATTTATAGTCGAATTGAATGATATGAGATTTAAATTTTGAACTCTTTAGCAATTATCACTTGAGTAATTAGATAAAATTCATATACATAATCAAGTGAAAATACATTTACATTAATGTAATTAAGTAAAATTGATGGTAATACATTAAAAAAAATTGAAGTAAGATTTATAGTTGTATGAAATAATGTCCAGTATACTTACTTAATATTATCCATTGGTCTAGTATACCCGTTGACGGTGATTTGGTCCAAAATAGACACTCAATATGAACTACAGTGTATAAATCTTTGCAAATATGCAGTAAATGTGTAGTCTCATATCTCAATTTAATATAATATTCACATCCTAAAAATTCTGTTGAAGTCGTAATTGTTGATTTTTCCTTATGAACCATATCATCTTATATTGACTGTAATACATATGACTTAATTGAAACACTTATTGGACAGATTCATGCATATTTTAATGTTCTAACTAACATGTGCGACGTCTCAAATTAAAAAAATGGTTGTCATGCATACACGTTACTGAAATCGCGTTTCAACGTCCATGATAGTTATCGCAATCTCAAGATGTGTAATGTTGCACTAGAGTTTCACAGCAAATCTGAATCAATGAGTTCTCAGTTGTTATTACTCGAAATGAACAACCATCAAAATTATGTGTACTTTTTTTTTCTACTCGCTATAAACAACAAAGAAAACTCGATGTTGTTATATTTGTGGTTCCAACATGTATCGCTATTCATATTATAATCTCAAAATTACGAGTGCATAACATAAACATTAATGAACCAAACACCGACATCTTCCTTAAAATAAAATTAGAGACGTTCAAATAGAGGCCCGTGATAGCAATCACCTAAGTCTTCTATCACAGTGTAAGGAATTCCATAAATACCCAAATAGTCAATGGTCCTTTCAAGCTGCCCTTCCCTCTCCTGGTTAAGCAAGAAAGCATGCCGATCTCGGTCTAGATGCCCAATGGTGTAGAGACCATGAGCTCGATAGATCATGAGGACACTATCATTTTCATCAATGACAAATTCAACAAATAGAAGAAAATTCTCTGTTTCGCTGTCATTCTCACTGTCACGAAGTTGCCAACCTAATACTCCATCGAGGTTAAGATATATAGTGGTAAGCCATTCTATCCCTAATTAAATCATGGACGCTACCTGGGTTTTCAAACACCTCAGCTACGGCTATGGTTATGTGACAGTGTTGAAAAAAAATAATTATACATGATAAGATAGTCTGGGATGGAGGATGTTTTAAAATGCAATCTGGAACAGCTACTCTAGGTGGAGAAAAAACACTGATATAGAATAATTAATATGCAATGCGAGTAATATTTATTAGTAGTACAACATATACTACAAGTAGAGAACACTACTAGAGCATCAAGCGCGTAGCAGTAGGGTTTACTATGGCTTTAACATAAAAAACTGGTACGAACTGTGGTTAATGAACTTAAAAGTGACAACTGGTAAGAGACAAAAAGGTGTGTGGAATTTTAGCAATAACCCAAATCCTATGCATGTCGTAGACACAGACCTGAAAATGGTAATGAAGCAGTATATAATTTATGATAGTTAAGGATCTAAAAGACACACAATTTGTGATAATTAAGGATACAAAAGAATTTGAACTCTTTAACAAGCTTGAAGAGGTTTATAGTGATGACCAACCCAAGGAATTATTGACAAAAATGTGTCATGTTTAGGATTAATTATCATTTGGATCACTTATTTAACTTCAATATATCAAAGGGGTCATTAATTTCATTTCGGTATCATTTGAATCATTAAAGTCATAATAAATATCAAATAGATAACTCTAATATATGGTCGAAAAATAAAAGAAATTTTTTGTTGAGTCTGTACATTTTTCTTGAATGCTATCGCAACCAAATGAATAATTGTTAAATTCTAATATTTCAGATAACATATTTGGAATTTAAAAAGTTCATTTACTATTTATTTTTAATTAAAATAATAAAAATAATTATAAAATTAAAAATAAATCCTAGTAGTTATATGTTTTGCTACGTTATGATGCCCACTTTCTGATTCCAACATTAAGTCAGTGATTGCTTAATAACATCACATCTTGTATGCAATTTAAATTACATATATCTAGTTCATATAAGCACATGTATCAGTTCTTAAACATACTCTTTGACAAGCAGATGTCAACTCTTACTTCAGTGTTGCTCTCTACTTAAAAAATAGGTTGTTTATGTCCCTAGTAACAGTAATCCTCCTAGGGACAACAAACTTAGGATATTGATAAATTCCTTAAATCTCTCATCCTCGACTACTCTAAATGCTTGTTCATCCTTCATCACAAATTTTCCCAACGCATTTCGACACCTCACTTTATTAAACATCGTAACCAACAAATTTGTCCCCCCATCAACTATAAACTACTCGTTCCAACCCTTCTACTATGACAAGCATATTATGCACCATAGTAATTGCACGTGCATCTAGGATTTTCGGTATCTCTACCTGGCACTTTAGTATAATGATCCCATATATTCGAGGTTCAAATAAGTTTTTTCCTGGAAATGTGCGCCTTTTTATTAGCTTCATTCTTTGTCGATTTAAGTTCGGTAGAAGCTTGATAATCATTGGATCAATAGTTGGGACAGTTGGGGCAGTGTTTGGAGTAGGACTCGGGGATGACGTTTGGTTAACATTTGTAAATGGAGTATCAAAGAATTTTCCAACTACGTTGTTCCTAAAAATAGATTTGAAATCAATCACAATACAATAATCAATTAATCACATCATAATATCTAATTTTCCAACTACGTTGTTCCTAAAAATAGATTTGAAATCAATCACAATACAATAATCAATTAATCACATCATAATATCTTATCCATCTATAATCTCAAAGAAGTAAACTATAATAAATGAGTTAAAATTATAAACATATACAAACACATCTCAGAGTAACAACTAAATCATATGTGGTTGAAATAGAGCCTTAAAAATGTAAAAACTAAATGAAACAAGAGTAATCATATATATAAACATAAACATAGTAATCTCAGAGATGTTTATAAATGAAACAAGATTATAGTATATACATCAGTATACAGTCATGTATTGTATATATATACATATTTGAACAAAATTTGTACATAAAAATGACAAAACGACATCTCATCATATACAACTAATATTTATTCATCTAAATCAAAATGAAAATTACTAAACACAATATATGCAAATATTAACATATAAAACAATTAACGATTAACACAACAAAAACAAGAAAAAAGTAGAGTATAAAGAGTAGAAATGAAATCTTACAAAGGGTAGTAAGAGACGCCGACGAAGGTGTGAAGTGTGAAGTGAGAGATTGAGAGTATTAAACGCGACGCGACTGTGTTTTACATAAACATGGATGAGAGAATATAGTAAAAAAACCTAATGTTAAATCTAGTAACTATAATCAATGATGAACTAAATGTAATGGGTTGGGCTAAATAACATATGAATAACGAGCTTATAACTATATTTTAATATTACAGGTCGGGTTGGGTTGGGTTTGTTAACGGTTAAAATTTGTTAAACCATGATCCAACCAAATTATTTCGTTTGAGAAAAAATTAATCCAATTAGACTTCGATTTTAGAGGAATAAAAAGACATGCAATATGTGTTCATAGACTCCAATTAAATAACTAAATATAGTACTTGTATAATCATATTATTAAAGAGTTGGATAAATAAATATCTCCATGCTAGATATTATTATCTCGTGTTTGTAATAAATTTTTAACATATTTTATACTTTTTTGTCCTCAAAAACTTCAGTGCATTAACTAATAGTTTATATATATTCGATAAGAATATAACATCCGCACGATGTTAATTACGTGATATTTATGAAAACTAAATATATATGATTAAATTTCAGAAAAGGAAAAAAATGTCCACGAATTAGTACTAAATTATATAATAATTCTTTTAATTATTGATATATGAATACCTATCTATATTGCTAAATATATTTACTATAAAAATATTTATACATTATGTTAACATAAGTAAAAATATAAAATTTTTAAAAAAAGTTAAAACTAATTATAATTGTTTTACGGTATACTTTGTGTTAACATGATATTAGACAAATAATACAATCTATACTATTATTATATAAAAGCCGAAATATAAAAAGTTTGGTTGGTCGATACAGTACCTGTTGATTTTACTTATTTACCCTTACTTAAATATTGATAAAATACATACTATTAACTAATTAATTTCCTTTTTTAGATTAAACATATTAGCTTTTTTTTTTCACTAATTAATTAATTTCCCTTTTCAGGTGAAACACAATATCTTTTATATTGTATCCAACTAAAATTTCTCATTTCTTATAAATACTACTAGCAATTTTGTTTAATAAAATAACATAATTATATTATAATTACTATTAACTAATCAATTACCTTTTGTAGCCAAAACATATTATCTTTTCTCTATTCCGTAACTAAAATATCTCTTTTTCCAATTGTTATGTCAAAAAATCAGCCTCGCCTTACCTGGAGGCGTCGCCCTTTGATTGGCTGGAGGGGGACGACCCGATCCGCAATCCATGAACAAGGAGAATGGATATGTCAACTGGGCCTAACCTATGTTTACATGAGATGTCATCCTCTTCCTCAAACGACCTCGCCCTCGGTGGTCGTCCTCTTCCTTAAACGACCTCGCCCTCGGTGGTCGTCCTCTTCTTCAAACGACCTCGCCCTCGGTGGTCGTCCTCTTCCTCAAACGACCTCGCCCTCGGTGGTCGTCCTCTTCCTTAAACGACCTCATCCTCGGTCGTCGCCCTTTTCCTTAAACGGCATCGTCCTTGGTTTTCGTCTGATGAGGAGACATCTCCATTACTAAGGAGGAAGACACGTGGCCTTATTTGGAGGCATCGCCCTCAAGGATCGGAGAAATATGACACAGCTTATATAAAGGAAGAAATCTCAGAAGTACATTCTTAATGGGCCTAGCACACATTCATGAAAGGCGTAGCCCCTTTTTTAAGGTGTCGCCCGTAGCAAACTAGTAAGGAGGTAACTACTATATTTCAGTAAGGAAGGAGATGGAATCGGCCTCGCCCACTTAATAAGGGTGTCGCCCTTTAAGGGAATCAACATTCAGAATAGAAGACATGCCTTTCAGCCCTGACAAGCCTCTCACTTTTTATGAAGGCCTCGCCCTCCAAAGGGGCCTCGCCTTACAAAGAGGCCTCGCCCTCTCGGGCATCAGAATGGGGGAATCTCCCCAATACAGTTACATGGAGGATACTAAAGACTTTGGATCATAACCCAAGTCATCTATTATCTCAGCTATGGAGAAGGACTAGGCCTCATCCAGGCTAGCAGGCATTTCCCTGCTAGGGAGGTCGAAGGGCGTCGTCCCTTGGCAATCTCAGGACTAGCCCTCTGACTAGCTATTCTTTCTCCGTGGTTAGTCAGGACGAGGATCTCACCCTTAAAAGGGACCTCGCCCTCGCATCACTGGAAAAGGGAATCTCCCCTAAATAACCTTATATGAAGATAAGGGGTCTCGCCCTCTATTGATGACAGAGGAATTTCCCCAAGAAACTAAAAGGAAGATATGGCTTTGCCTAGGCTATCAGGAATTTCCCCATTGAGGAGTCGCCCCTTAGTGATCCCGAGGGCTAGCCCTATAACTAGTTATTCTCCCATTGGTGGCTCAAGGTGGGCATTGACTCCGACAATCTCGGGTCAATGACTTAACCGCCACGCTCCGAGAAAATAGTTGGGCTAGAAAGCCCATGATGATTTCACTAATGGCGGTGGCCCAATCCGAGGGACTTCCCTAAACAAGGAAACCTAACCCATGTCGGTGACTTGTTCCCCAAGAACTACGTTTGGCTTGATTCCTATAAATAGGATACGTAGGCACATTGTATGTCATGATGCAACCCTTGCGAAAAAGTGAGAATTCAATATTCGATCTAAATTGCAATAACTCTCACATACAATCTCAGCCATCCCCAAATCACCAACCCTAACCCTAAACGTCCTACGCCGCTCACCGTCATCAACCACCACCACAATTCCAGCAACCCTCCACGAATTTGTTTTCCCAAATTCCTCCGTTAACAATTGGCGCTAGAAGGAGGGCTTTTGACATCTCAGGAGGAAGGATGTCACAGTCAAATCAAGAACGTGTTGATGATCGCCGTGTGAAGGAAGTTAGGACCACGAAAAACCTACCCCTGCAACAACCGACGAACTCAGATCCGATGGATGCTATGCCTAGGATTCCCGACAGACCGGCGACCTCTCAAATTGAGGGAGATTCCCCTGTCCTAATAAGTAACGCCGAGATTTGGAACAAAATAACTTTATGGGAAACGCTAACACTCGTATGGGGGCTAGGCTGGATGCGATGGAGAGGAAAAAATAGTTTCTTGCTAGATCTCGCCTGAATCATGGTGGACCTCGCCGCCACTTGGAGAGAGGGAGGATCTAAGGGAGAGTCATCATAACTAGGAGAGGAGCTATCAAACACACGGAGGAAATCAACGTGCCGAAAAAGAATCTGTCATAAACCAAAGAGAATAGTTCTCACAGGGAGGTAATGTGCTTCCTGCCTTTGTTCTACTTTCTCTTAATTTATTTTCGTAAAAGTCTAGGGGGGTAGTGTATGTACCACTCCTTAGCCAGGATTTATATTTATGAATAAAACATGCTTCTTTGATAAATTTTTGTGTAAATTCTGTGATAGATGACCTCCTCTAAGGAGGATCTTTGTGGGATGTATGAAAAGATGATCTCCTTTGAGGAGAGTATGAATAAAAATAAAGTGAACTTCGGAAAATCCACCTCCTGTGAGGAGGGTATTTCTGGAATGGAGAACGACCTCCTTTGAGGAGGGTATCTCGAATTATCAAAGTCCTTGCAAAAACCGTACTTCCGGGGGGGATGTCCGTACTTCCGGCGCCTCATCAAGGCACGAGCTTCGGAAAATCCACCTCCTGTGAGGAGGGATATTTCTGGAATGGGGAACGACCTCCTTTGAGGAGGGTATCCCAAATTGTTAAATCCTTGCAAAAACCGTACTTCCGGGGGGGATGTCCGTACTTTCGGCGCCTCATCAGGGTTCGAGTTTCGGAAAATCCACCTCCTGTGAGGAGGGTATTTCTGAACTTAATAATGATCTCCTCTGAGGAGAGTATCATAAAATTATTAAATTCTGAGGAAAATGACTCCCTTGGAGGGAGATACCCTCGAGAAGACATGATAGTTGTTACCTTTGAAGTGAGATATTTATTAAGGTTCATGAATTAGATTCTAATTTCATGAATGAAGTTGAAGAAAGGCGAGATTCCCAGAAAGGGGCGAGATTTTAACAGAGAGGCGAGATATATTAAAGTTGTTGAGTACTAGTGGAATGCAAGATAAAATAGGCAGATACTTAAGGAAGACATAATTATGCAGAATAAATTGAATCAAGTCAATACAAGGGCAACGTCTTTAAATGGAGGACGCGCACTCCAATTAGTTGGGAGCAAGTCAAATATATTGAAGAAAAGTTACAAAAGGCAAGGCCATTACAGGAGGGCCCGCACTCCTATTGTGTTTGCAATTATAAAAAGCTCATATAGTCACTTGGCTGTAGCATCAGTGGGCAAGACCGTTCTAGCGTTGTCACCTTCAGCTATTTCTTTCTTTCTCGCCTCCTCCTCGGCCATGGTTGTCTTCTCTGCCTCAATTTTCAGTCTTAGGTCTTCCGTAGCAACAGTTATGATCTCACCGTTGTCAGTCTAGAATTGCAGCATGTAACCAGGAGTAGAAGGGACGAAGCATGCAGACCGGTCGGCTGCCAAGAAACTGGGGGGTAGTCTACCTGGAAGCATCACCTTTTGTTAGAAGGATGGAGACTTTAAAGTGCAGGGAGATAGACGACATTATTCTATGATAGGTGACGTCTTCACGAAGGTTTACACTTTTGAAGAATAAGGCTCCAGTAGGAAGGGCCTCTTGCATAGTTTCATTTGAAAGGCCTTTAGGGGTAATTTTGCTTAGAAGACCCTTCAGGGTGATATTTTCTTTGAAGACCCTCGGGGGATGATGCTATTTTGAAAGTTGTCCTGCGTCGAAATTAAATCGAAGGAGTATCAATGGTCAATTTGAGATTCTGAAGAAATAATAGATATTGAAGATTGTGTGCACACTTCTGGAGCAACCTCGCCCTCTTCTGAAGCGACCTCGCCCTCTTATGGCCTAGTTCAGAATGTAGGTTAGAATTGATATTCGAAGAATACAATGAGATATACAAGATGATGGCTCATGCCTCTTTATCAACTAAAGGTCTCTCCCATTTTCAAACGACGTCTCCCATTACAACGACGTCGCCTACGTGTAACCAAGGTCAAGAAATCAACATTTGAAGATTCATTTTTTGGGCAAGACTATATCTCCAACATCATCGCCTATTGGTGGCATCGACGTCGCCCTCTAGAGTCGGGACCGTGAAGACTATCGGCACATGAAGGAATTTTATTGTGTCAGGCTTACCTTATTTCATGAATCACTCACTATCTAAGGACTCTCTTAAGCGGTATCTAACAAATTATGACGAAGACGGAAGAATAATGTGGCAGTTTCTCATCCATATCAGCGTCGCCCTCACAAATGGCCTCGCCTTTATGTACCTCAGTATTGGGAAGTTCTTGAATCACTTTGAAGGACTTTAGATGGAATATTTATTCTGGAGCACCACCAACACCATATCATTATGGAGTATAATTGAGAAGTAATAGAGCGTGAGGAGAGCACATAGCAAAGGAGGAAATACATCAGTAGCAGGAAGTGACACCCTAGGTCAAGGCTCGCCTTGGCATTTTTCTGAAGATCGGGACTTAGTTTCTTTTACAAACAATTGTTGCAAGAAACTGGGGGGTAGTTGTTATGTCAAAAAATCAGCCTCGCCTTACCTGGAGGCGTCGCCCTTTGATTGGCTGGAGGGGGACGACCCGATCCGCAATCCATGAACAAGGAGAATGGATATGTCAACTGGGCCTAACCTATGTTTACATGAGATGTCATCCTCTTCCTCAAACGACCTCGCCCTCGGTGGTCGTCCTCTTCCTTAAACGACCTCGCCCTCGGTGGTCGTCCTCTTCTTCAAACGACCTCGCCCTCGGTGGTCGTCCTCTTCCTCAAACGACCTCGCCCTCGGTGGTCGTCCTCTTCCTTAAACGACCTCGTCCTCGGTCGTCGCCCTTTTCCTTAAACGGCATCGTCCTTGGTTTTCGTCTGATGAGGAGACATCTCCATTACTAAGGAGGAAGACACGTGGCCTTATTTGGAGGCATCACCCTCAAGGATCGGAGAAATATGACACAGCTTATATAAAGGAAGAAATCTCAGAAGTACATTCTTAATGGGCCTAGCACACATTCATGAAAGGCGTAGCCCCTTTTTTAAGGTGTCGCCCGTAGCAAACTAGTAAGGAGGTAACTACTATATTTCAGTAAGGAAGGAGATGGAATCGGCCTCGCCCACTTAATAAGGGTGTCGCCCTTTAAGGGAATCAACATTCAGAATAGAAGACATGCCTTTCAGCCCTGACAAGCCTCTCACTTTTTATGAAGGCCTCGCCCTCCAAAGGGGCCTCGCCTTACAAAGAGGCCTCGCCCTCTCGGGCATCAGAATGGGGGAATCTCCCCAATACAGTTACATGGAGGATACTAAAGACTTTGGATCATAACCCAAGTCATCTATTATCTCAGCTATGGAGAAGGACTAGGCCTCATCCAGGCTAGCAGGCATTTCCCTGCTAGGGAGGTCGAAGGGCGTCGTCCCTTGGCAATCTCAGGACTAGCCCTCTGACTAGCTATTCTTTCTCCGTGGTTAGTCAGGACGAGGATCTCACCCTTAAAAGGGACCTCGCCCTCGCATCACTGGAAAAGGGAATCTCCCCTAAATAACCTTATATGAAGATAAGGGGTCTCGCCCTCTATTGATGACAGAGGAATTTCCCCAAGAAACTAAAAGGAAGATATGGCTTTGCCTAGGCTATCAGGAATTTCCCCATTGAGGAGTCGCCCCTTAGTGATCCCGAGGGCTAGCCCTATAACTAGTTATTCTCCCATTGGTGGCTCAAGGTGGGCATTGACTCCGACAATCTCGGGTCAATGACTTAACCGCCACGCTCCGAGAAAATAGTTGGGCTAGAAAGCCCATGATGATTTCACTAATGGCGGTGGCCCAATCCGAGGGACTTCCCTAAACAAGGAAACCTAACCCATGTCGGTGACTTGTTCCCCAAGAACTACGTTTGGCTTGATTCCTATAAATAGGATACGTAGGCACATTGTATGTCATGATGCAACCCTTGCGAAAAAGTGAGAATTCAATATTCGATCTAAATTGCAATAACTCTCACATACAATCTCAGCCATCCCCAAATCACCAACCCTAACCCTAAACGTCCTACGCCGCTCACCGTCATCAACCACCACCACAATTCCAGCAACCCTCCACGAATTTGTTTTCCCAAATTCCTCCGTTAACACCAATTATATCACGGGTGGTTCTATTTAATAAAATGAATAATAATATTATAATACTAATAAATACTGATTACATATTTCAGTTAAAACGTATCATCTTTTCCATATTTCATAATTAAAATTCCTTTTTCTAGAAATACCACGACCAACATTAATTTCTAACTATCTAAAGACAATACGAGTAATTTAATTTAGTAAAATAACATAAATTAAATTATGATTACTATAAACTAATCAATTACCTTTTTCACCTAAAACATGTCAGCTTTTTAATTTTCACATTAACTAAATTCAAAACACATGCAACCCAAATCCACCAAAATCACCTACCTTAAAAAAAAATTGCATGTGATTGCATTCAGTTGCATGTGGTTTGCATTCAGTTGCATTTAGTTGAATATGACCTTGCAACCCAAAATAATCCCACCTTAAAAAATAAAATAAAAAAAAGTCGGTGAACAGTGAACTGTCACGTGGCAGCCACGTGGCAGGTCACTGATCATTCGAATTATTTTTAAAAAAAAATTTTAAAAAAAAATTAAAATTGGGTTGAAAAAGGAAAGATAATATTTTTACAATTAAGAAAGTATAAGATAGTATATTTGAAATGAATTTGAAGAGATAATATTTTTTCAAAACAAACTAGAAAAGGTAGTATTCTTGACAAATACCCACTTATAATATTACTATAAACTAATCAATTATCTTTTTCATCTTAAACATGTTTCCTTTTTAATTTTTTCTAACTATAACCTCTCTTTTTCCAATTAAATCACGGCATTCTATTTGATAAAATTAAATAATAGTTTTTTAAATACTTATAATTACCAATTACATTTTTCAACTAAAATTTATCATCTTTTCAATATTTTCTAACTAAATTCGTCTTTACCTAGAAATTATCATGGATAACATTTATATAATTATTATCAAATCATCTCATTTAAAAATTTAAGCCTCCAAAATTTATATTTTAAAAAAAGTATTTCAAATTAATAAAAAAAATCATATAATATTAAAAGAATTCCGTGCATAGCACGGGTTTTAAGCTAGTATTATTAAGTGCAATAAGATAACATGATTGAAAAAAATTTATTTTTTGTCATTTCAATTTATAGTTTCAATATTCAAAATATGTTAGAAAAAATATTTATTTGTAATAAGCGCGATTATTTTTTAGAAAAGATAATTAATATTTAACGAAAAAAAATGGATCGATTTTAAGAGTATCTGCGTAATTAAATTTTGTTATTATTATATAAATAGAGAAAAGTTCTATGGAGTACAGTTTAATTGGAGTACGTTGGAGTACACATATGTTCTGCACTCAAAATATTTTAAAATTTATTATTTTGCAAAACATCATTATTTCATCGAGAATCTTGAAAATTTTGTATGTTTTGCTAACAAAATATTGCAAAATGAATTGTTCTGCAAAACACATTTGGGTTGCAAAACATATATGTTCTAATTGCAAAACATAAAGAATTTTCAAGATGAACATATTGCAAAATATACATGATTTTCAAAATTATCAATAAAATTATGATATTCATATAACAAGGTTTGCAAAACAATAAATTTTAAAATATTTTGAGTGCAGAACGTCGTACTCCAATTAAACTGTACTCCATAGAACTTGACCCTATATAAATAAAGGAGGAATAACCGAATAAGATGAGTACAACAGGCGAGGGCTAGGGTTATATAAGTAACACAAGTGCCTCTCCTACCTATCTCTCTAACTCTCTCTCAAATTCTCACACTCACTGATCATCGGTATCACTTTTAAAACCCTAGAAATACAATTTTATACCCATCTCTTATTCATATATATCTCATCATCTCTCTCTTTCTTGATTTCAGGCTTTTTTAAGATCTGTAACGGATTGGTCTTCGGGTGAATCTAGGTACTTGTTTCCCCCCCTCTCTCTCAATTTTATAAATTTCTCTCTCTCTCTCTCTCTCTCTCTCTCTCTCTCTGTAAACATTTCTTTGTTCTTTTGTGTGTGAATTATGTGGATATCTCTATATAATTGTTGATTATTGAGTTGTGATTCTGTGTTTGTTTTTTTTGATTTTCGAGTGCTTGTGTGTTCTTAGGGTTTGTATAATTGGTGTATACTTGTTGCTGAAATGTTGTGATTTGGTGTAATTAATGTGTTCTGGTTGATTCGTCGAGCTTGGTATCATTTTTATTACTTGTTTTTAGTCTTTAATTTCGTTGTTTGTGTATGGTGTATGGGCACTTTAGCTGATGTTGGTATTTAGTTTCGTTGTTTGTGGTTGCTGTATGTGCACCTGTTGGATCATGATGTTGATATTTAATTTCGTTGATTGCTGTGTGGGCACCTGTCGGAGTTTGATTTGCAATTTGCAAGTATCCCTATGTTTTGTTAATATGACTGGTTAAATAAATGGTTTGCATTAATGAATCTAGGAAGCAGGGATTCTTGGGAGCACCCCTGTATCGTGTACACACAAATCTCAACTAAAATTTTCCTTTTTTGCAATTTGTGTTACAAAAATAATTGATTTGGCTTATAATTCTTGTGTTTTAGATGCTTCTATCATGTATTAGATTCATATGCATAGATTTATTATTTTTGTTAATGTATTTAATCATTCATAACATCAAATATATATTTATGATATTATTATAAATGCAGTGTCCCCCCAAACCTGAATCCTTGTGTTATCTTATTTTTCGAATCCATGTATTTCCGCAATATGACCCGCATCCCCGCTCTTTGCTTTTTAGATTATTGGTAAATTGTAATTGTATATGCTTGCTTGTATACTTGTTCACTGATTTGATGTACCTTTTGACTTGAAGGCAGATTTAAGAGAAGATATGGGTTTCGATAACGAGTGTATAGTAAATATACACTCTCTAGCTGGCGAGTACTTTTGTCCTGTTTGTCGCACACTTGTGTACCCAAATGAAGCACTTCAATCACAGTGCACCCATTTATATTGCAAACCGTGTTTAGCTTATGTTGTTGGAACCACCAAGGCCTGCCCCTACGATGGATACTTGGTGACCGAAGAACATTCGAAGGTTATGACTTGTAGTATTTTTGATTTTTAAGTTTATGGAGATGATTTCTGCCTTCTCAATTTGTTTGGTGACTTCTATCGCAGCCACTTATTGAATCAGACAAAGCATTGGCTGAAAAAATAGACAAAACACTAGTGCATTGTCTGTTTCACAGGAGTGGCTGTTCTTGGCAGGGCCCTTTATCTCAGTGCACCTCACATTGCTCTGGGTGCTCCTTCGGAAATTCTCCTGTTGTATGTAACAGATGTGGGGTACAGATTGTACATCGTCAAGTACAGGAGCATGCTCAAAATTGTGCTGTGAGTAAACAAATGTCTTCAAGTCTACAAGTTCTAGTTTAAGTCTCTTTACCTGATTTTTTTTCTTACTCACTGCTGTTAAACTACAGGGTGCAAATCCACAAGCTCAGCAGACCGCAGAAACTTCAAAAGATGCTGCTACCTCTGTTACAACTGCTACTGCAAACTTGAGCCAGACCAATTCACAGCTCGTAGCCCAAGCCTCCCAGGCACCTGTGTCTCAGATTGCTGCCCCTCCGTTGGCACTTAATGCAAATCCTCAGGTCCAAGCTAACACTTCAGCTACTGGGACAACTGCAGAGCAGTGGTATCCACAACAGTTTCAGCAATATTATCAGCAGTATCCTGCATATGATCCATACCAGCAATCTTACCAGCAGTACTACCCTTATCAACAACAAACTGCTCAGCAGTTACCGCAGCATGCACCACATGGTGGACAGCCTCAGGTCTATGCTCAGCATCAAACTGCAATCCAGCCCAATCAGCAACCATTGCAGCAGGTCCAAGGCCAAAGCCAAGCAAATGTTCAGCCACAGCTCCTGGCCCAACAACCACCACCATTGCAGCAACAACTACAAATTCCACCTCAAGGACAGCCTCAAGGCCCATATGTGCAGAATCAAGTCAATCCACAGCAATCTCATCTTGCAGCACAACCCCAACCTCAAATCCAACCGCACACTCAACCAGCTGCCCAACAGCCTTACCCGCAACTTCAACCAACTCATTCCATGCAGCCTCCTGCACAACCGAATTTCCAGGCACCTCAAAATCAGCAGGCACAGTCCCAAGGACATCAGGGACTACTTCAAATGCAACCCCAGGCTTCTTCTCAGCACCAAAGTCATCCCCATCCCCCCCCTTTGCAGCCGAACAATCTTCAAAGTCAGCAACCAGCTCCTCATGTTGCCCCAACTTATCAATCTCATCCACCAATTCAACCTCACCAGCAACTAATGCAGGCAACCCCACAGTATCCCATGCATATGCATCCTTCTACTGGTGGTTCTTTTCCTCCTGCTGCTCAGTTTCCTCAACATTCCCTACAAATGCCTCCACAGCAGGCTAATGTTTCAGTGACAAATCAGCAACAGCCAAACTTGATGCCTGGTCAGAGCCAAATGCGTGGTGTCCCTCCTGCACAACTTCAACAGATTCGTCCTCAAACTCCGCAGCAGGGACACGGTGGTCACCAACGTCCTGCTTTACAACCCATGCAACAACCACTTCAGCAATACGGGCAGCAAGCCTTTCCGCTGCAGGCATCCGGTCCGGTTCGAGGTCCAATGCATCAGATACCTTTTGCTAATCAGCCTATGCCTGTCCAGTCTCGACCACAGGGTCCTAATCAGTTATTGCAGCAGAGTGGTGCCCTTCCTGCCCCACCACCACATAACAGTGTGCACGCTCATGGCATGCCTCCTCATCAGCCTCAAACTCATGGTGGAAGACCCGTTGCACCAAATCAAGCAACAGCATCTCAGCCATTTCCGCAATCTGGTGGTACGTTTGGTGTTAATTCTCAGCCCAGACCAATCCAGTCGAGTTCAGTTCAACCATCTGACCAAGTTCCTTCGGGCCAGCAGTTTTCTCAGTCTGGATTAAGTGAAGAAAATGCTGCAGGGCAAGAAGCTGGGTCAGCTCTAAACAATTCTGCTGGAAAGGATGTCAGTAATGCTGGAGTGGATTCCGTCGGGGTCAAAGTTTTAGCATCTGACACTGGGAAAGAAAGTGGGGATGAGGAACGTAGAATCATAAGTGAAGGTGGAAATAATGGAACACATAAAGGCATTATGGGCAAAGTTGATGATGCTGAGGTGGATGCAGTGAAGAAAGATATGAGGGAAGATGCCAATGGTAATCTAGATCCTTTGTCTGGTGGCAATAAAATAGAAGCTGCAGCCCTTGGCGAGAGAGATGGCAATGTTGTGCCTCCAATGCAAGCAGATTATTCCTCTGGAAAAGATTCGACCTTGCTACCAACAGAAGCTTATATGGGACGTAGGAAAGATGATGCTAATTCGAGGACACAAGAAAATAAATCGAGTCACGAGCAAGTCACTCCTCAAGGTCCTGCAGTTGGTGAATATGGTAGGTTTCAGGACAAGGGCTTCATGAATTCCTCGAATTCAGTTCCACACACTGATCAAGGAAGACATCAGCTGCCTCCAGGGTCCTATGGGCCTTCGTATCATCAACAAAGACCAGCTATGCCTTCAGATTTTCAGTCAGGTGCACATCCGAATGAAAGCTTTGAAGGTGTTCTTAGGAGGCAACATTACCAGAGTAACTCCACACATTCCCAGCCTATGTTTTCCAGGACTCTTAAGGCTGAGCCTATTGAAGGATCACTACACGGCCCTGATGGTGCTCCTATGCAACACAATCAGAGGCCTCACCACTTTGAGGGTAGATATCCTGACCCCCATGTATCAGGACCTTTCGATAGAGGTCAATATGGGCAGCAGCCTTTAGCTAATGAAAGTCGTGTACCTGGATTTGATGCTGCATCTGGGTTACACGTCAAAAGTGCTGATGGGAATCCGTTCTTGTCTGGACCACCTGGACGTATTGGTCAGCGCGAGTATGAGGATGCACCTAAACAGTTTCCTAAACCATCAGTTATGGGTCTTGAACCGTCTTCTAATTTTGGGAATGGCTTCTCGTCAAGGCCAGGTGATTATCCTCCTCATGAATTTAATTTCGGAGCTCCTTCAAGGTTCTTGCCCCCATATCATTCAGGTGGGGCTTTTCATCCTAACGATGTTCGAGAAAGACCAACTGGTTTTAATGAGGATCACAGGGCAAGAGGATTTTCTGCCCGTACTCAGCCTGATTTTCATGGTTCAGGGCCTGGGTTTGGTGTGGATCATCGGCCTCCTAGAAGTCCAGGAAGAGAATTCCATAGCGTTCCATCACGTGGGTTTGGAGGTATATCAGGTGCTCCACCCAGTCAGTCTGGTCTTCCGGATGGTGCTCATGGCCGGGACACTCGTGCAGTTCATGAAGGATCCAGATCTTCTGACATATCATTAGATCCAGTTGGCAAACCTTTTCCTGAACATTTCAGAAATGGTAACATGGGTGGTCAAGATTTTATTCCCAATCATTTGCACAGGGGCGAACTTTTTGGTCCTAAAAATGGACAGAGTCATTTGCGTGTGGGAGATGGTTTTGGAACATCATTAGATCCCGGTTCAAATTACCCACGAATTGGTGAGCCTGGATATAGGAGCAGCTATTCTCTCCATGGTTTGCCAAGCGATGGTGGTTTTTTTGCAGTAAGTGACGTCTGTTTCTGTACTTTTATATATTGTAGCATGTTTATCGAATTCCGAAGCTTTAGTTGGTATGTAGTAAAAAGTTTAATTACTCTTTTTATGTTACTCTATTTTGCTGTGTTCATATTCTGAAGAATTCTGCGATCTTGTCTAAAAAGCCTCCTGACAATGCTTTCGGTTTGTGGCTTTGTGTTTGTAGGGAAACAACAATTCTTTTGATAGGTTCAGAAAGAGAATGCCTACTAGTATGGGATGGTGTCGGATTTGCAGAGTTGATTGTGAAACAGTTGATGGCCTAGACCTACACTCTCAAACAACAGAGCATCAACAGAGGGCTATGGATATGGTTATTAGCATCAAGCAGCAGAATGCAAAGAGGCAGAAGTAAGTAGTATTTGTTTTTATAGTATTATAATCTACTGTAATTGTGTTAAGCATCATAAGATGTAACACTATAAAAACTATTTAGAAAAATAAATAAGTATAAAAACTATGTATAAAGGAACTAGAAGTGTTGGTGATCCTTGTGTACTTATTATGTCATAGAAATTCCAAAGATTCCTTTGAAGAAGGAAGCAGGTCAAGAAATGCTGGCAATAAGGGACGAGGGAAGAAGGCTTAACTGATGCTTGGTATGATGCAGCGTGTTTCAGGGGGGTTTCAGTACTAGCTAGGGTTGAAGCCCCAGTTTTCGTACAATTAGCAATAGGTGATCTACCCTTCTGTTTTTTTATTGTTATCGGGATAATTTATGCTACTTTTATCATTTCAGATTGCTCTTATGTTTTGATAATGTTTGCCTTGGAACTAAAATATTAGTATCAGACTATCAGTATATTCTGTTTGGATGTGAAACTTTCATATCGGGATAAATGTTTGTTTAATTGTTAAATTTTTTGTATTATCAGTTTATTGTTTTCTAGTCGGTGATTATGAATTCTGTTTGAGAATTCAGTGTTTGTTGGGAATATGAGTTTTTATTATATTTATAAGGGATTCTATTGGGTTGGCACTATTGGGTTGGCACTAGTTGACGATGTCCACTTATATTGGTTTAATATCAGACACATTCCTTCAGGTTAAGTGACATTCCTTTTTTTGATCTCCCATGCCTCTTTGGCAACCAACATAGGTTTTTCCTCATCATTAGGTGCTATAGTAAGGGTGTTTGTTTTTCTACCAATTTACAACTGTCAACTATAAGTTTTGCTGATACTTGTTGCTTCTCACTTTGGTCTATCCCACATGTTTTTTGTTTATCTTGTTTTCATATATATATATATATATTGTATCTTTTTTTTTTTTGGGTGTTCTATTTCATGATTTATAAATACTATTATAGAGAGATGAATAAAACTTGTGAACTGTTATTACTCTGTGGTAGATTAGAAACATTTGTGAATATTGCAGTTTAAAAGAATAAAACAGACAATTTCCAAGTGTGTAGTATACCTTTGAGTTATGGTATTTTTAGAAGAACATAGGAACACATAACTAGGTGGGATTAGTAGCAATGAACCAGGTATTCAGAATGCTTAGGGCCCCCCTATGGATGTGAAAACTAGTCTAATTTGTATGCTAGGGTAGCTGTGTATTATGTCTAAAATACAGTTAAGGTGGAAGGTAGAGGACATGAACTACTTACGAATATCAATCATTGATTAAGGGTTATATGCAAACTACTGAAGAATATATCCTACTTAACCTCTACTCAATGTGAGCCAAGTGCGAATCACCAAATACAACTTCTGATACAAATTTGTTTTTATTTTAAGATTTTAGAGCTGTAGTTTACTTGCTGTTAACGTGTTCAGTCTTAACTCTTACTTAACCAGTTTATGGCACTGTAGCAAATGACTTGAAAGAAATCTGTGCTTGGTAGCTAAGCGAGTACAGTACGAAACTACATTAGCAGTTGAATTTCTTATTAGCATATTCTGAATGGATGTTTATTATGATGGAATAAAAAAAAACATTATGTTTAATTATGAGCTGCCTAAATGTCAAATCTTTATTTCAAAATTATACATTTTTCCGTAAAATATGAAGATGTGAAAGACAATATATGTTGAAAGGTAAATGTAGAATTTGGAGTTGGTGCATGTACAGTCAAATCAATAAAGTAGAAGTATATGTGTTTATTTCAAGTTCACCTGAAATGGAATACATGAAGTTGGCAAATTAATAAGGAATAGAGGAATTAGTAAGTAATTCCAGTAGTGTACGTAACATTAAAGTTATAGCATGGCTTCTAGAAACCAACACACTTGAATTTTGAGTTTGTTAAAATATTTAATTACAAATATATTTGACGCTTAATCAGAAGGAAGCTATTCTACTAAGAAGATCATTTACTTGAAAGTAGGAAAAATTGAGAATCCCACAAATAAAAAAGTATGTTGTTTAGCATGGAATTTGTAAATTTTTATATCGAGCTCATCTAAGCTGAAAATACCTAGCAAACAGATTAGTGGTAATCTGGTGAATGCTTACAAATCTTATTAAATATGTCAATCTTATAGCTATTAGAACATCTATTTACAAGCAAAAACCTATTAAGTACTTCCTATCCTAGAATTTAAGTGTTCAACACTTAATTTTAAGCACTATCAATTTTTATCTTCTAGACTGAAACTTAGGTTTTGTTTTCTTTTATGTCAAAGGCTTGAGGTTTATTATTGTGCCTGTCATATATCATAAATATGTACATGAGAAGATATCTTAATTTTTGCATGTTTATATTTGGCAATCTTGGGGATTAGATTGAAGCTATGCAATTGACTATCCGTTGTTGGATGACAATCTTGGACTTCAATTACTGCTTCGTTGTAGGGTTTCCAGGTTTGCTGTAACTTTTGAACTTTAGGGCAATAATGGCAATATTTTTATGCTGGCTAGATTTAGTTGGAGTTCATCTTTTTTGTTTTTGTCAGTACATATAAGCTTTTTAACTTCGGCCCCTTTCCACTATGTTTTTAATTCTAAGACGAGCTGCGGATCCTAGAAATATGCTTGCAAGTTGCAAGTCACAAGACCTATGATTACATGAATAGACATAGGTGGTAAAGAATGATGGAGATGCAACAATAAAATCTTATGTAGAATGTCAGATTCAACATTCCAAATTAAAAAATGTTAAATATACCTGATAGCGAAAATTAGAAGTTTTTGGTATACTAGCATCTGTGAGATGATATCCGAGGCTCCAAATTTAGTTTTGTATTAGTTTTCATATTTTTCACGCTGCTCCACAATTTATCTAGACAATGTTCTTTCATGGCCAAATCTGAGTTTAACATCACATTTAAGGGACTGCTATCATCTACCAAGACACCAAACAGCCTTAATGCTAGAAACAAGAGTTAAAATCTCAAATTCATGACAGTCATTTTGTGTAGGTGTATTACTAGAATATGTAAAAATATTTGGAGTACAGGAATTTTAGTATTTCTGGCTAATTTGTGTACAATTTCACTCTAGAATACTTTTAGAACAACTAAAATTATATATACGTGCTAGTTACCCAAACATGTTCGTGTAGCCATTGAGTGTAAAATTCAAAGCACTTATGATTTATTAAAGATACTTAAGGTTCCTGCTGGTGCCTGCTAGAGGCCCAAAATTGTGTTCTTGAATTCTGAGGACTTGTTTCATCAGCCAAGTCAATTTCAAAATAGCTCTAGAATTTTCCCATTAAAGAGATTAAAAAAAAGTAATAATAAATCCATTATTTTAGAGACGAGGATGCACATAACTAAAGGAGTAAAAAGTATTACTGAGAATCTTTATACATGTAAGTGCCACAAAGAAACACCTTGGAAAGTGAATGTTTGATAATTAAATAACTTTGTCAAATAAATAATTTTCTCTTGTCGTAACATAATTGGGTAACCTCATCAAATGAATAATTTCCTCCGGCCTCATGGCTACTCATTTATAGATGTTTAATTGTAATTATTAAAATACTAGATTTGAAAAAAATTGCAATGTAAGATGAAGGGTTTGGTTCACACATGTAGAAATGTTGACTCGTCATCTTGCTAGACTGTAATTATGTTCTTTTGCCCGGATTGCAGTAGGGTGAGGTCAGCTCCAAACCTAAATAGTGGGATATTTGGGTCAACATAAAAGCCAATGTAAGTATATTGTATGCAACAATTCTTAATTAATGAACGAAATAATATTTATTCACTATCCGCCGGCCCATTTATTTTATCTTTTTACACTCTTAACATATATTACTCTGTCTCTTGCTAAATTTATAATATGTAATTTGGCCTGTGCATCTGAGATGTGAACATCGAATATTGTTGTAATCATTGTGTGATGGAGTTTGCCTTTTGTTACTTCCTTAATCGTTTTAGAAGTCCCATAAGAATGTAATATACAGAAATATTAAACTTTGGCTCTGATTGTTTGGTGTTTGTCGAGTAAATGGATTACTGCCATCATTTCTTAATACATTCTTTCACATATGCTTTTTATATTGTTATTTTTACGTTATATGGCAAGATTGTACCAACTTCGTTGTGCTGTTGAAAATTGATGAACATAGATCAAGAATTTAATGTGTAATATTGTTAATCTTTCTACCTTCTATTTAATTGAACTATATTTAGATAACACAATTTTGAAGATCAGCAGCATAATGCTGTTTACAAGTTAATGTTCTTCTGTTCAAACTGTAAGTTGCGGCCAGAAAATGTGTAAGAATGTACTTAGACTTCATTGTATAAGATTCTGAATATGGTAGAACAGAGAACGCGATGCAGGTTTGATTGAATCTACAAGGCTTGTCCTTTCAGCTTGGAAGGGAATACTTCCCCATTTCTTGTTTTAGTCCGTGTTTATTATACAGATGAGAGCAAAATAAAGTTTAAAGGGTAAAGGTTTAGTCTGTGGCTGCATTTGTTGGTAGAACTGCTCAATTCTAATTAGGTGGTCCAGGGGTGTGAGAACTGGGATAGAGGATTCAAAAGTAATGTATTTCTGAAAAAACCAGGCCAGTTATCCAAAACATTGTCAAAAGGTTGGGAGATGCTAACTAGGGCATTGTCCACCACCACCTCTATTTATGATGTTAGGCAAAGATACTTCTAAAGTGTATGTTTTCTACTAGCCTAAAACTCATCCATGTTACATCTCTTAACAACTTTGTACTTGTATTTTGTAGTATGTCTTAGCACCTATTTGTTGCGGCCAAAAATAGTGGATGGTGTAGGTATGCTAAAAGTTGTACCCTAATTCGATATAATACCTATTTTGTAGTAGAAAATATTAGTTCGAAATTTGATATGGTGAAATGGATAATAAAGATTATGAGGTGCCAAATCTTACTTTGCATTGTTGCTTCTAATGCGTATTATCACTTTGTAGTGTAGGGGAGGGTAGATCTAACTTTGTAGTGTAGGAGATATACTTGAGTGTGTAAATGCTTTTCTAGTTTTGCTAGGAAGACATGAGATGGAAGGATGAAAAATAAGTAGGCAATACAGATGATAGCGTCGAGTTGACATGATCGACCAGTATCAAGGATTTAAAATCATTATTACACAATATTAGTAACAAGAAATTTACACTGTACCTAATATTTGTTAAACTTGCAATGGAGACTGGAATGTATAGCTGGGGCAAGTTGGATCTAGCTAGCCGTTAAGATCATCATTGTATACATAGGAAATGTATTTTTTTTTCTGGTAATTTTAATCTGAGAGAAGCAAGAATAAAAAAAGTGGAAGGACTAAACTTGTGTAATATCTACCCTGTGGAAGATTAGTTCTTTGATGCTAACTTGGATTCAAGTGTGCTGTGTTTTGTGAGGTGAGCCTATGGATTTTCAATGGAGGCAAGTTTGGAGTTTGTTTGCTGTTGGTTCTTCTACTCGTCATTGGAGGCTTTCACTAACATATTAAAGCTTATCAACATTGATCTTATAATGTAATGCACATATTTTACTGTGCTCTGATGCTTGTTTAATGATTGAGTTTTAGTTGAAAGTTGTATTTTTCAGTATTAATGTAAATAACTGAACAAATTCACATCAATATGGCTTTTAATTAGAGGCCTAATTAAGAGTGTAGTTTTGTCATTGCATCTGTCCGTTCTTTTTATTTTTAGTTTGTACTTGGAATGTGCAATGTCTCTTGAATAAAAATTTAAGTTGTAAAGTTTTTTTTACGAGAAAAAGTTCAGAAATGATTTTTGGAATTTTCATTTTCTGCACTTTAAAATACTTTATTTTCTTCAAACAGTTAAAAGGGACAAGTTAATAGTATGGAAGTGGAAGTGATTTTACCACAAAATATTATGATTTGATTAATTGACCGAGGGTTATGATCTTGCATTTTCGTTAATCTGTTCAAATACTATAACGGACTAATAATAAATGAGAGTTATGTTGGTCTTTCAATCCCTTTCCACCCCTAAACAGCTCATAACAGTCGTATTACATTAACTTCAGCATTAAAGTGTTCACAAGTATCACACAGTCTCTGTACTAGAATTTAATAATTTATACCTACCAATTATATATATATATATATATATTTTTTGCTAAAATCTACCAATTATATTTATTACTATTATAATATATTTTTATAGAAAGAGTAGATAATTGAATAGGCATTTGGTAGCCATAAAAAAGAAGGCAAATAAGCAAAAAATGTGAGTTTCAGAATAATTGTTAATATTTCGACCACTCATGAATCAACCATGAAAGAATTATCCAGCTTTTCCAGCAGTAGATAATAGAGTCGGGGGAATGATAGTGACTCTTTGGTTTCTCCTTAAGACAGTGCACATTCTAACAATGTAACTGACATCTCCACTTCAACTTCTGAATCATTACAAAATATAAACAGCCTTTCTTCCTTTCTTATGTGAAGCTTCAACAGAATATTAAATGTCAGCAGCCACCCTGAAAGACTCTGGCAGCTTACATTTGTCCGAGACCGATAAGGCATGGTCGAGCGGGTCTGATGAAGTGTCGTTAGAGATTGATGGGAGCTTGGGATTGTGCTTGCAAATTGAGGGAAATTTGGGAATGGACTTGGAGGGTGGTGAGGTGAAAATGTTGGTGCAAAATGCTGATAATGAGAAAATGAATGATACCGAAATTCTGGATGAGAGGGAGTGTAGAATTTGTCATTTGAGTTTGATGGAGTCATGCTGTGGTGTTGCTATTGAATTGAAGTGTAACTGTAAGGGTGATCTTGCTGCTGCCCATCAACATTGCGCAGACACTTGGTTCAAGATCAGAGGAAACAGGTCAGTTCTGTTTTCATGATTAATTAGTTAAAGTAATTTTGCATTAATGCCATGTCCTTTTTTCACAAAACTAGTTGTTTTTCTTTGTTGCTCTTTGTTGATATGCAGAAGCTGTGAGATTTGTGGTACCATTGCACACTACGTTTCTAAAGAAGAAGACAACAGAAAATATGAGGTTGATAGTAGAGGAGCTGTTGCAGAAGTAACGACAGCACCTGAGATTCAATACGAGACACGAAGCAATAATCGTGGTCGTAGGATCATGAATTTTCTTCTTACATGTATGATCTTGGGGTTCATCATTTCTTGGCTCTTTCACTTCCATGTCCTCCCTCCGTAGTAAACTATATATTTTCATTCATAAAACAAAGCATAGTACTCTATCAGTTTAGTACTACAGTTTTTACTAGTAATTTCTTAAGGTTTTTAAAGAGAATCAAATTTTACGTTTCAAATTAGTCAAATATTAGACATATGGATGTGCATTATTGCACTGAAATTTGTTGTACAAATATTGATCAGAAATTTCATTGTCCTCTTCAAAGCATCATTGTCCTCTTAAAAGCATCAGATATTCAGACTTCAGCGAACCTGATAAAATCAATCACGAGGGGCTATTGGGCTGGGCCAACTTAAAGGTTTTTGGTTTTTTTTTTTTTTAAAACCAAGCCCTTTCACTACTTTTAGCTCAATTTACATGAACTTATTAATAAGGTATCCTCATATTCCGAGATTAAGACATAATACACTATAAATCAGGAATATTATTGTAAATACATGAAGATAATTATATTATTACAAAAATGTCATTCATCATTTATATTAGAAATCAATATAATCTCGATCTTGGACCATTTTTCTCTTTAAATATAATGGACAAGATACATAGCTACTCTAGATAAGACTCGCCCGAGAGAATAATGAATTCTACGAATCTCATAGATAATATTATAAATTATGTTTCAGGGAACATAAAATTTGATGTAATGTGAAATATTTTTATATAAATTTTGTAGAAAATTTATTACTTAAGACTTAAACAAAAAAATTGATTTTAGATTTGTTTCTGTTATATAATCATTTAGGTTGAGTTTATTCGTTGTACAATCACTTTGGACCATTCATTAATTTTTAGTGTTTTGTTAAAGAAAAGATTGTGCAATTTCATTTTTGATTTATTAACTAAAATTTGGGTATTTTATTTAATAAAGCAAACGATTTAAATATTTTTATTATGTATATTTATCTAATGGCTCTCTCTCAGATTTTATTCTTGACACAGTGCTGTTCAGATAAATGGTCATATACAAATGTTTTAGATTCATCTAGGTAAAATAATTAAAATTTGATTAACAAAAATTTGTAGGATATAAATAGTTATGAGTAGTGTTAGGGATCCCAAAAGGAGTTCCCAAATGAGGTGGCGTGGGTGATTTTAATTGGTGTGATTGATGTGAATACAGGGGGTCCATCATAATATAACCAATTAGAAGATGACACGTGCCGTTTGAGAATTTTTTTGAGATCCGATTTGGGAACTCTAGCATTTTCCAATAGTTATTACCAAAATAAGTCCATTTAAATTACCCAAATTTAACTAAACTTGAAATTAAGGAAATTGGAAGTAGTACGAAGGTGCTCATACAATTTATAAAAGGATATTAAAACGTTCATGCATCCTAAGCATGGTTATAAAAATTTGTAATCGGTATAAAAATTGATTGAGGTACCGATTTAAGATTAATCGGGTAATTGGGGATTAATCGCAAGGATTAATCGGAGTATTAATCGAATATTATAATACTCCCTCCGGTCCATTATATAAGGCATTTGACTTTTGTGCACGTAATTTTAGGTGTTTTGACTACATAGCTAAAATCAATATTTTTAAAAATTTCTTTTTTAAAATAAAAATAAAAATATTATATTTTTATTCAAAAAATGAAAAATTGAAAAATAATTATTTTTAATATATGATCAAAGCACCTAAAGTTACGTGCACAAAAATCAAATGCATTATATAATGGACCGGAGGAAGTAATATTTAATATATTAATTTAATTTACAATTAAATATATCATTTTAAATAAATTTACAGGATTAATCGGATTTTAAAAATGAAATAATTGCTAAGCTACAAATGTCACACATAAAAGTTAAAACACATTACACATATAACAACTGCCAACCAATACCATTGACTGTGTCAGATCTCGGTGGGCAAAAACATCCATTTTATTATTTATTTATGAAACCATTGAATATTATATGAATGTACACATATCAACAACAGACATTCACAAATAGGCTTATAAACCTTGACCTACGCACATTTTTTAGAAGTTGTGTTACTAAAAATTCCACCGGTGTATATATACATCCAAATAACTAAGCAAGCAAGTTTCCCCCCCCCCCTCTCTCTCTCTCTCTTTTTCACCATCTTCTGATTTTGCATCCAATCTGTTTGATGAAATATCTCACTAATCTTTTTGCTGTCAATACTGAATTGTTCTCCGTCTTGCATAATTGCAAGTTTCTTGTCTTGCATATTTGCAAGGTTCTTGTCTTGTTCATGTAACAAGGTTTTCTATGTCTAGTAGCATTGTTCATGTCTTGTTTTTAGTCAGTGGCGTTTCGCTGTGATCCTCAGTCTGTGCCAAAGTTTTTTAAGTCTGTGTCTAGTAGAAAAGGAGTTTCGCCTATCTCAATGAGTACTTTTAGTTGGAATTGCCGTGGGCTTAGGACCCCATGGGCCGTTCAATTTCTAACGGAGTCAGTTCTCCAAAAGAAACCCGACCTAGTTTTCTTGTGTGAAACATTATGTAAGCAGGATCAGTAGAAAAGGTTCGCAATTTGTTGAAGTTCGAGGGAGCTATTTCAGTGGATGTCCAAGGGCATAGCGGAGGTATAGCTTCGTTATGGCGAAAAGATAAGGAAGTCAAAGTATTATCTTACAGTAAGAATCATGTTGATGTAGAGGTTGGCATTCAGGGATGGAGTAAATTTCGTCTTACAGGTGTTTATGGAAAGCCGGATAGAGCTAAGCGTACGGAAACATGGGATCTTATTAGAAGATTGAATATTCAGCAATCGATCCCTTGGTGTCTTATAGGAGACATGAATAATATTTTATGTCATGAGGATAAAAGAGGAGGGAGAAGGTATCCTAATTGGTTAATACAAGGCTTTCAAACTGTTCTGGAGAAATGTAATCTTCACGATGTTGATTTAGTGGGGTACAGATACACTTGGGAGAGGGGAAAAGGCACTGATGACTGGATGGAAATAAAGTTGGACAGAGTTTTGGTCTCGACCAATTTTATAAATACATTTGCAGAGATGAGAGCCTCAAATTTGGAGATTTCAACCAGTGATCATAGTCCTCTATTTCTTGAGCCGTTTCGTATAAATGTGGAGTTCAATATAAGATGGTTTAAATTTGAGAATGCCTGGCTAAGGGAGCCAATGTGCCAGCACATTATTAAGGATGTTTGGAGGGAGCATCGAAATGAGACATTGCAAGTTAAAATCACAATGAGTGCAGAACAGTTGGCCAAATGGGGAAAAGAAATTACGGGTTCTTTCAAGAAAAGAATTTATCAAAGCAAGAGGATAATGCAAAGTTTAAAGGGAAGAAGGGACCAGAAATCAGTTACACTTTACCAGAAGGAGGCGAAGAATTTGCAGGAGATTTATAGCCAACAAGAGGTGTTTTGGAGACAACGTTCGAAACAGTTATGGCTAAAAGAAGGAGATCAGAATAACAGATTTTTTCATGCATCTGCTAAAACTCGAAGGAAGACAAATCAGATTAATTTTTTGAAAGATAAGAATGGTCAGCTGGTTGGTTGGGATTCAGGGTTGAAAGAAGTGATGATAGAGTATTTTGTTGAGTTGTTTAAATCGTCGAATTCAAGTTGGGATGAAGTAATTGGCTGCATCGATTTGAGAATCACAGATTTGCAGAATCTTCAGCTCCTAGCGCCAGTGGAGGATGTCGAGGTTAAAAGGGCTCTATTCAGTATGCATCCCGACAAATCGCCAGGTCCGGACGGTATGAGTCCTGGCTTTTTCCAAAAATATTGGCATATTGTAGGTCATGATATCATTAATCTCGTGAAGCAATTTTTCTGTACTAACAAGCTTGACAGATCAATTACGGAGACTATTATGGTGCTTATTCCTAAGAAGCCAGATCCGACAAACATGACAGAGTTCCGCCCCATATCTCTCTGCAATGTTCTTTATAAAATCGTATCAAAGGTGCTGGCTAATAGGCTGAAGTTGGTGATTAATGGAGTAATTTCAGAAAACCAAAGCGCATTTGTTCCTGAAAGAATGATTACGGATAACATTATGATTTCGTACGAGGTAATGCATTACATGAAGAGGAAGACGAATGGAAAAACAGGGTGGATGGCGTTAAAACTCGACATGAGTAAAGCATATGACAGGGTAGAGTGGGACTTTCTTGAGGCCATGTTGAATAAAATGGGTTTTCATAGAAAAGCTATCAACATGTTTATGGAATGTATCACCTCGGCTAGGTACAAGATTGCTCATGCAGGTAAAGAGTTCGGAACCATTATCCCGGAGAGGGGCATTCGCCAAGGTGACCCTTTATCGTCGTATCTGTTTCTCTTATGTATGGAGGGGCTCACTGCTTTGATTAGAAATTATGAAAAGAGACGCCTCATTCAAGGTATTAAAGTAGCTCGTGGTGCACCAGTTCTTTCTCACCTCTTTTTTGCAGACGATAGTTTCATTTATAGTAAAGCGAGGTTGGAAGATGCGATTCAAATTCAAAATCTCCTAAATGTTTTTGAGGGAGCTTCGGGACAGAGAATTAATGTTGATAAGTCCTCTGTCTTTTTCAGTCGCAATACTAGTCAGAGAGAGAAGCAAGAGATTTGTAATTACCTCATATTTCAGGAAGCCAACGAACAGACAACATATTTGGGGTTACCAAATATTATCAACAGAAGTAAAACTGCTGTGTTTGGCTACTTGAAGGATCGGGTGAAAAATAGAATAGGGGGATGGGATAAGAAGTCGATGTCGAAGGGAGGAAAGGAGATTTTATTGAAATCCGTAGCCCAGGCGATGCCTAATTATGCAATGAGTATGTTTCTGCTACCCAAGCATTTATGTACAGAGATAGAGGGCTTGATGTCCAAATTCTGGTGGAGATCATCGTCTAGTAAGGAGACGAGTATTCGATGGATGAGTTGGGAGCGGATGTGCAAAAAGAAATCTCAGGGGGGCATGGGTTTTAGAAGGTTATACGACTTCAATGTAGCTCTTCTAGGAAAGCAAGGTTGGAGGCTCATTTCAAACGAGAATAGTCTAGCTGCAAGAATCTACAAGGCTCGGTACTATCCTAATAATTCGTTTCTGACAGCTTCTTTGGGCAACAATCCAAGTTATATGTGGAGGAGCATCTTGGAGGCCCAGGTTTTGTTGAAGTAAGGTGCGGTTCGCAGAGTTGGTAGGGGAAATACTGTGAGTGTCCTAAATGATCCGTGGCTGCCTAACACTGACAACCCATATGTGCAAACTACGAATGAGGCTATGACGGGAAAAAAGGTAGTCGACTTGATGATTCCAGGACAAGAAGCATGGGACATCGATCTGTTGAATGAAATGTTCGAGGAACGAGATGTTAACCTGATTGTATCTATTCCGATTAGGTATAATGATGCAGACTCCTGGTACTGGAAAGGCGAAAAGTTGGGGAATTACACTGTGAAAAGTGGTTATAATGCTATTCAGGCGGGGAGATATGATCAAAGTTTGAGTGATAATTCAGGTTTTTGGTGACTGTTTTGAAATTTGAAAATTCCGTAGAAAACAAAAATATGCATTTGGAGAGCATTGTCTAATACTCTACCAGTGAAAGAACAATTGCTAGCAAGGAGAGTGGTTGTTAATCCGCTGTGCCCAGTCTGCAACCTAGTACTAGAGACAACGTACCACTCTTTTGTCACCTGTGTCGTTGCATCTCAGGTCTGGGAATCTTCTGGTGTAATCATCGATTTGCAGCATATTCTGAATTATACTTAGTGGATGACAGAAGCAGTTAAAAGGTATAAAAAGGAGGAAATGGCTCGTATTTGCATGATTACCTGGCAGCTGTGGAAGAACAGAAATGACATCGTATGGAATCAAAAAAGCATGGAGCCCTCAGACATCGTTAAAGCAGCAGAATTCGGTCTTAATCATTGGAGAAGTGCTCAGGACAAGTCATTTGATAATTACCTTGGGTTTATGACTCAAGCAGATGGCAAGGAGCACTGGGAACGACCACAGTTGGGTACGATTAAGATAAACACTGATGCAGCGTTGTTTGAAGAATCTAATAGCTATAGTATTTCTATGATAGCAAGGGATCATTCGGGGGATTTAGTAGAAGCTGCAGCCAGGTGCAAGCAAGGCATTTTGGACCCTGAAATGGCAGAAGCCTTAGGTGTAAAAGAGGCCCTTAGCTGGGTTAAGGACAAGAATCTTTCTGATGTTACCATTGAGACAGATTGTCTGGCTCTTGTTCAAGCAATTCGCAGCAGCTCTGTCAACTTGTCATACTTAGGTAGAGTTGTTAAGGATTGTAAATCTTTATTAGCGTCTTTGGAGAAACGTAACATTACGTTAATTTTTGTTAAACGTTCTGCGAACAAAGTTGCTCACTTTATAGCGAGAACTTTTAGATCCATAGCTGAACGTAGTTGGAAAAGGGGGGATGCCCACCTGAATTTCTATCATGTAATGTTGGAGGATTTGGATTATTAATGCATATTATTTCTGGCAAAAAAAAAAAAAAATTCCACCGGTGTCAAAACTTGAGAACTAATTAAGAAGTCGTTGCAGAGAAGTAGAGTTATTTATTTGTCGTTCCTAAAATTATGGACTCGATTCTTTAACGATATAAATATATTTTCAAAAGATATTAATGAGTATGTTAAATCTTAATTCAAAGAAAAAAGAAAAAAGAAGAAAAATGGGTTAAATATCAAAGTGGTCATTGAAGTGAAATTTATATATCACTTTACTCACCGATCTCAACGGGGTATCATTTGAATCACTAAAGTCATAATAAATAATTGTAAATATGTGTTCAAAAAATAAAAGTAATCTTTTTTTGATTTTACACATTTTTCTTGAATGCTACCGCAATCAAATGAAAAGTTGTTAAATTTTATTATTTTAGATAATATATTTAAATTTTTAAAAATTCATTTACTATTTATTTTTAATTTTATAGTAAACAAACTTTTTAAATTCTAAATATATTACATGAAATATTAGAATTTAACAACTTTTCATTTGGTTGCGGTAATATTCAAAAAGAAATGTTCGGAATCAACAAAAGATTATTTTTATCTTTCGAACACAAATTTAGAGTTATCTATTTGATATTTATTATGACTTTAGTGATTCAAATGATATCCCAATGAAATTGGTGAGTAAAGTGATATATAAACTTGACTTTAATGACCACTTTGATATTTAACCCGAAAAAAAATCAGGAAATCATTGCATTGCACACACATGACACAATACGACATGTAATTGCAACTGGCAAATGGCAAGGGTGTTCACGGGAGGAGAAAAGAAAATTTTATTGTCGGATTTAATATAGAGCCCGGATCCTCTGTGTACTTCCTCACGCTTCTTCTGGATCCTCTGCTCTTTTTATATTAAAAGAATGTCCCTAAGGCTTAATCTATTAATACAAAAAAAGTAGAGGACACAGAAGGGGCATGGAGAAGGAGATAAAGGATCCGGACTCCAAAACAACGGATTATTTTGGTTGCGTGACAAAATATGAAGTAAAAGTTTTCTGCCGGATCCGCGTGTGAGAAGGTTGTTTTTCTACAAATAATTGTGTAAAATCGTAATTTAAAATTATCTATTTCCTTGTCTTAACATTATTTTCAGATACGAAATTTAGAAAAAGATGAAAAATAGGGAAAGAAAAATAAAGTAAGTGTATGTAAGTTACTGAAATCCATTGTTCTAAAAATTTCCGATTCAATTGATTAATCTCCGATTAATCATTTACAAGATATTCAATCGATTTGTTTTTTAAAATTTTCGATAAATCTTTACGAGTACTTCTTGATAAGTCCATTTAAATTACCCAAATTTAACTAAACTTGAAATTGAGGAAATTGGAAGTGTTGAGTATTGAATACGGTAAAAGAATACAGAGGGGGGGGGGGTGAATGGATTCTTGAACTTTTCTTTGATTGAGTCTATGTAGCAGATAAGTGCCTGTGTGTGTAGAAGTGAAGGTGCGGATAAATAAACAACACAAGACACAATATCACTTTAATCTAATGTATTATTAGATAAAGGTTGCTACAATCTGTGAATACAAATGGTAGTATTCTCAGCTTCGTTTTTCTCAGAGAGATATGGCTTACAGTGTATGAAAAACTTGACTCACAAAAGTTACTAAGTTATGAAGTGAGGCTGTGTCCTTATAGAACATGGATACAGCCTACTTACTGCAAATAAGGTAGCTAAACAAATTACTTTCTAGTCTGTCTATCCTTTTTGAGTAAGTGTCCAAACGGTTACAGATTTGACTTTGCAAAGCCTGTTTAGATCCACTTCTTTAGCTCCTTGTCTCTTCTATATCTCTCCAAGCTTCCTTGTAGGCTTTCCAGAGCACGTTACAGATTGTGGTCCATAAAGTGCATTGGCTTGTTGCAGGTTTCTGACTTGTACAATTTCTTCAGTATTTTGTCTCCAAGAATGTATTCGAGAAGTGACTAAGTAAGTGATTCGAGAACTAGAATTGACTTGATCGATAACTCTGAGTTCTCGAATACTGTTATAATGACATATAGAACCACTTCTCGAATAGCTCTTTTCCATCAGGATTCTTTGAGTTGTCGAATAGAACATTTGACTTATCGAATCCTCGAGTTGTCGAATAGCTTTCTGAGTCCTTGAGATATCGAATGGAACTTTGACTTGTTGACTCTTTGAGAACTCGAATACCATCTTGACTTGTTGACTTCTTGAGTTCTCGAATAGAGTAGTAGACATATCGAATCCCTGAGATATCGAACAGTGTATTCAGAGATATCGAATAGTGTCTTGAGATATCGAATCCCTGACTTCTCAAATGCTGGACTTCTCGAATAGACAAATATACTTCTCGAATTGGTACTTAGGCAAATTCTTCATTTCTTCAAATCCCAACTGTGATTATTTGACAGTCTTTAACTCCTTGCTTGAGGCATGAACCTTGGAACTTCTTTCAAGCATTATTCTAGACTCTATTTGTACAATTACACAACTAGGATTTGATGCCTACTACAAGTACAATACAAACAGAAACTCTACAACTAGAGGTTCCCTCAGTTAAGAGGTCATGTAAGTAATGCAAAGCATTACAAACAATTAGGCTTGTTATTAGATGTGTACAGGCATGCCTCTGTAACTAACAATCTCCCCCAAATTGTGAGTGAGACCCTTAGTCACAATTTCATGTCTGATAACAAGCCTAACATACATAAAGATAAAACTTTAAAAGTACAGGTATGTATTTTGATTGAACACATAAATGAAATTACAAGATAAATACTCTTACAGTATGATGAGGTACTAGCCATTTTCTTTTGATTGCATCTCCATTGCTTTGGCTTGTAGATCATCATATGCTTTCTGTTTCCTTTCTTTCTCCTTTCTTGCAATCTCATCTACTGCTCTCATGATTTCTGTCATAGCATCCAATTCTTCAATCATAATAGAGTTTTTGAAATCTTCAAGCATTGGCTTCAGAATGTTGGCAGGATAGTGACTGAGTAGGTCCATTCTTATATTGACATTGTCTCCATTTCTTCTCCTATACTTCACCACATAGGGATCAAACTGAACTCTACACAATCCCTTTGCCCTTAGCTTTTCTGCTTCAATCTCCAGTCTATCAATTTCTTTCTCCCTTTCTAACCATTTCTCATGGCAGCCCTTTCTTATCTTCTCAGCATAATCTTTCTTCATTTTCACAAAGTCAATCAATTCCAGCTTCCATACTTTCTCCACCTTGTCTTTAGAATTCAGCAATGCAATGATTTTTTCTATCTCATACAATTTACCCCAATGTTGACAACCCCCTTGTTTGAATTTCATTTCTTTCCCATCAGTGTACTTGATTTCAAGATGGTCATCCACAATTGCAGCATAGCATATCTTTTGAGCTCTTAGAAATTGCAGTTGCTCTTCATCAAAGTCTTCATCAAGTGGCTGGAGTTTCAATCCTGGAATGATTGTTAGGGCTCTAGATTTGGATAGCTTCACTCTTCTTGCAGCATGTTTAAATTTCATCCTCTTGACATGATTGCTTGGCAGAAATCTTTGACCTTTGTTGGTAGACCATAGTAGTATTCCATTAGCAGATTGCTTTCTGAAACATACACATGGTTTCTTGACTTGAATCTTCTTCTCTTCTTGAGGTGGTAAGACAGTTGCAGAAGCCATAGATGTAGATTTTGCTAGGTCACTACTAACAGTATTCACCCTAGACTTAGAGTCTTGTGTTGTGGTGAGGTTACTGCTAGCAGTGCCTAAGGCTTGCTGTCTTCCACTCTTCCTCTCATAGGTTTTACCTTGGTCATCATCATCCTTTTTATCCTTGTCTCCCTTTTTCTTCTTGTCTTCATCACCCTTATCTCTCCTGTGATGTCTTCTCCTCCCATCACCTTTGTCTTCAGAATCATCATCCTTATTTCTCCTAGGTTGAGCCATCTCTGGAATTTCACCAGTTGCAATATAGGTTCTGAGGATGTGCAGTGCCTCAGTTTCTTCAGCATTTCTGGCTCCAACCTTCTTCTGTAATTGATCAATGATAGCAATGATCAGTCTGTGATTTCTAGAGGTGAGATCATGGGGAATGACCAATTGCTTGATATCTTCAATTTTGGTGCCAGACTGATAAATGATTGTCCATGGCTTCTTGATCACTTCTGGTAGCCTTGAAGGTTGACCATTCCTCAAATCATCAAACAGACTTTTGCTGTTCTCATTCCTCTTCTCAATGAGCTCAAGTATGGCATCTATCTCTGTGTGTTTTAGGTCTTGTAGAGTCTGGTATGTTAGATGCCATATCTTTAATTTGGAAACCATCACTATCTCCTTGACCCATAGATTGTTGACTTTCTTGGGGATGACAGTGATGTAGTCAATCTGCTTCTTCACCTCCCTCAGATAAAACTGAGTGTCACCAACCTGTTCCCTTATGGCTTTCAGAAACTCCAAGAAGGCTTTATCATGATAAACATCTGAGTTGGCAACTTCTTGCAGCTTGGCCTCAGTAACAACTTTAGCTTCTACAGGCTTGGCACTCTCAGATATAGAGGTTGGAGGTTTGTCAGATGGCATACTCCCTGCAACCACTGTGGTGGTTATGGATTGCTTTTGTCCTCCAGGAGTAGTGATGTGCACAGTTGGTAGAGTGACAACTGGCAAGGTAGATGGAGGCTCATCCACTTTGGATTTTCCTTTGCCAGGCACATTTGCTAGAGACTTTGAAGCCCTTTGTTGACCACCCTCTTTTATTATTATGCCTTTCTCCCCCTTTGTATTTGAGTTCCTTGCCTTCTTCTCCCCCTTAGGCTTGTTGTCAGGCACAGAGGCTGTAGAAATGTCCTTTGGGATTGAAGATTCATCAGGTAGAGGGAGACCCATATGCTTCATCATTGCAGCTAACATGGATTGTTGATGCAGAAGGACATCAGCTGTAGTGGATGCTTGAGTGTCCAACTGATCATTTAGCAGTGCAACCTTTTCTGTAAGATGAGCATTGGACTTGGTAAGAGTAGCTACCTCCTGTTCAAGAGTGTTCACCTTAGTGAATAACTCATTGGCCTTGAAACCAGATAAAGATTGATCCTGCAGCCTCTTCACTTCATATTTAGACAGTTCATGCACAGGGACATCAGTCACTAGCCTATCTCCATAAAGATTCTTGAACATTGTCCTCAGCATGGCATTGGCATCTGTAGTCTGGTCAGATAGATTTTGAAATTGATGCCCCAGACCTGTGACAGTATCCTTTAGCAGAGCTAGCCCATTATCCATCTGGGTGCAGGTAGAGTTGCAGTGTTTGATGTCCTTGAACACACTTTCTAGCTGAGGGAATTTAGCATCAAAGGCCCTCTTGACTTCTGCTACTGAAGTGGCTGTCTTGTCACACACCCTGTTGACTTCAGTTTTGACTCCCTTGCCAAGATAGTGTGCAGCCTTGAGGAAACCCTTGTAGGAATCATTTACAGCTTCATACACTTCACCAGGTGACAGGGATTTTGCATTGGAGCCCAGTGAAGTGATGTATTCCTCCCTGAGATACTGAAGTGCTTCATCGAGAGTAATCTCATATTTTCCTTGCAACCAGGCATCTATGTTGCCATCTCTCTCAGCATCATCAATGATCTTTGACTTCTGCACTTCCACATCATCCCTATGGCATAACAAAATAGCCTCATAGTCTGGATTAGGCATGTCTGCAGTGAGAAGGTTCTGAGCAATCTTTGTAAACTCAGGAATCTGATCCACAATTAAGCTTTGAAGTGCTTCAACCGTCAATTGTTGTGGAACAGACCCTGATCCTGAAGCACTGTCATGTTGCACAGGCTTCAGCCATTTTGACATGAAGTCAGAGCTAGAGCTAGGCAAGCTAGACTCCTCAGTTACAGATGCAACTTCTGTAACCGGATGGATTGACTCTACTACTGGTGTCACCACAGAGGTGGGATGAATTACACCAGCAGTTGACACAGGCACAGAGTCTCTAGTAAAAACTAGTGGAACCTCTGTGTTTGTGATGGTGTCATTAGGAGATGCCTCAGCATGCATTCCCTCACCATCTAAATGTGGGTTCTGAGTGGTGAACAAAGTGTCATGCACTAAGTCACTTGAAATTATTGGCTCATCAAGAGAAAAGAATTCTTGATGATCAATACCTTGCATCTCAGTTGCCTGAGTTGCAGGTTCCAAAGAAATTTCAGAGTTAGATTCTGGAAGAGAAGTGTGTTTAAGAGTAGATTTTGGCAACTCCCCCTGAGAGATAGAGGGAGTTTCAAGTGTGATGTGCCCTCCACTCAGTGTTGTGCCAGCCTTATCACTCCCATGTGCTGACTCTATACAAGAAGGTGCATTAGGGAGGATGCTTGATTCTATAGGTGCACCCTGTTGAGAGAATACACCTAGTGAGCTGTGTGCCCCTGATTTTACAACTTCAGCCATTTGTGTGACTGAAGAGGTGGTCTTAATTTTCTTCTTCTTTGTCCTGTGTAAGGGTAACTCAGTTTCCTCACCTCCTAGACCTAATTCAACAGCTAATGCTGCTTCAGACAAGATATTCAATGGTGCAGACATTACTTCATTTCTCTTCTTTTTACTAACATCACCCTTTTGAGAGGATGATGCAGTTGGCTCAGTATGTGGTTGAGTGTTTGGTTGAGAGGGTTGGTTAGCAGGCCCTGGGTTAGCATTTTGTTCTACTTGCTTGGGCTGTGCTAACTTAGATTTTGCATCAAATGTTGGCATGTTGTGGGGATAAGTCCTAAATGTTGAGTATTGAACACGATAAAAGAATACAGAGGGGGGGGGGGTGAATGGATTCTTGAACTTTTCTTGATTGAGTCTGTGTAGCTGATAAGTGTGTATGTGTGCAGAAATTAAGGTGCGGATAAGTAAACAACACAAGACACAATATCACTTTAATCTAATGTATATTAGATAAAGGTTGCTACAATCTGTGAATACAAATGGTAGTATTCTCAGCTTCGTTTTTCTCAGAGAGATATAGCTTACAGTGTATGAAAAACTTGACTCATAAAAATTGCTAAGTTATGAAGTGAGGCTGTGTCCTTATAGAACATGGAAACAGCCTGCTTACTACAAATAAGGTAGCTAAACAAAATTACTTTCTGGTCTGTCTATCCTTTTTGAGTAAGAGTCCAAACGGTTACAGATTTGACTTTGCAAAGCCTGTTTAGATCCACTTCTTTAGCTCCTTGTCTCTTCTATATCTCTCCAAGCTTCCTTGTAGGCTTTCCAGAGCACGTTACAGATTGTGGTCCATAAAGTGCATTGGCTTGTTGCAGGTTTCTGACTTGTACAATTTCTTCAGTATTTTGTCTCTAAGAATGTATTCGAGAAGTGACTAAGTAAGTGATTCGAGAACTAGAATTGACTTGATCGATAACTCTGAGTTCTCGAATACTGTTACAGTGACATATCGAACCACTTCTCGAATAGCTCTTTTTCACCAGGATTCCTTGAGTTGTCGAATAGAGCATTTGACTTATCGAATCCTCGAGTTGTCGAATAGCTTTCTGAGTCTTTGAGATATCGAATGGAACTTTGACTTGTTGACTCTTTGAGAACTCGAATACCATCTTGACTTGTTGACTTCTTGAGTTCTCGAATAGACATATCGAATCACTGAGATATCGAATGAGATATCGAACAGTGTATTCAGAGATATCTAATAGTGTCTTGAGATATCGAATCTCTGACTTCTCGAATGCTGGACTTCTCGAATAGACAAGTATACTTCTCGAATTGGTACTTAGGCAAATTTCTTCATTTCTTCAAATCCCAACTGTGATTATTTGGTAGTCTCTAACTCCTTGCTTGAGGCATGAACCATGGAACTTCTTTCAAGCATTATTTTAGACTATATTTGTACAGTTACACAATCTAGGATTTGATGCCTATCACAAGTACAATACAAACAGAAACTCTACAACTAGAGGTTCCCTCAGTTAAGAGGTCATGTAAGTAATGCAAAGCATTACAAACAATTAGGCTTGTTATTAGATGTGTACAGGCATGCCTCTGTAACTAACAATCTCCCCCAAATTGTGAGTGAGACCCTTAGTCACAATTTCATGTCTGATAACAAGCCTAACATACATAAAGATAAAACTTTAAAAGTACAGGTATGTATTTTGATTGAACACATAAATGAAATTACAAGATAAATACTCTTACAGTATGATGAGGTACTAGCCATTTTCTTTTGATTGCATCTCCATTGCTTTGGCTTGTAGATCATCATATGCTTTCTGTTTCCTTTCTTTCTCCTTCCTTGCATTCTCATCTATTGCTCTCATGATTTCTGTCATAGCATCCAATTCTTCAATCATAATAGAGTTTTTGAAATCTTCAAGCACTGGCTTCAGAATGTTGACAGGATAGTGACTGAGTAGGTTCATTCTTATATTGACATTATCTCCATTTCTCCTCCTATACTTCACCACATAGGGATCAAACTGAACTCTACACAATCCCTTTGCCCTTAGCTTTTCTGCTTCAATCTCCAGTCTATCAATTTCTTTCTCCCTTTCTAACCATTTCTCATAGCAGCCCTTCCTTATCTTCTCAGCATAGTCTTTCTTCATTTTCACAAAGTCAATCAATTCCAGCTTCCATACTTTCTCCACCTTGTCCTTAGAATCCAGCAATGCAATGATTCTTTCTATCTCATACAATTTACCCCAATGTTGACAACCCCCTTGTTTGAATTTCATTTCTTTCCCATCAGTGTACTTGATTACAAGGTGATCATCCACAATTGCAGCATAGCATATCTTTTGAGCTCTTAGAAATAGCAGTTGCTCTTCATCAAAGTCTTCATCAAGTGGCTGGAGCTTTAATCCTGGAATGATTGTTAGGGCTCTAGATTTGGATAGCTTCACTCTCCTTGCAGCATGTTTAAATTTTGTCCTCTTGACATGGTTGCTGGGCAGAAATCTTTGACCTTGGTTGGTAGACCATAGTAGTATTCCATTAGCAGATTGCTTTCTGAAACATACACATGGTTTCTTGACTTGAATCTTCTTCTTTTCTTGAGATGGTAAGACAGTTGCAGAAGCCATAGATGTAGATTTTGTTAGGTCACTACTAACAGTATTCACCCTAGACTTAGAGTCTTGTGTTGTGGTGAGGTTACTGCTAGCAATGCCTAAGGCTTGCTGTCTTCCACTCTTTCTCACATATGTCTTACCCTGGTCATCATCTTTTTCATCCTTGTCCCCCTTTTTCTTCTTATCTTCATCACCCTTATCTCTCCTTTGATGTCTTCTCCTCCCATCACCTTTGTCTTCAGAATCATCATCCTTATTTCTCCTAGGTTGAGCCATCTCTGGAATTCCACCAGTTGCAATATAAGTTCTGAGGATATGCAGTGCCTCAATTTCTTCAGCATTTCTGGCTCCAACCTTCTTCTGAAGTTGATCAATAATAGCAATGATCAGTCTGTGATTTCTGGGGGTGAGATCATGAGGAATGACCAGTTGCTTGATATCTTCAATTCTGGTACCAGACTGATAGATAATTGTCCATGGCTTCTTGATCACTTCTGGTAGCCTTGTAGGTTGACCATTCCTCAAGTCATCAAACAGACTCTTGCTGTTGTCATTTTTCTTCTCAATGAGCTCTAGTATGGCATCTATCTCTGAGTGCTTTAAGTCTTGTAGAATCTGGTATGTTAGATGCCATATCTTTAGTTTGGACACCATCACTATCTCCTTGACCCATAAATTGTTGACTTGCTTGGGGATGACAGTGATGTAGTCTATCTGCTTCTTCACCTCCCTCAGATAAAACTGAGTGTCACCAACCTGTTCCCTTATGGCTTTCAGAAACTCCAAGAAGGCTTTATCATGATAGACATTGGAGTTAGCAACTTCTTGTAGCTTGGCCTCAGTAACAACTTTGACTTCTACAGGCTTGGCACTCTCAGCTATAGAAATTTGAGGTTTGTCAGATGGCATACTCCCTGCAACCACTGTGGTAGTTATTGATTGCTTTTGTCCTCCAGGAGTAGTGATGTGCACAGTTGGTAAGGTGACAACTGGCAAGATAGATGGAGGCTCATCTACTTTGGCTTTTCCCTTGCCAGGCACATTTTCTAGAGACTTAGTAGCCCTTTGTTGTCCACCTTCTTTGAATACTATGCCTTTCTCCCTCTTTGGCTCCCCCTTTGAATTTGAGTTCCTAGCCTTCTTCTCCCCCTTAGGCTTGTTGTCAGGCACAGAGGCTGTAGAGATGTCCTTTGGGATTGAAGATTCATCAGGTAGAGGGAGCCCCATATGCTTCATCATTGCAGCTAACATGGATTGTTGATGCAGAAGGACATCAGCTGTGGTGGATGCTTGAGTGTCCAACTGATCATTTAGCAATGCAACCTTTTCTGTGAGATGAGCATTGGTCTTGGTGAGAGTAGCTACCTCTTGCTCAAGAGTGTTGACCTTAGTGAAAAGTTCATTGGCCTTGAAACCAGATAGAGATTGTTCCTGCAGTCTCTTCACTTCATATTTAGACATTTCATGCACAGGAACATCAGTCACCAGCCTATCTCCATAGAGATTCTTGAACATTATTTTCAGCATGGCATTGGCATCTGTAGTCTGGCCAGATAGATTCTGAAATTGATGACCCAGACCTGAGACAGCATCTTTTAGCACAGCCAACCCATTGTCCACCTTAATGCATGTAGAGTTGCAGTGTTTGATGTCCTTGAGCACACTGTCCAAGTGGGGAAATTTAGCATCAAAGGCCCTCTTGACTTCTGCTACTGAAGTGGCTGTCTTATCACATACCCTGTTGACTTCAGTTTTTACTCCTTTGCCAAGATAGTGTGCAGCCTTGAGGAAACCCTTGTAGGAGTCATTGACAGCTTCATACACTTCACCAGGTGACAGGGATTTAGCATTGGAGCCCAGTGAAGTGATGTATTCCTCCCTGAGATACTGAAGTGCTTCATCGAGAGTAATATCATATTTTCCTTGCAACCAGGCATCTATGTTGCCATCTCTCTCAGCATCATCAATGATCTTTGATTTCTGCACCTCCACATCATCCCTATGGCATAACAGGATAGCCTCATAGTCTGGATTGGGCATGTCTGCAGTGAGAAGGTGCTGAGCAATCTTTGTGAACTCAGGAATCTGATCCACAATTAAGCTTTGAAGTGCTTCAACCGTCAATTGTTGTGGAACAGACCCTGATCCTGAAGCACTGTCATGTTGCACAGGCTTCAGCCATTTTGACATAAAGTCAGAGCTAGAGCTAGGCAAGCTAGTCTCCTCAGTTACAGATGCAACTTCTGTAGCCGGATGGATGGACTCTACTACTGGTGTCTCCACAGAAGTGGGATGAATTACACCAGCAGTTGACACAGGCACAGAGTCTCTAGTAAAAACTAGGGGAACCTCTGTGTTTGTGATGGTGTCATTAGGATATGCCTCAGCATGCATTCCCTCACCATCTAAATGTGGGTTCTGAGTGGTGAACAAAGTGTCATGCACTGAGTCACTTGAAATTATTGGCTCATCAAGAGAAAAGAATTCTTGATGATCAATACCTTGCATCTCAGTTGCCTGAGTTGCAGGTTCCAAAGAAATTTCAGAGTTAGATTCTGGAAGAGAAGTGTGTTCTAGAGTAGATTTTGGCAACTCCCCCTGAGAGATAGAGGGAGTTTCAAAAGTGATGTGCTCTCCACTCAGTGTTGTGCCAGCCTTATCACTCCCATGTGCAGACTCTATACAAGAAGGTGCATTGGGGAGAATGCTTGATTCTATAGGTGCACCCTGTTGAGAGGATACACCTAGTGAGCTGTGTGCCCCTGATTTTACAACTTCAGCCATTTGTGTGACTGAAGAGGTGGTCTTAGTTTTCCTCTTCTTTGGCCTTTGTAAGGGTGACTCAGGTTCCTCACTTTCTAGCCCTAATTCAACAGCTAATGCTGCTTCAGATAAGATATTTAATGGTGCAGACATTACTTCCTTTCTCTTCTTTTTACTAACATCACCCTTTTGAGAGGATGATGCAGTTGGCTCAGTATGTGGGAGAGTGTTTGGTTGAGAGGGTTGGTTAGCAGGCCCTGGGTTAGCAGTTTGTTCTACTTGCTTGGGCTGTGCTAACTTAGATTTAGCATCAAATGTTGGCATGTTGTGGGGGTAAGTCTTAAACAAACTCTCCATATGGGGAGTTATGTTCAGTCTTACATCCACATCATTCCTAGTTTCCAAATTACCAAAAATGAGTTTGGTCATGGACTTAGGATAGCCTATTTTATTTTTATCAATCCCAGGCAATTCAATCAACGAAGCATTTTTATAATTAAGTACAGATTGAATAAAGCGAGGGAAGAAAATATCAGTACCTCTCTTGGTTGTGTTCTTACCAAGTCTCCCATATAATTCTTGAAGTATGATTTGGCCAACATCTATCTTCTTTCCATAGGCCAAAGCATATCCAATTTGCTGCACAGGTGCACTGATTTGGTCAAAGCTTGATTTCCTGGCAGTGAAGACTTGAAGAAGAGTTGCAAACACATAGCTCCACTCCTTCCTCAGATTCTTTCTGTTTAGCTTTCCAAGGTTAATCCCATCTGAGTAGTTTATGAATTCGAAGAATTCCTCCAACTCTGCAGTAGTGGCCATTCTATCAAATGATTCCTGTTGTAGTCCTAGTGCTTGGTTCATGTCTGCAGTAGTGATAGTGATATCCTTATCTTGAACCTTGCAGTAGATGACATAGGATGTGATTGCATTTTCCAGGGCTACAACCTCCACAATAGCAGTATTCCAGAATTGTTCCAGAATATCGAGATATAGAGTTGGATTGGCAGAGAGTGCTTCTTTGATGTATGATTCAGCCATCCATTTCACAAAGCACTTAAAGTTTGCATTGGGTGCTTCAACATCACTAGTTAGAGCGATGAAGTTGGTGTTGAACTTTACTGTTGCCATTTGTATAAAAGAGAGAAAAGAAATTGAAGGTTGAAGAAGAAATTTGGCTTTTCGCAGTTAGGGTTTCAGGGGTTTAGAGAGTGTAGATGCTTGAGAAATCGAATGAAATGAATCGAATAGATGTGAGATTGTATAAGTATGAAGTACTTGAATTGTCGATTAGCAAACTGTTTTGTATCGACAAGTCAGGCATTCGAGAAGTAGAAAACAACTATTCGAGAAGTCAAGAATGGCTTAATCGATAACTCAAGCAGATAGAAACTCACAGCTGGCAGTTATCTAACTTAGAAATAATTCTAAATTAAATAAAATGTGTTTTTATGAGTGAATTAAATTTTTAGATAAAAATCCAAAATCGGTTAAAATTCAGCGAGAATTCAGCCTTTTCAAATGATTCGAGAACTCAAATATAGTGTTCGAGAACTCAGTCATTCGAGAACTCGGTTACTATATTCGAGAAGTCAATCATTCCTCTATTCGATATCTCAGAAAGACTCTATTCGAGAACTCAAGAGTACTCTAATGAGACTTATTAGAGATGTCGAATAGTGAATCATTCGAGAAGTCTGACTTATCGAACTATACCCATCACTCATAAAAATTTGATTTTCACTATCCTTTTAAAATCTACCAGACATATTCATTGAAAAATATTCTAGCAAATCAAATAGTGATTTTCTCAAAATTTCATAGAAATTTTAAGTTAATAAAAATATGATTTTCAACATATGCAACAGATTTGAAATATTTATAAATCATATTTCAGCCAACACTTACTTCAAAAATATTGAGGATTTAGATAAAGTAAGTGTTTACTGCTGCAACAATCTAGATGATGTACTCACTTAGCCAGAATCTGAAGAATTCAGCATTCCAATCTCACTTACCAACCTTGTGAAGGTGGCTTCATCTAATGGCTTAGTGAATATATCAGCTAGTTGTTTATCTGTAGAGACATAATGCAACTCAATGGTTCCATTAGTTGCATGTTCTCTTATGAAATGATATCTGATGTCAATGTGCTTTGTTCTAGAATGATTGACAGGATTGGCAACTATAGAGATTGCACTTGTGTTGTCACACATGATTGGAATTCTTTCCAACACAAGTCCATAATCTCTAAGTTGATTTCTAATCCAAAGCACTTGAGCACAGCAACTTCCAGCAGCTATATATTCAGCCTCAGCTGTAGAAGTTGACACAGATTGTTGCTTCTTGCTATACCAAGAAACTAACCTTTGTCCAAGAAACTGGCAGCTTCCTGAGGTGCTTTTCCTATCCACTCTGCATCCAGCATAATCAGCATCAGAGTAGCCAACCAGATTGAACCCTGTGTCCTTAGGGTACCATAATCCCAAGTTAGGAGTGCCCTTCAGATATCTAAAGATCCTTTTTATTGCAATCAAATGTGATTCCTTTGGATTTGATTGAAACCTTGCACACAAGCATGTAGCAAACATGATGTCTGGCCTACTTGCAGTGAGGTAGAGTAGAGAACCAACCATGCCTCTGTAGACTGAGATATCTACTCTCTTGCCTTTAGCATCTTCATCCAACTTAGTGGCAGTGGCCATGGGTGTCTTGGCAGGTGAACAATCTTCCAAGTCAAACTTTTTCAATAAATCCTTGATGTACTTGGTTTGACTGATAAAGATACCATCCTTCCTTTGACTGACTTGCAACCCTAGAAAGAATGTCAACTCTCCCATCATACTCATCTCATATCTGCTCTGCATGAGTTTAGAGAATTTCTCACACAGTTTCTCATTTGTAGAACCAAAAATGATATCATCCACATAGATTTGAACTAGAATCATATCATCACCATGCTTCTTGTAAAACAGTGTCTTGTCCAGTGTGCCTCGAGTGAATTGATTTTCAAGAAGAAATTGTGATAGAGTGTCATACCATGCTCTTGGAGCTTGCTTAAGTCCATACAGTGCCTTAAGCAATCTGTAGACAAATTCTGGGAAATGTGGATCCTCAAAGCCAGGTGGTTGTTGCACATAAACCTCTTCTTCCAACTCTCCATTTAGAAATGCACTCTTGACATCCATTTGATAAACTTTAAAGTTTGAATGAGCAGCAAATGCCAAGAATATTCTAATGGCTTCCAATCTAGCAACAGGGGCAAATGTCTCATCATAATCAATGCCTTCCTGTTGAGAGTATCCTTTTGCAACCAACCTTGCTTTGTTCCTTATTATTACACCATCTTCATCCATCTTATTCTTCAGAACCCATTTTGTTCCAACAATGGTTCTATTCTTTGGTGCAGGCACTAGTTCCCATACTTTGTTCCTTTCAAATTGGTTCAGCTCCTCTTGCATAGCAATAATCCAATCTGGATCCAACAATGCATCATCAAGTTTCTTAGGCTCAACTTGTGATAGAAAACATCCATAGAGGCACTCATTTTGAGTTGCTCTCCTAGTCCTTACTCCTGCATTAGGATCTCCAATGATTTGCTCTGCAGTGTGTGATCTATCCCATTTCCTTGAGTGTTCAGCCTGATTCCTCATCCTTGATGTTGCTTCATCATCCTCATCATGATCATCCTCATTTCCTCCCCCTGTGAAGTTGCCATTACTCACAGGTGTGTCTTGGATGCTTGTTTCTTCACTATTGATTGGCACAAATTCTTCTCTTGTATCATTATTCACTTGAGTTTGTTGAACTTGAGTTTCAACTCTAGTTTCAGTCTCTTCATCAGAATCATCTAAATTATCAAACTTCAATGGATCTTTGTCTTCATCATTGGCTTCTTCTAGTCCAGGTAGCTTGCTGTCATCAAATGTTACATCTGTGCTTTCCATAACTTTCTTTTGACTGATGACATAAACCTTGTATGCAATTCTTTCCATAGAATAGCCAAGAAAAATTCCTTCAAATGCTTTTGCATCAAACTTCCCAACATATTCAGAATTGTCCTTAAGTACAAAGCATTTGCTTCCAAAAGTATGAATATACTTTAGTGTAGGCTTCTTTCCAGTCATCAAGTTGTAAGGAGTCTTTCCAGTGTTTTTGTTGATGAGGGTTCTGTTCTGAATATAGCATGCAGTGCTCACAGCCTCAGCCCAAAAACATGTAGGCATTTTTGCATCAAGTAACATTGTTCTAGCAGCCTCAATCAGAGTTCTATTCTTTCTCTCAACAACTCCATTTTGTTGTGGAGTCCTTGGAGCTGAGAATTGTTGAGAAATACCATTCTCTTTGCAGAATGCTTCAAGTGTGGCATTTCTGAACTCTGTTCCATTATCACTTCTCAATGCAATCACACTTGCATCGTTTGCCTTTGCTTCCTTGTCAACTTTCTTTATATGCTCAATGATTACTTGTGGAGCCTCATCTTTTGATGCCAGAAATTCTACCCATGTATACCTTGAAAAATCATCAACCATTACCAGGGCATACTTCTTTCTTCCAAGTGACATTATGTTGACAGGCCCAAACAAATCCATATGGATAAGTTGTAGTGGCTTGGTTACAGATGTCACTGTCTTTGACTTGTGGCTTGATCTCTTCATTTTTCCTTTTTGACAAGCCTCACACACTCCTTCTTGGCAGAATTCAAGTGTGGGCATGCCTCTCACTAACTCTCTTTTGACTAGAGAATTAATGGCCTTAAAGTTCAGGTGTGATAGTTTCTTGTGCCACAGCCAACAATCTTCATTTGATGCTTTTGAGTAAAAGCAACAAATTTTGTCCTTGTTTGCAGAGTCCATATTGGCTACAAACAGGCTTCCCTTCCTTACTCCAGATAGAGCAAAATCACCAGTCTTCTTGTGGGTGATCAAACATTCATCTTTGTCAAAATTCACCTTGAATCCTCTATCAGTAAACTGACCAACACTTAACAGATTATGCTTGAGCCCCTTGACTAGTGCTACATCTTCAATGATGACATTTCCAACTTTCAGCTTGCCATATCCCAATGTGTTACCCATGCTATCATCTCCAAAAGCAACCATTGGGCCAGCCTTTTCCTCATACTGTGATAGCAGGGCCATATCACCAGTCATATGATTTGAGCATCCACTGTCCAAAATCCACATGACCTTCTTTTCACTTTCTTTGCCCTGCAAACACAAAGGTATTACTTTTCCTTTGGTACCCAAACTAGTTTGGGTCCATGTGACTTAGAGACAGTTTTATCATAAACAACATGCTTGTTAACTTTCTTAGTGTCAGTCTTCTTGTCACTGTTGGAAGTCTTAGAACCTGAGGTCTCAGACTTAGGTGACAAAGGTACCTTCCTAGCTTTAGGAGGACTTGAAGACTTTGACCTTGTGTAGTGTGTGTGTGAATTGTGACTGATACAACCATCAATGAACTGCCTTCTCAGATTAAAACAACTAGTCATGACATTCATATTGCATGGCATACAGTCAAATTTATCACAGAAAGGTGCATCTCTATGTCTTAGAGGCACAGAACAATCATAGAAAGGCTTAGACACACTACCAACAGGTTTCTTGCATGCATGAGTTAGATGATTGGTACTGAAACAGTTCTGACAAGTTTTCCTAGGGGCATTAGGCATATAAGCATAGTTGTTATCCTTGTTAATCCCTAACTTGCCATTTCTGTTCTGTTTCTTTTTAGTCACTTCCTTTTCTGATTCACTCTTCCCAGCTGGTACAAACTTAACAAACTTCTTAGGTCTTGGCCTATCAACTACTGGTTTCTTGGTCTTTGACTTGACACTCTCACCCTTAGAGGATGCTAGCTGTTCACTAGATTGTGCCTCATCCTCATCATTCAACATTTGTTTGATGAGTAAGGCATCCTCATCAATTTCAAATGTTGATTCCTTAAAAATTGGATTTTCAGTTTTTCTCAAAATGTGAGGCACTTTCTCATGAACAGCTGTGTCCTCTTCAATGACAGCATAGCCTTTCCTTTGCTTGAGAGAGTCATAGTCAAGTCCAATAGCTGCTTTGGGTTTAGCTTCAATTTTCTCACAGTAGGATTGCACTAAACCAGATGATTTCTTGAAAGTTTTAAGTTTGAATTCATTCTCAGCTAATTCATCCCTAAGAGCCTTCTCTACTTGGCTAGCACACAAAACCTTGTTCTCTAAATATTCAACTTCTTTCTTAAGGTTTTCTACTTGCATAGCAGTTAGCTCAAGTTCCTCATTCTTTTTGGTTAATACTTCATTTCTAGTTGACAATTTAGCAATCTCCTCATTAGCAGCAGTCATACTAGTATGAATATTAAACATTTCAACAGATAATTGTTCAATCATGGATTTGTATTCAGAAACAGACATGTCTATTGTAGTGAGAGATGGTACCTGAGAATCAGATGAAGATGAGTCATCCTTGGAGTTGGCCATCAAGGCATAATTGCAGAATTCTTGTTCTTCTTCATCACTCTCAGAATCATCCCAACACTTTCCTTCAGCTATGTAGGCCTTACCATGTGTCTGCTTTTTCAGAAGGGCCTCATACTTAGCTTCTAGCTCAAGAAAATCTCTATCCTTCTTTTTAGGCTTCTTGCATTCACTGGCAAAATGCCCTAGGTCATTGCATCTATAACACCTTACAGATGACCTATCCACATAACCGGTTTTGAATTTATTTCTGTTTGGTTTCACAGGTGCCTTGTTCTTGTAAGCTGAATGGTTTTGGGTTTTGGGTTTGAAGGGTTGATTTCTTTTAAATCTGATGTTTGGAAATTTTCTGGCCATGAAAGCATATGAAGTATTTTCCATCCCATCAAGTTCTTCCAGAGTGTAAAACTCCTCTTCTTCTTCCACCTTTTCCTCAACAGGTTCACTTACCCCAGCTTCAGTTTCTTCATCATCTGCCACCTCCTCTATCCTCAGTTGACTTGTAGATGCTTCTAGGTCCAGAATGGATTTGTTGACAATCAAGGCACATGATGTGTTTATCATCCTACCTTGGTTGGCTTGGATAGCCCTCTTCTGAAGCAACTCAAGTTCATGAGTCTTTAGGACTCCATAGAGTACATCATAGGTGACTTTGTTCAAATCTCTCTCTCTTAGAGAAATGACTCTTTGCTCCAGATGATTTGGTGAAGACAACAGAAATTTCATATTTAACTCCTTGGTGCTGTAAACCTTTCCATTCATCTGCAACTCAGTAACTAGCTTGTGAAACCTTTCAAACATCTCAGTAATGCTTTCCTTGGGCTGTGCCATGAAAGCTTCATACTGTGTGACCAGTATCTGTTTCCTGTTTTCTTTAACCTCATCAGTCCCTTCACACAACACCTCAATGTGATCCCACATCTCTTTAGCAGATGTGCATGATGCAATGTTTGCAAACATTGACATATCCATGGAATCAATGATGAGCAACATGAGGTGACTGTCAAGAGCAACCTTCTCCCTTTCTGACTCTGTCCACTTTGATGGATCCTTGGCCTCATAAGTTCTAGGGATTGTTAGGGTTCCAACAGTCTTCTCTGGTATCTCTTGTTGTGGAACAAAAGGACCATTCTTGAGAATCTCAGGATACAAGGGATGAGAGGCTTTGATGAACAACATCATCTTTATCTTCCAGAGGTTGAAGTTTTCTTTATCAAACTTAGGGACCTTCACTGTTCCTGTAGTCTTTGGTGTATTCGAACTCATGATCGTTTCTCTGTTTTTGAATAAACAGCCCGCTCTGATACCACTTGTTGAGTATTGAACACGATAAAAGAATACAGAGGGGGGGGGGGTGAATGGATTCTTGAACTTTTCTTGATTGAGTCTGTGTAGCTGATAAGTGTGTATGTGTGCAGAAATTAAGGTGCGGATAAGTAAACAACACAAGACACAATATCACTTTAATCTAATGTATATTAGATAAAGGTTGCTACAATCTGTGAATACAAATGGTAGTATTCTCAGCTTCGTTTTTCTCAGAGAGATATAGCTTACAGTGTATGAAAAACTTGACTCATAAAAATTGCTAAGTTATGAAGTGAGGCTGTGTCCTTATAGAACATGGAAACAGCCTGCTTACTACAAATAAGGTAGCTAAACAAAATTACTTTCTGGTCTGTCTATCCTTTTTGAGTAAGAGTCCAAACGGTTACAGATTTGACTTTGCAAAGCCTGTTTAGATCCACTTCTTTAGCTCCTTGTCTCTTCTATATCTCTCCAAGCTTCCTTGTAGGCTTTCCAGAGCACGTTACAGATTGTGGTCCATAAAGTGCATTGGCTTGTTGCAGGTTTCTGACTTGTACAATTTCTTCAGTATTTTGTCTCTAAGAATGTATTCGAGAAGTGACTAAGTAAGTGATTCGAGAACTAGAATTGACTTGATCGATAACTCTGAGTTCTCGAATACTGTTACAGTGACATATCGAACCACTTCTCGAATAGCTCTTTTTCACCAGGATTCCTTGAGTTGTCGAATAGAGCATTTGACTTATCGAATCCTCGAGTTGTCGAATAGCTTTCTGAGTCTTTGAGATATCGAATGGAACTTTGACTTGTTGACTCTTTGAGAACTCGAATACCATCTTGACTTGTTGACTTCTTGAGTTCTCGAATAGACATATCGAATCACTGAGATATCGAATGAGATATCGAACAGTGTATTCAGAGATATCTAATAGTGTCTTGAGATATCGAATCTCTGACTTCTCGAATGCTGGACTTCTCGAATAGACAAGTATACTTCTCGAATTGGTACTTAGGCAAATTTCTTCATTTCTTCAAATCCCAACTGTGATTATTTGGTAGTCTCTAACTCCTTGCTTGAGGCATGAACCATGGAACTTCTTTCAAGCATTATTTTAGACTATATTTGTACAGTTACACAATCTAGGATTTGATGCCTATCACAAGTACAATACAAACAGAAACTCTACAACTAGAGGTTCCCTCAGTTAAGAGGTCATGTAAGTAATGCAAAGCATTACAAACAATTAGGCTTGTTATTAGATGTGTACAGGCATGCCTCTGTAACTAACACTAAACAAACTCTCCATATGGGGAGTTATGTTCAGTCTTACATCCACATCATTCCTAGTCTCCAAGTTACCAAAAATGAGTTTGGTCATGGACTTAGGATAGCCTATTTTATTTTTATCAATCCCAGGCAATTCAATCAATGAAGCATTTTTATAATTAAGTACAGATTGAATAAAGCGAGGGAAGAAAATATCAGTACCTCTCTTGGTGGTGTTCTTACCAAGTCTCCCATATAATTCTTGGAGTATGATTTGGCCAACATCAATCTTCTTCCCATGGGCCAAAGCATATCCAATTTGCTGCACAGGTGCACTGATTTGATCAAAGCTTGATTTCCTGGCAGTGAAGACTTGGAGAAGAGTTGCAAACACATAGCTCCACTCCTTTCTCAGATTCTTTCTGTTTAGCTTTCCAAGGTTAATCCCATCTGAGTAGTTTATGAACTCAAAGAATTCCTCCAACTCTGCATTAGTGGCCATTCTGTCAAATGACTCTTGTTGTAGGCCTAGTGCTTGGTTCATGTCTGCAGTAGTGATAGTGATTTCCTTATCTTGAACCTTGCAGTAGATGACATATGAAGTAATTGCGTTTTCCAGGGCTACAACCTCCACAATAGCAGTACTCCAGAATTGTTCCAGAATATCTAGATATAGAGTTGGGTTGGCAGAGAGTGCATCCTTGATATACGACTCAGCCATCCATTTCACAAAGCACTTGAAATTGGCATTGGGTGCTTCAACATCACTAGTGAGAGCGATGAAGTTGGTGTTAAACTTTACTGTTGCCATTTGTGTAGAAGAGAGGAAAGAAATTGAAGGTTGAAGAAGAAATTTGGCTTTTCGTAGCTAGGGTTTCAGGGGTTTAGAGAGTGTAGATGCTTGAGAAATCGAATGAAATGAATCGAATAGTTGTGAAATTGTATAAGTATGAAGTACTTGAATTGTCGATTAGCAGAGAGTTTTGTATCGACAAGTCAGGCATTCGAGAAGTAGAAAACAACTATTCGAGAAGTCAAGAATGGCTTAATCGATAACTCAAGCAGATAGAAACTCACAGCTGGCAGTTATCTAACTTATAAATAATTCTAAATTAAATAATATGTGTTTTTATAAGTGAATTAAACTTTTAGACAAAAGTCCAAAATAGGTTAAAATTCAGCGAGAATTCAGCCTTTTCAAATGATTCGAGAACTCAAATATAGTGTTCGAGAACTCAATCATTCGAGAACTCAGTTACTATATTCGAGAAGTCAAGAATTCCTCTATTCGATATCTCAGAAAGACTCTATTCGAGAACTCAAGAGTACTCTAATGAGACTTATTAGAGATGTCGAATAGCGAATCATTCGAGAAGTCTGACTTATTGAACTATACCCATCACTTATAAAAATTTGATTTTCACTATCTTTTAAAAATTTACCAGACATATTCATTGAAAAATATCCTGGCAAATTAAATAGTGATTTTCTCAAAATTTCATAGAAATTTTAAGTTAATAAAAATATGATTTTCAACATATACAACAGATTTGAAATATTTATAAATCATATTTCAGCCAACACTTACTCCAAAAATATTGAGAATTTAGATAAAGTAAGTGTTTACTGCTGCAACAATCTAGATGGTGTATTCACTTAGCCAGAATCTGAAGAATTCAGCATTCCAATCTCACTTACCAACCTTGTGAAGGTGGCTTCATCTAATGCCTTAGTGAATATATCAGCTAGTTGTTTATCTGTAGAGACATAATGCAACTCAATGGTTCCATTAGTTGCATGTTCTCTTATGAAATGATATCTGATGTCAATGTGCTTTGTTCTAGAATGATTGACAGGATTGGCAACTATAGAGATTGCACTTGTGTTGTCACACATAATTGGAATTCTTTCCAACACAAGTCCATAATCTCTAAGTTGATTTCTAATCCAAAGCACTTGAGCACAGCAACTTCCAGCAGCTATGTATTCAGCCTCAGCTGTAGAAGTTGACACAGATTGTTGCTTCTTGCTATACCAAGAAACTAACCTTTGTCCAAGAAACTGGCAGCTTCCTGAGGTGCTTTTCCTATCTACTCTGCATCCAGCATAATCAGCATCAGAATAACCAACCAGATTGAACCCTGTGTCCTTAGGATACCATAATCCCAAGTTAGGAGTGCCCTTCAGATATCTAAAGATCCTTTTTATTGCAATCAAATGTGATTCCTTTGGATTTGATTGAAACCTTGCACACAAGCATGTAGCAAACATGATGTCTGGCCTACTTGCAGTGAGGTAGAGTAGAGAACCAACCATGCCTCTGTAGACTGAGATATCTACTCTCTTGCCTTTAGCATCTTCATCCAATTTAGTGGCAGTGGCCATGGGTGTCTTGGCAGGTGAACAATCTTCCAAGTCAAACTTCTTCAATAAATCCTTGATGTACTTGGTTTGACTGATAAAGATACCATCCTTCCTTTGACTGACTTGCAACCCTAGAAAGAATGTCAACTCTCCCATCATACTCATCTCATATCTGCTCTGCATGAGTTTAGAGAATTTCTCACACAGCTTCTCATTTGTAGAACCAAAAATGATATCATCCACATAGATTTGAACTAGGATCATATCATCACCATGCTTCTTGTAAAACAGTGTCTTGTCCAATGTGCCTCTAATGAATTTATTTTCAAGAAGGAATTGTGATAAAGTATCATACCATGCTCTTGGAGCTTGCTTAAGTCCATACAATGCCTTAAGCAATCTGTAGACAAATTCTGGGAAATGTGGATCCTCAAAGCCAGGTGGTTGTTGCACATAAACCTCTTCTTCCAACTCTCCATTTAGAAATGCACTCTTGACATCCATTTGATATGTTAGAAATGATTGATGGAAACAGTGTTTGGAAGCTAAAGTCAGAAAACAGAGTTTAGCTGGAAGCAGTCAGAGTTTAGTTAAACACTGACTGAAAGCGCAAACAGAGTTTGTTAAACTCTGTAGCGGTATTGTCTGAAGAGTCAACAGTGTTTGAAGATTGATTCAAGATAAATATGGAAGCAATATCTTTGAAGATTGGAAAGTTGTCAAAGAGATTGAGTTGACTTGGAAGACTGGAGCAATAGTGATTGATATCAATTGTATAGCTTAATTATAGGAGAATCAATTACTGATTGTACGAAGCTGTATGTTCTATAAATACAGTTAGGTTAACCCTAGAAGGGTAATCGAACATTGAGAAATCTTTTGATTGTAACCTAAGCAGCTCTCTGTGTTATTTACATCACCGAGAGAGGAATTATTAATTCCAAACAATTTTTAATTGTTAAACAGTGTGTTCTTGTTAAGTTACTCATACAGTATTTGATTGCTTATTGTGTATTCGACCTAACAAGTGGTATCAGAGCTTAATCTGTTACTTTATTACAGTTAAAGATCCAAACACAAGAGTAATCAATGGCAGAGATACCTCCACCATCTGAGAAAACCCCTACTACTGTTAGTAGGTATGAGACAATAAGGGTTCCTATACTTAGGCCATCAGAGTATGCAATTTGGAAGGTGAAAATGACCATGTTTCTGGAGGCTACAAATCCAGAATACCTTGATAGAATATATGAAGGACCTCACAAACCAACAAAATTATCTGCTGCTGCTGCTGGTGAGGAATCAAAGGTCATTCCAAAGGAAAAGAAAGATCTAACTGCTGAGGATCTTTCATCTATTGCAAAGGATGCAAAAGTGAGACATTTACTTCACAGTGCATTAGACAATGTTATGTCTAATAAAGTGATTAACTGCACAACTGCAAAGGAAATATGGGATGCACTTGAGGTTAGGTGTCAAGGAACTCCTGCAATCAAGAAAAACAGAAGAAACATACTCACTCAGGAGTATGAGCACTTTGAGGCAAAGTCTGATGAAACCATGACAGAAACATTTGACAGATTCTGTAAACTGCTCAATGATTTGTCATTGGTTAACAAAGAATATGATTTAGAAGACTCAAATCTCAAGTTTCTTCTTTCTCTACCTGAAAAGTGGGATGTGAAAACAACCACTATAAGAGATAATTATGAACTTGGTGAAACAGATATTGATGAAATTTATGGACTGCTCAAAACCCATGAATTGGAGTTGGAGCAAAGAAACAAAAGATCAAGTAGAAAGTCAAAGTCTGTTGCACTCAAAGTTGAGGAGAAACCATCAAAGAAGGAGGCATCAAGGAGAAAAGCAAAAGGGAAAGCCTTAGTCATACATTCAGAGAATGAGTCATCAAACACTGATGTTGACTCAAACACTGATGGATCATCTGATTCTGAAGATGATGAAGAGATGATGCAAATGGCTGCTTTGATGGTAAAGACCTTCAAGAAGATGGGATACAAGAACTTCAAGAAGGGAAAGAGATTCTCCAGGGACTACTCAAAGTCTGACAAGAAGAATTTCAAGAAAGCTGAGGGAAAGGACTTCAAATCTGGTAAGAAAGATAAGTCTGAAATTCAATGCTACAAGTGTAAGGAGATGGGTCACTATGCTCCTGAGTGCAAGAAGGGTAAAACTGAAAAGGCACTCTACACCAAAGGCAGAGATTGGGCAGACACTTCAGATTCAGATGAGGAAGTCAACTATGCTCTCATGGCCACTACTCAGACTGAAAATGATGATCTCAAGGTACCTCCAACTACCTATGCTTATAACACTGATAATATAACTGAATTGAGAATTTATCTTAAAGCATTGCATATCAGTTATAGGGATCAGACTTTAGAAAATGAAAGGATAAAGTCTGAGTGTTCTCAACTCAAAGAAAGAAATAAACTTGTTGAGGAACAGCTAGAGAACATGAATAAAATTCAAAAAGAGAGAGATGATGCAGTGTTTATTGAACAGGAGTTGCTAGGTAAGTATAAGCAACTAGAATCTGAATTGGAGGATACTAAACACATCATTAAAACTTGGACACACTCTGGTAAAGACACTCAAGAAGTGTTTCAGTCAGATACAGTAGGTCTAGGTTACTCTGTAGGAGATGAACTTAGATTTGAAAATCAGGTAAAGGTTAGACCACATTGTTCATCTGAGGGTAATGTCATGGGAACAGGTGGACCTAAGACTGAAGCACAGAAAAAGGCTGTTAAAGAGTCATATGCTAAAACTTTTGTTAAAGAGGCTAACATTGGTTTAATGACAGATAAACAACTCAAGCATAAGCTTAAGGAGATAAAATCTGTCAACAAACAAAGATTGCCTAAGAAAAATAAAAATGGAAAAGTAGGCATCACATCAGGAATTAAGCCAATGCTTGCTTCATTAGCTCCTAGAAAAACATGCTTTAATTGTAGTAGCACTAATCATCTTGCTAGTTTCTGCAATAAGAATAAGAACATTAATTCTTTGCCCTCTAAAACTGCAGTAAGGAGTGATTATGTGAGAACTAGACCACAGACTTTATGCAAACACTGTGGAAGTACTTGGCATTCTATTTACACTTGCAGAGATTATCATGCTATTTATTATAATTACTATGAACCCAAACCAAATTTGAAATGGGTTAAAGTAAACTCTGCAAATGTAAACTCTGAAAAAGTTAGCTTAAACTCTGTTAATGAAAATTCCGCTGCAAAAGCTAACAGATTTAAGAAAGCCAAAGGATCCAAGCAAGTCTGGATCCTTAAAACTAATAATCAGTGATTGTTTATGATTGCAGGGCACCAGGGTTAGTACCCTAGTTGTGGACAGTGGATGTTCAGGACACATGACAGGAAATAAAGCCCTGCTATCAGAGTTTGAGGAGAAGGCTGGCCCAGAAGTTTCCTATGGAGATGGCAACATAGGACATACACTGGGATATGGCAATATTAATCTTGGAAATGTCATCATCACAAATGTAGCTCTGGTTCCAGGACTCAAGCATGATCTGCTATCTGTGAGTCAAATCTGTGACAGAGGATATCATGTGGATTTTCAGCCTGAATATTGTCAAGTGATCAGCAAATCTACAGGGAAAGTTGCTCTAGTTGGAAACAGACACAATAACATCTATGAAATCAAATTGTCAACAAACACTGATGGCAAAGCAGTGTGTCTGTCTACAAGGATGTCCAGTGAAGAGAGTTGGAAATGGCACAAGAAACTCTCTCATTTGAACCTGAACAACATCAATGAGCTAATCAAGAATGATCTTGTAAGAGGTCTACCAAAGTCCTTGTTGAATGTAGAAGGACTGTGTGATTCTTGTCAAAAGGCTAAACAGAGAAAAGTCTCCTTCAAAAGCAAATCTGAGTCTTCAATTGTTGATCCTTATCATCTACTACATGTTGATCTTTTTGGTCCAGTGAATGTGATGTCTCTTGGAAAGAAGAAATATGCTCTAGTCATTGTTGATGAATATACCAGGTTCACGTGGGTATATTTTCTTGCAAAGAAGGATGAAACTGCATTAACACTGACAGAACATATATTACAACTGGAAAAAGGGTCAGAGAATCAAGTGAAGATAATCAGAAGTGACAATGGAACTGAGTTCAGGAATTCATCAATGGAAGAATTTTGCAAGAGTAAAGGGATAAAACAAGAGTTTTCTGCACCTGGTACTCCACAACAAAATGGTGTAGTGGAGAGGAAGAACAGAACCTTGATAGAAGCTGCCAGAACCATGCTAGATGAAGCAAAGTTGCCAACATATTTCTGGGCAGAAGCAGTTCAAACTGCTTGTTTTACTCAAAATGCAACACTGATCAACAAGCATGGTAAAACACCATATGAAATGGTGAAGAAGAAAAAGCCAAATCTAAAATATTTTCATATTTTTGGATGCAAATGCTTTGTGTTGAAGACTCATCCTGAACAGTTGACCAAGTTTGACCTAAAGGCAGATGAAGGAATTTTTGTTGGCTATCCACTGTCAACAAAGGCATTCAGAGTTTATAATCTGAGAACTAGAGTGATCATGGAATCAATTCATGTGTCATTTGATGACAAGAAAATAACTGGACTTGAAGATGTCAATGAACATGATCAACTGCACTTTGAAAATGAAGAATTATTCTCTGAAAAAGTAAACTCTGATCAGACTGATTTAACAAACTCTGTTGATCTAAACTCTGAACCTCTACTGGTAAATACTGAAGAAACTCTTCAATCAGAAACAAGGGAAGAACCAGTTGAGGGGGAGCATGAAGAATCACATCAATGTGATAATTCAAACACTGAAAGTGACTCAGTTGATGATTCTGAATCAAACTCTGTTGAATCAAACTCTGTTGATTCAAACTCTGTTGATAATTCTGAGAAGTCACATTCAGGGGGAGCATCAGAAAATGAAGAAAGGCACCAAGAAAATCAGGAGAGCATGGATCAAGGGGGAGGATCACATGATGACAGAAGCAATCTGCCTTCTGCAAGAAAATGGACTAAATCTCACACACCTGATTTGATTATTGGTGATCCTGATGCAAAAGTAAGGACAAGAAGTGCAACAACAAATGAATGTCTGTTTCATGCATTCTTGTCACAATCTGAACCAAAGAAAGTGGAAGAAGCTCTTAAAGATGCTGACTGGATAACAGCAATGCAAGAAGAGCTAAATGAATTTGAAAGAAATGAAGTGTGGACACTTGTACCTAGACCCAAGAACAGATCCATTGTTGGTACTAAATGGGTTTTCAGGAATAAAACTGACAGTGAGGGTGTTATCACAAGGAACAAGGCAAGACTGGTTGCAAAAGGCTACTCACAACAGGAAGGAATAGACTATGATGAAACATTTGCTCCAGTGGCTAGATTGGAGGCAATCAGAATCTTTCTTGCATATGCCTCTCACATGAAATTCAAAGTATTTCAAATGGATGTAAAAAGTGCATTTTTGAATGGAAAACTTGAAGAAGAAGTGTTTGTGGAACAACCACCAGGGTTTGTAGATCCAAAATATCCAGATTATGTCTACAGGTTAGATAAGGCACTCTATGGACTTAAGCAGGCACCAAGGGCATGGTATGAAACCCTTGCCAAATTTTTACTAGAAAGTGGATTTCACAGAGGTACTATTGACAAAACTCTGTTTTACTTCCAAAATGGTAGTGACTTGCTTTTAGTTCAGATATATGTGGATGACATTATTTTTGGGTCTACTAATGATAAACTCTGCAAGAAGTTTGCCAAACTCATGCAGTCAAGATATCAAATGAGTATGATGGGAGAGCTTAGTTATTTTTTAGGCCTACAGGTGAAGCAAACAGATGATGGAATTTTTATAAATCAAGCAAAATATACCAGAAACCTTCTCAAGAAATTTGGTATGCTTGATTGTTCATCTGCAACAACTCCCATGGCAACTGCAACAAAATTGGACAAAGATGCAGGGTCATCAGTAGATATGACAAGTTACAGAGGAATGATTGGTTCTTTACTTTATTTGACAGCTAGCAGACCTGATATCATGTATGCAACTTGTTTGTGTGCAAGGTTCCAGGCAGATCCAAGAGAACCACATTTAACAGCAGTAAAGAGGATATTCAAGTACCTCAAGGGCACTATGACTTTGGGGCTGTGGTATCCAAGAGAATCAGAGTTTAAACTTCTTGGTTACTCTGATGCAGACTTTGCTGGATGTAAGATAGACAGAAAAAGCACCAGTGGAAGTTGTCAATTTCTGGGTGACAGACTTGTTTCCTGGTACAGCAAGAAACAGAAGTCAATATCTACATCTACAGCTGAAGCAGAGTACATTGCTGCTGGTAGCTGCTGTGCACAGATTTTATGGATGAAGAATCAACTGCTGGATTATGGATTAAGGTATACCAAAATACCTATTTACTGTGATAATCAAAGTGCTATTGCAATGACAGGTAATCCAGTACAACATTCAATGACAAAGCACATCAGCATAAGGTATCACTTCATCAGAGAGCATGTAGAGGAAGGGAACATTGAGCTTCACTTTGTGTCTACAGAACAACAACTTGCAGATATCTTCACCAAGCCATTGAGTGAAGCTACATTTACAAGACTGGTCAATGAACTAGGAATGGTCTCTAGTTTTGACTAGAGATGTTGGTTAGACTCAAAAACTTATTTCTAAAATATGTTGCTCATGTTTCTGCAAATTGTTAAGTGCTATGTGAACCTTAGTACTAAACTCTGCTATGCATGCTTATGTTTAAAACTTTTTAAACTCTGTCAGCATGTCTATCTGTTAAACACTGTTAACATGTTAGATACACTCAGTGAATTCAGAATTGATTATTGTCTGAATGAAAACACCAATGAAGAAAAATGTATGAAGCATGATTCTCAGCAAATAAATCATGATTCTTTCTGAGTCACTGTAATCTAATCAGACTTTGTGCAGTAAATCAACACAGCATGATACTGTTTCATATTTATAGCATCTCTTAGGTTATTCAGTCCTAAACTCTGAGTCTATGAATATTGTGTGCATTGCCTCTCATAAATAATTTTGGTTATTGATGAACTCTAAACTCTGATAAGTGACATTCTGTTTCCAATGGTATGGTTCATGATGATTCCTTGTTTGTACTTGTGAAAACCATAAAACTTGAGATGTGTAATTGATTAGTTTGGTGAGTTCAGATTCATGTCTACAACCTGTGAGAGTTTGAGCCAAATCAGTGATTGATACATTTTCTATCAATCAGTATTTATTGTTGTGTGATATTCATCAGGTAGTATGTTTCTCTAGAACTTGTATTAGACCATTTTGAGACTACATGATATGTGTATGCATGAAAATGATAAAGGCAATAGGATTTACCATTCTTTCAAACACTGTTCAAAATTCTTTTGAACATTATACAAACACTGTATAAACACTGTTCATAAATTCCATCCTTAGTAAACCCCTTTGAGCCTTATTAACTACTCATTTTTCTTATACTCTGAAGTGTTAAGAACAGTTATATTTTTTTTTCTCAAACAGATGAGTATTTCTCAAGAAAAGAAAAGTTTATTCAGTATATATGCTAAATAAAAAAAAAGAAAAAAAAAGAAAAAAAAAAAAAAGAAAAAAAAAAGAGCATATATACTGATCTTATACAGATATATACTGTGACTGAACACTTTGTTCTATTAAGATGTTCAGCTTGAAGTCACTCATGAATAAAACATCTCTTTTCATCTGTTTGATCTTACTCCATTTAAACCCTGAATAAAGTCCTTTTGATTTGTGAATACATGTACTCAAAGTAGTGTAGAATTGGTGGACATTCAAGCATATGGTAGATTCTGCTATTTCTGATTGAATGTGAGTGTAAACACTTCACCTAAACACTTGTGTGTTTGAGAGTTTGTAAGATTATCCAGTTCATGACTGTTATTCACTGAATGAAACTCTGATTTCTATCTCTTGATCTTTTTGTCTTCAAAGACTGTGTGCTTTCTTGGATAAATCATGGACATCAAAGGGAATAGAAGTTTTCAGATTTCTGTATTACAGTAACTACAGAGTTTAGCATTCATCAAACAATCAGTGTCTAATATGAGAGATTGTGCATTCAGTGGTTATTGATTTTTGTTATGGATTTTATGAAATATTAGATGCTCTAAAAATTGATTTCAGTAAACTCTGCTTCACACACACTTAATTCACAACTGTGCAATTTTTGAAAGGGTTTAAGTGACAAAGTTGGATAATTGATAAACACTGTTGAGTTATGTTAAGTACTCTGAGGTAAAATCTCATTGAGATGATTTGACTATTTTGCAGTAATTGGGGTAGTTGACAACTGTTAATTAGTGTAAGTGTCGTGATTATAGGAATGACAGCGGTAATTATTAAGTAATCCATTGGTTGTTTGACACGTGTCCCATGATTGTGTCCCACTCACACACTACTCTACAACAGTTGCGCGCTTTTACTAAATAAACGATTGAGTTTTAATTTTACTCAAATCGTCTTTAGTCTCTTACTCCATATCGATTCACATTCACCCACTCACAGTTACTTGCATACTCAATCACTTTCACACTTCTCATATACTCTCCTTCACATTTTGATAAACACTTACAGTGCATACACATCTTTTCTCTGAATATCTTCGTATCATTTTTTTTACTGATGGCAACTAAAGCGTTTGATGCAGCAGGGTTAGTTTTTCTCCCTAGTAACTATGCAGCACCATTGGAGAATGCAACTGCTCCACAGGCATTTCATTTGTTCCAAAATTTCTTGAACGATTCTGAGATAGGGAAAGCTCTAACAGCACCACCTACACTATCTGCTTCGCAAATTGCTGCTTTCTGGACAAACTCTGTATATGATGATGGAGAAGAGTCTGGCACTCCTACAATCACTTTCACTCATGATGAATCAGAGTATATTATTACTCCAACTACTGTTAGGGATGCTCTGGATTTTGAGACACACACTTCTTACAGTGTTGTTGGTCATGATCGGTTGAGGACAATGTTGGAACAAATTGGATGTGCAGGAAACTTGAACAAGATAGGGTCTTTGAGACGGCCAAGTTTGAGAAAAGAATGGAGTTTCTTTTTCGATTGCATAACAAGGGCTTTTGGAAAGAAGACAACAAACTGGGATGCACTTCCTCTGGATACTCTCCAAATTGGTCATGCTCTACTATATGGAGGTAACTTCGATTTTGGTAGACTAGTACTAATGAACTTGGGAGAGCGTTTGTCTGAATCTACTACTGTTTATTTTGCTCGTTTTTGTCAACTGTTATTTACTGCCTGTGTGCCTAACATTCCAATTGATGAAGCTGATGTAATTCAGCCTTTTCAAGTTGCTAAGAGAATGTTTTCTGATTTGACAAACAAAGATATCACTAAACAGCAAATACCAGATATGTTTATGCCTTTAGCCTTACAAAACTATGTAAACCAACCACAAGACTCTAAATCACCACAACAAATGCCTGAACCAATAGACACCATAAACTCTGAACCAACATCTACAACACCTACACCCACTGTACCTACTACATCTCATCAACCACAGCTAGAAACCTTAAACTCTTCACCAATAAACTCTCCACCCTTAAACGCTGAACCCTCAAACACTGAAACATTAAACACTAAAACCTTAAATACTGAAACCTTAAACCCTGAGCCAGCACCTACTGAACAACCTAAAACCAAGCCAAAAAGAAAGAAACACACTGCCCAAAACACTAAACACTCAAAGGCTAAACAAACAACACCTGAAGCTGTTTATACAAGAAGGAAGAAACAGAAAGCAAACAGACCTTCACTTTCACCACCAAGAGAGAGCTCAAGTGAAGATGAAGAGGAGAATGTGGTGCCTCCAATCAAGAAAAGGAGATTAATTCTTTCTGATTCAGATGAAGAGAATCTTGTTGAAGCTCCAGAGGTGGTTTTACAGCAAACACCTACTGTTGAGGTTACAGTGAATGTTGCTATACCTACAGAGGATAAAATGCCTGTAGAAGAGGATAACAGAGATGGTTTTTCACCAATGGATAATATTTTTGACTCATTTGAACCATTCTCTGATCCTATCTCACCTATTGTTCATACTGAAGCTCCTTGTGTAGCTGATGAGCTTGCAGTAAAAGTTCCTGAAGCTGAAGCATCACCCACAGAGCTGGTATCTTCTCCAATTCAAGACAAAGGTGATGAAGTTGATCAGGCAACAAAGATAATTTCTGAATCCATGCCTGTTGAAGCTACAAAGGCAAACTCTGTTGCAGAGCCTGTGCAACATGAGGTGATTATTGAAAAGGTTGCAGCAGTTATTGAAGAAACTGTGGCTGACACTGCTCAGCACAGTGGTTCTTTAAAAGATGATCAATCTAAGGATGCAAGTGCTGAAGATGAATCTGCTAGTAGTGCAAACTCTGACTCTTTTGTGAGTGCACCTGTACAGACAGATAATAAGCATACATCTTTTGCTCAGCCTTGTCCATCTCATGCAGTTGAAGTAGAGCATCTTGCTAAGTCTGCTGAAAATTGGTATAAACAAGACTGCATTTTTCCAAAAGGAAGAGCATCTGAGTTTGTTAAGCAAACTGCAAAGCAAATTTCGAATCCAGAAATCCTATTCTGTTTAAAGGCAACTGTGGTGCAAGTCAAGACTCTGGAAGGAAATTTTGCTGAAACTAAACAAGAAATTGCTTCCTTGAAGACTGAGATTCAGTCAAGAGAATTGAAGATGGATAGAGAGTCTAAAATAAAAGCTGTTCAGCTGTCTAAAGTTCAAGACACTCTCTTTGCCAGGCTAGGAAAAGTTGAAGAAAATCAGACTGCTTTATTTGCTAAGGTTGATTCCATTGCTAATTCTTTGGAGCTCATTACATCAATCCTTATTCCTGATGATGTCAAAAAGGGGGAGAGAGTTGCTAAGTCTAAATGCAAAGTTTCTCAAACTCTGACTCAAAAGGATGATGCTGGAGATGGAGGGGCAAGTGATAAGAGCAAGGTCTTAAACTCTGAAAAGCAAACTCTGAGATCTGATAAATCTCTTAAATCACAGTCTGTTGGAATAAACACTGAAACTCAAGGTACTTCAAAGACCAAGAGTTTGGAATTAATATCAAATCCAAAGACTGATGAGGAGTTAGCTGTTAAGCTTTTTATGGAAGAGAATGCAGAAGGAGTTACTTTAGAAGATGCTAAAGCTGAAGAGAAGAGTTTACAAGAAAAGCATCTGAAAGCTCTAAAGTCTGAAAAAGCAAAGAAGAATGTGAAAGTTGCTAAAGCTGCAAAGCCTGTTCTTAAAGGCATTCAAATTAAAGAACCTGTTGGTACAAATCAAAGAATGCAAATATTCAGAAAACCAACAGATGCAGAAGCCAAGCAAAAGCTGAAAAGTATAGTTACAACCTCTGTTGATACACATGTTGTACAGAAGAATGAAGACACAACCTCTGTTGCTGCACAAGTTGTGACCACACCATTATTGTCTTCTCAGTTGAAATCAACATTTAAGAAGGGTGCTCCTCATGATTCAAGCCTAGAAGCTACAATTCCAATGGATTTTACTGATGGTAGAGCTTTATCTGGTAAAGTTGGATACAACAAAGAAGGCATAGGCTCACACAGAGATAAAAGGCAATATGTTGGTCCTAGAGATCCTTCTTCATTGTCTGTTCCAGGTCGTGGTGTCACTCAAGAGAGTTTGGACAAACTGGAGTCAGTACAGCTTGTATATCAGAAGAGTCTAGAAAAGGATTTCTTGCTATATTTCATGGCTGATGGAACAGTATTTAAAGTCTCTGAAAAGGATATCGAATTAAAGTATGCTGAAGAACTTGAATATGTCCTATACATTCTCAGAGTTAGAAATCAAAGAGCTCAGTCAGTTGCAAATGTGCTTCAACAAAGAATGATTCAAAATCTTGCAAGAAGGCAAATGAAATTCAACAGCAAGTATGTTCCTAAATACAGAGATTGGAATGGCAATCTGATTGAAATGGAGAAGGGAACTACAAAACTGAAGACTGATCTTGGGATTACTGTTCTGGATTTCAATGTAAAATCTGAAGAGGTGAAATATATCAGGTTGGGAAATGAGATGAGAAGAAACAAAATCTACGATCTTAGAGCTGCTATCTATCAAACTGATGAGAATGATCCTCAGTTGAGAGAAATCAAAGAAGCTATGCAGATAGAGCTTGAAAATGCTGAAAGAAGGTTGCTTATAGACTATCTCAGAACAATGCCTGATTTACAAGAGATTAGAAATTAAAGTCTGTAAGAATTTTCTTATTTTCTGTAGAATTTGTTAAGTAAAAGCTTAAACTCTGTTTGTATGTTAAACACTGTAAACTTTGTATTTGTTTTGACATCATCATTTACTGTAAAACTTGTACATTCTTGCTAATGGACAAGTTGGGGGAGATTGTTAGAAATGATTGATGGAAACAGTGTTTGGAAGCTAAAGTCAGAAAACAGAGTTTAGCTGGAAGCAGTCAGAGTTTAGTTAAACACTGACTGGAAGCGCAAACAGAGTTTGTTAAACTCTGTAGCGGTATTGTCTGAAGAGTCAACATTGTTTGAAGATTGATTCAAGATAAATATGGAAGCAATATCTTTGAAGATTGGAAAGCTGTCAAAGAGATTGAGTTGACTTGGAAGACTGGAGCAATAGTGATTGATATCAATTGTATAGCTTAATTATAGGAGAATCAATTACTGATTGTACGAAGCTGTATGTTCTATAAATACAGTTAGGTTAACCCTAGAAGGGTAATCGAACATTGAGAAATCTTTTGATTGTAACCTAAGCAGCTCTCTGTGTTATTTACATCACCGAGAGAGGAATTATTAATTCCAAACAATTTTTAATTGTTAAACAGTGTGTTCTTGTTAAGTTACTCATACAGTATTTGATTGCTTATTGTGTATTCGACCTAACATGATAAACTTTAAAGTTTGAATGAGCAGCAAATGCCAAGAATATTCTAATGGCTTCCAATCTAGCAACAGGGGCAAATGTCTCATCATAATCAATGCCTTCCTGTTGAGAGTATCCTTTTGCAACCAGCCTTGCTTTGTTTCTTATTATTACACCATCTTCATCCATCTTATTCTTCAGAACCCATTTTGTTCCAACAATGGTTCTATTCTTTGGTGCAGGCACAAGTTCCCATACTTTGTTCCTTTCAAATTGATTCAGCTCCTCTTGCATGGCAATAATCCAATCTGGATCCAACAATGCATCATCAAGTTTCTTAGGCTCAACTTGTGATAGAAAACATCCATAGAGGCACTCATTTTGAGTTGCTCTCCTAGTCCTTACTCCTGCATTAGGATCTCCAATGATTTGCTCTGCAGTGTGTGATCTATCCCATTTCCTCGAGTGTTCAGCCTGATTTCTCATTCTTGATGTTGCTTCATCATCCACATCATGGTCATCCTCATTTCCTCCCCCTGTGAAGTTACCATTACTCACAGGTGTGTCTTGGATGCTTGTTTCTCCACTATTGATTGGCACAAATTCTTCTCTTGTATCATTACTCACTTGAGAATGTTGGACTTGAGTTTCAACTCCAGTTTCAGTCTCTTCATCAGAATCATCTAGATTATCAAACTTCAATGGATCTTTGTCTTCATCATTGGCTTCTTCTAGTCCAGGTAGTTTGCTGTCATCAAATGTTACATCTGTGCTTTCCATAACTTTCTTTTGACTAATGACATAAACCTTGTATGCAATTCTTTCCATAGAATAGCCAAGAAAAATTCCTTCAAATGCTTTTGCATCAAACTTTCCAACATATTCAGAGTTATCCTTGAGTACAAAGCATTTGCTTCCAAAAGTATGAACATACTTTAGTGTAGGCTTCTTTCCAGTCATCAAGTTGTAAGGTGTCTTTCCAGTGTTTTTGTTGATGAGGGTCCTGTTCTGAATATAGCATGCAGTGCTCACAGCCTCAGCCCAAAAACATGTAGGCATTTTTGCATCAAGTAACATTGTTCTAGCAGCCTCAATTAGAGTTCTATTCTTTCTCTCAACAACTCCATTTTGTTGTGGAGTCCTTGGAGCTGAGAATTGCTGAGAAATGCCATTCTCTTTGCAGAATGCTTCAAGTGTGGCATTTCTGAACTCTGTTCCATTATCACTCCTCAGTGCAATCACACTTGCATCGTTTGCCTTTGCTTCCTTGTCAACTTTCTTTATATGCTCAATAATTACTTGTGGAGCCTCATCTTTTGATGCCAGAAATTCCACCCATGTATACCTTGAAAAATCATCAACCATTATCAGGGCATACTTCTTTCTTCCAAGTGACATTATGTTGACAGGCCCAAACAAATCCATATGGATGAGCTGTAGTGGCTTGGTTACAGATGTTACTGTCTTTGACTTGTGGCTTGATCTCTTCATTTTTCCTTTTTGACAAGCCTCACACACTCCTTCTTGGCAGAATTCAAGTGTGGGCATGCCTCTCACTAACTCTCTTTTGACTAGAGAATTAATGGCCTTGAAGTTCAGGTGTGATAGTTTCTTGTGCCACAGCCAACAATCTTCATTTGATGCTTTTGAGTAAAAGCAACAAATTTTGTCCTTGTTTGCAGAGTCCATATTGGCTACAAACAGGCTTCCCTTCCTTACTCCAGATAGAGCAAAATCACCAGTCTTCTTATGGGTGATCAAACATTCATCCTTGTCAAAATTCACTTTGAATCCTCTATCAGTAAACTGACCAACACTTAACAGATTATGCTTGAGCCCCTTGACTAGTGCTACATCTTCAATGATGACATTTCCAACTTCCAGCTTGCCATATCCCAATGTGTTACCCATGCTGTCATCTCCAAAAGCAACCATTGGGCCAGCCTTTTCCTCATACTGTGATAGCAGGACCATATCACCAGTCATATGATTTGAGCATCCACTGTCCAAAATCCACATGACCTTCTTTTCACTTTCTTTGCCCTGCAAACACAAAGGTATTACTTTTCCTTTGGTACCCAAACAAGTTTGGGTCCATGTGACTTAGAGACAGTTTTATCATAAACAACATGCTTATCAACTTTCTTAGTGTTAGTCTTCTTGTCACTGTTGGAAGTCTTAGAACCTGAGGTTTCAGACTTAGGTGACAAAGGTACCTTCCTAGCTTTAGGAGGACTTGAAGACTTTGACCTTGTGTAGTGTGTGTGGGAATTGTGACTGATACAACCATCAATGAACTGCCTTCTTAAATTAAAACAACTAGTCATAACATTCATATTGCATGGCATACAGTCAAATTTATCACAGAAAGGTGTATCTCTATGACTTAGAGGCACAGAACAATCATAGAAAGGTTTAGACACACTACCAACAGGTTTCTTGCATGCATGAGTTAGATGATTGGTACTGAAACAGTTCTGACAAGTTTTCCTAGGGGCATTAGGCATATAAGCATAGTTGTTATCCTTGTTAATCCCTAACTTGCCATTTCTGTTCTGTTTCTTTTTAGTCACTTCCTTTTCTGATTCACTCTTCCCAGCTGAGACAAACTTAACAAACTTCTTAGGTCTTGGCCTATCAACTACTGGCTTCTTGGTCTTTGACTTGACACTCTCACCCTTAGAGGATGCTTGTTGTTCACTAGATTGTGCCTCATCCTCATCATTCAACATTTGCTTGATGAGTAAGGCATCCTCATCAATTTCAAATGTTGATTCCTTAAAAATTGGATTTTCAGTTTTTCTCAAAATGTAAGGCACTTTCTCATGAACAGCTGTGTCCTCTTCAATGACAGCATAGCCTTTCCTTTGTTTGAGAGAGTCATAGTCAAGTCCAATAGCTGCTTTGGGTTTAGCTTCAATTTTCTCACAGTAAGATTGCACTAAACCAGATGATTTCTTGAAAGTTTTAAGTTTGAATTCATTCTCAGCTAATTCATCCCTAAGAGCCTTCTCTACTTGACTAGCACATAGAACCTTGTTCTTCAAATATTCAACTTCTTTCTTAAGGTTTTCTACTTGCATAGTAGTTAGCTCAAGTTCCTCATTCTTTTTGGTTAATATTTCATTTCTAGTAGACAGTTTAGCAATCTCCTCATTAGCAGCAGTCATACTAGTATGAATATTAAACATTTCAACAGATAATTGTTCAATCATGCATTTGTATTCAGAAACAGACATGTCTATAGTAGTGAGAGATGGTACCTGAGAATCAGATGAAGATGAGTCATCCTTGGAGTTGGCCATCGAGGCATAGTTGCAGAATTCTTGTTCCTCTTCATCACTCTCAGAATCATCCCAACACTTCCCTTCAGCTATGTAGGCCTTACCATGTGTCTGCTTTTTCAGAAGGGCCTCATACTTAGCTTCTAGCTCAAGATAATCTTTATCCTTCTTTTTAGGCTTCTTGCATTCACTGGCAAAATGCCCTAGGTCATTGCATCTATAACACCTTATAGATGACCTATCCACATAACCGGTTTTGAACTTATTTCTGTTTGGCTTCACAGGTGCCTTGTACTTGTTGGCTGAATGGTTTTGAGTTTTGGGTTTGAAGGGTTGATTTCTTTTAAATCTGATGTTTGGAAATTTTCTGGCTATGAAGGCATATGAGGTATTTTCCATCCCATCAAGTTCTTCAAGAGTGTAAAACTCTTCTTCTTCTTCCTCCTTTTCCTCAACAGGTTCACTCACCCCAGCTTCAGTTTCTTCATCATCTGCCACCTCCTCTATCCTTAGTTGGCTTGTAGATGCTTCTAGGTCCAGGATGGATTTGTTGACAATCAAGGCACATGATGTGTTTATCATCCTACCTTGGTTGGCTTGGATAGCCCTTTTCTGAAGCAACTCAAGTTCATGAGTCTTTAGGACTCCATAGAGCACATCATAGGTGACTTTGTTCAAATCTCTCTCTCTTAGAGAAATGACTCTTTGCTCCAGATGATTTGGTGAAGACAACAGAAATTTCATATTTAACTCCTTGGTGCTGTAAACCTTTCCATTCATCTGCAACTGATAAGTGGATTTTATATCCACTTGGAACATTCTAAATTGGCTTAAATTGATTGTTTTGACCTCAAGATTTTGGTAGTTTTGATGTGTTTGCTTTATTGTGCAGGGTTGGAATAATGTTGATTAAGATCGTTGTTTCCGTTGCTTTTGGAGTTGGATTCGGGCCTAATGATATAGAATGGAGTCTTGTTATGGTTCACCATGAGGATTCCAAGCATAGAGGATTGAAACGGAAGAGAATGCAAAAAGAACGGGAGCAAACGGAGCAAAAACGAAGGAGAAAAAGCTGAAAAACGAAGGAGAAAAGAACGGGACCAGAATTTGCCCGAGCAAAGTGCGCCAGATTTGAGCAAAGTGCTCGGGAATGACCAGATTTTGGCCGAGCAAAGTGCGCCAGTTCTTGAGCAAAGTGCTCGGGGACGTGCTGATTTTCCAGTTTTGCCCTTATTTGATCTGAAATTGTATTTTAAGTGTTTTTTGACATTAAAATCGTTTCCTAGTTGTTTTTTAGGTATTTTTTATTATTGGGAAAAGGTAGGAAACGTGTTTTTTATATATCATCATCCAACCCTTGTAATTAGAACAGAGATACACACACGTTACGTATTATTAAGCTAGGGTTTTCAAGAAGAGGAGAAAAGGAGAAGGAATTCCTCCAAGCTATTCTTGAACCTTTGTATTCTTCGATTGAGGGGATTTAATTCTAAACCTTATTCTTCTTCTTCTCTATTTTATTTACTTGTTTATTTTAGAGTTATGTTTTCAGTAGAACCCATGATGATGATTAGTTCGATTATGAACTAATTCGTTGTCATGGGGGTTTAGTGGACTTATTCATGAATTCTATGTGTTGAATCTTCTTGATGCCTATAGTGTGATTGATGTGATATCCTATCATGGTTGATTTAATTCGTTATAGGAGAGTAGCTAACTCCTGTAATTGTGTGTTAATTCTTGTTGAAGCGAAAGTGGAACAAGAGTTTAGAACTTGCCATGTTAGCGTAGGATTACGCGTGAAATTATCATTCGTAATTAGTGTTGTAACTCTAATCGTTTTATGACGACTATGTGATCAATTGAATGCTTGCACCTCAACCATTATGTTTTATTCTTTATAGACATATGAAGACTTGGCATAATCGGGAGACTAAATGATTTCTATCTTTATTGTGGATATTGTTTAGGATGGTATTTGTTTAACGGAAGTTGGCTTATATCAGTTTTGTGTGTTCGATCAGGTGTTACTAAATCACATGAACCAGGCTAGGGATTTGGAGACTATAGATGGATTGTTTAAAGAAACTAAATTCCCATGTTTTATTCGCATAAGTAATTCGATATAAATCTCAGTTCAAGTAGTTGATAATTAGTTATATTTCTTAGATAAATTTTAGTGATAACAACAATCCACGTATTTATTTGTTTTAGCATCGGAAAACAATCATACATTGGTGAGTGAGTTAGCTAGACAATACAACGAGTCCCTGTAGGAACGAACCTTATTTGCTATCTGTATTACTTGAGATCACGTGCACTTGCGTGTTGAGTTGGTCGTAACAAGTTTTTGGCGCCGCTGCCGGGGACGCGGTTTTATTTTGTTTAGTTTCAATATTTGCCATCAGTGGTCATTGAATTTCGGTGACTAGGACGTTTTCATAAAATTTCTTGTTGGTGAATTTCAGGTACTTGTTGAAAGTTTATGCGTACACGAGCTCGTGCACGTAGAGACGAACTAGCACGTACAGAAGAACTAGCTAGGAGAAGACTTGATTTCGATTTAAAAGACAATCTTGAAGCAAGGGAAGTTATGGCTAATCAAGAACCAGCAGCGAAGGCTTTGAGTGAATTCTCTCAGCCGAAAGTGGAGGACATCCATTCTAGTATTGTTCGCCCAGCTATAGGGTCTAACAATTTCGAGTTAAGGCCAAACATCATTCAGATGATTCAGAACACAGTCCAGTTTGGGGGTAGTCCTGCTGAAGATCCCAATGCTCATATTAGGGACTTCCTGGAGATCTGTGACACCTTCAAATTCAACGGAGTTACAGATGACGCAATCAGATTGAGGCTATTTCCCTTCTCTCTTAAGGATAAAGCCAAGAGTTGGTTACATTCTATGCCATCAGGCTCTATTACAACATGGGCAGACTGTGCTCAAAAGTTCTTGACCAAGTATTTCTCCATGGCAAAGACAGCAGCTTATAGGAATGCAATTTCTCAGTTTGCTCAGCATTCCCAGGAATCTCTGGGAGAAGCTTGGGAGAGGTACAAGGAGATATTGGCACGTTGTCCTCATCATGGAATGCCGGATTGGATGATAATCAGCAATTTCTATAACGGGTTGGGAGTTCAGTCCCGGCCTATGTTAGATGCAGCTTCTGGAGGTGCGCTATGGGCAAAAAGCTATGAGGATGCTTATAATCTGATTGAAATGATGTCGGCCAATGAGTTTCAGAATCCTACTCAACGCTTGCCACCTGCTAAAGTGGCTGGAGTTCTTGACTTGGATGCAGCTACTGCTATTGCTGCCCAACTCAAAGCGTTGACAATGAAGGTAGATTCCCTTTCTAATCTTGGTACTAACCAGGTTGCTATGGTGTGTGAATTGTGTGCAGGGGCACATGATACAAATATGTGTGCTATCTCAGCTGAATCCGCACAATTTGTTAGTAATTTTCAAAGATCTCAGCAACCAGTGCCAAATTTTTATCATCCCAACAATCGGAATCATCCTAACTTCAGTTGGAGCAACAATCAGGGAGGTGCTCAGCAACCACATAATCAGCAGTTCAATGCAAGGCCAAGTAATCAGAACTATCAACCACCACCTTATGCTCCAAGGCAACCATTCAATCCACCGGGGTTTCAACCATCGCAAGGAACTTCATTGAATCAGTCTGAGAAGTCGGAATTGGAAGAGCTTCGGATGATGTATAAGAGTCAGGCCGTGTCATTGAAAACTTTAGAGAATCAAATTGGCCAGCTAGCCAATGCTTTGTTGAACCGTCAACCAGGAACGCTTCCGAGTGACACAGAGGTGAATCCAGGCAAGAAAGATCAAAAGGAACAGGTTCAGGCAATAACATTACGATCAGGAAGAAGTCTACAAGGTCAGAACGTAGAAAAAGATACCGAGGAAAAACTTGAATCTTCAGTTGAGGTCGAATCTGGACCTGATTTGCTTCCTAATGCTACTCCTTCAACTCCTATCATTCACAAGAGTGTTAATTCTCAAAAAGAAGTAGAAGATAAGGTGTTTCCACCTCCTCCATTCCCAAAACGAATTCAAAGGCAAAAGTTAGACAAGCAATTCGCTAAGTTCTTGGATGTATTCAAGAAGCTGCAGATTAACATACCATTCGCGGAGGCTCTTGAGCAAATGCCGAGCTATGCGAAGTTCATGAAGGGTATTCTCTCGAAGAAACTGAAACTTGAGGAGTTAGAGACCGTTGCCTTGACGGAGGAATGTAGTGCCATCTTGCAACAAAAGTTGCCGCCTAAGTTAAAGGATCCGGGAAGCTTCACCATTCCGTGCACTATTGGAGACATCTCATTCAGCAAATGTTTGTGTGACTTGGGTGCAAGTATTAATCTCATGCCCTTATCAGTGTTCATGCAACTTGGTCTTCCAGAGCCAAGGCCTACTACCATGACTTTACAACTTGCTGACCGTTCTGTTACTTATCCGCGAGGGATAGTTGAGGATGTTTTGGTGAAGGTCGACAAGCTTATCTTTCCAGCCGACTTTGTTATTCTTGACTTCGAGGAAGACAAGAAGATCCCTATCATCTTGGGACGACCATTCTTGGCGACAGGCCGAACACTTATAGATGTCCAAAAGGGGGAACTCACTATGAGGGTGCACGATCAAGATGTCACTTTTAATGTTTTCAATGCAATGAAGCTTCCAACTGACGAGGAAGAATGTTTCAAAATTGATATGGTCGACAAGGTGGTTAACCCCGCAACTCAACACTTGTTAAAAGCTGATGTGTTGGAAAGAGTTCTTGCTAATGACTTGGAGGTTGAGACCGAAGAGGATGAAGAACAATTGAAATATCTTAATGCATCACCATGGAAGAAGTTTCAAAGCTCATTTGAATCATTGGGGTTGTCAGAATTGAAAAAGTCTCATGTTAGACTTAAGCCATCCATCGAGGAAGCACCTACATTGGAACTTAAGCCATTGCCTGAACATTTAAGGTATGCCTATCTTGGTGATTCTTCTACTTTACCTGTTATTATATCTTCTCAGCTTTCAGGAATAGAAGAGGAAAAACTATTGCGAATCTTAAGGGATTCCAAATCAGCCATTGGGTGGACTATTGCAGATATCAAGGGTATCAGTCCGTCGTACTGCATGCACAAAATTCCTTTGGTAGAGGGAGCTAACCCTACAGTTGACAATCAAAGGAGACTGAATCCGGTCATGAAAGAAGTTGTGAAAAAGGAAATTCTTAAATGGCTTGACGCGGGCATTATCTACCCAATTTCTGATAGCTCTTGGGTGAGTCCGGTACAGTGTGTGCCTAAGAAGGGGGGCATGACAGTGGTGACTAATGAGAAGAACGAGCTCATTCCTACGCGAACAGTTACGGGTTGGAGGATTTGCATGGATTATCGGAAATTGAACAAGGCCACTCGGAAAGATCATTTCCCACTTCCATTCATTGATCAGATGCTCGACAGATTGGCTGGACATCAGTACTATTGCTTGCTTGATGGGTATTCTGGTTACAATCAGATTTGCATAGCACCCGAGGATCAGGAGAAGACTACATTCACTTGTCCATTTGGCACATTCGCATTCAGACGTGTTTCTTTCGGGTTGTGTGGTGCACCAGCTACTTTTCAAAGGTGCATGATGGCCATCTTCTCTGACATGATTGGAATTAATGTGGAAGTATTCATGGACGACTTCTCAGTCTTTGGGGATTCTTTTGATGAGTGCTTGGAAAACTTGAGTTTGGTTCTAAAACGTTGTGTGGAGACGAATCTTGTTCTAAATTGGGAAAAGTGCCATTTCATGGTACAAGAAGGTGTCATTCTGGGACACAAGGTGTCGTGTAAAGGTTTGGAAGTTGACAAAGCAAAGGTGGAGACTATTGAGAACCTTCCTGCTCCCGTCTCAGTCAAGGGTATTCGCAGCTTTCTTGGTCATGCGGGATTCTACAGGCGCTTCATAAAGGATTTCTCAAAAATTTCTAAGCCGTTATGCAATCTTTTGGAAAAGGATGTGCCATTCAAGTTTGATGAGGCTTGTTCACATGCGTTCGAGATCTTGAAGAGGAAACTAATTTCTGCTCCAGTTATTACAGCTCCTGATTGGAGTCAACCATTTGCTTTGATGTGTGATGCCAGCGATTATGCACTTGGGGCCGTTCTAGGCCAAAGGAAAGAAAAAGTGTTCCACGTTATTTACTATGCAAGTAAAACACTAACTGATGCTCAGTTGAACTACACGACCACTAAGAAGGAGCTACTTGCTATTGTCTACGGGTTTGAAAAGTTTCGCTCTTATCTGCTTGGTACAAAGGTGACAGTTTATACGGATCATGCTGCCATTCGCTATCTCCTTGCGAAGAAGGATTCTAAGCCAAGATTGATTCGTTGGGTTCTTCTGTTACAAGAATTCGATGTGGAAATTAAGGATAGAAAGGGGACGGAGAATCAGGTAGCTGACCATCTCTCTAGATTGGAAGATCATGGCAAGTCACCTAAAGACAACACGGTCATTAATGAGTTCTTCCCTGATGAGCAATTATTCAAAGTGCAAGATGATGAACCATGGTTTGCAGACTTCGTGAATTATCTAGTAAGCAACGTCATTCCACCTGAGCTCTCTCATGCTCAAAGGAAGAAATTTTTGCACGATGTCAAGCAATATATTTGGGATGAACCGTTCTTGTTCAAGCAAGGAGCTGATCAGATTATTAGGCGTTGTGTTCCTTACGGTGAGACCGAGGCTATTCTAAGTGATTTTCATGCTACAGCTTATGGAGGTCATTATGCGGGTGAAAAGACAGCCACACGTATTCTTCAAGCAGGGTTCTATTGGCCAACTCTATTCAAGGATGCTCACCAGTTTGTGTTGAGGTGCGATCGATGTCAGCGAGTTGGTAATATTTCTCGTAGGGACGAGATGCCTCTGAATGTCATGATGGAGGTAGAGATCTTCGACGTGTGGGGAATCGACTTCATGGGACCGTTCATTCCGTCATGTGGTAATCAATATATTCTTCTGGCTGTGGATTATGTGTCTAAGTGGGTGGAGGTCAAAGCACTTCCAACGAATGATGCTAAGGTGGTGCTTAATTTTCTCCACAAGAACATATTTACTCGATTTGGCACTCCACGAGTTATAATCAGTGATGAGGGTACGCATTTTTGCAATCAGAAGTTTACATCTCTGATGGCACGCTATAACATCAATCATCGAGTTGCTACGGCTTATCATCCTCAAACCAATGGGCAAGCCGAGGTCTCTAATCGTGAAATTAAACGGATTCTTGAGAAGGTAGTTAGTCCTTCTAGGAAGGATTGGGCATTGAAGCTGGATGAAGCAGTGTGGGCTTATCGGACAGCCTATAAAACGCCATTGGGAATGTCACCGTTTCAACTAGTGTATGGGAAAGCTTGCCATCTTCCAGCTGAGTTAGAGCACAAGGCATATTGGGCATTGAAGAAGCTGAATTTTGATCTTACAGCAGCAGGTGAGAGGCGTATGGTTCAGTTGAATGAACTGGACGAGTTCCGTTTGCAAGCTTATGAGAACAACAAACTCTACAAAGAGAAAGTAAAAAGGTGGCATGATCGTCGGTTGGTTCTTAAGACGTTTGTACCCGGACAATTGGTTTTGTTGTATAACTCTCGGCTTCGGTTATTTCCTGGGAAGTTGAAGTCACGTTGGTCAGGCCCATTCACAGTCAAAACAGTTTTTCAACATGGGGCAGTGGAGATTTTTGACAAGTTACCGGAACAGTCGTTCAAGGTCAATGGTCAGCGGTTGAAACCATATTTTGGAGAGAAGTTGAATCGCGAAATTGAGACTGCGGTTCTAATTTGTGCAAATTAAGGAGATGGAAGTCACGTCAAGCTAATGACGTAAAAGAAGCGCTTCTTGGGAGGCAACCCAAGTATTGTGTATACAAGAATTTTTCTTCTCTAAAAAAAAAAAAAAAAAAAAAAAAAAAAAAAAAAAAAAAAAAAAAAAAATAGAGAACAGAAGCTTTTCGCGCAAACTGCGCCGAATTGGAGCAGACTGCGCCTTATTGCGCAGACAGAGACCGCGCAAACAGCGCCAGGATGGCGCACACTGCGCCTGCGTGACAGAACTCCCCCGCGCTCTCTGCTCAGGACTCGCGCACTCTGCGCCTGCGTGTTACCAGTTTACTACCGCGCAAAGTGCGCCAATCTCGCGCACACAGCGCCGGTTTCCCCTGTAGCCGAGACCTGTTGCATAAAAAAAAAAAATTCTTTTCCCCCAATCCAATAACCCATCTCTCATCTTTTATACACATCCTACTACACTTCTATATCCTAAATCAAAAACCCTAACACCTCCTTCTCCAATTCTAAATCTAATTCCTCTCCTAACCCAATTCCATCTCACCTCATATATACATATCTCTATATTTATACATCATCATCCATCAAAAATTCATCCATACACTTTTCTATATATACACTTCTCATTCACAAACTATACCCATCCATCAATTCCAAGCTCAAGGGGAGGATATATTCAAATTTTTGGAGGCTTATTCTTGCAAGGACACCTCTTAAATTCGTATGGTATTGTTCTAATCTCATCTTTGTAATTGCTACGAATTGTGTTCTTGCCAATTAGGGTTTGCTTGTGTTCTTGAATTGGGGGTTTTTGTTGGAATTCGAATTTTGTGGTGTGGATTGTTGTTCTTGTTGTTATGGCTCCCAAAAGACAAAAATTGGTAGGTAGTAGTAGTAGCCGTCCATCGGTGGATGAGGATACTATTGTGGAAGAAGGGGTAGTGAAATTTGTGAATTCGGAGGCCGAGTCGGAGTACGGTCGATTAGTTCGTAAGGGAGTTATAAAGGAGAGGAGGTTTGTGCCTCGTGATAATGAGGAGATGGTGGCTATGGTGAATGTGAGGGGTTGGAAGGTATTTTGCGAATTGGCTAATGATGTGCCATTGATTGTTGTTCGGGAGTTTTACGCTAATGCTTCAGTAGAGCAGAATAACTCCACGATTGTTAGGGGACAACAGGTTGATTATTCTCCTCGAGCAATTCGGAATTTGATTGATCAGCCACCTAAACCAAGGGGTGTTGAGGATTGGGGACGGAAGACGGTGGGAGATGTTGATCTTGATGTTGTCATCGGTGAGTTGTGTGTTCCAGGGGCGGTTTGGAGGTGTAAGGCGGGTACTAGCGAAAAGAGGAATTTTCCGTCCGCATCATTGACTAAGTTTGCCCGTGCATGGTTCTTATTCATATGTACTAGTATCCTTCCGTCGTCTCATGTGACGGAAGTTACTGTTGACAGGGCTATCCTTTTGTGGGGAATTTTAAATGGTGAGTATGTCGATTTGGGTTACTTGATTAATCAAACTATTCTTCGGTTTTTGAAGATGAATTCGACAGCTAGTATTCCCTATGCTTCCATAATTACGGGATTGTGTGATGTTGCAAAAGTGCCGCCGCGTGTGGATGAGCCGGTGCAAAAGCCTGGGGCTCCTATTGCTGATTCGTCTATTGGGCGAATGAAGGAGGCCGAAGGTGGTGTTAGTGGTGCAGGTGGTCATGTAGCCGAAGGATCGGGAGTTGCTAGAGCCGGTTCACAGCAGAGTACGGGGAATATGTCCACTCTTGAGTCTTATTTGCGGCGATTGACTAGGCGGTTGGATGTTATGCATGATAGCAGTCGTCAATATTCAGAAGACATGGGCATAGCTTTGGAGGCAAAATTTCAGTCACCGAGTACTCCGGTTCAGTGGCCTATCTTTGGATCCCGGATTCCATATCCTCCAACTGATTCTTCGGATGAGGATGCGGATGGTGACGGAAGCGAGGATGAGTAGGTATGTTTCTTCTATCCCTTGTATTACTTCCATTCAATGAGGGCATTGAATATGTTAAGTTTGGGGGTGGTTTGGGGGATAGTAGTTGTATGTATTGTTGTATTTTGTGTTCATATAGGATATCATGTTGCATAGTAGTGATAGTTCATGCATGATTGTTATGTTCGTATTATCTATGTTTGTTCATATAGGACATTTTGTTTTATTTTCGTATACCATGTGAGTTTTCATTTAGTTGCATTTTCATGACATGCATATTTCATGATCCCTTAGGACGAGCTATTTCTGATTGATAGGTGGATGTTGATTTGGGTGTGATGATGATGAGTAGAGGGCTGATTTATAGTTTCTATGAAATTGACTTGCATGTTACGGGAACAAAATCTATTACACAGTCTCATTGGGGTGCTTTTGGGCTAGGTTAGGGTCATGCATGAGGGATGTTTTGAGATTTAATCACTTGTTTATATTTAGAATTTTCGTTATTCCCTTTATAGCATAGGAACATTAAAGTCTAAGTTTGGGGGAAACCAGGAATTTTCATGCTAGTTGTTAATATGTGTCAATAATGGCTAGGCGTCAATTGGCTAGTAGCCAGCTCATATTTATATGAGTAGTCTAGGGTTGGAAATGAGAAAGGCTCATTCCAGATTTAAAAAAAAAAACACAAAAAAAAAAAAAAAAGAAAAAAATATAAAAAAAAAAAAAAAGAAAAAAAAAAGGAAAAAAAAAGAGTCATGTAACTAATTTAAATGCAAAATTAACCAGAGTGAGCTCTTTAATACTCGAGTAATTAAGTCTGAGGGGACTTAGTCCTAGTGACCTAAGGCTTGTATAGTCTGGGATCCTGCTGACCTAACACTCGCTACATGGGTATTATTGTATAAGCCTTTTGGGGTCTCACTTATTGCACGGTTAAATAAGCATGCTTATTGTATATGTAGTGTCGTAGTATAGTAATAAAGCATGAGTTTCTGTCTACCTTGGAGGAGGGTGGAGGTGTTCCTAGGCTATGGAGTGTCTACAGTCTATTCTAGTTATAAACCTGTGATTGTCTTGGCGGAAAGCATGTATGATTTTTGACCTAGTTCTGGGGGTATTTCTGATGAGCATTGCACACACGCACGTTTCTGTTCATGTATTGTTAGTATACGGGGACTTAGTCGAGCTCTGCTTGGATTTGTTACGTTCATTGAGATATTTGCTTGTTAGTTGGTTTTGGTGAGTTTGAAGGGGATCTTGCATTTTCATAGTAGTTGCATTCATGCATTGCATTGCATTGGATTTTGTGGGTACATTCACTATAGGCCCTCACGAGACCTTACTCGTCCACTAGGGCTGCCTAGGGGTTTAAAGGGCTTGTTGCATATGCCAAATGCAACCGTGATCACCTACGGAAGTGGTACTAATTAGTTAGTTAGTTGTAATTGAATATGCTTGAGGACAAGCATCAGTTTAAGTTTGGGGGTGTGATAAGTGGATTTTATATCCACTTGGAACATTCTAAATTGGCTTAAATTGATTGTTTTGACCTCAAGATTTTGGTAGTTTTGATGTGTTTGCTTTATTGTGCAGGGTTGGAATAATGTTGATTAAGATCGTTGTTTCCGTTGCTTTTGGAGTTGGATTCGGGCCTAATGATATAGAATGGAGTCTTGTTATGGTTCACCATGAGGATTCCAAGCATAGAGGATTGAAAACGGAAGAGAATGCAAAAAGAACGGGAGCAAACGGAGCAAAAACGAAGGAGAAAAAGCTGAAAAACGAAGGAGAAAAGAACGGGACCAGAATTTGCCCGAGCAAAGTGCGCCAGATTTGAGCAAAGTGCTCGGGAATGACCAGATTTTGGCCGAGCAAAGTGCGCCAGTTCTTGAGCAAAGTGCTCGGGGACGTGCTGATTTTCCAGTTTTGCCCTTATTTGATCTGAAATTGTATTTTAAGTGTTTTTTGACATTAAAATCGTTTCCTAGTTGTTTTTTAGGTATTTTTTATTATTGGGCAAAGGTAGGAAACGTGTTTTTTATATATCATCATCCAACCCTTGTAATTAGAACAGAGATACACACACGTTACGTATTATTAAGCTAGGGTTTTCAAGAAGAGGAGAAAAGGAGAAGGAATTCCTCCAAGCTATTCTTGAACCTTTGTATTCTTCGATTGAGGGGATTTAATTCTAAACCTTATTCTTCTTCTTCTCTATTTTATTTACTTGTTTATTTTAGAGTTATGTTTTCAGTAGAACCCATGATGATGATTAGTTCGATTATGAACTAATTCGTTGTCATGGGGGTTTAGTGGACTTATTCATGAATTCTATGTGTTGAATCTTCTTGATGCCTATAGTGTGATTGATGTGATATCCTATCATGGTTGATTTAATTCGTTATAGGAGAGTAGCTAACTCCTGTAATTGTGTGTTAATTCTTGTTGAAGCGAAAGTGGAACAAGAGTTTAGAACTTGCCATGTTAGCGTAGGATTACGCGTGAAATTATCATTCGTAATTAGTGTTGTAACTCTAATCGTTTTATGACGACTATGTGATCAATTGAATGCTTGCACCTCAACCATTATGTTTTATTCTTTATAGACATATGAAGACTTGGCATAATCGGGAGACTAAATGATTTCTATCTTTATTGTGGATATTGTTTAGGATGGTATTTGTTTAACGGAAGTTGGCTTATATCAGTTTTGTGTGTTCGATCAGGTGTTACTAAATCACATGAACCAGGCTAGGGATTTGGAGACTATAGATGGATTGTTTAAAGAAACTAAATTCCCATGTTTTATTCGCATAAGTAATTCGATATAAATCTCAGTTCAAGTAGTTGATAATTAGTTATATTTCTTAGATAAATTTTAGTGATAACAACAATCCACGTATTTATTTGTTTTAGCATCGGAAAACAATCATACATTGGTGAGTGAGTTAGCTAGACAATACAACGAGTCCCTGTAGGAACGAACCTTATTTGCTATCTGTATTACTTGAGATCACGTGCACTTGCGTGTTGAGTTGGTCGTAACAGCAACTCAGTAACTAGCTTGTGAAACCTTTCAAACATTTTAGTGATGCTTTCCTTGGGCTGTGCCATGAAAGCTTCATACTGTGTGACCAGTATCTGTTTCCTGTTTTCCTTAACCTCATCAGTCCCTTCACACAACACCTCAATGTGATCCCACATCTCTTTAGCAGACGTGCATGATGCAATGTTTGCAAACATTGACATGTCCATGGAATCAATGATAAGCAACATGAGGTGGCTGTTAAGAGCAACCTTCTCCCTTTCTGACTCTGTCCACTTTGATGGATCCTTGGCCTCATAAGTTCTTGGGATAGTTATAGTTCCAACAGTCTTCTCTGGTATCTCTTGTTGTGGAACAAAAGGACCATTCTTGAGAATCTCAGGATACAAGGGATGAGAGGCTTTAATGAACAACATCATCTTTATCTTCCAGAGGTTGAAGTTTTCTTTATCAAACTTAGGAACCTTCACCGTTCCTGTAGTCTTTGGTGTATTCGAACTCATGATCGTTTCTCTGTTTTTGAATAAACAGCCCGCTCTGATACCACTTGTTGAGTATTGAATACGGTAAAAGAATACAGAGGGGGGGTGAATGGATTCTTGAACTTTTCTTTGATTGAGTCTATGTAGCAGATAAGTGCATGTGTGTGTAGAAGTGAAGGTGCGGATAAATAAACAACACAAGACACAATATCACTTTAATCTAATGTATTATTAGATAAAGGTTGCTACAATCTGTGAATACAAATGGTAGTATTCTCAGCTTCGTTTTTCTCAGAGAGATATGGCTTACAGTGTATGAAAAACTTGACTCACAAAAGTTACTAAGTTATGAAGTGAGGCTGTGTCCTTATAGAACATGGATACAGCCTACTTACTGCAAATAAGGTAGCTAAACAAATTACTTTCTAGTCTGTCTATCCTTTTTGAGTAAGTGTCCAAACGGTTACAGATTTGACTTTGCAAAGCCTGTTTAGATCCACTTCTTTAGCTCCTTGTCTCTTCTATATCTCTCCAAGCTTCCTTGTAGGCTTTCCAGAGCACGTTACAGATTGTGGTCCATAAAGTGCATTGGCTTGTTGCAGGTTTCTGACTTGTACAATTTCTTCAGTATTTTGTCTCCAAGAATGTATTCGAGAAGTGACTAAGTAAGTGATTCGAGAACTAGAATTGACTTGATCGATAACTCTGAGTTCTCGAATACTGTTATAATGACATATAGAACCACTTCTCGAATAGCTCTTTTCCATCAGGATTCTTTGAGTTGTCGAATAGAACATTTGACTTATCGAATCCTCGAGTTGTCGAATAGCTTTCTGAGTCCTTGAGATATCGAATGGAACTTTGACTTGTTGACTCTTTGAGAACTCGAATACCATCTTGACTTGTTGACTTCTTGAGTTCTCGAATAGAGTAGTAGACATATCGAATCCCTGAGATATCGAATGAGATATCGAACAGTGTATTCAGAGATATCAAATAGTGTCTTGAGATATCGAATCCCTGACTTCTCAAATGCTGGACTTCTCGAATAGACAAATATACTTCTCGAATTGGTACTTAGGCAAATTCTTCATTTCTTCAAATCCCAACTGTGATTATTTGACAGTCTTTAACTCCTTGCTTGAGGCATGAACCTTGGAACTTCTTTCAAGCATTATTCTAGACTCTATTTGTACAATTACACAACTAGGATTTGATGCCTACTACAAGTACAATACAAACAGAAACTCTACAACTAGAGGTTCCCTCAGTTAAGAGGTCATGTAAGTAATACAAAGCATTACAAACAATTAGGCTTGTTATTAGATGTGTACAGGCATGCCTCTGTAACTAACAGGAAGTAGTACGAAGGTGCTCATACAATTTATAAAAGGATATTAAAACGTTCATGCATCCTAAGCATGGTTATAAAAATTGGTAAGCGGTATAAATCGATTGAGGTACCGATTTAAGATTAATCGGGTAATTGGGGATTAATCGCAAGGATTAATCGGAGTATTAATCGAATATTATAATAATATTAATATATTAGTCTAATTTACAATTAAATATATCATTTTAAATAAATTAACAGGATTAATCGGATTTTAAAAATCGAATCGTTGCTAAGCTACAAATGTCACACATAAAAGTTTTTTTTTGAAATAAACGTACTTGCTTATATTATATAGCATCAATATTCAATACATAATGGATGAAATCTGGAGCGGTACCAACCCACTCATGGCTGCCTGACATAGAATGAATAGCCCTAGCCAATCTATGAGCTACCTCATTCGCAGACCTATAAATGAATTCAACTAGCACTTCATCATAGTGCTTAAATAACTGGACACAACTTAACACAATGGAATGAAAATACGTTCTCCCTCGAACACCTTTACATGCTTCTGCTAGCATCTTCGAATCAGTTTCGAACACACATCTCTTGTATCCTAACTCCTTAATCCACGAAAGGGCCTCTTCCAATCCCAGTGCTTCTGCTTCACGAGGCTGGTAAATAGCTTCGATTCTCTGATTTCTTGCTCTAACAAATTCGCCATACTCATTACGGATGACCATACCTATACCCATATATCCCTCTTCCTCAAACACAGCAGCGTCAATATTGATTTTTACCCAACCAGACTGAGGGGGTGTCCATCTTCTTGAACTCACAACTTGCACACCTGCATGTTTCTGCTTCGCCGAACAACTCTGCTTCCACTCGAACAACATGTTCATTGCCCTTGATTGTACTCCAAATGCAGATATATTAACTTTATCCCAAACCCACTTATTCCTCCGGTTCCAAAGATTCCAACAGATCATACCAATTAAAACTAGCTTTTCTCGTGAACATACATTAACCAAATACTGAAAAATATCGAACACACTTCCTGCATATCCATCAGAACTAACCTCATCAATCCCCACATTTAACCAGACTTCTCTTGCAAACGAGCAATCGAACAGGGCATGGGTTGCATCCTCATCTCGTATTAAACACCACGAACACTTTGTATCCAACTGCACTCTCTTTGCTGCCAGAGCTGTCACTGTTGGTAAACAGGATTTACAAACTCTCCATATAAAATTTATAATCTTTCCTGGCAAGTCCAGAGACCAAATTTTTTTCCAGAAAGACTCCTGAGCACATGTTTGTTCACCCTGAACCTTCCTATAGCAGCTCTTCACTGAGAAAATTCCCGATTCCTCCCAACTCCAAAACCAGGAGTCCTCTACATGATGTCTTGAACTTGGAATACTTTTAATCAACTGCACATCTCTGTCATTGCAAATATCTCTCAACACCTCTTCATCCCATCTATTAGTTCCTGTCTCCATCAAATTCACAACTCTTATATGCTCTAGTTCACGAGGCATGTGAGTTGTTAAATATCCATTATCTCTACATGGTAGCCAGGGTACTTCCCAAACCTTCATAGTTTCCCCGTTGCCAATACGCTTCCTACTTCCTTGTCTGACCATATCTTGTGCAGCAAAAATACTCCTCCACATATAACTAGGATTAGCCCCCAGCTGAGCTTGCAAAATATCACCTCCCGGGAAATATCTCGCTTTCATACTATTTGTAACTAGGGGGTTTTCATTGTTGAGCAATCTCCATCCTTTCTTTGCTAACATAGCGATATTAAACGTACTCAGTTCTCTAAAACCCAGCCCTCCCCCTGTTTTATGAATACAAAGCTTATCCCATGCCATCCACTTTATCCCTCTATTCCCTCCTCCATTCCCCCACCAAAAAGAATTCATTTGTCGTTGAATTCCATTACAAATATCACCTGGTATCAAGAGTAACTGCATCCAAAAATTCGGTATTGTTTGAGCAGCCGTTTTCAACAAAACTAATTTTCCTTCCTTCGACAATGCTTTATTCCCCCAAACTTGCAACTTCTGATTGACACGATCACTTAAAAATTTAAATGCATCCTTCTTTCTCCTCCCTATATGCATTGACAACCCTAGGTACTTACTTGGTGTAGAAATTTCACGAATTTGTAGAACATCACATACTTGCTCTCTGTGATTCCTCTTAGTATTTGGGCTGAACACTACATTTGATTTTCCAAAATTTATCGCTTGCCCTGACAATGTTTCATATTTTCTCAGAATATTTCTCATAGTATTTGCTTCTGCTAATGTGGCTTTAAAGAAAAGATAGCAATCATCTGCAAAAAGCAGATGAGAAATTGCTGGAGCACCTCGAGCTATGCTGCATCCATGAATCAAACCCACTTGTTCTGCTCTTCTAATCATGGAACTCAAACCCTCAGCACAAAGTATGTACAGATAAGGGGAAATGGGATCCCCTTGTCTGACTCCTCGACTTGGTTGTATATTCCAAAAATTTTACCATCGTGGAGAAAACTATAGGATACTGACTTCACACAACACATTACTCGATCCCTCCATGTGCTATTAAATCCAAACCGCAGCATCATTGATTCCAGAAAGTACCATTCTAGTCTGTCATATGCATTTGCTCCCTGCGTACGCCTCCTAATATAGTGATTAATTTCAAATGCAATAAGTGCATTATCAGTAAGCAATCGACCCTCCACAAATGCACTCTGTTGTTCTGAAATTATCGTTGGCAAGCATTTCTTCAACCGGTTGGCCAGGACTTTAGATAGTATTCTGAAAAGCACGTTACACAGTGAAATTGGACGCAATTCAGTCATTGTTTGGGGTGTTTTGTTTTCGGAATAAGGCATACAACTGTTCTATTAATACCAGTTGGTAACTCTCCTGTTCTCATAAATCGCTGACAAAATCTAACCACATCCTCACCTATAATTCCCCAGTACGCTTGAAAAAATCCCGGATTTAAACCATCAAACCCTGGGGACTTGTCTGGGTGCATTGCAAATGCAACACTCTTAACTTCATCCCTCGTAACTGGTTCAATAAGATCATCATTTTGCTCTGCTGTAATCTGCTGCACTTCGTCTCGATCTGACAATCCTTCATGAACTCCTGAACTTTGAAATAACTCTGAAAAATAATCACCAATTATCTCCCTGATCCCATCCTTATCTTCCACCCATTCTCCATTCTAGTTTTTTAATTTTGTCACCTGGTTTGTCTTTCTCCTCCCTGTTGCAAACTTGTGAAAAAACTTAGTATTATGGTCACCTTCCGTAAGCCAAAATTGTTTAGAACGTTGCTTCCAATACACCTCCTGTCTTTCCAACAGTTTCAAAAATTCCTCTCGTGCCTCATTATATTGAGCAACTCCATAAGCATCTCTTCTTGATCGAAACTTTTTCATTTCTTTTCTATATCGCTGAATATTCATACGCATTTCCTTCACTTTTCCACCTCCCCATTCTTCTAACTTCATACAGCAATATTCCATCTTATCTATTATGCTCCTCCCCTCAACTTGATCCCAACTTTCCTGAATCACCTTAGTACATTCATCCTCCCGTATCCATACATTTTCAAACTTAAAACGCCTTACCTTTGGAATATACACTCTCCTGTTCAACTCGGGAAATAACGAAAAATGGTCTGATGTGGAGACTTCTAACACATTTATCTCAGCTGATGGAAACATGTTCCTCCAATCATTGTTTGCCAGGCCTCTATCAAGTCGCGACTGAATCCAATTTACTTTACCTCTTGATCGCTCCCACGTAAACTTACTTCCACTAAAGTTTAAATCAGTCAGCCTACAATCAGAAACCGCATTATTAAACCCTTCTAGCAAAACTCGAGGTTGCGGCCTTCCTCCTTGCTTTTCATGAACAAACATAATATCATTGAAATCACCTAAAATACACCATGGCAACTCCGATTGTCCAGCTAAATCCATAACATGATAGAAGACGAAAGAATACCTGTATCCCCCAATATCATGAACCTCCATACCTTCTTTAGGCCTCCACACCGATGCCAAAACATTCTGCATCGCCTGAAAGTTTATATGTTTTTCCGTCAAAAACCTTCCGACTAAAACAAAGCTTTCTTTCGTTACCCCTCCTTCCTCAGTTCCTATTATAACACCTTCATCTTCCTCCTCTGCAATCGTTAACTTCTCATATAACTCTTTCAGATTTGCTCTATCGTACTCCATAATAAAATACTCAGAATGATTGAAGACTATTAATGTGAATGTTTGAAAATAATAATAATATTAACTTGCCACGTAGACAAGACAAATAACTCTGGACTTCCAGAGAGAAAACACCACTTTACCAAGGAACACTTCTTCCAGCTCTACAGAAGGAAGTCGTTAAACTAATACTAATGCAAAATGTAAAAGAGTACATATAACAACTGCCAACCAATACCATTGACTGTGTCAGATCTCGGTGGGCAAAAACATCCATTTTATTATTTATTTATGAAACCATTGAATATTATATGAATGTACACATATCAACAACAGACATTCACAAATAGGCTTATAAACCTTGACCTACGCACATTTTTTAGAAGTTGTGTTACTAAAAATTCCACCGGTGTCAAACAGATTTCCTTTAGAGTTATTTATTTGTCGTTCCTAAAATTGTGGACTCGATTCTTTAACGATATAAATATATTTTCAAAAGATATTAATGAGTATGTTAAATCTTAATTCAAAGAAAAAAGAAAAAAGAAAAAAAAAGGGTTAAATATCAAAGTGGTCATTGAAGTGAAATTCATATATCACTTTACTCATCGATCTCAACGGGATATCATTTGAATCACTAAATTCATAATAAATATCAAATAAATAATTGTAAATATGTGTTCAAAAAATAAAAGTAATCTTTTTTTGATTTTACAAATTTTTCTTGAATGCTACCGCAATCAAATGAAAAGTTGTTAAATTTTATTATTTTATATAATATATTTAATTTTTTAAAAATTCATTTACTATTTATTTTTAATTTTATAGTAAACAAACTTTTTAAATTCTAAATATATTACATGAAATATTAGAATTTAACAACTTTTCATTTGGTTGCGGTAATATTCAAAAAGAAATGTTCGGAATCAACAAAAGATTATTTTTATCTTTCGAACACAAATTTAGAATTATCTATTTGATATTTATTATGACTTTAGTGATTCAAATGATATCCCAATGAAATTGATGAGTAAAGTGATATATAAACTTGACTTTAATGATATTTAAGCCGAAAAAAAATCAGGAAATCATTGCATTGCACACACATGACACAATACGCCATGTAATTGCAACTGGCAAATGGCAAGGGTGTTCACGGGAGGAGTAAAGAAAATTTTATTGTCGGATTTAATATAGAGCTTTGAATCCTCTGTTCACTTACTCATGCTCCTTCTCTGTCCTATGTTCTTTTTTGTATTAAAAAAATGTTCCTGATCTATTAATACAAAAAAGGATCCGAACTCCAAAACAACGGATTATTTTGGTTGCGTGACAAAATATGAAGTAAAAGTTTTCTGCCGGATCCGCGTGTGAGAAGGTTGTTTTTCTACAAATAATTGTGTAAAATCGTAATTTAAAATTATCTATTTCCTTGTCTTAACATTATTTTCAGATACGAAATTTAGAAAAAGATGAAAAACAGGGAAAGAAAATAAAGTATGTGTACGTAAGTTATTGAAATCCATTGTTCTAAAAATTTCCGATTCAATTGATTAATTTTCGATTAATCCTTTACAAGATATTCAACCGATTTGATTTTTAAAATCTCCGATAAATCTTTATGAGTACTTCTTGATCGAAGTATTTATGATAAATAATAAAAATTAAAATAATACATTAAAAAAATATGAATTATTATATATTTTATGATATGATAAACACATACTCCGTATTACTTAATAAATAACTAATAAAATCATAATAATATACTCCCTCTGTCCCCCTTGGTTCTTTACCTTGGGGAACGTAATTCTGGCACGGATTTTAAGGTGCATTTTGTGAATAATTCCATAACTTATTTTTAAAATTTTCTTTTTTTGTATAAAAATAGAATTGTTCTAATTTTATACAAAAAAAGAAAATTTTAAAAATAAGTTATGGAACTATATTTTTTAGGAGCCTTAAAATGCGTGTCAAGCAGTGAAAAAAAATTGTAAAGAAATGAGAGGGACAAGGGAGTACTAAATAATATAATAATATTAAAATATATCCGATTTTTATTCCGATTAATCTTTTCGATTAATCCCCGATTTAATGATTAATACTTGCAAGATCTTTTATCGATCTTGTCCAGTACCCAATTTCTATAATATTGCTGAATTCTATTAATATTAATATAAAATATAAATTATTTTAAAAAATATTAGTAACAAATAAATGAAACATCCAAAAGAGGGAGGGGGTTTCTCACAACAACTCAGCAAGAGTCATTTACGATGACTGTTTGTAAAAAGGTTAAATATTTTATTTGATAAAAAGGTACTCCATATATGTTGTGTCAAAAAGCTTGATTTACAATACATTAAGGTTGCGGGTTATGTTACGTGAACATGGAAGGATAGGTTGAATATGAATATGTTGGTTCAATATATTTTAAAAATATATTGATGGTTAAATGATCTAGTTAGAGGCGATTAGAATTGAATATCCGATTCGGTTTAAAATTCGGATAGAATATTTAGTTTTTTGAATTATAAAAAATCTAATATGGTTTTGGTTTAATCGAATATTCGGAATTCGGATATCCGTTTAAACCGAATCGAAAATCTGATAATTTGAATCTAAATTATTAAGTAAAATTTATTTTTATCTATATACTCTTAAAGTGTAATGAGGAATTTACCCAATGGGTAAAAAAATTTACCCATGACCCATCTTTTGTACTAAAATCAAGCTATTTTGGTAACTATCCACGGATAATCCATTTACCCACCCAATATTTTACCCATTCTATTATATCTTTCCATAATCTATTTGAAATTCAAAAAAATCAGTTAAGGAGATTATTATCACAATCAAAATTTCCATAATTTTCTCAATTGGTTTACTCTTCCTCCAGAATCAGCATTCGTACTTTTCATATTTCAATCACAATCAAATCAATCACTGATCCATATTTCAAATTCAATTTTATGTGTTATCTCCTCCTCTCGGATGAACCCTAATATCCGGATGTATTCTCTCCTCCGGATGAACCTATTATTTATTCTCTCCTCTTCTGAGATGAACCCATTTTCAGACTTCTTCTAGCCTGATCGAGTTTTGTTTTTTCATCTGCGTTGAGTTGCAGTATCATGGATTTGAACGATGCCTTATTTGAATTCAAATAAATAATCAGATGTTATGGATATGGGTTCCATCAAATTAGGTATGATTTTTTAAGCACTGATTTTTGTAATTCTCATACGATTCTTATAGTGATTTATTGATGTATATATGTTTTTTGGGTGTAATCCAATTGATCAATTTGCACTGATTTCATGTATTATTTCTGACATCGAGCTTAGTTCCGAATCGATCTTCGTAAAAGATACATGGATAAAATATATTCTAATGTGGGATGCAATACACCCAATCAAAGACCTGCCCAAGAGATTGTACGTGAATGGTATGGTATTTTCTGTTATGTGAATGGGTATTTCTTATTCAATTTGTATCTATCTGACTATTTTAAATTTTGCGGTTAAAGTGTTTGATAAAAGTTCCAAGAGAGTTTTTGAGTAATCTTTTCATGTTTAAATCTCCGTCGATTTTTGTATTCTGTATTGTTTTGATGAGATTGATGTTCAAGCCATGTTTGATATGATTACAAAACCATTTACTACACGTAATAATGTTTCATGAAAAATGGATTCCTTGAGTGAAATTTTTGCATTGTTGGGCATGGATAGCTCTAGATACAAGTCTGGTTTTTGACTGAAAACATCACACCTGGTAGGATAATAAGATAGTTCTAATTATTACAAACATATATTACATCAACTGCATGCCTTAATTATTGAAATCAACATGTTGTCTTAATGAAATTATTTGTTTTTTCTTTCATCGATAAATGATAAGTTTTATTGTTGATTCTTTCACAGGCATTAATATTATCCTAGGAATCAGTTCGGTTGTCCTTTGGTATGGGAAAATTCTACTTAGAGCGAGCAAAGTGTTTCTGCAACTCCATGCATACTCGGTATCAAGAAAAGAGGACGACCAAGAAAAGAAAATATTGTTGCTCAAAACAAGTCCATTACCCTGTTATCAAAAGAATGCCCATCAGGTATGTTTAGTCATAATTATCACATTTCTAAATTTTTTTACTCATTATTATATAATTTTAGTTGAATAAGCTGATCTCTCTTTTTTGTCACATATTTTTTAACAATAAATTGTCAGAAGTAGGGAACTGAGCAATATATATGTATGACTAATTAATACTCATTCTGAATTGTTTATTTCAAAACCGTTATTTTTTTACAGATTCAAGTTTTGTGCCACCATTGATATTTTATGTTTTTGGGAGTTCCAACTTTTCCTCATATGAGATTTTGTTTTAGTAGGAAAAATTTGTTTCTTAAATTTGTTTGGTTGTTTGCACAACTTTTTTCAGACCGAAATATGGAAGGTCCCTGAAACCTCTATGTTTGCTCCAGTGGTGTCATTTACTTTTTTGTTTTTCATAAATGCTGAATCTTTTTTATGTTTTAAATTCAAATTATTTCCCCTACAACCCTTAACCAATGCAGGGATCTAAGGTGATAGTTTGGCTGTAAACCAGAGTTGCGTAAAAGAACTATGATATTGAAAGTCAACGATTTAATTGTTCTTCGCTGGACTCTGTAAATGCGCGAAAAGGAAATCTGATTCGGTATACATTCCTTGGATGTTTGTTGAACTTCTTGGTTATTCAAAGTATCTTTGTAAATAAATTAATATGAGACCGTTTGTTTGGCGTGGTTGGCAGTAAATCAGCTCTTGGGAAAGCAATGTCGGTTGATGCGAATAAGAAACTCAGGCATCAACTGACATCATTAAAAGTGGAGGATTATGCTTCGTACCGAGTAAGCATTGAACTTCATCCCTCAATCAGGTTATTAATACCATGGTTCTAATTGTTGTTTTCTTATGCTTCTTACATTCTGTTTTTAAAGTTATGATGTCAAGAATTCAGACGAGCATCCTTATATTCAGTTTAGGTTAATTATTGGTAAGTATAGTTATACGAGATAATGATGATTGAGACTAGGGATAACGAATGATTCTTACTGCATATTTATATTATTTCTTTTTGTTAGGTTGTTTGGAATCCTTCCGGTGAGTTGGTTTTTTTGGAGAATTTTCGACATTAACAATTTTGTGCAATTTAGTTGAGATGCCTCTTAACTATTTTGTATATTATTTTGCTAGGTTTTAGAATTCGCAAAATTTGAAGAAACCAAGTGCATGAGCTTCCTCTTGCATTTCTCTGTTCCAGATATCATCTCCCATGAGCTTCGTCCTTTTCCCTTATTTATTTGTTTGCAGGCTGCTGCGTAATGTATGCGTTATTTATTTCTCTTTATGTATACTAGCTGATCAAATTTGTTTGTGAAAGCACATACTGAAAATTCCAGGTGGTAAAGCATGTTTTAAAGATTGCAGGTGCTAGGGGTCTCTTTCGAGGATTGGTGCCTACCCTTGCGCGCGAAATTCCAGAAAATGAAGCTATGATGTGTAGGAGTTTTAGAGTTTTAAATACTTGAATTTGTGATGACATACCTATTACTAACTTGATCACGTGCACATGTCAATTCTCTAACAGATTCTGAAGTACTTCATAATCGTCATCAAGATTATGGAACCTCTGCATCAAGATCACTATGCTGGGGATTTTCTATAAGTATTAGCTATGGAATGCATGATCCAAGTCACATTATAATGTATTTTATCATTGCAGACCCAATATACATGATACATACCCATGTTGTAATATACATGATACATACCCATGTTGTAATATAAATTATAATTTATTTTATCATTACATTTTTTTTGCTTGGATTGCAACTATGTGATTGATTGATTTTTTAGTCTATTTTTATATATTCAAGTACTTGAGCAGCTGTTTAGATCATGGAATTGAGCAGTTGTTTACATTTAAGCAGTAGACTTTTTTATCTTTTGCCTTTCTTTATGGAGCAATTAAGCATAACTTTGGTTTATAGAAGTATTTGATGCCTCTCCTCCATTCTCTCCTTCCTTTTATACTAATCAATAGGATTCAGAGAAGGAGATGCAATCGAATTCAGACTTCTCAGTTCCCATGGCTGTTGCGAATGGAAATTTTCAGGTACTTTGTTACTCCAATGGTAAATATGCATCTTAATGTTAATTTTAATTTGAGCATGCTTCACACCTTTATTGCCTCCTCTACTTTCAATCAAAGAAAAAGTTTATTGTGAAATTGTTTTTTACAATGATGGGCTATTATGTTCTGAAGTGATTTGAATTTTAGATAATGGTAGACTCCTAGCTATATCCAAGGCTTTTGATAAACCAGAGATCGATATGGAGGAAGATATCTATCCTCGAGTCTATGCTAAGCACATCCTAGAAAGTGTAATATGAAGGAAAGGGAAAACATAGGACATTATTGGTGCGATTAAGAAAGCTCTAAAGATTAACAATGTTTACAGTTCTCTCACTATCAGTGGTGAAGTTCTCTCACTAAATATTCTATTGGTTATATGTATTTTTTTACTCTATTATCTTGGAATCAGTGCACTAATATGGCAGTAGCTATTATCTTTTATTTGTAGTTGCTTGCATGCATATTAGAACAGTAAGTGATGGTTAATTAATAAAATGAAGTTCTTATGTTTCACTCTTTTTTTTTTTAATTCTTGGCTTATACACATTTTATCCCCTTAACACACCCTCACTGGAGATGGGAAGAGTAAAATTTAAAAAAAATGTGATTATTGAAGTTTATCAAAAAACTGTATTTTTGCTTAGGTTTTTCATACAGTAAGTGCTCATTTTTCGCCAGTATTTTTACATCCCAGAATAATTTGTGGAAGGGTTTCAATGATTTTTTGTGGTTATAAAGGTCAAGTATCTGAGAAGTAAGTATTGATCACTGAAGTCTGCATGCATGTAATTACACTCAAAAGGATAGTTTATTTCTTCTTCAATAGCTTTTATGTTTACATAAACTTTTTACATTGTACTCTTTATCCTTTTATATAGGTCAATCTCTATTTTTTGCCAAGAAAATATGGTTTCTTAACTCTTATAATAATTTATGATTGCTACTAGAGATAAGTCACTAACAAGTCGTATTATAAGTAGAAAGACTGTCTCATCAGGTTCTTGGTAACAAAAATGAAGTTATACTTGAAAGAATTCGGAAGGAACCTTTCGAATAGTTCCCGTTGATTTGGAAGCATATGCTGTTGCCTTAAATTTTCCTGTGTAATTACTGGCTATTGTGCTGGCAGCCTGGCATCCCCACGATGACATAGTACAAAGCATTAGACACTGACATTCTGAAAAATTATTTAGAATGGAATTAATGGATCTGGTTGAATATAATATGCAGTATATACGTCATCTAATTTTCCCCTTGCATTTGTCTTCTATAATCCCAACAATTATGAACTTATGCTTGGATTCGAGCATGTGTAAGATTAAAAATATGAATGCGGGGAATGAGAGAATAAAAGCCTTATTATTTGCTATCCATATCAGAATCCATTCTAGCGATACTAATTTACATCATTATTGTGTAGGGATTGATATGATCTCCATGGACATGAAGGATAAGAAATTAACAATAACTGAAACCTTTGATCCAATTACTGTTGTGAGCAAACTACGCAAGTTTTGGAGGTCAACAGACATAATATCAGTAGGTCCAGCAAAAGAGCCGGAGAAGATAGAGCCGTGTTTCTTTCCTAGGATTGGTATTGGATTTGTACATGGTTCATGCAAATCTGCGAAGGTACTGAAGAACAGAGAACTATCCCCTTCTATAGAAAATTTAAATGCTTTATCCTAAATTTTCTTCGGAACGAAATTATGCTTTTATACAAATAAATAAAATTTTGATGATCATAGTAAACAATTAATGTTAGTATCATGTTCTGTTTCATTATAGATTCTCTCCGGTCAGGAACGAGTCATTTGATTATGACATGCATTGAGATTATTTATGCAATATTTTTCTATATACAAATTTATTTCCAAGACTAAATTTGCGTGGTAGAAAAATTTTAAATATCATCATTCGGGGACAAGGGAATTTAAGCTTTACATTTATAGATCAGTTTGTTATTTCTCAGTATGGAGGACATTCTAAAGTATGAAGATTCTTGAGAAATCGTGGTATGAAAGAGTCGTTGTTTGTTACAGGGATCCTTTACTTGGATTCATAGGGTTGCGTATGTGTTTACGTATGTGTATGATATTTACATATGTGTGTTATAATTTCATTTGTATAGGTTGATGTTGCTGTGTTGTTTGGACTTCTCCTGGTACAGGTTGGTTTTTTTTTTTTTCAGTTTTCAAATAGATTTTTATAAATAACTATTGCCCCTGGTGTTCGTACAATAGAGTGCTAAGTGGGTATATAATTTGTAATGTATTCTTTTGTCTACAATCCATGAATGCAATGCAGTATATTTTATTTTGTTAGACTTCTCCTGCTTGACAATTAGGTCTAATGTTTACATTCTGTAACTTTCTTTGCCCAATGCCGGAGCAAGGTAACTTTTTATAGCTCCTCCAAGCAATAGTTGTGGTGTAAGAATAGCTGCTCATGAACTTGCTGGATGAAGACTAAACAATTTGGGAAATCGGAAACAATGTTAGGGAAGCTTCTTAAATAGCTAATAATTTTTTTGCCATTATAAGTTTTTCACATAAAGACTTTATTCTTCTGTGCTATTAGTGCTATCTCTATTTATTCCATGAATACTGATTAGTTAGTATTATAATTTTAGTAGGTGATTTGTCATATAGTATATATTGAAATTATGTAAGATTTGATGGTGTTTCCTTATGGAATAACCTATTGCAAGAAGATCTTTTTGATGGTGTTTCTATGATGCGCATAATTTCTGCAGTTTCTACCGACACAACAACTGTAAGAGCTTGGTAATTACTTTATTAATCACATCAGTTGTTAAATCTCTGTTTGTATTGCTAATTAATCTTTTGCCTCTCACTCTGAATGACTATCCATGTTGCAGATAGGGAACCTGGAAGGTGTAGCAGTAGGCTGTGCAATATGCATAACATCTATTTTAGCAGGACAAGCACCTAAGTCGACGACATGACTTCTGAAGCAGCTTTAACTCCGCCAAGGAGGCACGACAAGGAGAGACTCAGATGCTATTAAGACTCTTGACAACGTAAATGAGTTGTTTGTTTTTTGTGGTTATTGAGTTTCTTGCTGTGTACATAACCTCTTTTTCGAGTTATATTTGTCTGGCTTATTATGTGGCCTCCAATCTTCAGTGTCTGCATCATGTTGTGTCTTAATTCTAGGTTGTATAAGGGTTGATTCCTCTTCAAGTTATTTATACTTTTTTTATTAGGGATTCTACGGATGAAATGGTTTATATATATTTATATGTAAGAAAACTTATTCAGTAGATTCATTTAGGCTAAATGACAAGAGGTGGTTTTGTGTCACTGCTTACATTTTCTCTGAACATAATTTGTTGGCTAGGTTGGGTCACCCTAAAAAGGCTTATGAGGTTGGACTCTGGTTTTGGGCACGTTGCGCCTAATCTTACGAGATGAAGAGGAACCTTTTTGATTTTGGTCCACCTCTTCTCTCTGATGCCAGAGTAAAGCATGGTGGATATGCATTTCAAGAAGATTATATTGTCCTGTAAAAAAAATATTATTTTGCAGTGAAGATGTAGTGAAGGATCGTGTGGTAACCTAAGTGTTCCAAAGTAGGTTTTAATATTTTATCTGATAGCTTCCTTAGTGTCTCAGTTTTTAGCAATCCTTTCTTCCAACCTTAGTCTATTTGGCCATTACTTAGGTTTTGTATGGTTATTAGTTGTCTTCGTTTGTACTCTTATTTCAGTATCTATAAATTTAGTATTTCAAAAAATGTACATATATTTTAGCTAATACTTTAGAAAAAATAAAAAATTTAAAGGTTATGATACATATGAATGATTTTTTAAGCATTTTTGTGGTGCACATTTATAGAGAAAAATTGCAAACTGGCAGTTACGAATGCAAGGATTCCATTTTCATGATTAAGTTGTAATTATATTGTTGTTGTATGCTATAAGTAAAAAAAATGTTTTGTTTAACTAAATTTATAATTCTTTAATTTTAAGTAAAGAATTTTATGAATAATAAAAGTAAATTTAAAGTAAATAAAGTATACTTAAGAATCTCTCCAAAAATGTAATCTTAAAAAAGTAAAGTAATTTCATGACATCCTCAATTAATTTGGCTTACGTATATATTTTACATTACTTTGTTCCAAATTAAACTAAGTAATTTACGGGTGGCAAAAAAAAAACCAAGTAATTTACTTTATTATTTAATCATAAATTTAGTAGAAAAACTAAAAAGTTAAATATAATAAAACTTTTTAAATTTTATGACTTTTTAAACTTTTTAGAAAAACTAAAAAGATAAATTTAATTAAACTTTTTAAAATTTTAAACTAAGTAATTTACTTTATTTCATATTTAAATATAATAAAACTTTTTAAATTTAATTTTTCATATTTTATCATTACTACTTATTTCATTCAAAACTTTAAAAACAAAATCAACTACACAAACTTTTATATTTAACAGATTTTATTAAAATTATTAATAAAAAGGTATGAGATTTGTGCACTTTTTAGTGTTTTATACTTTATAAAAAGAGAAAAATGTTCCTACAATTAACTATAGGAAAATTACCTAAAGTCATTCGCATTTATATATAAAAGTTAGATGACATTTTTGTAATAATAAAATTCACCCCTGTAATTACAAAAATATCCTTACTTTTGTATTGAAATATGACTTAACTTAGGATATTACCTATAGTTAACTATAAAAACATTAAGCCCTTATAATAATATGATTTTAAAACTTATTTCTCAATAATGTAATTTATTCGTGAGTAAATTTTTTTCTATATTATTGATAACAAATTTTTATATAAAACAATTTGACAGGGGGACAATGTGGAGTACATCCCTATCAGATAATTACATATAATTACATATAATCATATTGAGTGAACGATTATGACCAGATGTAAACAAATATTTTTATTTTACAGATTTTATGAAGATTTTCAAAAAAAGGATGTGAAATTGTTGCACAATTTAAAATTTTATATATCATTTTCTTATCTCTTTTAATATAAAAATTTGGAATAAAGATTATTTATATAATATAACTTAATTTATTGTTTGAAAATAAAATAAAAGTTCATTATAAAATAAAATTTAATCTATGAAGGGTATAAATTAAATTTACAAAGAGTCAACAAAATATTTAAAGTTTAAATACAAAGATTATGAAGCAGAAGCTAACAATGAATAGTTTTATTTTCAAAAAAACAATGAATAGTTTAAAATTTTATAGTTTATTTCAATCAAGTAAAAATTACAATATATACCAGGAAATGATTTAACTTGAAAATTGACTTTGACCCTGTAGACTCATTTTCATGGAAGTGAAGATTCAATAGGACCATTTTAAACTAATTTTTTATAAGATTATGCGATGGTGTTCACAAGATATGCATGATTTTTTTTTTTTGAAATAGATTTTTTTTGGAAGTTAGCATATGCTCATAAAATGGGTGTGAATTAAGTAAGAAATGCTTTGTAATCTTAAATAAAATATTGTATTTTCTTTACCAATAATTAATTTGTAATGAATCTACAAATTATAAAATAATTAAACTTGAAACTTATTTTTTAGTACTTAATTCCTTTTTAGGTTAATTTTTATAATTTTATTGTGTTTAAATTTCGAGGCATCGCTGTTAGGCGATGCCGAGAAACCTTTAACTCACGACGATGCCGTGAAACCTTTAACTCAATTTTTTATACATTATATCTCTAAAATGGATGAGATCAATATTATGATTCACGAAAAAAATATAATATTTTTTTAAAATATGATATCAAAATTTAATAAATTTATTATAATTTTTAGAGTGCGCGTAGCGTGGGCAAAAATCCCTATATATGTGGTTGTAAATAAAGTTATTGTAGTTTATGTTTTCAAAAATATTAATGAAAATATATATTATGAAGTCATGTTATTATATGGAAATTTTAGTTAATATTATTGAGCAAATTATTTTTTTGCTTCGTAGTATTAGAAATTACAAAAAGAATTTTACATCAAAACAGATTAAAGTGGGATTTATTTGAGAAAGATACACCCGTCTCTAAATTTACTATTTTAAAGTTTAAAAATTGTGAAAATTAATTATATTTAGAATGTGATTGTAAATAAAGTTATTGTAGTTTGTCTTTTGAAGAAATTTAATAAAATTAATATTTATGAAGTTATGTTACTATATTGAAATTTTAATTAATGTTATGAGCAAACCAAATTTTCGATTCGTACAGTTACAAAATGAGATTCACAATAAAATCATAAATTATATTTGTTCAATTCCTTTTCCTATAATATAAATATAACTGTGTTGATAATTCTCACAAAATTATTTAATTTAAATATCATCACGTTTATCGTCAAAAATCACAAAAACTTATGTACACAACTCATACTTCAAACTATAGAATGTTAACTCATACTTCTCATACTTATTTGTGTTTTTATGAAGTGTTACTACTTAAATTTATCGTCAAATTTATTGTGAAAAGCACATAAGTTTATACACACAATTCTTATATGTTATAAATTAAAATCATTGTTTGTTACTAATAAAATTAATATAACATTTTTATTATATTTTAAATTTAAAATAATTTTAAAAAAATAAATATTTTAGAGCGCGCGTAGCAAAAAAAATTGATAGTAAATTGTGATAAAATTGTTAACCGGCAAAGATATTGGTTGATTTTTTAACTTCCACCTTCTATGACATGCTACACTAATCCATTATGAATTTCTTTGATCTTGGTATATATATATATGTTTTATGGTCAATTTTTTTTAACATATTGGTTGGTTTTAATAGTTCCACGTTTAAATTTAACTCCTTATCAATTTTTTATAATTAGGCATCTTTGTTATTTTTGTGAGTGTTCTTCTATACTTTTTGCACCTTTACATCTTACTTGATATTATTTGCGAAATTTATACTTTTATTTTGAAAATTTTAATGTAATTTATAGGATATTTTTTTTAAAAAAAATTAGCAAGCGAACTGTAAACTGAAGTAAAAAATTTTACTGTGAAATTTGAAATATGAATTTTGTCTTATAATGAAATTACAGCTTAAATTGATACTCATTTTGAGATAGCTAAATACACCCGTCTCCAAATTTACTAAGTTTTAAGTTTAAAAATTGTGAAAATTAATTATATTTAGACTGTGATTGTAAATAAAGTTATTGTATTTTTTTTAAAAAAATAATAATAATATTTATGAAATTATATCTTACTATATTGAAATTTTAATTATAATTAATATTTCATGAATAAATCACATTTTTGCTTCGTATAGTTAGTAAATGAGGTTCATAGTTAAAATCATGATTTGTCTTTGTTTAAATCATTTTCCTATAAAATAAATATAACTGTGTTAACAATTTTTACAAAATTTTTTAATTTAAATATCATCACCTCTATAGTCAAAATTCACAAATACATATATACACAACTTATACTTCATACTAATAGAATGTCAACGCATACTTATATATGCTTTTATGATTTGTTACTATTAAAATTTATCGTCAAATTTATTGTCAAAAGCACATAAGTTTATACACACAATTTTTACATGTTATAAATTAAAATAAATGTTTGTTACTAATAAAATTAATATAACATTTTTTTAATATTTAAAATTTAAAAAAATTGTATAAAAATTTTAAAATATAGAGCGCGCGTAGCGCGGGCAAAATTCCCTAGTTTGTACAAATAAATGAATTTTTTTTCCATTTTCAATAAGTACTCGCTAACTTTATAAATTATAAAGTAATTCATAAAATTTTAGATATCATCACCTCATATTTTAACATTTGTATATTCATTTTTTTCCTAATTTTATTTTGATCTATCATAAATTATCATTTATTTCTTTAATGAGTTCTAATAAATATTTTTAAGAGATATTAATAACACACCAGCTCTCGAATTCATAATTATAAATGAAAAATATTATTAAAAGAAAAAGTTCTTCCATTTATTTTATTTTAATTTTTTTTTATAGTATAATTTCTTAATCAATTATTTTTGGATAAAATGATTAATTTAGGAATTTTTTTATCTAGGTTTGTTTTAAGTAAATTTACATGAGATTATAAAATTTTCGAAGTTGTACTTATCAATTTACACTTAATTATATCTCTACTTACGTTTTTACACAACAGACTCATCAATTTATTACTGATAATTATATCCAAATTTATAGAAAGGTGTGATTTGAATCCGTATCCGTATTCATAAAAAAATTTGGACCGTATATTTGATTCGCTTTTTTCGGATCGAATATCCTAATTTCTGGATTTTCTTGATCGGATACCGGATCGAAAAATCAGATAATCTGATTTTCTAATTTTTATGCTCACTCCTAGATCGAAGCCTCTAATACAGGGTTCAATTGTGCGGGGTTTAGATGGTTGAACCCAAGGTGTGGATACCACTATATGAAAAGTCTGATACGGCTTCATGTAGGTGAAGGGCTTCCAAATAGGAATTTCACTCGTACCCCAACATATCGTGGGAATTGGACAAATAGCCTCCTAAATCATAGGAAAACGGATAAATATCGTTCCAACTGATTTCTGGATAATTCCTAAACATCAATATTAACGATCTAACAACATGTGTTGCAAGACAATCATAATATATGCATGGAATATGTATATATATGATGATAAATTATATAAACATGAAGATAAATGAGCTATTTGTGAATGAATAAAGGATAATTATCATGGCTGGTGGAATATCTAACTGGATCACTCCGACGATAAATATAAAACATATGTGATACATATCCAGAATAATTATGGAATATAGCTAGGGTTCATGCATTGTCCTAAGGAAGTTAGAACTTTTCATCATCAACAAAATAACAAGCGAATCAGCATAATCACGAGGATAAGACTTATCAAAATATGTGGTTGAGCTATAAACAAGGATCCCAAAACCCTAAAATTACACGAGACATGATTTTCCAAAATTTTAGAATTACATGAAATTTGATTCCTATAAATATAGAATATGTAAGCACATTATAAGGTTGAATTTCAATTCATTTTTCATGAATTATGTAGAAATAGTAGTGTTGTAAAAAGCGGGAATCGGACTTAATCGGTGGAGGCACCGTCCAGGGATTAATCGGGTAATCGGGGATTAATCGGAATGATTAATCGGATCATTAATCGGAACTAATTTAATATTAGTTTTAAATATAATTATTATTAATATACATAATTATTTTATTATTTTGATTATACATGAATAATTATCATATATTTATACAAATATATTTAAAATATATAGCATTATTAAAGTAAGTATAAATTTTAAGATCTAATTTTTGAATTGGGGTCAATATGAGAGAAAAAAATGATAAAATTCATGATTTAACCGTTTAAAATATTAGTTTCGTATATGAGAATAATAGTTTTCTTAAAATTTATTCAATTTTTTACTTTCTGTAATTTTTCTACATATTTTTCAATTTTTTATCAATAATGCCGATATTTGACCGATTAATCCGATTTTTGACCGATTAATCCCGATTAATCCCGATTTTTCAAAAAAATGATTTTTTGACCGATTTTTGTAAAATCAGTTCGGTTCCTTACCGAACAGCGATTAATCGGCGATTAATCCCGATTAATCACCGACTTTTAGAAGAGAAATACTTGAATAATACACAATTTTGACATTATAGGTGACTAGATAGGAATTACTCCATCACCTTTACCTCCTTACAAATTCAATCCCAAAAATAGTCGCAAACATCACCCAATTTCAATATTTGAACCCCGACTATGACATCTAAACCCGTTTTTATCATTGATTTATGCAATTTATCCATTATTTTAACAATCACCTTCATAATATTATACCAAATTTATGTCACAACATAATAATAAGTAATAAATACGAAAATGAATATTACTCCCTCCGTCCCAATGAATTATATACATTGGGGGACGGAGACGTGATACGCATTTTAAGGTTTTCAATTAGTATAAGTACATAACTTATTTTTATAATTATTTTTTTTGTATAAAAATAGAACAATCCTATTTTTACACATAAAAAATTTTTTAAAAATAAATTGTGAAATTATATTAGTTATGTACCTTAAAATACATGTCAGACATTCTAAAAAAAATGTATAAAAATGAATGAAATAGAGATAACAGTAATTTTTAGAGAAGACAAGAAAACAAACACCGTCACAGAGTACTGGCATGCATGAATGAATAAACTTGATGAAAAAGCGCGTAGTAATCGTCAGGTAGAAGTTGCTTTTTGCATGTGGAATCACTTACTTTTTTGGGAGACCACACATGATGATTTGTCAAAATTATTGGTTTCCAAACCGCGTGTTTTAGCTACATGATACGGAGTACATGTATTGTGCTACATAATCTTTTCAGATAAGTCGAAATATTCCTCAAATCGGTTTATATAATAAATTTAAATGGTTGGTAGACGCTATTAGTTTCAAGAACCACCAAATTAAAGGATTATTAGTTTCAAGAACCACGTACCAAATTATATTAAATCCACCACCTACATATAGTAGAATTATTCAAAAATGTCAACAAAATTCCTTTTCTGAAATAAACCTTATTAATATATTGATACACGCATTTCATCTGCTTTCGACAAATGACAGAAAATCAATTGACTATTCTCTCATGAAATGTAAACACATTTCTTTTAAATAATTCATCAAAAAATTAATCATATTATTTTTTTTGTAAGAATAAAATCTTAGTTTACATAACATTATTTAAATTAAGATGAATTATCAAAATTACGTACTTAATAAGACAATAAATTTGGTAATTTTTCACGAACGTTTACTAGAAATGTCATTCTCATTCCCGTTCCCGAACCAATTTTTAAATCTTTCCGAGTTGTCGAAAGCGAAAGGATGGAAGAAATGGATGTCGGTGGGGCTGGGTTCTCAATATGCCATTAAATTCTTTGTGAATTGTGTAACATGTCCAGTCCGCCATCTGTGTACGAAAGGATCATGTATTTATGAGCATAAGTATAATCTACTTCATTAACCACTCCAATTATTCAATTATTATTCCTTCATAAATTATGTAGGTCACCTTATACGGAGCCCGTTTGATTTATGTTACTTGAGAAAACAAATATTTTTAAATACAATAAATTATTAATGTTATGTAGGTCACTTTTTTACATGCTAACACCATATATTTTTGTCACGATTTATTTAGAAACCGATCTAAATTTATTAATATAGTAAATAAAAATATAATAACGAACTGCTTCGAATAAAATTAATCTGCTAATACAGTACTTACACAGGGACACAAGGTCAAACTACCGCGTCTCATTAAATTTGGATGGTAGGACTACGAGATCAGTCAGTTTAGGACTATTATTAGATTATTAGTCAAGAAACCAATTTTAAACTAACATGCAGAATAAATGTACATTTTATTATTTTTGACTTAAAAACAAAAAACGAGCAAATTATTACACTGTATTTGAACATGGCACATTGCCAATATGCCAGAGCATTTAGCAATTCAGCTGGAGGTGGCCCTCGTGTAAGAATGATAAATTCCATTCGTCCCAAAATATATGTATTTTTAATTTTTTTTTATTTTAGTTTTAAGGTGCATAAAAATGATAATTACATATATTTATTTTTTTGAAATTAAACTTTAAATATCAAATTTTAATTCAAAAAAAGAATTTGAATAATAACAGCTTTATTTTTTATTTATCTCAAAATACATGTAAAAAATCAAAGAACATGTATTTTAGGAAAGAAATTAACCTTTTTCTACCATCTTAATGTAACATGATATATTAATTTCAGAAATAAGTTTGAGTCGTTCGAACCCTCTAATTTTCATTGTTTTAGTATTTATTCATTATTATTATTATTAAATTAGTTCAAATATATAACATCCAAATACACAATTAAATGCATATCAGACTCAATAATTCTCAATTTAAAAGAATTAACAATTTTAATATACGTTAGTTAAAAATTTGTTTTTATAATGGTCCAAAAGATTTTTATTCTAAACGAAGTTGATGGAATGTTACATAGTGATTTTCCTATTTAGATTGGTTGTACAGGTTTAATCTTCTTACTATATTATTAAACCATGTCTTGATTGATTTGTTTTGTATATCAACCAACCAGATTCCACGTTATTTTAAGAAAAATTTGGTACTGCTACTGTTTATTACAGAACATGTAAGATAAGGTGCATCATACATTTAGACATATATGTAATATGTGCACACACAACACAAACACACTATAAATAATTCAACCTCTTTATGCAGTTTTGCACATACAATCTCCTCCAAGATCTCACTCTAAAATCTGAATCCTCTGCAATATCCTCCTCTGTATCATTCCCCAAACTTGAGCTAGCTTCTTTCTTTGGGGACTTTGAGTTTTCCCATTTCTCCTTTCTGCAGGTACTTTTACTCACTTCCATACATACATGTGTGTATTTTTCACTTCTCCTTTGCTTTTCAACATTTACTTACTTGCTATAGTTGTAAGAATTTCACCTCATAATCTTTTTTATCTAATACTCCTTAAGACATTACTCGAATCTCTCTGCAGCTCTTATACCATATGTTAAGTAATCAATCCCTCTAAAAACCTTAAGACATGCCTCATATGGATCTTATACTATATTCTAACATATACTATAATTAGTATTTAGTATTATCATGTTAATATTATGTGATACATACATGCATACACAATTACACATACACACTCACCTAATGGTTTTAGCCGTGGACGAAGTAGGCCCAAGTTCCGTCTGGCCTGGTACAAAAGTTAATACTGCTGTAATAAAGTTCCAGGGGTATAATGGTCCAAACAAAAAATAGTTAGAATGTGAATGTATGTATTTTGATAAGTTACCATCTTTGTCAAGTCACAAGTTATCTGAGTTTAAAGTAACGGATGTGAAGAGATGTTGAACACAGTTCTTGAAAAGGTTTTGAAAATAATTTCTATGTTAAAACATTTTGTTTTTTGCTAAATAGTTTTGATTTTGTTTTTTGTTAAAGCTTTATTGAACTGCAAAAAAAACAGGAAATAAATAGTACATGCGGTTGTTTTTTAGTTTATATAATAGTCTGATGATTTTATCTTTTATTTATTGAATTAGGTAGGACTTAAGACATATGGTAATGAACTATGCTGTTTTTTCCTTGGCTGGCTGAATGTAGACATGTGTCTGATGAATTTTTTATCGACCAAGTCTGACTATTAGAGAAATGAATATTTGGCTTCTTAATTGGCTTTAAATCTGTTGTTGTGTCAAAAGAGTGATACTAATCTAGTTCAACTAGTTATTTGAGTTAAATATGTTAAACATGTTTTGGTAATCTAGTGATAATTAGTTAGTCTAATACAGTCTGCTATATTCTTTAAATTCGAACATAAATAGCATGGCACTTGTTTATCATTATTCCTTTCTTTCATAATTCTCATATATTTTGGATGACACTTTTTTAGTTACGAGGAGTATGGTGAACACAAGATTATTCATGTGGTTACAAACACTAGCCGTTGCACTAGTTTTTCTCAAAGTTGAGAGCTTTGATGTTGGTATAACTTATCTCCAGAGTGCTGTAGCAAAAGGAGCAGGTAAAAAAACAAAATGAATTTCTTTTCGTTACATACTGTTTTTTGTTTCTGTTCTGGTATTGTTGATCACAATATTTTCTGATCATACGTATAATTACAGTATGTTTGGATGGGAGCCCTCCGGCTTATCATATGTCCAAGGGGTTTGATGCGGGAATTAACAATTGGTTAGTTCACTTCGAGGTTGGTAAAAGTTTCTTGACATTTTTGATTAATTTTGTATTGCAACAAAAATTCTGCACAATCTTGATGAACACCTTCAACACAAAGATCCAAACTATTTTGATATCCTAAATTTACTTTGATCAAATAATACATGGATTAGAGATGTCATGGTTTAATGTGGTTATGATTAGTGTACAAAATACAAATAGTACACTCACACCAAAAGAGAAGAAAAGTGTAAATATGTGTGGAGTTTTTCAGGGAGGAGGATGGTGCAACAATGTAACTACTTGTCTTGATCGTAAAAATACTCGCTTGGGTTCTTCGAAGCAAATGACTAAAGTACTATCATTCTCAGGGATGTTTAGCAATAAAGCTAAGTTTAATCCAGGTCAGTGCTTCTCCAGTTATTTTGGTTGAGTATTTCATCTGACTTTCACATTCTCGCTGATAAACTCTTCGTTTGTGTCTAGACTTCTACAACTGGAACACAATCAAGGTTAGGTATTGTGATGGAGCATCATTCACCGGGGATGTGGAAGCAGTTGATCCTGTAAGTCTTGAAAATTCCATCACAAATACATTTAATCTCCATGTGAAGAGTGATAAGAAACACACAAGTTTGTACACCCCTAACAGAAAAAAAAACACATGCGCGTTTTGTGTGTATCCTGTGCTGCTGTGCAGCATTGCATATGTTAGATAAATGATAGCTTGAACTCTGTGAATATAGGTCTTACCCTCAATTTTGATGATGTGCTAACAATTTTCCAGGCTACTAATCTTCACTTTAGAGGACAAAGGATTTTTCTTGCTGTTATTGAGGATCTATTAGCAAAAGGAATGAAGGATGCTAGAAATGTATGTGTGCCAATTTGTTATTAATGCTTCCCTCTCATTCTTTTTCTTTCTTAGTAATTCTTTAAGGTTTTTAATCATAGGCAATAATTTCTGGCTGTTCGGCTGGTGGATTAGCTTCCATATTGCATTGTGATAAATTTCGATCTCTTCTACCTGCGAGTGCTAAAGTGAAATGCCTTGCTGATGCGGGTTACTTCATTAATGCGTAAGATTTTCTTGAGAGACTTGCATATATCCTTTATACCTGCATGCAGATTATATTTCACCTCTTCTTAATTTGTCCATTTATTAACATTTGGTAATCTGTACAGCAAGGCTGTTTCTGGTGCAGCACATATCGAAGGTATATACGATGACGTTGTTAGGACACATGTACGTTCTCTTCTCTTTGCTTCTGTCTTCAATTACTCATTTGTTCTGTAAAATCTCAAAACTTCCAAAATCTTTATCCTCTTCCTTATGTGTTACTAGCAATATATAATTTTATGTGTTTGGATTTTGAAAATATATGTCTTTGTTGCAGGGATCAGCAAAGAACTTACCTTCATCTTGCACTTCACGACTCAAACCGGGTTTGGTAAGAGTGGTCAATATTGTATATTTGTCCCTTCTTGCCTGTAAATATTGCTTAACAATCTTATCAAATTTAAATTGCAGTGCTTTTTCCCTCAAAACGTCGTGCAACAAATCCAAACACCAATTTTCCTGCTCAATGCGGCCTATGATTCATGGCAGGTTAGCCACCTTATAATTATGATTGAGAAATGCCAACTTCTTTTTGATATTATTCACACACACACAAGCACACACAATATCGTGGAAGGGGACATGTAATATGTAAGTATCATATCAACTCTGCATTCAAATATTTTTTTTCCAATGCAGCCTTCTCTGTGTAGTTATGATGGATACAGGGAGTTTCCTATGATCATTTAATTGTTGCTAATTTTTGAAATAAGTGGTTAGAGCATGGTGGAGTTTCTTATGTTTGTTTCTGAACTTGCAGCTATAATTGTATAAGATGCTAGCTGCATAGAACAGTTTTCAATACAAATTTAGGCAGGAAGAAATAGTTACAACAGCGTCCTTCACTCCCCAGACAAAATATGATTTTCAAAAACTAAGCATATCATAGTCCTGATCTTTACCTGAATTAAAGTTATTTCAGCATATAGCATATTAACATAATCTAATTCATTAGGAAAAAAGTTTGTCAGATCAATACAATCGTTTTCTGTTCCCCGCCACAAGCTCTCCAGTACTTGCTATGTTTTGTTAAATCAGATGTTGGTGTGAATAAAACTAGTATACTCACAGTTACATCTGGAAATGGTTTCTTAAGTTGGCCACCACTTGTATTTTCCAATCAATAACATGATCATATTTGCTTCTACAATATGTTAGCCAGGTGGTCGTTGTTTATTCATCAATAACTCTTAGTTCTTGCTTTCATCTCAATCATTTTAGGTAAAGAACATTTTGGCTCCTGGTGTTGCTGATCCCCATGGCACCTGGCGTGACTGCAAGCTTGATATAACAAAGTGCTCAGCAGCCCAACTTAAAACCTTGCAAGGTAAATTACTATAAGCTCCTCTTACTTGATTTACTTTTTTGCATAGCACAAAATCTAATCTGACTGTAGTTTCTGGCCAAATTTCAAGTAAAGAAAATCGCATGTTTCTTTATGTAAATGTCTCTGTCCACATTTTCCTACAAGGAAATTCTATTGTAATACAACTAAATGCTTGAAATTATTTGTTTCAGAATTTAGGTTGCAGTTTTTGAGTGCTGCACCTGCAGTGGGTAGCTCTAAATCTAGAGGGATGTTCTTAAACTCTTGCTATGCCCACTGCCAAACTGGAACACAGGAAACTTGGCTAAGGGCTGACTCTCCATTGTTAGATAATAAGGTAATAATCTCTTCTTCCCTTGCTCTTCTTCAATTGGTTTCCACATACTGTTACTATATTACGATGCTTAATTAGCACTTTGGTCACATGCCCCAATATTATATTCCATTTCGTGCCCCATTTTATCATATTAATATAAACAAGTTTTCTGCATAGGTGTTCTAAAGTGCAGAGACTGTCAGTTTTGTCTTTTACTTTGCTTCCCCGTATGTGTTATTTTATTTTACACAAATTAGTAAATTTAGGGGTTAAATATCTTGTTGGTCATTGAAGTCAGCTGAATGTATAAGTTGGTCACTGAACTCAAAATGGTATCAATCAGGTCAGGTCACTGAAGTCAGCCAGGATTATCAAGTTGATCATTTTTTTGACGGAAATTATTGTCCGCAAAATTTTGTCCGAAAAATCTTCACCAAATTTTGTGAAATTAAAGTGTGTTAAACTAGATGCTATGGGTCTCATAAAACTTGTTTAGATTTTCATTATGAGCTCTAGATTTATATGAATCGAAAAAGAAAATTCAAGAACTAGAATTGTTCTTCTTCAAAAACTGAAATAAAACTTATCAATATTGTATCTATTTTGAAGAGAATAATCTGGGTAACACAAATATGGTCTCGGATTTTTTAAATGTTAAGTGAATCTGCAGTTATAAGCATTTATGTCAATCTACAGTCTGTTTCCGTAAAAAAAACGAAGACTTAGGCTGACTTGATACATTAGGCTGACTTCAGTGACCTGATTGATACCGTTTTGAGTTCAGTGATCAACTTGATACATTAGGCATTAGGCTGAATTCAGTGACCAACAAGATATTTAACCCGTAAATTTAGCACACAAGAAAGCACATTTTTTGTGGTTCTATTGATTTGATCTACTTCCAAAAATAATCGTTGTAAAGTGACATTCTGTGCTGGAAGCAAGGATATTATGTCAACAATACTAACTGGTTTATGCTTTTGTTCGAAATATGTATTGCAGACGATTGCAAAGGCTATCGGGGACTGGTACTTCGATCGGAGTCCATTTCAAAAGATAGATTGTCCATACCCTTGTGATAAAACTTGTCACAACCGGATTTTCGAATGAGCACTCGCATTGCATCACAAATCGCAATCTTGGGTGGTAACATTACTTATCTATCAATTCATCTCAAAATAAAAGGGAAAAAAAGAAGTCTATGCGCTCAAGTTCCTTGAATAATGTCCGATCACAAGCTGCGATCCTGTGCTTGTATTATTGTGAAATCAGCGGAGTGACTGTGATAATTAATGTACTTATATCTCAGTTGCTATCATTTTCAACTTATATATAACATAATTATCTTATTCAGTACAAATGTGCATCAACTATTTGTTTACCTTTACTGTATACAGTCTCTGTTGGAATTATATTCTTTATTTTGCTTAGTTCGCTTAAATTATTTTCAGCTTTCATAATGTAATCATCATATGCAGTAGAAATGTGCAATAACAATGCCAATTATCTATACTATTTCGGATTCTGGAATTTGAGATAATAGCGATTTCTCCATGTAAGAAGCACAACTTGAAAGCAGTTCCATAATTTAACAAACGCATGTACGGTATAAGGTATGCCCATAGCAATAGTTACCTCCTAGACATAAAGTTTAGAAGACGCACTACAATTTACAAGTTGTAATTGCTAGATGACCAACTCTTTCAAAACTTTAAGGTGTCAAAAAGTCGATAAATGTATTTTGTACATCAACGCATCCGAAAGTCCGCTAAGGGTAAAGGGGTAAGAGTATTTGAACAGATAACCTCGCCTGAACAAGCTCCGACGAAAAAAAACTTATGAATTCTTTTGTTCATGGGATGTAATATGAAATGCACATAAAAAACACACAAAAAAAATGCAGCAATCACAAATGAACAAATTCTCAGGCCTTGCTTAGAAGTCAATAATCAACTGCCCACCAGATAATACAAGACAAAAACTACAAAAATAAGAGTTTGTTGTTACAAAGGAGAATATGAAGTTTTACATTTTGAGTACTTTTTCTTGTTTTGTTTTGGCTTCTAACAAGAAACCATCTTCAAGTGTTTCTCGTGCATCCTTGTCCATCCCCAGGCTGTATAATGCAGCTGCTTGAAGATACAAAGTAGAACACCAGTCCGGAGATATTACCTGTGCTTGCATCGCGTCTCCAAGAGCTTCTTGAGGCATGTTATTCATTAAGTAACACAAACAGCGTCTCACGAACACGATAGGACAGGCCAATGCTCCAGCCTCAATGAACTGGATACACAACGATCACTGGTGAGTATCATACTCTTAATACCTTTAAATAGTATCTTAGAGATTGCTGTATGCAGATACTACTTCCTGATAATGCTTACCTGTGTGTAATAATGGATGGCTGTAGTGAAGTCTTTAGCTCGAAAAGCACTGTCCCCTCGCTTTCTACAATTTATTGTTTCCTGCATATGGTTGGTCCACATTTGAAATGAAAGCTGCAAAGGCAAACAAGAGTTATCATTTCATATGTAAATGCACTTGAATATTACAGATATCAGATATTGGGATTATTCATTTTGTTTATAGAATAAATTATGAGAGGAGAGACCCCTTCTGCAATCCTTGCATGATCGTTGTACCCAAGCTTTTCCAATATGTCATGAATGGCAGCTAGATCCACTCTTGAGCAAGCTTCTCCGAGAGGAGATAATTTTGCAAGTTGCATAGAGGAATCAGTTTCCTTATTAACACCGAGCAAAATATAAGACGCCACCTGCTAAGAACTCCGTATGAGAAACTGTGGGAAGATATACAAATAGATAAGTTGTGATAGAGTTAGACCTCTGTTTCTTTTTGAAGAGAAGCGAGAGCATTGACAAGAGATTTAGCACTTGGCCTATCTCGAGCCTCATACTGTAAACATCGTGTAGCTATGCGTACTAACTCAGTTCCGTCATCATTTGAGAAATGACCTTCTAAACACGAGTCTGTCAGCATTGCATAATTCTTCCCACGTATTAAGTCAAGCGCCTGCAAGAGATTGACAACAGACGTTTAAATGTAAAAGGTTGTGCCAATATCACTTCATAGTCTAAAATTGACATTTACATGACTTGGTGGGATGTGTTTGCCACTGAGAAGATCAAGCAATATGGTGCCAAAACTGTAAACCACACTCTCCGCTGTCACTCTTCCTGCCACATAGAGACATTGATGTGAGTTCAATACGTGTACATTCATGTTGTGCTTGTTGATCAATGATACCGTCTCTGTTATACCTGTCCTCAAATATTCTGGTGGGGTGAAAGCTAAGTTTGTACTATAGCTCTTTCCATCCCTGCTATTTTTCATCAGCCCAAAGCATGAGAGCCGTGGATTGCCATCCTGTCAAGTATCGTAATTTAAGAACAAGAATGCCGAATAATTATTCATTAAACAATGTGGATTTCGAATGAAATAAATGAAAAAACCTGATCAAACAGAACTCTGTAAGCGTGGAGGTCATGATACAATGCCCTTCCTTTACTGCTACAATAATCCAAGGCTTGTGCAAGATATAAAGCCACTCTCAGCCTAAACGCCCATTTTAGTGGTTGCTTCTCCCCTAAATAATTCAAACAATAGATATACCTTAAACAGTTAAACCACACACTTCAGTTCTCTCATTTAGGAATTGAAAGGCTAGATCTATAGCTGAATAAAAGTTCTCTTGTTCTGTAGTTGGCCTGATAGTTTATCTTTCTTACAGATTTAATTTATGTACTCATGAAATTCGAGAATCGGAACTAATCGATTGGGTTCATGATTAATTTTTTTTAGCAAGACTTCATTAAACAGTTTTAGCAGATATCGAAAGAGTGGGTGAGAGTGTGAGACTAACAATGGAATAAATGCTTTGAAAGTGTTTCATGAGGCATAAACTGTGCCACAAGCAATCTCTCATTTCCTTCATAGCAACATCCAATCAAATTTGCCAACCGCTCACTTCTTAGCATCCCCACTGATTTAGCTTCATCCTAAAAATACCGAAAACGCAACAATTTTCTCATGAACATACTAAAAGAATATTTGCATACAAAAAACCATTAATGCAGAGTAGCACAAACGAGGAATTGGCGAGTATCTGGCCATGCAGATCTATTAAAACGCTTAACCGCGATCCAACGATCATCATCTTCCAGCTGTCCTTTGTAAACAACATTAGGAGCTTTTGCACCATGTTCTGATACAATGTTTTCTTTTGAGAATCCAGAGGTTGCTTCTCTAAGTTCATCTAGACTGTAAACTCTAAAAGAAGGCAATGCAGCTAACTCTGCAGATTCTGCACAAAATTATCCATATACAAAGAAATTTCAGTATTAACATTGCTTACTTTCTTGGATCAAAAGAAATGAGATTAGAAAAAAAAAATATAAATGTTACCCATTTCCGATGAATTCGTGATCATGTGGGTTTTTAGGTTGGAGGGCCAAAAACAAAGAGAAACTTTTGAGCAACCAGTACCCATTTCAAGGTTTCAGTGAGAGATTTTTTGATATTCCTTGTTTTTAATAAACAGAACTGCAAAGGAAATTTATAGGAAAGTTTAGAATGGAAGCAAGTGACACTTAAAAGAGTGACACAGAAAAATACACTTTTGGGTCCAACAGTTTTTCTTTTTCTATACAGGTACATGTATGTATAAGCTCATCATTCCATCCCACAGCATATTTGCTTTTATTCTTGAGGCACTTTGTGTCTGAGGTTCAGCATTTTAAGATACAAAAGCATAAAAATAAATAAATAAAGGTTTACTAAAATAATTGCATTATTCATATCATGGGGAAATGGCATGATTTTGTAATTACATTAAGACTAATATGATAGTTGTGGGGTTAATGATAATTAAGATCATGTTAGATATGAATCCAATATTGTAACATGAAGATAAGAAGGAGACTTGTAAAGTAATTACATTGATCATTTTATGAGTTGGGTTGGTTTGAGGGTGGCATGTGATGCTAGGAGTTTTCTTGTCCCCAATTATGTGTCACAAAATCCATTATAGATAATGAGAATCTTTCAATAGTATTCTTTACATACTTTCTGCTATAAGTTTTTCTCCTTCCTATTCTGTCTACTTGCAGGTTTCTTTTTGCAATTTCCATTGGAATGGTATAGGGTTGATTGCTTAGCTGCATCATTCACTCACATGGTAGCGCCGTTGCCTTGGTTAATTTATTCATCTGTACTCCCCTTTCTTAGTTGGGTGCATTCGATGGTGGGCCGTTTAAGGTGAGGTTAGCATTTAAGTAGGATAGTTTTAGTTTTTAGAGGTTGAACAAAATGGATTACAAACTGTATTGGAATCCAACGCGAGAGTTAGCATTAGATGACATAGTGTTAAGGGTTCTTATGAACCTCAAAATTTCAGAAACGATTATAAAAAGGGAAAGGCCTTTCTCAAATATTCTAGTTATGTAATGGGTGCAAATGCACTCTTTAACTACGACTAATTATTGGAAGTATAATTGGTAGGTCGTACCCAGTATATAAGACTCTTGCATCGGCCAGTTGTGTGGGAAATGAATGGATGTATGCAGTTTTAACTATTTTCCTTTCATACAGAGGCTGTTTCCAAGAATTTGAACCAGTGACATTGTGAAAAACAAGTAGACATTTAATGTGTAATATCAGAAATTTTACATCATTATCTCCCAGCTCCTCCACCAGGGCTATCAGTAAGCTTGCAAGTTCTGAGATGCGCTCTAATGATTTTTGTTACTCAAATGTGTGCATTTTCCAGTTTACGGTATTTTCTTTCACCGCAACATATCTAGTTTGGAACAAGTACATTCCTAACACAAAGATTTTTTAATGCTATTTGGCAATGCTGGCTTCCACCTAGAGAACATCACAGTTTTGCAGGTTCAAGCACCACCATAACAAGACAATGGGATAATAAAACTTGGATGCCCGACTTCGAGAGAAATATTATTTGCCTGTTTTAAACCCATTGGACAATGGAATGTGGTGGATTGGTGACATGTGGCAGACTTCCAGGAATGTCACCTGACTTGTTAGGAGACTCTCTTTATAATTGTATAGTGATGTTGTTTTTCAGCTAATTATTCCTTAAACAAGCCGCTTGGTTCTTGAAGCTCGAATGGTTTTCTGCTGTCTATTGCTGCAATACTAATAGAGAATGCTTGTAGAAGTGAAATAGATGAATCAAACTTGACTAAAAAGATCCCACTACTTAGTGAAGACAGCGCAAAGAATGGTGTACGCTTAGAGAATTCATCCTGCATGTAAAAAAATTAATTAATAAAAACTAGGAAGCAAAAATCTAGGAATAATTTACAGCTTTAAAACCATATAAAAGATTAATGGATGATGCTCCATGGAAATACCTGAGATTGAGAAAAAAGTTCAAACTGCCCTGCAGAATTTTGACACTGATTCCCAAGAACTTTTACCATGCAACCAAGATCCCAACCTCCACAATCACATAAGCCGCCTGATAACCATCGTTCAATCAGAGATGATGGTTCTCCTTTACTTGGCATGCCATGAGCTCCACCAGGTAGTATGACGGTCATGCTTTGAACTTTATGACTTCTAACAGATAATTTATTCATAGGAAGACCCCTTGCATTAGAAGAGCTTCCAAAGTCTGGCAGTGACTCTGTTAAACTTGCAGTAGACCTTCTTGTAGGCTTGATGACAATGGCTGCAAGCTCATTGTTTGGCTGGACATCTGACGGTTGCTTATTAAACAGTCTCAAGTCTGCCGCAAATAAAACATACTCCTTTGAGATCAACTTATCAGCCAAGTGCTTCCCACCTGAATCTAAATGTTGCAAGTCAGAAACCTTCATTTGTGCAATGACATTAGGAATGTACTCTTTGTTTTTGGGTCCATAATTCAACCAACCTACACTCTTCTTCGTTTCATGAATTTTGAAGAATGTATAAATCCAGATGGTGTCATCTTTTCTTAATGAAAACTTCTTGACAGTTGCTGCTAAAACAACACTGTTGTTGTCAACTGTAAATGTAAATATGGGAAGATTATTCTTGACTGCAACTTTTACATAAGCTTGTATTGTTGATGATCCTCTTGTTTCACAGTGATGTACAACATCCACGCTGGCAGCTCTCAGACTCGTCAAATCCGAGTTTACATTCGTTGAATGCACTGAGGAAGGTTCCCTTTCTACATGAAAAGATGTGGAGACCTTATTAGCTGATGTTGAATAATCGTGGGATTGATCAGGAAGAGAAAGGGATTTGGCTGCCTTTGGCTTTAGCAATGGGTCCAGTAATCTTCTCAAAGGACTAGACCGGTCTTTTCTTATAGTATCCGGTATATGACTTGTTGGACTTTTCGAGCAAGATGAATTATCCCCCCCCTCACCAGAATTAGCTGTAACAACTTCAGAGCCACATTGAGGTACAACTGCACTGTTTTTGGAATTGGTATTTATGCCTATTTTGCTCAAGCCAATACCTAATAGCCGTTTTGGTGAAGCACTTCTCGCCTTAGTCTTTGGCGCACCTCCTATATTCATGTCTGATCCCCTTGAAGCATTGGTTACAGTTAAAGCTTTTGGCATCACGGCTGCCTTTACTTCCTCAAACTTGGTTTTAGGTGGACTAACTGATTTTATTTTTGATGGGGGTGAGGGGAAGAACTTGAACATATTTGTATCAGCAGAGATATGGTGTTCCTTCTGCGAGCCTTCAACACCATCAATAACGCCATCAATATCTTGAGGAGGCAGGCTATGTGGGATGTTGGAACAAAGGTCAGTATGGTAGAGCTTTTCAAAATGAAATCCCTCTAAGCTCATTCGAGAATGTTCTGTACTTTTTTGACCACATGTTTCAGAAGAGTGGGATATTGCAGCACCTGTATTCCCAGGACTATCTCGTGGCAAAAGGAGAACGATTTTTTTGTGCCTGTCAGGGGATCCAAGATGAGGCATTTTATCGCTTTGATCCAGAAGTTTCTTAGATATCTTCATATATTCATCATATTTCGCCTCAAATCTCCCTTTCGCATGTGAAGGTGTTTTGTGGCCATCAACATTTCTGGATATTTTTGTCTTGGAGAGACTCGGGATGTTAATTTGGTCCAAAACCTTCTTATTACACTCTTTCAACTTAACCTCAGGGGTTTTTTTGTTAAAGAACTGAAACTCTTTCGAAGTATTTCCGTGTCCATTCAAAGACTTGGTTGGTACAGTTTTGATATCTTGAAACTTATTACTAGTATTTTTCCAAGAGGACTTCACGAACTCCAAATGACCTTCACTGGTAGATAAGTCCAAGTACGATTGAAGCGTAGGCCTGCGTCCTCTACGACCAAGAGGAGAGCTACTATGGCCTCTTCGTTGACGATTAGATGAACCATGAAAAGAATTTGGGGTAATGTTGCTGGGTGATGGGTACCTAGTACTTCTGGTAGGAGTTCTCGAATGATAATACTGTGAATCTTCTAAACTACGCCAATCAAGTACACTGATATCCAAAGGTCTGTCTACGACTTTTATTTCCTTCTCTAGATGAATTGGCGACCTTGACACATGTTTAACAAACACTTCTCTTTTGGTTGCCTCGACTCTAGCTTGTTGGTTTCGATGAGAACTTGGAGGTGTTGGATGCATATATTTCACGTCATTCACTACTTCTGAATGGAGATCTGCATATGATAACTTAGACTTGTCTAGTTTAAGCCTGGTTTGTAGCTTCGTGCCACCACGATTTGCACCAAGTAACGAAGGACTTCCCATTATCTCAAGGTCGACTTTAAATTGCTAAAAGCTAGCTTTAGACTTTTTTTTTCCAACTTTTAGGTTTTATAATTCCACCGACAGCCAGACCTAATGACATTTACAAAAATCAAACGAAGAATCCACATCTCAAACTGCAAACTCAGAATATGATAGTGCAGAAGCTTTATGTACAGAAGGATGCAGATAACTGGTAACCTAATACGACTAAGGATGCAGATAACTGGTAACCTAATAGAACTAAGAAAATCAGTGAAAAACACTAGACATGTAAATTCAGATAAAACTAGCTAGATAATTTTTACATTTCGAGAAATGTGCAAAATACTCTTGTTATTAACAACTGGATATTAAGATCGAACACAAGTTCAACTGAATGCTCAAGATACCCTCAAAGATCATTTTTTTTTGCAGGAAATCGTAAAATGGTTATTAAAATGGAACGAAGAAATCGAACCTCAATTTCAATCACAAACCAACAACCTTATAGAGAAATCAAACTGAAAACATGGCACAAATAAAAAACAAACAAGATGAGAAACAAGAATCAACAGCACTGAGACAAGAACATAGAGCTAGCAAATATACATTTACAATCACATTATCACATGCAAAAGGAAACACATAGTGAACATGCATTTATTACATTTTTTTACAAAAGAAGAAGAAGAAGAAAAATTGAAATCTTAAAGTTACCTTTATGTTTTCTGCAGGTTTAAGCTTTTCTTTAGAACTCAAGAAAAATGTACAGAGCCTGTAGAAAAAGGACTTAAATTAAATAGGAGTAATCTGAGGGCGGGCTGGATGCTCAAACTGGAACAGGGGTGGCTCCCACTCCCATGCACCTTTTTTTACCATTATATACTTGTAATCATGTACTTGGATCCTTTGTTATTCCAATCAGGATTTATTCAAAACTACAGTATCTATATTGTACGGCTTTCGGCCCCTATTGACCAAGTTATTCACATTTTTAAATGTCATGTAGTAACTTATTATTTGTAAATTCTATTTTTGATAGTTTTCTTTTTATTTTAATTTGGTGTTTAAGAAAAGATGTCAACGTTGATCTAGGCATTTTGGTGCGGCCACCATTTAAAAATAGTTGTAGTGAAAGATACCCTCCTGATGTTTTCTGTCATCTTCATCTTGTTGTTTACCAAACTACAGTATAATTTTCTTGTAATTGCTTCCTCATCTTCTGTTTCTTCGGTTCTTGACCAAATGGCACTCATACCTTGAGAATTAGAAGAACCCGAGTCACTGATGCCTTGTCGAGATGGTAGACAATGTTCTAGATAGTCTTTATTATTTCACCTGCGCCTTCTAAGTTGGCCTAAGACTTGGTTCTGGGATAGAATTGTGATGATCAACTATGGGCATTTCATCCTATTATGTTAGATTCACATGGTCCTGTTAGCGATGTTTTGATGCAGTTTGATTTCTTGATAGTTTTTAAAGTATCAAGAAAAGGGCTAGTTGCAAGCGGCTTTTGTGAATATATTACTGCCGCCTTTCAATACTCACCTACAGATTTTCTAATACTACTATATATTTATCTCTACACAGTTACACTTCTTATAACCTGACTTATCTCTGCATTCTGGAGTTTTATCTTACAATTATAGAATAATGTTTAGCAAGAAAATGATTATAACGGTAATAAAGTAAGTTTTGACGAAGAAGATTAATCAGTAACTAAGATTGTCTTTACGAGGTTGTGATAATTATATAGATATATTGTTTCCCGACTCTACAAAATTTGCACATTTTTGTCCTCTTTGCCCATGTTGTTCCGACAAAACTTGGTGGTGGGTATGGATCAGACATTGTTATATGAGGAAATTTAGGTGATGTAAATATGAATATAATTGCATTATACTCGTAGGCACGTTGTAGTGCCAGCTGATGTAAAGATTTTTCTGATACCTTTCTATGTTGATCCAAGCAATTGCGAAATTTATTACTACACACTTATGCTTCTTATACATATTTCTGCAATGCAGAGTGCACTATTATGAGTCAATGCCATCTAAGAATAAAATGACATTTTAGAAACTTATGTATCCTTGAAAACAGTAGTTCTCTAGAATGAAATCCTTACTAGAAACTTTAGTTATTGAATCTGCTGCTCCTATGTCATTCAAAATGACAAGATTAGCTCTGCTAAAGCATTCATCGATTTATACGAGGGACCTCCCTCAGTCACACTGAGCCTGATCTTTTCCTTCATCCTAATTGCATTCTGTCTTATGTCGTTTCCCTCTTCGTTGACCATAAGTCTTAATATAGCTTGCTTGATAGGTTCTTTCTCCAACGCATTCTCGAAATGCAGCCCAAGCTTCCACACATGACTCAAGTACCTAGCATTTATGTATTGATCTCCATCACAAGGCTGGCAAATCATAGGGACTCCCTGGCTTAAACTTTCTAAGGTTGAGTTCCAACCACAGTGACTCCAAAATCCTCCCACGGCATCATGTGCCAGCACCTCGCTTTGGGGTGCCCATTTAACTATGCACCCTCTTTCTCCAACTGCTTGGCTAAATTCATCCGGCAACAGATTCCATTCTGATTCACTGACCGAGTCAGTTCTAATCACCCACAGGAACGGCTGCATACTACTTTCCAGACCCCAAGCCATCTCATGTATCACTTTCTTTTCCATCACTGCTAAACTCCCTATGCTCACATAGATAACAGTACGAGGAGCTTGTTTGTTAAGCCATGAAATGCAAGTGGCATCAGCTTCTCGTAAGATAGTTGATGAACTCGGGGATATCATATGCAAAGGGCCTACGGTGAAGGATGGAACTGGATATCTCTGCTGGAACTCAGCCAATGCAGTATGCTCGAGATGGTCGATAGTGTTCCATATATTGGCCGAATATTTACTTGATGCATTCGTGAAAATTCTATCCTCTAGGACATCTTTAAAACTACCCAAATCAGATGTTGATATATCCTTGAACCTAAGAGCAGGAAATCCTGGAACTAGGTCCCCCAACCTGGAATCTGTAATACATTAATAGTTAGTGGCATGTTTTGATGCTATGTCAACATAACATTTATTAATTAATATATTGTATTTTCACTAAGAAGTTGGAACGCATACTTGGATAAGGTATGTGACCCTCTGCTGCAAGCTTCGGAAGGGAATCAAAGAGTAAAGCAACAGAAGCAGGAATAGTACGGAAGTTCAAACATGGGAGCTTCAAATGATCAGCCACAGCTTCGGAACAGTACATGATAGTGTCATAAATAATACACACAACTTGATCTTTTGCGTCCCTTTGTTTCATGAACTGAGCCAAGCTGTCGTGTAGTGGCTCTTCACAGTTGGTATTGATAGTCTTTACGAGATCTAAACGCTTTTCAATGGAGGTATCAGGATGATCTGGAAGGTTATCAACTATTGGTAGGTAGATAAATTCAGGATGAGTGGAAGGGTTGGGAGAGTTGTAGATGGTGTGTGCTATAATGATGGAAAAGCCCCTGGAATGGAGTGCCGTACCTAACTGGAGCATCGGACTCAGATGCCCTTGGAACGGAAATGGGACAATTACCACAGAAGGGCGTCTTGGTAGTTTTTGATTCTCCATCTGAGTTTGCTTTTAATAACTGAACTGTGTTTGTGATGTTTATATAGGGGCTCTTGCAAGTTCTTATATTTTGTATGTGCATAGAATAGGTATGATACCACGTGTGGAGATACTTGCCGTGCAAGAAGATAAGATTGGTTCTGTAAAATAATGCGAATAATAATCAGAACTTGCAGTGCAAGAGATGGTGAACAAGTCTTGATTTGCTTTGCTGAACTCCAGCAGCAATGTTTGACCTCGTGGGAAGACGAGTGACGACACTATGCTCAGAGTGTCCTGTTCTTAGCCCCTGCCACTTGAAGATTTATGGTAAGAACGTCAATGAATTTTGAAAATTCAAAAAGTTTTAGTTGGTCCACATCCTGGTCCAATTCGGTGACGGAATCAGGATTTTGAAGGTTCCAACTAAAACACCGTTGGTAGAGTTTTGGCAAAGAAATTCACTTAAAAAATTGAAAAATGCTAGAGGTACAAAAAATTATTACCAAATGACATGGCATTGATTTGATTGGCTATAATTATAATGGGCCCGCCAGGGCCAACCAATTAAAACATTTCAAAATGACAAGTAGTTAGTGTCATATATTAAGACTACAAGTTTATATATACACTAAACGCTCTCTCTCTTTTCTTCAACGGTCATATTATTTTTTGGCTCAACTGACCGGTGGATCGCCGGAAACACCAACTCATATTTCAGTTTAACTTATTCGCATTTTCTTACATTAGCACACACTATTACTCACTCTTTCTCTTCGGCTGCTGCAGCTTTAGTATAGGTTTTTGTTCGTTTGTTTGTTGTTTGTGGGTTTTTTAGAGCTTGCCATCGGAGGTTTCGTTGCTACTCTCCGACGCCCCTGTTCTCCACCCCCTTCGTTCGTCGGCATTTCAACCTCTCCGCCTTCATCCAAATACGCTTTCTTACTCGCCCCATATCCTTCGCCCCTTCCACTTGCTTTTCATCAACCCCCCTCCCAATTCAAACCCATCTCTCCTAAACCTCCGTTCTGCATCTCCCCCTCCGCCCTTCCTCTTTGCTTCACTATCATTCACCCCATCTCCACCACCCATTAATTCAGCCTCTCCTCTCCGCCCTCCTCTCCCCTCCACCGTCATCCCCCCCTTCCTCTTCCGCTAACCTCCTCACCATCCTTCTCTTTCTCCGTGTCCTTCCAACCCCCTCCCCTACAACCCATAGATAGTCGTAACACAGGAACCACCCGTCCACCCCCTCCCCTGTTAGCTTCTCCTCTCCGTTCTCTCCTCCTCTCCCCAGCCCTCTACCGTTTTACCCCCCGTCAATCCCTCATCTCATCTCGCCCAACCCCTAACCTCCCCTCCACTCACCTCCCTCGCCCCCGTCTCCGTCGTAGCCTCCCCCCTCTTGTTTAGCCCAATCCTCAAACCATCCAGCACCTCGATCTCCCTTGTCAGATTCGTTTCTGTTACCCCACCTGTGTGGTTCTTTGGTTCCGTATTTTGTATATGTACGCATCTCCCCCCCTCCGTATATTATTAGTGCCACTGTTATTTTGTTCTGTATATGTTCTTTGGTTCTGTTATTTTTTATTATTGCGGTGGTTGTTCGGTTTGGGTCGTTTGTTGTGTCGATGTCGCGTAATTTACGTTTTGGTAGTTTGAATTTAGGTACCTTAACGGGCAAATTTTTGGAGCTGGTAGACGTGCTGAAGAAGCGGAGAGTGGATGTGGCGTGCATTCAAGAGACTAGGTGGAAGGGGGCTCGCTCCAAAGAAGCGAACGGGTATAAACTGTGGAACTCAGGTCTTGCCAACTCCAAGAACGGAGTGGGTATTCTTTTGTCGAAGGATCTAAAAGACGACGTCGTGGAAGTGAGGAGGTGCAGCGACAGGATCATGTCCGTCAGGGTAGTGGTTGGGGAGAAGGTGGTGAACGTGGTATGCGCGTATGCCCCTCAAGCCGGTTTGGGCGATTCAGAGAAGGAGGCTTTCTGGGTCTGTTTAGATGAGTTGGTCGGAAGTATCCCTGACGACCAATTTTTAGTGTTGGGTGGCGATTTCAATGGTCACATTGGTGAGAGGGCAGATGGCTACCCCAGCGCTCATGGGGGTTTTGGCTTCGGGGCCAGGAATGCCGGTGGGTCGGCGCTGCTGGAGTTTGCTACTGCCCAGGAGTTGGTAATTGTGAATTCTGGGTTCTAGAAGAGAGCTGAGCACCTCATCACCTTTAGTAGTGGGGGGCACAACACTCAAATCGATTACCTTCTTGTGCGCAGCCGGGATGCAAGGGCGTGCGTGGATTGCAAGGTGTTCCGGAGTGAGGCGTGTGCATCCCAGCACCGGCTGCTGGCCATGGATCTAGTCATGGGGGGTCGAGTTGTTCGCAGGTCGAGAGAGTTTAGACCAAGAACCCTTTGGAAGGACTTGAAGGGCGAGAAGGCGGCCGAATTCAGGGAGTCTCTGTTCAGCGAAGGTTGTTTTGCGCGTGGTGGAGATGTTGACAGTAGGTGGACCAGCGTGGCGAAGGGTATTCGATGCGTGGGAGAGAAGGTGGTGGGGGTCTCCTCAGGAAAGTTTAGTGGTCATAAGGAGTCGTGGTGGTGGAACGAGAAGGTTCTAATCAAAGTGAAGGTTAAACTTGCGCTCTTCAAAGAGCTTTTGTGCTCGTGTGCAGGGGCGGAGAGGATGAGGAAGATGGAAGCGTATAGGGTGGCGAGACGAGAGGCAAAAAAGGTCGTGGCAAAAGCCAAGGAGGAAGCCTATGAGGGGCTGTACAAGCGCTTGGATTCCAAGGAAGGAGCGAATGCTATTTTTAAACTAGCTAAAGCTAGGGAGAGAGGGCGGCGCGACCTGGGTTCTGTTAAGTTTGTTAAGGATGATTTAGGCCAAGTTTTACTTAAGGAAGAGGATATCAAGGAGAGGTGGAGTTCGTATTTCCAAAATCTTTTCAATGAGGCTAGGAGGAGTGACTCGGGTGTGGAGCAAGAGGTCCACCCTTCGTCTGCGCCTTCTATCGGAGCTTGCGAGCGAATCAGCAAGGAGGAAGTCAAGGGTGCCCTACTTAAGATGGCTAGAGGGAAGGCGGTTGGCCCGGATCAGATCCCAATCGAGGTGTGGCTGTGTCTGGGTGAGGTTGGCATCCAATGGCTAGCAGATCTGTTCAATGATCTCCTCTCGGGTGCTAAGATGCCAGCGGAATGGAGGCGTAGTATCGTGGTCCCTTTTTTCAAGAACAAAGGCGATGCCCAGAGTTGTAGTAACTACCGGGGTATTAAATTACTCAGTCATACTATGAAACTTTGGGAGAGACTGGTTGAAGGTCGGATTAGAAGAGTAGTTGATATCTCGGAGAATCAATTTGGTTTTATGCCTGGGAGATCGACGACCGAGGCCATCCATCTCGTCAGACGCCTTATGGAGAAGTTCAGGGAGCGCCGCAAAGACCTTCATATGGTGTTTATCGACCTTGAGAAGGCGTATGATAGCATCCCCCGCGAAGTCATTTGGAAGAGCCTCGAAGAGAGGAGAGTGGCGCAGTCGTACGTTAGGGCTATCCAAGACATGTACTCCCAAGCTAGTTCTTGCTTTCGGACCCCAGTGGGTGACTCCCGTTTTTTCCCTGTCGAGATAGGGCTTCATCAGGGGTCGGCCCTTAGTCCTCTTCTTTTCGCTCTTATCCTTGATGTAACGTCTCGAGGGATTCAAGATTCCGTACCTTGGTGCATGCTATTCGCTGATGATATCGTTTTGGTGGCGGAGTCGAGGGGGGAGGTGAACGAGAAGTTGGAGCTGTGGAGATCTACTTTGGAGTCCCAAGGCCTTCGTATGAGTAGATCTAAAACAGAGTATCTATGGTGCAACTTCAGTGGTGAGGCCACCGAAGAAGGAGTGGAGGTCAAGATTCAAGATCAGATCGTACCTAGAACGGATAAGTTCAAGTATCTAGGTTCGATCATCCAGAAGGAATGTGAGGTAGAAGACGATGTCAAACATCGTATCAAGGCTGGTTGGCTAAGGTGGAGGGCAGCGTCAGGGGTGATGTGCGACAACAAGGTCCCTGTAAAGTTGAAAGGGAAATTCTATAGAGCTGCAATCCGGCCCGCGATGCTTTATGGTTCTGAGTGTTGGGCGATGAAGAAGGCCCTCGAAAGCAAGTTGGAAGCGGCCGAAATGAGGATGCTACGGTGGTCGTGTGGGCGCACAATGTTAGACAGAATTCCTAATGGGGTGTTTAGGAGCGAGCTTGAAGTAGCGCCGCTAGCTGCGAAGGCCAGGGAAGGGTGGTTGAGATGGTTCGGCCACATCCGTAGGAGACTGGCTGAAGTCCCAGTGAGGAGGGTCGAAAGTCTTCCGGTGGTAGGGGTGAGGAGAAGAGGCAGACCGAGGAGGTCGTGGGATGAGCAACTTAGGTTGGATCTGAAGGCCTTAAACTTGAGTGAAACTGCGACCACTGACAGGTGCTATTGGAGGCGACGTATCAGAGTGGCAGACTCTCTTTTAGGGAGCGGCTCTGTTGTAGAGAGGCTCAGAATTGGGTTGTCTCGGTTATCTTTATCTTAGAAGTTTGTCTTTCTCGTTCTATTTTGCCATTTTTATTGTCGTCGGTATGGTATGTTGTCTTGTGCTTATGGTTTTTATGTAGGAAGCCCGGCCAGAGCTATCCTCTCGAGCTGGTAGAATGGAGGCCATCAGGACCTGAGTAACATATTTTCAAGCAGGCGGGTAGGTCCCATGTGGAGAAGACCATGGGCGCAGGTATTGCTGTAAACATTTTCGTACCCTGTGGATTCTTCTGTATATAGCACCCACCATATTTGTCGTGCACGTAGCCGAGGGTCTCCACGGAAACAGCCTCCCTGCCGTAAAAAGTGGGGGCATGGTCTGCGTACATCTTACCCTCCCCAGACCCTGCTCTGAGCGGGATATACTGGGTATGTTTGGTTTGGTTTAAGTAGTTAGTGTCATGTCATTTTGTAACAAAATTTGGTACCTCTAGCACTACTCTAAAAAATTTAGTAAGAAAATAATTTCACTTGAAAATCCAGGGGTGTAGCCCACTTTATCACAATTTCAATTAAAAATATCCAAAATATCACATCTCAAAAAGATAACCCTCTATATCACACATAAACGTAATATGAAGTAACGTTTATCGAAAATGCAATATTGTCTTACGTTGTTGGTCTCTTTTTTTTTGTTGGAAAGGAATAAACGTAACATAAGATGCGTTTACAAGAGATAAGCAATATCTTTTTATGTTAATGGCACTGTTGCAGATTTTGAAAATCGGAATTATTCGGTTAAGGTACCGATTTATGATTTATCGGGTGATTCGGTTGAAAAATCGACGATTTATCGGCAATTTTTGCAAAATCGACCGAATCGGTTCCAAAATTTTGACCGATTTTTGACCAATTTATCGACGATTTTTCAGAAATCGGGCGATTTCTATAACTCTATAACTGAGGTTAATGGTAATAAGGCAAGATAACGTGGGGTTAGAGCATCTGCAGCGCTGAGGGTCGTTTGTGCCTCGGGATAAAAAAATTTCATGACAATTGCTTGCCATCTCATCCGAAGTGGATTTAAATAAAAACTGACCCCAATTCATCCAATGCAAGCCCACTTTTCCCCCCACTTTTCACATGTCATAGGGCCTCTTTATATTATTATTATATTATATATTATATATTTCTGTATTTAAAACAGTCAAAGGCAGCAGTTTTTGATTGAAAAAACTATAAAAAACTCAAATGGCATCGACCCGGCGTGGTGACACCGGACCACTTTTTTGTAGATGCTCCAACGCATCCCAGTGCCACCTTTCAGTGGCCAAGTCGTTTTGCGAGTCCCAAGGCTTCAAATGGCCCTGCGCTGCAGATGCTCTTATTGATGGGTTTCTTTTTTGTTCACTACCTCCAAAACTGAAAACACAACATATAGTGGGTGTTTGGGGTATTTTAAAAAATGTAGTTTATGATTTATAAGCACTTATGTCATATAAGTGATAAGTAGAGCATAACTTATAAGTCAGTAAAGTGTTTGGTAAATCAGAACTTATAATCAGTAAACTGTTTGGGTAAATCAGGACTTATAAGTTAACTTTTTTCTATAATTTTCAAAATATTTGTTTTTTATATATAACAATGGATGTCAATGAATAGATCTCGATGAGTAGAGAAATTTGAGATATACGTATCAATTTTCTAATGAATGGATCGAGAGATATATGGTTTTGAAGATTTGAAGGATATTATATATTATGTATATCGAGAAATAAGTTATAAGCATAAGTTGAATGTTAGGATTTCCTAACATTCAACTTATGTGATTATAAGTTATAAGTTGAGCTAAAACTTATTTTGACAAACACCCCCCATAAGGACTTATCAACTTTTAAGGCATAAGTTGGTCAGAAAATGAGTTGCCAAACAGGCCCATAGTATTGTTCCATTCACCAAAAAGGCAAAAACGCTACTCCCTCCGTCCCAAATTACTTGTCCATTTTGACTTTTACACGTTTAAGGTGCATTGATCGCATAGTTACATAAATTATTTTTAAAATTTTCTTTTTGTAAATAAAAATTCAAATATTAAACTTTTTTTCACAAAAAGAAAATTTTAAAACTGATTTTTGTAACTATACGGTCAATGCATCCTAAATTACGTGTAAAAGTCAAAGTGGACAAGTAATTTGGGACGAAAGGAGTATTTAACTTCCGTCTATAGTATAATGTGGAGTTATTGCTGGGTTTTTTTTTTTTTTTTTGGAAAAATATAAACGCAATATTAATTTTTTTTGAAAGCAATATAAATAACGCAAAATGTAACAATATTTCTAAACCCAAAATGGAAATATTGAACCCTAAAAATTAATTGTTGAACCCCTAAATTTAATTAAAATTGTATTTTTTTAATCTAAAAATTTTAAATAAAAAATCGAATCTAGCAGCCTGATTTTTAAACGCGTTACCCTAAGTTCGTATACAGTTTATTTGTCATTCTAAATATTTTAAAAATCCAAAATGGAACTGTTGAACCCCAAAAGTTAATTGTTGAACCCCTAAGAAAATACAAATAAAATTTAAAAATTTTAAATAAAAAATTGAATCCGGCAACCTGAAACAACCCTAAACCCTAAAACATAAGTTCGTATACGGTTTATTCGTCGTTCTGAATATTTCTTAAACCCAAAATGGAACTGTTGAACCCCAAAAGTTAGTTGTTGAACCTCTAAGAAAATACAGATAAAATCTTTAATTTTTAATTAAAAAATTGAATCCGGCGGCTTGATTTTTAAACCCTAAGTTCGTATACGGTTTATTCGTCGTTTTGAATATTTCTAAACCCAAAATGGAATTGTTGAACCCCTAAGAAAATACAAATAAAATTTTAAAATTTTAATTAAAAGAAATTAATATTTCTAAATCCCTAATTTTTTAAAAATTTAAACATCGGACTCATTAAAATTTTCAATTTATTTATTAAAGAGGAGACCCATCAATTTATGCAGCCCGAATCCTCTGTTCCCTTCTCCATGCCCCCTTCTATGTTTCCTATACAAAATGGGTGTCCCTGGCGGGGCCCATTATTTTATTTTCATTTTTCTTATAATGGATCCCGTCAAGGTCACCTATTTTGTATAAGGGACGGAGACATGAAGAAGGAGACGGAGGATCTCACCCCATTTTATTATGTCAACGTTGCCTCGAACAAAAGCATTATGACACGCTATTTCATAATTTGTTTTCAAGCAACACAACTTTATCTTGCGTTTGGTACCTTTAAAAAAAAAATAAAGTAGACCAACGCCACACGATATGGTGTTACTGGCAACGCCTTTGTAAGTTACATTTCTTTGTGATAATAAGAACCATTTTTTCGGTTTGTGATGTGATATTTAGGCATTTTATCTCCAAATTATGATAAAAGGACCAATTCTCAAAATCCAGCTGGGGTCTGATGACAACGTTTTCACTAATTTTCGAAGATCAGTTAGAAACTCAACTGAAGCATACGCGAGCATCCGCTATTCGGTGTTCTAATTCTCTTCGGGATTTAATTGTGAGTCCATCCTGTTTATCGTCCGCTCCTATTTGACCTGTTTGTGGTCACTGGTCTAACAATCTTTTTCCATTGCGGGTTTTGTGATGTATGATTGGATAGTATGTCAACTTGATGGTCCAGTTACAATCGCCCATCTATGAAACTACTATTTCAATGCATGTTACATCTTCCCATTCTTTCTAATAAATATAACTTGCTGACAGTACTTCGAAAGGAACATTTAGGATATTTTATACATCAATAATTCAAGGCAATAGCATTATTTATCATTATCAGTGAGGACTAAGGAGTGGTTAAACTATGATATGTTTGCCATTATCCAGTCATCTGTTCCCTACTAGCTAGCTCTGCTCTTAGGACAAGGATACATAATTTTCATGTCACTTTAGGTCATCAGTGTTGCAACAGGTTTTTCCGGAAGTGTTCAGTTGTGTATGTGCATTTTTTACCCTCTTAAGAATCAGATTTTTTTACCAATAATATATGTGGATATTAAATTATTTGACCGAGAGCTTCGAAACATTTTTTCAATGCAACAAAGGTGTCTGGCTTGTATGATTGATTATATGTAAACGTATAATGTCTTAGTCATCCGCATAGCTCTGCCAGTTTGTATTATTGACAATTGCAGATGAAAGAACCTGACTGATATCAAATATCTGAAGCAAATAACACATGTCATACAGATTATGTAGCTTCATATACGAATTTTACATGCATTAAAGAAAGAACTCTATCAAATTGTTGAGGGAATTATAGGAAGAACCACCCGCAGACATACAACTTTCAATCTTTCCCTTGTAAACATTTGCTCTTCTCCTCATTTTACCAACTTCTTGTACGTTGTAACATGACATTGTGAGAATTATGTGTTACAAAGCACTAATTTTCTTATGATCATAAAAATTTCTGCAATGCAGGCATCAAATATCGTCATATGAGTTAATGGCGTTAGGGATGAATTGACATATATAAACTTAACTAGGATCCTTAAAACCATTGCTTCTCTATAAGCAAATTTAGAAAATCTTTCTAGAAACTTTATTTATTGCCTCTGCTGCTAATTTGTGATTTGAAATGACAAGATGAGCTCTTCTAAATCATTCATCGAATTATACGAGTGACCTCCCTTACTCACACTGAGGCTGATCTTTTCCTTCATTTTCATTGCATTCTGTCTCAATTCACTTCCCTCATCGTGCACCATAAGTCGCAATATAGCTTGCGTAATCTGCTGGTTCTCCAGTGCATTCTCGAATTGCAGTCCAAGCTTCCACACATGACTCAAATACCTAGCATTTATGTATTGATCCGCATTGAAAGGCTGGCAGATCATGGGGACCCCTTGGCTTATACTTTCTAAGGTTGAATTCCAACCGCAGTGACTCCAAAACCCTCCTACTGCATAATGTGCCAGCACCTTGCTTTGAGGTGCCCATCTTACTATACAACCTCTTTCTCCAATTGTTTGGCTGAATTGATCAGGCAACAGATTCCACTCAGATTCACTATTCGGGTCAGTTCTAATCACCCACAGGAATGGCTGCTTACTGTTTGCCAGACCCCAAGCCATCTCATGTAGCACTTCCTTTTCCATGACTGCTAAACTCCCTATGCTTACATAGACAACAGACCGAGGAGCTTGCTTGTTAAGCCATGATATGCAGTTGGTGTCGGCTTCTCGTAAGCTAGTCGATGAGCTTGGAGCAATCATATGCAGAGGGCCTACTGAGAAGGATGGAACTGGATATCTCTGCTGGAATTGATTCAATGCTGCATGCTCAAGATGATCGACAGTGTTCCATATATTGGCTGAATATTTGCTCGACGCATTTGTGAAAATCCTATCCTCCACTACATCTTTAGAACTGCCCATATCAGCTGTTGATATATCCTTAAACCGGAGATCTGGAAATCCTGGCACCACATCCTCCAACATGGAATCTGTAGTACATTTATAGTTAGTGACATTTTAATACTATCTTAATTGGTCTGGTCCGCTTCTACAGCCACACTTAAATAGGAGTCCAGTTTAATCCAACCCATTTCACACTGTTGTTGGATGGGTATGAACTATCGGAGATTAGAGGGGTCTATATAACTTACCTTCTGCTACATATTCAGCCGAAGAACTAAACTTCGGCTGCATTTTTTTGCGGAAGATGACTGACAGACTGAAACAGGGGGTCCTTTATGGTACCCCTCTGTCAGAAAATCTGGCATAAGGTAAGTTAGAGCTTGTAATCTCATCCTTGGATACCAATTGTCAACAGTGTAAAAAATTGAATAAAGAGGAGATCCTATCCAATTGTGGCTGGTGACTCGTCATCATCTTGATGTAATACTTGCAATATTGTTCTTTTTAATTAATATATTGCACTATAACTTAGGAAGTTGAAACACTTGAACACATACCTGGACGAGGAATGTGACCTTCTGCTGCAAGCATCGGAAGGGAATCGTATAGTAAAGCAACAGAAGCAGCAACAGTACGAAAGTTCAGACATGGAAGCATCAGATGATTTGCCACAGCTTCGGCACAGTACATGATGCTGTCATAGATGATGCATGCCACTTGATCTTCTGCATCCCGCTGTTTCACTTTCTCTGCCAAGCTGCCGCGTAGTGGCTCTTCACAATTGGCATTGATAGTCTTTACAAGAGCTAAACACTTTTCAATAGAAAGATCAGGATGATCCGGAAGGTTATCAACTATAGGTAGAAAGACAAAGTCAGGGTGATTGGAAGGGTTGGGAGAGTTGTAGATGGTGTGCGCGACAATGATGGAAAAGCCCTTAGAATGGAGAGCAGTACCTAGCTGGAGCATTGGACTCAGATGCCCTTGGAAAGGAAATGGGACAAGCACCACAGAAGGGTGTCTTGGTAGTTTTTGATTCTCCATATGTGAGTGGTGTGCGTGTGTTTTGATAGCTGATCTGTGACAATATACATTTATATAGTGCTTCTTGCATGTAAGTTCGAAGTTTGAACTTTCTTATCTTTAGCGAAACAATTTTAATCACGTGTAGATTTTTTTTTTTTTGCCAAAAGAAAAATTTTCATTAACCACTCAAATCATTATTCATTACAAAATGGAGTTCCGGATAAACACTTTCCTTACCCCATATACGATCAGCTACAGAACTATTGTGCCTCGCTAAGAAGTGAGCCACTTTGTTCGCAGACCGTTTAACAAATATCAACGTCACCTGACGTTCTTTTAACTCCGCCGCTAGAGATCTACACTCCTTTATAGCTCTGCCCAGATAGGATAGATGTACTGAAGAGGATCGTATTGCTTGAACCACTGCTAAACAATCGGACTCGACTATCACAGGTTGCTTCGTTTTGTGCTTAACCCAACTCAATGCCTCCTTAATACTTAAAGCTTCAGCTAAATCAGGAGATATACACCCCTCTCTGCAGCTAATACCAGCAGCTATCAACTCCCCCCTGTGATCTCTAGCTACCATGGACAAACAATATGTATTTAAGTTTTCAAAAATTGCGACATCGACGTTAACCTTAACCATACCTTCCTGTGGATATTCCCAACGCTCTTTGCCGTCTTCTTGGCTCATAAAGCCTAGAAAATTATCAAACGACTTATCTTGAGCATTCTTCCATTCACGTGTAGATACTTGCCGTGCAATGAGATAAAATCTTTACGTAAAATTTTATATCAGAACTTGCAGGGCCAGAGGGGGTGAGACTAGTAGCAAAATCTGACACACAACCTCACTCTGACTCAGTTAAACCTTTTCAATGATAATGATACGACACTTGATTCGATTAACTCAAATATGAATTATACATTGATGGACCATAAATATGCACAGCCCAATATAGTAATAGTAAGCCCATTGCTTTTACAAGCCCAACCCAATTGCACCACAAATATCTAAAATAGATGTATAAAGATCAGGAGGATGACTCATTGAATGAGTCCAAATCTTCTACACCACTTTAGGTGTGCCACTCCATGTGCCACCTTAGGTGGTTGTTTTTGATTGGCTCATCTCTCATTAATATAAATGGGACCCCCCTGCATTCACATCAACCATCCAATCAAAAATAACCATCTAAGGTGGTACATGGAGTGGCACACCTAAAGTGGTGTAGAAGATTGTGGCACACCTAAAGTGGTGTAGAAGATTTGGATTCTCATTGAATAGGGGGATATTTTGACATAGTATATATAGATAGAGAACAGGACAGGAAGAGGGATCTTTTCTCTAAAAACAGACACCTAGATACACACACGCAAGATAAGCTCTTCGGAGATCTTCTGATAATGGCTACGGTAATAGCATAAAAAACCCGCTGGCCATCATTTGGCGCCGCTGCCGGGGACCGAGTACTTCCTGGCTACAACGACATCGTACCCAGTATGAAAAGATTTCCTACTATGTATTCACTTTTATTATGGATGATTCTTTATTGTGATATAGAAGGAAGATGTAAAAGTTCTCTTGTGATCTATGTTGGAGTTTATAGAATCCATTAAAGTAGATTTTTAAATTGTTTCAAAAAAAAAAAAAAAAAACATACTGCATCACGTGTAAAGTGTTTGCTGGGTTTTATGAGAAGTTATTCTGTTTCCGGAGTTAACGTGAATTGTTAAAAGAATCGGACTTGCATATTGAACAACCAAGTCTAGAAATTTTGGCCTCCCTGGTTAGGGTGTGTTATTCGGGAAATATGTCAGTAGAAATTATTTTTGAGTCTGGGTACTACATGAAAGTGGAAATTGAAGATGATGAACATGAGTTTCCATACTGTCGTGAAATTGAAAATAAATTAGAGGAGAAGGAATTGGTTGAGAAGGTGTTGGCAGAAGGTGCGTTTGGGTTCGTTCATAAAGGGAAACTAAAGAATGGACAGGTAGTTGCAATCAAGCAGTTGAAGTCTTCTGGGTCTCAAGGAGCTTAATTTCTAATCGAGTTTACCAGGAGGTTTTGTTTTGGGAGCTTATGAAAATTGGAAACTAATCACATGAGAGTTATCTTAATTTGGGATTACTGCTTCATCAATTATGCCAGACCACTTTCTGATGGCATTTACCGCGCAGTTGATATATATCTGAAGGCACATCCATGGCTGACAGACTTAGAACGAGAGCAAATATGCAGACTCATGAACTGCCAGAAGTCATCATTGGAAGCAAGCACCCATGCGGCTCAGAAGGAGAGATTGCCTCTCCGCGTCATTGTGCATGTTCTTTTCTTTGAACAGCTTCGGCTACGGACATCAAATTCAGGCTTGTTCTTCATCTCAGAAAATCTTGAAAACTCACAAGTGCATCAGGCAGGTCAAGGATGGTTCATCGACACATTCATTGAGGGTTCAAAAGGTCATACATTTCTAGGACCTGGACAGATTGTTCGCAGAAAAGATTATTGACAGTGGTACTGTTTTCATAAATATACCATCAACAACTTACAACCATCCCCTGCAGGCATTAACAGTCACTTGCAACAAAGGCAGAGGCTTTGAGAATTTTTATGGTTAAAAAGCAGTTGCTTAGCCCTCGTAGCATAAATCTGAACTTGTAGTTGGCTCCGGATTTTGTGCAAACTTCTCTACCTCTTAAGTTTGATTTTTGTGGGAAGAGACATAAAATTTGGTAAAACCAAATATGGGAAGTTGATTGGTATTTCAAGAAGAGGTATATTCTATTCGAAGGTATCGTTGGTTGACAAACGAATAAATCAAATATGAATTAACAGGGGTTTTCGTTGAGGTAAAAGGTTTTATGGAGAAATAACCAAGTGTAACATCACCGCTAGAGTCTGGAGCAATAAAGTTACAAAAGTTGATAGCCACCCACCTGGGAAGCTGAGTGAGATGTGCTTACATTGCTGAAATTTAAATGCTAATTGGTCGTTTGATATGACCACAAAGTTTATAAGAGCATGCACCAGGCCACTCCTCAAAGCCAGCAATTAATATTTCAGACTTCATTAAAGTGAAGGAGAAGTCAGGCTAGTACGAGGACTTCGTGTTTGGGGTCGTGAAGTACTTACATTCAATCTGATATTGCATGTCCGACATGCTTGTTCCATAAGCCTGCTGGAACCGATAAGCCTGTGCAAGAGGTTTAACCACATATGTGGATTCAAATGAAGAATGGCCCCTCTCACAGTTGTGCATCTACTTCGGGCATTGACACTTTCCACAAAACTTCCAACAAATGAGATAATGCGGAGGCCCCTGCTTAAGCACGAAGCAACTATTTCACCTCAAAGATGCTGATTTAGTTTTCCTCATATCGACACCTCAACATCTTTTTCCAGGTATTACTCTCATCAACCTGCCTTGTTATACATTTATTTCGTTTCAAAAAGTTTAAAGACGAACAAAATCAGCTAGATAACTGTAATGCTGGACTTAACAATTCCCTTACGAGAGATTTTCTTATGTCAAAAGGAGCGTATTAATTCAACTAAAAATCATTGTATGTAACTCCCCTACGGCTACGGTTTAGACTACTTACTTAAAATAATATGCCTGTCAAATATTTCTTATAAAGAACTCCGATATCTGATTGTTCGCCAAGCAAAACACTACATCTAATTGCCTTCGGTCTATAAGGAAGTTGTAATCTGTCTGCTAAGAACCCAGATTCTAATGCCTTCGGCTACAGCTCTGGCCATGCCTTCTTTTTATAAGCAAATTGTTGTGTTTCTTTTACATTTTACGAATTAAAGCCTTATATCTATGAGGTCAGCCTATGCCTTATACCTATGAGGCCATGCCTATGTACTTGAGGATATCTATACCCCCTATTCAAATAGCCAACATATTTAGTTCAAAATAAACTAAAGGCATAGATGGGGCAATCTATTCATCAATGGGCCAACGTATGTAGCCCTATTTAGGCTACGGCATGGATAGATTCTGGTACAACACCTTTTCATTCATAAGCCAACATATGTAGTTCCCAAGAGACTACGGCATGAATCGGTTCCCTGTTCAGGCAGGAAAAAGCTTATTGCTCAACTATTACCTGCACGGCTACGGCCGGCAGCGATTTGATTATATTGTCCAGATTCTGCTTTGTTTATATTGTCCGGATCTTGCTTTACTTGATTATACTATCTGAATTCCATTTTTGCCTCAGGGAAAAAGTAGCCCAAAAGTCCGTGTATGACTTACGGTACCTACATTTTCTTGAATGATTATACTCATACATAACTGATTGCTCACTAATGACCAATATATTTGGTCCCTACACGGCTACCGCATGAATGAGTTACAGAAAAAACCTTACTCATATCAGTTAAATAACTCGAAAGCAGAACTTTGATTATATTGTCCGGATTCTGCATTGCTTATATCGTCCGGATTTTGCTTTGTTCGATTATAATTGCCCGAACTCTATGTTGCTTTCGGGAAAACTAAACCAAGAGTCAGCAGGTGGCTTACCATGCCCACTTACGGGATTTTAATGCCTTCGGCTACGGCTCTGGCCATGCCTTCTTTATATAAGGATGTTTTTAACCCTTTCATTCAAAAGCCTGCAAATCTAGCTCTATTTATACTACAGGCATGGTTGGGTAATCTTTTTATTCACAAGCCAATATGTGTAGCCCTATTTAGGCTATTTAGGCTACGGCATGGATAGATTCTGGTACAACACCATTTTATTCAAAAGCCAGCATATGTAGTTCTCACGTGACTACGGCATGAATCGGTTACCTGTTCACGCAGGAGGAGGCTTATTGCTCACTTATCTTGGTTCTTTATATTTAAGATTACCTGACAATATCCCTTCATTCACGAATACTTTGACAATATTATCAAATGTGGTATCACAAAGGCTACAATAGTCCTAGGTCTTCAACCCATGAACTTAGGCATTCATATTTTAGGGGCAACATATAGCCTCTCTACGGCTACGGTTACTCTCTACAGCTACGGCTACAACAGCCAAAACACCAATTTATATTAAGATTGATATACATATATTGGTTTAACTTGATTCACTATTATTGCCTTCGGCTCTGATTTTGCTGGTTCTGTAAATTGCCTAGGTTCAGCAGCAATTCTTCATACAATCCAGAGCTAATTCTGTTATTGATGATCCCTCCGGCTCTGTCACTACTATCAACACCTATGGTACGGTAAGTACTGTAGTTTACACCAAAATAATTTAAATTGTTTGAGCTTTCAATCCCACAAGTCATGTGAGGCACTACTAATCTGCTGTCATAAATTTACACATCTCATTGCAACCTAAAGATTGCACTTAATTTTAGGGGCATATACGGATACTATTTTTATAAAGTATAATTGTAATCATTTGACATCATATAGAGTTACAAACGTATGGCATGTTGTAATATTAGCATCACCGTACCGCCTGAGATTTCTATTCACTAACTTAGGTGCATACTGCATATGTGTCATAATTTCTTGCCGGATCAGTTTATCTTTAAAGCAATGTTTATAACTTCCCAGGGCTATGGTTTTGGATTGATTCACGAAAAACAGTTTACATAAAGATTGACATATATATGGCCTCTCATTATCAGCTACAACTGGAGTTGGATCACCCACCCATATTAAAACCAATATATGTAGCTTCCTACAGCTACGGTTTGGGTCGATTCTGAAACCAACTCATAACAAAGCTAGTATGCGAAAGTCAGTATATACAGTCTTTCCTTAGCAATTAAGGCCTAAATTGGATTATCAAAAAATGGAAATTAATGTAAGTAGCCTTTCCATAAAATTTATTTATGCTATACATATTCCATATCCACATCACATGCATAATACAATTATTATCGTGATATCTCGTAACATCCAGCAAATTAACTACTCATTTTACTATCTATTCGCAAATCATTATCATGTCTGGCTATAACTTTAATCGATTATTTCTTGTCATATTACGACTATATGCGGCTACGGTTTGAATTGAACCAATATATGTAGTTCGTTACGGCCGCTTATGCCTACGGCTACGGTTCAATCTAATGGCCCGATTATCAACTTCTGCTTAAATTGTTAGATAATCCATCGACTGTCTCTCGTATGGTTATGATTAATCTTCTTGGATCAGTTAAATACTGCTACAACTTTGTTAATCTTTATTACTCGTATATCAACTATACATGGTCACATCCAAAGTCAAATTTGATCATCAATCATACACGCGATATTTTTGTTGATAGTTTGATAATCACTTGCACTATAAAAGCATGTCCTGATCGATTTCCTTATGACATTTGCATTCAGTAACTTCTAACAGATATTTAGACGGACTGTTATCTATATTTTAATCAGCAGACGATATCACAGAAGTCACATACTTGCATGGTAAGCACACCGGTCACCACAATATGCACTTGAAGCTTTCAGTGGTTACGGCTTAAAGGTTTCGGTCTATGGTCATTTATGATCTCATGGTTATTAATGCTATTAATATCAATGTGTCTATACATCTATGATCTACCAACTATTAGCTGAGTTACTTTTATCGCTGCATATAGCTGGGACACAATCATCATTTAACTCTTCTTCAACAATATAGAGTCTTTCAAAATAAAAGCTATAAGTACTACCTGTTAGACATTTCTAACAAAAGATACTTAAATATACATCTGAAGCAAACTCCATTAGTCATTAGTTATACAATGACTACACCCCACCGGACATATACTTTTTTCCCTAACTTGATAATATCTTGACTATTAGTATCGATCTCAGTCACTCATGATGAACGAAGAGCTGAAGTCCTCAACCTAATGACCCTCTTTTCAAAAGCATAATTTATTATTATTATTATTATTCCAAACGCGTTCTGCCCTTCTCCCCACACTTTGCATTATGTTATTTCTTCACTCTGCTTTGTTACTTGCACCTTGCATCCATTATCACTTAGCCACTCAGCTACCAAAAATAGTAAGTTATAGCAAATCTACTTATCTATTCAACCTAAAGATTGAACTTTATTTTAGGGGCAAATGATGGACCATAAATATGCACAGCCCAATATAGTAATAGTAAGCCCATTGCTTTTACAAGCCCAACCCAATTGCACCACAAATATCTAAAATAGATGTATAAAGATCAGGAGGATGACTCATTGAATAGGGGGATATTTTGACATAGTATATATAGATAGAGAATAGGACAGGGAGAGGGATCTTTTCTCTAAAAACAGACACCTAGACACACAACACGCAAGATAAGCTCTTCGGAGATCTTCTGATAATGGCTACGGTAATAGCATAAAAAACCCGCTGGCCATCATACGTAATATCTTCTTTTGGTGGATTTTAAATTTTACCAAATTTTAGAACGACAAGAAATTGACACGTTTAAAGGAGAAATCGGAAATAGGCTGTTGAGCTTAACTGATTAACTCTCAGTTGCAATCTTTTACCCGTCTGTGACACTGGTCTAATATTGTTGCCTGCTCTTTCAACTCTGCAGATGCAATGTTTCGACTTGTCTGTGGTCTAGAATGACTCACGAGTCATGAAGGTTGATTTCAGAAACTTGTTGGCCCAAGTATTGTCTCCCATCTTAAATATTAGGACTCATTACAATTTACAAATGTACAGAGTTTTTTATAATAGCTTTCTATATTTATGAACAGATTATAATTTATTTGTCAATATTCAATTATTAGTTCTCTAGTATATCTATTCTTGGGACAAGGTCACAAGGATATACAACTTAATGTTACTCAGGTCATTAGTGACATGCCAAGTTCTGTCTTGATATCATGCACAAATGTCATATTATCGATATTGTCAAGCGTGAAGATGTTATTCTTTAGCAGTATTTTCTGGCACTTTTTTCTTAGTTCTGACACAAAATTAATAAGGTGAAACAATGCAAGCATATACGTCTGATTGAGAACTTTTTAAAATCATATTAGGCTATCCATCCTTACTTCTGAATAAAATGTATTTACTGGATTTCGTTTATCACAGAGTGTATCAGTTAAATTTGTAACCATGTCAATCCTTGTTAAGAATGGAACATAATATTATGGTTTACTTCGAACCCAAATTCTTGATGCAATGACAATTGGAGATGAAAGAGCCAGAATAAAATCATTCAGAAGAAGGAAGTGACGAAGATGAAACATTGTTTTTCTGTAAACACCAACATTACATGATCACTTTAACTAAAGAAAGAACTCTACCAAATTGTTCAAGGAAACAGATGAAGAACCACCTGCAGACATGCAACTTTCTATCTTTTCCTTGATTACAGTTGCTCTTTCCCTCATTTCATCACCTTCTGCATCTCCAAAAAGTCTTCTTATTACACTTTCTATGTGCTTTCTATCTAATTTCGACTCCAATTCCAAGCCTATCTTCCACACATAACTCAAGTACCTTGAAACAACCTTTTGGTCCACAAAAAAGGGTCTACATATCATCGGTTTTCCTTCGCATATACTCTCTAATGTCGAATTCCAACCACAATGACTCCAAAATCCTCCCACTGCATTATGTGCCAACACGAGCTTCTGAGGTGCCCATTTCACTATATGGCATCTTTCGCCAATATTTTCCATGAACTCTTCTGGTAAAAGCTCAATCCATTCAGAACCAATGACTGAGCCTGGTCGAATCACCCATAAGAATGGTTGACCGCTGTTGGCCAATCCCCAGGCTGTTTCTGCTAGCTCTTCTGCATCTATTGAAGCTAAACTTCCCAAACTTACATAAATCACCGAGTTTGTAGCCTGTTTATCTAGCCATGCCATGCAGGTTTTATCTTCGTCTAGTAAGCTGGTCGATGATGACATTGATGATATTTTGTGCAAAGGGCCTACTGTGAAAAATGGAACTTTGTAATGCTGTTGAAGCCTTGGGAGTGACAAATGCTCAAGAAAATCGACAGCGTTCCATATAATGGCTGAAGAACTTTTTAAGTCACATGTAATTGCATATAGTGCTAGCGATTCTTCTATGCTTCCCCCAGTAAATGGTAGGTCTTTAAATCTGAGAGGGTAAAGCTCTGGCACTGGCTCCTCCAACAATGAATCTGTGACAGAATGATCAATACTTGTATGTGCTATAATGTGTATGAATGTATACTTATATTATTCGGAGAATTCATTATTATATTCTGGTTTTTCTAGGGAATGAGGATCTTCGATACAAAATTGTGCAAACAAGTTCATCTTGTTTAATTTGTTCGAAATCTAAAATTACCTATGACTCTATGAGCTACTCTTTCTGACTTACAAGTCGGTGATTAATTTTTTATTTAGCCAAATGGGCTCAAAATCAAAATTAGAGCTGCAGGATACAGAATCAATTACACATCTTCTAATCGAAAATTTACTAATTCTTTTACCTTGCAGTGGGAGGTAGCCTTCTGCGTGCAGGCGTGGCATGGCAAGTGTGGCGAGCACATATGTAGCAAAACTCGTACGAATAACCATACTAGGAATCTTGAGATTATCAACCACAGCTTCAGCACAATACATAAGCGTATCATAAATGATTCCGACCACATGACCATAGGCTTCCTGTTCTTGTTCAATCTTCCGAACCAGAAACTCCTTCATCTGTGACTCGCAATTGATGTTAATTTTCTTTATGAAATCAAATACTCCTAAATTTTTCGGTGTATCATCGCTGGTTAACTTATCCGACAAGGGCTGAAAATCGAAATGAGGATAGTGAGAAGGATCAGGAGCATTGTAACAGGTGTGAGCAATTGTAACAGACAGGCCTTTTTGTTGAAGGGCTGTTCCAAGCTGAAACATGGGAGTCATATGACCCTGGAATGGAAATGGCACTAGAACTAGTCTTTTTCGTATATGCTTGCCTTGAGCTTCCATATCTAATTTCTCTTCTCTTCTCTTCTGGTTCTTGTGTTTACAACAATGGATTTTACCTGGTACTCTGTTGCTGCAGCCTAATAAATTGTTGAAACAGTGCACAATAAATTAAATAGTAATTGTTTGACATTTAAAGGCATCTAATGCTAGAGAATAGAGATCATCTTTTATAGCAGTACTATTAATATACAATCGTTCCTTCCAAAGAAAAAATATACTAGTATTTTGGCATGCATCACCATCACTCCCTACCATGTAATGGGAAACAACAAGGAAGCCTGCTTTACTATTAGATGTTTTGTCACTAAGACCATCTCTAAATTATTACATCAAAAATGTAATTTTAAACTATTCAATCAATTTTAACACATCACGTCATCACACCATATATTACATCAAAAACTAATCTATCTATACTCTTTATTAAAAGCAGAAATCCCCTTTAAATGATACTAGCCGATAACCCGTGCGAAGCACGGATTGTGATAAATTATCTTAAATTCTTAATTTTTAACTTTTTTTAAATGAATAAAATCTTGAACCACCAAGTTATATATATGATACTATATTCTCGACTTTTATTTCGATTGTTAGTTAATATACTCCTAATATATAACTTCAATAATAAATTAAATTAATATTTAATTTTATTATTTTAATTAATTAAATTTATATAACTTATCTCTGGTAATATAAGAATAGTTATATTATTAATTGTATTATTATTAATCTATTATAGATATATTTTAAATATTAATTAATGGAGCCCTAAGTCCTATATTCTCGACTTTTATTTCGATTGTTAGTTAATAGACTCCTAATATATAACTTCACTATTAAATTAAATTAATATTTAATAATATTATTTTAATTAATTAAATTTACATAACTTCATTATGGTAATATAAGAGTAGTTATATTATTAATTGTATTTATTATTAAACTATTATAGATACTTTTTAAATATTAATTAAAGGAGTTCTAAGTTTTATGTAATACTATATTGAGAGAATTACCAAAATGCCTATTTTTCACTAGTTTTTCATCAGTATTACACAATCTATCTCCGTATTACACAATCTATATTGATATTACACCATGTTCATGCACGGATACGGAACACGGTGTTCCGTATCCGTGCATGATACGGAACATGGTGTTCCGCAACACCCCATGATACGGAACACGGTGTTCCGCAACACCCCTCATATCACGGTAGACGGTGTAGCGTTATAACTTCATTATTTAATTAAATTAATATTTAATATTATGATTTTAATTAATTAAATAAATTAATATTTAGTGGTATACCGCTGTATAGCATACCACGATATACATTAATTAATTAATTAATTAATTAATTGGCATACCGTATTTTAGTTCAGAGATGACTTGTTTCATTAGTAGTTCTAATTCTTATTGGCCTTCTATACACTTAAAAAACAGTTTTTAAAGTAAGATCAAATAGTAAAATAAGTTATTATTAATTAATTAATTAATTAATTAATTAATTTGCATACCGGCATACCGTGCATACCGCGGTATACATGACATACCATTTAAAGGGGGTTTCTGCTTTTAATAAAGAGTATAGATGTCATGTATACCGCGGTATGCACGGTATGCCGGTATGCCAATTAATTAATTTATTAATTAATTAATTAATAATAACTTATTTTACTATTTGATCTTACTTTAAAAACTGTTTTTTAAGTGTATAGAAGGCCAATAAGAATTAGAACTACAAATGAAACAAGTCATCTCTGAACTAAAATACGGTATGCCAATTAATTAATTAATTAATTAATTAATGTATATCGTGGTATGCTATACAGCGGTATACCACTAAATATTAATTTATTTAATTAATTAAAATCATAATATTAAATATTAATTTAATTAAATAATGAAGTTATAACGATACACCGTCTACCGTGATATGAGGGGTGTTGCGGAACACCGTGTTCCGTATCATGGGGTGTTGCGGAACACCATGTTCCGTATCATGCACGGATACGGAACACCGTGTTCCGTATCCGTGCATGATACGGAACATGGTGTAATATCAATATAGATTGTGTAATACGGAGATAGATTGTGTAATACTGATGAAAAACTAGTGAAAAATAGGCATTTTGGTAATTCTCTCAATATAGTATTACATAAAACTTAGAACTCCTTTAATTAATATTTAAAAAGTATCTATAATAGTTTAATAATAAATACAATTAATAATATAACTACTCTTATATTACCATAATGAAGTTATGTAAATTTAATTAATTAAAATAATATTATTAAATATTAATTTAATTTAATAGTGAAGTTATATATTAGGAGTCTATTAACTAACAATCGAAATAAAAGTCGAGAATATAGGACTTAGGGCTCCATTAATTAATATTTAAAATATATCTATAATAGATTAATAATATTACAATTAATAATATAACTATTCTTATATTACCAGAGATAAGTTATATAAATTTAATTAATTAAAATAATAAAATTAAATATTAATTTAATTTATTATTGAAGTTATATATTAGGAGTCTATTAACTAACAATCGAAATAAAAGTCGAGAATATAGTATCATATATATAACTTGGTGGTTCAAGATTTTATTCATTTAAAAAAGTTAAAAATTAGGAATTTAAGATAATTTATCACAATCCATGCTTCGCACGGGTTATCGGCTAGTCTTTCTAATTAAGATAATAAGAAAGAATGTCCAAAATACCCATTCTAGGGTGTTATTAGATAATATTTAAATATATATTATATTATATTATAAATATCTATAATATTATAATATGGTAATATTGGGGTTTATATGTATAACCTCAAACATGTATTATGAGCAAGATTTGAATGATTGAATAACATAAAATAGTTTTATCAATTGTGACATGGTATCAGAGCTCTGGATGTGGGAAGGACTCAGGTTCGAATCCTTCCTACCCCCAATATTCTCATTTATTGAAATATTAAAAATTGTGTACGACGACCAACGACCGGACGCTAAGGCCAAAAAGGCACGAACAACCTAGTGATCCACTCTTTGACCCAAATAATGGGCCTTCGAGTGAGGGGGATGTTAAGATAAATATATGATCCTGGTAAGCCCAATTCCTAACACCTTAAGGTTTTAGGAGAGCTGGTAACTTAACATGTGTGTATTTGCCCAAAATACCTATTTTCAGAAACAATTATCCAAAATACCTACACATGTCAGATACTCCTTACCCAATATCAGATACTCCTTACCCAATGGAGTATCACGTGTGATACTAGCTCCTTACCCAGTGAAGAGTCTCAGGAGTGAGTATCATGGGTGATACTCCTTACCCAGTGGAGTATCACCCTAATACTCCTTACCTAGTGGAATATCACCACTAAGTCCCTATGATACTTCTCTGACAGTGGAGTATGAAATATCACATCACCCTGAGTCCCTATGATACTTCTCTAACAGTGGAGTATGATACTTCTCTGACAGTGCAGTATCTGACAGTGGAGTATGATACTTCCTATGGTACTTCTCTGACAATAGAGTATGATCTGACAGTGGAGTGTGATACTTCCTATGACACTTCTCTGACAGTGGAGTATCTGGTGGATATTTAGGACACTGCTTATTCAATATGATATGGGTATTTGTATTTTGGTAAAATGTTACTGAAAAATGGGTATTTTGGGCACTCATCCATAACAAAACACAATTTTATATTCTTTTTTGCAAAATTGATAATTTAGTTAGGACACTCAAGCGTATAAAAGAAATAAATTTGTTTTAAATTTTAAATGACAAAACACTATTTATTTGATGTAGATTTTAAGCTATTATATAGTACTAGTTGGTAAACCGTGCTAAGCATGAACGAAAGATAATTTATTTTAATTAATTAATAATTTATCATTTTTTTATTGATGTTAAACTTTTTTTTGTATTATAATATTCAAAAAAGTTAAGTTAAATATAATTAAGAATTTTTACACTAACAATCCTATTTGTTGTTGAAAACTTAATATATAGTATGATTCAAATCATTGACATATATTTTTACGTATTTCAATATAAATATATTTTTTAGTTAACATGTTAAAATATAAAATACTTTTATGTTATATTCAACAGTTTCAATTTAGTTATTTTAAAATTTCACGGTTCTTATTTATTTAGCCGTACCAAGGACAGACTACCAACTACGAAAATTTTGGATAAAATCCCTCAAACAGTTTGACTAATACGTAAATTATATTCAATATTCTATTATGTACCAAAATAATTGGGTTCATGAGATCTTAAAATAATTAAAATATATGGATGAGAACAGTTGGATCTAATAATAAAATTATATTCGATTGTTAGAGAACTCTATTCAAATACTAAAAAAGACTTTTTGATAACCTAAACCAAATAAGTAGATTTCCTAAATTGAAAAGGATTTTCAACGTAAAAAATCGTCAATTTTATCTCTTTTTTTGTAACTGGGTAATTTTAAATGAAAACTAATTGTTGAACAATTATTAAATTAAAGATTATTTTGTGAATTTCACGTGGGTTGTAAAATCGTGTAAATTAAAATTTTAGAACTTAAGATAGAGTACAAATATTAAATTGAACGTGTAAAATCTAATATAGATCAATTTTTAACAATAATGTGATCATGTAAACTAATAACATATAAACAGTAAAAAATTTAACATAATTATATATATTAAAAAAAGAACGGTGCGTTGCACGGTTTATTAATTTATAATAATAAAATAAATAAATAAATAAAGTGATAACCAAAGTTTAGTATTATTATGTTCCAATAAAAATGGGTTTCGTTGTGTAAGATTTATAATAGAAGTAGGTGTGCAATAAATAAATAAATATAATATAACATAATATAATATAATATAATATAATAAATTTATTATAGATAATAAATAATGATAATAATAAATTTATTATAGATAATAAATTTAATATAATATAATAATGAGTTTAGTATTATAGAAGTAGATGTAGGTGTGTGATTATATATTTATAAAAAAATAATATAATGATAACGGGTCTAACGAAAAGGAATTTGCTTGTTAATAAAGAGTATAAATTCGGTTAAGTTGATTTTTATTGCTAAAAGCAAGTCTATAAGACAAGTCCCCTTATATGATGTCCTAAATTTAAATATAAGGAAGGAATATGGTGCAAAATGAGTGTCCTTACAGCATCTCCAATAGAGGTTGCCAACATAGTTGCCAACTTCTGCCACATCATCACATATATTATTTTTTTATTTCTTCTCTTTCATCTCATTGTTGGTAACTTTTGTTACAAATCTACTCCAATAGTTGGCAACTTTAAAAGTTGCCAATGTGGTTCCATACATAAATTTTATATTATCTTATAAATATATTTAAAATATGAGAGATATAAAAAAGGATAAAGTTAAATATATTTTTGGAGAGTTTTATGTGTTTTAACTAAATGGGGAAGTTGCCAACTTTTGCAACTTTGGTTGACAACTTATTGACAACATTGATATTCCAATAGATGGGCAACAAAGGGTGCCATACCACATAGGACTTGGCAACCCCAACCCCTAGTGGAGATGCTCTTAAGAAATCATTACTCTTTTAACTCATTCCTTATTTCCTTATTTGCAACCATTGGCGTGTTGCGATCTATCTACTATAATAGTATAATGTATACAAGTAAATTTAATTAAAAATCAACTTTTTGAACATTAGTCTTTCTGATAAGTCTCTTTTACCAATTTATAGTTAGAAAAAATAATAATTAAATTCCCACCCAAATATGGGGGTTAAAAATTTGTTTTTGTAATACTTAAATTATTTTTGAAAAGGGAAAAATAAAAAACAAACACAGTTTATGTTTTTGTAATACTTAAATAAATTTTGAATTGTTTAACCAGATATTTTTTTTTGAATTGTTACATAAATTAATTTTGAAAGGGGGAAGAAATTAAAAACAAACTCAGATTTGTTTTATACTCACACTTAAATAAATTTTGAAAAAGGAAAGAAATAAAAAATAAACTCAGATTTTGTTTTGTCGGTATCATACATCAAGTGGCAAATCAATCAATCCAATATTCGAATTACCCATTGCAAATACATTTCTCGCTAGGGCAATGTTATGTACCCCGAAATGGATCCCGAATTTGTTCCCGAATGACACATGTCTTATTTTTATTTGTAAATTTATACGTATACACGATGTGCCCATCTAATTAATGTAAGGAACAACCAATAGTATAATGACAACTCATCATTTGAGAATGGTTTTGGGAAACTTTTTGGGAACTCTAGCATTTCTCCTCTCGCAAATACTTTGCAAACTGCAGCTTCTTGCTTTCGTGTCTTGAATTCAGGTTCAGATTCTGGCTTCTTTAAAGCATTTCGATCTCTGCTTATTTTGTCCACTTGAAGTTTAACCAGCCTCTTTCTTTTTTATTTCTTCTTCTATCTTTTTGACTTCCTCTTCTTTCTTTTTGATTTTCTCTTCTATCTGTCTCCTTGAACTTGATACAAAACATTGTCCAAACTCATTGTGTTCAGATGTTAAAGAGGTCTGTACAATCTTGATTTGCTTTGTAAAACAAGTTTTTTCATCCTGGAAATTAGTACAACATATACTATGGATAATAATGATAATAATGACTAGATGCAAATTGATGGTACTCTTCATTGCTTCTTTACTGGAAAGTCATCTGGCGAGATGAGTTACCTTACGTCTCTCCAATACGTGAACAGGATTACAGCAATCGGTGCTGGAATCTCCACTGCAATAACCTTCTGTTATAAAAAAAAGACGAAAAAAATAATTGTAGGTCTTCCTTATATCTACGAAATAATAAAAGTTTGTAAATGTAACGGTAACATTATATTTTTTTAGGGGAGTTTATCTAAAAAATACTCTTAGTCACATGGGATTTAGAATTGTTGCTCAACTGGAAAAGGTGGATGGAAATAATGTTGTAGCAGTGGAAAAGGAAGGGGCTGGAGATGTGATCGTGGAGGAAAAGGAAGGGGCTGGAGATGTGATCGTGGAGGAAAAGGAAGGGGCTGGAGATGTGATCCTGGAGAAAAAGGAAGGGGCTGGGGTGATGTGATTGTGGAGGAAAAGGAGGGGGCTGGAGATGTGATTATTGAGAAAAAAAACCACTGTAGAAAAGGAAGGGGTTGGAGATGTGATTTTGGAGGAAAAAATGGTGAAGAAAGGGGAGAAAAAAATCTATTTTCTGGACTCTATCTTCAAAAAGCACAATGTTTATTGTATTCTGTTGGATCAGGTGAAATCTTTTACTCATTTGCGAAACCTGGTAATGACAAAAATGATGACGCTTGCCTAAGTTCATCATTGTTTCTAGATCTTAAGATCATTCATTTGAAGCTTGGAGTGAAATATAAGGAACTTATGACTGAAGAAGATAGAAAGAACATGAAATTCTCGTGTACAATAATTGGAAAGGCAGTACGAATCTTGAGTGGTGGATAAGAGGAGATAAAGACAGAATGGTGTAAGGCTTTGGTTTTATTATTTACAATAACTAGCGAAGCTGTTAAATCCAAGGAAGTGTGTGATTTTGTGAAGATGGTATTCAATATGAAATAGATACCATACACAAGATGCCTTCCAAGGCTTCAAAGAGATAAGTAAATTGGGAAAGATATCGGAAGTTGCATATGGAAACAAGAATGTCGTATATGAGTGGCCATAACAATTTTGTTGCGAGGAATTTTGTAAGGAATCGAAATGAAGTTGCAAATATATTTGTTGTCATAAATGCTCCACCGCTAAATAATCCCCAAGTTAATTTTCATAAAGTGAGGAAATCATCGACTTCCCATCATGCCTTGTTTGGAAGTCTACATCCAAGTTCCATATTTTTCGACCCGCTTATGCCAAGATTCCAGTCTAATGATGTCTTGCTACCTAAATATGTTGCTCAAACGCAATTTTTTTTCTTCAACCCGGTAATGCGGAGATTCCAGTCCAAAAGTATCTTCCTACCCATATCTGTTGCTCAAAAGCAAAATTTCTGTGACATGCAGCCAGTAAGTACAATGATCAAAGCAATTATAACCGGCATCAAACTATTTAAAAAAGGCTCGTAGTAGAAGAACCACAAGAATTCTGTAAAGGGTTACTAAGAATCACGAGACTTCTTATTTTGAATTTTTGAGTTCTTTTTCTTGGTTTTAAGTACCTGCCAGTAGACATTATTGGTCTGTTTGCTCGAGCTTAATATTATACTAGCCTATAACCCGTGCAAAGTACGGACTATTATATATTATTATTACTAGCTTATAACCCGTGCAACGCACGGCTCCTTTTTAGTATCTACAATTATATTACTTTTATGAAATTTTATAAGTTATTAATTTACATATCAAATTGGTGTTTAAAAATTGATATATATAAGATTTTACATATTCGATTTAATATTTGTACTCAATCTTGAATTTTAAAATTTGACTTGGACGTTTACAACCCACATGAAATTAACAAAATAATCTTTAAATTAATGATGGTTTAATATAATTAAATATACACAGAAACAAAAAAGAGAAGAAATTGATGATTTTTTAAGTTGAAAATTCTATTTGATTTATGAATTCTACTTATAATTCGTTTTGATTATTAAAAATATCCTTACAATTATTTAAAGATAGTTATACTCACAATCAAATACAATTTTAATAATAAGTGTAAGAGAGATTTTGTCCGAAATTTTGTTAATCGGTAGTCTATTCCTCCGTATGACAAAGATCTTAAAATAAATAGATAAAAACCGTTGGATCTAGCATAAAAAAATGTTTTATATTTTAATATGTTATAAACTAAAAAGTACTCCGTATATATATTTATATAAGATAGATTTTGTCCAAAATTTTGATAATCGTCTATTCCTCCGGACGACAAAGATCTTAAAATAAATAGATGAAAATCGTTGGATTTAACATAAAAAATGTTTTATATTTTAATATGTTATAAAATAAAAAGTATATTTATATTGAAATACGAAAATGTATATGTCAATGATTTAAATCATATACAATTAGGTTTTCTACAATTGATAGCATTATCAATGTAGAACTTCTACATAGATTAGGATTACTGTAAAAATTCGTAATTATATTTTCTCTTGATATTCTGAGTGTTTCTATTTGAATAATAATTATTAAAGCATCACTAAATTAAAGATAATTTTATGAGGTTCGCATGGATTGTAAAATCATTCAAATCTGATTTCTAGATCTCAAGATAGAGGCCAAATAGTAAATATAAATTTTTTTAATAGTAATAAATAAAAAATAAAATTCAATTCTAACACAACTTTTTTTAATTATATCCTTTTTAGAATATAATTTTATTTTTAAAATTCAATTATAATACAAACTTTTTTAATTATATCCTTTTAATTAGATTATAATTTTCTTTTAAAATTCACTTCTATTACAACATTTTCTAATTATATCCTTTTTAGATTATAATTTCTTTTTTATGTGATCTAATCTTGATCGTCTAGTTTCAATCCAACGGATCATATAATTTTTGTAGTACAGCGACCAGACCAAAAATTTGGATAAGATCCCTCTTATAAAGATATTTTTAAATTAAATTTAGTTCTAATGATGAAGAAAAAAACAAATCGATGAAGAAAGGGTCTTAGAGTAAATTAACAAAGTGAAAATTATAAATAAATATATAAGTATATAATTTATATTTTAAACGGATGACTTTTAATCCAACGGATCATATGTTTTTGGTAGTATAATGATATTTTTAAAATTTATTTAGTGTAACCTAATATCATAGAAGAAAGAATTGTAGCAATAAGTGTATGCAGACGATGATTCTAATCGGGATATAATTGAAAACATTTATAATTCTATAAAACACGTGGTTTTTTATTTTTAATAAATTATATATAATTTAACTGAATTTGAAAAATCTACCACGTTTTTTAAATTTTTTTAAAATATTTTTCTGTGCCTTGGTTCTTTGGTTGGTTAGTTGGTTAACACCTTTCCAAAAAGTTTGTTAACACATTCCAAAATACAAAAAACAAATCAAAATGTATTTAATTTTAATTTAAAAAAATAAACCACATATTTTACATACTATTTCGATTATTTTCCATTTACATAAATACATACTCTATCAGTTATACTTTAATTGAAATTCAACTACATACTCTTTCAATTATATTTTTAATATAATTTTTTTAACTTGTTATTTTTAGGAAAGTTTTAATAATTTTTTTGGAAGACAATACATACTTTATCGGTCACACTTATCGGTCACACTTTAACTGGAATTCAATTACATACTCTTTCAATTATGTTTTTAATATAATTTTTTTAACTTGTTATTTTTATAAAGATGTTAACAATTTTTTTGGAAGACTTTAACCAACCCACTAACCAAATATACCTGTGCGATGCACGAATTTCTTAAATTTATATAATATTTTATTTATATTTCAATAATTATATATCATATATATTACTTAATATAATATTGGCATAATATATATAGTATTAAATAACAATTGTATAATTATATGATATATTGTTCGAATTATGACTATATTTTGTCATAATAATACAAATATAAATGGACGTATATACTTACATTCAAATTTTGTTGATATTATCATATTCAATTTATGATTTCATAATAATTCCTAATGTAATATTTGTCTAAAATAGAATTTAATATTAATTTGTAATTGTGTGAATTTTTTTTTGTTTATTATATAATTTTAGTTTGTTTTCACTTTGTTGATTTATAATTTGTTGTAAATTTGGTAATAAATATATGATATTAAAATCATTTAAATTAATTTTGAAAATATTTGATTTCTAAGTAATTGAAAATGTCTAAAAAAATTGGGTAACTAAAAGAGTATGTAACTGAATATTAATTGGTGTGTAATTAAAAGAGTTTGTTATTAAGTAAAAAAAAAATTATATGCATTTTAATTTATTTTTTCATTTTTGGAAGTTATTAACAAACCTTTTTGGAAGGTGTTAACCAACCAACCAACCAATTATACCCTCTTTCGCTTATAATAGTATAGTATAGATTGAATATTAATTGGAGTGTAGTTAAAAGAGTACGTTATTAAGTAAAAAAAAATATATGCATTTTAATTTATTTTTTCATTTTGGAAGGTATTAACAATTTCTGGAAGATGTTAACCAACCAAACAACCAACCAATTATACCCTGTTTCGCTTATAATAGACTAATAGTATAGTATAGATTTATAGTTTGTTGTTGTTAACGGAAGAATTTGGTGATAACAAATTTCGGAGGTTGCTGGAATAAAGAAATCATGAAAATAGGGGGATTTGGGATTTTGGATGTTTGGGGCTGGACTTGAGAGGTGTCTCGACTTGTTAGATGTGTCGGATCCTTTTTCAAGATGCATGCGTACCTTATATTTATAAGGATCAAACCAACGTCGTTCTGTTAAAAGGATTGATTTTTAATCCCTATGATTGTTAAGGGATGTATTTTGGGAATTAGTATATTTTATCTCTTTGAATTATATTCGCGTTGGGATACCTTCCTGATTTGAAGGATATCGTTTAGTGATATTTTCTATCATTAATGGGAGATTATTCCTCGTTTCAGAGAGAGGAAATAATAAACTTGGGGATTAAGTTAATTATTATTAGATTCGTATTTGGAAATTTGGGAGATAAATTGAGGCAACCGAAAATATGGCGTAACAACTACCCCCAGTTCTTCAGTGCAGCTTGATGGACTGGAGAACTAAGCATCCTTCGATCTTCCAAATTTCTTGAGTCACTGAAACAACTAGGAGATGAAGATTAGTAAATAATATAGAGCACCAAGGTGCCCGTAATATGCATGTAGATGTAAACGAGACAATATGCGAGATGTAAAAAAGAATAAGTTTTGTAGGTGTGAGAGAATGTATCTTGTAGGGTCATCCAAGCATTATCCCATAAAGTCATCCAAAGCATTCCGAGCAATATCCTGAAAAACAATTATAGCAAGAAATACCCTCCTTCAAGGAGGTCGTATTCCTAAAAAAACTGAAAAATATCTTCTTAATATGTCTCGGAATACCCTCCTCTCGGGAGGTCGTATCCTCATTCTAGATTTACCCTCCTCTCGGGAGGTCATATTCCCAAAGTCGTACCTTGATGAGGCGCCAGAAGTACGGACATCCCCCCCAGAAGTACGGTTTTTTCAAGGATTTAATTATCGGGATACCCTCCTCTCGGGAGGTCATATCCAAATTCCAGAAACACTCTCCTCCCGGGAGATAATGTTCATGAAAATTGTACCTTGATGAGGCACCGGAAGTTCGGACATCCCCCCCGGAAGTACGGTTTTTGCAAGGATTTAAATTATCGGGTGATACACTCCTCTCGGGAGGTCATATCCAAATTCCAGAAACACTCTCCTCCCGGGAGATAATGTTCCTGAAAATCGTTATGGTTTTATTAAGACTCTCCTTAGAGGAGATCATCTTTCAAAATATTATCCTCATCAAAAGAGGGTCTTCCAAAATAATCAACTATTCGAATAAGAGCCTTCCAAAATATTACCCTTGCAAAGGAGGGCCTTCCAAAATAATTAACTCTTCGAACAAGAGTCTTCCAAAATATTACCCCTACAAAGTAGGACCTTCCAAAATAATAAACTATTCGAACAAGAGCCATCCAAAATATTACCCCCCACAAAATAGGGCCTTCCAAAATCCTTTATCACGAATATCATACCTAAAATCTTGAATATCTCCACGATTCAAATTCTACCCAGATTTGTTTTTAACCTTTTTGACCTTCTAAATGATTTTTTCTTTGAAAATACAAAACACTTAAGTTCTAGATAACGAAAAGATCTTTCCGAAAATATATGGCTCATCTAAAACGGAGTTATAACGAATCGGGAATCAAATAAAACGCCCGCTGATTGATTTCTTGATGCTGAAAAACGAGATCTGATTGTTTTTTTGTGATTTCGAGAATAGATCGAGATATAATCTGAGAAAACTCAAAGAACGAAAGTTATAGGCAATTTAAAAATCTTTCCGAATCATTAAAAATATCAAAATCCGACATGTATTGAATTTACTACGAATTTTATAAGATAGCTAACTTGTATGGATATAGTTATAAGAAAACTTATCTTAATTCAGAAGATCCACCGCCTCCACCGCTTAGCTCCTCCATTAAAGCAGCTCCAGATCCATGATAACCCCTCATGCGTATGAATTGATTGTCCTCCACAATCAAAAAATATGCCCTCCTTCTAGCGCCAATTTTTAACGGAGGAATTTGGTGATAACAAGTTTTAGAGGTTGCTGGAATAACGAAACTATGAAAATAGGGGGATTTGGATTTTGGATGTTTGGGGCTGGACTTGAGAGGTGTCTCGACTTGTTAGATGTGTCGGATCCTTTTTCAAGATGCATGCGTACCTTATATTTATAAGGATCAAGCCAACGCAGTTCTGTTAAAAGGATTGGTTTTTAATCCCCATGATTGTTAAGGGATGTATTTTGGGAATTAGTAGATTTTATCTCTTTGAATTATATTCGCGTTGAGATACCTTCCTGATTTGAAGGATATCATTTAGAGATATTTTCTATCATTAATTGGAGATTATTCCTCGTTTTAGAGAGAGGAAATAATTAACTTGGGGATTAAATTAATTATTATTAGATTCGTATTTGGAAATTTGGGAGATAATTGAGACAACCGAAAATATGGCGTAACAGTTGTAAATTTGTTAATAAATATATATTAATAAAATTATTTAAATTGATTTTGAAAATAGTTGATTTCTAAGTAATTGAAAGAGTCTAAAAAAAGTTGGGTAACTGAATTGAATATTAATTGGAGTTTAATTAAAAGAGTTTGTTATTAAGTAAAAAAAATTTATATGCATTTTTATTTATTTTTTCATTTTTGGAATGTATTAACAAACATTTTTGAAAGGTGTTAACGAACCAACCCGAACTATTTCGATCATAATACTATATAGATAGATATATATCCTTACTAAAGTGAAATCCCTCTTCCCAATTTACCTTCCAAAATTCCCTCCTCTCTCCTCTTACTTCCTTAAATATTTTTTTTTGTTCTTCTCTCTCCTTCCACTTTACCCACAAATTTTTTATTCTCCACTTTTATTCACGCTCTCATTCTCTTGTCCATTCATATATTAGTTTATCATTTTTTCCCCTTAATTCATTTTCTCTCCTAAATATCTTATTCTCATCCATTATTTCTATTACACTTAAATTAGTATTTGTTCCGTCCCAATTTGTCACACTTTCCTCAAATTTTAAAATTAATTTTTACATTTACTTTCAAAATTTTTTTTTTTACATATTATCTTTATAAATAAATAGTGCAAGATGAACAAAATTTAATACTCATTAAATTTGTATTTCATACTTTTTTATTTATGTTTACAACTTTCCATATACACTGTAACTTTTTTTCCATGATTATTAAAACTATATATAACATTTTTATAAAAATAATCAATTTTTTGTTATGTAAATCAGTTCTAAAATTTATTTGAACAATAACAAATTATATGTAGAGAATTTTTTTATTTTTTCATATTTTGAACTTTAAAAATCTAACCAAAATAAATTGCATTGAGATGATATATGAAGAAATTCATTACTTAAGAAGGCAGGGTGAGCATTGATAGTATATTAAGATGATGATTTTATAGTTACATTTGAGATTTTTGAATTTGCTTAAAGTTAAAATTGAAATGTGTAAGATAATTTCGTAAAAAACATATTTGATATTAATACTAATATCAATGACTTGACATTTAGAAATATTTGAGAAAATTATTGTAAAGCATAATGTAATGTAATATGTAATAGAGGACATATATAACTCAACTAGGATAAAACATAAATAATATTAACTCTATACAGGGATTGTGAAAGTTGAAGAATAGACATCAACAAGGATCAAGTCGCTGAAAGAAGTTCATTAACATGATCAAGCCTCAGTGATAGAATAAGATGTACAGTTGATTCAGTTGAAGGGCCAAAAGATTACAGTGGTCTTAAAGACATGATACAAAGACCATGAGTGAATGTTAGTCGTCTGTGAACCAGACCAGTTGCACTAGGCGTCAACACTTCACAAAGGAATCAAAGTATCTAACTCAGAAAAACTGTTAAAAGGTATGATTGAGTTTAGAGCAGTATTGATATCCTCCATTTTGGAAGCTGAATATTTAAGGATGTCAAATTAAGAGGAAAATGAATAGTATCCAAAAATTACTATTCATATGAATAGTATCCGAAATTACTATTCATGTGAATAGTATCCGAAATTACTATTCATGTGAATAGTATACGAAATTACTATTCATGTGAATAGTACTATTCACATGAATAGTAACTAAAATTACTATTCATTTTACAAAGTAAAAGCATGTAAGTAAAAAACGTGTGGGGCCCAGTCAAAATCAAAATCAAGTATTTTAAAATGAAGAATTCGGCTGAAGTTGAAAAGCAGGTTTGGTTGAAGAAAGAAAGGCAGACTTCGGCTCAATTAAACGTCAGCAGTTACGTTAATTTAGCTGCATAGTAACTTTTTAAAGTCTATAAATAGGCCTGTTGTATTTCATTTCAAAATACACCTCAACACACAACTTTCTATTCTCTCTCTTATATCATCTCTGTGTAAGCTGCTAGACAGTCCATCTAGTAGGAAAGCCGGCTTAGCCCGCTTTCAGGAAGTGTCGGGTAGAAGGTCCTCGTGCCTAAACTATCCTTAGGAGTGTTTGATTTTGTAGCTGATCCATATATAGGATTAGATTGTGTAGCAAACCTCCGGGTTTTATCTATTAAAAGATATTTCCCACACAGTTGTGTTATTTCGATTTAGTATTTTTGATTTCATATCCACATCAAAAATCGAAATATTTTTAAATAACGTATTCAACCCCCCTTCTACGTTATTCCGGACCTAACAATTGGCATCAGAGCCACTCTGTTATTATACAACAGTTAAGATCCAAAAAGCTATACAATCATGACAGAGAAAACACAAACTCCAACAACAAGCAGATATGAATCAATTAGAGTTCCAATACTCAGGGCATCAGAATATCCCATATGGAAGGTGAAGATGGAAATGTTTCTGGAGGCTACAGATCCAGAGTACTTAGACAGAATTCATGATGGCCCACATAAGCCTACCAAATTGTCTGTTGTAATTGCTGGAGAGGAACAGAAAACGATTCCAAAGGAGAAGAAAGACTACACCCCTGAAGATATCTCCTCTATTAGCAAAGATGCCAAGGTAAGGCATTTATTACATAACGCCCTTGACAATGTTATGTCTAACAGAGTCATTGGATGCAAAACTGCTAAGGAGATTTGGGATGCTTTGGAAGTCAGATGTCAAGGAACCAAAGCCATCAAAAAGAACAGGAGAACAATACTCACACAGGAGTACGAGCACTTTGACTCAAATACTGATGAGTCATTAACAGATATATATGATAGATTCCTGAAATTGCTGAATGATCTGTCACTGGTAGATAAAGAGTATGATCTTGAAGACTCCAATCTGAAATTCTTGTTGGCTCTTCCTGAGAAGTGGGATTTAAAAGCCACTACCATCAGAGACAATCATAATCTGGAAGACATGTCTCTTGATGAAATCTATGGAATGCTCAAAACTCATGAGCTTGAGATGGAACAAAGAAGTAAAAGGCATCAAGCTGAGGAAAAAGCTTCTAAAGAAGTTACTGTGAAAAAGAGTCAATCCAAGGGAAAGGCTCTTATTACAAAGTCTGATACTGAATCATCAAACTCTGATGATGACATAAACTCTGACAATCTTACAGACTCTGATAATGAGGGTAGTGATGCTAAGATGATACAACTTGCAGCCCTGATGGTAAGAAGCTTCAAGAAGATGGCTTACAAGAACTTCGGGAAAAGAAATAAGTTCACACGAAGAGATTCAAATTTCGAAAAGAAAATTTTCAGAAAAGCTGAGGGAAAGGAAGACAGGTCTGGGAAAGTATACAAGTCCAAGATCAAATGCTATAATTGTGGTGAGAAAGGACATTTTGCACCTGAATGCAAGAAAGCCAAAGCTGATAAAGGTCAAGCTTACATCACAAAGAAGAAGGACTGGGCTGACACTTCAGACTCTGAAGATGAGGTGAACTATGCCTTGATGGCAAATGTTGATAGTATCTCTGAAACTACTGAGACCAAGGTACCTCACTCTACTCTAGCTTTTGATACTACTGATATATCTGTGTTAAGACTCTTTCTTAAAAACTTGCATGTTAGCTACAGAGATCAGACTTTAGAAAATGAAAGAATAAAATCTGAAAGTCTGGACCTTAGAAAGAGAAATGACTATCTAGAATTAGAATTAGTCCAGATGTTAAAAATTCAGAAAGAGAGAGATGATGCTATTTTTGTTAAAACTGAATTATTGAAAAAGCATGCTTATCTTGAATCTGAACTTGCTAAAGAAAGAAACATTATTAAAACTTGGACTAATTCTGGGAAAACTACTCAGATTATCATAGAGAATGATTGTTGGAAAGAAGGTCTAGGTTACACTGATAAAAAGAAAATTGCCAACCTAGAAGCTGAGACCTCTAAACCTGTATTTACTGAAAAGGCTGCAAAATCCAAACTTAATCATATGAGGTTTGTACCAAAATCTGACAAACCAAAACAGGATGAAGTCAAATCAGTAAATATTAGTTTAATGTCTCAGAAACAGCTTAAACACAAGCTGAAGGAGTTAAAAAGAGTGAACAAGGTAAAAGAACCTAGGAAAAACAAAAATGGAAAGGTAGGCATCAATAAAAGCAACAACTATATGTCCATTCCCAATGCTCCTAAGAAGAAATGTTACAACTGTGGAAATCCTAACCATCTTGCTACTTTTTGCAGGAAGAATAAAAATATAAACTCTATACCTCCTAAGTCAGGAGTTAAGAGTGGTTCAGTTAGGTTTAAGCCACAGAATCCTTGTTTTCATTGTGGCAGTATTTGGCATTCTATTTATACATGCAAAGAGTATCATAAGTTGTATTATGATTATTATGAACTTAAACCCTCTTTGAATAAATTCAAGATTGATTCTACATGTATAAATTCTGATAAAAATAATGTTAGCACAAACTCTGATAAGACTTCTGCTGCAAAAGCTAACAAACTTAATAAGGCCAAAGGATCCAAGCAAGTCTGGGTCCTTAAAACTAATCATTAGTGGTTTTTGTGATTGCAGGGTAACAGGAAAAATATCCTTGTTCTGGACAGTGGATGCTCAGGACACATGACTGGAAATAAAGCCCTGCTATCAGAATTTGTGGAGAAGGCTGGCCCAAGTGTTTTTTATGGAGATGGCAACATAGGAAGGACTCTGGGATATGGCAATATCAAACTTGGAAATGTCATCATTGAATCTGTAGCTCTAGTCTCAGGACTCAAACATAATCTACTAAGTGTGAGTCAAATCTGTGACAGAGGTTATCATGTGGATTTCTTTGAAGAACACGGTAAAGTTGTAAGCAAATCTACAGGAAAAGTTGTTCTGAAGGGATACAGGCATGGTAACATTTATAAAGCCAAGCTTTCAACAAACTCTGATGGCTCTGCAATCTGTCTACTGAGTAGAGCATCAATTGAAGAAAGCTGGGATTGGCACAAGAGACTTTCTCATCTGAATTTCAACAGCATTAATGAGCTAGTGAAGAAAGATCTTGTGAGAGGATTGCCCAAATTAGTTTTTACTCCAGATGGCCTATGTGACTCATGTCAAAAGGCAAAACAAAGGAAAACTTCATTCAAAAGTAAGACTGAATCCTCAATTCTTGAGCCATATCACTTATTGCATGTTGATTTATTTGGTCCAGTAAATATAATGTCTATTGGAAAGAAAAGATATGCTTTGGTTATTGTTGATGAATACACCAGATATACATGGGTATATTTCATGCACAAGAAAGAAGAAACTGCATCAATCTTAACAGAGCATGTCAGACAACTGGACAAAGGATCTAAGCATACAGTGAAAATCATAAGGAGTGATAATGACACTGAGTTCAAGAATGTAGTCATGGAAGAGTTTTGTAAAGAAAATGGAATAAAGCAAGAATTCTCTGCACCTGGAACTCCACAACAAAATGGAGTAGTAGAGAGAAAGAACACGACTCTCATAGAAGCTGCAAGGACCATGCTTGATGAAGCAAAGCTGCCAACTTACTTCTGGGCTGAAGCTGTGCAAGGTGCTTGTTTCACACAGAATGCTACACTCATAAACAAGCATGGTAAAACACCATATGAGATGGTGAAAAAGAAGAAGCCGAACCTGAAGTACTTTCATGTGTTTGGATGTAAATGTTTTGTTCTTAAGACTCATCCAGAACAGCTTTCCAAATTTGATTTAAAAGCTGATGAAGGAATCTTTGTTGGATACCCACTATCAACAAAAGCATTCAGAGTGTATAATCTGAGAACAAAAGTGGTCATGGAATCTATCCATGTGTCTTTTGATGATAAAAAGATAACAGGACTTGAAGATTTTGATGAACATGACCAGCTGAGATTTGAGAATGAAGAAATAAATGCTGATCTACAAACTTCTGATATTCTTTCAGACTCTATTATTCAATCTATACCAGTAGATCAGACAGCAGCACATGTTGAGGGGGAGCAAGTGAACGATGAAAATGAACCCCAATCAAGTGAAGAAACATCAAAGAATGCATCTGCTGATTCATTAAACTCTGATTCATCAAACTTTGAAAACAACAGCTCAGGGGGAGCAAACAATGATTTTGGATCTACTAGTCATCACACTCAACACAATTATGAACTTGGGGAATCATCAAGATCAAATCTGCCGAGACAAAGGGTATGGAGTAGAGCACATCCCTTTGAACAGATCATTGGTGAACTGGACACGGGTGTACAGACTAGAAGAGCAACACAGAATGAATGCAATTTCACAGGATTTTTATCTCAAATTGAACCTAAAAAGGTTGATGAAGCTCTTGATGATCCAGATTGGGTAACTGCAATGCAGGAAGAACTCAATCAGTTCGAAAGGCAGAAAGTATGGAAGCTGGTGCCAAGACCAAAAGATAAATCTGTAATTGGCACTGGATGGGTGTTTAGAAATAAACTGGATGAAAATGGTATTGTTACGAGGAACAAGGCTCGATTGGTAGCAAAGGGTTACTCTCAAGAAGAGGGAATTGATTATGATGAAACCTATGCTCCAGTTGCAAGGCTTGAAGCAATCAGGATGTTCTTAGCATTTGCTGCACACTCCAACTTTAAGGTTTTTCAGATGGATGTGAAGAGTGCATTTTTGAACGGAGATCTAGAGGAAGAAGTCTATGTTGAACAACCCCCTGGGTTCGAAGACAAGGAATTTGAAGGTTTTGTATACTTTCTCTTCAAAGCTCTCTATGGTCTCAAGCAAGCCCCTCGAACATGGTATGATACTCTTTCCAAGTTCTTACTTGAAAATGGTTTTACAAGAGGTATCATCGATGATGCGGTATATTTTTATGTTCGTTCTCAGGAAGGCGGGTTTTATCAATTTTAATTTAATTGTTTCTCGAGCAAAAACGATAGTTATGAAAATATTTACTAACTAATTATTTATATTAATTTAACTAATTAATTAAGGGATCAACAATGAATTTAAAATCTAGGGCAATTAGGTCCACCATGTTTACATAATATCTAGCTTCTAAGCTAAAGCAATCAAAATGGTCGTGCAATTACGGTTTGTTAATCTCTCTCAAGCATCAACACTCCCGAAACATGCTTACACATATAATCACTTTTAGTAATTTAATTAATCGGGTAATTAGAGCATGTGTTAATCTCTCTCAAGCATTAACGCTCTCGGAAATCCAATTATGCTCTCGCACTAAAATTCAATTCCGCTAACCGTATTTGTGCCTCTAGTGAGTAAAATCTCTCGATCTATTACTCCTATTCGCATATAATTAATCTGTGATATTGGCCACTAACACAAATTAAATACCAAAACATAATCTATTAGAATTTACCATAATCAATCAAACCACTATGAAAATCATACCAGAATTATCATGCAAACATGGCTTCCCTTTATGCCCTAGAACAAACTACTCACTAATATAAAAATTAATAACAACTAAAATTATATAACAATCCATTTAATAACCAAGGTAAAATAGAAAGTACCTTACATAACGGAGAATTAAGCTGAAGAAAATGTACATAAAAGAGAAGAAAACCAAGCCCCTAGAAAACAAAAATGGTAGCCGCCGAACAAGATGTAAATGTGGTGTTTATGCAGTAGACAAATGGTGCTAATCTATTCCTAAGCTAATCTTAGATGCGTTTTTTTTCTTTTCCCCTGCAGAGCTTTCCTCTTATAGCTTGATTAATTCCTCTTCAATTATTAAAAAGCCATCATCATTCTTCATCATTACTACCACTTTGCAATTTATTTTTCTTCTCTTTTTTCCCCACTTCATCACACTTTCGGCTGCACTAATATTCCAAATGGCTAAACACTCAATACACACACTTTACACTTTAAATAAATTACAATAAAATTCCAAAAGTAAAAAAGATTTTTTTACTAAAATTCGGAATTGAATTTTCTCCTCAGATTTCGAGCTGCTCCAATCGGATTTTTGCTTATTTAATCCCTCTGAATTGTAGATAATTTTCTAAGCTTCGCGTGGACTATAAGATCGTCAAAATCCGACTTCTACAACTCCAGATATGAAATAAATACCGTAGAAAGCGGGTGTAGCTCAATAAATCCGAATTTCTTCCATTTTCAGCTCCAAAATAGCTCTTTAAGCCCAAATTCTTCCAAACTTATGAATTCTTGTCTTCTACAATAAAACATTAATATTTATTAAATAAATATCCAAATAAATGCAAAATGAAATTAAATACGGGAATAAAATCATCTAAAATATATATAAAAATATATCCTATCAAACATCCCCACACTAAGCATTTGCACGTCCTCGGGCAAATAAGTGAAATAAAAACTAAATCCTAACTAATATCACTTTCGTAGATGACACGATTGCATTGAGCACATGCAACAAGCCGTTAAACCCCTAGGCAGCCCTAGTAGGACGAGTGTTGTCTCGTGAGGGTTTATAGTGAATTTACCCACAAAATCCATTTTTTTCTCTGCCAAGTCTCAAGTATGCAACCTATCATAGTACTCCACACATGCAAAACTTAATTACACAATATAGAAAAGACAAGTCTTTCAATTTACGCATCATTTGTACAAGACTATCCAAGTAAGCACACAGTCTAGATAGACAAAAAGATCATGAGATATATATATATCAATGCCGCATTCAGTGAGTAACATGCTATGGATATAAATGAAGCTCACAAGACTCTCAAATCACACATGTGTATAGGTGAAGTGTATTCGCTCAAGTTCAATCAATTAAGTCATGTGCTACCATATGCTTGGTTGTCCACCAAATCTCCACTACTTTGTATACATGCATGCACAAATCAAAAGGTCTTTGTTAAAGGTTGTAACGTGGCTAAGGTGAAGGGTAGGGAATCAAGAAAAAGGTTGACAAGTGGCTAACTCGACAAACTAATAGAGCATAGTGTTCATTTCTAATTAAAGCACTCAACATGAAATTTTGATCATGTAAAAGCTGATCAGACTCTCACAAGCATTAAACCCCAAGCACATATTACCATGTACTTTTTCACTTTCATATTTTACAAACCAATGAATACAACTCTACTTGATCCTTTTTCTTTCTTTTTTTTTTTTTTTTAGAAATTCCCACCAAATTTTCACACTTCAACAAAGAAATCCCCACACTATGCATTCACCAACCTCCAAATGAATCAAAATGCTCTACTAGTAAATCAAGAGAAGAATAAACAAGTAGGCTCAAGAATTTAGATTGGTGCTACGAAAAGAACGGATAAAAGCTCAAAGGGGTTCACTAAGGATATATGATTCAAGGGTACTGTTTGGATAAATACGGTTAATCCTAGTGCCTTTATCATTTTCATGCATACAGATATCATGTAATCTCAAAATGGTTTAAAACAAGTTCTAGAGCAACATGCCAAATGATGAACAACACATAACAATAAAATTCGATCGATATAAAATGTACCAATCACAAATTAGGCTCAATAATCTCACAAGGTGAAAGCATGCTTCAGTACTCACTAAAATTGACAATGATGTATCTCAAGTTTTAAAATTTTCGCAAGCACAAACAAGGAATCATCAAGTAGCAAATGATTTTCTAGAGATATGACATGTCAAATAATCATGCAAAATAAGCTCACAAGATGTGTACCTATCCTTGTTAACACACTATGAGATGAGGCAATTAATTTTCTAATCTTCTAATTTTTTTTTTGGAATTTTTAATTTTTTAATTTTTTTTTTTTGAATTTTTTTAGTCATCGAGAACCCATCCCCACACTTAAGTGGTTCATTGTCCTCAATGAACAAATATATAAAAGAAAAGTAAAAAAACAAAGAAAAGTAAGAAATACTCCCCTAATGCATAAGTATGAAGTGTCGAGGCGCTGAATGTCGAAGCATGGAGTGCCACTCCAAAAAGACCAAAAACATGTTGCGCGGGACCACCACGAGAAGCATGAACAGTTGCTTTAATCCTGCACAAAATTTCCAAAGAAGCATTAATAAAATAAAATATGACATCAATAAGCAATAATTGATTAAGTGCTTCTGCAGTTTTGGAAAACTTTGTGATAAAACAACGATAGAATTCGACACCACGAAAATATCGAACTCCCTTGACATAAGGTGGAGGCTCTGGTGGTGGCTTTTCTTCATTCATCACTTCCACATGAGCCATTCGAACATCTTGGCTTATCGCATCTTTGATTAAGTAGACACTTCCATTTTCTCCCGCTACTTGGGCTAGACACGTAAGAGCCACTTTGTATGGATCCTCAACCAGAATTTGAGAAATATCATCTTGGACAATATTTGTTATCACATCAACCTTGAAATAAGTGTTCTTGAGCAAAGAAGCCTTGTAAGTAGAGGCTAGATCGAGAGCAAATTTATCAATACATGGTAGCTTAGACACAGGTTGCGGAAGAGAAACAACAACCATCTCTGTATTGCTTTCCTTTGTAGCCTCATCATCAGTCACATTGTTCTCGGTAGCAGCAACATCATTGATCTCGTCATTGGTGGCATGCTCCTTCTCTTTATCAATGGCCTCATCATCAACATACATGGAGAAACTATCATATTCCTGATCGCTTGTGAGATTGATAGCAGTCAGGTCCTCTTCGGATCGGATAGATGATGATGGTAAATAGTCGAGCTGCCCTGTAGTAGAAGAGTTAGCCAACTGTGCAATTTGAGATTCAATCGCCAAACTTTGAGTTTCTAATTCTTCAAAACGCTTTAGCATTTTATTCAAGATATCCCACATCTCATTTGTCTGATCAGTTTGCATATCTACGCTGGGTTGAGAAACGTGTAGATCTTCTTGTAGAGGAGGATATTGATATTCTTGCTGTGGCGGCTGCTCATATGACTGATAAAATTGTTGCTCAAACTGTTGCTGATTATGATATGAAAAATTTTGAGCACCATTGTCCTGGTAGTAAAAATCTGGTTGATTCACGCATTCTTGATCAAAAGTGTTTGAATACTGATTGTACCCATATCCTTCTTCAAAAGAATTCATTTGTCCCAACTGAGCACTCTGAGAATTATAGACATTGTAAGAGCATTCAAAACCAAAGTGACCATAAATTCCACAAACTTCACAACCAGTGTAAGTTTCAGGGGCCACTTGTGACATCTCATTTGTACTCATCGGACATGTAGTGGGCTCTGCAGTCTTCCACGAGGCAATTTCTCAAGTATATGCCTCAACTAAGAAAGAAAGATGTGCAAAAGTATCAACTTCATCCATTACAGACCTGTAAACACACTACAAAACCAAGAAACGAAGTAAAACCGGTCTCAATTGGAACTAAAGTTCCAATGAGACAAAGAAAACATAACGAACTAAAAATTTAACAAACTAAACAAAATATAAAATATGTATTTTTTTTATTTTTTTAAAATTTTTTAAATTTTTTTCATATTTTTATTTTTTTTAGAAAATGTATTTACAGGAAATTTTCAAGAAAATTGGACATGATATGTTTGTAACCGTAGCTAGCCAAAAACAAACCAAAAAAAAAAAAATTGATTCAACTAAAAACTAAACACTGAAACTCAATTCAAACGAGCCAAAACTCCATAATAAGCTCAAAAGAAAATGAAAACATAAATTAACTCGACAGACTCAAAAACGCAGAAAACGATTCAGGCTCAATTCGCAAATAAACTCCAAAAACTAACTACAACAGCAACAAATACTAAACCAACTCTAAACAAAAACTCAGCTATACTGTAACTCGGCCTAGAACCCAGTAACCAAATACGAACTCATCATAAAATCATCAAACAAACAGCAACTTTGCGAAATCAGCAAACACGAAGTGCGGACTTAGCGACTCTCAGAACTTCGGAGTTCATAGAGCAACTACACAGCAGCTCGGACTCGGAATTCACCCAACTCGTCGAAAACGAACAATAATTCAACCATAAACTCGACTCAAACTCGTGGATTCAGCTAAATACACAGCAAACATCAAACTTGACAAAAAAATAAAAAATAAAAATAAAATCGAAACAAATCACAGCCAAAACAAGACAACGAACTCGAACACAAAACAGGACTCGCAGACTCAGTGACAAACTCGGCTCAGACTACGCAGCAACCAAAATAAACCATCCCAGCTGCAACTAACTCGACCAACAACTATAAAGAATTCGGTACTTTACTACTTGCAAAACTACTCGTCTCAATTTCACGAACTTAGTCAAGGAAACGAAACTGGGCTGCAATCGACTCATAAACTCTGGTAAACAGTAAACTCAAGTTAAAACTCAACAACCACTGGACTCGCGAATCAAACAAGCAATACGGTCGAACTGGAAACCAGCAGACTTCAGCAACAGAATTCGTAATATGCGAACTCAATACAGCGAACAATGGGACACGGACAAACACTATAACACTCTACAACCAACAAACAACCAATCAGAAATCAATAAACAATACGACTAATCCTAACAGCGAACTAAACAACTCGGTTACTCAGCGACAAACTCCACGCAGCAACTTGACACTCGATAATACGACCCAGTAGCTCATCGAATCGGAAAAACTCGCAGTGAACTCGGCAATACAGAACAAAGTAACGACAAAAACAAACAAAATAGCCCGAAGAGCGAAGCTGGGTTTGAAAGGGAGAAACGGGAGAGTGAAGTAGAAGGTGGGCGAAGGGCAGTGGCTTGGATAATTGTTTTAGCAGTGAGAAGAAGAGGAGTAAGGCGAGGAGGTGGGTTTTGCAGTGGTGTTCGTGGGGAGAAAAGGGGTTGTTCGAAGAAGGAGAAGAGGAAGAGATGAAGGAACTGGGTTTTGTTTTGTGGTTTCGAACAAGGAGAAACAGGGGTAAGAAGGAGTATGGGATTGATGTTGAAGAGGGAGAGAATGGTGATGGGTTTAATCGAAGAAGGGAAGGGGGTGAGTTGAAACAAGAAGGAGAAGAGGAAGCATGTAACTGGGTTTGGGTTTTTGTAATTAGAAAACAGGGGTGAACAACTAAAAGCAGGGGAGTCGTACTTATTTTGAAGAAGAAGAAACTGGGTTTGTTTGGGTTTTGTATAAAACAGGAGAAAAACTTCGAATTAACCAATTAAAAAACGAATAAAAACGGACTGAAAATTTATACTAATATTTTTGTGATTATATTTTTTTTTATTATTATTTTATTTTACTGAACAAAATAAAATCTAAATTATAAGAAACAATTAATTTAGAATTGATAATTTTTGCCTCCCCGGCAGCGGCGCCAAATTTGATGCGGTATATTTTTATGTTCGTTCTCAGGAAGGCGGGTTTTATCAATTTTAATTTAATTGTTTCTCGAGCAAAAACGATAGTTATGAAAATATTTACTAACTAATTATTTATATTAATTTAACTAATTAATTAAGGGATCAACAATGAATTTAAAATCTAGGGCAATTAGGTCCACCATGTTTACATAATATCTGGCTTCTAAGCTAAAGCAATCAAAATGGTCGTGCAATTACGGTTTGTTAATCTCTCTCAAGCATCAACACTCCCGAAACATGCTTACACATATAATCACTTTTAGTAATTTAATTAATCGGGTAATTAGAGCATGTGTTAATCTCTCTCAAGCATTAACGCTCTCGGAAATCCAATTATGCTCTCGTACTAAAATTCAATTCCGCTAACCGTATTTGTGCCTCTAGTGAGTAAAATCTCTCGATCTAGTACTCCTATTCGCATATAATTAATCTGTGATATTGGCCACTAACACAAATTAAATACCAAAACATAATCTATTAGAATTTACCATAATCAATCAAACCACTATGAAAATCATACCAGAATTATCATGCAAACATGGCTTCCCTTTATGCCCTAGAACAAACTACTCACTAATATAAAAATTAATAACAACTAAAATTATATAACAATCCATTTAATAACCAAGGTAAAATAGAAAGTACCTTACATAACGGAGAATTAAGCTGAAGAAAATGTACATAAAAGAGAAGAAAACCAAGCCCCTAGAAAACAAAAGTGGTAGCCGCCGAACAAGATGTAAATGTGGTGTTTATGCAGTAGACAAATGGTGCTAATCTATTCCTAAGCTAATCTAAGATGCGTTTTTTTTCTTTTCCCCTGCAGAGCACTCCTCTTATAGCTTGATTAATTCCTCTTCAATTATTAAAAAGCCTTCATCATTCTTCATCATTACTACCACTTTGCAATTTATTTTTCTTCTCTTTTTTCCCCACTTCATCACACTTTCGGCTGCACTAATATTCCAAATGGCTAAACACTCAATACACACACTTTACACTTTAAATAAATTACAATAAAATTCCAAAAGTAAAAAGATTTTTTTACTAAAATTCGGAATTGAATTTTCTCCTCAGATTTCGAGCTGCTCCAATCGGATTTTTGCTTATTTAATTCCTCTGAATTGTAGATAATTTTCTAAGCTTCGCGTGGACTGTAAGATCGTCAAAATCCGACTTCTACAACTCCAGATATGAAATAAATACCGTAGAAAGCGGGTGTAGCTCAATAAATCCGAATTTCTTCCATTTTCAGCTCCAAAATAGCTCTTTAAGCCCAAATTCTTCCAAACTTATGAATTCTTGTCTTCTACAATAAAACATTAATATTTATTAAATAAATATCCAAATAAATGCAAAATGAAATTAAATACGGGAATAAAATCATCTAAAATATATATAAAAATATATCCTATCAATCGACAAAACTCTCTTTCATAAAAAGCATAAAAATGATATAATTCTGGTGCAAGTATATGTGGATGATATAATATTTGGTTCTACTAATGATTTGCTATGCAAGAGATTTGCTAAGCTAATGCAGAGTAGGTACGAGATGAGCATGATGGGTGAGTTGTCCTTCTTCCTTGGACTTCAAGTTGTTCAGAAGCCTGATGGTATTTTCATCTGCCAATCAAAATACATAAAGGATCTTCTGAAGAAGTATAGGATGGAAGAAGCAGCTACTGCCAAGACCCCGATGCCAACTGTTGTCAAGCTTGATGAAGACAAATCTGGTAAGTCAGTTGACATCACGAAGTATCGAGGTATGATCGGCTCCCTCTTGTACTTAACTGCTAGTAGACCAGATATTATGTTCGCAACTTTTCTCTGTGCTAGATTCCAGGCTAACCCTAAAGAGTCACATCTTATAGCTGTTAAACGTATTTTCAGATACCTTAAGGGAACCCCCAATCTTGGCATTTGGTACCCTAAAGGAACAGGTTTTGACCTAATTGGCTATACAGATTCTGACTTTGCAGGTTGTAAGATTGATCGAAAAAGTACTTCTGGAAGCTGTCAGTTTCTAGGAAGAAGGTTGGTATCTTGGTACAGCAAGAAGCAACACTCAGTATCTACCTCAACAGCCGAAGCAGAATACATTGCGGCAGGTAGTTGTTGTGCTCAGATCCTGTGGATGAGGAATCAACTTCAGGACTATGGACTCATGTTGGACAAAATTCCAATTCTATGCGACAACACGAGTGCCATTGCCATTGCCAACAATCCAGTTCAACACACCAGGACTAAGCATATTGATATCAGGTATCATTTCTTACGAGAGCATGTCATGAATGGAACTGTGGTATTATATTTTGTTCCCACAGATCAACAAATTGTAGACATCTTTACTAAACCACTGGATGAATCCACTTTCTCCAGGTTAGTTGGTGAACTTGGGATGTTAAATCTGTCTAATTAATTTTGGATAATCAATAACTGCAATTTGTTATAAATTCACAAGTATTTTAAATGTCCATATTTTTAGGACTTGTGAATTTACTTTGCATCCAGTCATCATCTTACAGTTATCTCTATATTAATTACCATGCTTATAAATGATATATTTTATGGTAATTATTTAGTAAATAATTGTGTTAATTGTAGCATAATTAAATAAATATTTTATTGACATATATCAATTAATGATATTTTGTTAATTTTATGTCTATTTAATTGTGAGGTTATCTGATTATTGTGGATTAATTCTTGATTTACTGTGCGACTATTTTTAAATCCATAATAATTAGAAGTATTAAATATGTGTATGTGTATAGGCTGATAGGTTTCGGCGATAAGATGTTTTTTCGGCCGACAGGTTTCGGTGATAAGATGTTTTTTTCGGCTAATTAGGTAGTTAGGTGAGAAATTATTGAGCGGTGTTATTTTTCAAACATAACCTGTCACTATTACACCTAACCTACTAATCCTTGAAACCTTATAAATGATGAGTTTTTGTTTATGTTTAACATCATCAATTTTCAAATATACAGAGCATATACACACAATTGCTGAATATTTCAAGCTTTGACCGGAAAGATCTCACAATCTAGCTGGTGGTTTTTAGAGCGGATTTCATATTCTTGTTATACGCACTAACCCTTGTTTTTGAATTTCCTCAAAGTTTTTGAAAATGGCATTGCAGGGAAGCTTTTTAATTGCTAAAGTTAATCATGTTTCCATTCAGCAAATCGAAACCATTCAGGATGAACAATTTCGGGCTTGGACACAATTTCTGAATGAACATTCATTAATTCGCTATGCTTTAGTTACACAGGTGCAGCTTAACCATGATGCATTGTGTGAACTATATTGCAGTGCGGTTAACACTTCTGGACAGGACGGGTGTGCATTCACATATCGACTATTTGGTAGGTCGATTAGGGTCACTGAGCGAGATGTTAATCGAATTCTTCATTTTCCTATGGAAAATCTCGTTTCTGATCCTACACCCGAACAGATTGAAATGTTCTTTCGTTTTATAAGGTACCAAGATGGCAATTTCAATACTGGTAATCTTTCTAGAACGTTTCTAACCCAGTACTGGAATTTCTTCTTTCACACTCTTAACCATGTTTTTTCCTCAGATAGAACAAATCAAGATCGAATACCTGAATTTATTCAAATAATAGGGTATGCGGTCGCCAATAATTTGAGGATTAATTTTGGAAAAATAGTGCTTGGTCAAATCATTTTAAAAATGAAACGCTTGGGAACAAGAGATGTTCGGACTCAAAATGTCAAATGTCTATATCCAAGGTTTCTACAGTTAATATTGAATGATTTTTTGAATGATGAAGACAGAGTACGCTTGGAAAATGGTCAAAAGGTGGAATGTTCTTCCATGAAGACGAATGTAATTAATTACATAAGCAAAAAGAAATATACGGATGTGCCTACAGTCCTAACTGAATATCTAAAGACTGTCATACTTCCGTTACCACGACCGGTGAGAGCAGGTATACGACAAGGTAATATTTCAATCCCTGCTATTCCAACCTCTGTATTCCCTATTGTGTCACAGGAAATACAGTTTCTACAGCCCCCAGTGGCCATCTTACACGACCAAGAGCAAGAAATCCCACCGACTCTAACACAGGTCGAAGAGCCTATTCTACAAATGCAAACACAAACACAACAAACTCCTACACCTCAATTGTCACTTAAATGACCAGTTATCCACATTATTGAGGGAGATAGTGCCTCAGCAGCACCACATAAGGAGTTAGTTACATCAGCCGCTCTACCTCATTCTAAACGGAGTAAACCCAATAAACCTGAGGTAACGACAACTGTTAGTGAAACAATTCTTTCTTATCCAATGAGTGAAAATGTAAATAAGGTTGAATTGACGGGAGCAACTGGTGAATCTTTCATTTTACGGAAAGATCCATTAGTAGGAGGTTCTTTTATGAACCAAGTGTCTTCACAGACGTACGAGGGAAACTTGGGTTTTGTGCCATTTAATCGATTCAAGTTTAACCTCCTAGAGGGAAAATCTCTGGATCTCTTTCGAGATTTACCACTTTTTACCAGTGGTCGGCAACTCGCTTCACGCGAGGACGGAAGCTCACGAACTTTCATTGCACCATCCGTGACCTCTGAAAAAGGGGCTAGAATGATTTCATTTGCAGGTACACATATCGGTGGAAGCTCTAGAGGAAAGTTGAGGGAAACACCAACAGAACATGTAAGTGTAACCCAAACCACTAAACCGAGTGAATATAGAGTGTTGTGTGAAACACCTGCAGAACATACGAGTGAGCAACCTACTCAACCACATGCACCTGTAACCAGAAAAGAATATAGTAGACTCCTTACACGGGTCCAAACAATGGATAAAGAGTTGCAAAATATCTGTAAGTCCATTGCAGAAATCAAAAATTTGCAACTTAATCAACATGATGCATTCCAGGTTCAATTAAGTTCCATGGCATCTCAGTTTAGTCATGTAATTCATTCCTTGGGGAAGACAGCTTCGTCTAATTTACCAACTCCACATCCTACTACTCTGGAGGATAACCCAACTGAGGGGGAGAGGTGGATGATCAAGAAGCTACTAGGCGTAATAAGGGCAAGGAAAAGGTTGTTGACACAAAATTAACTTTATTTTGGGAAAGGAAAAGCTAATTGGAATATTCGTGCTATGTGGAAAGAAAGCAAAGGCAAACTTGAAGATATGTTCAGTCTAAAGGAACAATTGTCTTGTACTTGGAAATCTGGAAAATGTATATATGATCCAGAATGTACTCTAAAATTATTTATCTTTGTATTTCATTTTTTTTGTATCAGTTGAGTTATCCTCTAGGAATTTGCTTGTCAAACCCTAACAATCAAATAGGGGGAGATTGTAAAGCATAATGTAATGTAATATGTAATAGAGGACATATATAACTCAACTAGGATAAAAGATAAATAATATTAACTCTATACAGGGATCGTGAAAGTTGAAGAACAGGCATCAACAAGGATCAAGTCGCTGAAAGAAGTTCATTAACATGATCAAGCCTCAGTGATAGAATAAGATGTACAGATGATTCAGTTGAAGGGCCAAAAGATTATAGTGGTCTTAAAGACATGATACAAAGACCATGAGTGAATGTTAGTCGTCTGTGAACCAGACCAGTTGCACTAGACGTCAACACTTCACAAAGGAATCGAAGTATCTAACTCAGAAAAACTGTTAAAAGGTATGATTGAGTTTAGAGCAGTATTGATATCCTCCATTTTGGAAGCTGAATATTTAAGGATGTCAAATTAAGAGGAAATTGAATAGTATCCAAAAATTACTATTCATATGAATAGTATCCGAAATTACTATTCATGTGAATAGTATCTCAAATTACTATTCATGTGAATAGTAACTAAAATTACTATTCATTTTACAAAGTAAAAGCATGTAAGTAAAAAACATGTGGGACCCAGTCAAAATCAAAATCAAGTATTTCAAAATGAAGAATTCGGCTGAAGTTGAAAAGCAGGTTTGGTTGAAGAAAGAAAGGCAGACTTCGGCTCAATTAAACGTCAGCAGTTACGTTAATTTAGCTGCATAGTAACTTTCTAAAGTCTATAAATAGGCCTATTGTATTTCATTTCAAAATACACCTCAACACACAACTTTCTATTCTCTCTCTTATATCATCTCTATGTAAGCTGCTAGACAGTCCATCTAGTAGGAAAGCCGGCTTAGCCCGCTTTCAGGAAGTGTCGGGTAGAAGGTCCTCGTGCCTAAACTATCCTTAGGAGTGTTTGATTTTGTAGCTGATCCATATATAGGATTAGATTGTGTAGCAAACCTCCGGGTTTTATCTATTAAAAGATATTTCTCACACAGTTGTGTTATTTCGATTTAGTATTTTTGATTTCATATCCACATCAAAAATCGAAATATTTTTAAATAACGTATTCAACCCCCCTTCTACGTTATTCCGGACCTAATAATTATCTTTAACAATCGTCATTAATTGATTATTACTTATTTTAATATAACAATTTATACGAATAATTGAAATATTATTATTAGGGATCTATAATTTTTACTCACTAAAGATGTTATTGAGGATGAGGGGCTTATATTTTTTTGTCAGCCCCAAACTACTAGCGAGCCTGTACATATATCAAAAAAATTATATAAACTTTATTTAATATTTTGACTTAATTCAAGACTATTTTCATGATTAAAAGTGTAAGATTGTATTCTCTACTAACACAAAATCAGTTTCAATTTATAACCATTTTAGTTTAATACAAATATTCTACATTGCTAAAAATATTATTTTAATTATTATATTCTCACTTATAATATATTTATAATAAACAAAAAAAAATTAATATTTCATTCTAAAAATATAAAATGTAACTGAACATAATCTAAAAAAGAAATTATGAGACCAAAGTAAAAGTTTTGCCTAACCTAAAACTTAACAACTAATCAATTAAATTATTTTTTATTAGAATGTCGAAAATATAACTAATGTAAAAGAAAATTAATTATTATGAATTAAATTTGTAGTCATTTAAATTATATGTTATTCAAAATTAACTAATTCAAATTTTAGTGAATAAAAAAATTAATTATAATAAATAGAACAATAATTACACGTTAATTTTTTTGAATAGTATTATATTACTTACAAACTTATACTAATTATGTCCTAACAATTTTTTCACACTTTTCTTTTTCTATTTTTTAGATGTCTCTTTCAATATTATTGATTCTTAACTCACATATTTTTTTAAATTTTTTCTAATATTTTACACATTTTCCAAATAAATGAGTACGAAAATTTATTTATAAAATCGTGCATATGCACAAATATTATCTTGTTATTGATGATATGCAGATCAGTTGCGGGTGGTGGTTATTGCGATTGATGCGGTTGAGTAGACTGAACGTACAGCCCTGGTCTCTAGGGGTGAGCAAAAAACCGAATCAAACCGAAACCGAAACCGAAACCGATGAAAACCGAACCGAAAATATGGAGGAGGTGAAATCTGTTGGAAAATCAATCGAGCACCTGGACATCGATGATTAGTGTGTGGAGGACTTGAGGTAAATATGCTATTCTTTAATGAATTGCTCCATTTGCCAGAACAGATCACCTGGCCTGGAAAATTTAACAAGTTTTACACTCTTTGTACAAGAAATTTGCAAGAATTCTACAACTGTTGTAGCCATTAACTAAGTGCCATCACAATCAACTGTGATATTTTTACAGCCTTAGGGACAGGATATATGTGTTGGTAATAGCTATAACAGGCAGCAATTTTCTTTTTTCAGTGCATAGTGTAATAGCAGACCTTTAGACTCCAATTTTCTTGGGTTACTCTTGAACTGAAGTATGATGCAAGAAAACTCTGTCCAGATATTATGTTTGTTATATTTAAGATATCTTAGAAGCCAAAATATTCAAGTATTGGGTTCACATTGCATTTAATATTAGTTGTTAGTTCAAAAGTTGCTCTTGCGCTCAAGATCAGTGCTGCTTAAACAGAAAATATGTTCTTAAATTTTTTTTCCTTTCATGCTTATAGTATATTACTATAATTTGACTAGACTGATTGGCAGTGTGCTTAGTGATATTAGTACATCTTGTTTATATCATGAAGTGTTAAAAGAACTGATCCTGCTTTGGTTTATTCGTTTCCAAATCTTAACTATACTTATTGACATTAGCACAAGTTGAAAATATTGGTTCATCTCAAGCTTTCATCATGTCTGGCATAATATGAAGCATGTTAAAAGTGATATAGTGGACGACTGGTCACTTGGTCAGTTCCAGATTTTCTTTATACTTGAACATAGTATTCCAGATAACATGTACTAGATGTATCACTGTCTTCCTACATGCTCACATTGTCATAATTCACATCATACTTCTTCTGTTAATGTTTTTTTATTTTGTGTTTCTTTCCAGCAAGTTTGTCTACTCTAATGTGATTGATTTTAGTTCTAATAACTGTTGAATCTCAAACAGAAACACTGGAAAGAGGTTGCTGACATTATTAGCAGTTGTGAACATTTTGGTAAAACCCCCAAGACTGATATCATGAAGGCTACTTTGTTTGCATCATCTGGAAGACTGAAACACTTGTATCTCTTATGCTGTTTTGGCCATGCTCTCTTGCTCCTGCCAATTTAAAATCGAAGATTAAGTTGAATTTTCATTATTCAAGAATTATGTTAGACTTTCGCAATTCATTATAAAAACTTTGTATGCTATTTCGGAAGAACAAATGGATTTTCTATGCTTAAAAATTCTTGTAATCATTTTTATTTTGTCATTTTTATTTGAAGCGGTTTTATAACCGAAACCGAACCGATTGTAACCGATCCGACAATTTTGAAACCGAAACCGAACCGTCGGTTGCGGTTGCGGTTTCGGTTTTAAATTTTAAAAACCGAGGGTTTGCGGTTGCGGTTTCGGTTTTAACCTAAAACCGAACCGTTCCGTTCCGTGCTCCCCCCTACTGGTCTCAGTGCTCATTCCACTAAAACATTCTTTTTGCTGCCACAAATCAATGCGACTCACATGGCTCAGAAAGTACTTACTTTTCATAATAATGAGGCGTGAGCTAACAATTCAAAAATAAGGCCAAGAAAGAAAAGCTCGCTCCCTCCCGAGCCACCTTCAAACACAACTATTTAAATTGCATTGAACAAGCAAAAGGAGACCAAGCTGCTTCGGCGTTTATCCTTTTATCAAAAACAAGACAAAGCTCTGTGTAGTATTTTATTTTGACAACTGTGCGGTGGCCTGCAGTTTGTGATACTCATATTAGTGTTGCCTGCCTGCAGTTTGTACTTTTGGAACGGATGAGACTTGTGAGGTTCATATGCTAAATTGATTTGTATCGAAACATGACCGTCTTTACGTGTACATATATCGGAACTTAATCGTCTTTTGAACTCCGATTTTTAGTTAAAAATCAGTAGTATAAATATTTTGAACCCCGACTGACATTCAATATTAAGAAAAAATAGTTCTAGTTCATCGTGTTCCAGAATCCTAATTCTGCCAAATGATAGGACTAATATGTTTACAAAGTGATTAGTTCTGAGTGATTATGATATGAATTTCTTGCTTAACAATCACTATCAGGAAGTTCAAAAGAAAAGATAGAAGCAGACAATCATCTTTTTTTTTCCCAGAAAAATAAGAGTTTTCATTAATTTGAACAAACATACAGTCAGGATAAACCCCCAACTGGCAGTACGGTTGAAAAACAAAGACAAGTTAAAATACTTAGCTGATTTGTTTCCTGACCATTTGACAATACAGAACTGAAAAATTCTGTTAATTGAAAATGAAATCAAAGGCAACCCAATAAATCCAAATTGCACCAACATCCTTGAATACAGTAATATTACAATTGACCTTAATATGTAAGCATCATTGGTAGCCCATTGTTCAGATGGTGCACCATAGCTATCTACTTATCGGAAACCAGCTATAGACATGCCGTAAGTGAAAACTCCCCCGTGTGAACATTCTTCTTACAGTAATATTACAATTGACCTTAAGACGTAAGAATCATTGGTAGCCCATTGTTCAGATGGTGCACCCCAGCTATCTACTTTCCAGAAACCAGCTATAGACATGCCGTAAGTGAAAACTCCCCCGTGTGAACATTCTCATGTTGTGAAAGGTGAGCTCTTACAATAATTATCACTGCCCCAGCCTCGATGCGGCCTTTCCAGATCTCTCGAGACATTAATTGAAACATTCTCGAAGGACGAAAATAACACACCAAAACAAAACAAAACATATTAAAATAAACAGACCGCTCCAAAAGGAGAGACAAACGCATAAAGAGTTACTTCGCCCAAGGCGATACAATTCAAAAAGTCCAAGATCTCGGATTGACACCAGATTTTGATATGATGTTAAGCAGGAGATTCTGAGTCTAAGAACTGTGTTTATTTGATATTTCGAGTTCTAAATCAAAGCAGATCTGAAAAGAACCCGAATGGGTTTTTCGAAATTTTTTGGAAAAAATTTCGATTTATGGAGGGAATGAAAGGGAATTGTGAAGGTGAATGAAGTCTTGGTTGGAGAAGGAGGAAGGAAAAGTGTAACACCCCAGTCCTACATCGAGGAGATTTGGGACTTCAGTTCAGTTTATAAGGTAAAGTATTACTACTAAGTGCACCAACAAATCATTATCTTTTGGGGGCCTGTGGTGGGCTTGTGGATTACCCAAGTTGGCTGCATTTGGGCTAGTTTACTTTGGCTTATTTCGGATTCGGAATCGGGACTTGACCCGATTTTCGAAAAAGGCTCAGGATTTGACCTGGGTTGTCACATATGGTATCAGAGCCGACTTTCGAAAGCTTGATTCGTCAAGTTGCCGGAGGTGGGGGACACGAAGGCTGGTGGTATTATCCCACAATGGACAAAGGTCCGGAGGTGGGGACACGAAGCCAGCCGGTATTATCCCACAATGGCTAGAGAGGAACGATCCGGAACCTATGGGATATCCATTCAGGCCTGACGAGGACGTCAGGAGTTTAAGTGGGGGAGTTTGTAACATCCCAGTCCCACATCGAGGAGATTTGAGACTTCAGTTCAGTTTATAAGGCAAAGTATTACTACTAAGTGCACCAACAAATCATGATCTTTTGGGGGCCTGTGGTGGGTTTGTGGATTACCCAAGTTGGCTGCATTTGGGCAAGTTTACTTTGGCTTATTTCGGATTCGGAATCGGGACTTGACCCGATTTTCGAAAAAGGCTCGGGATTTGACCCGAGTTGTCACAAAAAGGGTTGAAGGAGACTAGCTAGTGGGAGTCGACCCTCATCGGAAGGGAGGGCACCGGCGACTTTGGTTTTAAAAGAGGGTGTTTTTTTTGTACTTTTACAAAAATTAAAACTTTGATTCTACCATAAAATGGGCAAAAGGTCACTTTCCCTACTGTACTATTGTAAAATTTCCGTTTATCCTATTGTACTATCGAAGGCATCACTTCACTTTCCTTTTTTCCATTTACCCCCCACCGCCGTTAGTCAAAAATTCTCTCCGTCTGTTTGATTGTTAAATTGATGAATGGGATGCACTATCAGCCTACCACGTATACGCCACATCAGCACAACCCTATTTTTTAGAAAATTAAAACTGAAAATCAAAATCAAAATTAAATAAGTAAATAAAAAGAAATAAAACAAAAAACAAAAACAAAAAAACTAAAAGGAAAACAGGGGAAAGGGCCGGTGGCAGTTGAAGGGAAGGGAAGAAGGGGAACGGTGGGAGTTGATTGAAAGAGGCGAACGGAATTGAAGAAGAGTGTAGGGCTGTTAGTGAAGGGTGAACAGAGAAGGGGTGTTGGTGGTTGAATCGGAGAGAAGAAGAGGTGGAGGATGTGGGTTGAAGATTGAGGCGGGATGGTGTGGCAGATGTGGTGGTGTTGTGGAGGATGTGGGTTGAAAATTGAGGCGGGGCACGGTGGTGGGTTCGCGAGGGAGGTGGGTCAGTGGTGTTGAATTGTGTTGGTGGTTTCTTACTCTACTGTCAGATTTCTTCTGTGAAATAAATGTGTTTTGAATATTGATGTTTTGGGTATTTGACATTCCTGCCCACCTTTGAATTTCTCCACTTGATCCGATTTTGATGGTTTCTTGCTGACCTGTTTGGCCATGTTGGTCGATTAAATTATCATCCAATCTTGGAACCAAATTTGCATCATCTTCCAGGTTCTTCATTCCGGTTTCAGTTTGACGATGTGAAATCAAGGCATCTCTATTAACTTCTGACGATGTATTAATTCCTTCCATACCGTTGTTCTCGGAAAATTGTTTATACTTTATTCTTGGCTCGGGGAAGTCTACCTACTTCTTTGGGTTGAAGAAGTGGTGGGGAGGGAGAACGGTGGTGGTGGGTGGTCGCAGGCGGAGAGAGAGAGGAGAGACTGAAAGAGATATAGAGAGAGGGGTTCAGTGAGAGAGAGGGGTTCAATGAGAGAGAGAGAGAGAGAAGGAGATCAGAGGAGGGAGATGGTGGTGGGACGGCGGTGGTCGCCGTGAGTGGTGGTGATGGCCGCTGGTGACTCCACCGGAAGCCACCAGTTGTGGTGGAGTTGTGGTGGTGTGTGTTTAGGTGGGTTAGGTTTTATTTAAGGGTTTAATTTAGGGATTTATTTAGGGGTTTTGTGTTGCTGATATGGCCAATGTGGAGTGGTGATTGGTGTGGCCAACTCAGCATTCCGTTAATCAAACATACGGAAATTTTTTTTAACAGACGGCGATGGGAAAAAGAGAAAAAACGGAAAGTGCAGTGATGCGTTCGATAGTACAATAGACTAAACGGAAATTTTACAATAGTACACTAGGAAAAGTGACATTTTGCCCACTATAAAATCATTAATTTCCAGAAGTGAATATGTGATTTATAGTTTGGATCAAATACGCATCATACGAGAGTTGGCAACTAACATGAACTCCATCAACTACTATAGTTGATAGTCATTTAACCAAACAGGACTTAAGAGAGTAGAGTTGTTACTTGTTAAGCAGACAATCATCTGGGTGCAAGGAAAAATAAGATAAAATCTGTATGGACACATATAAGCATACAATCATTATTTTTTGGTAAATACAATCATTATTGATTTCGAATTTCGATAAATAATCAACTATTTATTTACAAAGAAAATATAATTTAAAAAGGCACATCATAATCATCAGCACCATGTATACATATGGTGATTACTTAACCTGCATCTATAAGATTCCTTATTTGACAAAGAATATTTTGTTCTTGTGTTCTGATTATTCTTGACTAGTTTAATTTGACCAAGGCAGTCATTATTAAAGTTTGGATGATCAATAAGTCCATTCTTGTGGAAGTTGCAGCTCCTGATTATTATTCTCGTGCGACTGCAGCCGTTGATTCTGTTGTGTATGTGATGGCACAACTCCATTGGCATTTGATCTCTTCTCGAAATGTTGCTTTAGAGTCTGCAATACTCTTTCTGGTACCAGAACTGAGGAGCATACTGATGAAAAACAAGTACAAAGTTGAGAAACTACTACTACATAATATAAATGAAACATTTTATATATGCAGTCTCGATTATATTGGAGTTCTTAGAGTCCGATATATGTTCAGCTTGAACATGTTTTCGCCAGACGATTAGTGTGCTTAAGATCAAAGTAATGAAAAATGTTTAAGGTGAATAATCTTTTTCACAAGGGGACATATTTTCTAACATCGATCACACCTTGGCCATTGAAAAAAATAACAGTTGCACCTTTCTTAAAAACTTTAAGAAAATCAAAAATCACAGATGCATGTCCAGTCCAGCACTCACGTTAGATGGATTAGATAAAGTAATTATGTAGTGGAATGAATCAGACAATTAGTCAATAATGATGATAAACAAACCAAATTGAGTTCTACAAGCAGAAGGCATTATGGCAATCAATAATTGGTTATGTAAGTTCAGAGACTTTGTCAAGCCACTTGCTGGACCATACAAAAAAGATTCCAAGTGATCAACACGCAGATTATGCACATGTACAGTGACAGAATCAAGAGACCGACCAATTTAAAATCAAAAATAAATTTATCATCAAGATTTAATAGTTTTTCGAAACTGAAAACAAAACCCTATCATCTTTAAAAATTCAAAGTGTGCAGCAGTGGGACTCATGTACACAGCTCAACTCAAATGGTAGTACATCTACTTGTGCAGCACTAGGACTCATGTACACAGCTTAATTCCAATGCAAGTGAAAAATGTAGAAAATACGAATACAATTATACGGAGGCAGATGGGTCACACAGGTCACATCTCGAAAACCAAATAATTCAGTACCAATAGTAATGAATAATTTGTCAAAAAGTTAGATTCTAAAGTCAAGGAATCTTAATCAGAATCTATTACACACTACAAACAAACTACAATACGTCATTTTAGAGTTTAGAATTTTCAAAATAAATAGGTGGAGTATAGTAGAGTACATGACATACCTGGTTTTTTACGATACTGATGATCATAGGGTGTATTAATGATGTTATTATTGGTAGCTTGTGATGGCAAGAAAACACCAGTTCCGGATGATCCACTTTTCGACCCAAGAAACACCACTCTCATACCCGACCCGGCGTGTGATGCACTCACAAAACCCGGCCTTCTTGCATGAGCATACCCATATTCTCTGTTTCTTGGTTGGTGTTGAAAATGAGCCTTCTTTTGATGTTCAGTTTGGTAACACTGTAAAAAAAAAACCACATTAAAGTATTACTAATATTCTATAAACAGAAGACAATTAATAATACAAAACTTATGAATTAAGGAAATGAAAACAATTTTAGCCTCCTTGCTAGTGCATCTGGCCATGGATACACAGGCACAACCATCACGATGATTTTGACAAATGATTTCTACCATCACGATGAGTTGTTTGTACTATTGAAATCAACAAGATTATAAGGTTTGCGGCTAAAACGGATTTATATCGAAATATGACCGTGTACCATCGTGATTGTGTAGGTGACTTCAAAGTTGAAACTAAGCATAGTATGTATGTAATACCTTAGCAGTGTTGTCTGGAAAGGGGATATGCTAAAACGGATTTATATTGAAAATACGTCCGTGTACCTTCGTGATTGTGTACGTGACTTCAAAGTTGAAACTAAGCATAATATGGAGTAGTACCTTAGCAGTGTTGTCTGAAACAGGGGATGTTTTATTATCATCTTCAAGAAGCATGTTCTCAGCCATTTTTCGAGTCAACTCTGCCATAAAATCATCTTGCTCGCTCTCTATCGAATCCAAGTCCGAGCCAGCAGGAGTGTTGAGACCAGAGGAAGATCCAAAGCCACTAAACACAGATTCAGTGCTTGAACCATGTTCATAATTAATCTTCTCCTCCATAATTAATTAATCTTGAAACTGTTAATATAAGGTTAGAGCTAAATGAATCTTGTTAACATGGATGAGGTAGAAAATCTAGAGAGCATGTTCAAGACAAGGCAAGATAAGTTGGCGATAGATATATACAAGTGATTGTAAGTACATATCTCTTAGCTGGGGGTGGGTCGGATTCAGATATTTGGTTAATCAGTTGATGGGTTTCAGCTGTTGGGGTTTAGTTAGTTGGACAGTGTATTTGTTCAGCTACACAACTATACTGACATTTGTTACTACCATTTTATAACATGCCCTACCTAATTATTTAATTTCCATGCCAAAATTAAACAAATCGAAAAGGTTAACAACCGTTTTAAGAAAAAAACGGCCAATCCAATAAACCGATATCAAAAATTGTTACAATTATGCATCCACAGTAAAATACCAATAGATATTTTCCAAAATCATTTACGAATAACATACATCACGAGATACCTCTGTCGAAAATGATGACAAGTAAACACGATTTGAATCAGATAATCTTGGTAATAAGATCTATGGTTAAGGTTGTTTTACTAGCATCACCTAAATTATTGACAATGGAACTAGTATTATTTTTCCTTCTGGCTTTAAGCAGTTAGAATTCGGCTGGATCTGACTTTTTATACATGGATTTATTTATTACTACAGTAGTATCTATTGACTAAATCATAAGTATACAACTTGTTATCTAGTATGTATCCAAGTAGAAAGTGGTTGTTGGGTCACTGAATAAGCACCTAATACACATCACATCTTCATATACGGGGACAAGTTCATATTAAAATTAAACTTTGCTTTAGAATTCATTCGTTTTCTATGCTTGCTCCTAAAGATCGTTGTTATTAATGTAAATCATCACTAATTACACAAATCTTTAACAAGTGAAATAGATAAACAATGTGCACGAAATATTTCATTACATTCTGATATATTATTGTCAATTTCTTTTAATATTTGAGAAGCTGACCGGAGAGTACAATGTGACTCGACTTCCTACTCTGTGAATGCCATCTGACCACTCCAATGATCCCCGTACTATGTAAATTTTTGGTTATCCTCTACCAGCCACATTCACCAAGAAAGATTGCTTCTCTCCAACTGATTTAAACGACAGAGTATCGGGTACCACGCTAACGTTGATTATCCGACTACTAAAGACTTTTACACTGTGTGTGGAGTTTGCAAGGCCAACATTTGTGACTGTTCTTGGAAAACTGATATTGAACGGTAGTTTTTCTTTAACTTGAGCTGTTATTGTTTGGTAATTCAGTTCTTTCCCGCCAATTCCTTTAACTATCTTCCTGCAACTTGCATTTTTATCTCCGGATATTGCTTTAATTTGATCCAAAGTGTAGCCAACATTGCAGAGAAAATTTAAGTAGTCTGCTTCCAAAGCTTCATACACTAAACCAGGATCCACGGCTCATACAGATACAGGATTGATGTGACCTGCCCCATAAGCGAATTCTCTATCTGTATGTTTTGTTGCATTCATACGCCAGGCTGTGTCCACAAGGAAAAGGACACAAAAAGTGAAACTAGAGATTACAAGTTTTTTTTTTATCCAAAGTGTAGCCAACATTGCAGAGAAAATTTAAGTAGTCTGCTTCCAAATTTATCAACATCATCTTCCAATCTAGGAACTCCTCAACTCCCATATACCCATAAAATAATGGTATAACAGCCTTTTATATATAATCATTGCTATTATGCTGGATACCCATATCTGTCTTGTAATTTGTTGTAAAGCAATGAAGAATGAACAAGTAAACTAAGAACACTTCTTGAAGAAACGAAACTTTATTATGAACCATGAACTCGTTACAGAGAATAAACAACAAGAAATGAAAAATATTAACAAGTTGACAAAACAAAGTTAATTGTACATGCTTAAATACTAATTCACTAATCAGACTAACTAACTAAAGTTTGTTACGCCAGCTGGTGCTTTATTGTTAATGTTGATGAATTGGTGCCTTGCTGGCAATGGTGATGTGGACTGCTGATGTGGACAAGTGTGAGACTGATGCTTTTGATCTACAAGACTAGTATAGTTATCATCCCCCCTCAAGTTGGAATGTATAGAAGGATGCATTCCTAACTTGGATATTAGATTGTTAAACTGGTGAGAAGGCAATATCTTAGTAAAAACATCAGCTAACTGGTTTTGAGTAGGGAGGTATGTGAGTTGAATAAGCCCCTCAAGAACTTTATCACGAGTGAAATGACAATCGATTTCAATATGTTTGGTACGCTCGTGAAAAACTGGATTTTTAGCTATGTGTATTGCTGATTGGTTGTCACAGTTGAGAGTAATAGGCTTTAGGTTCATTACCCCTAGTTCTTCTAACAGTCTAACAGTACAGGTTGCTTCAGAGGCAGCTGAAGCCATTGCCCGATATTCAGATTCTGAAGAAGAACGAGAAACAGTACTCTGTTTCTTAGATTTCCAAGCAATTGGGGAGTTTCCAAATAATAAAATATATCCAGTAATCGATCTTCTTGATTCTGGACAAGAAGCCCAGTCAGAGTCAGAAAATGCCTGCAATGTGAGACGATCTGCAGACTGTAAAAGAATTCCTTGACCCATGGAATGAGCAACATATCTGAGAGTATGCTGTAAAGCTTGTAAATGAGGTGACCTTGGTTGTTGCATAAACTGACTAAGAAATTGGACTGCATAAGCCAAGTCAGGTCGAGTATTAGTGAGATAGTTTAACTTGCCAACAAATGACCTGTAAACATCTGGATTGGAAATAAGATCCCCATCTGTTGAAAGCAATCTAAGATTAAGAGGTAATGGAGTAACAGCCTTGATATTAAGATCAAAAGGACAATCTGTAAGAAGCTCCTTTGTAAATTTGTTCTGACTTAAAACAATCCCATTGTGTTGATAACCTACCTCAATTCCTAAGAAGTAATTCAGAATTCCAAGATCTTTAATACTAAAAGTATCATCCAAAAATTTCTTGAGAGAATTAATAGTAGAGATATCTGAACCTGTAATGATGATATCATCGACATAAACAGCTATAATTGTAATATGAGAGTCAGTTTTCTTCAAGAACAAACTGTAATCATACTTAGATTGAGTATAACCTTGAGTAAGTAACTCTTCAACTAATTTGGCTGACCACTGTCTTGAGGCTTGTCTTAGACCATATAAGGATTTAATCAATTTGCAAACTTTATTAGGAGGATAAAGATGAGAAAGACCTTCAGGAATCTTCATATAAACCTCTTCATGTAAGTCACCATGCAAGAATACATTGTTGACATCCAGCTGGTAAATTGGCCATTTCTTACTAGCTGCAAGTGCCACAATACACCTAACAGTATTCATCTTAATCACTGGAGAAAAAGTCTCCTCAAAATCTATGCCATGTTTCTGATTAAATCCCTTAGCTACTAACCTAGCTTTGCACCTTTCAAGGCTACCATCTACCTTTAACTTGACCCTATAGACCCACCGGCACCCTATGGCTTTTTTATCAGGTGGAAGATCAACAATTTCCCAAGTATTATTGTCATTCAAGGCTTTTAATTCTTTGTGCATAGCTTCTATCCATAAAGGATTTTGTGAAGCTTCTTTATAACTGGTAGGTTCAGAAATGTGTGAAACAGAAGAAAGAAAAGCCTGATGCTGAGGTGAATAGGAATTAGATGAAACCAGGTTACACCAATGATTAGATACACTAGTATGACATTGATAATCAGCTAGATATGCAGGAGGTGCTTTAACTCTGGTAGAAGTTCTCAAAGGAACACTAATATCAATAGTTGAATTAGAGTTACTATTGACAGATGAATCAGAAGAATTATTGAAATCAGTAGAATTAGAGAATTCCTCAGAAGCAATGGGAGAATTGTTATTATGATCATTATGAATGGTATTATTATGAAAACTGGATATAGGCTCAATATCTTCAACAATATGTGTAGTGATTTTTGGTAAAAAAAAATATTAGAGGTGTAAGAAGAATGTGTACTTGAGATCATATGAAAAGGAAAATGAAGTTCATGAAACTTTATGTCTCTGGACACAAATAGAGACTGAGTATGTAAATCTAACACCTTAAAGCCTTTCTGAGATGCAGAGTATCCTAAGAACACACAAGGTGAAGCTCTAGGAGAAAATTTGGATCTCTTATCCTTAACAGTAGCCACAAAGCAAAGACAACCAAATGGTTTAAGTCTTGTATAATCCGGAGGTGTTTTGTACAGGATACTATAAGGTGTAGATTTATCAATACTTACCAAAGGCATCCTATTAATCAGATATGAGGCACACAGTATACATTCTCCCCAGAAACGATCAGGCACCTTAGATTGGAAAAGAAGAGCCCTGACAGTATCTAAGAGATGTCTATGCTTTCGTTCAACCACTCCGTTTTGTTGAGGGGTGTGAGAACAACTTGTCTGGTGTATAATTCCTTTTTGTTCATAGAACAGTTTTAATCTGCCCTCACATAACTCCTTTGCATTGTCTGATCGAACACCAAGAACATTTGATTTAAAATGCTTCTCTGCATAGTTAACAAAATTTTCAACAATGTTTGGAGCCTAAGATTTGTATTTTATCAAATGAATCCATGTATAACGACTGAAATCATCAACAATTGTAACAAATTGATTACAACCAGAATGAGTTTTGACCTTGTATGGTCCCCATATGTCAACATGAAGCAATTCTAGTACAGAAGAAGTTTTGATGCTACTATTAGGAAAAGGATTTCTACACTGTTTAGCAATTGGACAAACTTGACAAATAGTATCAGCTATAGTTTCCTTAACAGTCAACTGAGGATTTATTAAGGATAATTGATGAAAAGGCATGTGGCCTAGTCTCAAATGCCATAGTTTGGCTTCTTCAACAGCAGTGCAACACACTTTAGCATAATGTTCTGCAGCATCCAGAAACTCTTGATGATCAACAACATACAATCCATTCCTCAGTTTACCAAGATGAATTAGTGGTCCTTTCTGTGAATGGACCTGTAGGTAACAAGTATCAGCAGAAAAAACAACTTGGCAAGAAAGATCTTTACACAACTTGTTTATTGATACCAGTCTGAAATGAAAATCAGGTACATGTAAAACATCCTGTAGAATCATGTGTTCATTGAGCTTAACTGAACCTATATGTAAGGTACTGATTTGTCTCCCATCAGGTATGGTGATATTATTATCATGACCATGAACTGCCTTATAGTTGTTGAACTCAGTGATATCAGGACAAATATGATCAGATGCACCACTGTCTAGTAACCAATAGGTTTTAAAAGATGCAGTCATAAGACAAGTCTTACCTGCCAGAGTAGCATGGTTTTTGTCTGATTCTGAATCACATTGAAGATTCTGAGCTTGTAGTAATTCAATCAAATGATTGTATTGATCAACAGAAATTGAACCAGCAACTTGTTTTGTTTCATTTTGATCCTGAGTCTGCATTCCCTCATTAACAGATATTGCAGCAACTTTCTTCCCTTTTGATCCCCTAAAACCAGGAGGATAACCATGGATTTTAAAGCACCTGTCAATACTATGCCCTGCAATTTTACAATGATTACAGTAATAATTGGATCCAGGCTTAGCATTTGTCTTCTTGAAACCATTTTCACCAGGATTGAAACTGTTTCCACCACTAGTCTTTGAGATAGAACTAGGATTATTGAATTTAGAATTTCCAGAATTGTTCCTCCTGTCTGCAAAGAATGCCATATTATCATGGCCAGAATTTGTGAATTCTTTGTGATTCTCCTCTTGAAGGATCAAACGAAAAGCTTGTGAGACAGTTGGAAGAGGTTGCATCATTAGAATATGACCTCTTACAGCAGAAAATTGATCATTTAGTTTTAGCAAAAACTGTAATAGTCTTTGTTCTTGCTGCTTCTGCAAGAGCTTAGCATTAACCTCACAAGTACAATTAGTACAAGTGCAAAAGATTAACGGATTGACATCATCAAGATTGTCCCAGACTGATTTGATATCAGTATAAAATTCAGAAATACTATTAGTTCCTTGACTAATCTCAGAAAGCTTCTGCTCAAGTGTATAGACTTGTGTGATTGAAGCAAAACCGAACCTATCTTCTAAGTCCTTCCAGATTGCCTGAGCAGTATTAAGAAACAAAACACTTCGTGCAATGTTCTCATCAAGATTAAACAAAATCCAGGAAATAACCAGGTCATTGCATCTTCCCCAGGCAACATAATCCGGTGAAGTAACAGCAGGTTTAGAAATATTTCCATTGACAAATCCAATTTTGTTCTTTGCTGATAATGTCAATAGCATCGATCGTTTCCAATTTGCATAACCGTTTCCATTAAATTTAACAGAAACTAGTTGAGAAGTAGTTGCATCAGAAGGATGAATATAGTACGGACTCGAAACATCATGATTAACAGACGAATTAGATGTTGACGCCATGACTAATTCAACAATTTTTCAGAAATCTAAGCAATAGGATCAACAAGATCTAGAGATTTGATACTAAAATCTCTCAGAAACAAAAACATTCAGAGAAAAAAGAAATCACAAATCGAACAAAAATTCATGATCAGATCTAGAATATCAACTAGATTTCAATATTCATCATCTTGAAATGAACACAAAAAATTTGTATAAATCGATATCGATTCAGAAGCAAAATCACTGATTAGAAGTCAAAACAAGAACAAGAAGCAGAAAGCTTACGAGAGAAGCTTTAATGGCGGAAATCAACAATATATGCTTACACAACAAATCAGAATTCGCGGAATTAACAAGCAAAACGATGAAAGTTCGTCACTGAAGGCTCTGATACCATGTAATTTGTTGTAAAGCAATGAAGAATGAACAAGTAAACTAAGAACACTTCTTGAAGAAACGAAACTTTATTATGAACCATGAACTCGTTACAGAGAGTAAACAACAAGAAATGAAAAATATTAACAAGTTGACAAAACAAAGCTAACTGTACATGCTTAAATACTAATTCACTAATCAGACTAACTAACTAAAGTTTGTTACGCCAGCTGGTGCTTTACTGTTAATGTTGATGAATTGGTGCCTTGCTGACAATGGTGATGTGGACAAGTGTGAGACTGATGCTTTTGATCTACAAGACTAGTATAGTTATCATGTCTCGGAGCTTCAACTCTCACCAAAGTGATATTTTCTGCCTCCAAATTCGATTTCGATATTCTCTTTCACCTCTACGTTGGTAGCTATTAAAGTTATCAATGTAAAGACTTGAGACTCGCGGTTAGATTCGCCATAAGTCTGCAAGATCTTCTTTGGTAACAAGCTCTCCCCTAATGAATCAATCAGGTAACGAAAAGTTAGGAAAAAAACTAGCTCTGAGGCCACTTAACGCAGAACAGAAGCTAAGGATCAACAAACATTAATCCTTAAGAACAATATCGAATCCGCAAACGCGAATTCAATTGATAAACTTTGGAATTACCTGAAAAGACGATCGAAGATGATAGATAATATCTAATAGATCTAATAGATGAAATAACCGTTGCATCATGTGATGTTTACATAGTTAGGGATATAAGAGCATCTCCAAGAGGCTCTCTATTGTAGCTCTTGACTCAAAAAATGAGGAGAGAGAATAAAAATCAAGCTCCAATAGACTCTTAGAGGCTCTTTAAAAAGTTAAGAGCTTCTTCTCTTAACTTAATATTTTATTAGTAAAATAGTGATTCTTCTCTTTCATCTATTGATTGTTTGTCCAAGTGGAATTGAAATATGAATAAAATATAAAATAAAGAGCCATAATAGAGAGTATTGTTGGAGTTAACACACAAATCAATGTAATAACTTGCTAAGAGCTTAATTGTTTATAATATATTTAGGAGTAAGCTAAGAGACTCTTGGAGATGCTCTAAAACCCTTGCAGAAAAAGAAATAAAAATAAATCTAAATTAAATTTATTATAAGGCAACATGATCATGCAACAATTGAGCGTGATCATGTATAATCTCTCCAACCCCACTGATATTTTTCTGAATTTGGCATGCTTTTGCATTCCAACAGCATTGTCATGCCAACATGCATCCTCACTCCTCAGCAGCGTGATCATGTCGTCTTTAATGCGATCATGCCATTACTCTACCTTAGTTTCTTGAAGATCTTTTCCTGTAAAGTCTTTATTCAAAAACCCGGGTCACTTGTCCTGCATCACATACCTATATCCTTCCTTTCTCATTCCGTTCCTCTTAAGTGAACACAAAGTAAATAGTGCAAAATAGAATTTGTCTTTAAATTTCATTTTTTCCCCTCTATTCTTTCCTTGTTATAACATTAAAAACACATTAAAGAAAAAAGAAAAAATCATTGTTATAACATTAAAAACACATTACAAAACACATTAAAAACACATTAAAATTTTTCATTAAATTTGATCTTTAAATTTCATTTAAAGATCATTGTTATAACATTAAAAAGAAAAAAAATCCTGATATTGGAAGTTGGAACTGTAGTAAAAAATTAAATCTTTGTGTTGTTTCATTACATTCCGATACTTTGTTATTGATTTCTCTTAATATTTTACAAGACTGAAGTGTACAATGTGACTGGACTTCTTACTCTATGAATGCCATCTAACCACTCCAATGATCCCCATACTGTATAATTCTTTGGCAATCCTTTACCAGCGACATTCACGAAAAAAGATTTCTTCTCTCCAACAGATTTAAACGACAGAGTATCGGGCACCACGCTAACGTCGATTATCCGATTATTAAAGACTTTTACTCTGTATGTGGAGTTTGCAAGGCCAACATTTGTGACTGTTCTTGGAAAACTGATATTGAACGGCGTTTCTTCTTTAACTTGAGCTGTTATTGTTGGGTAATTCAGTTCTTTCCCGCCGATTCCTTTAACTATCTTCCTGCAACTTGCATTTTTATCTCCGGATATTGCTTTAATTTGATCCAAAGTGTAGCCAGCATTGCAAAGAAAATCTAAGTAGTCTGCTTCAAAAGCTTCATACACTAAACCAGGATCCACGGCTCGTACAGGATTGATGTGACCTGCCCCATAAGCAAATTCTCTATCTGTATGCTTCGTTGCATTCATACGCCAAGCTGTGTCAACAAGGAAAATACACAAAAAGTGAAACAAGATATTACAAGTTTATTTCAGTTTCAATATAAGACTGTTAAGGCCTGGAGGCCAAAGGCTATGGAGCTTCTTATATTTGTTCAGAAAGTCGTTCATAATGTCTATGGATCTGGTCTTAGCTTAAGGGATTGGTCTTGTCATTGAGACAAGGCTAGAGGGGCAATTTGTGTTTGCTTGTCTTCTATTTAGCCATTTAATAATTTGATATGACATAATGTAAAAGTTAAGTAACACATTTTCTTTCCTGAAATAAGATCTTACGCAAAGATATGCGCACCTGTAGTCATAAGAGCAGATTTAATGGCTGAAGGAGACCAGCGAGGATGAAACGACTTAACATAAGCAGCTGAACCGGAAACATGGGGACAAGCCATGGACGTTCCTGTCTCAAGTTTGAAGTTAACGGATCGCTTATCACTAATATCGTCTGATACTGGTCCTAATGGTGAATAAGCAGCTAAAATATTTACTCCAGGCGCAGTTATATCAGGCTGTTTCATATTCGAGATCATATTAGATATGTTTTCAAAGAAGAAACAAAAACCTTTGCATTACTTGTGTAATGTTGCTTTATAGGGTCCTTGTGCAAGGGGTCAACAATACCTTTAGTATGTCTGGTAAAAAAAAATTTGGTCCGCGTGAGGAGAATGAGGCTACCACAGGAGCTGTAAAATCTTTAATTTCTTCGCTTTTTCTTAAGCTTCCTCGAGGCGTTCTGTACAAAAAACATATTTAGATTAAGGAAATATTGATCTGGATAAAAAAACAAATTGAAAGCTTACCTGGTGGAATTCATGTAGGTGATTAGCTTGTTGCCGAGCTGAGTGTCTATGATTATTGCAGGTACAGAAGTTATAAAAGAATTTTCGACTGTAGCAACAAAGATAAACCCAAGTGCATGAGTTTCTCTGATATTTAAAAGCCCATATAATGTATCGCAAACAATGATCTTTCCTTTAACCAATCTTTCGTCCAAGCACTGCGAATAGCAGTACCTGCAGCATCGAGAGTGATTAATAAATAATTGCTGAAGGCTGTTGATTATCCAACATTAGGCTTGAATATTTTTATTACCTGGCGATGACTTCGTCACACTCTTTTGTATGTTTCCGAACATCCTTTCCGGAGACAAGAGGAAACATTGTGTTATTCAGCTCAAAGCTGTTAATAGAGTTACTCTGTTCCATAAAAAACAAGTCAGTGCATTAGGAAAATGTCATGTAGAGATTCATTTCGCCAACTCAAATTAGACTTGCTTCATTAACAGCATTGACATCTTTTTACTAGAGAAATTTCAGTGATTAAACAAAATTTTAATGTCGATTTTCGCCAGATGTATTATTAATTAATTGAGGTTCAGAAATAAGGGAATACATACAATTAGTGCTTTTCCATTGCCAAGAGTGAATGTATCAATGATCCTGCGATCAGTTGTGCTTGCTGCAACACTTAATAACCACGGCACAGTACTTGCTACCGATGTTGTTGAAGGACCAGAATTACCAGCTGCTTGTACAGTAAGTACACCTTGCTTCATGGCATGAAAACTAGCAATGGCAACTGAATCAACATACGGTTGCAGCGGAAAATTGTATGCAAGTGAAACCGATATTATGTCAACGCCATCAGCTATAGCATCGTCGAAAGCTGCCAATACGGAGTGGTCTTCACACCCTTTGGGGGTGCACACCTTGTAGGCTGCAATTCTTGCTGACGGAACTCCGCCTCTTGCATTTCCCTTAGCCAACCCATAAAAGTTGGCCCCTCTCACAAAGCTTCCAGCTGCTGTTGAAGCTGTGTGAGTTCCATGTCCCTCTATATCCCTTGCACCAAACTTATCCGTTTTGGTATAGTATCTAGCTCCAATAAGTTTCCTGCAATTATCAATTCAAATGGTGGCAATTGAGTAAAAAATTAGTATATTCTATTAGTTTGATTTTATATAGAAACAAGAGAAGGCTAAACTTATTGCATGTGAAGTTCCTTCCGCCTACGCAAGCACCCTTCCATTTCTTAGGAGGAGGACCAAAACCTTTATCATTAAAGCTCTCTGACTCGGGCCATATTCCAGTGTCAATTACACCTATTATCATATCACTTTCTACACTAGGTACTCGTTTGACAGATTCCGATAACCCTATGAAGTCCCATGATCTTGTTGTCTGAAGCTTAAGATTTTGACTCTGAAATACAGACACCACTTCCTTCCGTCCTACCAACATACACAGTTTTACGTAAATGTTGTTACACATGGTTAAGGAAATTCATTACAACCTATTATGGCCAACAAGCTCACAGTCACAGTATACAATCACCATTTTGGAGTTTGTAGGCTAAATTAATTTGTATTTGAACGAACACATATACATTGTCATACATGGCTCAAATCGAATACTAAACGAGAAATCTTAGGGAAAAAAAAAAAACTAACCAGAAAGCTCCTTTACTTCTTTGCTTGTAAGTCTGGCGGCAAAGCCATTGAAACTTCTTGCGTAACTTCTCACCAAGTGACTAGATGCAAAACTAACATAACATAGGAAAAGTTAATGTTTGAAAACTCAAAAGTTACATGTTTTAGGTTTCCATTCAAATTTCATTAAAAAAAACAAAGCTTTTAATAGCAATTTCATGAATTTCGCATTCTAATTGTGAAATATATAATGACCAAAGGCCTCTCTGTCTCTTCTTTACTTGAGGTCGAGGGTCAAAAATAAATTTTGGCGAAGACAAGACGAGTGTGTGGGTGTATTAACTATTAAGTATGTAATGATACATTTTTAGTCTATTATATATACCTATCACCAGTAAGTTCTTTCAGAATATCCAGGTGGTGAGATGAAGGTGAATATTCTCCCTGGGGAAGTGAACCCATGTACACAATGTAGACCTGTATAAATTTCAATCTTTAGATCATTATTCAATACCTAATAGTAAGTGTTTTAAATAAATGTAAACTTAACATACAACAGGCACCATGTTATCCAAATTTACTGGATACAATTTCACTATTTAGTTTTTCTTACTCATTTTCAAGGATTTGTAACAAATCACCTATTGCATAGTAATCAAATAAATACGCACGAAACGAGAATATGACCAAAAATGGTTATATGTGCGCATACTTTACCGGCTCCTATCCTAGTTATTAGTGCTTGTTTTAATTAGCAACAAAAAAGTGCTAGCTTTTGTTAAAAACTCTTAGATTTTTCTTTGAAATATGAAGAAAGTTTCTTTTTTTTTTTTGGAAATTGTACAATAACAAAAGATTTGAAGTTTCTAGAATAAATTAACAAGAGCAATTCAGGTGAAAAAAAAGAAGAAGAAGAAGAAGAGGAATACCTTCCTATCTTCATCAGCAGCAGTTGCATCACTTTTCATGTTAGTGGCAGTGAAGAATATTATTGAATATAATAACAAAGCTTTCTGAGTGCATGACATTTTAGCCATTGTTGAATGAAAGTTGAAAAGTGAAAATACATTATCTGATTTTAACACTGATTTATATAGTCTCAGAAAATGATAAGTTGCTAAAAAAGCTGATCTTTTGTACATATTAATTAGAGATTCTGGGAATTTGAATAAATGTACATCATACTACTGAAATTGTCTAAATGTTAAGTATATTGCTGGAGATCAGTTTGTTTGTTTTTCATTTTAGCCATCAACAGCTAGATGGACTGGTATCTCTTAAACGAAAAAAATATATTCCATTATCATTTAATATAACCTTGTTAATTAGGATTAAAACTGTTTTAAAATCTAATTCTTCCTTTATAAGAGATTCAGTTCTGATATGTTAATTAATTATGAAGTTGCCTTCCAGTTCTGAGAGATTTGATAGTAGCATTTGAAGCTTAAGTCATAGCGGACCAGTAACATATGCCAGTATGCCACAATACTGCATTACTTACACGGATTGGAGTTTCTAAAACACATAATAGAGAAACTAGCGTAAATGCCCGTGCGAGGCACGGGCACTGAACCAATTTCTCATTCGAAACTGTATATATTGAAATAATTTTGTAAATAAAAATATGATAATTAAAAATATGATAAACGATAAGATTTTGATTTGTCGAACGTTTTTAGGGTGAAAAGCCAAAATGCCTTCAATTTAATTCCAATCGCCCAAAATGCCTGTCGATCCGTCCAAAATACCCACGAAATACGCATTTAGGTCATGTGTTGGGGGTATACGCATTTCCCAAATACGTGGAGCGTGTAAATTGAAAATCTGCACTGGTGAAAGTAGCTGGAATACACAATTGTAAAATAGGTATTGTGAAATACATATCTTCAAGATGCGTATTGCAATTGCTGTTAATCTTCTACAACCCGTTGCGCTGGAGCTTTTTTTTCGTCAAAAATTCGACGAATCTGTTCACCACCATCCAAGCTTCTTTCACTAACATACCATCCATCATTCGAATCGTATTCCCCCCACTACAACCTTATACCCCCAAAATAAATCTTTTTTTTTTCGATTCATTTTTTAGCAGCCTATACACGTCCTTACAGGGCCGAAAATCAAGAAATAAAGATGGCAAAAGGGAGAGGGGTGTCTGGTCATCATTTTTATGTGCTCCGATTTGGTGGAGGTTGTCGGCACTGTTCTAAAAATCCCTGATTTAACCGATTAATCCCCGATTAATCTTCTGTAAGGTAACCAACCGATTCAATTTTTGAAATACGATTAATCCTGTTAATTTATTTAAAATGATATGTTTAATTGTAAATTATACTAATATATTAAATATTATTATAATATCCGATTAATGCTCCGATTAATCCGTCTGATTAATCCCCGCCTACCCGATTAGGCGCTAGGTGGTATCCCAACCGCCCTGGACCGCCTAACGATTTCTGGAACACTGGTTGTCGGAGGGTGGCGAACGAAGGAAGGGGACGGTGGAGGCGATTTTGAGCTCCACTGAGACGACGACTGATTTATGAGGTAATGTCAACTGACGTCATTACGCATTCCACATATGCGCAACCCTCGAAACGCATTTCCTAAATGTGTATCCCACTATACGCATGAACACCATGCGTTTGTGGGTAAAAAAGACGGGCGGAGACTTGAATATAGGCATTTTGGCAGCTTCTACACAAAAGTAGTGTAGTTTGGTCATTTTTTCATGTGTTTTTATAGTTATTTTGTAATTTTGTAATATTGTATGCCAATTTTTTTATATTTTTGCTTAGATTTCATAAAATTAATTTGGATAAATATTCATACGATAATAATCACATGAATACTTATGATTGTTAAATTATTAATTTAGTTTTCAATTGCGTGAAATGAATTTATCAAATTGAACATTTGAGTATAATATAAATTATTATCTTAGTAAATTATCGGTATGTAATAGAGCATATGTAAACTCATTAATTTTGTTGTAAAAAATTTGATCGTATATGTAAGACTATATTTTGAGACATAACAAAATCTCTTAATATTGAGTAAAAGTCATCCTTATGCTTGTCTCAATCATTTTTTCTCACCATATACATTTATACATTTTTAAACTTAAATGTTTAGTTTTAGTCTAATGTTATTACACAATACAGAAGTTCAATAAAATGGGTAAATTGAAATATTTTTTATATTATAATTTTGAATTATTTTTTAAATTAATTATAAATTTTTCAAAATATTTATATCGATGCAAATATGACAATCTTAATGACTTGTGCATGTACATGAATTCTAAAATCAATTGATCAATATATTATATAAAAATTAAAATGTACCATAATTTATAGTCGAGTTATAATCTAATTGATCGTTTTAAATAATTATTGTAATATTTAATATATTTGCATGCCAATTATAGTATTTATTTATATATCACATAGAACATAGTTTTAAAATTTTCATCTTTTTAACATAATTTTAATTATTTTTCGTATATATTTAAATATTTATATGACTCACATATTTAAATCGTTGAAAGTTTAAATGATTGGTCGACCAAAACCCTCAAATATTCAAAATTTTAAATACCTAAAAAGTTATGTGATGCAATTATTAATTATTTTTTGATTTGATAACTAAAATTTACATATTTTTTAAAATCAACTCCTATTTGTTATGTAAATAATTTAATATCTACAAAGATACGCATGTAAATAATTTTTTTTTTCTTTTTGGACTCGGTTGCATTATGAATAATCTATATTTTTCCCTATATTAATTATTTAAAATGGCAAAAGAGAATTGTAGAGTATGTTCAATCGATTAAAATATTTTTTATAACCTTTTCTGTCCAATATTCTAGAAATAATATGAACCAACATTCATTTACTCAAAAAAAATGAGAGGATGAGACAAAAAGAGAAGATAGGTGGCTTATCATATATGATTTTTAAACAAAACTCAAAATCAACCATAGCATAATTGGTTAAGGCATGAGTTTGGGAGTTAAAGGATAGTGGTTTGAATCCCCATACAAACACAATTTCCTCATTTTTCACACAATTATCAAAAGATGACATTTTTGTGATTTTTTAAAAAACAGGGATAAAATCGTAATTTCACACCCATTAAAATGGCAATTTTTGCCCTTGTGTTGAAGTTTAATATATAGTAATAGATTCTCTATTGGTGTACCTTAAATCTTGTATTTTATTATTATTTTTAATAATCCAACCATACAGATGAAAAGTTTATGTCCAAATGTTAACATTGTATACAAATTTTTATTATATTTGAAATAGTGGAGCATCACTTTTATAATAATACTATTTTCTATATATATTCAACGACACAGATTTATCATAATCTTATTGCTATAAATTTATAGTTCCAAATAATTAAATTATACTAAAATTTGTACATTCACGTATTTTTGTATGAATTTAACATCCGTACGGTTGGATTATTCAAATAATAATTAATTTATCATATTTTAAGCCGCACTAATATAAAATTTCTCTATTGTGTGCTTTAGATACTCTTTTCCCTTACATTAGAACATAATTCTGTATATATTTATCACGTGCTATCTTTTTTAAATAATCGAAAGTTGTTCTGCATCAGATCATTACTGAAACTTGAACTTTGATCAACTCTAATTACCTATCATTTATCTTCTGTTAGCAATAAAAGACAGGTAAAAATTTATGAAAGAAAAGAGGAGAAAAAACTAGTTTAAAGTCAGACAATCACATCAATTTCGCTTGATGTAGTAGTTTTTTTTTTTTTTAACAATTAGACTTATATACCTTACAAATGAATACATGTTCTCGGTTGGGATGAGTGAGAATCAAACCCAAAATCTTGGACGACAAGAGATAAATCTTTACCACTTGAGTTATCTAATCGCGCTCTTGCCCACTTAAAGAGTGTGAAGATTCAACTAAGATATGTAATTTGCGGAAGCATTCTCCAAGACACGCACATACAGACGATATCGTTCTAAGGGTCATTCTGAACATATTAATATACTATATACGTACTAGAACATCTACTGCAGCTCGACCTTTTTGCATTATTTACCTGACCTGGCTTGTCCTGAACAGAGTATATATTCTTGTTGACTAGGGAATTTAGCCCGCGTTACGCGCGCTATATTTTTTAATTTTTATACAATTTTTTAAAATTTTAAATTAAAAAAATGTTATATTAATTTTATTAGTAACAAACATTTATTTTTAATTTATAACATGTAATAATTGTGTGCATAAACTTATGTGCTTTTGACAATAAATTTGACGATAAATTTTAGTAGTAACACATCATAAAAATATAGATAAGTATGAGTTGACATTTTATTAGTTTAGTTTGAAGTATGAATTGTGTATATAATAAGTTTTTGCGATTTTTGACGATAAAAGTGATGATATTTAAATTAAATAATTATGTGAGAATTGTCAACACAGTTATATTTATATTATAGGAAAAGGAATTAAAAAAGATAATTTATGATTGTAAATGTGAATCTCATTTTCTAACTGTACGAAGCGAAAATTTGATTTATTCATTAATATTAATTAAAATTTCCATATGTTAACTTAACTTCATAAATATTATTTTTATTAGAATTCTTCAAAAGACAAACTACAATAACTTTATTTACAATCACTTTCTAAATGTAATAATTTTCACAATTTTAATAAATTTTAAAATTTATTAAATTTCAAATTTTAAATATTTTATTAAATTTTAATAAATTTATTAAATTTTTTGATATCATATTTTAAAAGAATATATTATTTTCATTAATCATAATACTGATCTCATCCAATTTATAGATATAATGTATAAAAAAATTGAGCTAACGATTTCTCGTCATTGAGTTAAAGGTTTCTCGGCATCGCCTAACGGCGACGCCTCGCAGTTTAAACACAATAAAATTAAAAAAAATAAACCTAAAAAAGAATTAAGTACTAAAAAAAAGTTTCAATTTTAATTATTTTATAATTTATAGATTCATTACAAATTAATTGTCGGTAAAGAAAATACACAATATTATTTAAGATTACAAAGCATTTCATACATAAATTGACACCCATTTTATAATGCATATGCTAACTTCCCGAACAAAATCATACATATCAGTATATCACCCATTTTCTAAATACCACCGCATACTCTCCACACAAATGCAGCAACTCGTGCACCATTCATCACCCATCTTCAACAAATAAGCCAATATAGTTAAAATCATCCTACTGAATCCTCACTTCCATGAAAATGAGTCTACGGTACCAAAGTAAATTTTCAAGTTAAATCACTTTCAAGTTCTCCATCTAAAGTAAAATACTTAAAGTTTAAACAATAACCAATAAGAATCAAAACATGTTTAATATAAAAAATAATAACAAAAAATATAAAATTAAAAAACACCTACAAATTATCTCTCATTTTATGTTAGCAAATATATAGTTTTTTTTAGAAGTAGCAAATATATAGTTATCACAACACCACCATAAAAAAAAAATACTATTATCTTCTTTCCTTTTATTTAAAAAAACCACTCTAGCATTTTTAACCTTGCTGGCAAAAATCATGGATTTTTAGTGTAAATTAAGAAAATGATGAGTATTCAATCAATTGGTCAGGTGAAAAATATTACATATAAAGCAAAGAAAAAACTATACTCAATACTAAAAAACTAATAACACTAATTTTTTTAACCAAACTGATTATCTACCAAAATTTTAAACACAAAAAAAAAAATTCATTAAAGTATTTAGATCGAGTGAACTAATTGTAGGTTAATTGCTCTCAAAAAAAATTGTAGGCTAATTCAATGTTTGTAAGTGTAGTGATATTTTATAACTAAAATATTTGTATACTTTTTTTTTTTGGATTAGCAGCAGTGATATTTTATAACAAAAATATTTGTATGTTTTTTTTTTGGATAAGCAGGATAATTTTAAAAATTAAAGAGCATATATAAAGTGCAACACAATAATGAAAATTGCCAACTCTTGAATACTTGCAATGAGAATTGATAACTCTTGAATACAATATTATTTATTAAAGCTCACGAACATGACCTAATACTACTTACCACTCATGACTCAACTGAGACATAGTATATCTGCGATCTTCGAAAATGAAAGAAAAAGAGACTAAGGCCAATATTAGGAAATGAAACTACGGCCAACTAATCAATCTCTTTGACATAGAATTATCCATCATATCCACATAATTACAAATGCTTAGTTACCATCTGCATCTCTGTCATTACCAGTTCCCGAGCAAAACATCTCCTGGCACATTTGCTACTTTCTCATCAAATGGCAGTGCACTAAACAGGTGAAACAAAATCTTCTTTTCACTTTATTGTCCAACTCCGCAATAACTGCTTGAGACAACAGGCCATCCTTAAAACCTGCATCTTCAAACAGATGAGATAGTCTTGAGTGAGGAACTTCTGTATCAAAGAATTCTCCTTCAAGGCAACTATAAGAACTAATTTGTTTCTATTATCTTGAAAAAATGGTTAAAATCCTACTTTAAACAGAACAATATATTCAAGAAATGAAAAACAAAATTCAAATCAGATATAGAGAAGTCTAAAAATATATAAACAGAGGCCTGACAAATCTTTTGCTTATAAACCCAGAAAACTTTTATCCTTCGGAATAATTTTCATCTGAATTAAGCTTGGGTTAGCAGCTATAAAATTATTAAAAAATGTGTATAAAGATTAGAATCACAAAGATTAGAATCACTTAAACTTCGTTCTATTAATTACTTCACTTCTAAACGACTTTACATACAAAAACTGCAAAACATAAAACATATAAATTTGCACCGAGAAACAAAAAGTTGTAGAAACATCTCTTTATACATGCTTGCAGAAATACCAACTACAATATTTTTGGTCTCTTTACCAAGAATTAAAATTAAAATACTATATATGTTAAATTATCGTCCAACTGAAATGAGTCACAAATTATGAATTTTATGATGGTTGGGCCTTTTGGCTACTTGACCTTTTGCCAAGAAATCATCTTACTTCATTATCCTTAAAATGAATTTCAATGGCAATTCGGCAATTTAAATCAACCTTCCATCACCTTCTATAGCAATTTTACAACATCTAAATTTCAAAACAACTAAATAATGTTACCAAATATACATTATGCAAAATCACAAAGAAGTTACAGAAGATTGAGAAGATTGAGTACAACTACACTACATCAAAGAAGTACAAAGCAATATCCAATAACTAAATAATCAAAAGTATATAATAGAATATATGTAGTACACACCTGTAAAAATGATGATCTTTGACATGCTCACAAACATCTAATAAATCTTCAAATTATCATAAAAAGGTTCTGCCTGCCATTAAAGTATATGTGTTTTATGTAGCACAAAGCTGGAAGTAGAGTGTGAGAAATATATTTTCAAATTTGTGGTCCTTTGGTCCACCACCAGTACCTAAAAAATCAAAAACAATTAAGAACCGCATACATTTAGCTTCAAAAATATATATCCAGTTTCGTAACATCCGCCTGCATTACCTAAAACAAAAGAGACATTTAAGGACCGTAAGTTTTTCAGACAATACAGGATGCACTTTAAATCTTGGATTTCACTTTCTGCGTATGTACGTGGTCATGCCCTAACTACATATGCAGCAACGATGATGGACAATAATATGATAAGAAAGGATGTTCTTCCGGACTTCAATATCTATAACCTACAAAATTTAGAGTGAATCAAGAATCTATAAGAAGGTATAGTAAATCAAATTCATTATATAATAGTATACAATATTATGAATTTCTCAGTTGACTTACTTTGTTCTCGGTTGATCACGTAAACATACAACCACCACGCAATCACTTTTCTGATTTAGTAGCTACCAACATTTTTCCTGGTTAACCTTATCTCATATAGCGCATCTATATCAACATCATCTCTGCCAAACTCAACCTTCCACACCCTGAAAATATCCTTACTTTTATATCAAAATATAAAAGGTATGTTATTGCAGAAAATATATGAACCTCAATCCATAGAATTGAGCGAAACCGAATTTTCAGATCTTGCCACTTGCATAACATCAGGCGACAAACTGTGTCACAAAACTAAAGTGAATCTCTTTTCAGCATCGCTAATCCTGAAAATTAAAAATTGATGCTCGGTCACAAACACAAACATAGAAAATTATTGCAGTGCGCGGGGAGAAAAAAAATCTAACATGGACACATAAACACTATAACTTGACATATACACAATAACAATCATCTATCATCTATATACAGATTAGCAACATAAAATATTAATATATAGATTTAACCACAATACCTTTGTAAAATTTTAAAATGGGAGAATCTGATGTGATATCTTCATGACTGGATAATGACCTGTTGGAATCACAATACACATATAAATTAGTTCACAATCAATAAACAGAATATAAATATTATATAAACATGCATACATACACATTATATAAACCGAAATCAATACAAATGACAAAAAGGAGGAGAATTAGAGAAAGATGACAAAAAATTGAGGAGAATTAGAGAAAGATGAAAGATCGAGATGAAAAAAAAATGAGAGAAACGATGATTAAGAGAAACTGATTTAATATGATAGAATCAAAGATTAGATACATAATCAATAATCAATTAAGAATTTGAATTTTGAATATAGTTAACAACAATTAACAATTGAATCGGATATTTGCTTATAATATAGATATTATTTGTTAATTGATCCTAATTTTATGGTGGATAGGTATTGATGTGTAAATATATAGATACACATTAAAAATTTTGAAAATGAGAAGATTACAAACTTTAATTAAGGAAAGATTTGAAAAATATTTTGATGATCGTTATACTCAGCAAGAATGGTAGAATTGAAATTCAAAATATGCTTAAATTAAGGAAATTCAAATAGATTATGGAAAGATATAATAAAATGGGTCAAGTATTAGAAAATGGGTGGGTAAATGGATTATCCGTGGATACTTACCAAAATAGCTTGATTTTAGTACAAAAAGTGGGTTATGGGTAAATTTTTTTACCCATTGGGTAAATTTCTCATTACACTTTAAGAGTATATAGATGTTGAAAATCAAAATGAGCCTTCTTTTATGTTGATTTTGGTAACACTGTAAAAAAAACTAATTAAGTGCTTGTTTGGTTGCATATAGGAATTAATTTCCTATGGGAACTATTAGTTACTTGGTATTTAAAATTCATAGGAATTCATAGGAAGTGAGAAAAATTGTTTGGTTGTTGATGTGGGTATTTAAATTCATAGGAATTTCAAATAACCAAGGATGGGGTGGGTAAGCAACTTCCCAGTTCCCACATATCATGGGTATTCAAAATTCCAAGGAAGTTACATTTCCCTTATTTTATTCAACCAAACAACTTTGCTAAATATCACTTCCTAGGAAATTGAAATACCTGGGTATTCTATAAAGTATAAACATAAGACACTTAATACTCCAAAACTTTTAAATTAATGTAATGAAAACAATTTTAGCCTCCTTGCTAGTACATCTGGCCATAGATACACAGCAGACTCTTTTCTAGTACATCTATGGATTTGCATCCGCCTGTGGTAATCTCAGATGCTCCGTTCTCCTTTTTTAGTGTGAACTCAGTTTTTTCTTTGTATTTGTTTCGTATGGTTATTTTTTTTTTTAGTCAAAGTTTCGTATGGTTATTTTAGTTTAATTTATTCTATAAAATCATAAGAATCTATAATTTAATTTTGTTAATGGAAACATGAGTTCAATCATCCAATTTATCAGTGTTGAGATATAACAAGAATGGAATATGATAACAGATTGATTCAAATCCATGTGAAGTTCAAATAAATAGGTATGAATTTAAACCCGGTATGATTCACTTAAATTTATAAGATTTCCAACTCCGTTTTCACCCTGGCACTTCTTAAATCTTAACTAGCATTTTGCCCGTACTTCGTACACGGCTTCTTATTTAATTTAAAATGATAATACCAAAAATTTAACAAATTTGATTGATTTCTTAAAATATCTTACTTAATTTAAATTGACAATACAAAAAATTTAACAAATTTGATTAATTTCTTAAAAATATATTGTATGCAATTATATAAATAATCAATTCTTAGCAAGATATTAGATACAATTATATAAGTATTTAATAAAATAATGATATGCTAAAATTTATATAAAAAAGTAGCATACAATTCTATTTTAACAATGTTGAAAATTTATTTAATCCATCAAAATCTGCAATAAAAATAATAAATATTTTTACAAATATTGTTCCCTAATTGAAAACAATAATAAATTGTCTTCATTATTCAAATGCGAAAATGATAATTCCTTCACCCCCAATGACTCCAAAACATTAAATGGCTCCAAAACATTAAACCTCATATAATATCAAGAACATGTTATATTAACTATGAGACCTCATAGTTAATATAATGTGTAAATGTTGGAGAACAATGAGATCACATTTCAAGCAATTTTTAATTTTTTTTGTTAAATTTTTTTATGAATGGATAGAGGATAGAATTATAAGACTTTTGTGTGAAGATGCCCCTAGCGGGGCCCTTTAAAATAGTTTGAAATGTAGCGAATATGTGTGTTCTCACTGTTCTCATTTTATTTTATTTTTTTTGTTAATTTTTTTATGAATGGATAGAGGGTAGAATTATATGACTTTTTTTGTTGAAGATGCCCCTAGCGGGGCCCTTTAAAATAGCTTGAAATGTAGTGAAAATGTGTGTTCTCACTGTTCTCATTCTCACCAGAGCGTGACCATTAAACTGTATTAGTAAATTCATGTATGAAAAAATAGTGTATATATATTATTAATTTAGATTCTTTTATTAAAAATAAGTAAATTATACAATTAAATAAGCAAGCCAAAATATCAGATAAATATTCTAGTAGATTTATTGTTTATGTTCAAATTAAGGTCTTTCACCATGACTGACTTTATTATATTAAAAGTATGTTCTTATTGAAATGAATATAATAATTTGAATTTGAATATATTCTTAAACTACTTATTTTGATGGGTTGTTAATTTTTTTGTGATCAACTTAGAGGGGTAACCAAAAATAAAATTAATTTGAATACATAAACCCATTACCCACGTTATGATAAACAATACCTATAAAATGGAAGTTGCTTATGTGGTTCAGGCTTGTTAATTACTTCAATACTTCATTAGCTTGATCATCATGTGGACCATCTTTCTTTTTATCACTTATGTTGTTGCTATGTAGTCTATCTGTAACTAACATCTTTCTTTTTATCACTTATGTTGTTGCTATGTAGTCTATCTGTAACTAAACATCTCTCTCTGCTTGTAATCTATATTTATAAATGCAAACTTCTTCTTGTATTGTATTTTGTTTTCAATATTTAAAATTATGTAGCCGGAGGAGAAGAGAAAGGCTGGAGGTACAATCGTAGTACTACAACATTACTGAAAATAAGTACAATATCATATTAGAATTTTTTGTTCCAATCTAAATTGGGTTGCTCCAAATGCTGTGTAATGACAAAAAGGGGCATTAAATAAATAAAAAAGATTAAAAAAAATGAAGGATAATACTGTTTACCAAAAACACAGGTCTCCGCAAGAAGCTCACATATTCACTTTTATCTTTAAATAATGTATGATTACAAATTATAACAATCACATTTTCATTACTTATTCTCTCTCAAAAAGCCAACTAAACTGAAAAAGGAAAAAGTTAGTGCTTTTATATTTTAAAATGGAGCTCAAGTGAAAGTGCTAAATATGAGATCATATATGAAGTGAAACTGAACGCGAGTAAAGAAGATATTTAGAGCATAAATAAGAGCAATGTTACCTGATCCAGAGGGTGAGGCTTGTGACGTGGGTCTGAGCTTCTAAGTATGCTATTCCATAGTCCCTTCGGAGACATCCGATAAAAAGTATGCTATTCCATAAGACCTTCTGGTACGTAGCATGTCTACCCAATGAACATTAAGTTGAACAAATCCATAAAGAACATAAACTTGCTTGAAAACAAAATAATGTCTATAAGTATCAAACTGAGTCCCAAGATTATTTACAAATAACATGGTCCGTACTGTGTCAATGTTATTAACTGGTAATCTTTCCAACTACCTTTGTTATTACGGCATGTAAAATAAAAAATTGAAAGGCCAAGCAAATATTTTAAAGGTACCTTTCTGGTGTCCTGTATATTATTATAACATTGGATAATTCATTAAAACTTTAATTCTTAAATTCTAAACCAAAATCAAAACCAAACAAATATTATCCTGTCTAATTTTTAATATTGTGAAATCAATAAAAACTTAACTCTTATGGCCAAACTGAAAAATGGAACCAAACATATATGACCCGTACGGAGGTCTAGTACACATGCCTTAACCCTACTTCGGGGGGTTGAGATGTTAATTTGGTGAAAAACCCAGCTTTCAAACCTGAAAAGTGCAAACATTCATCAAAATCCAGCAGTGTGAAGATTTGAGCGGCATGGACTTGAAGGTGAAAAATGACAGAGATAGATTTGAGTAATGACAAAACGGAGAATCAAAGAAATAAAGAAAGATAAAAAAAATAAAGGATAATACTATAGTAGAGGTTTAGATTTGGGTCGATCCAATTGGGTTACTCCAAATGTTGTGTAATGACAAAAAATAGTATATGTTTAGATTTGGGTCGATCTAATCTAATTTGGGTCGCTCCAAATGTTGTGTAATGGTAAAAAGGGGCATCAAAGAAATAAAGAAGATTAAGAAAATGAAGGATAATAGTATCGTTGACAGAATTCGAACATTGAAATTTTAGTAAATAAATTTAATCATGTAACATATTTAATCATTAGATCTAACAGTTCTAATTTTAAATAAAATTCTAACGGATATTATTCGTTGTATACGAATTTTTATTATATTTTGTTAGTGGTTAGAAGATATGATGTCATATTTTTGGGTATGCAATTAGTAAATAAATTTAATCATGTAATATATTTAATCATTGAATCTAACAGTTCTAATTTTTAACTAAAAATCTAACAGATATTATCCGTTGTATACGAATTTTTGTTATATTTTGTTAGTGGTTAGAAGATATGAAGTCATATTTTTGGGTATGTATTAATTATTGCAATATTATGTTTTAAATTACGTGTTTTATTTAATAGAAAAAAAATTATTGACTGGAAGATATGATATTTTAGGTATTTATAAAATGTAATATCATCAATTATAAGTAAACATCTTTTAATTGAAAAGGACAATCAGCTAATTATCATTAATTTTATTATTAATAAAAAATGAAGGATAATAGTAGAGGTTTAAATTTGGGTTGATCCAATTGGATCGCTCCAAATGCTGATTAGAGAGAAAAAAATTATTGACTGGAAGATATGATATTTTAGGTATTTATAAAAGGTAATATCATATCAATTATAAGTAAACATCTTTTAATTGAAAAAGGCAATCAGCTAATTATCATTAATTATATTATTAATAAAAAAAATGAAGGATAATATTAGAGGTTTAAATCCCCTCGGATCTCCTTTATATATTTATATAATAGTTCTAATTTTTAACTAAAAATCTAACGGATATTATTCGTTGTATACGAATTTTTATTATATTTTGTTATTGATATTTAATTTCCACTATTAATAAAATTTAAAATGCAATTGAGTTGTATATTTAATTTTCTCGATTAGTAAAAATTTAAAATGCAATTTAGAGAAATTGATTATTTTAATATGTTTTACTTGAAAACAGAAATTGATTAGTTATTAGGAGAAATTTTATTTATATTTAAGTAAGGGTAATTAAGTGAAAATAATAGGTACCGACCAACCAACCAACCGGCGCCGTATAATTGGAAAACTAAAGATTTTAGCTAAAGGAAATAGAAAAGGTAACATTTTTCTTTAAAAAAATTGATTATTTTAATATGTTTTACTTGAAAAAGAAAATTGATTAGTTATTGTGAAATTGTTTATTTATAATTAAGTAAGGGCGTCATTTAATTGGAAAAAAGAGATTTTAGCTAAAGAAAATAGAAAATGTAACGTATTTTAGAAGGAAATTGATTATTTTAATATGTTTTACTTGAAAACAAAAATTGATTAGTTATTAGGAGAAATTTTATTTATAATTAAGCAAGGGTAATTAAGTAAAAACAATAGGTACCGACCGACCGACCAACCAACTAATCGACCGACCAAACTTTCAATGTTTTAAAATGCAATTTTAAAGGTAAGGATATTGAAATTGTATATTAAGTTTCCTCGATTAGTAAAAATTTAAAATGCAATTTAGATATTTACTTTACTTCATTAGTAAAGATTTTATAGGTAAAAAATAATGAAACTATATATTTAATTTCCTCTATTAGTAAAGTTTTAAAATGGAATTGAGATTTTTTTAATCATTGAAATTATTAATTCAAAAATTTGAGAAATTTAACAAAATAGAACCAAGCTATTTGACCGGCGCCACTTTACCTCCCCTCGTTTCTCCTTTATATAAGTATATGACAGTTCTAATTTTTAACTAAAAATCTAACGGATATTATTCGTTGTATACGAATTTTTATTATACAAGTTTAAAACCCGTGCGATGCACGATTTTTTTTAATATTATATGAATTTTTCATTAATTTAAGTTAAATTTTTTTAAATATAAAGTTGGGAGGCTTAAATTTTTATATGAGATTTGATAATAATTATATAAATGTTATCCGTGATATTTCTAGAAAATGAGAGATTTTAGTTAGAAAATATAGAAAAAATTATAGGTTTTACTTGAAAATGGTAATCGGCTAATTATTAGTTTTTATATAATTATTATTTTATTTCATTAAATAGAAATTGATACGTTTTAGATAAAAAATGCAATCGGTTAATTATGAATATTATAATATTATTAGTTTATTGTATTAAACATAACCGCCCGTGATAAAATCAGAAAAAGAGAGATTTTAGTTTTAAAAAATAGAAAGATAACGTGAAAATTAAAACGATGACATAATTTATGCGAAAAAGGTAATTGATTAGTTTATAATAATTATAATTTAATTATGTTATTTTACTAAATAAAATTGCTCATAGTTTTTAGAAAATGAGAAATTAAAGTTGCCCCTGAAATTTCTAGAAAAAAAGGAATTTAATTAGAAAAAATATAAAAGATGATACGTTTTAGTTGAAAAGGTAATCAGTTAATTATTAGTACTATAATATTATTATTTTATTTTTATTAAATAGAATCGCCCGTGATATAATTGGAAAAAGAGAGATTTTCGTAAGAGAAGGGAAAAAAGGTAACCGTCCATGATACAATTGGAAAAAGAGAGATTTTAGTTAGAGAAAAGAGAAAAGGTAACGTATTTTGGCTCAAAAAGGTAATTAATTATTTAATACTAATTATAATATAATTATGTTATTTTATTATACAAAATTGATCGTAGTTTTAAAAATGGAGAAATTTTAGTTAGATAAAATGTAAAAGATATTGTATTTTACCTAAGAAGTAAATTATTTAGTTATTGAAAAATAGAAAAGGTAATATGTTTAACCTGAAAAAGGAAATTGATTAATAAAGGAGATTTGGGTCGATCCAATCTAAATTGGGTCGCTCCAAATATTGTGTAATGACAAAAAGGGACATCAAAAAAATAAAGAAGATTAAAAACATAAAGGATAAAAGCTGTAATTTTCCTGTGTAATGACAAAAAAGGGCATCAAAGAAATAAAGAAGATTAAAAAAATGAAGGGTAAAAGTAGTAATTTTTAAAATGCAATACTAGCAGACATTAAGAATACTAGCATTTTGCCCGTACTTCGTACACGGCTTCTTATTTAATTTAAAATGATAATACCAAAAATTTAACAAATTTGATTGATTTCTTAAAACATCTTATTTAATTTAAATTGACAATACCAAAAATTTAACAAATTTGATTGATTTCTTAAAAAGATATTGTATGCAATTATATAAATAATCAATTCTTAGCAAGATATTATATACAATTATATAAGTATTTAATAAAATAATGATATGCTAAAATTTATATAAAAAAGTAGCATACAATTCTATTTTAACAATGTTGAAAATTTATTTAATCCATCAAAATCTACAATAAAAATAATAAATATTTTTACAAATATTGTTCTCTAATTGAAAAAAATAATAAATTGTCTTCATTATTCAAATGCGGAAATAATAATTCCTTCACCCCCAATGACTCCAAAACATTAAATGGCTCCAAAACATTAAACCTCATATAATATCAAGAACATGTTATATTAACTATGAGACCTCATTTGTCAAAAAAAAAAAAAAAAACTATGAGACCTCATAGTTAATATAATGTGTAAATGTTGGAGAACAATGAGATCACATTTCAAGCAATTTTTAATTTTTTTTGTTAAATTTTTTTATGAATGGATATAGGGTAGAATTATAAGACTTTTGTGTGAAGATGCCCCTAGCGGGGCCCTTTAAAATAGTTTGAAATGTAGCGAATATGTGTGTTCTCACTGTTCTCATTTTAAATTTTTTTTTGTTAATTTTTTTATGAATGGATAGAGGGTAGAATTATATGACTTTTTTTGGTGAAGATGCCCCTAGCGGGGCCCTTTAAAATAGCTTGAAATGTAGTGAATATGTGTGTTCTCACTGTTCTCATTCTCACCATTAAACTGTATTAGTAAATTCATGTATGAAAAAACAGTGTATATATATTATTAATATAGATTCTTTAATTAAAAATAAGTAAATTATACAATTAAATAAGCAAGTCAAAATATCAGATAAATATTCTTGTAGATTTATTGTTTATGTTCAAATTAAGGTCTTTCACCATGGGTGACTTTATTATATTAAAAATATGTTCTTGTTGAAATGAATATAATAATTTGAATTTGAATATATTTTTAAACTACTTATTTTGATGGGTTGTTAATTTTTTTGTGATCAACTTAGAGGGGTAACCAAAAATAAAATTAATTGGAATACATAAACCCATTACCCACGTTATGATAAACAATACCTATAAAATGGAAGTTGCTTATGTGGTTTAGGCTTGTTAATTACTTCAATACTTCATTAGCTTGATCATCATGTGGACCATCTTTCTTTTTATCACTTATGTTGCTGCTATGTAGTCTATCTGTAACTAACATCTTTCTTTTTATCACTTATGTTGTTGCTATGTAGTCTATCTGTAACTAAACATCTCTCTCTACTTGGAATCTATATTTATAAATGCAAACTTCTTCTTGTATTGTATTTTGTTTTCAATATTTAAAATTATGTAGCTGGAGGAGAAGAGAAAGGCTGGAGGTACAATCGACTACAACATTACTGAAAATAAGTACAATATCATATTAGAATTTTTTGTTCCAATCTAAATTGGGTTGCTCCAAATGCTGTGTAATGACAAAAAGGGGCATTAAATAAATAAAGAAGATTAAAAAAATGAAGGATAATACTATTTACCAAAAACACAGGTCTCCGCAAGAAGCTCACTTATTCACTTTTATCTTCAAATAATGTATGATTACGAATTATAACAATCACATTTTCCATTACCTATTCTCTCTCAAAAAGCCAACTAAACTGAAAAAGGGAAAAGTTAGTGCTTTTATATTTTAATATGGAGCTCAAGTGAAAGTGCTACATATGAGATCATATATGAAATGAAATTGAACGCGAGTAAAGAAGATATTTAGAGCATAAATAAGAGCAATGTTACCTGACCCAGAGGGTGGGGCTTGTGACGTGGGTCTGAGCTTCTAAGTATGCTATTCCATATTCCCTTCGGAGACATCCGATAAAAAGTATGCTATTTCATAAGACCTTCTGGTACGTAGCATGTCTACCCCATGAACATTAAGTTGAACAAATCCATAAAGAACATAAACTTGTTTGAAAACAAAATAATGTCTATAAGTATCAAACTGAGTCCCAAGATTATTTACAAATAACATGGTCCGTACTGTGTCAATGTTATTAACTGGTAATCTTTCCAACTACCTTTGATATTACGACATGAAAAATAAAAAATTGAAAGGCCAAGCAAATATTTTAAAGGTACCTTTCTGGTGTCCTGTATATTATTATAACATCGGGTAATTCATTAAAACTTTAATTCTTAAATTCCAAACCAAAATCAAAACCAAACAAATATTATCCTGTCTAATTTTTAATATTGTGAAATCAATAAAAACTTAACTCTTATGGCCAAACTGAAAACTGGAACCAAACATATATGATCCATACGGAGGTCTAGTACACATACCTTAACCCTACTTCAGGGGGTTGAGATGTTAATTTGGTGAAAAACCCAGCTTTCAAATCTGAAAAGTGCAAACATGCATCAAAATCTAGCAGTGTGAAGATTTGAGCGGCTTGGACTTGAAGGTGAAAAATGACAGAGATAGATTTGAGTAATGACAAAACGGAGAATCAAATAAATAAAGAAAGATAAAAAAATAAAGGATAATACTATAGTAGAGGTTTAGATTTGGGTCGATCCAATTGGGTTACTCCAAATGTTGTGTAATGACAAAAAAATAGTATATGTTTAGATTTGGGTCGATCCAATCTATTTTGGGTCGCTCCAAATGCTGTGTAATGGTAAAAAGGGGCATCAAAGAAATAAAGAAGATTAAGAAAATGAAGGATAATAGTATCGTTGACAGAATTCGAACCTTGAAATTTTAGTAAATAAATTTAATCATGTAACATATTTAATCATTGGATCTAACAGTTCTAATTTTAAATAAAATTCAAACGGATATTATTCGTTGTATACGAATTTTTATTATATTTTGTTAGTGGTTAGAAGATATGATGTCATATTTTTGGGTATGCAATTAGTAAATAAATTTAATCATGTAATATATTTAATCATTGAATCTAACAGTTCTAATTTTTAACTAAAAATCTAACGGATATTATCCGTTGTATACGAATTTTTGTTATATTTTGTTAGTGGTTAGAAGATATGAAGTCATATTTTTGGGTATGTATTAATTATTGCAATATTATATTTTAAATTAAAAGTCAACGTGTTTTAATTAATAGAAAAAAATTATTGATTGGAAAATATGATATTTTAGGTATTTATAAAATGTAATATCATCAATTATAAGTAAACATCTTTTAATTGAAAAAGACAATCAGCTAATTATCATTAATTATATTATTAATTAAAAAATGAAGGATAATAGTAGAGGTTTAGATTGGGTTGATCCAATTGGATCGCTCCAAATGCTGATTAGAGAGAAAAAAATTATTGATTGGAAGATATGATATTTTAGGTATTTATAAAAGGTAATATCATATCAATTATAAGTAAACATCTTTTAATTGAAAAAGGCAATCGGCTAATTATCATTAATTATATTATTAATAAAAAAATGAAGGATAATAGTAGAGGTTTAGATCCCCTCGGATCTCCTTTATATATTTATATAATAGTTCTAATTTTTAACTAAAAATCTAACGGATATTATTCGTTGTATACGAATTTTTATTATATTTTGTTAGTGATATTTAATTTCCACCATTAATAAAATTTAAAATGCAATTGAGTTGTATATTTAGTTTTTTCGATTAGTAAAAATTTAAAATACAATTTAGAGAAATTAATTATTTTAATATGTTTTACTTGAAAACAGAAATTGATTAGTTATTAGGAGAAATTTTATTTATATTTAAGTAAGGGTAATTAAGTAAAAACAATAGGTACCGACCAACCAACCAAACAACCGACCGGCGCCATATAATTGGAAACTATAGATTTTAGCTAAAGGAAATAGAAAATGTAACATTTTTTTTTAAAAAAAAATTGATTATTTTAATATGTTTTACTTGAAAAAGAAAATTGATTAGTTATTGGGAAATTGTTTATTTATAATTAAGTAAGGGCGTCATTTAATTGGAAAAAAGAGATTTTAGCTAAAGAAAATAGAAAATGTAACATATTTTAGAAGGAAATTGATTATTTTAATATGTTTTACTTGAAAACATAAATCGATTAGTTATTAGGAGAAATTTTATTTATAATTAAGTAAGGGTAATTAAGTAAAAACAATAGGTACCGACCGACCAACCAACCAACTAACCGACCGACCAAACTTTCAATGTTTTAAAATGCAATTTTAAAGGTAAGGATATTGAAATTGTATATTTAGTTTCCTCGATTAGTAAAAATTTAAAATGCAATTTAGATATTTACTTTACTTCATTAGTAAAGATTTTATAGGTAAAAAATAATGAAACTATATATTTAGTTTTCTCTATTAGTAAAGTTTTAAAATGGAATTGAGATTTTTTTGAATCATTTGAATTATTAATTCAAAAATTTGAGAAATTTAACAAAATAGAACCGAGCTATTTGACCGGCACCACTTTACCTCCCCTCGTTTCTCCTTTATATAAGTATATAGCAGTTCTAATTTTTAACTAAAAATCTAACGGATATTATTCGTTGTATACGATTTTTTATTATACAAGCTTAAAACCCGTGCGATGCACGAATTTTTTTTAATATTATATGAATTTTTCATTAATTTAAGTTAATTTTTTTAAAATATAAAGTTGGGAGGCTTAAATTTTTATATGATATTTGATAATAATTATATAAATGTTATCCGTGATTTTTCTAGAAAATGAGGGATTTTAGTTAGAAAATATAGAAAAAATTATAGGTTTTACTTGAAAAGGGTATTCAGCTAATTATTAGTTTTTATATAATTATTATTTTATTTCATTAAATAGAAATTGATACGTTTTAGATAAAAAATGCAATCGGTTAATTATGAATATTATAATATTATTAGTTTATTGTATTAAACAGAACCACCCGTGATAAAATCAGAAAAAGATAGATTTTAGTTTTAAAAAATAGAAAGGTAACGTGAAAATTAAAAAGATGACATAATTTATGTGAAAAAGGTAATTGATTATTTTATAGTAATTATAATTTAATTATGTTATTTTACTAAATAAAATTGCTCATAGTTTTTAGAAAATGAGAAATTAATGTTGCCCCTGAAATTTTAGAAAAAAAAAGGAATTTAATTAGAAAAAATATGAAAGATGATACGTTTTAGTTGAAAAGGTAATCAGTTAATTAATAGTACTATAATATTATTATTTTATTTTTATTAAATAGAATCGCCCGTGATATAATTGGAAAAAGAGAGATTTTCGTAAGAGAAGGGAAAAAAGGTAACGTGTTTGAAAAAGGTAACCGTCTATGATACAATTGGAAAAATAGAGATTTTAGTTAGAGAAAAGAGAAAAGGTAACGTATTTTGGCTCAAAAAGGTAACTAATTATTTAATACTAATTATAATATAATTATGTTATTTTATTATACAAAATTGATCGTAGTTTTTAAAAATAGGGAAATTTTAGTTAGATAAAATGTAAAAGATATTGTATTTTACCTAAGAAGTAAATTATTTAGTTATTGAAAAATAGAAAAGGTAATATGTTTAACCAGAAAAAGGAAATTGATTAATAAAGGAGATTTGGGTCGATCCAATCTAAAGGGTCGCTCCAAATATTGTGTAATGACAAAAAGAGACATCAAAGAAATAAAGAAGATTAAAAACATAAAGGATAAAAGCTGTAATTTTCCTGTGTAATGACAAAAAAGGGTATCAAATAAATAAAGAAGATTAAAAAAATGAAGGGTAAAAGCAGTAATTTTTAAAATGCAATACTAGCAGACATTAAGAATATATTGATTGATATTGATATTGATATTGATATTGATATTGATATTGATTGATATTGATACAAGGGTCTTTCGGTTACCAAATTTGTGTAATAATAACATTTATGGATATACCGTAATTAATCAGTTTAACTTTTATGATTTTATCAGATCTTTTTTTGATATTTTATTAGCTTCTTCACCAAGAAATAATCACATCTTATGGGGCACAGGAACAACACATTTACCCTTTCTCTCCCTTCTTCTTCACTCATGAGCTTGAGGCACGTGAGCAGAACCATTTTAAGAGCCCTTCAAGGGCCAAGAGAACAAAACCCTAGGGGATTTATCAAGCACTCTCATGGAAAGAGCATACCGGATTCCGACAAAGCAAGTGTTGGAAGAGCTACCTCAGGTGTTATTGAACCAGTGAAGCAGCTCTGCGTTAATGACAAAGGTAGGATCAAGGAAGCTGAAAAGACCGAGGCTCTTATGCAAATCATATGTTGGGGACCTCGATAATATATATTTATGGTGCGAGTTACTGTCTTTTGTATAAATTTTTCGATTCTTATGCACAATATCTTACTTTTCTCTATCTTGATGGTTAAATAAGGTGGCATATGTTTGTCTAATGAAGCTATATTGAATTTTTGTGAAGAAGCAAATTCATTTCATTGATTTTGCTTTTAAAAACACCAACTTATTGTATTTTAGTAATCCGAATCCTCATATTTTCATATTTGTCGAGTTCATGTATTTTGTGCTGAGTTGAAGTAACTTTGAAATGTAAACAAACCAAACCGAGCCGAAAGCTGTGAGCCTCGAGTTTGAGCTCAACTGAGTCATAACAAATGGTGACATTTAGTTGGCTCGATCTTGACCCAGACATAACAAATGGGAATTGCCCCTTATTAACAAAACAATAACACCCCGCCTGCTGTTAAGAATCTAGATGCATTTTACATATTGTTATGTAGTTGGATAATATAGATCTAGTGATAATTCCTTTTGCTAAATGTCTAATTCGTTATGTTGTTCCTCAATGCAAAGCAAGTGCAATAACCTCGTTATATAATGTTCTAATTTAGGGATCCAGAGAAAACCCCTTTAAAAGGAGAACTTAGAGCAAGTCCAACAATGTCCTAACTCATTCCTTAAATATAATATAAAAAATTAGGTCCTAGTAACTTAGGACATGAGTAGCTAAATTCATCTCCAACAGTATGCCTTAAATTTAATATTTTACTATTAAAATCATCTTCATCATTAAAATACAATATATAATAGAGAGAGAAAGAGTGTGTTTGTAATAATTTATTACAAAAAATGAGTTAGGACAACCTTAGGGAAGACTTAAAAATAAGGATTGAAGAGAGTGTCCTAGTGATTTAAGGCATCACTAGGACATTGTTGGTGCATTATTTTTTGTCAATTGCCTTAAATTTGAACTTAAGACATCTTTTAGGGCATCTCTTGGACTTGCTCTTAGAAAACTAAATTAAATTATAGCACATATGGTATGCAAACTGATCGTTGAGAGATGGAGAAAAATGTGGTGAAATTAGACTTTAAAAATATCACCGATTGACGGGAAAAATCAAATTAAAAACGGAGGGGATTAGGTGGGATTGTGTGTGTGAGGGTGTATTTGATTAGTGTGTGGGTGCTCCTGGCGGGGCCATTGATTATAATACATCCAATGGTTAGGATTAGTACCTTAGTTTTCTTCAAAAAAGAGTTCTCTTTTGAGTCACACCCTATATATAATTATATATATATATAAATAAAGTAGGGCCCCTACAATGTCATAGACATTTCCTAAAATATTATAGGGATTTTCATCTCATGGCCTATTTTTTAAGTTACCTCTAGCGGTTACCTATTTCATATTTATAAATAAAAATTTCATTTTCTTTTTTTCCACTTCTTTTCTTTCTCTTTTTTCCACTTCCTTTCTCTCTCTTTCAAATTTATTTTTATAATAGTAATAATAATAATAAGGAATAGGTATAGGAAATATTGTTGAAGTTGATACTTGATATACAAAATCATGTCCCTAAATCACTCGGATTCCTTATTATATAATATTTATAGTTAACACACTAGGACATTTTTGAATTTGCTCATGCAACTTACGAAAAATCATCTCATTTGCTGAGGATCAACTCTAACAAGATGATGACTTATCAAATCATAATGCATTTATGATTAGTTTAAGCCATGTAAGCAGATGATCGATATGTTATGGAATTTTAACTATCTAATGGAAAAGGGAACTAGAAGCAGAAAGGTCGAATGATCTGGACTGGTGTCGAAGTGATTCCTCTGACTGTTTGAGTTTCTTGTCATTTGTATCTTAAGTACTTTTACCAGATACTCTTAAGCGATACAAACCTGGAAGTGTTTTAACTTGTTTAGAAGAAGAAGAAATTTGGTTATTAAAATCACCAGAAATGGATATAGTTCCAGAGTCATATCTGGGCTTAATTTCTGTAGTATGTTGCGATACTTGGTTGTCAGTTTACTGGAAAAATCTCTTGAGGATCATAGCCAAATCAGGTAAAAAGAAGGAAAATGACAAGTTGGATGATGGATAGAGAGTTATATTAGATGACAAAGATTATTAAGTTGGCTTAGTGATGGCTTTAGATTTATTGGAGAGGAATACTTTAAGAGCTAGCCAACAGAGAAGAAGGCATGTCAGATGTGGCTGATTAATAGTAAAAACTAGTTTTATGATAAAGGATCTAATCACACATTTAAATCACATTACATTAATTTAGAATTAAATTAAATTGTTGTATTTCCCTCACAAAAAAATTATTATATTGTTGTATATAATAAAAATAAACTATGCAATAAACTCTATTTTGTGTTTCGTTTCATCATTTTGACCTATCAATGTCTTGTTCTTGTAACCCACTGTTTTAGTTTTGAATAATTTAGTCCCATACATGCATGTGCTGACCTCGAAACCACATCTTAGGAATTTAATTGATAAGAATCAAGTGTGTCAGAGGTTGTTTGATAGTAGAAATTACAATTCCCAGTAGAACTTTGATTTCCTGGGATTAACCAAATAAGCACTAAGAGCTCCTTTTGACACGGCCGGAGTAGCAGCGGATCAGAAAGCATCAAACCATGTGAAAGAATCGCAGTTTGTAGTCATAAACTAGTACAAATTACAGATTTATCGAAGTTGAAGGGGATAAGACCAACCCATAAACATGCCGTGGTTAGTCAGGTTATTCCTGCTCATCTTTTCCACTTTATAATGTGGCAATGACATTCTGTCTCTTTTATGATATGCTTTCTTCTACATTTTAGTCATTAAGAGCTAAATGGACTGATATCTTTTTAAGAAACATTTTTCAGTAACTTTGTTAAGCATGATTTCTGAAACTGAAAATCCATTTATGATAGGTTAAAAATTACAGTAGTTGTTCCAAAAAAATCGATGATTCTTTTATAAGAGATTCAGTTCTCGTATGTTAATTATCTATGGCGCACGGTCCCTGGCAAACATTTGCCAGGGAATTGTTACACAACAAATGGTTCCTACATCGTTGGATCGTTGATCCAACGGCTGGGGTTTAAAAAAAAAAATACACCGTACCGCAGAAACTTTCCGCGGTACGGGGTAATTACAAAACTGCCCCCTGTTTTCACATCAAAAATCTACTGTTCACCGTACCGCAGAAACTTTCTGCGGTACGTGAACAGTAGGGGCATTTTTGTAATTATCCCGTACCGCGGAAAGTTTCTGCGGTACGGTGTAATTTTTTTTTTAAATTCCAGCCGTTGGATCGTTGATCCAACGGCTGGAACATCATTTGCTTTCCAATCATTTGCTTTCCAATGGCTGGAACATCATTTGCTGTGAAACAGTTCACTAGCAAACAATTGCTAGTGAACGGATCCATTATCTATATAGTTGCCTTCCAGTTCTGAGAGATTTGATAGCATATAAGGCTTTAGTCAAAGCAGACTTGTAATATACTGCCGAGTTGTAAATGTATTTATCACTTGGCTTTTTTTACTGGTTGAAAATATTCGCGCATCATACTTTTACAGAATCTTTCAACTCTAGTTAAATTTTACTCTAGCAGCACTTAAAAGAAGAGTGTAAATCTAGCAAAAAAATAAAAGAACAGAGAGTATAAGCCAGTCTAAACTCTAAAGTCCGATGATGACATCAATTTCACCTGATGCTATAGTAACTTTCTTGCCCTCCTTATGAAAGAGTGTGAAGGTTTAACTAAGAAACAGCCTCTTTACTCTTTTAGAGTACTAGAGGTGAGGGTCTGCTCTATGAGCAGGATACACTGCATATGTTCGGTTTGCTTTTTGGTCTTAGTGAAACTACTAATATACGTATTGGAACCTAAGGAGTAAGGAAAGGCATGGGTGACTAAGGCCCCGGTCTTGATGATTCGTATGCGCAAGCTAGCTTTGTAAGCCAAGCAAAGTGTTTACCACTTACCAGTATCTTTTTGTTTGTTCATGCTGGTAACACCTTTAACTCTTGGCTAATCCAGTATGAACTGACTTGTTCTTCCTCCGGCTTAAACGCTCTTGATGATATGTAATATCAATTTGTGTGGTGATAGGAAATTTGAGTGCAGGACTTTCTTGCCATAATTGTTAGATTAAAGAAAGAGATAATGTTTTAATTTGCAACTGAAGCCTATTCGTGTTGTAGTTGAGCAATGTTTCTGTTGGAGGCCCAACTTCTTACTGGACTGGACCGAAGGCCCAGTCACCGAATGAGGAGTATTGGTTTGGAGGCTCCGGATTGGCGAAGGCCCATATCGTTCGGCCCAGTTATCTGCAACGGTCCGATCAGTTGTGTGTCCCTGGGAACGTGGGAACGTGGAACACGTTCACCACTCACCTTACTCTCCGATAACTGCCAACATAGAGGATAAAGAGGTGAAAAAAGGTTTGGGTTCATTCATTCAATCACGGACACAATTTTACACAACACAAACACTCTGCGTTTAATATTACTCATCCAAAACCAGTTAACTTATTCTCACACCGGAGGTGAATCGGGGGGCCACACCCTCGCATTCTTCTTCAATTGCAGGTCCGACCGAACGGATACACTGACGGAAACTGGTTGTAACATTTGGCGCCGTCTGTGGGAACGCAGAGTTGCGTTTGTGTTGAATTATACAGTTAGCAATGGCGAATGAAACCGAGATACCAACAGCTGACGATAGCACTATGGCCGGGAATACACGCACCACTCCTCCCATCACCCCAAGGCTTTTGATTTTCGACGAAGAGGGAGACATACCGTCTCCCGAAGAACAACGGGAAATTCTGATGAAGTGGCGAGAGGAACAAAAAGCCAAGGGGAAACGGAAAGAGATAGAGAAAGAGAAAAGCAGCAGGGAGGCCGAACGTCTGGCCAAAAAGAGGGAGGCCGACCGTTTGAGGCTAGAGGCCCTAAAGCTCCAAAGGAAGGAGATCGAGTTACAGGAAAAGGCACTCCGCGAGGCTCTAGAAGCCGAAGACCCGGGGTCGGATGACCGAAGAGACAAGAGACCAAGAACCAGAATTGATGAAGATGAGTCGGGGGACTCTGAATCAAACTCGAGGAGAACCCGGTCAAAGGTGGTTTATTCCTCCGATTCGGAGGAGGAGGGTCCACATACGGACGACCGCATCCGAAGGATCGAGAAGGCCATGTTTGGAGAGAGAAAGGTCAGCCACGAGCCAGTGGTGACCGAAGACGTCGAACACTTTCGACCGCCTCCCGGAAGGCAGTTCCCGAAAATGAATGAATTTAACGGAAAGGGTGACCCCGAAGATCACTGTGAGAAGTACGAATCGCTCATGACTGGGATGGGGCACTGCGATGTGATGCTCTGTAAGATGTTCAAGACCTACCTGAAAGGGAATGCATCCATGTGGTACAGGTCGCTAAGACCTAGGTCGATAGGCTCGTATGAGCAAGTGAAGAAAAAATTCTTGAGGCACTACTCACATTTGTGCCGAAGAGAGAAGGATACAGAAGCCCTGATCCACTGCAGGCAGGGACCGAACGAAGATTTGGGCGATTACTTAGCAAGGTTCAAAGAAGAAGCCGGAATGGTCACCAACTTGGACAAAGTCAAGGCGGCTGGATTCCTCGCAGCAGGCCTCGACCCTGTTAAAGGTAAGAAGCTTCGGTCCTCTCTTTATGATATGCCTCCTAAATCTTTAAATGATATATATGTGAGAGGAGAGGCCATTAGAAGAAAATTGGAATCAATTGGGGGGTACAAGGAGAAGAAAAATGATAGGTATGACATAAGGGATGACCGAAGGGATGACAGATATGACAAAAGGGACGACCGAAGGGGTCGAGGAGATATTAAGAGCAGGTTGAATGATACGAGGCCCGACAAAGGGGCCGAACGAAGAAGAGATAGAGATAGTACTGTGTTCACACCATTAAACACACCTATCTCGAAGATTCTCCATGAGATAAAGGGTAAACCTGGGTTTGTCAGACCACCCAAGTTGAAGACCCCTGAGAATAGAAGAAGCGACAGCAAATATTGTGACTACCATCGGGACAAAGGTCATAACACCGATGAGTACTATCATTTGAAGAAGTTAATTGAAAAGATGATCAAGGATGGGGAACTGACCCAATTTGTGGGCGACTTAAGAGACAAACTCGAATCCAAGGAGAAAAGGAAGGAAGCGGAAAGTTCCGAGAAGTACCGAGGGGAGGTCAGAACAATTTCCGGAGGAACCGTGCTTGATCGGGACAGTAAGACAGCAAGGAAAAAGTATGCCAGACAGATCTATAACCTCTACCAGTCAAGTTCAGCCAAGCAACCACTACCTATCTCCTTCACCGAAGATGACTACGAGGATGTGATATGGCCGCACGAAGACCCACTTGTTATAAACCCAGTAATCGGGGAAAACAAGATATGGAAAGTGCTGGTGGATGAAGGGAGCTCGGTCAACATTCTATACCACCGAACATATTGCAAGATGAATTTGGGAGGCGAACAGCTGGAACCATGCCACGAGGCACCTTTATATGGCTTCGGTAATCAGCCTGTGCCGATAGAAGGGACCATCACCTTGCCTGTCATGATGGGAAAAGCGCCATACACTGTGGTGAAGGAAGCAAAGTTCTATGTCGTTCGGGTGGATAGTCCGTACAACGGAATTCTGGGAAGGCCAGCCTTATCTCTGTTCCAGGCTGTATCCTCTATCCCTCATCTGAAGTTGAAGTTCCCAACAGAGCATGGAGTTGGAGAAATGAGAGGCGATCAGAAAGCCGCCAGAATAATCATGTTGGAGGACTTGGAAAAAGACAAAGATATCGAGATGACCGAAGCCGGAAAGAGGAAAAGAAATGAGACCGAAGCTGGGGGCAGCCACCAACTGCTGAACATTGAGTTGGAAAAGTTTGGGGCCGACCTGTCAAGCCCGATTGCTGAGCCGGCTGCAGAGACCGAAGAGGTGGAACTGTACGTGGGTCAGTCGGGAAAGATGATCCAAATTGGAAAGAGCATGGAGCCGAAATTAAAAGAGAAAGTCATCAAGGTCATTAGGGAATTCCACGACGTATTCGCGTGGAATCCCGAAGATATGCCAGGCTTGGACCCTGCGGTCGCTAAACACTGCTTAAATGTAGCTCTCGAAGCCAAACCCGTAAGACAAAAGAAGAGGAATTTCGCCATGGAAAGGCAGAAAGTAATTCAAGTTGAGGTCGAAAAATTGCTGGAGGCAAAATTCATCGAAGAGATAGACTATCCCGATTGGTTGGCAAACGTAGTGGTGGTGAAGAAATCTAATGGCAAGTGGAGAATGTGTGTCGACTACACCGACCTGAATAAGCATTGTCCGAAAGACCACTATCCCTTGCCGAACATTGATCAACTGATAGATGCTACTTCGGGGCATCAAATACTCAGTTTCCTGGACGCATTCTCAGGATATCACCAAATTGCCATGAATGCCGAGGACGTTCCAAAGACAGCATTCATCACACCGAATGGCACTTATGCCTACATAAAGATGCTCTTCGGTTTGAAGAACGCCGGGGCAACATTTCAAAAGATGATCAACAAAGTGTTCAAAGCCCAGATCGGTCGGAACATGGAGTGCTATGTAGACGATATGATTGTTAAGTCCCTTTTCAAGGATCATGCCGAGGATCTGAGGGAATGTTTTGAAACGCTCAGGAGAAACAACATGAGGATCAATCCGAACAAATGTACGTTTGGAGTAAATAGTGGGAAGTTTCTGGGATACATGGTTAGTGCCAGAGGAATTGAAGCAAACCCGGAGAAGATTAAAGCGGTCATCGACATGGAAGCGCCGAAGACCATCAGGGACATTCAAAAGCTGACCGGACGGTTAGCAGCCTTGAGGAGATTCATTTCCAGATCGGCCGAGAAGGCCTTACCATTCTTCGAAGTTCTTCGGGGGTCCAAGAATTTCGAGTGGGGGCCAAATTGCCAGAAAGCATTCGAAGAGGTTAAAGAGTACTTAGTGAAAGCCCCACTCTTAATGAGACCCGACCCGAAAGAGACATTGCAGCTGTACTTGGCTGTGAACGACCGAACACTCGGAGCCGTGTTGGTCAAAGAGCATGAAGGAAACCAGCATCTGGTGTTCTATGTCTCTCATATTCTCAAAGATGCAGAAACAAGATATCCGAATGCAGAAAAGTTCGCCTACGGACTGGTAATGGCCGCAAGAAAGTTAAGGCACTATTTCCAGGGAAGGACGATCAAAGTGGTAACCGATCAGCCGTTAAAGAAAATCCTACAAAGGCCAGAGGCATCGGGCAGAGTGGTTGCTTGGGCAATCGAACTGGGGGAGCATGATTTGGAGTATACACCAAGGACTTCGATCAAAGCCCAAGCACTGGCGGGTTTCATGGTAGAATGCTCTTTTTCGGGGCCGAATGACTTAGCTCCTGAAGAACAAATGATTCAGACACCGGGAAAATGGAAGTTGTTTGTCGATGGGTCGGTCGCCAAGGAAAAGTGCGGGGCAGGGCTAATTCTTACAAGCCCAGAAGGATTTGAGATTTGTCAAGCTATCAGGTTCACTTTCCCGTTGACGAACAACGAAGCCGAATATGAAGCACTCTTGGCAGGGCTAGATCTGGCAAGAAGTCTAGAAGTTAAGCACATTAGGGCGTTCAGTGATTCCATGTTGGTAGTAAAGCAGTTCTCAGGGGAGTATGGGCAAAAAGATCCCCGAACCAAGGCATACGCCCTTAAGGTACGCGAACAATCTTTGCTATTTGAAACTTTCGAGTTAACTCAAGTAGCTAGAGAGAACAACAGTCGGGCAGACGCCCTCTCGAGGCTAGCTTCGGCAGAAACCCAGAACCTAAGTGGGTCCATCTATCTGACCGAAGTAAAGACACCTTCGATAGACAAGAAGCAGTGCATGGAAATTCATCAAGGGATCAATTGGATGACTCCCATCAGGGCCTTCTTGGAAAAAGGCATCCTACCACTTGACCGAAGGGAAGCACAGAAGGTGAAGTATCGGTCGGGAAATTACACTCTGGTCGGGGGCCGTTTGTTCAGACGATCGGTAAGCCAGCCGCTACTTAGGTGTTTAGACAAAGATGAACAACAGCTTGCTTTGGAGACGGTTCATGAAGGGATTTGTGGAGAACATTTGGCAGGACGATCCTTAGCCTTCAAGATCCTTAGGCAGGGATTTTTCTGGCCTAAAATGAAAGAAGACGCAACAGAGTATGCAAAGAAATGCAAGCAATGCCAGCTATTCAGCACAATCCCGAAGCAGCCTCCCGAAGAGATGTCTTCAGTCCTTAGCCCGATCCCATTTGCTATGTGGGCGGTCGACATTGTGGGGATCCTACCCACCAGCACTAAACAAGCGAAATACTGTATTGTGGCAATCGATTATATGACTAAGTGGATAGAAGCAAAACCCCTTTCGGCCATTACCGAAGAAGCCGCGAAGAAATTCATGCTGGAACAGGTCATCTTGAGGTTTGGCATACCTATGGTTTGTGTGTCCGATAACGGTACTCAGTTCATTGGGAGCAAGTTCAGAAAATTCCTGGCTCAATTCGGGATACAACAGAGGTTCAGTTCGGTAGGGCATCCCCAGGGAAACGGGGCGATCGAGGCGGCCAACAAAATCATCTTTGATGGAATCAAGAAAAGGCTAGGGGAAGCTAAAGGACTTTGGGCTGAAGAACTACCATGGGTCTTATGGGCTTACCGAACCACTACGAGATCTTCAACCGGGGAAACGCCTTTCAAACTGGCCTTCGGAACTGATGCCCTTCTACCTGTCGAAGTTGGCCTGGAGTCTTACCGAACAGAAGTGTTTAACGTGGAGACGAATGAGTTCGGACTCCGAGCAAATGTGGACTTACTGGAAGAAGAAAGAGAGGTTGCCCACCAAAGAAACTTAAGGTACCAACTGCAGGCAGCCCAGTATTATGATTCGGGGGTGAAGAAGAGATCATTCCGAGTCGGGGACTTAGTGCTTCGGGAGTTAGCCACCTCCATGCCAGCCAAAAAAGGCAAGCTTATGCCCAACTGGGAAGGTCCATACATGGTAATTGAAGTGGTCCGATCGGGCACCTACAAATTTGCTCATCCGGACGGCAGCCCAATCAAAAACACCTGGCACGCTGCTCGCCTTCGCCGTTTCTACCAGTAAGCTTACTGGCCCAATTTTTATTGCTTTTTACTTCAGTATTTTGTCTTATGCAACTTTATTCTGAATTCCATAAGCTAGCATCAATCTGTAATCAAATTTATGTAAGAGTTGCATGATTAATGAAAAGATTGTTTTGCTCCATTTTTATCCGTTATTGTTAAGCTAAGTACATTTATAGCCAAAAAGCTAAGTACGCAATATTAAGCTTAATAGACCCATGTTTGGGGCCGACCGTATAAAACATGGGCCCTTTAACTTATTGGTAGTGTTCAAGTACATTGTGTCCTAAGCTACAAATACTTGTTGAATCCAAATTTGGGGCCGACCGAATGAAATTTGGCCTCTTACAAAATTGTTTTAGTATTCAAGTTGCTTTGACATTAATTAAGGCCGGGAGGAAATATTTTTCAGCCGACCGAACGAGACCTTAATCATTTACAAAACCCCTTATATACTCGGGGGCAGCTAGGTTACGACCAAAGATGCACAAAAAGGCAAGAATTATGCTAAGGCAAAAATGGCCGAAGAAGCATAAAGATAAAAGTAATTATGCTAAAGGCAAAAATAGCCGAAGATGCATAAAAATATAAGTAATTATGCCAAGGCAATATAATGCCGAAGACGCATAAAAATAAAAATGCTAAGGCAAAATGAAGCCGAAGAGGCATAAAAAAGAAAAATCGTGCCAAGGCAAATCAAAGTCAAAGACGCATGAACTGAAACGGAAGCTAAATTAAGGCCGAAGCCGAAGACGCATAAAAAAGAATATTATGCAAAGGCAAACTTAAATAAAAGCCCGGAGGTAAAGTAAAGCATTACAAGCCCGAAGGCATGAATAAAGAGCCCGAAGGCAAAGTTAAACATCACAATTTTAAAGGCATAAAAAATCTATGTAATTACGAAGCTTCGTCAGCTGGAGGTTCGTCGGAAAGAGACTCATCTTCGCCCGAAGAAACCTCTAAAGGTTGATCAGACCTCTCCCGACCAACCGGATCCGTCATCCCGAGCGAAGGATCTACCAGCTGAGTATGATCGAAGCCCAGAGAATGTGCCTTCAGCACAGCGCCGTCATACCCCATCTGATAGCATCTTTCTTCGGTCAGCTCCAGAGTCTTCTTCAGCTTCCGAACATTTTTCCTTGAAAGCTTGAGCTGCTTGTTTCTCCACTCAACCCTAGCCCTCAAGGCGTCCATCTCCTGCAACTTTGCCTTCAAGGCATCATTCTCGGCCTTCAAGGAGTTGGATTGGCCGGTGACCCTCTCCAAGTCAGAAGTTGCATTCCGGAGGTCCTCTTCAGCCTTGACTGCTCGAACTTCAGTCTGGTTGGCCGCCTCCAGCTTTTTCTGTATGCCCTCCATCCGTTCGGTCACAACGGCCGACCAAGAGACCCCCTGGAAACAAACAAGGGAAAAGAATTAAACACTGAATACAAGTGAAAGAAATAACACCGAAGGAGAAAAAGCTTACCATGGAGAGCAGAGCCAGCATTTCAGTACAAGCCTCAAGGTCGTTTGCCTTAGCAAACGTGGGCCTGTCGGCTGGCAGAATGAGACCCCGGCAGAGATCGAGACCTACTACGGTAGACAGCTGGGGGGCAGGGACAATGATTTGATCCGTCTCAATAACTCCCCAGGGAGGATAGTACACTTTCAGTCCGTCATCTCCCGACCGGTCCCTTTTTCGGGAATCGGCTGAAGGGGTCTGGACGATATCATCCCCTTGATCTCGCGGAGGAGAGGAAACCAATGGAGCTTCAATTCTCTTTCCTGGATCGGAAACAGATTCCAGCTCTTTGCCGGCCGATTGGGCAGCAGCATCGGCTTCGGCAGTAGCAGTTATTGAAAGCTGAGCTGCCTTCTTGTGCTTGCGCTCGATGATATCCTGAAGAGTAGACACTGCACGAAAATATTAGTGTTAAACATGGGAAACTGGAAAGGAAAATACAATAATTGAAGCATTCGGATGGAAAAGAATAAGGTAAGGATAAATGTTACCACTACCCCAGAGGGCGACCAACCAGTCGTTATCCCGGCTGTCCGATAAGGGAACCCTATTCATATCGAGTTCACAAAGAAGACGATAATCATGTTTGTCCGCCTCCAACATCTCGGGATACTGCAACCTCGACGGGTCCAGATCCTGCCAGCGGCCGTACTTCTCCATCTTCGGGCCCGAGATGAAAACCCACTTCTCATGGGCCCCCCTATTGTTGGAGTTCGTTTGAGCCCAATCGGCCTTGCCGGTCCGACGAGCGATAGTGTAGAAGTCGTTGCTTTTTGAATTCCTCCGGAGCTCATAATGATGCCAGAACAGGGTTGTCCTCGGAGTCATCCTTTTAGCTAAGCATCGGGCTTGGAAGGCGTTTATATGAAAAAAGCTATTCGGATCCAGCTGCCCTATGGCGATCCCCACCTGCCTCAGCAATTTTTTCAGTATTGGCAGCATCGGCAGCCGAAAGCCACATTTGAAGGCCATCTCGGATATGCCGGTGGCCACGCTTCCGCCGTAGAGGGGTGGAACCTCAGGGTTGTGCCAGATACGGTCTCTCTTCCTGGGTGTGAAGAAGTACCAGACATTCTTCTCTACTTGGTATTTGGAATGGAATTCTTCTATTTTTTCCTCGGTCAGGTGCGACCGGAAATTCGCCGCAGGATACACCCCGACGTCACTAAATGGTGATACCTCCGAAGGACCGGCACCTTCGGTTGACCGATCCATGTCCCTTCATTCGGAAATGAAGAGACGGTTAGCCCTGTACTCGGATAAAGAAAAAGGAATTCAAAAGGAAAGAAGGGCCGAGTACAGTAAGCCAGGATCGGTCGGGACACCTACGGCCTAGGTCGAAGGGATCTGAAGGCCTGAATTTACGGGAGATTAGAGGGTTCCTAAGAGTTCTAAAGCGATCGGAATGGTACGAAAAGTGTTTTCAAGGGTCGAAGATCCCGAAGGAAGTTCTTGCCCAGGCCGTTCTCCAGACCAGTTCCGTAATCGTAGGGGGGAAACAATTAAAGGATAAAATGGTACGTCAGAGGCCACCTAACTACTTGCAGGCATGAACATACAATATTTGAGAATCACAGGCAAATTCATGCGCATATACATATAAACACATACACGAATATATAGAGTGCAGAACAGTTATGGTAAAGAAGCGAGAAGGGAAATGTTACTTACTTGTTTGAAGGTCCTTGACGAGGCTGAGTTCTCGAGGATAAATTGCTTGAATGTAGACGTCCACCGGAATCGGGGAAGAGAAGATGACCGGCGATGAATCGACGTTTCCAATCGTTGTTTGCGAAAAGCTCTGAGAAATAAAGGTTTTGGCTCTGATGTTTTGTTCAATTGGTAGGCGTAAAAGTGAGGCTGAATGGGTTTAGAAAGGTTATATACAGGGATGTGACGTTTGGACAGAGCCGTTTCATATTCAACGGCAGGGATTGAAGCACGAATCTCGAGGACAGACAGCTGTCAGCCATTAAGGGACACGGCTTCCCAGGAGGCGTCTCGGCCTTGTCCATCGCCATTCTTATCCGAAGGAAACGTACGAACACAAAATTCCGAAGATGGGCTTGGGCTTTAGCCTTCGTCCTGAGGATAACTCCGAACGAAGCCTAGGGACATGTTGGAGGCCCAACTTCTTACTGGACTGGACCGAAGGCCCAGTCACCGAATGAGGAGTATTGGTTTGGAGGCTCCGGATTGGCGAAGGCCCATATCGTTCGGCCCAGTTATCTGCAACGGTCCGATCAGTTGTGTGTCCCTGGGAACGTGGAACACGTTCACCACTCACCTTACTCTCCGATAACTGCCAACATAGAGGATAAAGAGGTGAAAAAAGGTTTGGGTTCATTCATTCAATCACGGACACAATTTTACACAACACAAACACTCTGCGTTTAATATTACTCATCCAAAACCAGTTAACTTATTCTCACACCGGAGGTGAATCGGGGGGCCACACCCTCGCATTCTTCTTCAATTGCAGGTCCGACCGAACGGATACACTGACGGAAACTGGTTGTAACAGTTTCATTACGAATAATGGCATACAAACTCTCCAGTTAGTTCTGCAGAATGTAGTGGATGAGAGAATACAATAAAAATGCAAGACTTCCGATCTTAGGTTGCATGGGTTGTCACTGAAAATTATGCACGTACCAACGAGCTCTAGCTCGGTTGGTATGGATCTTGCCCTATGTTAAATGGGATTAAGGATTCGATTCCTCTCTAATACATGAATTGTTGGGAGAGGGGCTTGTCCCTAAAGGCCGGGAGAGAAAATCTATGCAGGAATTTTAATTTATAAGAGCAAGTCCAATAGGCTCCTTGTATTTTCCTTATAAATATTATAAAATATTAGGCTCTTAGTGATTTAGGATATTATAAGGTATGACAACTCCAACAAGGTTACTTATATTTAATCCTTATAATATTAAATAATAAAAAAAAGGAAGGAATGAAGAAAAAAAAAGAGGAAAATAATTGGAAAGATGATAGAAAATATTATTTTATTGGTAAAAGTAAAATAAGGAAGCCCTTAAAGACAAGGGATGACATGATGCTCTTAACTTTTTAAGGAAAAGTTAAAAGTTAAGAATCTATTGAAACACTATTTTAGACCTTATGCCTTATAATTTGAGTGAGGAGGCAGGGATCAATTGGACTTGCTCTAAGGCCCGGCATGCTGGTTCTCTCATTTCGTTATAATTGAGGGCATAGAATAGTGCTGAGTTGAAAATCATTTCGGGATTGAGGGCATAGAACAGTGCTGAGTTGAAAAAGAAATATTTATCTAATTTATATGGGATGCACCTGTTATTGAAAAATATAAATATGATATGAAACTTGTGCGGTTGTACCGTCTAACCAAAACTTAGTATTATAAAAAGAAATTAATTTCACTATTCAAACTTGGTTGGTTTGAATGATTTAATAGGAAACGTAAAGAAATTCCACAAAAATTGTTAAGAACAGTTTCAAATGGTTCAAATGGGGATTATATAAAAGTAACATAAATTTTCACGGTAAATACTAAATTGAAAACAAATGTAAACGGTTATTAAATTTGTACGAGAGAATTATAAGTTATATTTAGGTTTTGGGTGGTATTCATTTTTTTTTATCCCTCTCAATTATGACATATATTCATTTTATATATTCACTTACTTATTTTTATTACTTTTTTTATATTATTTAATACATTTTTCTTAACATCCATCTCTCATCCAAATATAAACGGAAAATAATAAATTGTATAACACACCCATAACCATAATTATAACTACACCCACAGGCCACAACCCATTTTCTAGAATAATTCAAAATGCAAAGTCAATAGTATCTTCTTGCATGTTCTAAAACCAAAAAATAATTCCCATTTGTATTGTTTTTTATCGGTTGAAAGTGAGTTGCCACCTACCACCGCCGTCAAAGATTTGTAAATGTATGATAAAATAATGAGGCCGAAAAGAAATGCAAAAATGCAGGCCACGACCCATGTTCTATTACACCAAAAACGAACAAATCAAAATATACAGTAATATACTACTGGTATATAAAATTGAGCCACTGCCTGGTCTGGACTGGCATCTCATCACTATTGCCAGTCTGTGGTCTGCCTGCCTGCAGTAAGCGCCAACCCACTCTGATTTGTTTATCATATGGAGTAGTAGTAGGACGGAGTAATAAACAATCATAACTTAAATACTCGCTCGTCACAAAATGATCTTTCCCTTTACAATATCGGCATTGTTCATAACATGAGATAAATTACTAATTTATGCATAATCTATAAGACCAAATATAGTCATGAGTGATCTTGTTGGATTCGTATTTATGAGTGCTTTAATACAGTGAAGTTTTTATATTTAATACTAATACGAAATTGAACATATTAACGATCAAGAGTGTGCGTTGGCAAACGTGTTTTTTGAAATGGGAAGAGTTTTTTGAGACGGATGGATTACCAAGTAAACTCTGTTCTAAAAGTCGACGATTAATCGGGATTAATAGCCGATTAATCGCTGTTCGGTAAGGAACCGAATTGATTTTACAAAAATCGGCCAAAAAATCGTTTTTTCGAAAAATCGGGATTAATCGGGATTAATCGGAATTAATCGGTCAAAAATCGGATTAATCGGTCAAAAATCGGCATTATTGATAAAAAAAATTGAAAAATATGTAGAAAATTAAAAAAATTCAAAAAGTATAAAATTGAATAAATTTTAAGAAAAATATTGTTCTCATATACGAAACTAATATTTTAAACGGTTAAATCATGAATTTTATCAATTTTTTCTCTCATATTGACCCCAATTCAAAAATTAGATCTTAAAATTTATATTTACTTTAATAATGCTATATATTTTAAATATATTTGTATAAATATATGATAATTATTCATGCATAATCAAAATAATAAAATAATTATGTATATTAATAATAATTATATTTAAAAATAATATTAAATTAGTTCCGATTAATGATCCGATTAATCATTCCAATTAATCCCCGATTACCCGATTAATCCCTAGACGGTGCCTCCACCGATTAAGTCCGATTCCCGCTTTTTACAACACTGCAAGTAAATAACAAAAAGAATAAAAACTTGAGCTTATTGCACTTTGTAACCCTTAATTATTTGCCAAAATTACATAGTTACCTTTATTTTATTTTTTTGTGGCACTTCACCTCCTGTACTTCTTTTTCTCTTTCAGTTTGCAACCCCTAAACATAATTTCATAAAAATGTCATTATTTATAAGGGCTATTTTTGTCTTTTATTAATAAAGATTTTTATTTTACATCAAATATATAATTTATTTTAAATACAAATATTATAATTTAATTTTATATTAATACATACAATCCTTTTTATTTAAAAATATTTATGCACTATTTGATTTAATTGAATATATAATGCGATGATACAATTGTAAACTATTATTTTCTTCGAAATAATATTATGCAGTTTAAGATTGATTTATTTAAAAAATTTATAATTTTAACCGTTCAAGAGAAATTGTGATAAAGAGAAATCCGTAAATTTTTTAAATAAAATAATCATGAACTGCATTATATTATTTCTAAAAAAAAATAGTTTACAATTGCATAATCGCATTATATATTCAATTAAATCAAATAATGCATAAATGTTTTTAAATAAAAAGGATTATATATATTAATATAAAATTAAATTAAAATTTTATTATGTAAAATAAATTATATATTTCATGTAAAATAAATATATTTATTAATAAAAAGACTGAAATACCCCCGACAAATAATGACATTTAAATAAAATCATGTTCAGGATTTGCAAACTAAAAAAGAAAAGAAAGTAAATGAGGTGAAGTGCCACCTAAAAAAATAAAGATACGTGTGATTTTGGCAAATAATTAAGGATTACAAACTACAATAAGCTCTAAAAACTTGAAAGAAAGAATCTGCATTCATTTTTTATTCTCTGACCTGGATCCATTCCAAATATCTAAGAACTACAAAAGTCTTCATGTATGAAAAAGAAAAATGGTGGAGTTTTCGAATTTGTTCCCAAATATAATGTATTCTAATTTTTTTAGTATTAATTTAATTAATTACTGTGAATCCTTTTTACATTTATATAAATTTTACCATTCAAAATACCATATTAGTCATGTCACGTTATTCGAAAACTTTTTTTAAGAATGTTTTTTTGCTACGTTACCATTGCTCGTTTTTTTATTGGGTTAATAAGATAAAATAAGGGTCACTATCAACAAAATCATCGACACACCTATTTATTAATTTATGTAACTATCAACAAAATCAATGACACACTTATTTATTAAAGGGATATTTACATAAATAAATAAGATTTTAATAATTATTTCCAATTTTACTACCACCCAACTATCTTTTCACTTCTATAAAATCATTTTTTCAAAAATACTACCTCATTATACTTTTATGTTTTCAAAATTCCAAAAATACTACCTTCCTCAATTGCAACTTTTGCAACCTCATTTGCAACTTCCAGTTTTCAAATTTCTGATTTCATGTTCTGGGGTTCAGATGTCATTTTCGACCTCTTTTTTGGACTCTAATATATATATATATATAGAGGGGCTGCTCAAGTGAGACCCCTCTTATAATGAGAATTAAGACCCCTTACTATATTAATATAATCTACTGCTATATACACACATACATACAACACACCTGATGATTCTTGAAAACACCTGACCACCATCACCCCGCCCCCACCCCACCCCACCCCACCCCACCCCACCCCACCCCACCCCACCCCACCACACCAATCATTGTTACCCGTGAAAAGTCTTGCAGCACCTTTAGATAATCAGTAGTTCTGATTTGTTGTGGTCATGGTAACCCCTGTTTACCGACGACAGGACTTCAGCATCACCAACTAACATGGGGAAAACAAGTGGCCCATGGTTCGCCTGAATTGTACTGGAATTGCTCTGTTCTTCCATCGGCTTCAATTTTTACATTTTGCGATTCTGCTACAGGGGCTTGGCTTTCAACATCTATTTCATCCTTATTGCAACATCTATTTTTACCATACCACTGCCTAATCCATCCACCACCTATACCAGAATCATAATCATCACAAAAAGCAAATCACCAAGAAACCACAAATATTCAAAGCAAATCACCAAAACTCAAATCAAATCACTAAAAAATTAAAAACAAATCATCAAAAATTCGAGCATAATCATAAAAAAAATCAGATCTGAGACAAGACAAATCACAACACCACCATCTCTGTTCGCCACCACCACCAAATCACCGAAAATTCAAAGCAAATCACCAAAAATTCAAAGCAAATCACCAAAAAATTCAGTACAAATCATTAAAAATTCGATCAAAAAATTCAGATCTGAAACAATACAAATCACAACACCATCATCTCCGGGTTGCTTTCCCTCAACTAAGGCTATTGGGACCCATAGAAGCTCAATTGGTTGCTTTCTTCCCCGCCTGACTTTAGTTACACGACTAAGATGATCGCAAAGGCTGAAAATACATGTCTGTGATTTGCTGGCATAAGCCGTGTATAAAGAATCCCATGCTTGTTTTGAATTGATAGCAGGAGCAACCATAGACGCTAGAGAAATATCAACAGATACAAGGATGGCATTTTGAATTAATTTGCCCTGACGAAACTAGAATTTGTAATCTGGGTTTGGTACCTCTTTGTTATCTTTGGTGATTGTGGGTGTTGGTGCGGTAGTTGAAGACTTGAAGCACCAAGATAATTCATGTCCTTGGAGGAACATTTCGATCTAAGCCTTCCATGTAATGAAATTGGTGCTACCATTAATTTGATTGGCAGTTGAGAGGATGGATTCAATTAAAATGAGGTGGCCGGAAACAGGAACTGCAGTGGCATCTGGGTGGGGGTCGGATGTGGGGGGGAATTGATAGAGTATATTTTTATATATATTTTAGATGATTTTATTCTCATATTTATTGTGTTTTGCATTGATTTGGATTTTTATTTAATAGATTTTATTGTTTTATTGTAGGAAATAAAGAATCCATAACTTGGAAGGATTTGGAGGAAAAAGAGCTATTTTGGAGTTAAAATAGGAGAAAATTCGTAATATTGGGCTATACGGGCTGCCTGCACTGTTTTGGCCATATCTGGAGTTCTAGAAGTCCGTTTTCAGCGATCTTACTGTCCACGCGAAGCCTGGGGAATTTTCTTGAAGTTTGAAGTAAAATAAAAATTCCATCAGAATGGCACCGCGCAGACTGCGCCAGTTCGAGCAGACTGCGCCAGAACGGAGGTTTTTGTGCAGAATGCGTCCGCGCAGACTGCGCCATTTCCGAGCAGACTGCGCCGCGTTGCGCTGGAAATTTTCAGTTTTGCCCTTTTTCGATCTCAAATTGTATTTTAAGTAGTTTTTGACACCCAAAACGAATTCTAGTTGTATTATAAGGTATTTTCTTGCTGGGCAAGACTTGGAGTGCCTATATAAACACATCTAGGGATACATTATTTGGGGATCTTTTTATCTCTTTTACATACGTTATTGAATATTTATAAAAGCTAGGTTTTATTTTCTTCTCTCCATCTTTGCAAGCTCAATTTAATTCTTGGATTTAATTGTTCCTCGTTATTCAAAGGTTTAAGGTATTTCTTATCTTCTCTTTATTAATTACATGTTTATTATGGCTTCTTTCATTATTATTATTGTTAGTTTTTATTCTACCATGAGTGAGTAATTTTATTCTAGGGTATTAAGGGGAGCCATGTTTGCACCATGATTTGGGCTTAATTTGATTAGTAGATTGATGGGTAAAAAGTAATTCTGATTGATATGTTATAATTCTTAATTTGTGTAATTGCGCAATATCACGGATTAATCGATTGCAATAGGAGTAATAGATCGAAAGATTTTACTACTAGAGGCTTACATACAATTAGCAGAATTGAAGGTGAGTGTGAGAACATCATTAGATATTCTGAGAGCGTTAATGCTTGAGAAAGATTAACCATTGCTTTAATTACTTAATCCCATTGAAAAGCTATACTTTTGTGATTTGTTTGGTGTAAACATGGTGAACCTGAATTGCCCTAGATCCCTTAATTAATTGATATAAAACTTTGTTAAATTTGTTTTAGTAGTTAACACAATTCTCAAACAATCGTTGTGACTAGAAACAATTGATAGCAATTGAATTGAAACTGAAACTGTCTCCTTGAGGATTCGACCCGTATTTGCTAGTATCTACTACAATTGATACCGTGCGCTTGCGGTTAGGTATAATTTGACACATCAAGTTTTTGGCGCCGCTGCCGGGGAGACAGCGAGTTTCTATTGATTTTAATTTAGTTGTTTAGATTGTTTCCATTGTCTCGTTGGAACCTTTGTTCCAATTGAGGCAGATTTTACTACGTTTTCTTGGCTTTGTTGAGTGTCTACAGGTTTGCAATGGGTGAAGTTGATACTTTTGCACTACTCTCTTCCATGTTGGAGGCACGCACTCAAGAAATTGCCTCATTCAACCCTCCAGAGCCCATTATGCGTCCAATGAGTATTAATGAGATGTCACAAGTGGCCCCTAAAACTTACAACTTCTGTCCAATTTGTGGTGTCCAGGGTCATTATGGTTTGGAATGCTATTACAATGTCTATAATTCTCAGAGTGCTCAGTTGGGACAAATGAATTCTTTTGAAGAAGGATATGGGTACAATCAGTATTCAAACACTTTTGATCAAGAATGCGTGAATCAACCAGATTTCTACTACCAGGACAATGGTGCTCAAAATTTTTCATATCATAATCAGCAACAATTTGAGCAACAATATTATCAGTCATATGAGCAGCCGCCACAGCAAGAATATCAATATCCTCCTCTACAAGAAGATCTACATGTTTCTCAACCCAGTGTAGATGCGCAAGCTGATCAGACAAATGAGATGTGGGATATCTTGAATAAAATGCTAAAGAGTTTTGAAGAATTAGAAACTCAAAGTTTGGCGATTGAATCTCAAATTGCACAGTTGGCTAACTCTTCTACTATAGGGCAGCTCGACAATTTACCATCATCATCTATCCGATCCGAAGAGGACCTGACTGCTATCAATCTCACAAGCGATCAGGAATATGATAGTTTTTCCATGTATGTTGATGATGAGGCCATTGATAAAGAGAAGGAGCATGCCACCGATGACGAGATCAATGATGTTGCTGTTACCGAGAACAATGTGACTGATGATGAGGCTACAAAGGAAAGCAATACAGAGATGGTTATTGTTTCTCTTCCACAACCTGTGACTAAGCTACCATGTATTGATAAATTTGCTCTCGATCTAGCCTCTACTTACAAGGCTTCTTTGCTCAAGACTACTTATTTCAAGGTTGATGTGATAACAAATATTGTCCAAGATGATATTTCTCAAATTCTGGTTGAGGATCCATACAAAGTGGCTCTTATGTTTCAAGCTCGAGAAGAGGGAGAAGATGGAAGTGTCTTATTAGCCAATGATGTGATAAGCCAAGATGTCCGAATGACTCCAGTGAAAGTGAGGAGTGAAGAAAAGCCACCACCAGAACCTCCACCTTATGTCAAGGGAGTTCAATATTTTTGTGGTTTTGAATTTTATCGTTGTTTTATCACAAAGTTTTCCAAAGTCGTACAAGCACTAACTGAATTGTTGCTTATTGATGACATATTTTATTTTACTGATGCTTGTTTGGAGACTTTCTGCAGGATAAAGACAACCACTAACACTTTTGATACTTTTTGTGGTGGCGAGTTTATGATCGAGAAAGTGGATATTACGCCTTTACCGGAGTATTTTTGAGGACGTCAAGCTATTGACGTTAAAGAAGCGCTTTTTGGGAGGCAACCCAAAATTTGGTTGTATATTTTAGGGATGTAGTATTGTTTTTTATTCAAAAAAAAAAAAAAAAAGTTTCCGAACAGTATGCGCCAGCGCATGAAGCGCCAGCACGCGCACCTGCGCCAGGAGGGGCAGGAGCTTCCCGCGCATCACGCGCCACATCCACGCCTAAGGCGCCAGACTACTGCCCAGGTACACAATTTGTAACAGGTAGTTAAAGTCTATACTAGTTTGTTATGTACGTGTATATATATATTAGTTAACTTATATTAAATATTATTCATCTCCTAAATCAATTCCTACCCCTTTTCTAATTATTTTCTCCACCTAAAATCCTATTTCTAGTTTTATATTAATTCCAAATTATTCCCAATCCATCTCATATTTATTTACTTATTTATTTATTTATTTATTTATTATTATTATTATTATTATTTTTTATCTTTTTCCCAAATCTATATACCCCACCTATACATACAAATCCAATTCCTCTTCTATTTTATTTAAATCTCCAAAAATTCAATTCTAAAGAGGAATTAATTGCAAGTTCACCTCTTCAATTCGTAGTGGGTTTATTTTTTCTCTAATTTTATTTTTATTACGAATTTGTGTTCTTGTAAATTGGGATTTTGTATTATTCTTGGAATTTGGGCTATTTGTGGTGTGATATTGCTTGGTAATTATTGGTGGAGCTTCTTGTGAGTTGGGTATTGATTCTTATGGCTCCTAAGCGTGGGAGAGGTGGTGCTAGTGTTCTAAAATTTTCGTCTCCGGCCTTATTCATCTGATGAGGATGACGAGGGTGACGACAGCGAGGCCGAGTAGGACACCTTGATTCCAGGGGAGTTTTCTTTCTTTTCTTTTTAGTGTAGTTTTATTTTGTTTTTAGTTGTAGTTTTGTATCTTGTTCATTGGGGACAATGAACCGCTTAAGTGTGGGGAGGTGTTCTCAACATAGTGTATTACTTGTTTAAAAAATTTAAAAAATCCAAAAAAATTAAAAAAATTAAAAATACCAAAAATAATTCTGGCCATGCAATTTGATTAGTTGTTGTATTTTGCTTGATACACCCATGCATGCGTAGAATTCTTGTGTTTATTGACGCTTTTGTATGAGAAGTGACGTGCTTTGTTCTTGTGCACACACTTACACTAGCAAGTTGAAGCTGGTAGACTTAATTGGATGTTGTAAGTGATTAGAATGACATGAATATGTGCAAGATGACTTGGTTTTCATGCTTTGAGTACAAGTAGGTGCGTTAGAGAGTCTTGTTACCTGGGATTGATTATGTTTTGTCACACCAAGTGAGTTTTGAGCCTATATGCATATCTTTTGCATGATTTTTCGTTTGCTTGAGTGTCCACATGTTGTTTACATTGCTAGCACTTACTTGAGATCTTTCTTGAAATGCATGACATTACTTGATGATGAGATGATAAAGGCACTTAGGTTTAACCTCGTATTTCCCATATTTCCACACCTTTTATACATGATCAATTAGTTAACCCTTTGAGCCTAATCCTATTCTTTCGGTGACACACTACATTACTTGCCTATATCTTTTTATTCTATTGGCCTTACATTGAATTTGAACCTAAATTGTCAAAGGCTAGTATCGTGCTTAAGGGAGTGATAAGGTGTTCATAAAAGGGGGGGTTATTGATGATCATACTTTTGGGGAATATTGATTTTGGGTTGATGCTTGCTAGTCGAAATTCATAATAATATCTATGGATCATTGTGCTTATTCCTTAGCTCTCAGAAAAAAAAAAAAAAGAAAAAAAAAACAGAAAAAAAAAAGAAAAAAAAAATGAATAAATTTGAGAGCATTTTTATGTTTGTATGATCCTTCTCCATTCGACTAGTCAAGTTATTATGTAAGGGTTATTGAAAAATCCAAGTGTGGGGAAGTATTTGTTTTAATAGAAAGGGAATTGGATAATGATTATTGTTGGGTACTAGCTTTTGACATTAACCTGTTTTAGCTTTACTTGACATACCTGGTCCCTAGCCCACGCTACAACCCGAATAAAGACCTTTTGATTGTCGTCAGTGATGTATGTTGTGTTAAGAGTGAGATTGATTGCGAGTGTCAAGTTGTGTTTATGATTTTGTTGGAATTGAGTGATACACTTAACCTTGTTCTTGAGTGAATATTCGTTTTTGAGTGAAAGGTGAGTTATTACTTGTTTTGGCATAGGAGATCCCGGGTTTAGACTTAAAGATGTGTTTCTTGTGGGCTTAGCATGATTACCAACGATTTTTACACTTGACATGAATTTTTATGACCTTCTGCATGTTGGTTGAGTAAACTACGTGAATACTTGCACTTTCGACACCAAGACATCGTATGTTTACTTTGATTCTTAAGTTGATGTGGCATGAGAGGACTTGTGTGTGTGGTGTTGTGTTAGCATTGATCTTTTGCATGGTTGGATGAATTTTATGGGAACATTCACTATAAACCCTCACGAGACAACACTCGTCCTACTAGGGCTGCCTAGGGGTTTAACGGCTTGTTGCATATGCTCAATGCAATCGTGTCATCTACGAAAGTGATGTTTGTTAGGACTTAGTTTTTATTTCACTTATTTGCCCGAGGACGTGCAAATGCTAAGTGTGGGGATGTTTGATAGAGTATATTTTTATATATATTTTAGATGATTTTATTCTCATATTTATTGTGTTTTGCATTGATTTGGATTTTTATTTAATAGATTTTATTGTTTTATTGTAGGAAATAAAGAATCCATAACTTGGAAGGATTTGGAGCAAAAAGAGCTATTTTGGAGTTAAAATAGGAGAAAATTCGTAATATTGGGCTATACGGGCTGCCTGCACTGTTTTGGCCATATCTGGAGTTCTAGAAGTCCGTTTTCAGCGATCTTACTGTCCACGCGAAGCCTGGGGAATTTTCTTGAAGTTTGAAGTAAAATAAAAATTCCATCAGAATGGCACCGCGCAGACTGCGCCAGTTCGAGCAGACTGCGCCAGAACGGAGGTTTTTGTGCAGAATGCGTCCGCGCAGACTGCGCCATTTCCGAGCAGACTGCGCCGCGTTGCGCTGGAAATTTTCAGTTTTGCCCTTTTTCGATCTCAAATTGTATTTTAAGTAGTTTTTGACACCCAAAACGAATTCTAGTTGTATTATAAGGTATTTTCTTGCTGGGCAAGACTTGGAGTGCCTATATAAACACATCTAGGGATACATTATTTGGGGATCTTTTTATCTCTTTTACATACGTTATTGAATATTTATAAAAGCTAGGTTTTATTTTCTTCTCTCCATCTTTGCAAGCTCAATTTAATTCTTGGATTTAATTGTTCCTCGTTATTCAAAGGTTTAAGGTATTTCTTATCTTCTCTTTATTAATTACATGTTTATTATGGCTTCTTTCATTATTATTATTGTTAGTTTTTATTCTACCATGAGTGAGTAATTTTATTCTAGGGTATTAAGGGGAGCCATGTTTGCACCATGATTTGGGCTTAATTTGATTAGTAGATTGATGGGTAAAAAGTAATTCTGATTGATATGTTATAATTCTTAATTTGTGTAATTGCGCAATATCACGGATTAATCGATTGCAATAGGAGTAATAGATCGAAAGATTTTACTACTAGAGGCTTACATACAATTAGCAGAATTGAAGGTGAGTGTGAGAACATCATTAGATATTCTGAGAGCGTTAATGCTTGAGAAAGATTAACCATTGATTTAATTACTTAATCCCATTGAAAAGCTATACTTTTGTGATTTGTTTGGTGTAAACATGGTGAACCTGAATTGCCCTAGATCCCTTAATTAATTGATATAAAACTTTGTTAAATTTGTTTTAGTAGTTAACACAATTCTCAAACAATCGTTGTGACTAGAAACAATTGATAGCAATTGAATTGAAACTGAAACTGTCTCCTTGAGGATTCGACCCGTATTTGCTAGTATCTACTACAATTGATACCGTGCGCTTGCGGTTAGGTATAATTTGACACATCAGGAATATAGTCAGATTTATTAGATATTAATATAGTGAGATTTGTGTGGTCCAGATTAAGTAGTATAGTATAAAATGGAAAGCTCTCAATTCTCAAAATAAGGGGGGTCTCATTTGAGCACTTGCATATATATATATATATATATATATATATATATATATATATATATATATCAGAGTCCAAAAAAAAGGTCGAAAATGACATCTGACAAATGGAACTTGAAATCAGAAATTTGAAAACTGGAAGTTGCAAATGAGGTTGCAAGGCCCCGCCAAGGGCACTCATAATTGGTGAATTTGGGTTGCAAGGCCCCGCCAAGGGCACTCATAATTGGTGAATTTGGGTTGCAAGGCCCCGCCAGGGGCACTCATAATTGGTGGATTTCTGATTTGTAACTTTCAGTTTTCAGTTGCAAAAGTTGCAACTGAAGTTTCAAAAGTTGCAACTGAGGTTGTAAACCGCAGTTGCAACTGAGGTTGCAAAAGTTGCAATTCAGGTTGCAAACCGCAGTTGCAACTGAGGTTGCAAAAGTTGCAACTGAGGAGTTGCAACCTCAGTTGCAAAAGTTGCAACTGAAAACTGAGGTTGCAAAAGTTGCAACTGAGCTTGCAAAAGTTACAACTGAGGTTGCAAAAGTTACAACTGAGGTTGCAAAAGTTGCAACTGAGGTTGCAAAAGTTGCAACTGAAAACTGAAAGTTGCAAATCAGAAATCCACCAATTATGAGTGCCCCTGGCGGGGCCTTGCAACCAAAATTCACCAATTATGAGTGCCCCTGGCGGGGCCTTACAACCCAAATTCACCAATTATGAGTGCCCTTGGCGGGGCCTTGCAACCTCATTTGCAACTTCCAGTTTTCAAATTTCTGATTTCAAGTTCCATTTGTCAGATGTCATTTTCGACCTCTTTTTTGGACTATTAGATTTTTAAATATATACTACCCATCTTTCTAAAATTCTAAAAATACCGACCTTGTTTTCAAAATTCCAAAAATACTACCTTCCTCAATTGCAACTTTTGCAACCTCATTTGCAACTTCCAGTTTTCAAATTTCTGATTTCATGTTCTGGGGTTCAGATGTCATTTTCGACCTCTTTTTTGGACTCTGATATATATTCTGGGGTTCAGATGTCATTTTCGACCTCTTTTTTGGACTCTAATATATATATTAGAGTATTAGAGTCCAAAAAAGAGGTCGAAAATGACATCTGAACCCCAGAACATGAAATCAGAAATTTGAAAACTGGAAGTTGCAAATGAGGTTGCAAAAGTTGCAATTGAGGAAGGTAGTATTTTTGGAATTTTGAAAACAAGGTCGGTATTTTTAGAATTTTAGAAAGATGGGTAGTATATATTTAAAAATCTAATACTTCACATGGGTAGTTTTGAAACTATCCCTTTATTAAAATAGATTGATACATAATTATTTCGTACACCTGTTATTTTTCTTTTGAGGATTCCTTCATTTTAAACAGACGTTAGTTTTATCCAACGTTCGTACAAAATTATATTTTTCTCTAATGCTAGCCTTAGGTCTAGGGTACCTGTTATGAGATTCCTGAGAGCATCTCCAACAAGGGGTTATCAAAATAGTTGTCAACCTTGCCATATCATTTCACCAACTAATTTTTTATTTTATCATTCTTCCATGTCAACTTTGGCAACATTTATTTGAAAACACTCCAATAATTAGCAACCTCTAAATGTTGTCTATGTGGTCCCATATTCACATTCTAAAAAACTCATAAACTATAATAAGTATTGAAAATAAATATTTTTTGTCATTATATATGTGTTTTAACCATTTAGGGAAGTTGCCAAAAGTTGGCAACATTGGTTGACAACCTTTGAGCAACTTACCAACTCCAATAGGTAGGCAACCAAGAGTGCCATGCCCGTCAACGTTGGCAACCTCTTGGCAACCCCTATTGGAGATGCTCTGAGATGCATGCCTATAGGCATGCTTTTTGTCAAAAACATGTCCAAATGGCATGCCATTCTTGATCAAATATAACAAAAATTAAACTACAATACTAACACTAGATTGAACTTAAAAATATAACCAAAATCAATTGATATTAATATTAGAACACTGTCATAATACTTACTTACATTAGTAGCTTATATAATATATTCACTGAAAAGTGCTTTAACACTCCAATTTTCATATTTTGCAACCACATTAACATGTCCCGAATTGACTTGCACATTATATTGCTCAAAAGCATCAAAATCAAAGAAGTTTTCCATTATTCCAGTAGTTGAACTTAGATCTTCAACGTGGACATCAACAATTTCTTCATTGAGAAGATCTTCACCATCATCACAATCTTGTCCTATATCAAAATCAGCCATTGATAGTTCATTTGTCTTTTCGAATCAGGTTTGCAAGGTTTGCTTTTAGTCTGAACTTGAGTCGTCAAATCATACTTTATTTGTACAATCATATTTAATCATATTTATCTTCTGCTATGTCAATTGGGCTTTGATTCTTTTATCTCATCTTTAGATTATGACATACGGAGTATATATTAAAATTATGTTTATTATTTATAAATAAGAATAATAATATAAAACTAATAATAAAAAATTAGTAAAAAAGCATGCCAAATCATGAAAAAGCATGTCTATAGGCATGTCCTCATTGGCATGTCCGTGTCACTATGACATGCACCCTACCTCCATCCTGTCCACCCACTTATTTCTTTATATGTTTTCAATATTGTTTGACATGCATTTTAAGGCGTATATAAAGTATGGTTGCATAACTTTTTTTTTAATAAAAATTTAAATATTAAATTTTTATTCAAAAAAAAATTAAAAATAAATTATGCAGCTATACTTTTTTGACAGAACCCATGTAAAGAATTCGGGAGAAAGAGGGAGTAATTTTCTAAAAAAATTGAATCAAAGTAAAAAAGAAGAGAGAGAGGAGAAATTGAAGAGTCATAAAGGGAGAGAGAGAGAGATCAGAAACCTGTAAAACAAAACTCTTATTTGGTCATTCCCATTTCATCCTCTCTCTTCCTGCGACACAGAAACTACACACATATACACACACATAAATTGTGTAGATACACATTAAGATGGCAGGAAGAGTGGATCATCACGAGTACGATTACTTGTTCAAGATAGTTTTAATTGGTGACTCTGGTGTGGGCAAATCAAACATTCTCTCTCGCTTTACCAGAAATGAGTTCTGTCTTGAATCCAAATCCACCATTGGCGTTGAGTTCGCTACTAGAACTCTTCAGGTCTCGTCTCTTTACTTATAACAACTCACTTTTACTCATTCATTGTGTATGTACTTGTCTTTTCTTGATTGCTCTTTACCTGTTTGTGTGTTTGTCTGTGTGTGACAACTTTTTAGCTTATTTTGTATTTGGATAATAAACCCTTAATTAGAACAGAAAAGGGGTTTAGGTTTTTGGGGTTTTCGAAAAGGGTTGTTGGTCTTTGGTTTTACGGTACTATTTCTCGAGTGGAATCATCGGGTGTGTTTGGTTTGGATATCTGGGGTTGTTAATTGGTTATTGCTGGCAATGCTGGTTCTTAATCGAATTTGATTTGGTTCTAGATTGTAGTAACTTGTTTGGTAATATTTGGCGCTGTGTTTAGCTGATAGCATGTTACCCAATTTTTTGGTGTTTTTTTGATTGGTTAAGTATTAATGAAATACTGTACATGTGGAAAGTGGAAAATCCTTTGAAAATGTTATGATTTTAGGGAAAATGTTTTTGTGTTGCTCTCAATTGTTTATCCCCACTAATTCTACCCCTGAATCACCCAATGATCACTCCCAAAAACACAAATCACGCAAAAGCAGCTTCGACTAACCCTGGCATCATTTTCTGTAAAATTTTGCCGTGAAGTGGGTTTCATGGGAAACAACATGGGTATCTTTGGGATGAAAGGAGTATAGAGAGAAGAGATAACTGAAACAAGAGCGAAGGATTCGTTATTTGAGTTTTAGTAGATTTGGGAATGAAATTTAGGAGGTTGATTTCTGGGTTGTAATTTTCTTATTGAAGTGGTTTTCTGATGAAGGTTGCTCCATTAGTGAAGCTTGATTTTACAGATTTCTATGAGGAACAAGTCATTTTTCTACGGGAAAAAGTATTGATACACAACTTCTGTGAAATGGGTTATACAGCAAGGGCTGGTGTTCTGTGATCGTTATAGTGGTCTGTCAAGTTAGTTGAAAGCATGCACGTTAATTTTATGCTGATTTTTATTGTATGATTTATCTTCTCTGTAGTGTTGTGTGGGCAAACCATTTGATAATTACTAGTGATTCTTATTTCAATACTCATGGTTTGGTACTTTGGTTTATTTTTTAAATACAGATAGATGGAAAGACAGTCAAGGCCCAAATATGGGACACTGCAGGACAGGAGAGGTACCGTGCTATAACAAGTGCTTACTACAGAGGAGCTGTGGGTGCTTTTATTGTATACGACATAACTAAGAGGCAAACATTTGACAATGTTCAGAGATGGCTCCGTGAGTTGAGAGATCATGCTGACTCAAACATTGTTCTCATGATGGTTGGGAACAAGTCTGACCTAAAGCATCTCAGAGCTGTAGCAGAGCAAGATGGTCAAGCTTTGGCGGAGAAGGAAGGACTCTCATTCCTAGAGACATCAGCGCTAGAAGCAGTAAACATTGAACAGGCTTTTCAGACTGTTTTAACAGAGATATATCATATCATGAACAAGAAAGCACTGGCAGCTGTAGAAGCAGCAGCTACACTTCCTGGACAAGGGACTACCATTAATATAAACGATCAATCAGGGAACATGAAGAAGGGTTGTTGTTCTACTTAAATTAGGAATACAGCCAGAAATGTAGAGAATCATTAGGAGCAGATACATGTTTTCATTTTTCCCTCCATTACAACATGATTTTTTTTTTTTAATTTTCTTGATCGATTGAGTTACCTATACGGGTAAACTTATTCAAACTGAAGACCATACATTATTCATATGATTGTTGCCTTAAAATGGCAGATAATTTGAAAGTTAAGCAACTATTACAACAGATTTGTGTGCAAGTGTGTGTTGTTTTGCTTCGGTGCTGGAATTGATACTTCTGTCTTGAACGGAATATCAAGTTTGCTAGCTCATTAGCTCAACCCAATAGTTACTCTCTCTTCTTGTTAATTATGTAATGGAAGGTGGATATTTCAAGTATTACTGACATGGTCTTGAAGGTTGAATTTGAGTATTACTGACATGGTCTTAAAAGGTTGATGTTTGAGTATCATGAAAATACGAAGACAGAGTCCAATGACCAAATAGCAACATACTCCGTAACTATTTTCTTGTGTAGCTGTATCTTGATCGTTATTTTTACGAAATGTTGAGGGTTCAAAACTTGTCAAAGATAGGTGGTGTGTGAGCATGTTTAATTTGAAAAAAAAAAAAAAACAAACTACGATAGTAGGAACTAGGTAGCATACACAGGTGGGGTGCACCCCTTTTTTTTCACAGTGTATAACATTACTCCCTCCATCCCAGTGTATAACATTACTCCCTCCATCCCACCCATTTCTTTACAGTTTTTATCCACTCATTTTAAGGTTCCTAAAAAATATAGTTCCATAACTTATTTTTAAAATTTTCTTTTTTTATATAAAAATTTAACATACCTATTTCTATATTAAAAAAAACTTAAAAAAATAAATTATGAAATTATCCTTAAAATGCGTGTCACGCCCCATCCCCTAATGATAACAATTGGCTGGACGGAGGGAGTATGATTTTTGACATAGAAAGAATGCAAATAAAACTTATGCTTTGAAAAAAAACACAACTAATTTTTACAATTGTATTGATATTTCCAAAAATTAGAAATCGAAGACACAAGAATCTAATTTTTTGCGTCACTAAAAAACGAAATTGGGAAAAAGAACTTATCAAATAAAAGAAAGAGATATATAGAGAAGAAGAAATTGAAAGCCAAGATCACAAGAGGACTAGCAGCCAACCTCAGCTTATAAAGAAAGAAAAGCGGTCCCAGGTCCTTTACTCTTTGAATAATTCTTAGAAAAGTCATCAATAAAATTAACCGACGCTTTGGCCGAGTGGTTAAGGCGTGTGCCTGCTAAGTACATGGGGTCTCCCCGCGAGAGTTCGAATCTCTCAGGCGTCGCAATATTATTTCTTTTTTTGCACTAAAACAAAATCCCCCCCTTTTCTCCCAAATTTCCACAATAACACATCCCAAATTCAAACCAAAGTGACCGTTCGTACAAACACAAAACACCAAAATGTAGTAGCCTTAAAAAAATACCCACAAATTGTATTCTACTCCAATTCATAATATTCATTGTTAAAACCCTAACTTTATTATAGATAAAATCGACAACAAGGCTCCAAAAAAATCCACATTTAATTTTTTAAAGATTTCTCGTTTGTTTCAAGATTGTAAAAATTGATGGCTCAAAATGAGGAGGAAATGAAGCCTGTGTTACTAGATGACATTATCAATCGCCTGTTGGAGTTTCGCCAGGCCAGAACTCCCCGCCAAGTCCATTTATCCGAGTCCGAGATTCGACAGCTCTGTTGCGCTTCCAAACGTATTTTCCTCCAACAACCTACTCTGTTAGAGCTTGAAGCCCCTATCAAAATTTGCGGTATATTTATATTTTATCACCACTCTCTTTAGTTGTTTGTGTGTTTTCTTTTATGTCGGGTTCGGGTTCCTGACAAACGTAATTTGGACCCATTTATTACCGTACGATGTTTAAGATGCGGCAACATTATCTGATCCCATTTACTTCAAATTATATTATGTAACTCTTGGTATGGAATTTCAGTGGTATTGTTTTTATAGTTTTGTTATGAATGTGCTGAGTTTTTACATGTTTAGGTTTTCGTATGTATGTTAATAAACTCTGATAAATTAGGGGTATTATCCAACAATATTGGAACCACATTGTGTTTAATGTTTTATATTGTTCAGCGACTTGATTTGTTGCCAAGCGTTAATATGAATGTTTTGCATATATTATGGTGTGTAGACGGGGGTTTCCAAATTGGTATTAGTAGCTTTCCCTGTATTGTATTAATGTGTTCTTGATTTGTCTTTTATGAAAAGTTTGATTTGTAACTTTGGCTTAGTTGGGACTTGATTTGTTGCCAAGCGTTTATATGAATGTTTTGCATATATTATGGTGTGCAGACGGGGGTTTCCAAATTGGTATTAGTAGCTTTCCCTGTATTGTATTAATGTGTTCTTGATTTGTCTTTTATGAAAAGTTTGATTTGTAACTTTGGCTTAGTTGGGATTTCCCTGTATTGTATTAATGTGTTCTTGATTTGTCTTTTACGAAAAGTTTGATTTGTAACTTTGGCGTAGTTGGCTGTTTTTTTCCGTGACATGACACTACAGTTTCTAGTGTATATGAAAGTGCTGCTAGTAATGAGAAGTCAATAGATCTTATTGAGAATGATGTGATAGCTGGAACTTGCAATCTTATTTTTTTGCATTGCAACTAGGAAATTTGATGAAGCATGAAGGTATCTCTACTTTTGGAGTCATGGGTCTAGAGACTCTAGATGTCTAGTCCTATTTTGGTTGGATGGTACCTCAGGGCTAATATTATATTTTCACTAATCCCGATTGGCCAGCTTTCAGTAACAGTCTATGTGAATGTCCGAGATAGTATGATTCTTAAATACCTTCTAGCCAGATAGATAAAAGGCTGCCTAGTAAAGCACCTCAGAGTTAATATTATATTTTCCCTAATCCCGATTAGCCAGCTTTCAGTAACAGTCTATGTGAATGTCTGAGATAGTATGGTTCTTAAATACCTTCTAGCCAGATAGATAAAAGGCTGCCTAGTAAAGGGCAACTTGGCAGACTCAGTTTCGTTCAAAAGAAAAAGAGCTATTTACTGGAAATAAACCTACATATGTTAGAAATGTGCTAGACGTTGGTGATTTTTATGATTTAATGTTGGATGCCCACTTTTGTTATAGGATAGCAAAGTGTAAAAAAAGATGGAAAAACTGGGGACATTTAATTTTTGTAAAAGAGCTAATAGAAATCCAAAAATATTTAGTTCCTCTATGTAACAGTATGCAGCATTCTCAACAATTTCTGCAATTTATTATGCACTATAATATGGTATCCGAAACCCAATATATCAATATACGTGAACTAACCCTTGGATCGTCTCACACTCTTAGCTAAAGATCTGTAACCTATGGTTAGATGATGGACATAAAAGAAATTAAGGATGAGAAGTAGAAGAAGAATAAGGATGAGAACCAATACAACAATCTGAGGATGTAAACACTAAAAAAAGAAGTCCAGAGAGAAACAAACTGAAATATCTTATAAAGTTCTTGATTTATTATGCTTTTATATAATTTATTTTGGATTTTGGATTCAGGTGACATTCACGGGCAATATGGTGACCTTCTACGGCTTTTTGAATATGGAGGTTTTCCTCCTGAGGCCAATTATTTGTTCTTAGGAGACTATGTGGACCGTGGGAAGCAAAGTCTGGAAACGATATGCCTTCTCCTTGCATACAAAATTAAATACCCAGAGAATTTTTTTCTTTTGAGAGGAAATCATGAATGTGCTTCTATCAACAGAATATATGGATTCTATGATGAATGTAAGCGACGTTTTAATGTGAAGCTATGGAAAACATTTACTGATTGTTTCAATTGCCTTCCAGTGGCTGCTCTTATAGACGACAAGATACTTTGCATGCATGGGGGCCTTTCTCCCGATTTGACAAACTTAGATCAAATAAGAAATTTAACTCGTCCTATGGATGTTCCCGACTCTGGTTTGCTCTGTGATTTACTTTGGTCTGATCCTACCAGAGAAGTTGGAGGCTGGGGAATGAATGATAGGGGAGTCTCCTACACCTTTGGTCAGGATAAGGTGGCAGAGTTTTTGATGCAACATGATATGGACCTTGTGTGTCGTGCGCATCAGGTTTTCTATATTTCCCTTCATCATTGTTCTGATCTCTTTTTTCACTGCTTATGTTACATAAAATCTTTTTTTTTCTTTTTTTACTTTTCAGGTTGTGGAGGACGGATATGAGTTCTTCGCTGAGAGGCAGCTAGTTACAATTTTTTCAGCCCCCAACTACTGTGGGGAATTTGATAATGCTGGTGCAATGATGAGTGTCGATGAGAGCTTAATGTGCTCTTTCCAAATTTTAAAACCAGCAGATAGAAAATCTAGGTTCTAATAAAGACATACGGAAGTTGCAGCCTTGATTGCCTCTTATTTTCAGGTCAGCGTAATGATGTTCTTTTTCTTCCAAAATTCCATGACTTGTCAGCTCTAGTTTTGTCTGTTTAAGTGTTTTACCCCTTCTCATTCTATACTTGACTCAATTCTCTATAATTAGCTGGGTCTGTAATTTGGGTTGATTCATTTTGAGTTTTTGATTATTACATTCGAGCTTTTTCTTATGGAAGAGTTGAGCTTAAAATTTATCGAAACCAAAAATTTTGTTCGATTTTGACCTGTAGATCAAACGAGTCGAGTTTACTTTATAGTTAACCAAGTTCATGTATCACTCAGATAGTTATTTAGGATTGCAAATATTCTGTTATTTCATTATGACACCACTAGTTTCCTGGTAAGTACTGTAAGCAGGAGATTTCTATGTACGAATAACAGGGTTCAGTTTACCCTGGTCTATTATGAATATTACTAAAGTAGTATTGAGTATTAACATTTCCTAAAAATTACTCGGAGATAATGGATTTAGACGCCTGTTATAAGGAAATAATAAACTGCAAAGGTACACTTCAATTATTAGACAAAGGTAGAAATGCTTATGTTTTAATAGTTGCTTGTTACTCAGAAATCAATTCAACACTTTCAGTTCGTTACAGCTAGCTGTTGCTGCATTGTAAATATTTATTGTCAAAATTGCGTAAATACTTGTTTACTTGTTGAATTATGAAATGATGTATTCATCATAAAATGGTGTTTTCCCCTACGTGATTTATTGTGTAACTTGATAATGTTTCATCTTGTCACTCTAAAAGTTATGATGCACATCAAATTTGCAGTTTCCACATAAATTCACATTTGTTGTATTTTTAACAAGTGGACGTGCTATTACACAATATACTTCATTCCAAAGTAAATCAGTCTACTTCGGAAATAAAAGTGATAATGATAACATTTTTTCTTTTAAATTATGGATTTGTCCAAAACAAAAAATTAAAAACATATACTAACCAATATTGATTATCTATGTTTATTCTGTACTAACACCCATCTTTATTTTTATTATACCAAGTGTAGTAAATTTATAATTAAATAGGTTCAAATTAATAATGTATTATATTTTTTGTAATATAGAAAAATTATCTTAAAGATTTACAATGAGGCAGATATTTGCCGCATTCCCAAGGTGTAAAGATAATTTCCTACAGGAGGCTCCTTTTTTTTTTTTTTGGCACTAGTAATTGTATTTTTAAAACAGAACCTTGGATTGCATCCTTTACTTTAGTGTGGATTTGTTTGAACTTTTTGAATTAATGAGGTCGTCTATGTTCTGCAGATTGATCATTTACTTGTTCCTGTAGGGCATGTCTAATTTTTTTCAACTTGTTGTGTAGGTCTCCTGCCTATCATGTGGCAAGAGCAAGTTTAAGGTGCTGGTTTACAGGAACCGTAGAAGGCTTGAAAGCTGTGAGATGCTGCACAAATTTCTGGTGTCATTAGATACACCATTGGATTAGTATCAGACATACTGATGAATTACTGTATGATTTAAATTGGGGAGCTTCCAGAGATTTTCTCTTAAATTTTTTGTTTTCTTGATATTTCAAGGCAACTTCAAAATGCAAGTTATATCTTTGTGTACTACATGGGTTGTGTGGAGTGCTTCCGACTTTACAAAGTTGGCAGCAACATTGGAAGGTTGACATTGCAAAAAGTATTCTTGTAAATCCTTGACAATTTCATGGTCTAGATATGCATTTTATGGTCAAATTTCCAATCAGGCGACAAAGCACTTGTAAGCTGTAGCTTCTAATTTGTCCCATGAACTGAAAAGTATTGTCCTTCGACCATACGACAGAAAAATGAGGCCCAAAAATTTTCCAAGCTCATGAGTCATGACTGTCATCTAGCTTTTTTTTTCTTTTTTGAATATATTGGCTTATAGCATTACAAGTGAATGTCTGTTCTAATAATTCTTAACCGGTACAGTATTTAGGTAAAAAAAGAGATTTTTCTCTATAACGAAAGAGTGCAGTAATTGCCATGATTAGGTTAGCTATAAATTATAAAAATTAATAGTAGTTAAATTTGAAAGGTTTATTAATTTAACCTAGGTTATAGAGAGTACTCAAAGGGGTTTTATAAAGAGTTCTCAAAGGGGTTTAACAGAACACACAATACTCCACATACAAGGGATTAACGAAATATAAATACAAAGTTTTGGCTGAAAAAAACCCAAAACTTGGTATCAAAAAATTCAAACAAAACACACTAAATGCAGTACTATACATGTGATGCTTGTAAATCATCTCCCTAAAACCCTCACACGCCATTGCACTCGATTCTTCACCCACCCATCTCGACTCCCATCTCACATTCCCACTGGCACCAACCATTTGATACAATCTCATTGTCAACAAGGCAATCTCAAACAAGCCCTTTATCTCCTCTCTCAAGAACCCAACCCAAATATTCACACTTTTGAGCTTTTAATCCATTCTTGCTCCATCAAAAACTCATCTTTTTATGCAACAACTGTTCATAATCATGTTATTCATAAAGGGTTTGATCAGAATTGTTTTATTGCTACTAAACTTATTAGTATGTACTTTGAGTTGGGCTTAGTTGAGAGTGCATGTCAAGTGTTTGATAGAATTTGTAATAGAAGTGTGTTTGTGTGGAATGCTTTGTTTAAAGGGTTGGTAAAGGTTGGGTATGGTGATGAGGTGTTGTGGATGTATAGGAGGATGAATGTGTGTGGTGGGGTTTCGGATAGTTTTACGTATACGTATGTGCTTAAGGCTTGTGTTGCTGAGGGGAGTGAAGAGAGTTTTGGTGGGGGGTTGGGGAAAGTAAAAGAGATTCATTGTCATGTTTTGAGACATGGGTGTGGGGAGAATGTGCATGTTATGACTACTTTGGTTGATGTGTATGCTAAGTTTGGTTGTGTTGTGTATGCTGGTTTTGTGTTTTATGGGATGCTGGTGAAAAATGTGGTTTCTTGGACTGCGATGATTGCTTGTTGTGCAAAGAATGGAAGGCCTTTTGAAGCAGTGGAGCTTTTTAGGGAGATGTTAGTTGAGACACATGGTTTGGTGCCAAATTCGGTGACGATGGTTAGTGTTATCCAAGCTTGTACGGCTTTATGTGCTGTGGAGCAAGGAAGACTGTTGCATGGCTATGTACTTCGGAAAGGTCTTGATTCCGTTTTGCCTGTTGTTAATGCCTTAGTGAGTATGTATGCAAGATGTGGTGATCTTGATATTGCACGTTGTGTTTTTGATCAAATGGAGAGGAGAGATGTGGTGTCTTGGAATTCTATGATTTCAAGTTATGGAATTCATGGGCTTGGGAAAAAAGCTATTGAAGTTTTCGAAGAGATGCTATTTAATGGAATCCACCCCAGTTCTGTATCATTTGTTAGTGTTTTGGGAGCTTGTAGCCATGAGGGGCTTCTTCAGGAGGGGAAACAATTGTTCGAATCAATGGAAAGAGATCATGGGGTATATCCTAGTGTTAAACACTATGCTTGCTTGGTCGACCTTCTCGGTAGAGCAAATCAGTTGGATGAAGCAGCAAAGGTCATAGAAAATATGCAAATTGAACCTGGACCAACAGTTTGGGGTTCCTTTCTTGGATCATGCAGGATCCATTACAATGTTGAGCTTGCCGAGAGTGCCAGCAGAAGGCTTTTTGAGCTTGAGCCAGAAAACTTTGGCAACTATTCACTAATGGCTGAAATATATGCAAAAGCAGAGATGTGGGAAGAGGTTAAAAGAATAAAAAATCTCATAGAGGCTCGAGGAATTCAAAAGCTCGCGGGATGTAGTTGGATCGAAGTTAAAAAAAGAATTTACTCTTTCATATCAGCTGATGAGCTTAATCCAAAGAATGAAGCGGTTCTAGCTTTATTAGTGAAACTTTTAACAGAGATAAAGAAGATGGGCTATGTGCCACATACCAAAGCGGTGCTCTATGATACAAGCGAAGAGGAGAAAGAAAGTATTTTACTAGCACATAGTGAAAAGTTGGCACTTGCTTTCGGTCTGATGAATAGCAACAGAGGTGAAACCATTAGAATTACCAAGAACTTAAGGTTATGTGAAGATTGTCATTCTGTAACAAAGTTCATCTCGATATTTTCGGATAGAGTGATCTTTGTTAGAGATGTCAACCGCATTCATCGATTTGGAGATGGGGTTTGTTCATGTGGTGATTATTGGTAATGCCCAGTTAAGGTTTGCTGGTTCTTTCCCAAGTTGAGAGTCACAAGGCCTCTACTTGCTAAAATTGCTCGATGGGGATATCAAGCTCTGGTCATCATTCGGACACCCTTAGCTCTCAAGTTGATCAAAAGATTGTAGGCAACTATAATTGGAATCGTTGTTGGGTAAAAAATTCCTCACAACCAAACGTGACACAAATTTTCTGTCTAGTGAAAATGCAATTTGATAGGAAAGGGCTAGGGGACAATGTGGATGCCAAGCTACATGGTTTTCAAGCAAAATTTTTTAACACTATATTGAAATACAGGAGTGAAGAGTATCCATCTTTTCAAGTCACTGGAATCTGTAGAAATCTTTGGTACTAGTAGACTAGTAGTTGAGGTTAGTTATTATAGTAATCTTGCAAATCATTTCTTGGAGGATTGTTGGAGAACCCAATACTAGTTGCATATAATTTATATTCAATTGCAGCAATTACCTGTTCCATAGTAAGACTCTTCTAAATAAGTCTCAGTAGCTTGCTTATACGCCCTCCATTCCTCCAATAACCCCTGATAATATCCTCAATAAACTTTCTGCTGCAGTGTTGGTGTTATCAGTAAAATTGATTTGTTTACCTGTTCTAAAAAAAATATTTTAATGCATATAATTTATTAGGATATATGCACGATACCCTATGCCTACTTCTGACTGGAATACACTGTCTGTTGAGTATGCGGAGTCTGATGGTTGTCTGGATTGACATTTTTCTGCATAGCTAGATGTAATCCGAGGTCGCAATGCTTAGGCTAGCAATGGTTAAGCTGAGCTGTCCCTTGCAAGAAATAGGGAGTTTCGGCCCAGTAGTGTTTCTTTATTAATATTCTCTTATAATTGTAAAATCCAAAGATTGAGAAGTAATAATACTTTTGAGGCTTTTGGAGTGTTACCTAGTTTATTTTATACATATTCTCCTATTTCTGAGTTTCGTTACATTATAAACATTCTCTTATGTTCTTTATTGTTCATTTATATAATTTTTTTGGATTTCAGATGACATTGACGGGCAATAAATAACCTTCTAAAGTTCTTTGAATATGAAGGGCTTTTTCCCAAGGACAATTCGTAGTATGTGGCCTGTGGCAAGCAAAATTGCCAAAAGGTAATTAGATTTACGGATTCAGTGATGGATAGGCAATGTTAATGCCAAACTTACAGATATTTATGGGTTGTTTTACTTCCTTCCGATGGCTACTTATACTTGTTAAAATACTCTATGCGCAAGGCAGCATTTTTTCTTGATCGGCACAAACTAGATCAAACAAAATGTACCCATTTGCTCTTTCTTTGCTTGGTCTGATTTTGTAGTGAAGTCAAAAGCTGGATAATGTATTATAGGAGGGAGGGGAAGTCTGATAAGTGATATACCTTTAGCCTGGATATAATAGATAGAATGTTGGCTTAATGTGATATGGAGCTTGTTTCTTGTGCCTTTCAGGTCTTTCCACATTGCCCTTGTCAATTCTGGATTCCTTTAAATGCTTCTGCTAATCAATTTGTTTATCCTTTTTTTATGGTTTCTAGATTATGGAGGATGGGTATGGTTTCTTTGATGAGCAGCAGAAATTTACCCCAGTTTCAGCACTTTGCTACTGCTAGAGATATGATGGGCTGGCACGTTGATGAATCCCATTTCAAATATGGTAGCAGCAGATGGGAAGCTTTTGTTCTGTATGAACTAATACAGCCTTGAATCCTTGATTTTCTAGAGTTCAGGTCAGCATTATGATGTTTTTTTTTACGTTGTGGTGTTTGTATATACATCTTGTCCCTCATTCTAATCTTATGCTTTCCCCAACTGAGATTTTGTCCCATTGTTGCATGGTTTATGGGTCAGCTTATGGAACCGCGATCCAGTTCGCTCGTTCCGGAACACGGTTCCTCTTCGACCCTGATCCTGGGGTTCACGGTCCATTTTGCTAACTCCGGCGATCCACCTTTTACTCTGGAGATCAATACGTAGGAAGGAGAATGTGATAAGGAGAGGGAAAAAAATAGTTTGATACCATCTTAATTAAAATTATTCTTAAAACCTAATCTATAGAAGGTATATGAAATGTCAGGCTTTGGATGCAGATGGAAGAAAAGACACAACTGATTTGACTACCCTTTAGAATACGTATTGGAAGTCCTCGCCACTTTACTGTAATTTAAAATTTTACATTTTCTTATCAACTTATCTTTTATATTTTTGGTTAAAAGTAAATATCTTAAATATATAAACAGTAACTAAACATAAATACATAGTACATACAATAACAAGTATATACATAACGTTTATTAAAAAAAATAACTATAAAAGGGTTTGTCATATCAATCCGCGTATCCGATTCGTAGAAACTAACATTTCACGTACCCGATTCCGTACCACGTACCCGAATGACCCGTGAACTGTGCAACACTGTTTTGTCCAACCTTATTGGTGTCTGTTACATCGATAAGTTGCCATGTGTTAGAGAATGACTTGTTATGCATATATTCCTTTAAAGTTTTAAATACTCAAACCTAATTAAGTTTGAAATCCCCGCTTTCTCTATTTATCTACACACAAACGCGCACACGCACAAGTCATAATGTTTATATAAATTATGCAATTCTCTATTTGGGGGTTCTATAAATGTGTAGACTGCTGAAAAGGCATGTATATGCTCAAAGTCCAAAGCTCACGATCTATTATCGCCCATCTTCTGCTGAATTAGTGCAACAACCACTTTTCATACAAAATTCCTTTAGACTCCGTATCTTTGTTGAAGCAAATCAATCTCACTTGTATTCCACTGCTTAATGTTTGTGCATAAATTGCTTCTGTAGTCACTTCAAACTATAGTTAAGATATACTACCGATTACTTAGAATGATTTCATTTTGCCTTATGCTTTGTTTATTTACAGAGGAACACAAATACATAATGCATGGATATGTTAAACATAACCAGTAAAGGATCTCAAGAACTTGAGACTCAAGACTTGCCTGGATGATGGAACCTTCACTCCACCAAGCCACCAACCTTACTATCAAGGTATCTATGATTTTGTTAGCTGGGATCCAATATGAGCTCTATAAATAAATACCATTTGGAATGTGAGTTTCTTTTGCCTTTTAGGATGTTATATAGCAGGTGTTTCATTGAAGAATCATTGAATACCATAAATAGTACTCTGTTTTAACAAGCGAAATTCATTTTAATTTTTAACTGGCAAACAGTGACAACCCTTAAATTTTATGTGTATTTATTGATTTTTTATTTTTTATTTTGGTACAAGTTCTTTAACTCTGCTTCTCATACTAATGAAGGTCACTAATTTATTTTCTCTCTGTTTTCCGTAGCTATCCAAACTTAGCCTAATTCTTGTTTTCATTTTTATCGTAGAACTTCTCCATCATCTCCCGAGTTGTTATTTCTGCTAGATCTTACAGAACATCATCAATCCCACAAGAAGATAAATGAGAAAAATCTTGTACATACATATACACTACTAACTCACGACCTACAATTTAGAAGTAAATTATGATCCATTCTATCATACTCCTTTGTGACTTTATTTTATTATTTACTTCCAGTTTTATTGTGTCGAACATAGAACCTGTTTCTTCATTTATTGCAAAATTATCTTTTATAGTTTTATGAACTAATTTTTGTTTTTTTTATTGAGAGAATTACCAAAATGCCTATTTTTCACAAGTTTTTGTCCAAAATACTGATTTTGAAAAAAATGGCCCGAAATACCGACGGGATACGGAGAATCGTCCTCCGTATTAGCATAATACGGAACACCGTGTTCCGTATTATGCATGATACGGAACACCATCTTCCGTGTTAGCATGATACGGAACACGGTGTTCCGCAACACTCCATGATACGGAACATGGTGTTCCGCAACACCTCATGATACGGAACACGGTGTTCCGCAACACCCCATGATACGGAACACGGTCTTCCGCAACACCCCTTATATCACGGTAGACGGTGTAGCGTTTTCAGTCAGTAAAAAGGGCCAGCATGGCTCCCATATGAATATTTTGGGCCATCACCCTTTTTTATTTATAAGTACAATCAATATTATATAGAGTAACTTACATTTATGTTTATTACATTTAGGTGGATGATGAATTATTTAAAAAATGTTGTCTATTTTTAGATGAAATAATTTATTTTTTGTGTTTTCCTTCCTTTTTTTTTTTGTTTTTACTATGTAAATAAGATGTCTATTAAAAATATGAGTATTTTTTTACACATTTATTTAATATTTATTTTGTCATAGAACACTTGTTTTAGTTGTAAAGTATTTTTATATTTCACAATTAAAATGTTATAATTTGAAAAAGTATTATTTTAATATATGACATAGATGATAAATCCCGTGCTAGGAAAAAAAGGTACATGATTGTGATAGCAGTAGTATTCTCCGTGTTACATGATTGTGATAGCAGTAGTATTCTCCGTGTTACATTAAAATTGGAACGGAAAAACTTTTGAGAAAGTGGTGTTCTAACTGTACCTAAATTCTAGGTCGTGATTTAGTGGTGTATACGTATGTCTGCCAATATTTACTGAATGATTAAACGGGTATACCACAATATTTACTTGTTAATACTCCTATTGCATCTTCAAAGTTGCTGCACTAAATTTGATTATAAAAAGACCTTTTAGCAACTTGTTTTTTACAGGAACCTTTACAAGCCATAGCTGTACTGTCTTATCCCTGTAATGTAAACGCAAGTGGAACAACCCTATTAGAGTGTAAAATTAGGCAAGTCGAGTGCTTATGTCTGGTAGATTGCCCCAAAGATTTTTTTTTTTTTGGCAATCACATCAAAGGGGTGGCCTTGGCTATAGGCGAAGTAGTCTTGTGCCTAGGGCCCCCAAAATCCAAGGGCCCAAATTTTAGAGTTATTGCAGGTATATTTGTTTGAAGACTTGTATATGTTGAGTCAAAATTTACCAAAAGATACTAGGAAGGCAATAGATGTGTAGAGCTACATAAAAGAGGTGGAAGGTAGATATCTAAATGCTTGGATTGCTTATTGGATTCCTCTAATGATACTTGTTATAGTTGATTATGTGTAACAGAGATTTTTAAAATTAAAGCCGATTAAATCCTACCTTCGTTCAACCATGTCTCAAGAAAGGTTGAGTGGTTTAGTTATGTTGTCCATAAAAAAGGATATGGTTCAGAAACTTGACAATGTGAATTTGATTGATACTTTTGCATCCAAAAATGCAAGGCGTGTTATATTCATATAAAATAATGAGATTATTTTACATACTGTGTCGCCGTCTAAATTTTAAGTATATATTTTATTTATGGGAAAAAAATTTAGGGCTTCATGATTTAAGTTTGCCTAGGGCCCTTCGATTCCCAGGACCGCCCCCGCGGCCCTCGATTCCCAGGACCGCCCCCGCGGCCCTGATCAAATCATGAACTTCAAGCTCTCCAGGCTTTTATGTGGACACTTCACAAATCACAACCACTAGGTCAACTCTTTGGGTATGCCTTTAATCAATTTCCTGGTACACATTTCTGGAATTTAAGCGACAACTTGTAAACAGATTTTCTGTATTCCATTTTTCGCAGAAAGTGCACTAGTGTTGAGTTTTGACGGTGTGAATGTGCTTTACATTAACGTAGGTGAAATTTGTATATGTTTCATCTTTTTATTTGTTTAATATTAAATTTTTTAACAAATTTGTAATGACAATGTTAATGTTTCAAACTCGGAAAATCCAAGTGGGTATCTAGAAGTAGTAAGAAAGGGTGTAGATAAATAGATAATAGCCAAGCAAGGGAGGTATATTACATGCACTAGTTTAATATACGGTTTACTACATTAGATAGCACTTGGAACAGACCTCCACTCTTATTTACTGCTGTTACTTCAATGTAGTTTTGACCACATAAATATATGAAGTGTAACTTCTCTAAGGACCATATAGACACTACTGCCACTTAGTAGTTTTTTACATGGATTAATGTCACATTTACATTAATGTATATATGCATTAATGCATGTATAGTATATATGTATTCTATACAGAAAACTGGATAGAGATGTACTGTATATGTTCATCCATTAAGAGTAAATGTATCTAATCAATGTACCAGTTCTGATTTGCCTAGCCCTGGCTGTGGCTATAGCTGTTGGTGAAGATAGTTCTATTAGTTATGGAGCCCTGGGAAGGAATGGGAGTCTATGCGATCCGCATCGAGATCCTCAAGGTTGTCTGCAAGTTCCAGCAAATCCTTATAACAGAGGTTGTAGCGTACTGGATAGATGTCGGGGGAACGGTCAAGACCAGAAACAGGATGGAATAGCTCCAGTGGAAGTTGAACCAGAACAAGGCAATAGAAGAAAATAATAAACTTCTCCTTTTTGTTTATAAATATGGTTTTGCTGATATAATTAGCAAAAGTGGTCTCAGGAAGTATGCACCAGTATTTTAAACAAAAAATTGTCTGTTTAGGGGGATCCACAATTTCCCACTCATTTATTGTGTTTTTCATCTATTGCATTTTCGACATTTTTTTTTAGTAGAATACTTAAATTAACGGGATCAAACTCAACAGGTCAAATGGAACAAAAACGCAATTTCTCAGGAGAAAAAGAAAGACCTCCTAGAAAGTGAATAATCTCACTGCATAAACTGATACAGCGTATCATCATATGTAATTATGGTAAATAATTAATCATGAAACGTTGTTTAACAAATTGTTCCCAAATAAATTTCCTAAATTACGTGCCGATGTGACATTTTGAGAAATTTTTATTGAGAAAATTTATGTAAATATAAGGGGATCCATCATAATTAATTCAATTAGTACAAATAAGATTCTAACACACGATATTTAGAACGAATTTAGGGACAAATTTGGAGACTCTAACATTTCTATTGAGAAATACCAAAAAAAACGTGGTCATGAAACTTGTAATTAGTAGATTTTGATCGGTTTGGTATTGTTGTTTAAAATAGCAATAACAATTTTTTTTTTATTAATTGAACTCACACACATCCAGGGGTCGAATTCTTGACCTCCCTCAAAGAAGGCAAGAGCTTAACCATTGCACCAACCCTTTGTTGGCAACAATTTATTTTTGAAAAGTAGATAAAAACATGTTTGGTATATTTTTGATTGAAAAGTTGCTTTTAGAAAAAACATGTTCCCATACTTTTGAAAACACTGCTTTTCCACTTTTGCGGGAATCAAGTACTTATTTCAACATCACACCTTACCAAAAATATTATTTTTAAAAAATTATAATCAAAATATACATATATTAAAAATATTATCAAATAATTATCTTTTTGCAACAACAGCATAACAATTTTTAACAATAATTCCAAACAAAATCTTTATTTACTGATGTCTGTAAAAAAGATATTGGTGCAAGAAAAGTAGAAAACAGAGAAAGTGCGGATAAATGAGCTGGCCAATTAATCGGTGTCTTGACAGTTCCGAAATGATATTTTGCAGAAAAAACACATTAAAATTAAATTAGCCAAATTGGTAAAAAGGAAAAAAAAAATACCCATGATATAAATTAGAAAAAACAAGAAAATAATTAATACATCACTTGCTTTGCGACTACGTTTAGTAGGCCTATAAATTATTGCAAAATTAATAATAAACTAATATTTTAAGAGTAATGCTACGTAATTCGAAATGGATTTAAAAAATATTCATGATACATAACGTGTGTTTTTTTGGAAAAGTTTATATATATATATATATATATATATATATATATGTATGTATGTATATGTATATGTATGTATGAGGAATCCATCTTATTTATAAAAAAAATAATTAATAAAATTCTACCAGTATTTGAAACCGTTTTGTAAATTCCAATCATTTTTCTATTTTTAAATTAATTATTACATAAAAAAAATGTTTTTTTTTTAAAATACATAAAAAAAATGTTAATCAATCTTCTATTTAGCTTCGAAATCAATTTGAAATTATTCAATTAACAATTGAAAATTGTGTAATACGGGGGTAAGCGCATAGATTAATCCAACACGGCCGTTTTCATAAATAAATCACATACAAGAAAATCGAATCCTTGTAACTGCCCATTACCCCCACCCCTCGACTATATAAACATATCATTGTTCATTACAAAATCACAAAATATTCTTATTCACACAAAACCCTAATAAACCAATACTACACAAACAAATTTTCTTACAAAATCATGGCGATAACTATGGTTGAACACTCTAGCAACCAGCCTGCCAAACCCCGGTGGGCAGACGAAGACGATGACAACGACGACCATCTTCTTCCGCCACCTAAAGTGATCGGACCTGATGCAAACGGTATCAAGAAAGTGATTTCATACAAGTGGAACCATGAGAAAAGAGTTGTCAAGGTCACGACAACTACTCGCGTTCGTAAAGTTGTTGCTAATGCTCGGGTTGTCGAAAGGAGAGCTTTGAGGAAGTTTGGAGATGCTGTTGATGAAGATGTTGGTGCTAAATTGACTATGGTTTCTCTTGAGGATGTTTTTCTTGAACGACCTGCGCCCTACGGTATGTGCTTTTTTCGATCACGTTTTTACGTTAGAATTATTGTTCTGCACTCGCATCACGTTTTTATGAATTGAAACACTGGAGCTTGAAATTTTAATTTTGGCAAATTATATGGAATTACAATTATTATAGTTCAATCATTCTGAATCATCTTTTTTGTTAATTGATATATTGGTATTGCTAACAGGTAGGAAAGTAGAGGAATCAAATGCTCTAACGACTGAGAAAGAAAACGGTGCTCTCATGGTTTGTAGAAAATGCGGGAAGAAGGGCGATCATTGGAGTGCAAAGTGTCCTTACAAAGATCTCAATCTACCGACTGAAACCGATACATCAGATGTAACATCTGCAAATGGTGTTACAAAAGGAGCATATGTTCCTCCTAGTCGGCGTGGGGCAGCTGAGAGGAGCAGTGGTTCAGATATGAGGCGCAGGAGTGAAGAGAATTCAGTCCGAGTCACAAATCTATCAGAAGACACCCGTGAGGCTGACCTGAATGAGCTGTGTCGTTCTTTTGGTCCTGTTACTCGCACTTATGTCTCCACTGACCAGAGGACGGGTATATGCAGGGGTTTTGGTTTCGTTAATTTTGTCAACAGGGAGGATGCTGAGAGAGCGATCAAGAAACTCAATGGGTATGGTTATGACAACCTCATACTCCATGTTGAATGGGCAGCACCAAGGACAAACTAATTTCAGTCTGGGACAAAAAACTAGACTCTTTTTCTTTAAATTTCAACTGTAAATTTCTGTGCATTATGTTTTAAATGAGAGTGACTTTTTAACTGGTAAAGGTTTTATCATTCTGGATTTTCTAATTGATTTTCTTCGTTAAGTACATAAAATTGATTGCACTTAAAGAGTAATGCAGTTGAAGCTGTAGCTGGGCAACTCTATGGTAATCTCTAAGGGCTGATACTTGCTTAGATTCCATTGATTCAAAAGAAAATTTTAACCTGACCACGGACCATTAAAAATTGCTACTACATGTTGTCTAATTGCTAATTCTAAACAGGGTATACAAGTGTAGCTACTCCGTTGGCCATCACCTGGCCTAGTTAATTCCTTACAACATTTAGGCTAATATTTCATCTTCCATACAAGACCTGAGCTTGAATGTTGTACTATTCATAGACATCCCCTCATAGTCACAACATTCTCTTCTACTCCGGTCCTGAATCATGCATACAAAGAGATTTCAGAGGCTAAATACATTTTGTAAAAGTAAGGACTGAACTTATAATATCTTACCTCATAGTCCCTCACTGGTGCTAAGACTCGGATTTCAGAGATGTGATCTGCAGAATGATTACCACTAGATGAACAAGCAGGTAATATACGTGCTGAACTTCGAATGTAGACTGTTTCATGATGATTTCCCATTGTCCTTTCTAAGGAGTGGAAGAAGAAAACATGAGGAGCTTCACAAGAATCATTTAAAACAGGTCGAGTTTTGAACATATAAAAAGGCCATGCTTTTCTGCACCAACGAGAAAAAGTCTCTAAGGGCACTTGCAGAACGCTTGGAGGAATAATTGTCTCATAAATATGAACGGAGTAGCCCCAAGAGATGGAGAAAGTCCAGTTTTTGTGCTTTTGATAACAAATGGTTTGTTGTAGTAGCCTTGATTCCTCGACTTTTGCTGCTTTCATGAGATGGTTTACTGATTCAATACGGTTCATGGAAGGAAATATAGAGTCTACTACATCAAGATGGTGAAGTGAAAGAGCAAGAGATTGTGGATGAGCTATTAGTAAACCAGATATGTCTTGATGAAAATCGATCTGCAACCATTTGCCAGATTAATCATTAAGTAAAGTAGAGGGTTGATGCAGAAACTAGATCAATTTGGGGGCGGATATACTAAGGGGAACCAGGCAAGGAGGAAATGCAGCACTTATGTATTGTTTTCTTCTTCTAACCATTGAAATTTTTTCCTAAAAATAAAAAAAAAATTATATAGAAAAGTCTCTACAAAAGTTTAGAGGTACAGGTGTGCCCTCCCAAATAAATGTGAGCCCCCTAGTAAAAATTTTGATCCACCTCTGAATCATATAGACATAAATATATGATTATCAGAAGAATAGTTGCTTTAACAGATCATATTAACGGAAAAAATTGTTTACCTGATGAAACCCTTTTTCTAGAGTTAGTGAAACTCCAAGATCAGCAATACAAGAATGCATAAGTTGATCACTTCCAAACATTGTTGGATATCTTTTAAGACACAGATCTAAATTCTTGGCAACTAACCTAGCCAAAGGATAACTCAAAGCATAACCAGCTCCTCCAAAGGCCATATTAAATGAAAACAAAGCATTGGAGTCGGTACACTCCGAATGCATCCCAACATAAAAGTACTTGCTATGATCATACTTTCTCAAAATCTCTGCAATATTATTGACGAAAAGTATAGTATCTATTGAGGGAACGTGATCATCACTCACATACTCAACTGACACACACACTTTAGTTACTACTTTAGTTAATCACATGGAGCAGCTCTACTTCTAATAAATATGCAACACACTAATAGCACTACATATTGTCTAGAATATTGTCTAGCACACCACACATTCTCTGCACTACCTTCTGTCTATAGACCCGTTGGTATGTCTGTAATAACCGTTAGCACACTTCCTTTGAGTGCTTGTATATATAGAGAGGTTATCCTCCAGTTTAATCAAGGAATGAGATTATAATCTTTGCTATAACCTCTTTATGGTATCAGAGCTATAGCACTCAAAGATTCATATATACTCGATCTCATGGCCAACACTTCTGCAGAAAAAACTCTCTCCATTCAAAATTTTCATCAATGTTCGAGTCTTGCAACTTTGAAGTTAAGCAAGTCAAACTTATTGTTGTGGAAATCTCAAATCGTACCTTTGGTTAGAAGTCTTGGTGTCCTCAATCACCTTGAAGGTCTGAAAACACCATCACAAACAACACTGGTAGAAGACAAAGAACAAATTAATCCTGATTACGAAATATGGATTAACAACGATGGTCTCCTAACTACATGGCTTCTTGGCACCATCACTGAAGAAGTATTGTTGGATTTGGAAGACACATCTACGGCTCATAGTATCTGGCAGTCCATCGAGAACATCTTGCTGCCACAATCGAAAAAGAAAGAAATTCTGCTCACAGATTCACTTATGTCGTTGACAAAAGGAAGCATGAATCTTGAGCAATACTTACGCACTTTCAAAGGTCTGAGTGACAACCTTGCTGCTATTGGCAAGCCTCTAGATGAAACTATCAAAGTCTTTCATCTTGCAAGAGGACTAGGGCCACGTTACAAAGATTTCAAGATGGCAATGCTTTCTAAACCTCCATATCCCTCTTTTAATCAATTCATTTTATCTCTGCAAACCCATGAACAATCTCTTTCGCTGGAAGATTTAAACAACAATCCTCCTGATCAATATCAAGCCTTCTATAGCAGTCGAGGTAGAGGCCGTGGTAGAGGAGGAAGGTTCAACTCCAGTGGTCGAGGATTTGGTCCAGCAGCAAACCAGAATAACTTTGGTTACTCATCAAGGCAAAACAGTTCGAGATACACTACGAATGAAAAACAGTTTAGTCGAAAAAACGAAGAAGAACAAGGCAAAAGGTCTCAGAGGAAAGAAGACAATTTCAACAATTTGAACTGTCAAATTTGTGGAAAAAGAGGTCACACGGCCATTAAGTGTTGGAGCAGATTCGATCACTCAATCCAACCTGATGATCAACTCAAGGAGGCCCTTGCAGCAATGCAACTGCATGAAGACATTGATCCCACTCTTTATGCAGACTCAGGGGCAACCAAACATGTCATGAACAATCCTGGTAAAATTCACAAACTCTCAAATTATTATGGTAATGATTCATTATATGTTGGAAATGGTGATAGCTTAAAAATATCTCATATTGGTGAAGGAAGCATACAAACAACAAATGGTAATCTTAAATTAACAGAAGTACTAATTGTTCCTGAAATCAAGAAAAACTTATTATCAGTTGGTCAATTAACTAAGGACAATGCTTGCCAAATTATTTTTAGTTCTAATGATTTTTCTGTTAAGAATGCTCAGGGACAAGTCATAGCTAAGGGTTTCAAGAAGGGAGATTTGTATGCTTTAGAAGAAACTCAAAAAGTGACTTTCATGGCCATCTCTGATAAGACATCTTCAACAATTTGGCACCATCGATTGGGGCATACTAGCTCTCGTATTTTACAGTTTTTGAGTAATAAAGATTTTATTAATGTCTCTAAATGGAACAAACAAGGAACCATTTGTCCTTTCTGTCAAATGGGTAAGAGTTGTAAACTTCCATTTAGTAATTCAACAATTTCTACATTAAGTCCTCTAGAAAAACTTCACTGTGATCTATGGGGACCAGCCCCTGTTGCTTCCTGTCAAGACTTTAGATATTATGCAGTTGTTATCGATGATTTTTCTCGATACACCTGGATTATTCCGTTAAAGCATAAATCTGATTTTTATAAACAATTTATCAAATTGCAGAAACTTCTTGAAAATAGATTTGATAAGAAAGTTAAAATTTTTCAAAGTGATGGAGGTGGTGAATTCACCTCAAACCTTTTTGAAACGCACCTTCAAGAATGTGGTATCCATCATCAATATTCTTGTCCTCACACCCCAGAACAAAACGGAATAGCCGAACGCAAACATCGTCACATAGTAGAAACGGGATTGACACTTCTTTTTCAATCAAAATTACCCATGAGATACTGGGTTGACGCCTTTCTAACTGCTGTCTTTATTATTAATCGTTTACCTACTAATAAACTTCTCATGGACTCTCCCTTCAGCAAACTGTTTACTACTAACGCTTACTATGATATGCTTCGAAGCTTTGGATGTAGGTGTTTTCCCTATTTACGCAGTTATGTAAAGAATAAATTCTCGAAGAAAACATATCCATGCGTATTCATTGGATATAGCCCTATGCATAAGGGGTATAGATGTTTGGATCCTGAAACCAACCGAGTTTATATTTCAAGGCATGTGATATTCGATGAACAGGTCTTTCCCTTTGACAAGACACCTGTGAACAATCAGGAACAAAATTCGGTTGAAACAATCACATACATTGATCAAGAGGCATGGTTGCAGAAAGAATCTCGACTTAAAAAACCTGCAGAATTTTTTAAAACTACAGATGTTCAGCAACAACAGACTCCTCCTCTGTCAGTTGATATCGACCATGATAATCCTATCGATGTGCTCACAGTCCCGGAAGCAGATGCCATCACAATCGGCTCAACTGATTTAAGTACAGAAGATACAAACAGCCCTGATGAGCTCAGTGATGCGGAGGTCACAAGTAACAATTTTATAAATAACAGCATTTCTCCTACTCACATTGATCATCGACCAACAGTTGCTGCTACTCAAGCTTCAATACAGGAATCTGCCAGTGACAACACTCCTGATAATCAACCACCTGCTACCACTCATGATGGTGGTATTGGAACCGGTATGCTGACCCGTAGGAAATTGGCATTCAATCCTGAACTTGATCCGAACTTAGCTCAAGAGACGATGAAAATCAGAGAAAGAAGGCACAACAGATTTCGAGCTCTTGCTTGTACTAATGCTCTTGAAGAACCAGCTTCTTGGAAGAAAGCTATTCTCGATGATACGTGGAAACAGGCAATGCAAGAAGAGATCCATGCTCTGCACAAGAATTGCACTTGGACTCTTGTTCCTCGGCCACACAACACTAATGTTGTTGGATCCAGATGGGTTTTTAAAACAAAGCTTAGACCAGATGGAACTTTGGATCGGCATAAGGCGAGACTCGTAGCTCAGGGATATACTCAGGTGGCAGGGCAAGACTACAATGAAACTTTCAGTCCAGTCATACGCATCACCACCCTTCGTATTGTTCTTGCTCTTGCTGTGACACGACATTGGCCTCTACGACAACTCGACATGAAGAATGCTTTTCTGCACGGTACATTGAGTGAAACAGTATATATGGAGCAGCCTCCAGGTTTTATAGATGAAAAATATCCTGACTTTGTCTGCAAACTTCTCAAATCCATATATGGATTAAGACAAGCATCAAGGACCTGGTTCGATACATTATCTCATTTTTTACTCAACTTGGGATTCAATTGCAGCAAAGCTGATTCTTCTCTATTTATTTCCTGCAACAATTCGATTACCATCATATTACTAGTATATGTAGATGATATTGTTATTACAGGTAATGATTCCACAGGAATTCAGTACATAATTGATGCACTAGGAAATGAATTTGCCATCAAGGATCTTGGACAACTTCGTTTTTTCTTAGGCATGGAAGTCCAGTACAACGCTAATGGTATCACTCTCTCACAAGGAAAATATGCAAATGAGTTGATTACTAAAGCTCAACTACAACATTGTTCACCCATTAGCACACCAATGGCAACAAAGACACAATTATCATACCAGGATCTTCAACCATTCGATGCTAGAACCTATCGAAGCTTTGCAGGTGGTCTACTCTATCTCACTCATTCTCGACCAGACATTACCTATGCTGTGAATAAGATCTGTCAAAAAATGCAAAGTCCTACGAATGGTGATTTTAAGGCAATCAAAAGAATTCTTCGATACGTCAAAGGGACCATTGATTTTGGCATTCATTTTTCAGCTCAAAGCACCCTGCAACTATATGGTTTTTGTGATGCTGATTGGGCTGGATGCCCTACCACACGACGAAGCACCTCTGGATATTGCATTTACCTTGGTACAAACTGCATTTCTTGGGCGTCCAAAAGACAACCAACTGTGTCCAGGTCAAGCGCAGAAGCAGAATACCGAGCTCTTGCCATATCAACAGCTGAAATCACCTGGATTTCTTTCATTCTTCGTGACTTACAAGTTGTACTTCCTCGAGCTCCCCAACTGTTTTCTGACAACATCAGTGCACTCTACATGACAATCAATCCAGTTTTCCATTCTCGATCTAAACACATCGAAATTGATTATCACTTTGTTCGTGAAAAGGTGGCGTTAGGATCACTAATCACACGGTTTGTCCGGTCTGTCCAACAACTTGCCGATATCCTCACCAAACCCCTATCTAAGGACAACTTCAGGCTTCTACGTGACAAGCTTGGCATTCGAACTATCTCTACTACCAGCTCGAAGAAGGGTATTGAGGGAACGTGATCATCACTCACATACTCAACTGACACACACACTTTAGTTACTACTTTAGTTAATCACATGGAGCAGCTCTACTTCTAATAAATATGCAACACACTAATAGCACTACATATTGTCTAGAATATTGTCTAGCACACCACACATTCTCTGCACTACCTTCTGTCTATAGACCCGTTGGTATATGTCTGTAATAACCGTTAGCACACTTCCTTTGAGTGCTTGTATATATAGAGAGGTTATCCTCCAGTTTAATCAAGGAATGAGATTATAATCTTTGCTATAACCTCTTTAGTATCATCATCAGCAATAACATACCATCTCACGTCATCTCCATTTTCTGCATTAAATATTTCCTCGACCACACGTGCTAGTCGAATGATATGTTGCGATTTGCGCCTGTAAAATGCATTGTACCTCGAACTGTCCTCTGAAATCCTGTAGGGTGGAAAAGAAAATGGCTCATTTGGAGCTCTATCGAGGAAGATGAATCCACGTGTCATGTTAGGTTTCCACCATGATTCGATGTAGGATTTTCTGTATCTCCATAAATTTGATGAACTTGCAATCCCAATAACTAAATTACTAATGTTGGTATCAAGATATGGAGATAATTTGGTGTGACTAGACAGTGAATTTGGCTTGGTGCAGCAAGGATCATTCCCGAAGAAGAAAATGTAAATCATAATGTAGAGAAATAATCCTAAAATAGCTATTGATATGGATAGCCAGGACAATAATCTATTGATAGACAAGAACATTGTAATTTTCTTGAATACAGGGTAACTCCGTTCGAGCCTAGCTAGCGTTGAATAGTGTCAATTTGAAGAAATAATATGGAAATCTTGCTTCTTTTTTTCTGGACTTGACAGTTCATGTGATCATAGAGTTGCTTTTATATCTTGAAACATGTGATTAAGCTTCAACTCTTAAACTTATGCAGTTTTATAAAGATTAAAAATAAGAAGAAGAGACACAAATTTGAGACACGATGCCAAATTGCCAGATTTTTTCCATTATTGTAACGTGTGCTTGTTTTGTTACAAGTTACATTAGTGAAGAATATATTAGTCCTTGGTTTCAAAAAAACAAAAATTAATCCTTAATGTACATTGTTCTCCCTTTTTGTATATTGTTCTTAGGTGTGTAATTTATTATTCTTTTCTTCTTGTCAAATTTTGGGGTTTGACAAAGACCCCTGAGCTCTTTTGCTAATGGCATGTTGTTTCCGTGAAACCCAGGCTTCTGAGTGTTAATGTAATAGGTCAAGAAAACTTGCATGTGAATCTTGATTCTTGCAGTCTCGGGTTATGTCCTAGTAATGTAATGATATAGCAAAACAAAAAAAAAATCAAAACTAGTCATGTTTAGAAGATTCAATCCATGCGGATTCTTGTGATGATTTTGTAAGAAATCTTGTTTAATGGCAAGGCTTTTAAATCTACCTGTGACAGCAAGTAGTACATACCAATGCTTTCTTAAATTGTATACTGATGTGAAAATCTCTAGAAAAACACCAATTAAAATTCAAACTGCCAAGCAACTTACATGAATTTGTGAATTAACCCAATCTGTTTCGCATTGAAAGATAAGAATCGTACACTACATATTCAGTGGTGGACGAAACTGTACGTAGCATCGTCTGATATAGAGAAGCAAGATTCAAGATCCATGAATGCGCAACAGATACAAATTTGTCCTGATAAGAAAATGTTACTGCACTGCCATCTACCATGGACTGGAGAAAGAAAGGTGCAGTTACACCCGATCAAGGATCGAGGCCATGTAGTAATGCTTATTTCTTATATCAGAATTTCAAATATTTAAACAATGTTGAAGAATTTTCTAAGAATTCTATTTGTAATAATGCATAGATTGCTGCAGGGCATCTTCTGCGTTGGCTGCCATGGAAGGAGTTATTTAACTGAAAACTGGACTCTTAATCTCATATTGTAGGCAAGAGTTAGTGGTATCATGGACAATGCATTTGAGTTCATCCAACATGATCATGGCTTTCAACTGAAAAAATTATTTATGCAGTGGAGCAATAGCACTTGCAATGACAATAAAGAAGCAAACCTTGCAGCCACGATAAGTGGCCCAGAACAAGAAAGCATTTTAGCCAATCTATGTTGCTATTGATCCTGGGGTTTCAGACTTCCAGTTCCAGAGTTGTGTCTCCCTGACTCAGAGCACGGAGTAACTGCTGTTGGCTAGGGTGAAGCTGCTGATGGAAGCAAGTGTTGGCTGGCAAAGAAGTCATGGGGGTCATTAGCTGGGTGCACAAGAATACAGAAGGGCACAAAGAGTCCTAGCTTAGGAGAAGTCCTATCGACTATGTGGCATTGCAGAGAGCTTCATATTCAACTGCTTAAACATTTTCCAATATATAAGTGAAACTGCCTATCTTAAATATGCAGATTATGTGTGCGAACGTATGGTTGATACTATCTTCCACTAGCCGAACTCACACTTGTTTTTACTTTTAAACAAGAACATATAAATGTAAGAACTTGGTTTTTTAATTCTGACTAAGAACACTTGCTCTTTTTTTCGCTAATAATAAAAAGAACAAAAAACATTTTCACATAAAAATTGGTTTTTTGCTCTCATCTCGGTATAATCATATAATGTATAAAAAAATTGTAACCAGAAAAACATTTTCACATAAAAATGCTAATCTTGAACAGGGTATGCACTATGCAGGCTGCTGCTACTCCAGAACAGGATATGCCGATATGCAAGCTGCAGCTCCTCCTTTGGACATCCTCTAGTTAATCCCTTACAATATTCAGGGCAATGTTTCAACTTCCTTGCAAGACCTGAGCTTAAATGTTGCACTGTTAAAATTCATTCCCACGCAGTCACAACATTCTCTTCTACTTTGGTCCTGAAAAGTGTACGCGTAGAGATTTCAAAGTTAGAATACTTTAGTAAGTCAAGAATTTGACAAAAATTATCTCACCTCGCAATCCCTTCTCCTCGGTGCTAAGACTCTGATTTCAGAGATATGATCTGCAGAATGATTGCCACTAGATAAACAAGCAGGTAATCTACGTGCTGAACTTCGAATGTAGACCGTTTCAAGACGATTCCCCACATTTTTTTCCATAGAATGGAAGGAAAAAACGTGTGGAGCTTCACAAGAATTGTTTAATACACGTCGAGTTTTGAAAATATAGGGCCATGGTATTCTGCTCCACGGATAAAAAGTTTCTAAGGGAGTCTGCAGGATGCTTGGAGGCATAATTGCCTCATAAATATAAATACAGTATCCCCAAGAGATGGAAAAGGTCCAGTTTTTGTGCTTTTGATAACAAATGGTTTGTTGTAAGAGTCTAGATTCATCGGCTTTTGCTGCTTTCATGAGATGGTTTTCTGATTCGATACGATTCATGGAAGGAAATATAGGGTCTACTGCATCAAGATGGTGAAGTGAAAGAACAAGAGACTGTGGATGAGCTGATAGTAAACCAGATATGTCTTTATGTAAATCAATCTGCAACCATCGCCAGATTATCATCTAGGAAAGTAGAGGCTGACACAAAATTAAAGTAGATCAAAATAACGGTTAAAATTGATTACCTGATGAAACCCTTTCTCTAGAGTAAGTGGAACTCCAAGGTCAGCAATACAAGAATGAATAAGCTGATCACTTCCATACAAAGTTGGATATCTTTTGATACACAAATCTAAGTTCTTGGCAACTGCCTTAGCCAAAGGATAACTCAAAGCATAACCAGCACCTCCAAAAGCCATATCAAACGAAAGCCATATGTTGGGGCCAAGTGGCCAACGGACTCTGAAGGCATCCCAACATAAAAATACTCCCTGTGATCATACTTTCTCACATCATATCCATTTTCTGCATTAAATGTTTCCTCCACCACACGTGCTACACGGATGACATGCCGCATTTTGTGCATGTTAAATGCATTGTACGTCGTAGTGTCCTCTGAAATCCGATAGGGTGGCATAGAAGATGGCCACGGAAGGTGCTCATCTGGAGCTCTATCAAGAAAGATGAAACCACGTGTCACATTAGGTTTCCACCATGATTCAATGTAGGGTTTTCTACGTCTCCATGACTTTGATGAACCGGCAATGCCAAAAACTAAACTAAATGGAAAGTAAATTTTGGATTACAGATGTTGCGCATGAACAAAGTATTTTTAGTAGAATTTGATTATACATGTGAAAAAGAGATGTTGTGTATGTAAGTTCATATTATTGTATGAATAATGTCGAAGTCAGTTTTATTTCAATAGGCACATTGATGAGATAATATCTCTGATACGTACTAGTATTTATCACCTAGATAAGGAAGCTAACCAATTCTACGTACAATGCATAAGCTCCAAATAATGTGAGATATCAATCTTTATTACAAGCAAAAAATGGCTTCTTTCATCAAGCACCAGTGCATTGTCATGAAAGTGCGCGCTCCTCATATTAGGAGCTTTGGTTTCTTTAGCTGTAGCCCGTTCTTCGAATGAGGCATCAAACCTTGAGATACATGACCAATGGATGGCTTGTTATAATGGACGTGTATACTGTAAAATACTAATGAGAAAAACCAGGCAGTCTACAATTTTTCAAAGAGAACTCGAAATGTATTGAATCATTAAGCGAAGGCAATAACAAGGCATGCATATAAATTACGAGTGAATGAATTTTTAATCCTTAAAAATGAAGAGTTTAAGACCTCAGGAGTATATTGTAGCAAGATCCATTTATTTTTGCATAAAATTGATGGCACTTGAAGAGTAGTGAAGACTGTGCAGTTAAAGCTGTGGCGCAACTTCTTCTCTGTTTTTCCTTGCTCTTCAATCTTTTTATCTGTATTCGCCCTGCCTTTATATCATATTTTCCTTGTAATTTGTAATCATAAGTGCAGATACCATGCTTAGTCCATTAATCCCAAAGAGAAATTTTACATGATAGACCATATTAAAAATTGCTACAGCATGTTGTATAAATGCTAAATGCTAAATCTAAACAGGGCAAATCTGTGTAGCTACTGCTTTGTCCATCCCCTGGCTTAGTTAATTCCTTTCAAAATTAAGCTTATTATTTCATCTTCCATACAAGACCTGAACTTGAATTTTTTTTACTATCTATATACATCCCGTCAGAGACTCAGAGTCGCAGCATTCTCTTGTACTTTGGTCCTAAAAAGTTTTATGCAAATAAATTTCAGAGGTTATACAGATTTAGTGAACCTTTAGCTAAGACTTGGATTTCAGAGATGTGATCTGCAAAATGATTATTGATTACCACTAGATTAACGAGCATGTAATTTTCTGTACTAACCTTTGTATGTAGACTGTTTCAGTGTACAATCATTCAATGTAACCAACAGAAAATAATTTAAAGTTTTATACAAAAATGCTAATCCTAAACAGGGTAGGCAGCTACTCGTCTAGATACACTTCAGTTGATTTCTTAAAATATTCAGGGTAATATTTCAACTTCCTTGCAAGACCTGAGTTTGAATGTTGCACTGTTAATACTCATTCTCACGTAGTCACAACATTCTCTTCTACTTCGGTCCTGAAAAGTATATACATAAATTTCAGAGTTAATATTTTAGTAAAATCCATATTTCACAAAAAGTATCTCACCTCATAATCCCTCCTTATCAGTGCCAAGACTCGGACTTCAGAGATATGATCTGCCGGATGATTGCCACCAAATGAAGGTAACATCCCACATCGATTAAAATAAGAATATTTGGGACCTTTATAGATTACAAGTCAACAACTAATGTGTACCAACTTGCTAGCATTTTTGGAGTGACCTGTGGTGGGTTGTTGGGTCCGGTATGTATTCGGTTGTGGGCTTGGATGTTATAAATGGTATCAGAGCTCTGCCGATGATTCCCCTCATTCTTGTCTATAGAATGAAAGAGAAAAACATGTGGAGAACAAGAATTGTTTGATATACGTCGAGTTTTGAACATATAGGGTTCTGTGCATTTTTGATAACAAATGGTTTGTTGTAGTAGCCTTGATTCATCGGCTTTTGCTGCTTCCATGAGATGGTTTACTGATTCGACACGATTCATGGAAGGAAATATTGAATCTACTCCATCAAGATGGTGAAGTGAAAGAGCAAGTGATTGTGGATGAGCTGATAGTAAACCAGATATGTCTTGATATAAATCAGTCCGCAACCATTATTAGATTATCATCTAGGGAAGTAGAGATTGATGCAAAACTAAGATCAACATAACAGTTAAAATTGTCATTTGTAAACCTGATGAAACCCTTTTTCTAGAGTTAGTGAAACTCCAGGATCAGCAATACAAGAATGCATAATTTGATCACTCCCGCATAAAGTTGGATATCTTTTAAGACACAAATTTAAGTTCTTGGCAACTGCCTTAGCCAAAGGATAACTCAAAGCATAACCAGCACCTCCATAAGCCATATTAAACGAAAGCCCAATGTTGGCGCCAACACACTCCGAAGGCATCCAACATAAAAATACTTCTTATGGTCATAGTTTCTTGAAACTTTCGCAACATTATCCACAAAAAGTACAATACGGTATCATCATCAGCAATAACATACCATCTAACACGTGCTACACCAATGACATGCTGCATCTTGTGCATGTTAAATGCGTTGTACCTCGTTGTGTCCTCTGAAATTCGATAGAGTGGCATAGAAGATGGCCATGAAAGGTGATCATCGGGAGCTCTATCGAGGAAGATGAAGCCACGTGTCACATTAGGTTTCCACCATGATTCAATGTAGGGTTTTCTACGTCTCCATGTTTTTGACGAACTTGCAATGCCAAAAACTAAATGGCTAATGTTGGTATTGAGATATATATGGAGATAATTTGGTGTATCTAGAGAAGAGTTTTGGCTTAGTGCAGCAAGGATCATTCCTAAAGAAATTGTAAATCATAATGTAAAGAAATAATCCTAAAACTGTTATAAATTTGAATAGTCGTGACAAGAACTTGTTGTTAGACGACAACATTGTACTTCTTTTGAATAGCTTCATTTGAGCAATGCATTAATGAGTGTCAGTATGAAGAGTAAGGTGAGAAACTTGCTTGTTTCTAACTTGACAATTCATGTGAATGTGAAGTTGCTTTTATATCCTTACCTATCTGATTACATGCACGTCTATCTAGTGGACGAAATTAAGGATTGTCTGCATTTTACATGTTCTTAAGCTTAAACATGCATAGACTTCCACAAAATATTCTGCAGTTCTAAGGAGATTAACGTGAATACATCACATGGAATGGCTTTCCTAAGGTGTAAATGTGTAATTAGTCTTGGCTTTTCAGCAATCCTGTCTGTAATTGATCCTCTGTGAATGACGAATAAAAGTTAAAAGTTACTCCCTCAGTCCCCCTTGGTTCTTTACCTTGGGGGACGTAATTCTGGCACGGATGTTAAGATGCAATTTGCGGATAGTTTCATAACTTATTTTTTAAATTTTCTTTTTTTGTATAAAAATAGAATTGTTCTATTTTTATACAAAAAAAGAAAATTTAAAAAATAAGTTATGGAACTATACTTTTTAGGAGCCTTAAAATGCGTGTCGAGCAGTGAAAAAGAAATGTAAAGAAATGGGAGGGACAGAGGGAGTATCATTTAGTGTATGATATTAGAAGCTTTGGTTCCTCCAGCTGCAGCCCGTTCTCTAAATGAAGCACCAAAGCTGGAGATGCATGGCTAATGGATGGCTTGATATGGACTTGTATATAGTAATGAGAAAAACAGGCATTCTCCAATTTTAGAGCTTGAAATTGTAGAAAAGAGAACAAATTTATATATGTACTGACTACTGAGTGTTTTCTTGAGAGGAAAACTGATCTTCTCATTTCTCAAATAAAAACAAGTTACATGCTGCAACTAAATAAGCACAAGACGGAGTACGTGTGCTGCTACAAACTAGGAACTATATTAGCCACTTCCCCGACTATTTCAACTACTCCACTAGAGACGGACTACTTCATGCTGTTATTTTCAATATAGCAACGTCTATTATTTTCAAACACTAAACATAAACATAAACAAAGGCCCATCAACTCAACCAAAGCCCAAACATAATCAAATAAAACAATTACTAAAGAATTAAGTTTTAGATTATGGGGGTGATTGTTGGAAATTAATCTTAAACTTAATTCTTTAGTAATTGTTTTAATCTTAAACTTAATTCTTTAGTAATTCTTTAAGATTAATTTTCAACAATCACCCCCATAATCTTAAACTTAATTCTTTAGTAATTGTTTTATTTGATTATGTTTGGGCTTTGGTTGAGTTGATGGGCCTTTGTTTATGTTTATGTTTAGTGTTTGAAAATAATATACCTTGCTATATTGAAAATAGCAGCATGAAGTAGTCCATCTCTAGTGGAGAGATTATAGGAGGTAGTGGAGTTTGTTTAGTAGTTGTAATAGTCTGGGAAGTGGCTAATATAGTTCCTAATTTGTACTTGTAGCAGCACACGTACTGGTGCTTATTTAGTTGCAGCATGTAACTTGTTTTTGTTTGAGAAAAGAGAACAGATAAATGAACTGAGTGTTTTCTTGAGAGGAAAGTGTTGGAAAAACAGAAACTTATGGACTGATATTTGAGTACGTATGTATGTAAAAAGAAATAAACTGGGAACACAATGTTTGTTCTGTTTTCTTGATCTTAATAAAATTGAAATACAAGTGGGGTATTTATACCCTGAAAACAACTAGAAATGAGCTACAAATCAGCAACTAACTTCCTACACTAACTCCACTACTTCCATACTCCTACTACTACTAACTCTAAACAACCCGTGAGACTCGCTCACTACTGCAAACACAAACAGCTAGTGCACAGACTTAGCCTCAAGGATTGCAAGAAATGATTTATTAGACTTAAAACAAAACAATTAATAATAAGTTTAAGATTAAATTCCAACAAAAATATGTTGATACATTTAAGAAAGCCAATAACAAGGCATATATATTAAGAGTGAATGAATTTGCTTCGACCTTACATTAAGGTAGGAAATCCCTCACTCGAAAGCCCATTTTTGGGTCGAAGAGTGGATCACGCCTTTCGTGTCCATAATAATTGTGAGAATATTGGGGGTCGCAGAGAGTCGAACCTGGGACCTCTGTGTGCCTGAGCTCTGATACCATGTTAAGTAACCAACTCATCTAAAATTTTAAGGTGCTAAAGGGAGGTCATATATGGATCTTATATTATATTTTAACATAAATAAATGGTAAACATAAATAAATGGTAGAGCCATATATGCACCACAGATACATATTATCTTTTCCGATACAAAAATGCACTGCGGTGCCATCTGCAATGGACCGGAGAAAGAAATGTGTAGTCACACCTATCAAGAATCAAATATAGTGTATAAAGGCTTAAGTTCATATTACATGTCTTAAAATTTATAAATGAATAGCACCATTTTTTTAAACGATTCTATTGGTAAACATTCATAGGTTGCTGCTAGAAACCTTTAATGTTTACCACTAGCCGAACTCATGCTTTTTTATACTTCCAATAACATGTAAGAACTTGGTTATTGTTACCTAGTCTGCTGTTTTTTGAAAAAACCCAAAAGCATAACACGTTGTTTGCTTGCTTGCCTCCCTTCTCGGATGATTGTACAATATATAAAAATTCTAAAACCAGAAAAAACAATGAATTTTGTAAATATAAATGCCAATACTAAACAGGGTATGTCAGCAACTCCTCTGGACACATCCCTTAGTTAATTCTGTGCTATATTCTGGTTAATATCTTTCTTCATTGCAAGACTTGAGCTTGAGTGTTGCACTATACATATCCATTCCCATAAGCTCACAACATTCTCTTCTACTACGGTCCTGAAAAGTGTAAACTTCAAGAATTTAGAAGTAGAATATCTTAGTAATAAACAAGAACTTGACTTGTGAAAACAAGTGCAGATAAAGCTTGAATTTAATGTAAAGATGGAAACTTTTGTTTATGGAAATGAGAGCTGTAAATGTTTAGATCCAAATGATCAATTACAATAGATGCTCTGAATAACAAACTAGAGAATGTGGCCATAAATAGGCTGCACAAACAGACAAAATGGTTTAACGTTGTACTAACAAACTAGCCAACAAATTAGCCACCTGTCAAGTCTTCTAGAAATGGAAATAAACCACTTTATTGAAAAACAGAAAATACTCATTTCCTTTACACTCCCCCTCAAGCTGCAGAAGAGTTCTTGGACGAAGCTGTGAGCTTGTGAAGATGAGAGTTGTGCAGGTTAACTGGTAGATTCTTAGTAAGAATGTCTGCCACTTGAGTTTGAGATGAGACATGAGCAGTTGTGATGTTGCCCTCTTTAATCTGTTCACGAACGTAATGACAATCTATCTCCACGTGTTTTGTACGTTCGTGGAGAACAGGATTCGCAGCTATGGCTAACGCAGCTTGATTGTCACAATTAATCACAGTAGGAGGAAGTTTTGACAGACCAAGATCTTTAAGCAAGGCTGTTAACCAGGTGACTTCACAGGTTGTAAGAGCAATTGCTCTGTATTCTGCTTCAGCAGAGGAACGAGCAACCACAGGTTGTTTTTTTGATTTCCAAGAGACTGGAGAGCTTCCTAAGAAGACACAATAACCTGTAGTTGAACGTCGAGAAACTGGACAAGAAGCCCAATCACTGTCACAGTAGGCTGTTAACTGTGCAGCTGATTTTGAGGCCAATAAAATTCCTTGAGACATGGTGCCTGTAAGATAACGAAGTAATCTGTAAGCAGCCTGTAGATGTGCTGTTGTTGGTTTGTTCATGTACTGAGAGAGCAGCTGCACAGTGAAACAAATATCTGTAACTGTGAGATAAATTAACTGCCCAATCAAACGTTGATAAATAGTAGGATTAGGAAGAGGATCCCCTAAATCTGGAGTGAGTTTAACATGTGAATCCAATGGCAGTTGTAGAGGCTTGGCATTGAGCAATTTGTGTTCCTTGAGAATGTCCATAGTATACTTCTTTTGACTTATGAAAATTCCGTCCTCACTGCTATCAATCTCCAATCCCAAGAAGTATCTAAGCTGTCCCAAATCCTTCATATGGAAATTTTTTGACAGCATTGACTTCAGGTCATTAATCATTTCCATGCAATTTCCTGACAGCAGTAAGTCATCAACATAAACCAGTATGAACACAACTTTTGAGTCAGTGTGTTTAGAGAACAAACTGTAATCAGCTTTTGATTGCTGAAAATTCATGTTCAGTAGAGTGGAAGACAACTTAGAGAACCAAGTTCTTGGTGCTTGACGGAGGCCATAAAGAGATTTTTTAAGTCGACAAACAAGTGTGGAAGAGACAGTTGACACCTTCATATTCAAAGAAATTCTAGATCCCAAAGCAGTGTATCCCTTTGGCAGTTTAATGAACACAGTTTCAGAAAGATCTCCATGCAGAAACGCATTCGATACGTCCATCTGATGAGTGTACCATTTTTGTATTGCTGCAACAGCAAGTAAAGTTCGGACTGTGGTAAGTTTTGCCACAGGAGCAAATGTTTCAAAAAATTCTTCACCAGGACGTTGATGGCATCCCAAAACAACCAGCCTGGCTTTGTATTTATCCACAGTACCATCAGGCAAATATTTAGTCCTAAAAACCCACTTTGTGCCAATACAATGTTTACCAGTAGGTAGTTCCACAATCTCCCATGTATTGTTTATTTCTAAAGCCTCCAACTCTTGATTCATTGCAGTTACCCAGTGAGAATGCTGAACAGCCTCTTTGAAGGAAGTTGGATCCTGACTTGTAGTGACAGCAGCAAGAAAACAAGAAAATGGTTGATTCATCGAGGTAACAGCTAAGTTAGAGATTGCCTTAGTTTTCTTATCTGTAATATATTCTTTCATCCACAGGGGTTGTGTGTGTTCTCTTGTTGATCGTCTTACTGGAATGAGTGTGGGTGAGATTGGTGGTGTAGTTCCAGAAGAAGGGATAGAACTGGTTGTTGAAGATGGTGAAGACACAATAGAGTCTGAAATAGGAGAGTGAACAGTAGACTCACCTTGACTAAGTGGAGTGTCTGCAGATACATAAGTTTCATCACAAGAAATTACTTGTGGAACAGGCATTGAGGGTGGAAGAGGTTTCATAAGATTCAATGAGAAATTCGGATGATATGGGAATATTGTCTCATGGAAAACAACATCTCGAGATGAAAAATCTTGTTTAGTGAGTAGATTTAGAAGTCTGTAACCTTTTTGATGTGGAGGGTAGCCAATGAACATACATGGGACACCTCTATGGTCAAATTTGTCTGAAGAAGCAGCTGGATTATAAGCAAAAGCTAAGCAACCAAATACTCGTAGATGATCATACTCAGGAGGTGTACCAAATAACATCTCATGGGGTGTTTTGTTATTGAGAACAGAAGTAGGTAGTTTGTTGATCAAATGCACAGCTGTTAGCACACATGCACCCCACAGTTCCAAAGGTAATCCAGCATGAAAACGCAGAGTTCGAGCAATTTCTAGAATATGACGATGTTTCCTTTCAGCCCTAGCATTTTGCTGGGGTCTGTAAGGGCACGAAGTCTGATGTGTAATCCCATTTTCTGAGAAAAATTGCTGACACTGGGATGAAGTGAACTCCAGGGCATTATCAGATCTAATGATTTGAATTTTTTTGTTGAATTTGGTCCAAATGTAGTGAACAAAAGCCTTAAGTTGAGTGATGGCTTCAGACTTTAACTATAAAAGGTAAATCCATGTATTTCGAGAAAAATCGTCAACTAAGGTTAGAAAGTAACGATATTTGTCTTTGTAAGGTGTTTTGTATGGACCCCAGATATCCATGTGAACAAGCTGAAAAGGAGTAGAGGCATGAGATGTACTTATGGAAAAAGGAAGTCTCGTGAACTTTGACATTGGACAAGATACACAGACAGTTGTAGGTTCAGCAAGACAGCTTTTGAGTTGCTGTATGTGCTTTAAGCTATTGACTGAAGCATGTCCCAGTCTATGGTGCCATAAGGCCATGTCACTGTCACTTTTGACATTTGATACAGTTGTAGCTGAACTGCAAAAAGGTTTCACAGGCAAAGCAGTGTCTATATAATATAAGCCATTTCGAGCAAGACCAACAGCATATACCTCCTTGGTGACTTGATCAGATATAACACAATGTGAGTCAAGGAACTGAACCCCACAAGCATTATCTTTCAACAATTTTCGTACAGAGATCAAGTTGTGTTTAAATGAAGGAACATACAATACATTTTGTAAACACAGTTTTGAGGTCAAAGATACCTGCCCTTTGTGAGAAATAACCACACACTCTCCAGTAGGAAGATTGATACTGCTGTTCCCAGTAAAACAAGATTTGTTCTCCAGAATTGACATGTGGCCAGTCATGTGATCGGTTGCTCCAGAATCCACTATCCATTCAGTAGAGTTACTTGTGGCATTGAAGCATGACAGCATTCCAGAAAAATGACAATCCAACTCATCATCAGTGTCTGAGAGTTTTGGTTGTCCCATAGAGAGTTTTGGCAACAATTGAGCTAGTTGTTCAAGCTGTTGTGCTGTGAAACCTTGAGAAATTGCAGGAGTATCAACCTGAGCATTTGCTACAAATTTTCGATTGTTTGAGGGCTTAGAAGGAGCATTCCATCTGTTGTTCCCATATGACTGATTTCTTTTAAATCCAGAAGAATGAAAATTGCTTCCAGAAGGCTGAGAGTTGCTTCCATTAGGCTGAGTGTTGCTATTGTTTTTTGGATGCCAGCTTGGATATCCAATATTTCGCCAGCATCTCTCAGAAGGATGGCCCTTTACACCACATGTTCCACACACCATGGTTCTGTCAACCTGATTTTTGCTATACATTGCCATAAGTTCTCCACCTGATCTGTTTAGATTCAACAAGGTACGTTGGGCCTCTTCTTGCTCTAGAGCAGAGCAAGCAACTTCTACAGTTGGTAGAGTTGATTTCATCAAAAGTTGACTTCTCTGTGTATTATACTGCTCATCAAGACCATTTAAAAATTGAAAAAGACGAGACTCCTCTTTCTGAAGATTAATGGCTTCTAAAAGTTGTATCACATCATCAGTTGGGTTAGCCACAGCAGGTAGTAAATTCAAAGAATCAAGTTCCTCCCACACAGCTTTCATAGAAGTATAGTACTCAGTAATGGAAGAGTTTTGTTGTTTCATGTCATATAAATCACGACACAGTTTATATTTTCTACTTCCATTTGTTAAAGAAAAACGCTATTCAAGATTATTCCAAATATCTGTAGCTCTAGTCATATACATGACAGATTGTTTAATGGTGGATGAAACATTGTTTGTTAACCAGGCTATAACCATATTATTACAAGTTTCCCACATCTCAGCTTTATTCTCATCATCAGTTGGAAGGAGAATCGTACCTGTGACGAACCCCAGTTTTCGTTTAGAAGACAGATTGATTTCCATCGAACGCCTCCAAGCTCTATAATCAGAAGAGCCTTGTAGCTTCTCAACCTGAATGGAGTTAGCGTTGTCTGATGGATGAAGAAACAAAGGTGTCATCATATCTTGGTATGTGATTCTAGCAGCCATCGTAGATCTGCTTTAATATCTGAATTTCTTACACTGTGAAAACAGATGAAAAACAGAAAAGTTTATGAAGCAAAGAATGTTGAGCACACTGGCTCTGATACCATGAAAACAAGTGCAGATAAAGCTTGAATTTAATGTAAAGATGGAAACTTTTGTTTATGGAAATGAGAGCTGTAAATGTTTAGATCCAAATGATCAATTACAATAGATGCTCTGAATAACAAACTAGAGAATGTGGCCATAAATAGGCTGCACAAACAGACAAAATGGTTTAACGTTGTACTAACAAACTAGCCAACAAATTAGCCACCTGTCAAGTCTTCTAGAAATGGAAATAAACCACTTTATTGAAAAACAGAAAATACTCATTTCCTTTACAACTTGAATTCTCTCACCTTACTATCAGAGATATGATCTGCAGAATGATTGCCGCTTGATGAACAAGCAGGTAATCTAAATCGTTTGATACACGTCGAGTTTTGAACATATAAATTGGCCATAGCATTCTGCTGATGGGAGAAAAAGTCTCCAAGGGAACCTGCAGTATGTTTGGAGGTATAATTGCCTCGTAAATATGAATGGAGTAGCCCCAAGAGATAGAGAAAGTCCAATTTTCGTGCATTTCATAACAAATGGTTTGCTGTAGTAGCCTTGATTCATCTGCCTTTGCTGCTTTCATGAGATGGTTTACTGACTCGATACGATTCATGGAAGGAAATATAGAGTCCACTGCATCAAGATGGTGAAGTGAAAGAACAAAAGATTGTGGATGAGCCGAGAGTAATCCAGATATGTCACGATGCAAATCAATCTGCAACAATCACTAGATTATCATTTATGCAAAAAGTAGATCAGAATAATAGCTAAAACTGTTTACCTGGTGAAATCCTTTTTCTAAGGTTAGTGAAACTCCAAGATCAGCAATACAAGAATGCATAATTTGATCACTTCCATACATTGTTGGATATCTTTTCAGACACAGATCTAAATTCTTGGCAACTAACCTAGCCAAAGGATAACTTAAAGCATAACCAGCTCCACCAAAAGCCATATTAAATGAAAACAAAGCATTGGAGTCAATGCACTCCGAAGGCATCCCAACATAAAAATACTTGTATGATCATACTTTCTTAAAACCTTTGCAACATTATTGACAAAAAGTATAGTATCATCATCAGCAATAACATACCATCTCACATAATCTCCACTCTCTGCATTATATATTTCCTCGATGTAAGGTTTTCTACTTCTCCATGACTTTGACGAACTTGCGATGCCAATAAATAAATGGCTAATATTGGTATCTAGACAACGGTTTTTTCCTAGTGCAGCAGGAATCATTGTTATAGAAGAATATGTAAATTATAATGTAAAGAAATAATCCCGAAATAACTATTGCATTGAATAGCCATGACAATAATTTTTTGTTAGACAATGACATTGTAATTTTCTTGGATACACGTTAGTGGCGTTCAAGCATAGCACTGATTAGTGTAAGTTTAAAGAGATAAGATGAAAAGTTTGCTTCTTTCCAGACTTGACAATTCATGTGAATGTGAAGTTGCTTTTGTATCTTTTGAAGGAATTTCTACGCATGCGGGACGTGTATAACAATTATTTGCATAGAATTCCTAATTAATCATGCATATATTTCAAGAAAAATAAGAGAATTACCTTGAATGCTTTCCGGCAACAGCTATGAAATTCAAAATCAGACCTTGTTCTTCTCCTTGCAATCACCCCTCAGTATGTGGAGTGCTCTAATGGTATCTGTTGTGAGAGGAATTTGGTACAACACTTCGAGAGAATATCGCTGGAATAACGGATGAATCGCTTGATTTTCGGCTGCAGAATCGGCGTTCAAGCGTTCACAGCTCGGCGTTCAACTGCCAGAATGGGCGGTTGTTTGTAATGATTTTGGGACTGAGTTTGCAGGACGGAGTAATTCCTACTCAGTCGATCCCAGCTGCCAGATATGTGTATTGCTCAAGTTTCTACATGATTTTGTTAGAGAGAAGTGAGATTCAACCCTTGCAAAGTGCCTACATATCCTATATTTATAGGAATCAAGTCCGATGTAGTTCTAGGGTTTTGGACTCCTTGTTGATAGCCCAGCCACGTTCTGATAAGCCTTATCCTCCTGACCATGCTGATCCATTTGTTATTTTGTTGATGAAGAAGAGTCCTAGTTCCCTTAGGACACTGCCTGAACCCTGGCCTTCCGCTGTACATCCGCCTATATATATACGCAGTGTATATATCACATATGTTTTATATTTATCTTCCTCAACTGAACTGATCCAGTTAATTATCCCAGATGATATGATTATCCAGTAGTTATCCCTCCATAAAACCATAGTTATCTTCATATTTATATGATTTTCCATCATATATCCGCATATATATACATAATCCATGTATATATGATGATTATCCACGATTCCAGAGGTTGTTGGGCCACTCCTGATGTTTAGGAGTTATCCACACGTCTGTTAGAGCGATATATATCCGTTCTCCTACAATTTAGGAGGCTGTTGGACCAAATTTCGCGGACTGTCGGGGTACGAGTATGAACCTCTGCCTGGAAGCCCTTCACCTGCATGAACCCCTATAAGGCCTCCACACAACAGTACTCTCACCTGGGTTCAGACACCTGAACCCCTGCATGAATGAACCCCGAACCAGATGCCAGAATTTTCACCTCTCAGAATATTTCCAAGGCATATTGGGCCCATGCATCCATGCCTAACCTATCATGTTCTTCCATATCCACACAGATTGGGCCTATAACCTTAATGGGCCTTAAATCAAGCTCACGGCGAATTTTGGGCACAACAACTACCCCCGGTTCCTTGTAGCCAGTGAATGCAAAAGGAACCAAAATAAATCGAGGCCCAATCCTTCCTTATCTTCCTCAGTGAAATACATAGCTTTCACATCATGCTTCCAAGCTTACATGAGCTAACTCGGCGTAAGAAACAGGAAACATAATGCTTCCACATATGTACCCCATCTGAATCCTTAAATGAACTCCTTCCACATACCTTAGACTATGCATAGCGTACTAGTTCCACTCATGAGATTTTTATCCTTATCACCTGAACCTACCAACTTCCAACCTTCTTCCTTGAAAACCATAGCTTGACTTCTCGATATATTTCTTTTCCTTGTGAGGTTGGCCTCCATGTGTGAATCCTTGTGGGTGAAGTCATAAAGCTTCCGCTGTTGCATATAGGCTTCAATCTTCTAGAACCCTGGGCTACCAAGACAACTAGAAAAAGTGATTAGTAGCATGAGCTAAGTAGCTCACATATGTAATGCACATAGCGCATAGATATATAATGCATAGATGCAAGTATGATTATGCGAGTGTAAATTATTTTGTATATAAACCTATTGCTGCCTTCGCACTCAAGTTGAACCTTGGCGAACACACTCTTCAAGACATATGCCACAATATTTAGAGATTTTCATGAAACCATCACAATGGACCTCCCAAGATATTATTAAGTATGTTGAGGACTTCTCCAATGATGCCCAGTGTTGTGGGACTTTTCCAAACCGTTCCCATAAACCATGGGACTTTGCCAATCCATGCCCATAAACTATGGGGCCTTCCCCGAGTGAACCTATTATCCATATGATGTAGATGATCTCATATGCGTACCCCATGAGGGACCAAGGTAAGGTTATAAAACTTCCTCAATTGTAACTATGTCTTTCCAAGTGGTTACGTTATGAGGCATATAGTATGCCTAAGTACCTATCAGCTAACAAGTTTGAAAATAATTTTGAAACTCATGCATAATGTAAGTAAATATATGTGATAATGACCCTTTGTGTGTAAATCCATGCAAGTGTTAAACCATGTGATACGCGCATTCAGATGAACATGAATTAATGCATAATAGAAGATAATGACCCATTTGAAAAGATAAACTTCGCAATGAAGTTTTGGCTAGATGGTATATAAATTTCCATGTATGCATAGAAAACATGTGTGATAGAGAATATGTAAAAGAATGAAAGTAGAACTTATCTTTTCTTTTAGCACGTCAATCCAAGTCAGGGTTCAACCATTAAACCCATAAGGCTGGGGCTGCCACCCTTTGAGCTTAAGATGAGGACCTCATTCCATTATGTAAGCCCTTCCATGGTGAGATGTTGAATTACCCCCCGAGGATCAGATTTCCTTCCCACACGATATGTGTAAGTCTTCCTCCGCTTGAACCCTTTGACCTTTGTTCGTACGTATGCCATGTGTAAAGTAGCCTGCTTAGGGGTACGTTCAAGCCTTAGGGGTTCACCCAGTTGTACCCTTGAATGTTTTATAAATATCCAGGCTTCACGCAATAGCCTTAACTTGTATATATTTGTTCACCACTACCTGTCAAGGGTTCACGTGGGCTCACCACACTTCCTGTGAAGGGTTTACGTGGGCGTAAGATTGATAGGAGCTTTGTTCACCAAGGATATCTAGGGTCAATACGAACCCGAAAAGAAGGTTCCACTACCTATTGAGGGTTCACGTGGACCTAGCCACACTACCTGCCGAGGGCTTACGTGGGCTTGAAGGTGATATGAGCATTGTTGCGTACTCATAATGTAAATAATACGAGGACACCACCACATGTTAAGGGTTCACGTGGGCCTGACCACACTACCTGTTGAGGGTTCACGTGGGTCGTAGACTGATGGGAGAATTAATGCATTCCCATGACATAAGTAGTGAAAGGGCACCACTACCTATTGAGGGTTCACGTGGGCCTAACCACACTGCCTGCCAAGAGCTTACGTGGGCTTTAAGTTGATGGGAGTTTCGCTAGCCTAGTGTCCCTAGGATCAACGCGAACCCATGACATGCATAATCCATTCATGTTAAAACCTACTCATGCATAATCCATACATGAGAAATCCAATCCATGAAATCCAAATCCAAATCCAATCCAAATCCAAGTCAAATCCAAATCCAAATCCAAATCCAATCCAAATCTAATCCAGATCCAAATCCAATCCAAATCCAAATCCATACTCCTAGAGGAAGCCCATACCTAAGAGGTTCCTACCTAACAGGTCCATACACGTACTACCCCCTAGAGTTCTTTGGCATAACCTATCTTATATTAAAGAGCAAGGTTCATGTAAACAATAACACATGAACACATAAAGAAGGCATGCGAACATAAGACATGAAGCACATAAGTACACAGAGCACACAAAGCACATAAGTACACATAGTCATTCACAGCAGTTAAGAAAATAAAGGTAAAGATAAAGTGATCATAGTTTTATTAAACCAAGTCATAAAAAATTATTTCACAGATGAGCGCTCATACCTTACCCCCGGGCTTCCACTAATATAAGATAGAACCTCTTACCGACTGAACCCCTAATCCTAGACCGTTTTTCGGGATCAGACCTAGAGTGCATGAAGAATTCCCATTAACGAGGTTCCATCATAGGGGTTTCCCTCGACCAGGTTCCATCCTTGGAGATTCTCTCAACGAGGTTCTATGTGATTTCCTCACAATGCTAATTTCCTCACGATGTTAATTCCCTCATGATGTTAATTTCCTCACGATGTTAGTTCCCTTACGATGTTAATTCCCTCACGATGTTAATTTCCAAGAGTTAAACTTCACTCACCCAATTTCCCTGGGGTCGTGGCGAAGCCGTCTGCCATCCAATGTGATTTCCTCACACCGCTAAAATCCTTAGTGTTCCAGTTTCCAAAAGTTAGACCTCACTCACCCAGTTTCCCTAGGGTCGTGGCGAAGCCGTTTGCCAAATTGTACGTAACTTCCACGGTTGTACATAAGTCCCATAACAGGGTTGGTTGTCCACCAACATGATTACACGGAAGTTTATCGGCGTTACGCCTTTTCAGGGTTCAAACGAGTGAACCTCCATATAGGGGAACTTTATGGCCCTAGCGTCAATAGGTCCAGCCTGCCTTGGGGTTCCCATCCATTCACATGTAATCCACATGTGATGCATGTATAATCCATACATGTTCCTGCCTTGATTCATGTATAATCCATACATGTGCCTGCCTTGATTCATGCATGTATAATCCATACATGTGCCTGCCTTGATTCATGTATAATCCATACATGTTCCATATAGTCCGTGTAATCAATTAGCACATACTCCATGTGCTTCCAATCCTGCCTTGCGCACGTGATCCACATGTGATTCATGTATAATCCATACATGTTCCTTTAGCATATAATCCATATGCTATAAATCCAGCTCATGCATAATCCATACATGAGAAATCCTCTCCATGCATAATCCATACATGGTAAATCCAGCTCATGCATAATCCATACATGAGAAATCCTTTCCAAATCATTTCACGAAATCCAATCTGCATATGCTCCTTGATCTAGCTTCCAGGGGTACCTCGAATTAGATTCCATTAGGGGTTCGCATACCAGAACCTCAAGAATCTCATGGTCCTGAGCCCTGACCCATTCATTGTATAAAAGTTTCGTCTACTTAAAAATTTACCACTTTCAAGATACCATCACGGCAGTATACCGTCCATTACCCCCCGGTTCCTTGTAGCCATTACATGCAAGAGGAACCTTATGTAATCCGCAATCAGGTTCAATCAACCTTCACCCTGAACCTCTATGCTTACGTGAGTGTACTCATTATAAGAAACAAGGGGTATTATAGGTGAAGCGGCTACTGCTTGTAATATTCCTTCCAAGAAAGACCATGCTATTTTTTGTGATGATGATTCAATAATTTCCATTCTTGAACCTCCGAGGTTCAGATGTCGTACCCCTACATCGTGGTTGCCTCCACTAAATTTCTGGTAGCTTACGTTTGATGCACGTACACCCACACATACATGCCATCCTTACACACTTCAACATCCTGAAACCATATTTCACAAACCACCTTGGTACCAAAAATTCATATAAATCAAGCTTCCGTAGGTTCAATTGACAGAACCTCCTACCACAGGGTCCTGGTACCCATACCTTCAAGATCTTACTCCAGGTGTATGCCGTGAATATAGTTGTGACCACATATACAACCGACCATGTTGATTGTTGAAGATCATGTTTTACGTCGAGTTTTGTCGCTGTAACCCAGTAAGGTGTTTTGAGGCTGAAGGCCGCCAAGGGTTCACGAACCTGAACCTCCTGTGTACATCTTCTCATTTGAAAATAGGGCGCATCTTAGAAATCCTCCATGCAGCCTGGTATCCACTACCCCCCGATTCCTCGGTGTAGTGTGTCCATGGCCAATATTGAAACATATTCAGATTCTCATCCACTTTGAGGAAAAGCCTAAATGGACATCCGTGAAGCTAGCTATCACGTCTCCCCGTAGTTTCAACCTCTTTTTTAATCCGTGTGGGAATCCATGCTCCTCCTTATAAATGCGAGGTATGTAACCATTTTCTTTGTCTAGATGATAAAACCTCCTTTCTTTGGCCTCCGCTTAGGTGCTTCAACCAGTACCCCCCAGTATGTTTTTTACCGAGTGTTTCAGGTTCCTACATAATCCTCCATTAGAGCATCCATTTACATCAATGCTATAGGTGGTGCTACCCCCCGAAAAACTGGAACCACTTTATGGGGTTCCATCAGCAGGGCTATTGGTGACATGATTCCCGATGTATTCTGAATGGAGCTTTCATCGTACTCGTACAGTGAGGTGTCCACTTCTGACCATTTCCTTGATTTAACCATTTGAGTATCCCACACCAATTGTGTAACGCCCATTTGTGTCATAAGAGACGAAACATGGCCAAGATTGTTTTTTCTTGAGGAAGCCCCTTTAGGCACTAGTTAATCCTTTTGAGGGTCCTCATGTTGAGTTATACAGCTGCCACGGTTGAACCCCTATATTGAGTTCTAATACTTTCCATTTTGGCTTAACGCCTTTGAATGGGATTTTCCTTGCTAAAACCCTTTTCCAGGTTGCTTCTCGGGTTCTTCTTGATTGTTGTAGGGCTTCCCATTATTCAGCTTATTGTTAACTTTAGCAGTTAAAACTCTGCCGGGAACCTCATTTCTCATGCAGCTACCGTCCGTAACCCGAAAGTGATATTGTGGAAGCTCTCTGCCATGAACCACATTTTAGTTTGACAAGCTTCATATTCAGCTTCCTGCCCAGTCTATTGAACACACTCGGGCTTCTGTTAAGTGAATCCTCAAGGTTCAAAGGCTTATCTTCCTTGCACTTGTCATCATCGAACCCCTGTCCGGGTTCCTCCCATCAATAAACCTCATTTTCATGGAAGCTTTCTCTTCTTGCTCATTCGTATTCTCATGATCAATGTTGATGGGAAACCTTCGTACCGAATATGTGAATTATCAATGAGACACCTCTAAGCTTACATGAGCTAGCTCGTTGTAAGAAACAAGAGGTATCTAAGAGAATAATGTAACCTATTTCCGGTAGCTCACCAATGAGGGAGTACATATCTTTGTCATCATCCAGGTTTACCTACTGATCATTAATCATGGGGTTCGCATCCGTGCTTCAATTTGGGTTCACCCGTACCCCTTAAGTCAGGAGGGTCGTACCCTCGTCTGCATTGGGGTTCGCCTGTTACTCTCTATCAGGAGGTTCGCACCTTTATCTACACCGGGATTCATCTATAGCTCATAAATCCTGGTGTTCGTACCCCCATTATCATTCAATTTCAGCTATTTACTCCCTTCATGGATTAGTTATGGTCTGAACTAATGTTGTGCTCCACAATTTTTAACGGAAACCCCCGGACTTGTTTAACCCTAAAATTGTTGAAGGGGGAGCCTTGATAGACCTTAACCTCCAAGTGGTTGAACCCTTAGATTGATATTCTCCACTTTCCGACTATAAAAGGCAATTTATCGAATGCTAAAATTATGTATTTGGGGGTTCATCTGCGAAAAACCTTCTGGTTGAGAAACTGGGGGTTCATCTGCGAAGAACCTTTTGGCTGAGAAACTAGGGGTTCATCTGTGAGGAACCTTCTGTAATGGGTGCGACGACCAGATTGAGGCTTCTCTTGCTTTTACATCTTGAACCTATCAACTGGTACCTCTCCAGATGGCCTTTATCTTCATCAACAGGTGGATATTTAGTTCCTCGTCCGTTAGGTTATACATATTGTTGTGCCCAAAATCTCTATGGGCTAGATTTAGGCCCATTAAGCTATAGGGTTTGATCCATACGAGCCAGAAGATTGATCCAGTATGAGTTATGAAGATCAGATAGAAGAAATGACTAAGGAAGTATGAGTATCAAGAGGTTCCCAATGTACAGGAAGCTGAGCTAAGCGCTAGAAGACCAAGTTCCTCCAAGCAGAAGAGTTCGAGTTAGCATAGCAACAGCCATAGAGATGATAAAAACATACGAAGAGTTATCCAGTCTAACTAGTTTGTTATTTGTGCAGGTACTGACACCCAAAGGGAGGTCCCTAAGCGATATGTCCCGAAATAAGGAGGTCCCTGAGAAACAGGCTCCTGAAACGTAGGTTCCTGAGCACCAGGTTCCTACGAGTTGCCAACAGAAAGTTCTAGAAGTCATCTAGAACAGATAAACAAATTGGTATCTGAGTATAATTCTAGGGCGCAGATGATCCTAGTATAACTCTAACCAATGAGAGAATCATAAGTGGAGTACGAACTCGAGTTCTACTCCACTTAGCCAAACTAGTTCGTGAAAGGCTCTAAAGGAACCTGAGTCCAACACGAATTAGATGACCAAATGCAGCTATTCCAGTAAGAGACAGAATCATATTAGAACTACGTGAGCTTGATCCCTATAAATACAAGGGTACGTAGGCACCTCAGGGTACGACGCATTAAGTTCTCTGATTTTCTCTAAAGGCACCTGAGATTATTGGAGATACCCTCGAGCTCAGCTCAACCCCCACAAACACAACCCAAACCTTTTCATAGAACAGTTGATCGCTAGCCTATACAACTACCTGTAAACCTCACATAAGTTGATTACGAAATCCACTCATCAACATTGGCGCTAGAAGGAGGGGCTAGTTAATATCTTAAGAGTGGAAAAGATGTCAGGCAACTCGGATAGCGAAACAACCCGTTCTGAACGACAGCTTCATGAGGGGAACACATCTCCTCCCAGAGCACCAAAGGTTACTAAAGCAGCCATGATGGAAATCTTGAAGACTGTGGGAGAACGTTTGTCGACTTTGGAGCAAGCTTCAAGCAAAAAGAAGAAAAAGAAGGCAAAGAAAAGCAAGAAGTCGAAGGTTACTCCGAAACAGTTGAATTTTGAAGAATCTGAGAATGGAGAGGAGGTTCCAGACGATGGTGGAGAACCGAAGCAAGATAATGGTGATGAAGATATGGAGAATCCTGAGAAGAGTAAAACTGGTAGCAAGGATCGTACAGGGTCCAAGAAAAAGAAAACCAAGACTGGAGGTTCCTCAAAGAAAAAGAAGAAAGATAAAGACCCATCTGTCGAGATAATTGAAGAAGAAAGCACGGATTCAGATGAGGATACTGAAGAATCAAGCGCTGCAGAGTCGCAAGAGGAAGAAGGAACGAGTAAGAAGACAAAGGAGGAAGCTATTGGGGAGGTGACAGCAGAAGATGTCAAGAAAATTTTGGCTCAACTCAAGGACGAAAAGAATCTTGCTGTGAACCCTATAACAGCTTCTCCTTTCACCAAGAAGGTTCGAAAGTCGGCTCTGCCTAGGTCTTATAGGCCTTCGAATGAGTTGAAATTCGATGGGACTACTGACCCCATTGAGTACCTTAGTCGTTTTGACACAGAGATGGATGTTTATCAAGTGAAGGAAGCCACCAGGTGCAGGTTACTGGCTGCAACTCTACAGGGCGGAGCCCATCAATGGTTCAAAAGGTTACCTGCAGATTCGATTGGTTCTTGGGCAAGTATGGGGAAGCTCTTTGTCACTCAATTTAGAGCATCTGTTGCATTCGCACCACCAACCAATACCTTAGCCAATATCAAGCAAAGACCTAGTGAGACATTGACAAAATATTTCAAGAGGTTTAATGCGGAGGTTCCTAAAGTTAGGAAAGCATCTGAGGAAACAATAAAGAATTTCTTAATTGCTGGAGTCAAAGGAGGCTCAGATTTTTGGAAAGCACTGCAAGGAAAAGAACCAGAGACGTTGGCAGATTTTTATGCCCAGGCAGAACCCTTTCGACTGGTGGAGGAGTCTCTAGCTGAATTAAGGAAGGATCCAGATTTTGTAAGGCAAAGTGGAAGCAAGAGGTCGAGACAAAGAAGTCCCAATGGTCGTGACAATAAAAAGGTGGTTAGTCGCACATCCCAGGTGAAGCCTGAAGCTGTGAATCCTACTAAACCTGTCATGAGTCAGGTACCGCCACCAGCTTCCTATAACAGCAATAAACATGAAAGACCTATCTATGAAACTTTCACCCCTTTGGTAGCTCCGATTGATCATATTTACGCAGTGAATGAGAAGTCCTCATGGTTTAAGAAGCCTTTCAGAACCGGTCCCCCAGGGAATAAGAATGAACGCCCATACTGTGACTTCCATGATAATAATGGGCATAATACTGCAGATTGTCGTCACCTCAAAGATCTAATTGAGACTCTAATCAGACAAGGGCAATTGAGTGAATGGGTGGCTCAGGAAGGAAAAAAGTATAGAGATGAGAAGACTCAGAAGACACAGACACAGGAACCTGTCGTGATGGAAGGACCACCTAAGGCTGGGTGCATACGCACAATTATAGGAGGTCCCCACATTGGAGGAAGCAGCAGGAATGCCATGGAGAGGTATACCCGTGAGGCTAAGGAACGTCCTTTAACCAGTATTTACAATCTGTCACAGAGGTCCCCAAGGTTGTTTGAAGGAGAGGATGCAGATATTACTTTCACTGAAGAAGATGCTTCCTGGGTACATCATCCCCATACTGATGCTTTGGTTGTTGAGGCAGGAATTGGGTCTTATGAGGTTCATCGAGTGCTAGTTGATAATGGAAGCTCTGTAAACTTGCTATCTTATTCAGCTTTCAAGAAGATGCATTTTCTGGATAAAGATTTAACTCCAACAAACGATACCTTGTACGGATTCACTAATAATCAGGTTCCTATCAAAGGTAAGATTCGTTTGCCAGTAACTTTAGGTGATAAACCATGTTGCATTACACAGTTGGCAGAATTCATCGTTATAGAAGAGAATATGAATTACAATGATATTTTGGGAAGACCCATTTTGAAGGAGATGAGGGTAATAACCTCCATTTACCACCTCACTATGAAGTTCCCGACACCAAATGGAGTTGGTATAGTTCGAGGATGTCAGTATGAGTCTAGAGAGTGTTACACCAAAGCTTTGCAACATGCTGCTAGAGCTGCTAAATTGCCTGAACCTATGGACGAGGTTCCTGATAGTTTTCCAGGAAAGAACCCAGATAAAATAACACTCGACCTGCGTAGTACGCCCTTGGAAGGTTTTGTGTCAGCATCCTGTAGAGCTATCAGAATTGAAGAGATCATAGAAGAGGAACCTCATGCTGAGATTCCAGTTTTTCGGGGACCGGATATCCCTTACTTACTGATAGAAAGTGCACCCCCTACAGACAAGGATGGTGACGTGTGTATGGTAGAAGGATTGGATGAAGAAAATCACCGAAAACTGAAACATAATGGAAGCAATGAAGACAGTCAGCCAGCATCAAAGAGAAGGAATGTCATGCATGAAGTGCAGGAACCGTCTACCGTCCAGGAACCTCAAGAGGACTCAACTACAGAGATGGAGGTAGACTTGGACCCTCGAATGCCAGAAACCATGGTTAAGGCTGGACCAGCTGGTGAAACTCTGGATGTGAAGATCAATGACAAAGATGGCACAAAGGTGTTGAAGATTGGAGCTCAACTCGATCCAGCCTTAAAGGAATCCCTCATTACCTTTTTGGGCAAGAACCTGGATGTGTTCGCATGGTGTCATGCAGATATGGAAGGGATAGATCCAAGGGTCATGTGTCATAAGTTGAATATTGATCCAGAAAAGAAAGGAGTGAGACAGAAGCGAAGGCCAGTTAGTGGAGAAAGAGCTCAGGCATTGAAAGAAGAGGTCGACAGATTATTGGATGCAGGATTAGTTAAAGAATCTTTTTACCCAGTATGGTTGGCAAATCCTGTTTTGGTAAAGAAACCTAATGGAAAATGGAGAACCTGTGTAGACTTCACAGATCTCAACAAAGCATGCCCGAAGGACAGCTTCCCACTACCACGGATTGATCAGTTAGTGGATGCAACAGCTGGACATGCCCTCCTCAGCTTCATGGATGCATATTCAGGTTACAATCAAATCCCTATGTATGAACCTGACCAAGAGCATACTTCTTTTATTACGGATAGAGGTCTTTATTGCTATGTATGCATGCCATTTGGATTGATTAATGCTGGAGCCACATACCAACGGTTAGTGAATATGATGTTTAAAGACCAAATTGGCCATACTATGGAAGTATATGTGGATGATATGCTAGTTAAGTCTAAGGAAGCTGTTGACCATGTGAAGCACTTAGAAGAAATGTTTGGAATCTTGCGGAAGTACAGAATGAAGCTGAACCCTCAAAAATGTGTGTTTGGGGTAGAATCAGGAAAGTTTCTGGGTTTCATGGTAAACCACAGGGGTATCGAAGCCAACCCAGCCAAGATTAAAGCATTGATTGATATGAGGTCACCGAGAACTGTGAGAGAGGTTCAATCTCTTACAGGAAGGGTTGCAGCCTTGAATAGATTCATTTCGAGGTCCACTGATAAGTGTCAGGAGTTCTTTACAGCTATAAAGAAAGGAAACAAATTCGAGTGGACCGCAGAATGTGAGATAGCGTTTGGAAAGCTAAAGGAGCATTTGGGGAGCCCCCCACTGTTAGCCAAACCTGTGGATGGAGAAACATTGATACTTTATTTGGCTGTGTCAGAGTATTCCATTAGTGCAGTCCTGGTTCGAGAAGAGAATGGACAGCAAAGCCCAGTTTACTATGTTAGTAAAAGGTTACTTGATGCAGAAACGAGGTACACAGGAATGGAGAAGCTGGTTTTCGCATTGATTCTGGCTTCCAGGAAGCTACGACCTTATTTCCAAGCTCACAAGATTGAGGTGAGAACCTCATATCCGCTTAAGCAAGTGATGCATAGGCCAGAAACTTCTGGAAGAATGTTAAAGTGGGCTGTGGAGCTAGGACAGTTCGACATAGAATATAAGCCAAAGACAGCAATTAAAGCTCAAGCTTTAGCAGATTTCTTAATCGAGTTTCCACCTCATGTAGAGGTTACTGGCCAAGAGGGGCCAAAAGAGGTGGTAGAAAAACAGGCAGACAATGACAACTGTGCACCTTGGTGGACACTGTATGTAGATGGAGCTGCTAACAGTGGTGGAGCAGGTGCAGGCATAGAACTAGTTAGTCCAGAAGGACACCAACTCTATAGCTCGATTCATTTTGCTTTTAAAGCCACGAACAATGATGCAGAATATGAGGCATTGATTGCAGGCCTCAAGTTGGCTTTGGAGATGAAAGTAGAGAATATTAGAGTGTTTAGTGATTCGATGTTAGTAGTTTGGCAGATTCGTGGTGGTTTTCAGGCGAGAGGGCCAAGAACAGACTTATATTTGAGATACTCCCAGGAGTTGATCGCAAGGTTCAGAGAGGTGAAGCTGGATCAAGTACCTCGAGGAAAGAATACCAAAGTGGATGCATTGGCCAAGCTAGGGTCACAGAGAGAATCCACGTTATTGGGGGTAATTCCACTTCAAATTCAGGAGCAACCAAGTGTTTTCAAGGAAGAGGTAATGGACATTGAATTTCCAGTTGAAGATTCCTGGATGACCCCAATACATCGTTACCTGGACAAAGGGGAGCTACCTCCCAATCAAAGTGATATCAGGAAGCTGAGGTATCATGCAGCCAGGTATGTAATTTATGATGGAGTTCTGTATAAACGAGGATTCAATCAGCCTTTGCTCAAGTGTGTAGCTGGAGAACAATGCAAGTATATCCTCGAGGAGATTCATGAAGGAGTATGTGGAAATCACTCGGGGGGTAATTCTTTAGCCATGAAAGTCCTTCGACAAGGATATTATTGGCCAACCATCAAAGCAGATGCTACAAAGTTCGTGCAGGCATGCAGTAATTGTCAGAGGTTTGCCAATTTTGATAGTCGTCCGGTAGCACCTATCAAACCGATTGTTAGCCCTTGGCCATTCGCTGTGTGGGGAATAGACCTCATTGGAGAGCTCCCGAAAGGAAAAGGAGGAGTGAAATACGCAGTGGTTGCAATCGATTACTTTACAAAGTGGGCAGAAGCAGAACCACTTGCTAAGATTACAGCGTCAAAATTGACTGAGTTTGTGTTTCGAGCCATTGTATGCAGGTTTGGCATTCCACAGAAGCTGATTTCTGACAATGGGAAGCAGTTCGATAGTAGAGAGCTTAGAGGATTATGTGAGCAGTTTGGAATCCAAAAAGCTTTTTCAGCAGTGTATTATCCGCAGAGTAATGGACAGACTGAAGCAGTGAATAAGATTATCAAGCACACTTTGAAGACAAGGCTTGAAGATAAGAAAGGAAGCTGGCCAGAGGAGCTTCCTGGCGTCTTGTGGTCGTATAACACCACGCCTAGAACTACAACTGGTGAGTCTCCTTTTTCCCTAACTTATGGTTGTGAAGCTATGGTACCTGTGGAAGTTGGAACAGGTTCCTTGAGAAGAAAGTATTTTGATCCCGAGAGCAATGAGGTCAATCATAGACTGTATTTGGACATGGTCGAAGAGTTGAGAGCAGATTCGCAAGTGAAGTTAGCAGCATATCAACAGAGAGTTCGAAGGTATTACAAAAAAAAGGTGAAGGCAAGACCTTTTAAAGTTGGAGACCTAGTTCTGAGAAAAGTCATGCCAAACACCAAGGTTCTGGCACATGGAGCCTTTGGAGCAAATTGGGAGGGACCTTACCAGATAAAGTCAGCCATTTGGGAAGGAACCTACCACTTGATGGATATGGATGGGAACCTCATTCCGAGAGCTTGGAATGCAGAGCATCTCAAGAAGTATTATCAGTAACTCTTTTATATGTTTTTCTTAGGAAAAGTAAGGCTCTTTCAGCCCAAGAATAAAGGCAGCTTATTAGTTATAGCTGACCAGCATTTTGATTTCAGTATTTGATTATGCATGTACTCGGGGGGTACTTGATGTGAACCTCCCTACTTGCAAGACGATTCTTTTTTAAGTATTGAGCGATGTATAGCTCTACGTTGAATATTTTGAGTGCATTATTTGCAGCTATAGCTCCTTAATAGTTCTTTTACGTAACAATAATTACCCAAAAGAACTGGGGGGTAGTATTCCTACTTAGACAGTATTGTGCATGCCATGATTTCATATTTCATATGCCAATTTGAAATTTTTGAAACAGGTTACCTAGACTAACAGGTTCCTGTAGCATGGTGTTGAATTTTGCAGGTTTCCTGAGCTGACAGGTTCCTGTAGCATTGACAGTATGTGTGAAGTATGAATATGAATTGATAGAATGTGCAGATTACGATTGATTGATCAGAATTAACTTGTAGACAGATTGTTGAGAAGAGTATAAAGTCCCAGGTAGCTTCCTGGGCATCGAGCAAAGTCCCAGGTAGCTTCCTGGGCATCGAGCAAAGTCCCAGGTAGCTTCCTGGGCATCGAGCAAAGTCCCAGGTAGCTTCCTGGGCATTGAGCAAAGTCCCAGGTAGCTTCCTGGGCATTGAGCAAAGTCCCAGGTAGCTTCCTGGGCATTGAGCAAAGCCTCAGGTAGCTTCCTGAGCAAATGTGATTGAAAAGCCTCAAGTTTCTTGAGCATGTGAATTAAAGTCCTGACAAAAGGCACCTAAAGTCCTGACAAAAGGCACCTTAAAGAGAAGCCTAATAAGCTCTCCCTCATGTGGTACCGCCTTTGGCACATGGGAAGAAGGGGTAAAATCCTTAGCATTTACCTTCATAAGATGTCTAGCCTGACACATGGAGAAGAGGAATCTGTGTGGACTCCCAGAACGGCACACAGGTTCCTAGACTCGCCTCGAGGCACGAAAAGGAACCAACATGCCTCGAGGCATGTTGGAACCTAGAGAATAGGATTGGGAGCCAAGCAGGCAACCTTTCCAAGAGATGACCCGAATTAAACAAGAGAAAGCTTCTACTAACGTTAACTGTTTTTTGTTTTATGTTTATTTTGTAGGATTAATACTTGAGGAACCTGGTCTTGATGAAGAAGAAATTATTAAAGAAGGTTACGGTTTAGATTATCAGTGCAAAATATAAACACAGAGGTTCCAGGTTTTTTTTTACAATTCAGCTGTAGCTTGTTGCATTTATTTTGAGAATAGACAAGTGGAAATATGCATGTGTTCTGTTTCTTACAATGGGTTAGCCCACGTAAGCTTGACCATATGAATAAGGAAGCTGAATTATTCTCTAGTGCATAACAGTGAAGTATTTCATAAGGATGTAAAGAAAAGTATGCAGCAAAAGCAAATATCATAAACCATAAAGAGAGTTATGGGTACAGAGACCCAGAAAACCAGCATAAAAGTTATTGGCACGAAGGCCATGGAAACCAAATTTAAAGTTACATATTGCGAGGCGTTACGAGGAGCCCGCGACCTCATCGAAAGTTACCAAAAGTTTTTAAGAATCTTGTTGAAATTACGAAGGAGGAACCTCATCGGAACCCTTGGTGGCCACAGGAGGAGTTGGAAGGATAGGCTGAACAACGTCAGGAGCAGGAACCTCTGCAGTCTCAAGGTTGGCACCTGGAGACCTCTCAACCGTTTTCACGGGAGGTACAGAGGTTGCAGCAGCAGCTTTCTCCTCGAAATCTTTAATCATCCCTACTACGTCTTCACCCAGGAGGGACCAGTCTATATTGGGCATCTTCTCCCATGTGGAACGTATGTAGTCGTTAATACCTTCATCATAGCCTTCATCATATCTGGCCTTCTCCTTGATAAGTATGGATGACTTCACAACTTCAGCAGCAGCATTCAAGGCGTCCACCTGAGCTTCCAGTTCATTGTTTCTTTCCAACGTCGACAGTTTCTCGTCCTTAAGGATCTTGACCTGACCTTGAAGTTCGATTTTCTCATCTCTTAAAGAGGTCTCCACAATCTTTGCATTTCTGACAGCCGCAGTGGCAATGTTTGCCTTATCCTCACTAGCAGCTAGTTCTGTTTTGAGTTTGCGAATCTCTCCTTGAAGTTGGATGTCATATTGGGTCTTTACAGCAAACTCATCGCAGTATCTAAGAGCAAAGAAAGCAGATTGAGCAGTAGCAAATCTCATGGCGTGCATGGCTTCAGTAGAACTCATCTTACTCCAGGCAGCTATCGTCTCTGGAGGAACATGGGTGTCAATCATGTCCTTGAACAAGTTGGAGGATTGATCAGGATCGGTTTTTACTGCTTTACTTTTCCTTGACGAGCGAGTCTGAGGAGATGCTGAGAGGTCAAGAGTTGTCTGAGCAAACTTCCTCTTTGAAGAACCAGAATGAGTAGTTTGGGAAGCAGGAGTGCCAGGAATTTGATTAATAGGAGTTGCATTCAGCGGAACCTCCTTAGTTTCAGTCTTGAAAATCTCATCCACATTCTTGGACCTTTTGATAAATTATGGAGCTTTTGGAGCCATATCTGCAAAAGAAAATACAAGAAAGTATCAGAGATTTATATATAGAGTAAGCAGGTAAAAGTGCAGATGTGTAACAATAGAAAAGAAAAGACAACAACAGGGAAACTCATACCAGAAGCTGAGGGTATAAAACCTAGGGCAGATAAATTATCAGGGGTCAATAGGATCATACAATCTCTTATGGCCGAAGAGTGCTTCAAAGCCTCTTCAGCTCTCATTAAACAAGCTCCAGTAAGAACAGTTTGTTTTGGGATTAATGGGCGGCAATTGAATTCAAAGCGGATAGAGGGGCAATCAAAGCAGTAAAGGAACTGCTCTTGCCATTGATCAAAGTTCTGTTTAACACCTTTTATACAGCGGCCTTGATGACTAGGCCAGGCAGTCAGATAGAAACAACCAGAACCCTTCCCAGTGTCCTTCAGTCTGAAGAAGTAACCTAATTCATGTGCAGATAGTGGGGTTGTGAACATGCTAGTGTACAGAATGTATGTACTAATGGCTAACCTATATGAGTTAGGTGTCAATTGGAGAGGGGCCAAGCCATAGAAGTCAAGAACCTCTCTCAGAAAAGGATGTAGAGGGAAGTATACACCAACTTTGAAGAAGGCAGCAGAGGTTACAACATTTGGAATACCTCGATCAGGTATCTTGGTATCAAACTTGTGAGCTCTCTCACCTGGCTTAGGGATAACAATGGAGCAGGATGGACGAAAACATTCCTCATACAATTTCTCTAACCTAGTCAAGGTCATAAGAGAATCCATTTTTTCACAGAAAGGTACAATTTCTTGCTTATACAACTCCCTTTCAACGGACACTTCGTTATCAAAATCAGGATCTGGGATCAAACTATGATCAGGCTTAGACACTTCTTCTCCGTCAGAGGGCCAATCATCCCCCAAATCTACAAAGGAAGGGGTAGGAAGATTTGTAGAAGGTAAGGTCGAAGGTTTGAGAAGAATATTTCCAGGTTCATCAATGTCTGGAACAACAACCCTAGACCTAGTTCTTTCCCCTATTGGCATCATAGAAGGTTGAATTGAAGATAAGTGGTCAGAATGTGTAGAATCAGAGGACATCTGCAAAAGACAGACGGAGAAAAATCAGGTTTTGAGTCTTCTAAAAGAGAAAATAGTGGTTCTAAAGTTCTTGGACAGACATAACTATGAGACACAGGGTAGTCAGTGGATTACACAGAAGCTACGCACCATTAAAACGACTCACATCGACTACAGTATAAATCGAAAACATGTGTGTACAGAATATGAATGAACAATGTTGAGTCCCAGAAGAAGTCAGGGTCACAAGACCGTAAATTGATGATCAAACAAACAGGGTATAAAAAAACTGTGTGAGAAGCATGGAATAGATACAAATGTATACATACAAAGATTAGAAACAAAAAACATCGACATGCAAGACACGAAAGTGCAGACAGTACGAAATGAAGTCAAAAGAGCAGAAAGAAAGCAAGTCATACCTTAATTAGAAGAAAGCGGCGACGGAGAGTTTGGATTGAGTAAGTGACCGTCGGACTTTTTTTCTTCTCTCTCTAAGGGTTTTGGAAGATATTTGGTAAAGGTAAAAACTAGACTTGGAGTTAGAAGTGTGTTTATATAATCAAGACAGTTCCGTACACGCGTCAGAGCATTAGTGGAGCGGTAAAAACGAAGAGGTATATGTGTGAAAGGCGTGTGAACCTTGGGAACTCATGCATTAACTACAGCTTTGGTAAGTGATAAGTTCAATTCGAACTTTGAGTTATCTCCAGCTATCAACCATTATCTCTTCCTATAGATTCTTAAATTATTAAATTTAAAGAGACGTGGAGTTGAGTGACGAATTAGATTCCCGGAGGAGCGAAATGCAAGCATCGAGTTGACTTCGAGAGCAGCTATCTGAAGAAGAAAATAGCAAGAGAATAGGTTCCTTAATACAAAGGAAGCTTACTCAAGATTATATTAAGCTGAAAATATTTTATGTCCTGTTTCCTACGCCGAGTTAACTCATGTAGGCTTGGATATAAAATGTTGAAGCGAGGTATTGTTACTAGAATGGTTTAGCATTGAACTTCTGATCGTAGAATTAGAATAGGTTCCTTTCACATTACATGATTTCAAGGAACCGGGGGGTACTTGTTGTGCCCAAAATCTCTATGGGCTAGATTTAGGCCCATTAAGCTATAGGGTTTGATCCATACGAGCCAGAAGATTGATCCAGTATGAGTTATGAAGATCAGAAAGAAGAAATGACTAAGGAAGTATGAGTATCAAGAGGTTCCCAATGTACAGGAAGCTGAGCTAAGCGCTAGAAGACCAAGTTCCTCCAAGCAGAAGAGTTCGAGTTAGCATAGCAACAGCCATAGAGATGATAAAAACATACGAAGAGTTATCCAGTCTAACTAGTTTGTTATTTGTGCAGGTACTGACACCCAAAGGGAGGTCCCTAAGCGATATGTCCCGAAATAAGGAGGTCCCTGAGAAACAGGCTCCTGAAACGTAGGTTCCTGAGCACCAGGTTCCTACGAGTTGCCAACAGAAAGTTCTAGAAGTCATCTAGAACAGATAAACAAATTGGTATCTGAGTATAATTCTAGGGCGCAGATGATCCTAGAATAACTCTAACCAATGAGAGAATCATAAGTGGAGTACGAACTCGAGTTCTACTCCACTTAGCCAAACTAGTTCGTGAAAGGCTCTAAAGGAACCTGAGTCCAACACGAATTAGATGACCGAATGCAGCTATTCCAGTAAGAGACAGAATCATATTAGAACTACGTGAGCTTGATCCCTATAAATACAAGGGTACGTAGGCACCTCAGGGTACGACGCATTAAGTTCTCTGATTTTCTCTAAAGGCACCTGAGATTATTGGAGATACCCTCGAGCTCAGCTCAACCCCCACAAACACAACCCAAACCTTTTCATAGAACAGTTGATCGCTAGCCTATACAACTACCTGTAAACCTCACATAAGTTGATTACGAAATCCACTCATCAACACATATTAATGCTCTTGATGTGAGAATTTTCTGGATCGCGGAATCCCGCATAGCTGAACCCCTAATCTGGACCCTTCCTATCGGAATTTAGCATCCAAAACAATTATTTTCCAGCCATTCTTTCCAAGACTCAAAGCCACATCCCTTCCTTTATGCCTTTTACCACCAAATGACCAGAATAAAGATTATGGGCAACCTTCCTTCTTCTTCATCCCATTTTTTTATAAGCCATGATTTTTACCCCATCTTTTCATCTTTTTGTATTTCTTTTTCCAGAAACTTTATTTCCCAGTCCATCTACATGATATAATTCGCCATATCTCGATTGGTGACCTCCATCCTCGATCTCAATTTCGTGATCACTTCCATTGTTCTCCGATGTATGTTCTTCGCCGGAGCTTTTCACAATCTTTCCTCTCAAAAGATCATCCAATCCCCTCCTTCTAGCGCCAAAAATGTTGTGAGAGGAATTTGGTACAACACTTCGAGAGAATATCGCTGGAATAACGGATGAATCGCTTGATTTCCGGCTGCAGAATCGGCGTTCAAGCGTTCACAGCTCGGCGTTCAACTGCCAGAATGGGCGGTTGTTTGTAATGATTTTGGGACTGAGTTTGCAAGGTCACCGGACAACAAGGACGGAGTAATTCCTACTCAGTCGATCCCAGCTGCCAGATATGTGTATTGCTCAAGTTTCTACATGATTTTGTTAGAGAGAAGTGAGATTCAACCCTTGCAAAGTGCCTACATATCCTATATTTATAGGAATCAAGTCCGATGTAGTTCTAGGGTTTTGGACTCCTTGTTGATAGCCCAGCCACGTTCTGATAAGCCTTATCCTCCTGACCATGCTGATCCATTTGTTATTTTGTTGATGAAGAAGAGTCCTAGTTCCCTTAGGACACTGCCTGAACCCTGGCCTTCCGCTGTACATCCGCCTATATATATACGCAGTGTATATATCACATATGTTTTATATTTATCTTCCTCAACTGAACTGATCCAGTTAATTATCCCAGATGATATGATTATCCAGTAGTTATCCCTCCATAAAACCATAGTTATCTTCATATTTATATGATTTTCCATCATATATCCGCATATATATACATAATCCATGTATATATGATGATTATCCACGATTCCAGAGGTTGTTGGGCCACTCCTGATGTTTAGGAGTTATCCACACGTCTGTTAGAGCGATATATATCCGTTCTCCTACAATTTAGGAGGCTGCTGGGCCAAATTTCGCGGACTGTCGGGGTACGAGTATGAACCTGTGCCTGGAAGCCCTTCACCTGCATGAACCCCTATAAGGCCTCCACACAGCAGTACTCTCACCTGGGTTCAGACACCTGAACCCCTGCATGAATGAACCCCGAACCAGATGCCAGAATTTTCACCTCTCAGAATATTTCCAAGGCATATTGGGCCCATGCATCCATGCCTAACCTATCATGTTCTTCCATATCCACACAGATTGGGCCTATAACCTTAATGGGCCTTAAATCAAGCTCACGGCGAATTTTGGGCACAACAGTATCCACCAAGAAAATTTGACAAAGAAGAAGAAAGAGAGAAAATAGGCTAATCTTTAATTTTACAAGAAACTCTTCTTGCAAATTTTGGTCGTATCCTGAAATCTTGATATTGAATGCTATTTATTGAGAAAACTCAGCTGAACATTCTTGACTTTAAGCATTGTTTGGTTTAATTAATCTTTATTAATTAATCCATTAATCATTGAAACTCTTTTAATAATTAAAACATGTTTATCATTGATTTCATTTAAACTCTTTAAAATAATTCTCTCTATATATTTAATATCTCAGATTAAATATATAATTATTATATTAAGAACTTTTCTTAATATTTATAATTAATTAAATCATATTTAATTAATTATTTAATTATTTATTTCTCAAATAAATAATTATTAACCAAAATAATTTATCTTCATCTTCAACAATATTTCCTTTTATGGTGTGACCCTTTAGGTTCATAATTATGTCGGTAGTAGAAATAAATAATAATAAACAATTTATTATTATTTATACGAATTACAATTAATTCGTTAAAAATAATTATCGTTATAATTAAATTCATTCTACATCGTGAGTGATACTTTTGAAGGTATATCGCGACTATCCGAATAATATGAATTCATCGCTAGGAATATAGAACCTATTCAGTGACTGGTTACCGTACAATAAATTCCTTCTGTCCTTACAATATCCCGATTAAATACAAGGCATAGATCTCGTGTCAAGCTTATCTAATTTAATCATATGATTTCTTATTCCTTATGTATAGTTCATGTTAATGCAAATTAGAAACTACTTTCTAATTTCATTCACTCTGGCCAGAGATTCCTGAACTACCATATTAAGAATAGCATAGGATATTCGCTTCCTTTACTGGAAGGGGTAGATCCTTTATCGATCGTTAACTATCTCCATATATAAATTCCAATGCCCAGAATAGAACTTATTAATTGCCCTTGAGACTAAGGACTAAACCAAAGTGTTGTGCCCAAAATCTCCATGGACTAGATTTAAGCCCATTAATCAATAGGGTCCGATCCATACAAGCTAGAAGAATGGTCCAGTACGAGTTATGAAGATCAAATAGAAGAAATGAATAAGGAAGTATGAGCATTAGGAGGTTCCCAATGGTCAGGAAGCTGAGTTGAGCACTCGAAGACCAGGTTCCTCCCAGCCGAGGAGTTCGAATTAGCATAACAACAGCCATAGAGATGATAAAAGTCTATAAAGAGTTATCCAGTCTAACTAGTTTGTTACTTGTGCAGGTACTAACACCAAAAGGGAGGTCCCTAAGTGATATGTCCCGAAATAAGGAGGTCCCTGAGAAACAGGCTCCTGAAATGTAGGTTCCTGAGCACCAGGTTCCTGCGAGTTGCCAACAGAAAGTTCTAGAAGTCATCTAGAACAGATAAACGAATTGGTATCTGAGTATAATTCTAGGGCGCAGATGATCCTAGAATAACTCTAACCAATGAGAGAATCATAAGTGGGGTACGAACTCGAGTTCTACTCTACTTAGCCAAACTAGTTCGTGAAAGGCTCTAAAGGAACCTGAGTCCAACACGAACTAGATGACCGAATACAGCTATTCCAATAAGAGACAGAATCATATTAGAACTACGTGAGCTTGATCCCTATAAATACAAGGGTACGTAGGCACCTCAGGGTACGATGCATTAAGTTCTCTAATTTTCTCTAAAGGCACCTGAGATTATTGGAGATACCCTCGAGTTCAGCTCAACCCCCACAAACACAACCCAAACCTAGTTCGAAGAACAGTTGATCGCTAGCCTATACAACTACCTGTAGACCTCATATAAGTTGATTACGAAATCCACTCATCAACATTGGCGCTAGAAGGAGGGGAAAGTTAATATCTTAAGAGTGGAAAAGATGTCAGGCAACTCGGATAGCGAAGCAACCCGTTCTGAACGACAGATTCATGAGGGGAACACATCTCCTCCCAGAGCACCGAAGGTTACTAAAGCAGCCATGATGGAAATCTTAAAGACTGTGGGAGAACGTTTGTCGACTTTGGAGCAGGCTTCAAGCAAAAAGAAGAAAAAGAAGGCAAAGAAAGGTAAGAAGTCGAAGGTTACTCCGAAACAGTTGAATTTTGAAGAATCTGAGAATGGAGAAGATGTTCCAGACGATGGTGGAGAACCGAAGCAAAATAATGGTGATGAAGAGCTAGAGAATCCTGAGAAAAGTAAAACTGTTAGCAAGGGCCGTACAGGATCCAAGGGAAAGAAGAAAACCAAGACTGGAGGTTCCTCACAGAAAAAGAAGAAAGATAAAGACCCATCTATCGAGATAATTGAAGAAGAAAGCACGGATTCAGATGAAGATACTGAAGAATCAAGCACTGCAGAGTCGCAAGAGGAAGAAGGAACGAGTAAGAAGACAAAGGCGGAAGCTACTGGGGAGGTGACAGCAGAAGATGTCAAAAATTTTTTGGCTCAACTCAAGGATGAAAAGAATCTTGCTGTGAACCCTATAACAGCTTCTCCTTTCACCAAGAAGGTTCGAAAGTCGACTCTGCCTAGGTCTTATAGGCCTTCGAGTGAGTTGAAATTCGATGGGACTACTGACCCCATTGAGTACCTTAGTCGTTTTGACACAGAGATGGATGTTTATCAAGTGAAGGAAGCCACCAGGTGCAGGTTACTGGCTGCAACTCTACAGGGCGGAGCCCATCAATGGTTCAAAAGGTTACCTGCAGATTTGATTGGTTCTTGGGCAAGTATGGGGAAGCTCTTTGTCACTCAATTTAGAGCATCTGTTGCATTCGCACCACCAACCAATACCTTAGCCAATATCAAACAAAGACCTAGTGAAACGTTGACAGAATATTTCAAAAGGTTTAATGTGGAGGTTCCTAAAGTTAGGAAAGCATCTGAGGAAACAATAAAGAATTTCTTAATTGCTGGAGTCAAAGGAGGCTCAGATTTTTGGAAAGCACTGCAGGGAAAAGAACCAGAGACGTTGGCAGATTTTTATGCCCAGGCAGAACCCTTTCGTCTGGTGGAAGAGTCTCTAGCTGAATTAAGAAAGGATCCAGATTTTGTAAGGCAAAGTGGAAGCAAGAGGTCGAGACAAAGAAGCCCCAATGGTCGTGACAATAAAAAGGTGGTTAGTCGCACGTCCCAGGTGAAGCCTGAAGCTGTGAATCCAACTAAACCTGTCATGAGTCAGGTACCGCCACCAGCTTCCTATAACAACAATAAATATGAGAGACCTGTCTATGAGACTTTCACCCCTTTGGTAGCTCCGATTGATCACATTTACGCAGTGAATGAGAAGTCCTCATGGTTTAAGAAGCCTTTTAGAACCGGTCCCCCAGGGAATAAGAATGAACGCCCATACTGTGACTTCCATGATAATAATGGGCATAATACTGCAGATTGTCGTCACCTCAGAGATCTAATTGAAACTCTAATCAGACAAGGGCAATTGAGTGAGTGGGTGGCTCAGGAAGGAAAAAAGTATAGAGATGAGAAGACTCAGAAGACACAGACACAGGAACCTGTCGTGATGGAAGGACCACCTAAGGCTGGGTGCATACGCACAATTATAGGAGGTCCCCACATTGGAGGAAGCAGCAGGAATGCCATGGAAAGGTATACCCGTGAGGCTAAAGAACGTCCTTTAACCAGTATTTACAATCTGTCACAGAGGTCCCCAAAGTTGTTCGAAGGAGAGGATGCAGATATTACTTTCACTGAAGAAGATGCTTCCTGGGTACATCATCCCCATACTGATGCTTTGGTTGTTGAGGCAGGAATTGGGTCTTATGAGGTTCATCGAGTGCTAGTTGATAATGGAAGCTCTGTAAACTTGCTATCTTACTCAGCTTTCAAGAAGATGCATTTTCTGGATAAAGATTTAACTCCAACAAACGATACCTTGTACGGATTCACTAATAATCAGGTCCCTATCAAAGGTAAGATTCGTTTGCCAGTAACTTTAGGTGATAAACCATGTTGCATTACGCAGTTGGCCGAATTCATCGTTATAGAAGAGAATATGAATTACAATGCTATTTTGGGAAGACCCATTTTGAAGGAGATGAGGGTAATAACCTCCATTTACCACCTCACTATGAAGTTCCCGACACCAAATGGGGTTGGTATAGTTCGAGGATGTCAGTATGAGTCTAGAGAGTGTTACACCAAAGCTTTGCAACATGCTGCTAGAGCTGCTAAATTGCCTGAACCTATGGACGAGGTTCCTGACAATTTTCCAGGAAAAAACCCAGACAAAATAACGGTCGACCTGCGCGGTTCGCCTTTGGAAGGTTTTATGTCAGCATCCTGTAGAGCTATAAGAATTGAAGAGATCATAGAAGAGGAACCTCATGCTGAGATTCCAGTTTTTCGGGGACCAGATACCCCGTACTTACTGATAGAAAGTGCACCCCCTACGGACAAGGATGGTGACGTGTGTATGGTAGAAGGTTTGGATGAAGAAAAATCCCGAAAACTGAAACATAATGGAAGCAATGAAGACAGTCAGCCAGCATCAAAGAGAAGGAATGTCATGCACGAAGTGCAGGAACCGTCTACCGTCCAGGAACCTCAAGAGGACTCAACTATAGAGATGGAGATAGACTTAGACCCTCGAATGCCAGAAACCATGGTTAAGGCTGGACCAGCTGGTGAAACTCTGGATGTGAAAATCAATGACAAAGATGGTACAAAGGTGTTGAAGATTGGAGCTCAACTCGATCCAGCCCTAAAGGAATCTCTCATTACCTTTTTGGGCAAGAACCTGGATGTGTTTGCATGGTGTCATGCAGATATGGAAGGGATAGATCCAAGGATCATGTGTCATAAGTTGAATATTGATCCAGAAAAGAAAGGAGTGAGGCAGAAGCGAAGACCAGTTAGTGGAGAAAGGGCTCAAGCATTGAAAGAAGAGGTGGACAGGTTATTGGATGCAGGATTAGTTAAAGAATCTTTCTACCCAGTATGGTTGGCAAACCCTGTTTTGGTAAAGAAACCTAATGGGAAATGGAGAACCTGTGTAGACTTCACAGATCTCAACAAAGCATGCCCGAAGGACAGCTTCCCACTGCCACGGATTGATCAGTTAGTGGATGCAACAGCTGGACATGCCCTCCTCAGCTTCATGGATGCATATTCAGGTTACAATCAAATCCCTATGTATGAACCTGACCAAGAGCATACTTCTTTTATTACGGATAGAGGTCTTTATTGCTATGTATGCATGCCATTTGGATTGATTAATGCTGGAGCCACATACCAACGATTAGTGAATATGATGTTTAAAGACCAAATTGGCCATACTATGGAAGTATATGTGGATGATATGCTAGTTAAATCTAAGGAAGCTGTTGACCATGTAAAGCACTTAGAAGAAATGTTTGGAATCTTGCGGAAGTACAAAATGAAGCTGAACCCTCAAAAATGCGTGTTTGGGGTAGAATCAGGAAAGTTTCTGGGTTTCATGGTAAACCACAGGGGTATCGAAGCCAACCCAGCCAAGATTAAAGCATTGATTGATATGAGGTCACCGAGAACCGTGAGAGAGGTTCAGTCTCTTACAGGAAGAGTTGCAGCTTTGAATATATTCATTTCGAGGTCCACAGATAAGTGTCAGGAGTTCTTTAAAGCTATAAAGAAAGGAAGCAAATTTGAGTGGACTGCAGAATGTGAGATAGCGTTTGGAAAGTTAAAGGAGCATTTGGGGAGTCCCCCACTGTTAGCCAAACCTGTGGATGGAGAAACATTGATACTTTATTTGGCTGTGTCAGAGTATTCCATTAGTGCAGTTCTGGTTCGAGAAGAGAATGGACAGCAGAGCCCAGTCTACTATGTCAGTAAAAGATTACTTGATGCAGAAACGAGGTACACAGGAATGGAGAAGCTAGTTTTCACATTGATTTTGGCTTCCAGGAAGCTGCGACCTTATTTCCAAGCTCACAAGATTGAGGTAAGAACCTCATATCCACTTAAGCAAGTGATGCATAGGCCAGAAACTTCTGGAAGAATGTTAAAGTGGGCTGTGGAGCTAGGTCAGTTCGACATAGAATACAAGCCAAAGACAGCAATCAAAGCTCAAGCTTTAGCAGATTTCTTAATCGAGTTTCCACCTCATGTAGAGGTTACTGGCCAGGAGGGGCCAAAAGAGGTGGTAGAAAAATAAACAGACAATGACAACTGTGCACCTTGGTGGATACTATATGTAGATGGGGCTGCTAACAGTAGTGGAGCAGGTGCAGGCATAGAACTAATTAGTCCAGAAGGGCACCAACTCTATAGCTCAATTCATTTTGCTTTTAAAGCCACGAACAATGATGCAGAATATGAGGCATTGATTGCAGGTCTCAAGTTAGCCTTGGAGATGAAAGTAGAGAATATCAAGGTGTTTAGTGATTCGATGTTAGTAGTTTGGCAGATTCGTGGTGGTTTTCAGGCGAGAGGGCCAAGAACAGACTTATATTTGAGGTACTCCCAGGAGTTGATCGCAAGGTTCAAAGAGGTGAAGCTAGATCAAGTACCTCGAGGAAAGAATACCAAAGCGGATGCATTAGCCAAGCTAGGGTCACAGAGAGAATCCACGTTATTGGGAGTAATTCCACTTCAAATCCAGGAGCAACCTAGTGTTTTCAAGGAAGAGATAATGGACATTGAATTCCCAGTTGAAGATTCCTGGATGACCCCAATACATCGTTACCTGGACAAAGGGGAGCTACCTCCCAATCAAAGTGATATCAGGAAGCTGAGGTATCATGCAGCCAGGTATGTAATTTATGATGGAGTTCTGTATAAACGAGGATTCAATCAGCCTTTGCTCAAGTGTGTAGCTGGAGAACAATGCAAGTATATCCTCGAGGAGATTCATGAAGGGGTATGTGGAAATCATTCGGGAGGTAATTCTTTAGCCATGAAAGTCCTTCGACAAGGATATTATTGGCCAACCATCAAAGCAGATGCTGCAAAGTTCGTGCAGGCATGCAGTAATTGTCAGAGGTTTGCCAATTTTGATAGTCGTCCGGTAGCACCTATCAAACCGATTGTTAGCCCTTGGCCATTCGCTATTTGGGGAATAGATCTCATTGGAGAGCTCCCGAAAGGAAAAGGAGGAGTGAAATACGCAGTGGTTGTAGTCGATTACTTTACAAAGTGGGCAGAAGCAGAACCACTTGCAAAGATTACAGCGTCAAAATTGACTGAGTTTGTGTTTCGAGCCATTGTATGCAGGTTTGGCATTCCACAGAAACTGATTTCTGACAATGGGAAGCAGTTCGATAGTAGAGAGCTTAGAGGATTATGTGAGCAGTTTGGAATCCAAAAAGCATTTTCAGCAGTATATTATCCGCAGAGTAATGGACAGACTGAAGCAGTGAATAAGATTATCAAGCACACTTTGAAGACAAGGCTTGAAGATAAGAAAGGAAGCTGGCCAGAGGAGCTTCCTGGAGTCTTGTGGTGGTATAACACAACGCCTAGAACTACAACTGGTGAGTCTCCTTTTTCCCTAACTTATGGTTGTGAAGCTATGGTACCTGTGGAAGTTGGAACAGGTTCCTTGAGAAGAAAGTATTTTGATCCCGAAAGCAATGAGGTCAATCATAGACTGTATTTGGATATGGTCGAAGAGTTGAGAGCAGATTCGCGAGTGAAGTTAGCAGCATATCAACAGAGAGTTCGAAGGTATTACAACAAAAAGGTGAAGGCAAGACCTTTTAAGGTTGGAGACCTAGTTTTGAGGAAAGTCATGCCAAATACCAGGGTTCTGGCGCATGGAGCCTTTGGAGCAAATTGGGAGGGACCTTACCAGATAAAGTCAGCAATTTGGGAAGGAACCTACCACTTGATAGATATGGATGGGAACCTAATTCCGAGAGCTTGGAATGCAGAACATCTCAAGAAGTATTATCAGTAATTCTTTTATGAATTTTTTCTTAGGAAAAGTAAGGCTCTTTCAGCCCACGAATAAAGGCAGCTTATTAGTTATAGCTGACCAGTATTTTGATTCCAGTATTTAATTATGCATGTACTCGGGGGGTACTTAATGTGAACCTCTCTACTTGCAAGACGATTTTTTTTTTAAGTATTGAGCGATGTATAGCTCTACGTTGAATATTTTGAGTGCATTATTTGCAGCTATAGCTCCTTAATAGTTCTTTTACGTAACAATCATTACCCAAAAGAACTGGGGGGGTAGTATTCCTACTTAGACAGAATTGTACATGCTATGATTTGATATTTCATATGTCAATTTGAAATTGTTGAAACAGGTTACCTAGACTAACAGGTTCCTGTAGCATGGTGTTGTATTTTGCAGGTTACATGAACTGACCAGGTTCCTGTAGCATTGACAGTATGTGCGAAGTATGAATATGAATTGACAGAATATGTGGACTACGAATGATTGATATGCAAAGTCCCAGGTAGCTTCCTGGGCATTGAGCAAAGTCCCAGGTAGCTTCCTGGGCATTGAGCAAAGTCCCAGGTAGCTTCCTGGGCATTGAGCAAAGTCCCAGGTAGCTTCCTGGGCATTGAGCAAAGTCCCAGGTAGCTTCCTGGGCATTGAACAAAGTCCCAGGTAGCTTCCTGGGCATTGAGCAAAGTCCCAGGTAGCTTCTTGGGCATTGAGCAAAGTCCCAGGTAGCTTCCTGGGCATTGAGCAAAGTCCCAGGTAGCTTCCTGGGTATTGAGCAAAGTCCCAGGTAGCTTCCTGGGCATTGAGCAAAGTCCCAGGTAGCTTCCTGGGCATTGAGCAAAGCCTCAGGTAGCTTCCTGAGCAAATGTGATTGAAAAGCCTCAAGTTCCTTGAGCACGAGAATTAAAGTCCTGACAAAAGGCATCTAAAGTCCTGACAAAAGGCATCTAAAGTCCTGACAAAAGGCATCTAAAGTCCTGACAAAAGGCACCTTAAAGAGAAGCCTAATAAGCTCTCCCTCATGTGGAACCGCCTTTGGCACATGGGAAGAAGGGATAAAATCCTTAGCATTTACCTTCATAAGATGTCTAGCCTGACACATGAAGAAGAGGAATCTGTGTGGACTCCCAGAACGGCGCACAGGTTCCTAGAATCGCCTCGAGGCACAAAGAGGAACCAACATGTCTCGAGGCATGTTGGGACCTAGAGAATAGGACTGGGAACCAAGCAGGTTACCTTTCCAAGAGAAAAACATGTTGGTTCCTCTTTGTGCCTCGAGGCGATTCTAGGAACCTGTGCGCCGTTCTGGGAGTCCACACAGATTCCTCTTCTTCATGTGTCAGGCTAGACATCTTATGAAGGTAAATGCTAAGGATTTTATCCCTTCTTCCCATGTGCCAAAGGCGGTTCCACATGAGGGAGAGCTTATTAGGCTTCTCTTTAAGGTGCCTTTTGTCAGGACTTTAGATGCCTTTTGTCAGGACTTTAGATGCCTTTTGTCAGGACTTTAGATGCCTTTTGTCAGGACTTTAATTCTCGTGCTCAAGGAACTTGAGGCTTTTCAATCACATTTGCTCAGGAAGCTACCTGAGGCTTTGCTCAATGCCCAGGAAGCTACCTGGGACTTTGCTCAATGCCCAGGAAGCTACCTGGGACTTTGCTCAATACCCAGGAAGCTACCTGGGACTTTGCTCAATGCCCAGGAAGCTACCTGGGACTTTGCTCAATGCCCAGGAAGCTACCTGGGACTTTGCTCAATGCCCAGGAAGCTACCTGGGACTTTGTTCAATGCCCAGGAAGCTACCTGGGACTTTGCTCAATGCCCAGGAAGCTACCTGGGACTTTGCTCAATGCCCAGGAAGCTACCTGGGACTTTGCTCAATGCCCAGGAAGCTACCTGGGACTTTGCTCAATGCCCAGGAAGCTACCTGGGACTTTGCATATCAATCATTCGTAGTCCACATATTCTGTCAATTCATATTCATACTTCGCACATACTGTCAATGCTACAGGAACCTGGTCAGTTCAGGTAACCTGCAAAATACAACACCATGCTACAGGAACCTGTTAGTCTAGGTAACCTGTTTCAACAATTTCAAATTGACATATGAAATATCAAATCATAGCATGTACAATTCTGTCTAAGTAGGAATACTTCGAGGCATGTTGGGACTTAGAGATTAGGATTGGGAGCCAGGCAGGCAACCTTTCCAAGAGATGACCCGAATTAAACAAAAGAAAGCTTTTACTAACGTTAACTGTTTTTTTTTGTTTTATGTTTATTTTGCAGGATTAATACTCGAGGAACCTGGTCTTGATGAAGAAGAAATTATTAAAGAAGACTACGGTTTAGATTATCAATACAAAATATAAACACAGAGGTTCCAGGTTTTACAATTCAGCTGTAGTTTGTTGCATTTATTTTGAGAATAAACAAGTGGAAATATGCATGTGTTCTGTTTCTTACAAGGGGTTAGCCCACGTAAGCTTGACCATATGAATAAGGAAGCTGAATTATTCTCTAGTGCATAACAGCGAAGTATTTCATAAGGTTTTGAAGAGAGGTATGCAGCAAAAGCGAATATCATAAACCATAAAAAGAGTTATGGGTACAGAGACCCAGAAAACCAGCATAAAAGTTATTGGCACGAAGGCCATGGAAACCAAATTTAAAGTTACATCTTGCGAGGCGTTACGAGGAGCCCGCGACCTCATCAAAAGTTATCAAAAGTTTTTTTAAAAAAAAGGATCTTGTTGAAACTATGAAGGAGGAACTTCATCAGAACCCTTGGTAGCAACAGGAGGAGTTGAAAGGATAGGTTGAACAATTTCAGGAGTAGGAACCTCTGCAGTCTCAAGGTTGGCACCTGGAGACCTCTCAACCGTTTTCACGGGAGGTACAGAGGTTGCAGCAGCAGCTTCATTCCCAAAATCTTTGATCATCCCTACTACATCCTCGCCTAGGAGAGACCAGTTTAGCTCGGGCATTTTCTCCCACATGGACCTCATGTAGTCACGAACGCCTTCGTCATAACCTTCATCATACCTAGCTTTTTCCTGGATGAGCAGAGATGATTTGACAGTAACGGCTGCAGCATTTAAGGCATCAACCTGAGCTTTCAGTTCATTAACTTTCCCTAGCATGGATAATTTCTCATCCTGCAAACTCTTCACCTGTTCCTGAAGTTCATCCCTGCTATTCTTTAGTGAGGTTTCAACAGCCTTAGCCCTCCTTACCGCAGCATTGGCAACATTCACACTCTCCTCTCTAGCAGCCAGCTCCTCTTTGAGTTTCGAGATCTCTCCTTGCAGCCTGAGGTCATATTGGATCTTCAAGGCAAAATCATCACAGAACCTAAGAGTAAAGAAGGCGTTCTGGGCCGCAGAGAACCTCATAGCTTCCAGAGCTTCAGTAGAGTCCATTTTTGACCAGCCGGTAATAGTCTCAGCAGGAACATGAGTGTCAATCAAGTCCTTAAACTGGTTCTGGGCAGCGGTAGGATCAGCCTTCACAGCTTTGTTTTTCCTCATGGACCTGGTTTGGGAGCTCCCTGATAAGTCAAGTGTGGTCTGAGCCAATTTACGTTTTGAGGAACCCGATGGTTGAGTCTGGACAGATACAGGGGTTGGAACTTGGTTAATTGGAGTTGCAGCAAGCGGAACCTCCTTCATATTGTCAACAACCTTGAAAATTTCTTCCACATTTTTAGATCTTTTCACAAATGAAGGAACTTTTGGAGCCATGTCTGCATAAGCCAGTAGACTAAGGTTAAAGGTATATATATGAAGTAAGCGAATGAAATTGCACAAATATAGTTAATAAGAAAGGCATAACTATAAAGAAACTCCTACCAGAAGTCGAAGGAATAAAACCAAAAGCCATCAGGTTACCAGGGGTCATTAAGATCAGACAATCTCTAGTGGAGGCTGACAGTTTCAAAATCTCAGTTGCTCTTTCCAAGCAAACTCCCGTAAGGACGGTTCGCTTAGGGATATTGGGACGACGATTAAACTCATATCTAACGTAGGGGCAGTCATAGCAATAAAGAAACTGTTCCGGCCATTGTTCAAAGTTTTGTTTAACATTTTTTATGCACTGACCCTGGTGACAAGGCCAGGCTGAAAGGTAAAAACAGCCAGAATTTCTCCCAGTGTCTTTCAGTCTGAAGAAATAGCCCAATTCAGGGGCTGTCAAAGGAACTGTAAATTTGCTAGAATATAGTATAAAGGTGCTGATGGCTAACCGATAAGAATTAGGGGTGAGTTGCATTGGTGCTAATTCGTAAAAGTCAAGAACCTCTCGTAAAAAAGGATGAAGAGGCATGGAAACACCTACCCTCAAGAAAGCGGCAGATATAACAGCATGGGGGATACCTTGTTTTGGGATTTTCAAATCAAACCTGTGAGCTCTTTCACCAGGTTCTGGGATTGTTATCTTACAGACAGGGCGGTGACATTCCTCAAATAGTTTTTCCAGTTTAACTGAGGTCATGATAGAATCAGATTTTTCACAAAAAGGGACAATCTCTTGTTTGAATGGTTCTTTTTCTACAGATATCTCACTTTGAAAGTCGGGTTCTAGGAAGGACTCAGATTCAAATTCGGGTTTTGATACCTCTTCATTGTCAGACCAGTCATCTCCTAAATCAATTAAGCTTAAAGGCCTTAAGGGGTCAATAGCATTTGGAGGTTTCATCAGAATGTCTTGAGGATCACTAGTGTCGGGAATCAAGACCCTAGACCTAGTTCTATTACTTACAGATGCGACAAAAACAGGTTTTACGGAAGAAAGGTGGTCAGAATGTGTTGAATCAGAAGACATCTGCAAGAAACAGACGAAGAAAGGTCAGACTTTGGAATTCTTAAAGGGAAACCTGTGGTCTAGAGACGATTGAACTACTGTGACTATGTCAAATAAGTTCTTTAAGAAGTTATATGGAGGTTGAGTATTCATAGAGATAAGTATGGACTATGACATGCATATGAAACGAATTGAGAATAGAAAACAAGCAAATGGTCGAAAGTTTTCAGTAAAACCATAGTGATGAAACCACAAATCGGCGATGGAATCACCAGTAAAGAAGGTATTATGAATGGTTGTGTGTGTGAGATGTGAAGACTATATACAAACATATATCATAAAAAGATGACGTGCAAGATTGAAGAAAGCAGATAGTTGAAAATCTAATTGAAGTTACGAAAGAACAGAAAGAAAAGGTTCAGACTCATACCTTAAATAGAAGAAAAACGGCGATGGAAGGGTTGGATCCAGTAGATAACCGTCGAACTTCTGCTCTTTTCTCTCCAAGGGTTTTAGAAAATATTTGGTAAAGGTAAAAATGAAGATGAAGTCATTCATGTGTTTATATAATCGAGGTAAATAGGAGGCAGCAGTGAACACGTGGCAGCAATCTACTGGGGCAGTAATTAAAGGGATACACGCACCAGAGGCGTGTGAACCTTGGGAACTCATACATTAACTGCAGCTTTGGTAAGTGATAAGTTTAATTCGAATTTTGAATTATCTCCTGCTTACCAACCGTTATCTCTTCTTAAATTATTAAATTTAAGAAATGTGGAGTTGAGTGACAAGCGAGCATCAAGATGATTTCGAGAGCTGAAGTAAGAAGAAGAAAATAGCGAGATAACAGGTTCCTTAATACAAAGGAAGCTTACTCAAAATTATATCAAGCTGAAAATATTCTATGTCCTGTTTCCTATACCGAGTTAGCTCATATAGGCTTGGATATACAATGCTGAAGCAAGATATAGTTACCAGGATGGGTTAACATTAAACCTCTGATCGTAGAATTAGAATAGGTTCCTTTCACATTACATGATTTCAAGGAACCGGGGGGTACTTGTTGTGCCCAAGATCTCCATGGACTAGATTTAAGCCCATTAATCAATAGGGTCCGATCCATACAAGCTAGAAGAATGGTCCAGTACGAGTTATGAAGATCAAATAGAAGAAATGAATAAGGAAGTATGAGCATTAGGAGGTTCCCAATGGTCAGGAAGCTGAGTTGAGCACTCGAAGACCAGGTTCCTCCCAGCCGAGGAGTTCGAATTAGCATAACAACAGCCATAGAGATGATAAAAGTCTATAAAGAGTTATCCAGTCTAACTAGTTTGTTACTTGTGCAGGTACTAACACCAAAAGGGAGGTCCCTAAGTGATATGTCCCGAAATAAGGAGGTCCCTGAGAAACAGGCTCCTGAAATGTAGGTTCCTGAGCACCAGGTTCCTGCGAGTTGCCAACAGAAAGTTCTAGAAGTCATCTAGAACAGATAAACGAATTGGTATCTGAGTATAATTCTAGGGCGCAGATGATCCTAGAATAACTCTAACCAATGAGAGAATCATAAGTGGGGTACGAACTCGAGTTCTACTCTACTTAGCCAAACTAGTTCGTGAAATGCTCTAAAGGAACCTGAGTCCAACACGAACTAGATGACCGAATACAGCTATTCCAATAAGAGACAGAATCATATTAGAACTACGTGAGCTTGATCCCTATAAATACAAGGGTACGTAGGCACCTCAGGGTACGATGCATTAAGTTCTCTAATTTTCTCTAAAGGCACCTGAGATTATTGGAGATACCCTCGAGTTCAGCTCAACCCCCACAAACACAACCCAAACCTAGTTCGAAGAACAGTTGATCGCTAGCCTATACAACTACCTGTAGACCTCATATAAGTTGATTACGAAATCCACTCATCAACACAAAGCATTGTTCATTATATACAAGATGACTCTAACAATCTCAAGTCTAAGGATACTTGTACAACCATCACTATATGAACAATTACTGACACGTGAGTAAACTCTATTAATTGTTCAAGTGATCGAGTCATGTTCAGTGAACTCATTCCCCAATGAGAACCTACATACTAACTATAGTGTCACCACACAAATGCCTATGAGAACAGACATCCTTTAGAAGAAGCAAGTATAGTATGTACCGATTTTTACGGATTGACTAACTCCCAATTAGTTATCCTATGATCAGGAACAGTTTAAGTCTAGTGTTATCATCTTCTAGATCTCATTATTATAATCTCATTATAATTCTAAAAGCGTTACTCTAAACTATGGAACATCTTATTTAAAACACTTTAAATAGATAAAGCCCGTATCAAGACAAATATGTCTTTCACTGATAATCATAAAACCTACTTCGATTACAAGAAGGTTTATCCTAACTCATCATCCATGATTGGATTTAGGACACTTCTCTTTCAATCTCCCACTTGTACTAAAACCAATCACTTCGGTATCGCATACCTATCTTCACTATGTGAAGATCAAAGTAATTCTGATAAATGGCTTTATCAATGGGTCTACTATGTTGGTTGTGTATGTCAACTTTCTCAATATTGACAACCTCTCTTTCATCGATTTCCCTAATCGGATGAGAGAGTTGCAATTATGTGTTTAGATCTTAGATGGGATCACGGCTCCTTAGCATGCACTAATCTGATGCCCTTGAGTTGTCACGTTACAACTCAATGGCTTATTATCTGCCAGGAACTAACCCAACACAGAAACTAGTTTTCCAATCCACTGTCGCAACACACTTGCAACAAAACACACCATGCATTCTGATCTAATATTAATGAGTGTCTACTGCTTGAAACCATTTCAACTCACTGTCTTTCCACTCAGGACTATCAAGTGCCCCGAACTGAATCTACTATCAAACTTATCTTGATTAAAATTTGAGTCTAGGACCTTTAGTTTTAATTTAGATCCATCAGAGAAAATAAATATATCGCCATGCCTTCTCAAGTATATTACGATATTTTATTGTCATCTGATCCTTTTTCTCCTAGGAGTAGATTGATATTTGCTTGTTACAACAAGAAACATCATTATTTGTACATATCATGTAACACAAAATGAATTAAATGATTCTCAAAGACATTCCATTCATGTGTCATCTCTTTCAGAAAGATATTCTCCCATGTTTATCATTATGAAACATCACTTGGAGTGTCCATGCCAAACACTTTAGCATCCAATCAATGTACATTATTTTGCATCAGACCTCTTATCCTAATCATGATCTATCAACATAGATCATCACACTTAGTTTATTTGAGGCCTAACTCTAGTTCAAGGAGAAATTCTTTGATAGCTTAATTCTAATGAAAACCAAAAATATCAAAGGTGCATTTTTACTAATATATCCATATATATTAATATGTTATATTACTCCCACTAAACTCCTGTACCATTAAATGGATCATTCACCTTTTTGATAAAGTCAAACTCTTTGACTATCTCATCAAAATTAATGTTCCATTACCAAGAAGCATGCATGTGAAATCTTCATGATTTTGATCATGGCTATTCGATAAAAGTTTCTATAAGGTGATCACATTACCTTTACTTAAACCTTTACAACTAGCCTGGCTTTACTGGTCTCTACCTTGCCATTAATTCAAAATTCTCTACAAAACCATTAGAGATTCCATGACACTCTGTCACTCCTCAGAGTCATTAAAACTCAAAACATTGTCATTATCATTTATAATGGATATCGCATCACCATTCTAAATGATGAAACCATGATACCCTCCTAGATTACAACAATGCTGTTGTACAGTAAGTTCAACTACTCAAATAGGTTCCATACTTAATCCGCGATGATTTGTGGTTCTTGAACTTCATCAAGTTCACCATAGCTCCCACTGAGCCCTTGAAGGGTAAAATAATTTGCCAAACAAATGGAGTATCTACAAAACAAAACACTCCTAGTGTCTATAAAATAAATAATCCATGCTCAGCAAGATTGCATACAGTTGTCCTAAACTATGTTTAAGACTAACCACAAACATTCTCTATTCAGATCCAGTCTCTAACTTATTCAACTCTTGACATAGGTTAGACAACTCCAAATCTCAAGACAATTGAGACTTGTGTTTCCTTAATCCACATCTCATGGAGACTTTAGTTAACGTGTGTTGAGGATACCTTATCGAGTAGTTTGACTATTCTACTAAGTCATTTTTCTAATAGATGTCGGAATTCATGATGTCATTCATTGTGGACTAAACCTTGTCTAACAAGAATCTAAAGTGAAATAACATCATTATATATGAGATAATTCAGGAACTAACTATTTATATATTAACTACCTCAATCTCATTGATTGTTTCTAATACCCTTAAATAGTTCATTGTTATACCTCGACATTCATTGAACCTATCAATAAAAACTTGGATTTTGTATTTCAATAAATACACATATCCTTATTTATAATGATCGTCATTGAATGTGATAAAGTATCAAACCTGATCTATCTCATTATATCTAGTTTGTTCAATATGAAACATATAATCCATAAGTTCAGTAGCACGACTAATCAACAATTTCTCATAATTGAAACAACAACAGTTGTTCTATTTCAATTATGTAGGACTTCATCGATGTCTAGTTATCTACTTGTCCTTTGGTTAAGATTCGTAATCCTTTAACCTAAGTAATGTCTAGTACCCAAGTAGATGATTGACTTATAGACTTATTCATTTCAACTATTAACAAACTTATATTGAAGTATAGGTTACACTAACCTTTTACTTCCTTGATTCTGTAAGACTTATCTTACATAATCCAATTCCAATATCCTATCCTTATTCAGTGGAAGTCTAATACCTTTGATTTCTTGGTTAACACTTATCTTAAAGATTGTGTCTTTTCAACTCACTTTCCTATTCTTATAATAAGACCTCAAGATCACATCTTGACTTTATTCTTACAATGAGATTTCAAGATCTCATCTTGAATTAACTATATATTTATCTTAAAGACCAGTTATATAAACGAACAATCTAATTGATCATATAAAACAAGGTCATTGACAGAAATATTGTTAAATCGTTGTTATCAACATTGATATCTTATATCTATGTCCCTAACTTATTCATCTAACAACCTTTTAGATGAACAAAAACGAGACATCTCACTCATCGTTAGATACATCTCTCACAACTTGCGAAGATTGGTGAGTTCAAGACGAAAAATAATCTATTCTACTTGTGAAAACTATTCTCACTTTCCTTGTCAACAAGTCATTGACCTAGCATCCATTATGCTATTTCTACAGTGCAAAAGACATCACATTTATATTTTAAAATCTTTTAAATAATAATAAACAACGTAAACAGATTATTCGATTTTATAATCTTAACACCGAATGAATCGGGTCTTTATTCATTGGTGGCTCCCACTATTTTATCTAAATTATACAACCCTCTATATGTATAATTGTTCATTCACAATGCTAGTGAGAATAGGGATCCTACTTTCCATTACATAACCTCGGCTGTAGCACGAAACATTATGTAATGTTCCATAGGCAGATAACTCTTCATCAATTACATCTCATGTTATTCCCTTATTTCATTTAGCCTCTTGAATCATTGAATCACGGCTGTAGCACGTCTAAATTCAATATTCTAAGTCAAGTCAGACCCAACATCTCATAAAATTAATAAGATTCAATAGCCCACGGCTGTAGCACGTAACGACAATTGAATTCTAATTAATTATGCGCATCTAATGTAATAGACAAGTAGTTCCTATTTTTCGAAACGAAGCCCTCGGCTGTAGCACGAAACGACAACGCCCTAAAATAAGAACCACTTTCTACCATGTTGGAAGGCTATGACCGACACAAGCCCGTTGTGCCTTTGGCCATTTTATCACTTGATATTTAATTAAAAAGGGTTTTTTATTTTACTTAGGTCACGAAACATTTTCGTATGAACCTATAAGCTTTTCGTGTTTTAAGTTTAATAGATAATCTAAATCTATAACAAAAACACGACAAATCTCAATATTATTAAGACAGGTCAAAACCAACATCTTATACAATTAAATCAGATTCCAATAGCCCACGGCTGTAGCACGTAACGACCACTGTAATCTAACTTTTGTACACATCTAATGTAATAGACAAGTACTTTCATGTTGATCGGTAACAAAGCCCTCGGCTGTAGCACGAAACGATAATGTACCGAAAACAAGAAATACTTTCTATCATGATGGAAGACCATTACCAACACAAACCCCTTTTTGTGTCTTTGACCAATTTCGACTTGACATATTTAATATTTGAGTGATTATATTATGTTACAATCATAATCATATTATAAAGAAATTCTCCTTTTAAATTAAATATTTCAAATCAATAATCGATAATTGGATGATTCTCAGAATACCCCATTCTTACAGATCGTAATCCGTTTTTGACAGAATCATCCTTTCTATCGATATTTAAAATTCATATTTAATTCCGTGTTTCATAAACATAAGAATCTCATTATTGTATACATGATATTAATATTAAACTTGTGAAATAATTTCACAAATCCTAAATCGTCTAAACTACGCCTTATGTCAATTTATGTTCACTTAAATCTAGCATCGCATGGTAAACATAAGCATATATCACATATATAAACATAAAGGAACATAAACGTAGGCATGTTATAACATATAACACAATTATATACATCCCTATGTATCATTAATTGCATTAAAAGAAGTTAAAACATTTAAAGAAAGGTTTTAATCATATTAAGGTTACAAAACACTTTCGTTAAAACCTAGATGTCTAACATGCTTCGTATGTTTAAGGAATCAGCCTAAATCTAACATCTCATGTTCAACCTAGACATATATCATCTATATATTCATTCAATAAAACATAGGTAAGCACGTTAGATCATGTAGTATTGTTTTAAACTTATGTATGGATCATTGGTTGTGTTTAAAAGTCGTTAAACAGTCAAAACTGGTCTTAAAAACACTTCCGGAAGCTATGATCGTTTCAAAATTATTTTTATAAAACTATTTGACACCTCCATTAGAACCGTCTCGTCAATACGAATCCAACGGCACCAACCACGCCCCGAACGGAGCTCCCACGCGCCCTCACGCGCCTCCCGAAACATCTGTCGAAAATGATGCCCTGTAACGCATTTCCCGTATGCGTTACATCCTGTTGCGCAGCTTCGTAATGCGTGACAATTATGTAACGTATTATCCATATGCGTTACAGTGGTAGTCAGGCGCGCGGTCCCCTTTTCCAGTGTGTTGGTCTTGGACAGTGGTTTTTTAATGTTAACAGCAGCCCACTACTCTAATTGTAGGCCCACTTCAAAAGCAAGCCCTCCATAATAATGCAAGCCCACCATTCTTGAACATATTTTTTTTATATATTATTTATTAACAGATTATTATTTATAAATCCAAAACTCTTTAAAAATTCATAATAAATAATCTGTAAGCTCAAATAATATAATAAAAATATCACCACGTTCTGCAACACTTATAGAATTTAATTCCAGAGTCAATTTAATATAAAAAATTAATTTCGAATTAATTCATAATTAATTTGATTATAGCTTCCATGAACTTCAAAAATTCATAATAAATCCATACATGCTCAAAAAATTCTCAAATTTTTTCTGTGATCTATATGCATCAAACCTAAGCTCTGATACCATTGAAGGAATTTCTACGCATGCAGAACGTGTATAACAATTATTTGCATAGAATTCCTAATTGATCATGCATATATTTCAAGAAAAATAAGAGAATTACCTTGAATGCTTTCCGGCAACAGCTATGAACTTCAAAATCAGACCTTGTTCTTCTCCTTGCAATCACCCCTCAGTATGTGGAGTGCTCTAATGGTATCCACCAAGAAAATTTGACAAAGAAGAAGAAAGAGAGAAAATAGGCTAATCTTTAATTTTACAAGAAACTCTTCTTGCAAATTTTGGTCGTATCCTGAAATCTTGATATTGCATGCTATTTATAGAGAAAACTCAGCTGAACATTCTTGACTTTAAGCATTGTTTGGTTTAATTAATCTTTATTAATTAATCCATTAATCATTAAAACTCTTTTAATAATTAAAACATGTTTATCATTGATTTCATTTAAACTCTTTAAAATAATTCTCTCTATATATTTAATATCTCAGATTAAATATATAATTATTATATTAAGAACTATTCTTAATATTTATAATTAATTAAATCATATTTAATTAATTATTTAATTATTTATTTCTCAAATAAATAATTATTAACCAAAATAATTTATCTTCATCTTCAACAATATTTCCTTTTATGGTGTGACCCTTTAGGTTCATAATTATGTCGGTAGTAGAAATAAATAATAATAAACAATTTATTATTATTTATACGAATTACAATTAATTCGTTAAAAATAATTATCGTTATAATTAAATTCATTCTACATCGTGAGTGATACTTTTGAAGGTATATCGCGACTATCCGAATAATATGAATTCATCGCTAGGAATATAGAACCTATTCAGTGACTGGTTACCGTACAATAAATTCCTTCTGCCCTTACAATATCCCGATTAAATACAAGGCATAGATCTCGTGTCAAGCCTATCTAATTTAATCATATGATTTCTTATTCCTTATGTATAGTTCATGTTAATGCAAATTAGAAACTACTTTCTAATTTCATTCACTCTGGCCAGAGATTCCTGAACTACCATATTAAGAATAGCATAGGATATTCGCTTCCTTTACTGGAAGGGGTAGATCCTTTATCAATCGTTAACTATCTCCATATATAAATTCCAATGCCCAGAATAGAACTTATTAATTGCCCTTGAGACTAAGGACTAAACCAAAGCATTGTTCATTATATACAAGATGACTCTAACAATCTCAAGTCTAAGGATACTTGTACAACCATCACTATATGAACAATTACTGACACGTGAGTAAACTCTATTAATTGTTCAAGTGATCGAGTCATGTTCAGTGAACTCATTCCCCAATGAGCACCTACATACTAACTATAGTGTCACCACACAAATGCCTATGAGAACAGACATCCTTCAGAAGAAGCAAGTATAGTATGTACCGATCTTTACGGATTGACTAACTCCCAATTAGTTATCCTATGATCAGGAACAGTTTAAGTCTAGTGTTATCATCTTTTAGATCTCATTATTATAATCTCATTATAATTCTAAAAGCATTACTCTAAACTATGGAACATCTTATTTAAAACACTTTAAATAGATAAAGCCCGTATCAAGACAAATATGTCTTTCACTGATAATCATAAAACCTACTTCGATTACAAGAAGGTTTATCCTAACTCATCATCCATGATTGGATTTAGGACACTTCTCTTTCATCTTTAACTATTTGGTTGCATGCATATCCATGCTTTGGGATGAAATTATACATTGTCTGCATGCATTTTACTTGTGTGCTTAAGCTTGCACATAATAGACTTCAATAAAGAAAAAAAAACGTATGCAGTTCTATATTGATTACCGTGAATATGTCACATAAAATGGATTTTCGATGTGTAATATCGGCTTTTCAGCAGTCCTGTTTGTTTATCGATAGATGCCCTGTGACAAAGTAATAAGAGTGAAAACCAGTAAATAGTGCACTACTGCTTTCAAATACTAAATTACCCAGATTCTTTATTTCTGCAAAGTTAAACTAGTCTGTAGTGCCTTGGCTGGCGGAGAATGTGAAACAATCTGTGAATAAGTGCTTGTGCGAATAACAGTTGAGTTGTGTTAATGTGAGAAACAGAGCAACAGAAACGATAACGTAAACATTTAATCAAAAAATGAAGAATATTTGAAATTCTGAGTCCAGTGCTGTGCAGGTGGGTGGAGTGCTTCCGACTTTACAAAGTTGGCAGCAACATTAGAAGGTTGACATTGCAAAATGTATTCTTGTAGATCCTTGACAATTTCATGGTCTAGAAATGCATTTTATGGTCAAATTTCCAATCAGGCGACAAAGCACTTGTAATCTGTAGCTTCTAATTTGTCACATGAACTGAAATGTACTGTCCTTCGACCATACGACAGAAAAATGAGGCCCTAATATTTTCCAAGCTCATGAGTCATGACTCATGACTATCATCTTTCTTTCTTTTTTTTTTGAATATATTGACTTATAGTCTTACAAGTGAATATCTGTTTTAATAATTCTCGATCGGTAGGTATTTAGGTAAAAAAAAGAGATTTTTCTTTAACTAAAGAGTGCAGTAATTGCCATGATTAGGATAGCTATAAATTATAAAAGTTAGTAGTAGTTAAAGTTGAAAGGTTTATTAATTTAACCTAGTTTAGAGTCTATTCATAATTTTTAGACAATATGTATATTTTTTCTTCTCCAATCATGCTTTCTGTTAGGTAAATTTTTAGATAATCATCTTGACATCCTCTATATTTAGAAGACATCTATCTATAACCTTTATTAATAAGCAAAACACTCTTTTAAAGGTACCTAAAGTTTGGTTCGCACTATATTTTGGTTTCACCCGCGTTTTTGGTTCGCACTATATTTTGGTTTCACCCCTATAATCCTATTTTCCCTATAATTCTATGTTGTTTTTTTTAAAAAAATAGAATAAAAATAGAAATCCTATTATAATTATAATTCTTTTTGTAATTTTTATCCTACTACAATTATAATTCTTTTATTTGTAATTTTTAAAAAAAATCATATTTCCCCTAGAATATTATGTTCCTTTAAAAAGATTTAAAATAGAGTTCTTATGATGATTATAATTCTTTTGTTTATAATTTTTTTAGCTTGAAAAAACCAACGATAAAAAATCACCAACAAATAGAGGGTAAAACACCAACGAATACGTAGCCAGATCGTATAACATTTGATAAAACACTAACGAATCTATAACCTTTATTAATAAATTTCTGTTTAATGATATTTTCGTAACAAATTTGGTTTCACCATTATTTCATCACAGATTCCTACTCCCCTAAAATTCATATTATTTTCTAAAACAATTGTTTGGAATTTTGTTATAATTATAATTCTTTTACTATAATATTACTGAATTGTACAAATAACGTATATATTAGTTATAGAACCATGTATGTTATGTTTTCTTGATTGTTTAAATATAATCTTAAATAAATAATAAATAAATCTATATTTGTAACATGTATTAATAACAAACCCCCTTTTTAATGTACTATTTTATACCAAATTTGGTTCATACCATATTTTGGTTTCACTATTTTCTCTAGAATTCTATGTTATTTTATAAAATAAATAAATAAATTATATTACAATTATAATTTTTTTATTACAACTTAATAAAAAAAAAGACTACGAATACAAATATTAATCTACGATCATATGCTTATCTATAACAAACGAAATACATTTTTAATGGTACTTCGGTACCAAAAATTGGTTCCACCCATAAGATTCCTATTTCTCCAAGGATTCTATATTATTTTTTATTAAAATAATAAATTGTTAATACTATTATAATTGTAATTTTTATTATAACTCTATTCAGTCACAAATAACGTATTTATCATAATCATGTACATTTTAACGTATATATCGGAATCATTTAGTTTTTTTCTCGATTTTCTTAAATAAACTTAAATAAATAATATATAAAATGACCTTTATTAATAAGCAAATTCTTTGTAAATAATGTAATTTTTTATAATAAATTAATGATCAATTTAATTAAATTTTCTCGGGCCCTTATCATCTAATATCTTATTCGTAAGTGAAATCACGTTTTAATGATACTTACTTCTAGATTGTGTCTCCTAGAAATATTGGAATTTTGATGTAATTACAATTCTTTTTTTATAAACTACTGAGTTCCATAAATATCGTAATTTTCTTTTGTACTTATATCATTTTTATAGTATTTTTTAATGATAAATAAAATATTTCCTATAAAATTTAATAAAAAATGATCAATTTTAATAAATTATTTCGACCCGTGCTTCGCACGGGCTATCATCTAGTATATGATAATATTAAAATTCATTATCTCCACTTATATCGTGACACATCATCGATCTTATTTACTTATATATATATTATTAAAATAATAATAAAATACTATTTTTAAAATATAATTATTCATTATAGCTAATATCATTGTAGTAAAACATCTTACCGTTCAACAATATACAGTAAAACCTCTATAAATTAATATTATTGGGACCGGCAGATTTTATTAATTTAACGAGATTATTAATTAATCGAGGTTAAATTTACACTATCGCTATTATGTTGGGACCAAAAAATTATTTTGAAATATTAATTTATAGTGGGTTATTAATTTATCGAGTATTAATTTGTCCAGGTTTTACGGTAAAGATTAAAGAGTACTCAAAAGGGGTTTTATAAAGAGTACTCAAAGGGTTTAACAGAACACACAATACTCCACGTACAAGGGATTGACGAAATATAAAGGGTTATTGACCTTTTGGCCCTTCAAGTTTACACACTTATACCCATAAAGCCCTGAAGTTTAAACCCACCAAGGCATATGTATATCCTCCTGAATTGACCAACATTTCCTAGATTTGGACATATGTAGAGTTAGACAAACACTTTTTCAGATCTAATAAGTTAAACAACACAGAACATCTAATACATACCTGGTTCAATGTCAATCTCAACTGTAGAGTTGGGACACCTTTTTAGCAGCTCTGTCTTGTAATCCCAAAGTTTTTCATATTGTTCCTCGTCAGTACCATTAATGGTCCTCATGCATTTCCTTTTAGCTTTTCTGAGGATATGAGATTTGAAATCAATCTGCAAATCCTTTAACACAGTCTTATGAAAAGACTTAATTGGCCACTTTGGATTAATCCTAAACTCAGGTAGATATTTCCTTGCTAGAAAACCAGAATTGATAAGGGGCAAACCCTTTTGCTCTCTCACACATGTGTGATCTGTAAAGCAAAAAGAAAAAAGAAAGAATAGAATATTAAGCCACTAGATACCACCTACCAGTATAGGAAACTCTGTAAAAATTAATGGAAATGACCAAAAGGTACCTGGTCCCACTTTCTTGATTTGAATGCACCTGTCAAAATTATATCCAGCATTAAGGAACCAGGGGCATGGAGGCTTGCAAACTGCTCTAACTCTGGTTTTATCACTTTTTACAAACTTCACCACCCTCCCTTCCTTATAAGAATGTTTAATTATGGCCTCTCTACACTGGTAATGATCTGTAAAGATCATCCCAACGTTCCACTGTGGATTGTCACTATCTTTGTACACTGGAAACCTATTTTTCCTCTTAAGAGCTTGTAGCTCTTCATCTTCATCCATGTCATTGTCTGGCAGACTATCTGAGTCATCATCACAGTCAGTGTCATTATATGCTTTATCACTATCAGTGTCTTCCTTTCCTAGTCCAATTCTGTCTCTTATTCTACCCACCCATTCCACTCCTTCATCAACATTATTAGCATATACCATGTCATCATCTGTATCTGAGTAGTCAGAATCATCAAAGTCATAATCATCCAATTCATCACTCCACTCTCCTACTTCATTACTTCCATCTCCTTCACTCCTTTCAAATACATTAATGTCATCAAATGCCCCCAAATTTGTTTCATCACAATGCTCCACATATATATCTATCTTGTTATCATTTTCCATAGCATACCCTTTCATTGCAACTACATAACTATCATCTGTGATTAACTGGAGACTTTTCTCAAATTCTACATTAGGTCTCCTATAATACAAACAGAACAGTCCCTTATAACCCATAGCTTTAACATATGTTCTCAAACTGTCATAGCTAATATCTACGTCTTGCAAGTAATATACTGTCACCTGACCACCTACATATGTTACTTGTGGTAACCTTTTTAACCTTCCACCGTGAAATATACTAACACTTATTGTGTGTTCACCTTCAATACCAAGAAATTGGTTTACAATCAGCACATTTTAACATAATACCCACATCATCAACATAACATAAACAAGATACTTGAACAATTAACAATCAAGTTAAAAAAGTGATCAACGATGCATAAATAAGCGCTGATAAACAACAAACAAGTTTAATTAACAATCACAAAAGAGAGTTAAGAATCATACCAGTCTCGAAGGAATTAGAATCTGACATTTCCTTCTTCAATCGCCAATTTCCTTCTTCAGTCTCGAGTTTAGTTGAGAAGTAATTGAGAGAAATTAAGTTAAAGGGGTTAAACTGATCGTCAATACATATAAACCTAGTTTTATTGTGTTAATATCGGCACTTGAAATGTCTGTTATGTCCCTCAGTTTTGTAACGTTTTTTAGCCGGTACGTATTCTGACGCGGTAAAAGGGCCAAGAGGTACATTTGTGAAGTTCGCGTGGCAAAAAGGTACGAGTTTAAACTTCAGGGCTTTATGGGTATAACTGTGTAAACTTGAAGGGCCAAAAGGTCAATAACCCAAATATAAATACAAAGTTTTGGCTGAAAAAAACCCAAAACTTGGTACCAAAAAATTCAAACAAAACACACTAAATGCAGTACTATACATGTAATGCTTGTAAGTCATCTCCCTAAAACCCTCGCACGCCATTGCACTCGATTCTTCACCCACCCATCTCGACTCCCATCTCACATTCCCACTGGCACCAACCATTTAATACAATCTCATTGTCAACAAGGCAATCTCAAACAATCCTTTAATCTCCTCTCTCAAGAACCCAACCTAAATATTCAAACTTTTGAGCTTTTAATCCATTCTTGCATCATCAAAAACTCATATTTTTATGCAACAACTGTTCATAATCATGTTATTCATAAAGGGTTTGATCAGAATTCTTTTATTGCTACTAAACTTATTAGTATGTACTTTGAGTTGGGCTTAGTTGATAGTGCATGTCAAGTGTTTGATAGAATTTGTAATAGAAGTGTGTTTGTGTGGAATGCTTTGTTTAAAGGGTTGGTAAAGGTTGGGTATGGTGATGAGGTGTTGTGGATGTATAGGAGGATGAATGCGTGTGGTGGGGTTTCGGATAGTTTTACGTATACGTATGTGCTTAAGGCTTGTGTTGCTGAGGGGAGTGAAGAGAGTTTTGGTGGGGTGTTGGGGAAAGTGAAAGAGATTCATTGTCATGTTTTGAGACATGGGTGTTGGCCGTTGGGAGAATGTGCATGTTATGACTACTTTGGTTGATGTGTATGCTAAGTTTGGTTGTGTTGTGTATGCTGGTTTTGTGTTTTATGGGATGCCGGTGAAAAATGTGGTTTCTTGGACTGCGATGATTGCTTGTTGTGCGAAGAATGGGAGGCCTTTTGAAGCAGTGGAGCTTTTTAGGGAGATGTTAGTTGAGACACATGGTTTGGTGCCAAATTTGGTGACGATGGTTAGTGTTATCCAAGCTTGTACGGCTTTATGTGCTGTGGAGCAAGGAAGACTGTTGCATGGCTATGTACTTCGGAAAGGTCTTGATTCCGTTTTGCCTGTTGTTAATGCCTTAGTGAGTATGTATGCAAGATGTGGTGATCTTGATATTGCACGTTGTGTTTTTGATCAAATGGAGAGGAGAGATGTGGTGTCTTGGAATTCTATGATTTCAAGTTATGGAATTCATGGGCTTGGGAAAAAAGCTATTGAAGCTTTCGAAGAGATGCTATTTAATGGAATCCACCCCAGTTCTGTATCATTTGTTAGTGTTTTGGGAGCTTGTAGCCATGAGGGGCTTCTTCAGGAGGGGAAACAATTGTTCGAATCAATGCAAAGAGATCATGGGGTATATCCTAGTGTTAAACACTATGCTTGCTTGGTCGACCTTCTAGGTAGAGCAAATCAGTTGGATGAAGCAGCAAAGGTCATAGAAAATATGCAAATTGAACCTGGACCAACAGTTTGGGGTTCCCTTCTTGGATCATGCAGGATCCATTGCAATGTTGAGCTTGCCGAGAGTGCCAGCAGAAGGCTTTTTGAGCTTGAGCCAGAAAACTTTGGCAACTATTCACTAATGGCTGAAATATATGCAAAAGCAGAGATGTGGGAAGAGGTTAAAAGAATAAAAAATCTCATAGAGGCTCGAGGAATTCAAAAGCTCGCAGGATGTAGTTGGATTGAAGTTAAAAAAAGAATTTACTCTTTCATATCAGCTGATGAGCTTAATCCAAAGAATGAAGTGGTTCTAGCTTTATTAGTGAAACTTTTAACAGAGATTAAGAAGATGGGCTATGTGCCACATACCAAAGCAGTGCTCTATGAGACTATGATACAAGCGAAGAGGAGAAAGAAAGTATTTTACTAGCACATAGTGAAAAGTTGGCACTTGCTTTCGGTCTGATGAATAGCAACTGTGGTGAAACCATTAGAATTACCAAGAACTTAAGGTTATGTGAAGATTGTCATTCTGTAACAAAGTTCATCTCGATATTTTCGGAGAGAGTGATCTTTGTTAGAGATGTCAACCGCATTCATCGATTTGGAGATGGGGTTTGTTCATGTGGTGATTATTGGTAATGCCCAGGTTTGCTAGTTCTTTCCCAAGTTGAGAGTCACAAGGCCTCTACTTGCTAAAATTGTTCGATGGAGATATCAAGCTCTGGTCATCATTCGGACACCCGTAGCTCTCAAGTTGATCAAAAGATTGTAGGCAACTATAATTGGAATCGTTGTTGGTAAAAAATTCCTCAACCAAACGTGACACAAATTTTCTGTCTAGTGAAAATGCAATTTGATAGGAAAGGGATAGGCGACAATGTGGATGCCAAGCTACAAGGTTTTCAAGCAATATTTTTTAACACTATATTGAAATACAGGAGTGAAGAGTGTCCATCTTTTCAAATCACCGGAATCTGTAGAACTCTTTGGTACTAGTAGACTAGTAGTTGAGGTTAGTTATTTGCATAGAGCATCTTCCATTTGTTTTTGTACATAAAACGCTATATAACAATTCAGCAACAAGTATTTATAGTAACCTTGCAAATCATTTTGTTAAATTGTATATAGATATAGCAATAGAGATGAGAGAGTATAAATTGTGTTATAATCTGTTGTATATATTGAGAGGTTGATACATGGCTTTTATAGGAAGAAAATGCTATAGTAAAACCTATTGATACATCACTGCATATGTCATTTGGTTGAATGTTGAATTGTAGTTGTTGAATGGTTGGTGAATGGTTGAATATCTTGACACTCCCCCTCAAGTTGATGCATATATGTTACTCATGCCCAACTTGCCAATAAGTGGATGTAGCATTTTTCTTCCAAATCCCTTGGTTAACACATCAGCTACTTGATCTTCTGATCTTACAAATTGAATACTAATGATATCATTATTGATCTTCTCTTTTATAAAGTGCCGATCAATCTCGATATGTTTGGTTCGATCATGTTGAACTGGATCATGTGCAATGGCAATTGCTGCTTTATTATCACAATGCAGCTTCATCGGAGTGGGTAATGCAAGTCCTAATTCTGTAAGCAACAATCTAACCCATAGTAGTTCCCGCACTCCTCGAGCCATAGCTCTGTATTCTGCTTCAGCACTAGATAATGCAACTACTGGTTGCTTCTTACTTCGCCAAGTAACTAGGTTACCTCCCGCAAATGTACAGTATCCTGAAGTGGAACGTCTATCATCTAGACATCCAGCCCAATCTGCATCTGTATAGCTCTCAACCCCAAGATGATTGTTTTTAGTAAACATCACTCCTTTTCCGGGAGCAGCTTTAAGATACCTTAATATCATATAAACTGCATCCAAATGAGGTTGGCGTGGATCATGCATGTACCTGCTCACAACTCCCACTGCATATGATATATCTGGCCTTGTGTGTGCAAGGTAGATTAGTCGTCCAACTAATCTTTGATATTGGGATCTATCAACAATTTCACCAGCATCTCCACAAAGTTTATGATTTGCTTCTATAGGAGAATCTGCAGGTCTGCATCCCAACATTCCTGTTTCATTTAAAAGATCAAGTGTATACTTCCGTTGTGAAAGGAAGATACCACCCGGACTTCTGGAGACTTCAATGCCAAGGAAATACCTTAGTTTTCCCAAGTCTTTCATCTCAAATTCAGATGCAAGTCTCTGTTTAACATTTGTAATCTCACATGTGTCGTTGCCGGTGATCACAATATCATCGACATAAACAATCAACACCGTGATCTTTACACCTCGTCTTTTCACGAACATGGTGTTATCCGAGTTGCTTTGTTTGTAGCCAAATTTAACTATTGTTCTCTGAAATTTGCCAAACCAATCCCTTGGAGACTGTTTCAATCCATAAATAGTCTTCTTTAACTTGCATACTTTCCCAATGGTCACATCTGTAGAAAAACCAGGTGGAATGTCCATGTAGATTTCTTCTTTTAAGTCTCCGTGTAAGAATGCATTTTTCACATCCAACTGTTGAAGTTCCCAACCAAGATTTGCTGCACATGATATTAAGATTCGAATAGACGCCATCTTTGCTACTGGAGCAAAAGTTTCCTGATAATCAATCCCGTAAGATTGAGTATACCCTTTTGCCACAAGTCTTGCTTTGTACCTATCAACCAGCCCATTAGGTTTTTGCTTCACAGTGAACACCCATTTGCATCCTACTACCTTCCTTTCAGCAGGAAGATGAGTCAACTCCCAAGTGTTATTATGTTTTAATGCATTCATTTCCTCAATCATAGCATCTTTCCATTTAGGATCACATAAAGCTTCCTGCCAGGTATGAGGGACAGAAACACTAGACAAGGATGACACAAAAGCAAGTGAAGAAGGAGATAATGCATTATATGACACATAGTTTGAGATCGGGTGGTTAGTACAAGAACGTACACCCTTTCTGAAAGCAATAGGAAGATCAAGAGTAGGATCAAGAGTGTTACCGTTATCAGGCTCAATTGTAGGAGCTGTAGGATCTGCCTCGAGGTCAGAAGTCTCTGGAGGTGGTAAAGTGGTTATATCATTATTTTTACGTCTAGAATATGTGATCAAATCTAGTCCCTTTAATCTATTTAGATCATCCAACTCTCTACTCATAAGTGGAGGGATGGATGATGTGTTTGGGCTAGTGTTTGGCACATTGATGAATGGAAGGAATTGAGACTCCTCTGTCACTTTACTATCAAGACGAGACTCCTCTATCGCTTTACTATCAAGACTGTGTCGGTTAATCTCCCCCTGAAGCAAGGAGGAGGATCCGGGAGAGAAGTAAGAAATTGACTCCCAGAAAGTAACATCGTGACTGACATATGTGCGATGTGAGGGAGGATGATAGCACTTATACCCCTTTTGAGTTGGTGTATAACCAATGAAAACACAGCGGAGAGCACGAGAATCAAGTTTATCCCGAGAGGGAGAATGATTGTGAACAAAGCAGACACTCCCAAATAACCGAAGAGGCAATGGATGAGACGAAGGTGCAGGAATAAAGGACAACGGTGTTCTGAATTGTAGTACACTTGAAGGGAGACGGTTGATCAGATATGCAGCAGTCATGACTGCCTCACCCCAAAGATATTTAGGGACATGCATAGTTAAAATGAGGGACCGTGCTACCTGTTGTAAGTGACCAATTTTCCTTTCAGCAACTCCATTTTGCTAAGAGGTTTTAACACATGTAGTTTGATGAATAATACCCCATGTGTCCAAATAAGATGTAAACATTCCGGCATACTCGGTACCATTATCACTTCACAAAATTTTAACAGAGGCATTGAACTGTGTTTGTATCATGTGGTGGAAGGATTTAAAACATCCGAATACTTCACTTTTGTGTTTAAGAAGGTATACAAAAGTAAGTCGAGAATGACAATCTACAAAGACAACAAACCACCTATACCCATCATGAGTAGGATGACTAAATGGACCCCAAACATTAGTAAGAATAGTAGAAAAAAGAGTAGGACTTCTCTTATTTCTAGATGGATATGGTGACCTTTTATGTTTGGCTAATTCACATGGTTCACAAAAAAATTCTTCCTTTTTACATTTTGATGCTAAATTCGGAAAAAGATGTGACAGAACACCAAATGAAGGATGACCTAACCGTCTATGCCATTGATACAAGGACTCGAAACTGGGATTAGATTTAGATGAAACCTGATAACTTGCTGATGGCGAAACAGAATTCCCTTCCATAATATATAGGCCATCTACCACTTTACCACTGCCAAGGACCTTGCCTGTCGCCAGATCCTGAAACACACAGTGAGAAGGGAAAAAGGTTACTGAACAATTAAGATTTTTAGTAATTTGATGAACCGATAATAAATTCACTGATAAGGACGGAACATGTAAGACAGATGATAGAGGTAGTGAATGGAGACAGTTGGAAGTGCCCCATCCGTGAACGGGCACATGAGTTCCATTGGTAACACGAACACTCTCTGTTTTATTAATGTTGTGATATGACTGCAGTAAACTGGAATTTCCAGTCATATGTTCTGATGCTCCCGAGTCAATGATCCATGAATTAGGTGAACTGTGAGAGACAGAATGACAAGAAATGCTCGAATAAAAAGTATTTGTCGGTACAAATGAGGTTGCAGTCTTTAACTTTATATCAGAAACCAACTGTCGAAAAAACTTGAGCTCCGAAACAGTTAGGTCGGAATGAGTTTCAGAAAAATCCTCTTTCATCATGCTAAATAAATCCGGAATAAAATACCCGAAATTTTTAAAAGAAACAAGAACAAAGGCTTGACTTATTTCTTGTAAACCAAAAAAAAACTTACAGAATTTTTTCTCACAGAGGATGTCCTCCTTTGTTTATGGCCCAAAAATCAAAGAAAGGCCCGATAACAAAAAAACAAATAACAGCCGTTACCCTTTTTCTGTCAAAGCTCAATCGACATATACATGATCACATAGCAGCAGCAGAGGAACGAATTGTTACAGAGAGATTGAGGCAGAAGCTTAACCAAGTTAATTCTGCTGCTCAATCACAACTCTCTTCCGTTCAAGACCATGTCAATTTCACTCTTCAGCAAGCGTATTTTAAGTGTGCCTATGAATGCTTTGACAAGACCAGAAGTCAGGAAGACATAGGAAGGTGCAGAGAATTTACACGAGAGGAAGAGAAGAGAGAAGTCGAGATGGTTTGAGAGATTTCTCGAAGAACCCAGATGAACAAAAAATGAATTGGGGAAAGGGATTGCTGGGTTTGTGATACTCACAAAGTGTTTGTGTAATTGTCACAAAGAAAAAGCTTGGAACACAGGTAAGAATCTTAACGCTCTGATACCATGTTAAATTGTATATAGATATAGCAATAGAGATGAGAGAGTATAAATTGTGTTATAATCTGTTGTATATATTGAGAGGTTGATACATGGCTTTTATAGGAAGAAAATGCTATAGTAAAACCTATTGATACATCACTGCATATGTCATTTGGTTGAATGTTGAATTGTAGTTGTTGAATGGTTGGTGAATGGTTGAATATCTTGACACATTTCTTGGAGGATTGTTGGAGAACCCAATACTAGTTGCATATAATTTATATTCAATTGCAGCAATTACCTGTTCCATAGGAAGACTCTTCTAAATAAGTCTCAGTAGCTTGCTTATTCGCCCTCTAATAAACTCTGATAATATCCTCAATAAACTTTCTGCTGCAGTGTTGGTGTTATCAGTAAAATTGATTTGTTTACCTGTTCTAAAAAAATATATTAATGCATATATGCATGATACCCTATGCCTACTTCTGACTCGAATACACTGTCTGTTGAGTATGCGGAGTCTTATGGTTGTCTGGATTGACATTTTTCTGCATAGCTAGATGTAATCCGAGGTCGCAGTGCCTAAGCTAGCAATGGTTAAGCTGAGCTGTCCCTTGCAAGAAATAGGGAGTTTCGGCCCAGTACTGTTTCTTTAATATTCTCTTATAATTGTAAAATCTAAAGATTGAGAAGTAATAATACTTTTGAGGCTTTTGGAGTGTTAACTAGTTTATTTTGTACATATTCTCCTGTTTTTGAGTCTCTTTACATTATAAACATTCTCTTATGTTCTTTATTGTTCATTAATATAATTTTTTTGGATTTCAGATGACATTGACGGGCAATACAAAACCTTCTAAAGTTCTTTGAATATGAAGGGCTTTTTCCCAAGGACAATGCATTGTATGTGGCCTGTGGCAAGCAAAATTTCCAAAAGGTAATTAGATTTACGGATTCTATGATGGATAGACTAGAAAGCAGGGATTCTTCATTTATCCGCCGCACTGCGCACCCGATTCTTGGTGATTCTTGGGTGCGTGGGGATTCTTCCCTCAGCCACAACTCACAAGTGAGAGAAGATAATATAAATACTTAAATACTTAATCGATTAACTACATTAAAATGCATTAGTTGTGTTATTAACTAATTATGATATGTATTATAAAGGATAAAGAACTTAATTACTTGACTATCTAGTTCAATTTAAATGAAACTCTTGAAATACATACCTAAAACGTATTTTTAATGTGTTCATATTTGCTGAATCCCACCGAACCCAATCCCCATATTTTTAAATTTGCCGAATTTTCGTATCTCTGCACTACGCACCCCTACCCGCACCCGCACTCATGCTTCCTAGTGGATAGACAATGTTAATGCCAAACTTACTGAAGTTTATGGGTTGTTTTACTCCCTTCCGACGGCTACTTATACTTGTTAAAATACTCTATGCGCAAGGCAGCATTTTTTCTCGATCGGCACAACTTAGATCGAACAACAAATGTACCCATTTGCTATTTCTTTGCTTGGTCTGATTTTGTAGTGAAGTCAAAAGCTGGATAATGTATTATAGGAGGGAGGGGAAGTCTGATATACCTTTAGCCTGGATATAATAGATAGAATGTTGGCTTAATGCGATATGGAGCTTGTTTCTTGTGCCTTTCAGGTCTTTCCACATTGCCCTTGTCAATCCTGGATTCCTTTAAATGCTTCTGCTAATCAATATGTTTATCCTTTTTTTATGGTTTCTAGATTATGGAGGATGGGTATGGTTTCTTTGATGAGCAGCAGAAATTTACCCCAGTTTCAGCACTTTGCTACTGTTAGAGATATGATGGGCTGGCACGTTGATGAATCCCATTTCAAATATGGTTAGCAGCAGAGGGGAACCTTTTGTTCCTATAAAACTGTATGAACTAATGCAGCCTTGAATCCTTGATATTCTAGAGTTCAGGTCAGCATTATGATGTTTTTTTTTGTAATGCGAGTATGCTGTTGTTGTGCTGTTTGTATATACATCTTGTCCCACATTCTAATCTTATGCTTTCCTCAACTGAGCTTTTGTCCAACCTTATTGGTGTCTGTTACATCGATAAGTTGCCCATGTGTTAGAGAATGACTTGTTATGCATATTTTCCTTTAAAGTTTTAAATACTCAAACCTAAATAAGTTTGAAATCCCCGCTTTCTCTATGTATCTACACTAATGTTTATATAAATTATGTAATCCTCTATTTGGGGGTTCTATAAATGTGTAGACTGGTGAAAAGGCATATATGCTCAGAGACCAAAGCTCACGATCTATTATCGCCCATCTTCTGCTGAATTAGTGCAACAACCACTTTTCATACATAATTCCTTTAGACTCCTTATCTTTGTTGAAGCAAATCAATCTCACTTGTATACCACTGCCTAATTTTTGTGCCTAAATTGCTTTTCTGTAGTCACTTCAAACTATAGTTAAGATATACTACTATTACTTGGAATGATTTCATTTTGCCTTATGCTTTGTTAGTTTACAGAGAACACAAATACATAATGCATGGATATGTTAAACATAACCAGTCAAGGGTCTCAAGAACTTGAGACTCAAGACTTGCCTGGATGATGGAACCTCCACTCCACCAAGCCACCAACCTTACTATCAAGGTATCTATGATTTTGTAAGCTGGGATCCAATATGAGCTCTATAAATAAATACCATTTGGAATGTGAGTTTCTTTTGCCTGTTAGGATGTTACATAGCAGGTGTTTCATTGAAGACTCGTTGAATACCATAAATAGTATTCTGTTTTAAATGCGAAATTCATTATAATTTTTAACTGGCAAACAGTGACAACCCTTAAATTTTATTTGTATTTATTGATTTTTTTTTGGGTACAAGTTCTTTAACTCTGCTTCTCATACTAATGAAGTTAACTAATTTATTTTCTCTCCGTTCTCCGTAGCTATCCAAACTTAGCCTAATTCTTTTTTTTATTTTTATTGTAGAACTTCTCCATCATCTCTCGAGTTGTTATTTCTGCTAGATCTTACAGAACAACATCAATCCCACAAGAAGATAAATGAGAATAAATCTTGGAATACATACATATACACTACTAACTCACGACCTACAATTTAGAAGTAAATTACGATCCATTTTCTCATACTCCTTTGTGACTTTTAGTATTTACTAACAGTTTTAATGTGTCAAACTCAAACGTAGAACCTGTTTCTTCATTTATTGCAAAATTTATCTTTTATAGTTTTATGAACTTTTGTATTTATAAGTACAATCAATATTATATAAAGTAACTTATATTTATGTTTATTACATTTTGGTGGATGATGAATTATTTAACAAATGTTGTCTGTTTTTTGATGAAATAATTTATTTTTTGTGTTTTCCTTCCTTTTTTTTTTGTTTTTACTATGTAAATAAGATGTCTTTTAAAAAATATGAGTATTTTTTTACACATTTATTTAATATTTATTTTGTCAAAGAACACTAGTTTTAGTTGTAAAGTATTTTTATATTTCACAATTAAAATGTTATAATTTGAAAATGTATTATTTTAATATCTGACATAGATGATAAATCCCGCGCTAGGAAAAAAAAGTACATGATTGTGATAGCAGTAGTATTCTTCGTGTTACATTAAAATTGGAAAGGAAAAACATTTCAGAAAGTGGTGTTCTAACTGTACCTAAATTCTAGGTCGTGATTTAGTGGTGTATACGTATGTCTGCCAATATTTACTGAATGATTAAACGGGTATACCACAGTATTTACTTGTTAACACTCCTATTGAATCTTCAAAGTTGCTGCACTAAATTTGATTAAAAAAGACCTTTTAGCAACTTGTTTTTTAAGGAACCTTTACAAGCCATAGCTGTACTGTCTTATCCCTGTAATGTAACGCAAGTGGAACAACCCTATTAGAGTGCAAAATTAGGCAACCCTGTTAGAGTGTAAAGTGGAACAACCCTATGACTGGTAGATTGCCCCAAAGATTTTTTTTCTTTTTTTTTGGCAATCAAATCAAATCATTAACTTCAAGCTCTCCAGGCTTTTATGTACACAATTCACAAATCACAACCACTGGGTCAACTCTTTGGGTTTGTCTTTAATCAATTTCCTGTTACACATTCCTGGAATAGCGACAACTTGTAAACAGATATTCTGTATTCCATTCTTCGCAAAAAGTGCTTTAGTTTTGAGTTTTGACGGTGTGAATGTGCTTTACATTAATGCAGGTGAAATTTGTATATGTTTCATCTTTTTATTTGTTTGATATTAAATTTTTTAACAAATTTATAATGACAATGTTAATGTTTCAAACTCGGAAAATCCAAGTGGGTATTTAGAAGTAGTAGTAAGAAAGGGTGTATATTATAGCCAAGTAAGGGAGGTATATTACATGCACTAGTTTAATATACGGTTTACTCCATTAGATAGCACTTAAGACATACCTCCACTCTTATTTACTGCTGTTACTTCAATGTAGTTTTGACCACATAAATTTTTAAAGTGTAACTTCCCTAAGGACCATATAGACACTACTGCTACTTAGTAGTTTTTACATCGATTAATGTCACATTTACATTAATGTATATAAGCATTAATGCATGTATAGTATATATGTATGCATTCTATACATAAAACTGGATAGAGATGTACGTATATGTTCATCCATCAAGAGTAAATGTATCTAATCAATGTACCAGTTCTGATTTGCCTAGCCCTGGCTGTGGCTAGAGCTGTTGGTGAAGATAGTTCTATTAGTTATGGAGCCCTGGGAAGGAATGGGAGTCTATGCGATCCGCATCGAGATCCTCAAGGTAGTCTGCAAGTTCCAGCAAATCCTTATAACAGAGGTTGTAGCGTACTTGATAGATGTCGGGTGAACGGTCAAGACCAGAAACAGGATCTTTCTGATGGAATGGCTCCACTGGAAGGTGAACCAGAACAAGGCAATAGAAGAAAATAATAAACTTCTCCTTTTTGTTTATAAACATGGTTTTGCTGATATAATTAGCAAAAGTGGTCTCAGGAAGTATGCACCAGTATTTTAAACAAAAAATTGTCTGTTTAGGGGGGTTCACAATTTCCCACTCATTTATTGTGTTTTTCATCTATTGCATTTTTGACAATTTTTTTGTAGAATACTTAAATTGACGGGATCAAACTCAACAGGTGAAATGGAACAAAAACGCAATTTCACAGGAGAAAAAGAAAGATATCCTAGAAAGTGAATATTCATCACTGCATAAAATGATACGGCGTATCATATGTAAAGCATGATAGCCCGTGCAAAACACGGACACCATTTAAATTTGTCTAATTTAATTGTTATGATTATTAAGATAGATGATTCGTAATTTTTGAAATATAATAGATAAAAAATGTGATACATTTAATAAAATATTTGAAGTATGATACATTGTGTGTGTACATCTATAAACTATTATCACTCGACAATTCTTTAATGTCACCAAATCGTCACTCTAGAAATAACTTGTAAACACGTTTGTCACGAATTCAAACCACCCTACACCTCTGATCGCTCATTCTTCTCACTTTTCATCCTCTCACATAAGATCCGAGTTTATAAAGCCCATTCACCCACTCTACCACCGTCATACCAGCACCTTCGAACACTATTAGATTTTCAGATTTTGGAAATTTTGGTAATTGCGTTCAAAATTTTAGTGATTTGGATTCAAATTTTAGTGATTTAAGTTGAATATTCGGTCATTCTACTATCATTTTGATTTTTAGTGGTGTAAAGCCTGATATTGATTTGATTGTAGTAAAAATTTAGTGATTTCACTCGTGATTCTAGCGATTGTGTGTGGTGGTGGTATGGCCGTGATGGTGATAGTGGTGTTAGCGATGTGTTGTTAGTGTTGATATTGATAATGATACACGTATTCATAGAAAACACATGACTTATATATATTTTTTTCTTACAAATTGAACGATAATATGAAATATATGATCTATGATATATATATATAGGGAGCTACTCTAGTGAGAACTTTCTTATTGTGAGAACTTAGTCTCAATCACTAAAACACCAAAATTTAGTGATTTTATAAAATATTAGTGATTCACCCAATACGAAAATTTCTTATAATTTTACCCTCTATCCATTCACAAAAAAAAAATTGAAAAAAAATAATTTTTTTTTAAAAAAAATGATGACGTGGCAGCAGTTTTTTTTATTTATTTTTTATTTTTTTTAAATTTTTTTTTTTGATGAATGGATAAAGGGTAGAATTATAAGTCTTTTTCGTGAAGGTGCCCCTGGCGAGTGGCGGGGCCCTTAGAATAGATGAAATTTTGGTGTTTTAGTGATTGGGACTAAGTTTTCACAATAAGAAAGTTCTCATTTGATCATCTCCCTATATATATATATATATATATATATATATATATATATATATATATATATATATAGGGTCACGCTCCAGTGAGAACACATGTTAGTGTGAGAACAGTGAGAACACACATATTCACCACATTTCAAGCTATTTTAAAGGGCCTCGCTAGGGGCACCTTCACAAAAAAGTCTTATAATTCTACCCTCTATCCATTCATAACAAAAAAAATTAACAAAAAAATTAAAAAAAAAACTGCTGCCATGTCATCATTTTTAAATTTTTTTTAAGAAAAAATTTTTTAACTTTTTTTTTTTATGAATGGATAGAGGGTAGAATTATAAGACTTTTTCGTATTGGGTGCCCCTGGCGGGACCCTTTAGAATAGCTTGAAATATGGTGTTCTCATTGTTCTCCAACATATACGTGTTCTCACCTGAATCATACCATATATATATATATATATATATATATATATATATATATATATATATATATATATATTCTTACAAATTGAACGATAATATGAAATATATGTTACATGATTTTAGTTACGTATTATTTATAATTTTATATTTAATTCTTCCTTGAAACTCAATAAGTAACCAATAGTAATTATATAAATGTGTATACCCGTAGTCTTATATTAAAAATTCACCTTTTTTAATCTAAAATTTTAAATTTCTTTTAAATACTATATAATTAATTGGTTATTTTTTTGAATTTAATTTTTAAATTCAACTAACCGATCATTATATTTTATGCATTATATATACAATTTAGTTTTTTTTTAAAAAATATCAATCTTTCATTAACATAACTATACATCTTAATCTCATAATTAATTGTATTGCATCTATAATCTAATTTATAATGTCGTGTCCTAACCAAGTCCAACTACGCTTTTTAATTTAATTAAAAATCAATACAGTGTTTGTATCTCATATGTAAATTATTTAACTGATCACAAAATTATTATTTAATTTATTATAACTGGTATATTGAATTTTTTATAACTCGTCAAAAATCATTTTGACCTATACTAAACATAATACACAAACAACATAATTCATTTGATGCTCATACTAAACATAATAGATAGATAACATAATTCATTTGATTAAATTTTTTACCCAAGTCCAACTACGCTTTTTAATTTAATTAAAAATCAATACAGTGTTTGTATCTCATATCTAAATTATTTAACTGATCACAGAATTATGTTTTAAATTATTGTAACTGGTATATTTAATTTTTTATAACTCATCAAAAATCATTTTGACCTATACTAAACATAATACACAAACAACATAATTCATTTGATGCTCATACTAAATATAATAGATAGATAACATAATTCATTTGATTAAATTTTTTAATTCCCAGCAAGGTAGTAATATTAAATAAAATAGAATATGGGAGTTATTTGTGCATGTAGTAAATGATTTTTAAAAAGGTAACATAAATTCTTCTTTGGTGTAGTGGTTGGAGATAAACATGGGTTCAAACCTTGGTGCCAACATTTTTTAATATATTAAAATTGTCAGATGTAAATACGTAATTTACTAAATATGGGATAAACACGTAATTTACTAAATAACCTTGAAAGACCATGTTGGCATATAATAGATATAAAGGATTATGGTAAATAATTAATCATGAAACGTTGTTTAACAAATCGTTCCCAAGTAAAATTTCCTGAATTACATACTGATATGAAATTTTAAAGATTTTAAATTGATTAAATTTATGTGAATCAGGGGTCCATCATAACTTCTTTTTGTGGGGCGATCCATCATAATTAATTCAATTAGTACTTTTTTTTGTACATAAATTGTACCGAAATACAATAATCGGGATCAGTGATTTCTTTCATTAAAAAAAGATTACCATCTAACCCAAAAGGCACGGAAAAAATCACAAAATAACCTATTTTTTACTAAAGTATACGAAAATGACAGTTTTGAAACAATTAGCCAATTTTGACCGTTCCAATATGCCACATGCGTATTATGCTTCATCTTCCATGTATACATACAATATACGTGTATCACTCTTTAACCACAACAATTATTCCATTAACGGCAGCAACTCCTGAACCATCGGCCGCCGTAAAAGTACACCCTGATGTAACAACAATTTCCACAACTAAGGAGATACATATTCTCAGAATACCCCAATACATTATGCGTATTTGGTGTATATATAGTCTAAATATCCTAGCGTTATATGCGTATTCTGTCGAATCAGTCTTAATACCCCGTTCATGAATGCGTAACGTAGATCCCACAAGTCTCAATACCCTGTTCATGAATGCGTAATGTAGATACCACAATAGTAAATGCGTATTCAATCGGCTATAGTTGGCCACCAATTTCAGAATTGCTATTTTGTTACTCTCATCCGAGAATCCGGTCATACTTGGCCTTTACCCAAAGGCACGCATGTTGCCTTTGGACACTTAGATAATAAAACTTTAAAGATGAAAAGAAAAACACGTAGGGCTGAACTCATGCAATAAAACAACAACAACATTAGATATGTTTAGAATCAAAACAATAAAAATTCTATTAAAAAATCAAACCAACAAAATTAATAACACAAAATAAAAATTTTAAGGACCTAACCAAAGGGAATCCCTTTGGTTAGATATAAATTAAGATAGAACAAAATAATTAATCATAAATTAAAAATAATATTTATTATATTATACTATTTTATAATAAAATTAAAAATAACTCGTACTTTGCACGAGCTATTAGCTAATATAATATATAATTCCCAAAAACAAGGTAATAAATTACCCCTTAAAAACTGCAAAATTTAGTCTAAAAATTACGAATGTAATAGAAAAGCCATCTAAAATGGCACAACAATGCCTCTTACAGGCCCAAAAATCCATCAATCATGACCGCCCAAAATGGTACAAAAGTTACTTAAATCTACCAAATCTTCATAATCAACATGCATTAATTACAATAAAACAACATAACAAATTGAAACTACCAATCAAAATCAATTTCTCTATTGGAGAAGTAAACTGAAAAATTATTGACTACGTTAACGAAACTCAATATTAGGCTATCATTAATCATGAATAATGACTAATTAATCATGAATAACTAACTACCATAATTACTGCAATAATCATGAATAATCCTTTTTTACATTATTACGCTAAACAAAAATTAACTCTAATAATTGATATGCAAATAAAACTCTAATAGATACTTAGGACTAATCAAAAAATCAATCAAAAACAAAATCAGAAGAACCATCAATTAAACACTGATTAGTCAAAAACCTCAATCAAAAAACAAACAAGCAATTAGCATTTAATAATTTAAAACTGATTTCAATTTTCTAATTAATTCTATTAAACCAAAAACATTCTTAACAAAATCGTTGATTGGTTTTGAAGATCAAAACTCATCCTTATGCACACACATACATGAACATATTGAAGAACATACCATGAACACCACCTGCCAGAATAGAAAAATGCTAGGGAACCAAACAAATGTACCAAAAACTTCTCCAAAATGATGTGACAGGAGTAATAAATGAGATGGACCCTCCCCCCCCCGTATTCACATCAACTCCACCAATTAAAACTTCTCATTCTAACACATCATCACATGCCACATCATTTTGGAGAAGTTTTTGGTACATTTGTTTGGTTCCCTAGCATTACTCGCCAGAATAACCAAGTAATGAAGCAAAACAATAACCATCACACAATTTTCATAACATATGCATATACTATATTCTTATAATCACAATCCCAGTAAGCCAAGAACAAAATCTGCAAGAAATTAACATTGAAAACATGCATTGGACTCGACTTCTAACAAACTACTCATTAACAAGATCATTTTCTGCAAACACTCAATATCCACATATATTCGACTAATTAAAATACATATATTCAGTGTAATTAAAACTTTCCTGTATAGTTAGTACGCATAGACCATCCATTCGATTTGAAAAACCCTAATTAAGAAAACCCCCAAATTGAGATCGATGGCAATGACGGTGAGCTCTGCGGGACGATGCTTAAAGAGAATCACCACTCCCTAAAATTTTAATTTGCCGAATTCAATTAGTACTTGTAAAATTCTAATACATTATATTTGGGAACGAATTTAGGGACGAATTTGGAGACTCTAACATTTTCTATTGAAAAATACCAAAAAACACGTAGTCATGAAACTTGTAATTAGTAGACTTTGGTCCGGTTTGGTATTGCTGTTGAAAATAGCAACCACAACTTATTAAATGAAAAAGTGTTTGGTTAATTTTAAAATTTTGATTGAAAATTTGCTTTTAGCAAAATCATATCCCTCAAAATTGCTTTTCACCTTCTACGGAAAGCATGTACTGATCAAATTTCATAAAAACATTATTTTTAATAAATTAAAACCAAAATATACATATATAAAAAATCTTATCAAATAGTTATCTGATTTTTGCAATAACATTTTTTTCAACGACATAAGAATTTTTAACAAAAATACCAAATAAAATCTTTATTTAATGATGAAAGGTATATAAAAAAGATATTGGTGTAAGAAAAGTAGAAAACAGAGAAAGTGCCAATAAATGAGCTGGCCGATTAATTGGTGTCTTAATAGTTTTTTGTACAAAAGAATATTAAAATTAACCAGATTGGTAAAAAAACAGTCCATGATATAAATTAGACAAAACAAGAAAATAATTAATACATCATACCTGCAAAATTAATAATAGATTAATATTTTTAAGAGTAATGCTACGTAATCAGAAATGGATTCCGAAAATGTTCTTGAATGACACATAACATATATTTTTTAAAATTTATATGTATGCGCGAGGGGTCCATCTTATTTATAAAAAAATAATTAAAAATATTCTACCAACTCAGTATTTGAAACTGTTTTGAAAACGATTTTGAAAATTCCGGTCATCTTTCTATTTTTAAATTAAATACATAAAAATAAGTTAATCAATCTTCTATTTAGCTTCGAAATCAATTTGAGATTAGAGAAAATGCCCAAAATGCACTACTTTTGCTTGACCCCTGCCCGAAATACCCATGTGCGCGAGGCACCTCCCAAAATACCCACAACCTACGCATTCTGTGCATGCGTAGCATGGGATACGCATGTTCAACATGCGTATCACCAGTCACACATTCACAGAATGCGTGTTGACATCATTATTTCGAAAGGCTGATCGGCGTTCTCTGAGGCGAAAAATCGCCTCTCCGGTCATCTCCTCCGTTCATGACATTCCGGCAACATCAAGTACTGATTATGGTATCAAAAGGAATCCCAGAGCTTCCTATGCATTTTAATCCTTCGATTTGTTTGCTTTTGGCCCCGCAGGGGCGTGTAAGAACTCATCGGAAAACAAATTGGAAAAAATGGGTTTGAATGGGGTTTTTAAATCCGGCAAATAAACTGGAAAACGATTTACACAGGGTTGTAGAGGATGAAAATACAATCAGTTTGGTATGTAGTATGGAATTGATCGATGCCGGAAATGGACGAACGAAATGGTCAAAAAATGGACGGAAAATTCCTCCGGCATCGGTTGGGGGACGAAGGTGAACAGTGCCTTGAATACGCATGTTCAACATGCGTATTGCGAGACACGCATCTTGAACATGCGTGTGTTCAAGGTACTGTTTGCAGTTGGATATTTTATTTTACATAGTATACGCAAGAGTAAAATGCGTGTAGGCTATACGCATCCTCAAGATGCGTAGCCGGTGGGTAAAAAGGGCGGACGGTTCCGCCGGTGGGTATTTTGGGCAGGAGAAATTAATTGGTGGATATTTTGATTTTTCACCCTTGAAATTATTCAATTCACAATCAAAAATGGTGTAATACGTGGGTAACCGCATAGATTAAGACAACACATACGACATTTTCAAAAAATAAATCACATACAAAAAAATCGAATCCTTGTAGGTTTATAAATTATAACTGTCCATTACCCCCACCCCTCGCCTATATAAACATATCATTGCTCATTACAAAACCAAAAAATTTTCTTTTTCACACAAAACCCTAATAAACCAATACTACACAAACAAATTTTCTTACAAAATCATGGCGATAACTATGGTTGAAAACTCTAGCAACCAGCCTGCCAAACCCCGGTGGGCAGACGAAGACGATGACAACGACGACCATCTTCTTCCGCCACCTAAAATGATCGGACCTGATGCAAACGGTATCAAGAAAGTGATTTCATACAAGTGGAACCATGAGAAAAGAATTGTCAAGGTCACGACAACTACTCGCGTTCGTAAAGTTGTTGCTAATGCTCGGGTTGTCGAAAGGAGAGTTTTGAGGAAGTTTGGAGATGCTGTTGATGAAGATGTTGGTGCTAAATTGACTATGGTTTCTCTTGAGGGTGTTTTTCTTGAACGACATGCGCCCTATGGATATTTTGATTTTTCACCCTTGAAATTATTCAATTCACAATCAAAAATGGTGTAATACGTGGGTAACCGCATAGATTAAGACAACACGTACGGCGTTTTCAAAAAATAAATCACATACAAAAAAACCGAATCCTTGTAGGTTTATAAATTATAACTGTCCAATACCCCTACCCCTCGCTTATATAAACATATCATTGCTCATTACAAAACCACAAAATATTCTTTTTCACACAAAACCCTAATAAACCAATACTACACAAACAAATTTTCTTACAAAATCATGGCGACAACTATGGTTGAAAACTCTAGCAACCAGCCTGCCAAACCCCGGTGGGCAGACGAAGACGATGACAACGACGACCATCTTCTTCCGCCACCTAAAGTGATCGGACCTGATGCAAACGGTATCAAGAAAGTGATTTCATACAAGTGGAACCATGAGAAAAGAGTTATCAAGGTCACGACAACTACTCGCGTTCGTAAAGTTGTTGCTAATGCTCGGGCTGTCGAAATGAGAGCTTTGAGGAAGTTTGGAGATGCTGTTGATGAAGATGTTGGTGCTAAATTGACTATGGTTTCTCTTGAGGATGTTTTTCTTGAACGACCTGCGCCCTATGGATATTTTGATTTTTCACCCTTGAAATTATTCAATTCACAATAAAAAATGGTGTAATACGTGCGTAACCGCATAGATTAAGACAACACATACGACGTTTTCAAAAAATAAATCACATACAAAAAAATCGAATCCTTGTAGGTTTATAAATTATTACTGTCCATTACCCCCACCCCTCGCCTATATAAACATATCATTGCTCATTACAAAACCACAAAATATTCTTTTTCACACAAAACCCTAATAAACCAATACTACACAAACAAATTTTCTTACAAAATCATGGCGATAACTATGGTTGAAAACTCTAGCAACCAGCCTGCCAAACCCCGGTGGGCAGACGAAGACGATGACAACGACGACCATCTTCTTCCGCCACCTAAAGTGATCGGACCTGATGCAAACGGTATTGTTAACGGAGGAATTTGGTGATAACAGATTTCGGAGGTTGCTGGAATAAATAAACTATGAAAATAGGGGGATTTGGGATTTTGGATGTTTGGGGCTGGACTTGAGAGGTGTCTCGATTTGTCTCATGTATCGGATCCTTTTCCAAGATGCCTGCGTACCTTATATTTATAAGGATCAAGCCAACGCAGTTCTGTGTAATTGATTTGTTTATCCCTTATAGGCTTTAGGGATAAACTTCGTTAATCTGGGTAATTACTGATTTTATCTGATTTAATCTTATCGTTGTGATATCTTCCTGATTTGAAGAATATCGTTTGGAGATATTTTCCGTAATTGATTGATTGAGATTGATTCTTTCCTCGTTTCTGAGAGAGGATAAAACTTAGCAGTGTAGCAATAATTATTAATCTGAATTAATAATTAATAATATTGGAAATTTTGGAGATTATTAGACATGCCGAAAATATGGCGTAACAACTACCCCCCAGTTCTTCAGTGTAGCTTGATGGACTGGAGAACTAAGCGTGCTTCGATCTTCCAAATTTCCTGAGTCACTGAAACAGCTAGGAGAGGAAGATTAGTAAAAAATATGGAGCACCTAGGTGCCCGTAATATGCATGTAGATGTAAACGAGACAATATGCGAGATGTAAAAAAGAATAAGTTTTATAGGTGTGAGAGAATTTATCTTGGAGAGCCATCCAAGCATTATTCCACAAAGTCATCCAAATCATTTTGAGAAATATTATCATCCAGTCGAAGGTCATATATACCATGTCTTCTAGAGGGTATCCCCCTCAAAGGGGGTCATTTTCCTCAGAATTTTATAAATTTATGATACTCTCCTCAAAGGAGATCATTTTTAGTTCAGAAATACCCTCCTCACAGGAGGTGGATTTTCCGAAGCTCGAACCCTGATGAGGCGCCGGAAGTACGGACATCCCCCCGAAAGTACGGTTTTTTGCAAGGATTTGGTAATTTGGGATACCCTCCTCAAAGGAGGTCGTTCCCCATTCCAGAAATATCCCTCCTCACAGGAGGTGGACTTCCCGAAGTTCGTGCCTTGATGAGGCGCCGGAAGTACGGACATCCCCCCCGGAAGTACGGTTTTTGCAAGGACTTTGGTAATTTGGGATACCCTCCTCAAAGGAGGTCGTTCCCCATTCCAGAAATATCCCTCCTCACAGGAGGTGGACTTCCCGAAGTTTATTCTATTAACTCTCCTCAAAGGAGACCATTTGTTTTATAAATATATTCCACGAAGATCCTCCTTAGAGGAGGTCATCTTTTCAAAGTCCTATCAATATTCTAAGATTCTTTCAAAAAAGATATCAGCGACACTTGAAGGTTCTTCTAGAAAATATCAGCAACACACAAAGGGTCTTCTAAAAAATATGAGCAACACACAAAAGGTCTTCTATAAAAAATATCCTCATAAGAAAAGGTCTTCAAAAATAATCAACTCTTCGACTAAGAGCCTTCCAAAATATAAACTCTTCGAATAAGAGCCTTCCAAAATTATAAACTCTTCGAATAAGAGCCTTCCAAAATATAAACTCTTCGAATAAGAGCCTTCCAAAATATAAACTCTTCGAATAAGAGCCTTCGAAAATTATAAACTCTTCGAATAAGAGCCTTCCAAAATATTACCCCTACAAAGGAGGACCTTCCAAAATATTACCCACACAAGAGGGCCTTCTAAAATAATAAAATCTTCAATTAAAAGTCTTCCAAAATATAACCCCCACAAAGGAGGACCTTCCAAAATATTAACCCCACAAAGGAGGACCTTCAAAAATAATATACCGAAGGGTCTTCTTTTTTGACAAATTAAATCCGCAAATCTGAAATTAATTTTATGACATATATACATGATGCAAATAGTATATGCAAATATTCATGACATAATTGACTCACATTATGTGCATAAAATATTTATTTTTAAAAATAAATCTGACATGCATGACGTAAATATAATGCAGTAAAATAAGATTTTAAAGTAGGAAAAACTTATCTCGATTTTATGTAACGATCATCCTGATTGTTGAACCAAATATGACTTCTTTATTCGTTTTTAAACCAAGCGGACCCCACGTGCTTATATTGAATTGAAATCTGTGAGGTTTGCTTTGTCCGCCATGAATTGATCCAAGTGCTCCTTTTTTGTATTCGTCTGTTGCTCGTATTTTCTTCCATTGGTTACGGGACCCACGTAATACTTTGGTTAACCAAAAATTTATGTACAAGAATTGCTATTGTAATTCTTCTACTAGACGCTAAATTGTTGCCCTTTGTCTGCGGTTTTTTTTCCTCTGCATCGTGGTCAACCCCCCAGTATACGAATTCGATAAAACTCCCCATTATTTGTGTAATTGATTGTCCTCCACAATCAAAAAATATGCCCTCCTTCTAGCGCCAATTGTTAACGGAGGAATTTGGTGATAACAGATTTCGGAGGTTGCTGGAATAAATAAACTATGAAAATAGGGGGATTTGGGATTTTGGATGTTTGGGGCTGGACTTGAGAGGTGTCTCGATTTGTCTCATGTATCGGATCCTTTTCCAAGTTGCCTGCGTACCTTATATTTATAAGGATCAAGCCAACGCAGTTCTGTGTAATTGATTTGTGTTTATCCCTTAGAGGCTTTAGGGATAAACTTCGTTAATCTGGGTAATTACTGATTTTATCTGATTTAATCTTATCGTTGTGATATCTTCCTGATTTGAAGAATATTGTTTGGAGATATTTTCCGTAATTGATTGATTGAGATTGATTCTTTCCTCGTTTCTAAGAGAGGATAAAACTTAGCAGTGTAGCAATAATTATTAATCTGAATTAATAATTAATAATAATGGAAATTTGGGAGATTATTAGACATGCCGAAAATATGGCGTAACAGGTATCAAGAAAGTGATTTCATACAAGTGGAACCATGAGAAAAGAATTGTCAAGGTCACGACAACTACTCGCGTTCGTAAAGTTGTTGCTAATGCTCGGGTTGTCGAAAGGAGAGCTTTGAGGAAGTTTGGAGATGCTGTTGATGAAGATGTTGGTGCTAAATTGACTATGGTTTCTCTTGAGGGTTTTTTCTTGAACGACATGCGCCCTATGGATATTTTGATTTTTCACCCTTGAAATTATTCAATTCACAATAAAAAATGGTGTAATACGTGGGTAACCGCATAGATTAAGACAACACATACGATGTTTTCAAAAAATAAATCACATACAAAAAAATCGAATCCTTGTAGGTTTATAAATTATAACTGTCCATTACCCCCACCCCTCGCCTATATAAACATATCATTGCTCATTACAAAACCACAAAATATTCTTTTTCACACAAAACCCTAATAAACCAATACTACACAAACAAATTTTCTTACAAAATCATGGCGATAACTATGGTTGAAAACTCTGGCAACCAGCCTGCCAAACCCCGGTGGGCAGACGATGACAACGACGACCATCTTCTTCCGCCACCTAAAGTGATCGGACCTGATGCAAACGGTATCAAGAAAGTGATTTCATACAAGTGGAACCATGAGAAAAGAATTGTCAAGGTCACGACAACTACTCGCGTTCGTAAAGTTGTTGCTAATGCTCGGGTTGTCGAAAGGAGAGCTTTGAGGAAGTTTGGAGATGCTGTTGATGAAGATGTTGGTGTTAAATTGACTATGGTTTCTCTTGAGAGTGTTTTTCTTGAACGGCATGCGCCCTATGGATATTTTGATTTTTCACCCTTGAAATTATTCAATTCACAATCAAAAATGGTGTAATACGTGGGTAACCGCATAGATTAAGACAACACGTACGGCGTTTTCAAAAAATAAATCACATACAAAAAAATCGAATCCTTGTAGGTTTATAAATTATAACTGTCCAATACCCCTACCCCTCGCCTATATAAACATATCATTGCTCATTACAATACCACAAAATATTCTTTTTCACACAAAACCCTAATAAACCAATACTACACAAACAAATTTTCTTACAAAATCATGGCGACAACTATGGTTGAAAACTCTAGCAACCAGCCTGCCAAACCCCGGTGGGCAGACGAAGACGATGACAACGACGACCATCTTCTTCCGCCACCTAAAGTGATCGGACCTGATGCAAACGGTATCAAGAAAGTGATTTCATACAAGTGGAAACATGAGAAAAGAGTTGTCAAGGTCACGACAACTACTCGCGTTCGTAAAGTTGTTGCTAATGCTCGGGCTGTCGAAAGGAGAGCTTTGAGGAAGTTTGGAGATGCTGTTGATGAAGATGTTGGTGCTAAATTGACTATGGTTTCTCTTGAGGATGTTTTTCTTGAACGACATGCGCCCTATGGATATTTTGATTTTTCACCCTTGAAATTATTCAATTCACAATCAAAAATGGTGTAATACGTGGGTAACAAATTGTTCCCAAATAAATTTCCTGAATTACGTGCCATGATTGATGTGACATTTTGAGAAATTTTAATTGAGAAAATTTATGTAAATTTAGGGGATCCATCATAATTAATTCAATTAATACAAATAAGATTCTAACACGCAGTATTTTGGAGATTCTAACATTTCTATTGAGAAATACCAAAAAAACGGAGTCATGAAACTTGTAATTAGTAGGTTTTGGTCGGTTTGGTATTGTTGTTTAAAACAGCAATAACAACTTATTTTTGAAAAGCAGATAAAAACATGTTTGATAAATTTTAAAATTTTGATTGAAAAGTTACTTTTAGAAAAAACATGTCCTCATGCTTTTGAAAACACTGCTTTTCAACTTTTGCGGGAATTAAGTACTTATTTCAACATCAAACCTTACCAAAAATATTATTTTTAAAAACTTATAAATCAAAATATACATATATTAAAAATATTATCAAATAATTATCTGATTTTTGCAACAACAGCATAACAATTTTTAACAATAATTTCAAACAAAATCTTTATTTACTGATGAAGGTATGTAAAAAAGATATTGGTACAAGAAAAGTAGAAAACAGAGAAAGGGCGGATAAATGAGCTGGCCAATTAATCGGTGTCTTGACAGTTCCGAAATGATCTTTTGTAGGAAAAAAACATTAAAATTAAAATTAGCAAAATTGGTAAAAAGAAAAAAAAATAGCCCATGATATAAATTAGAAAAAACAAGAAAATAATTAATACATCATACCTGCAAAATTAATAATAAACTAATATTTTAAGAGTAATGCTACGTAATCCGAAATGGATTTCGAAAATATTCTTGAATGATACATTGTAACATGTGTTTTTTTGGAAAAATTTATATATATATGCACGAGGAATCCAATCTTATTTATAAAAAAAATAATTAATAAAATTCTACCAATATTTGAAACGATTTTGGAAATTCCAGTTATTTTTCTATTTTTAAATTAATTACATAAAAAAAGGTAATCAATCTTCTATTTAGCTTCGAAATCAATTTTAAAGTATTCAATTAACAATCGACAATTGTGTAATACGGGGGTAAACCGCATAGATTAATACAACACGGTCGTTTTCATAAATAGATCACAATATCACATACAAGAAAACGAATTAATCCTTGTAGATTTATAAATTTTAACTGCCCATCACGTACCCCCCACCCCTCGCCTATATAAACATATTATTGTTCATTACAAAACCACAAAATATTCTTATTCCCACAAAACCCTAATAAACCAATACTAAGCAAACAAATTTTCTACAAAATCATGGCGATAACTATGGTGGAAAACTCTAGCAACCAGCCTGCCAAACCCCGATGGGCAGACGAAGACGATGACAACGACGACCATCTTCTTCCGCCACCTAAAGTGATCGGACCTGATGCAAACGGTATCAAGAAAGTGATTTCATACAAGTGGAACCATGAGAAAAAAGTTGTCAAGGTCACGACAACTACTCGCGTTCGTAAAGTTGTTGCTAATGCTCGGGTTGTCGAAAGGAGAGCTTTGAGGAAGTTTGGAGATGCTGTTGATGAAGATGTTGGTGCTAAATTGACAATGGTTTCTTTTGAGGATTTTTTCTTGAACGGTCTGCGCCCTATGGTATGTGCTTTTTTTCGATCACATGTTTTTACGTTAGAATTATTGTTCTGCATTCGCAATCACGTTTTTATTGTTCTGCACTTTGCACAATTTTTTATAGATAGGTTGTCCAAATTTTTACAAGTACAATACAACCATTGTTTCGAGTCAGAATTATTTGATCTAGTCAATATAGATACTATTTTTTTAAATGATTTTTACTTCGTTATAAATACTTTTTTTTAATGATTTTGTGTTATGAATTGAAACACTGGAGCTTGAAATTTTAATTTTTGCAAAATATATGGAATTACAATTATTGTAGTTTAATCATTCTGAATCATCTTTTGTTAATTGATATCTTTTGTTATCCTGAAAGCACAATCATGAAAAAAAAATCCATTAGACACTTCACACTTAAAAGTCAGAATTAAAAAAACAGAAAACATATCAGTCGGAAGTACTCCATTCCCGGAATTGGAAACTTCAATGTTTTGGACACCTCATCAAACACCCCACCAAAAAACACCCCCCATAACGTAAAAGTATTCAAAAAGAAGAAACATTCTGCATGATATGATTTAGCATGCTTGTTCTCACCAAGAGAGAACAAGCTCAAATTACCTTCAACAGAATCCTTAAAATTGGATTCTGAAAGAGTCAAGTCAAAACTGCAAGACATGAAAAGCAATGATTAATCCCTCTTTTACCGTTTCATATGGGTCTAAGTTTTCTTTTAAAATAAAGTTCAGCCTTATTATTTAATTTTGGGAAGCTTATTAATACATATTATCATATAATAGATATAAAAAATCTAAATAATTTTATCTTTGATTGCATTTGTTATAATATAGGAAAAAAATATTTTATTAATATTATTTCTTTCAATATTAATTTATTTCATCTTAAATATAAAGTTATTTTATTTATTTAATCATTATTATTATATATCATAATTATTATGAAATGTAAATTTAAACTAGTATATAACGAATGACTACTGTTAGATTTTTAGTAAAAAACCAGAAACATTAGATCTAATGAGTAAATATTTTATTTGATTAAGTTACTTTACAAAACATTCAATATTCGAATTTCGTCACCGACATATTTAATTTAAAATTTTATAATATAAGTTTTAAATCATAAATATCATTAATTAAATTTATGTAAATTTTTAAACATAAATTTAAATAATTATAAAAATAATAATTATATAAAAATATAATTATAAAATGAAATAAAATTTATTTCATATAAAAAAACTCGTGCATCGAATGGGTTATAAACTAGTACGAATTATATTCGTTATTAATGAATCGAATCCAAATTCGAAATCTAAATTACACGAATTCGTTTTTAGCCCCGTAGAAAAGTAGAAAACAGACAAAGTGCCTGTTTGGCAAAACTTTTTTTAATGACTTATTGACTTATTTTCGGATAAAAATTTTATATTTTGATAATTTTTTTTATACAAGTATTTAATGTATGTTCGAGATTCAATAAGTTGGAAAGTTAGGAATCTCTAACTCTGTCTTAAATAAGTTGACTTATTCCGAAAAAAAGTTACCCCAAACACCGCCAAAGTGCCGATGAATGAGCTGGTCGATTAATCGGTGACATGATCTTTTGTAGAAAAAAATATTAAATTAAAATTGGCCAAATTGGTATATATATATATATATATATATATATATATATGCCCATGATATAAATTAGACAAAACAAGAATATAATTAATACATCATACTTGCAAAATTAATAATAAACTAATATTTTTAAGAGTATTGTTACATAATTCGAAATGGATTCCGAAAATGTTCCTGAATAACACGTAACATTATTTTTTTTATGAAATTCATATGTATGCACGACGGATCCATCTCATTTATTAAAAAAAACCCAATAATATTATGCCAACTTAACATTTGGAAACCATTTTGGAAATGATTTTGGAAATTCCGATCGTTTCTCTATTTTAAAATTAAACTAGTCGATAAAGCCGCGCTTCGCGGCGGCATCACAATTATTTTAAAAAAAATTCAATATCACTATCTTGTTAAAACCGAAATCCCAACTTTAACGTATATTATATAGACTTAGATTATAATTTTTATCCATAAAAATCGAACTCTAAAAATAAAAACAAAAACTTATGACATTAGTATCAAATTCTAATAGCTAATACAATCTTTTCTAGTGAGCGGTCTTCCCGTTAAAACATGTTTTGAGCTGTTCTTATTAACCGAAATTTTAACTTCATTACATATTATTGATGACACTTATCTAATGAAATCAAAACCCTAACTTTTACATATATTACTTGTATAACAATGTTTATTCATAAAAATCGAATCATAAGAATGAAATAAAATTTATAACGTCAATATCAAATTCTAATAGCTAATACAATCTTTTTTAGTGAGCTGTCTTCCCGGTAAACACGTTTCGAGACGCTCTCGTTTTGGATCGAAATTCCAAATTAATTACGTATTATTGAGATACTTATCTTATACAACTTTTTTCCTTAAAATCAAAAACCAGAAATAGAGTGAATTCCAATTTTTATGTTCTCCAAACGTTCTAAAATTTATGCAATTTAAAAAAAAACATCTTATTTTCTCTTTTATTATAGATACTCCTTTATTTATTTAGGGTTCCCGCATGAGAATTTTCTTTTATTATGTTAACATATCAGTTCTTTTCTTTTTAAATACGAAGACTTTTTTTATGAGATTAGTATTGGATTTATGAAAACAATTTCTAATAGAAGTATAAATAACTTGTATAAAAAATATATAATCTTAGAATATTGTAAAAAATGTAACCAATGTCCTTGTATTCTATTTCAATAAAATTTTTAATTATACATCTCCCGTATATATTCAAACACCTATTTAACTTCCAATAAAAATTATAATTATATGTTCTTTCTATAAATTATTTTCTAATAGAAGTATAAATAACTTGTATAAAAAATATATAATTTTAGAATATTGTTAAAAATATCACCATCGTCCTTATATTCTACTTCCAATAAAAATTTTAATTATATGTTTCATGTATATATTCAAACACCTATTCAATTTCCAATAGAACTTATAATTATATGTTCTTTCTATATTCAAACTGTTATTCTCTATATCGAACTCCTATTCTACTTTCATAACTTTTAATCATATGCCTTATAAATACGTATTATACTTCCAATAGAACTTCTAATTATATGCCTTTCATATAAATTTGAACTCTTCTCATATATAAATTCGAACACATATTCTACTTCTAATATGGTAAAAGATATTTTTATATTTATTAGTGTTTATTCGAACTCCTATTATATTTCTAATAGATCATCATATGCCTTATAATTAAATACCTATTCTACTTCTATTGGAATATCTAGTTATATGTCTTCTCTATAAATTCGAACTCTTATCATTTATAAATTCGAACACCTATTCTACTTCTAATGTATTAAAAGATATTTTTATATTTATTAGTGATTAAAAATCCTAAAATTCTAAAAAATTAAATAAAATATATTGAAACGATCTTATAGCACCACCTAAACTTTCGCATATCCTCCTTTATTTAAAACTCAAATAAATTACATAATCAAATTGAATGACTAAGCAATTTCATTTTTACACTTTTACCATGTTTCGTCGTGACGAGTACTGCAAAAATAATATTAGAAAGAGAGCAAAACTCTATACAACTTAAATTCAAGAATTTACTTTACGTAAGAATAGGTACCAAGACAGTAAAAATAGATTAAAAATGCGCAAAATGGAAGAATATCATATATCATAATTTAGTAATTTTTTTCTTTGTTCACGGTTTGAATTAGTCTCTACCCTGACCATTGGATCATGCAAAAATCTAACCTTGTATACAATTTTGTGTACATAAAATATGATTGATAATGCATCTGGTCTTTCCATTCAACTTGATTGGTATCGTCAACTAAGAAAAGAAATTGCACCAATCGGATAATCACAAATTACAATCGCCACTGATTATAAAAGCCAGTATTACAAATCAGGCACGCGGACGTGTTGTTCTTCTAAGGTGGAAATCCTTTTATCTAGTTTTTATGATTTAGAAGATTAACGAAACTTAGAAGATTAACGAAACTCGAACTCTTCTTCTGTATAAATTCGAACACATATTCTAATTCTAATAAGTTAAATGATATTTTAATTGTTAATATTTTAAAATCTAAAATTTTTAGAAAATTGGAAAAATAGATTGAGATGATCTTAGAGCGCCACCTAAACGCCCGCGTATCCTCCTTTATATATATACTAGTCGATAAAGCCGCGCTTCGCGGCGGCGTTACAATATTTTAAAAAAAAATTCAATATATTTATGTTATATTATAATATTAATATTTATATTATAATAATTAAATAATTTTCTCCAATGAATCGATTTCTTGTTAAACACGATTCTTTTGATTGAGCCGCTCTCTCTTTAAAATCGAAATCCCAAATTTAACATATATTATAAAGACTTATATAATAATTTGTATCCATAAAATCGAACCGTAAGAACCGTAAGAATTAAAATATATATATATATGACATCAGTATCAAATTCTAATAGTAAATACAATCTTTTCTAGTGAGCCGTCTTCCCGTTAAATACGTTTCGAACATTGAAAATACATCTTAAATTTTCTGTATATTATAGATATTCATGTATTTATTTACATCTTCCGCATGCGAATGTCTTTCTGTTATGTTAACATTTTAAAAAAAATAATAATAAATACGAAGACTTTCATGACGGGAATAATATTAAATTTATGGATTTATTTTTCTAATGCAAGTATAATTAATATAAAAAAGTTAAAATAAAGGATTTCTAGAAAAAAGATATATAATTTTAAAAAAATCGTATAAAACGTCTCCATCGTCCTCATATTCTACTTCCAATAAAACATTTTATTTTATGTATTCCACGTATATATATTCAAACATCTTTTATATGGTCTTCTCTAATGAACTGCTTTCTCATTGAACACGGTTATTACTCTTGATTCGCTCTCTCGTTAAGACCAGGAACCTAACTTTTATATATATCACTTGTATGATAATATTTATCAATAAAAATAAAATCCTAAAAATAAATAAAATTCATAACATCAATATGCATGATAATTTAATAGTTATACAATCTTTTATAGTGAGCCGTCATCCTGTTAAACACGTTTCGAGCCGCTCTCGTTTGGGATCAAAATTCCAACTTCATTACATATTATTGATGATACTTATCTTACACAATAACTTTTTTCCTTAAAATCAAAACTTAAAAATAGAGTGAATTCCAATTTATATTTTCTATAGACTTTCTAAAATTTATGGAGTTTCATTCTATTTTCTTTTTATATTATAGATATTCATGTATTTATTAAGGATTACTCCGCATGAGAATGTTCTTTTATTATGTTAACACATCAATTCTTTTCTTTTTAAATATGATGAATTTTTTTTATGACAATAGTATTGGATTTATGAATAAATTTTCCCATAATTAACTAATATAAAAAGTATAATTTAAGAAGATCGTACTTTCTATAAAATATTTAATTATATGTCTACTCCATATATTCAAACACCTATTTTACTTCTAATAGAACTTTTATTTATACGTTTTTTCTATAAAATTGAACTCCTATTCTACTTCTAATAGAACTTTTAATCATATGCCTTACAAATAATTATTCTACTTTCAATAGAACTTCTAATCATATAATTTAAGAAAATCGTACTTTCTATAAAATATTTAATTATATGTCCGCTCTATCTATTCAAATACCCATTCTACTTCTAATAGAACTTTTATTTATATGTTTTTTCTATAAATTCGAACTTTTATTCTTTATAAATTCGAACTCCTATTCTACTTCCAATAGAACTTTTAATCTTTTAATCATATGCCATATAAAATTATAAATACTTATTATACTTTCAATAGAACTTCTAATCATATGTCTTCTCTAAAAATTCGAACTCTTCTTCCCTATAAATTCGAACACCTATTCTACTTCTAATATGTTAAATAATATTTTTTATATTTATTAGTGTTTAAACTTCAAAAATTCTAGAAAATTAGAAAAATAGATTGAGACGATCTTAGAGCGCCACCTAAACTCCCGTGTACTCAGCCGCGCTTCGCGGCGGCCTTGTAATATTTTTTTTAATTCAAAATATAAATTTAAGAAAGAAATCGAAAAGAAATATTTATAAATTAATTAATGAACACAATATTGTACAAATTTTAATTTGCATTGTAAAACTAAATAAAATATATACTTATTTTTTTTTATGTTGATCCATCTTGTATCACGTTCTCTTAGGCCGACACTCGTTGTAATAAATAAATATAAGACACGTTTCTCAGCGGCCTTGTATTATTTTTAAAAACATTTCAAAATATGGACTATTTAAGAAAGAAATCAAAAAGAAAATATCTATAAATAAATTAGTGAACACAATATTGTACAAATTTTAATATATATATATATATATATATATATATATATATATATATATATATATATATATATATAGTTAAAAAAAGAGGTCGAAAATGATAATTGAAAAATAGAACTTTCTTATGTAACTGAATGCAACCACATGCCACTCAATGCAACCACATGCAACTTACCTTTTTTATTTCAAAGATGTTAATGTTAAAAAAGGAAGTTCTTATTTCTTTTTTTAAAAATAGGGCCTAAAGAAGTAAGTTTTGATTTTAATTATTTAAAATAGAGGATTTCTAGAAAAAGAGATAAATAGGATTCGAACGATTCTAAAGTCTATGTGGGTTCTCCTTTATATTATAGATAAAGATAAATATAAAGATGAAGATAATTTTTTAAAAAATTAAAATAAATGTAATTTAATAAAAAAAGTCGATAAAAATATATCTATAAGTATCAACAACAATTAGCGAGCACATATTGTATAAATTAAATATACATAGATAATAAGATAAATCATTCATTTTATACTGATTTTATCTCATAATTTTTTAGGCCGACACCCGTTGCATATATTATAAAAATAAAAAGCGTACAAATTAATAAAAAAAATTAAATATCAAAATCATTTTTGACTTTGATTTCCGTTTGCACGCTAGTGAGATTTTCTTGGGAAATATTATTGTAAAAAAAAAATTTAGAACTTGCCTTTTACATCCTTACTATAATATAATTCAGAGGTGAGACTTGCCTTAATAACATCAATTATTTTCTTACATATTCTATGTTTGAAAATTTCGAAAATTAGATAAATAGCTTTCGAATGATTTTAGAGCTCTACCAAATAAAATAAATTATTCATACCGAATTTGTCTCACGAATTTTTAGACCGACACCCATTGTTAATATTATATAAATACTAAGCGTACACCATAATAAAAATTTAAACACTAAAATCCTCTTTGACTTTGATTTCGGTTTGAATGCCGGTGAAAGTTTCTTAGGATTCAATTAGAATTGAGAGATACCATTCTAATAAAATGTTAGAACTTGTTTTTTATATCCTAACTATAATATAATTTTGAGGTGGGACTAATCCTTAATAACAAACGCCCTGAAAATTTCCTTTATATAATATAAAGATTATTGTAACGATTTCAAACTATTCTTTTGAGTTTTAAGAAGGAAAAGTCAAAAAATTCCCTAAAATATAAAAAATAGGATCTAAATAAGAAAGTTTTGATTTTAATTATTTAAAATACAGGATTTCTAAAAAAATAGATAAATATGAAAAAAGAATTAAGCCAATATAAACGGAATTGAGGGAATATGTATGACTTATACTGTTATATTAAACCAAAAATTAATGGTGTACGAATATGTGATAATATAAAAAAGTTAAAAAAAAATAACATTATATATATACTTACAACCTCGTCATGCCGCTTTGGATTCCAAATACACAACCTCATTACAAAGATGTATAATTGAGGAAAAGAGAAGCAAATTAAAAAGATTAAAAAGGGAAAAAAACATTAACATGCATTCAATTAATTTGGAAGCACGTTGATTTTTTTTCAAAAAAAAAAGGTTAAAGATCGATAGAGCCAAAACCTGGTGGAACATGAGATTTTGATTAATTGGAAGTTCGATGGATCATCGAAAAGATGATAATAGAGTCGACCCTTCAAAACCTTCAATACATAATTATGAAAAGTACCTGCATAAATCAAAAATATGTATTAGATCACGAAAATGAGTGGCACATATACTTAGCTATGTAAATTGAGAATTAAATAAAATAAGAATGAATAAAAAAAATTAAAAGAAAAACACGAAGACAAAAGCAAGAAAAGTAATATATATGATAAAATTTGATCATTAGAACAATGATTGTATATATATAGGGATATAAAATTTCTTTTCTATTTCGAATATGTAAATTTGAATTATTATTCTCTACAAATTCAAAAATCTTTATTATTTCGAATATGTTAATATTGATGTTAGAAAAGGAAGTTTTGACTTCTTTTCTAAAAAATAGGAGTTAATATTGATGTAAATTTGACTTCTTGTTCTTACCTACAAATTCGAAAACCTTTTCTATTTCGAAGATGTTAATTTTAATGTTAAAAAAAGAAGTTCCACTTTCTTTTCTAAAAATTAGGACATAAAAAAGGAAGTTTATTTTTAATTATTTAAAACAGAGGAGCTCTAGAAAAATAGATAAATAGGATTCGAGCGATTCTAGAACTCCTCGGGGTTTTCCTTTATATATATAATAGATATATATATATATATATATATATATATATATATATATATATATATATATATATATTGATGGTATCACTATTTGGGCCTTGGTAGTCTCTTCCCTTAATTGGGCCTCCTATACTAATTGTTGATTGAATAATTATTACTACCATTTGGGCTCTAGTGGGCTTGTAGCTTGGACTCTACCTCACAATCTCATCCAATCAAGTTTGCAAACTAATTTGCTCCACATCACTAATTTAATAAAAAATATAAACCTAAAATTTGCTAATAACTCCACAAAAAATCCTTATTATAATAGTAAATGTAAAATGGTTGTACTAATAATAATAATAATAAGTCCCAATTAATGGAAAGGTAGCGCTGTACTAAATAAATATTTACACGCGTCCCTAAAATTATAAAAATCGAGTTTACAAAATTTATTCGGAGAGGGCTCAATATTAAAATTATTAATAAAATTCACAGTTATTACATCGAAGATGTTAATGTTAAAAAAAGGAAGTTCTGAAATATAAAATTTCCTTTCTATTTCGAATATATATATATATATATATATATATATATTACTTTTTCTTTCCTACAAATTCGAAAACTTTTTCTATTTCAAAGATGTTAATGTTAATGTTAAAAAATGAAGTTTTTATTTCTTTTCTAAAAAATAGGACCTAAGGAAGGAAGTTTTGATTTCAATTATTTAAAATAGAGGAGCTCTAGAAAAATAGATAAATATTCCTATAAATTTTAATGTATATATAGACAACACAATAAACCATATACTTATTTTTTACGTCGATTTTGTGTCACGTTTTCTTAGGCTGACACCCGTTGTAATAAATACATATAGATAAAAAAAGCAGATTTGATTGAATTAATTAGAAGAAGACGTTGGAATATTAGGATCAAGAACAATGAGAAAATAATAATGACAAATTAACAATTAACAAAAAATAAATAAAGATGAAAGGTAAACGTTCAAACCTTTTGTGCCAAGTTTCTTACTTCTACTTCTCAAATACGGAAAGATCACCTAATTCTTATTCACACGATCAAGTGTCTATATATCTAGATCACTAAAAAAAAAAATACAAAATCCAAAGCAAATAACAACCAATGGCTACTAATAATTCATAATTATAACTAAAATCATAACAAATCATAGCCATGGACATTAAGAATTAAACAATATAAGAATTAATAAAAAATAAAAGAAATTAGACGAAGACAAAAGCAAACAGAAGCAAGAAAAGAGTTACAAACATGGAGATAAAATTTGATCGTTAGAAGCAATGATTGTATATTTATATACGATTATAAAATTTCTTTTCTATTTCAAATATGTAAATTTGAACTCTTCTTCCATACAAATTCAAAAGCCTTTTCTATTTCGAAGATTCTAGAGCTCCCGCGGGTTCTCCTTTATATATATAAAAGATAGATAGATCGATAGATAGATAGATCGATAGATAGATCGATAGATAGATATAAAGATAAAAATAAAGATATTGAAGTTTCGATTATATAAATTTGAGTTCTTTTTCCTAAAAAATTGGAAAACCTTTTTAATTTCGAAGATGTTAATATTAATGTTAAAAAAGGAAGTTTTTTTCTTCCGAAAAATTTTTCTTTATTTAATATGAAGATATAAAAAAAGTTATAAATAATATAATAGAAATAAACATGACATGCATCATGCATGAGATATGTAACATATGCACTTTCCAGACAATGAATTTAAAAAATTAAAAAAGAAGGCGTATTTTTAAAATAGGGAAAATAAATATATTACTTGATTATTTCTTGACCATCTATTTCGAATTCCACGATACTAATTCGGAAAACTTTAATGGAATGATATCAGGATTAAAGATGTCAAAAAGTACTTCTTTTTCCTCAAAAAATGGAAAACCTTTTTAATTTCGAAGATGTTAATATTAATGTTAAAAAAAGGAAGTTTTTTTCTTCCCGGAAATTTTTCTTTATTTAATATGAAGATATAAAAAAAAGTTATAAATAATATAATAGAAATAAACATGACATGCATCATGCATGAGATATGTAACATATGCACTTTCCAGACGATGAATTTAAAAAAATAAAAAAGAAGGCGTAATTTTAAAATGGGGAAAATAAATATATTACTTGATTATTTCTTGACCATCTATTTCGAATTCCACGATACTAATTCGGAAAACTTTAATGGAATGATATCAGGATTAAAGATGTCAAAAAGTACTCATGACAAAAAAAAAAATGTCAAAAAGTACTAAGAAAAAGTGATGAATGAAAATTTAAAAATCAATGAATTTTCGCTGTTAACCGAGCAAAACATTTATTACTATATATAATAAGGCAACACAAGGGCAAAGTTTGTCATTTTAATGGCTATGAAATGACTATTACACCCTTTTATTTTGTATAATTACGTATGTGCCACTATTTAGAAAGTTTTGCTAAAAAAAAGTTTACATTTTTGTCTTCATTGGGTATCGAACCATCAACCTCATGATACATAGTTTGTTGTTATGACCACTTGATCTACTTAGATTTTAACCTTCCTTTTAAAAATCTTAATGCACAAACCCTCACCCTTTTATCATATATTTACTTTTCATGTAATAAATGCATTATATATGTGTTTTTTTGTCACACCATCATATGTGAGTTATTTATTAATAATTTTTTAAATATGAGAAATGAAGTTCATAAAGTTGAATTCAAAATTTTTGTTAGTACAAATTTTTAAAAAAAATAAAAAAACAAAATAATATATAACAAATTTAGACTTGAAATATGTTAAATATTTAAATAAAATATGCAATTGAGTTATGATTAATTGCGATATTAATATTGTATAAGATAATAACGAATTTATGTCATTGTTGGATATCGAACCAGTAATCTCGTGATATATAATCACATTTATAGATTGCGAGTATGAGTAAAAGTGGTTATTCACGAGAGGACGTGGGTATCCGCAAAAATTTGTGGTTGCGAGAAAAAAAAGATTAACGTGAGGTCATAATATGTAATTATACAAAATATAATAAACAATCAATTGCAATATATACAATTCAATAGATGGGTTTGAAAAAAATATATTTAAAAATAAGAAATTAGAATGGAGTAGTAAATTTGTGTACACAAGGGCAAAACTTGTCATTTTAATGGATGTGAAATGACTATTATGCTCTTTTATTTTGTATAAATACGTATCTACCACTATTTAGAAAGTTTTGCTAAAAAAAGTTTATATTTTTGTCATCATTGGGTATCAAACGAGCAACCTCATGATACATAGTTTGTTGTTATGACCACTTGATCTACTTAGATTTTAATCTTCCTTTTAAAAATCTTAATGCACAAACCATCACCCTTTTATCATATATTTACTTTTTATGTAATAAATGCATTATATATGTGTTTTTTTTGTCACACCATCATATGTGAGTTATTTATTAATAATTTTTTAAATATGAGAAATGAAGTTCATAAAGTTGAATTCAATTTTTGTTAGTACAAATTTTAAAAAAAAATTAAAAATAAACAAAATAATATATAACAAATTTAGACTTGAAATATGTTAAATATTTAAATAAAATATGCAATTGAGTTATGATTAATTGCGATATTAATATTGTATAAGATAATAACAAATTTATGTCATTATTGGATATCGAACCAGTAATCTCATGATATATAATCACATTTATAGATTGCGAGTATGAGTAAAAGTGGTTATTCACGAGAGGACGTGGGTATCCGCAAAAATTTGTGGTTACGAGAAAAAGAAAATATTAACGTGAGGTCATAATATGTAATTATACAAAATATAATAAACAATCAATTGCAATATATACAATTAAATAGATGGGTTTGAAAAAAATATATTTAAGAATAAGAAATTAGATTGGAGTAGTAAATTTGTGTAAAAAATTAAAAAATTTGTAAAATAGAACTTTTTACAATAAATACATTAAATTATAACAAATATAATTTAGTCATAAATTGAAATTAAAATTAAAATATATAATAATCATATATATAAGTTTATATCTTTTAAATACGATATTTAATTTTATATACTCAATAAGGAATTTATATTGGTCAATAAATATTTTTATCAAAATGTATAAATGAATTTAAAACTAAAATTTTTAAAAACAATTAATAAAATTAATTAAAATAAATAATTTAACTAATAGAAAATTTAAATTAACAATTTATTAACAGGCACGTGCCTAGCACGGGCTTTTACGCTAGTTATTGACTTACTTGGTTAAGCAGTTTTCGAAAATTACATCTACCATCGACTTCTAAAGAATGTATTTGAGTTTTTCATATCATTGATTCTCAATTTTGTTGGGCCACATCGACTTTTTACCATGCAACTCTCTCTCCATGCATCATGAAGTTAAAAACAAAATCTATCAAACCTAAAAGTAACTAAGAACAAAAAGAATTAAAAAGAAACCACATATCTTCGATATATATTCTTTATATTAAAAAGATTATAATCCATGAGACCATGATGAGAGTATATTTAACCCATAGCAATGACTCTAAGCCTGCAAAAAGAATCCAAAAATCAAAAATCGAATTAGTTGGGGTTTTTTTTTACAAGAAATACATTCTCGTATATGAATTGTATCAAGATACAATACCGGGAAACCGAAGAAAGGGATTTAGTTTCTTTCATTCGATAAAGTTTATCATCTAACCGTAGGACATGCAAAGATATCCTCGGAAGTTTAGATAATAAGATTTTAAAGTCCGAAAAGAGACTGCCCAAAATCTTCTCACCTGAAAAACCACAAAAAATAGATTGCAAATCTTTCTAAACCAATATTAAAAAGTAACACAGCAAAGTTATTTCTAAGTCCTAGTGAAATTATACTGACATTAAAATTAAAAACTAATCAACTGAAAAAAATAAAATCTAATCAAAGGGAAACCCTTTGATTAGACACAAGACACACACACTACAAGAAAAAGTTCAATAGACATCACACTTTAGACATCGGTTGTAAATGCCACTGATGTTAAAACATGCAATAACATCGCCCCTAATTAAACTGATGTCTTTATATTTCGTAAACATCTTTATTTTTAAAACTGATGTCTAAAGTCAGCCTTTAAAAAACAAAACGCGCGGCCTTTTCTTTTGTTTTCCCCCTTAACTAAAATTTTCACCTCTAAATCAAAATTCCCCCCTTTTCGCCAAATATTTCCCCACCTCTACACAATTATTCCCCTTTAGACAAATTAAACACAACCTAAAACTAAAAATTAAACTCTCTCTCGATACTCTCTATCTCTCTCTCTCTCGATACTCGCTCTCTCTCTCTCTCTCCCTCCTCCACCACCACTCACCACGACCACCTGCTCTACTTACGACGACCACCTCCTCACCTCCGTCCCACACACTCTTACAATCAGAACCCTAAATCGAAGAACAACACATCAAGAACAACGTACTCACGAAGAACCATAGCTCGATTTGTTCCTCAATACTTAATTCACGAAGAAAAGCTCGAAAGCTCGGTTTGGCCCGCGACTTGTTCGATTTGCTATTCTCTTTGCTCGATTTGCTCTTCAGTTAGTAAGTAGTATCTACCTAATTCATATAATTGCTCCATTTATTCGATTTTTAAGCTTTAATTAGGTTAATTATAATTGGGTTTGTTTGTATATACTTTGTTTGGGTTTGTGTCTATATTATTTGATTTAATTAGGTTAATTTTAAATGGGTTTGTATATATATTTGTGAACTGGTTTGTATTAGTATTAATCACTTTAATTAGGTTAATTTTAAATTAGTTTGCATATGTGTTTGTCAACTGATTTGGTTTATATCTAGTGTTGGTTTGTATCTTTGTTTCGTTAATTGATTTATTTTGTTTGTATCCCTGTTTAATTTGTAACAATGAATTGTCCTTTTGTAGACTAATGTTCACTAGGATAATCCAAGAGGAACAAATTAGTTTTGACGGGCTCGAGCCACTCAACATGTATGCTTTGTGGAGCCTTATAAAATTGAAAGGATGAGGTTTGCTTATAATTTATATTCAATTTGATGAAGTTCATGTATGCATTGTGACATGTTGAATCAGATTTGAATTATTTCAAGCCTCATTGGAAGAATTTTACCCTCTCTCAACTCCAATCTGCTACCAACAACTTTTCCCATGGTTTGTAATATCATCTTCTACTTTCCCCTTGATATCATAAAATTCTTTATCCGATACGCTATAAGTGGGAGGGCCTGGGATCTTGTTATTGAGCGAAGGGTATGGACATTTTCCTGATTTTGTTGGAGTAACACCACTTTATGTGTACATTATAATTAGGCTTCTAATTATGGGTCACATTGCAGGTTGCTTTCACCAGGAAGAAAGATTTTGGAAGGGAACAAAGGGAGCTTAGATGGGCACATGCACAAAGAACCCTTCATGGACTTGAAAGTTACTTAGCTATGATGACGGTTATACTTGGAATTTATGTAGTGACAATTTGGTTTTGGGGATTTGGTATATATAGACTCAAATATTGTAAGCCATTTTGATTTTGCTAATGATGCAAGTATTCTGGATTTATTCTTTCAATGATAAATTTAGTAATTTTGGTTATTATTTTGTGCATAATTTAAGTTTTGGCTATTTTGGTGTATAAAACAGTGTAGGAAATTGATTCTAAACAACAAACAGATATCACTTTTTATTTATAAAATCTGATGTCTAAGAGACACATATAGATGAGTTTTTTCAGAAAAAACTGATGTTTATACCTACATTAGACATCAGTCTAGGATGATGTCTAAGGTCATTATACACATCAGTTTTTTTACAAAGAAATTGATGTTTATCAGAACATTAGACATCAGTCTAGGATGATGTCTAAAATAACTATAGACATCACTTTATCTGATAAAAATATGATGTCTAATATCGAAATAGACATCTTTTCCAAAGAAAGAAAGTGATGTGTATGTGAAAAATTACTTAGTTTATTATATGTTTTCTAGAATATAAGGCATGAAAATTGTTTATAAAATTAATTATATCTAACCTATTTTGTAGAACAACTGATGTGTATTGAATGAAATATCGATGTCTATATTAGTATAGACATCAGTTTCTGACCGATGTCTAGAATAGACATCTCCGACCTAGACATCACATGCAAAATAACATAGACATCGGCCATAAACTGATGTCTATTGACCCTTTTCTTGTAGTGACATCCAAACTTGTAAATATCGTAATGCACACACAAAAACAACTAACTACTCCGCTGAAATATTTTCACTTGCCCTTGCTTCAGTTAAAATTAATTAGCTTCCCGCAAATTGCCACGGGACATTGTCCCTTGAGATTCCGTTTTATTCATCGCTTATAAATGAAGTCATCTGAAATGACACATATTCGTCAATTGACGACAGATCACCCAATAATGGTCCAAAAGCCAAAATTATGGCACACCCTTAATAGGCACAGAACATCCATCTGGAATGGAACAAGTGTGTCTAATTTGTTCATACCGAAAGATAATAATTAAAATGGTTTGCAATGGTCTACATTGTGCAACTAGGGGAAACATATTACGAAACATTGGGGATTGAGTTGGTATATATTTGACCGCATTGAGAAACAAAACATGTGCAGTGAATGTTACACAAAAGCATAAGTGGAGTATGATACTCCGGTACTTGTTACCAAACTTGGGGTTTCCCTCGAACTGTCGGCCATTACATAGATAAAATAGAAGACATGCATTCATGTTCCTCGACTCCCTTCCCTATATACAACAACCATCATGTTGTATTTCTAACTCTAAGTTTGTGACTCTACTGCCTGTGCAGTCATCTTATAACATCAAACAGAAACTACTACGTACATATAAGCTTAATGAATTCATCGAGCTATGAACATGCATAAACCGATACCAATTTGACTATTTAGCATGTTTCTGAGACCATTTCTAAAGCAAATACAGTCTTCACACCATCAATTAATCAAGCTCCGGAATGCAATTTTGAATGAACAAATTATGCAAATTACCTCTGCTCCTTGACAGAGTTTTTAACATGTACATACACACAAATAAAATTAATGTAAATATATTGGTTTTCACACAAACGGCAACTGTAGAGAATTTTTGGGTTTTAACAACTGGGTTCAAGATTCACATGTTCCTTTAAATATTATCATGAATGTCCGTACGAGTTTTAGGCATTGAGCAGCAAGAATAAAGCAAAATGCATATAAAGATAAATTTATACAAGGATTTGAAGTTGAGTGATAAGTTTAAGAACCTGGAAAATACACGACCACAGTCACAAGTATGGCCTCGTGTGCCACAAGTTTTGAGATGAGCCTTGTAATCAGACTGAACAGCGTAACCTTTTGAGCATTTCTCACACACCCATTGTTTGTTATTGCTGTGTTTCCTTCGAAAGTGCTTCTTGATTCCCACAAGATCACCCAAGGCATGGCACGGATCATGGTGCAAACAGGTTGGTTCAGGACAGACATATACTCGTTTTCGAATATCCGGTGAGTCTCTCTTTAGTAGCTTCCAGGGAACCTTGTGTCTTCGTCGGTGCATCTGAAGGTTCTGATCTCTTTGAAACACTTGGTTACAGATCTCACATACGTACCTGTCTGATTCCAGTAATGTCTTGGGGGAAAGTGATACTACCTCAGCATCCGGATCTGGAGTACCAGCAGGTCTTCTTTTCCTTCGGTTGGAAAGCCCATTTTCGGTGGACTTGGTAGTAGTTTCTGTTTGATGTTAAAAGATGACCAAGGTGTGTGTGAGAGAGAGAGAGAGAGGAGAGAGGGGGGAGAGGGGAGAGCTAGGGTAGAGAGAGTCAGGAGTTATCTGTATGTTTTGGTTTGTATGTGTTATGTTGAATCATGAATTAGTTGGGGTTTAATTGCTGTAATTAGGGGAAAGGCTTGAAAAGACAACAACAATGTAAAAATTATTTTCTCAGGTTCTCGATATCATTATATATAGGGGTTGTAAATCAAGGCAAGAATAAGTTTTCCCTCATGTTAAAAAAAAGGAAGTTCTAATTTGGTTATGAATTTGACTTATTCTTCCCTACAAATTCGAAAACCATCAAAAAAAATAATTAGTCTTCTATTTAGTTTCGAAATCAATTTTAAAGTATTCAATTAACAATCGAAATTTGTATAATACGTGGGTAACCGCATAGATTAATACAACACGACCGTTTTCAGTTTCATAAATAGATCACATACAAGAAAACCGAATTAATCCTTGTAGGTTTATAAATTATAACTGCCCATTACGTACCCCCACCCCTCGCCCATATAAACATAGATCATTGTTCATTACATAGCCACAAAATACAAAACCACAAAATACAAAACCCTAATAAACCGGCAAACAAATTTTCTTACAAAATCATGGCCATAACTATGGTGGAAAACTCTAGCAACCAGCCTGCCAAACCCCGGTGGGCAGATGAAGACGATGACAACGACGACCATCTTCTTCCGCCACCTAAAGTGATCGGACCTGATGCAAACGGTATCAAGAAAGTGATTTCATACAAGTGGAACCATGAGAAAAGAGTTGTCAAGGTCACGACAACTACTCGCGTTCGTAAAGTTGTTGCTAATGCTCGGGTTGTCGAAAGGAGAGCTTTGAGGAAGTTTGGAGATGCTGTTGATGAAGATGTTGGTGCTAAATTGACTATGGTTTCTCTTGAGGATGTTTTTCTTGAACGACCTGCGCCCTATGGTATGTGCTTTTTTTCGATCACGTGTTTTTACGTTAGGATTATTGTTCTGCATGCGCGATCACGTTTTTATTGTTCAGCACTTTGCACAATTTTGTATAGATAGGTTATCCAAATTTTTACAAGTACATTACAACCATTGTTTCGAGTCAGAATTATTTGATCTAGTCAATATAGATACTATTTTTTTACATGATTTTTACTTCGTTATAAATACTTTTTTTTAATGATTTTGTGTTATGAATTGAAACACTGGAGCTTGAAATTTTAATTTTGGCAAAATATATGGAATTACAATTATTGTAGTTTAATCATTCTGAATCATCTTTTGTTAATTGATATATTGGTATTGCTAACAGGTAGGAAAGTAGAGGAATCAAATGCCCTAACGACTGAGAAAGAAAACGGTGCTCTCATGGTTTGTAGAAAATGCGGGAAGAAGGGTGATCATTGGAGTGCAAAGTGTCCTTACAAAGATCTCAATCTACCGACTGAAACCGATACATCAGATGTAACATCTGCAAATGGTGTTACAAAAGGAGCATATGTTCCTCCTAGTCGGCGTGGGGCAGCTGAGAGGAGCAGTGGTTCAGATATGAGGCGCAGGAGTGAAGAGAATTCAGTCCGAGTCACAAATCTATCAGAAGACACCCGTGAGGCTGACCTGAATGAGCTGTGTCGTTCTTTTGGTCCTGTTACTCGCACTTATGTCTCCACTGACCAGAGGACGGGTATATGCAGGGGTTTTGGTTTCGTTAATTTTGTCAACAGGGAGGATGCTGAGAGAGCGATCAAGAAACTCAATGGGTATGGTTATGACAACCTCATACTCCATGTTGAATGGGCAGCACCAAGGACAAACTAATTTCAGTCTGGGACAAAAAACTAGACTCTTTTTCTTTAATAATGGGATTCGATTTTCTTGAGAATGTAAGACTTTGGTTTTTTTTTTTTAAGTATCTAGGAAATTTTGTTAAACATAGCTGATTCGGATTACAAATCCATTTACGGCATAGTTTTTCTTCTTTTTCTGTCAAATTGTCAGCAAACTTTAAATTACAAGTAACTTTAGGTTACAGAGAAAGATTTGCATTAAGGCGATTACCAATTTTTTAGACAAACTCAATGCTACACCAAACATCTGTACGTATTCAAAAGGATCAACTGTAAGGTTGGATCTAGCAGGTTTTAGCCATTCATAATTCACAAGAATCAACTGTAAATTTCTGTGCATTATGTTTTAAATGAGAGTGACTTTTTAACTGGTAAAGGTTTTATCATTCTGGATTTTCTAATTGATTTTCTTCGTTAAGTACATAAAATTGATTGCACTTAAAGAGTAATGCAGTTGAAGCTGTAGCTGGGCAACTCTATGGTAATCTCTAAGGGCAGATACTTGCTTAGATTCCATTGATTCAAAAGAAAATTTTAACCTGACGGACCATTAAAAATTGCTACTACATGTTGTCTAAATGCTGTTGTCTAAATGCTAATTCTAAACAGGGTATACAAGTGTAGCTACTCCGACTTGGCCATCACCTGAACATTTAGGCTAATATTTCATCTTCCATACAAGACCTGAGCTTGAATGTTGTACGATTCATAGACATCCCCTCATAGTCACAACATTCTCTTCTACTCCGGTCCTGAAAAATGCATACAAAGAGATTTCAGAGGCTAAATACATTTTGTAAAAGTAAGGACTGAACTTATAATATCTTACCTCATAGTCCCTCACTGGTGCTAAAACTCGGATTTCAGAGATGTGATCTGCAGAATGATTACCACTAGATAAACAAGCAGGTAATATACGTGCTGAACTTCGAATGTAGACTGTTTCATGATGATTTCCCATTGTCCTTTCTAAGGAGTGGAAGAAGAAAACATGAGGAGCTTCACAAGAATCATTTAAAACAGGTCGAGTTTTGAACATATAAAAAGGCCATGCTTTTCTGCGCCAACGAGAAAAAGTCTCTAAGGGCACTTGCAGAACGCTTGGAGGAATAATTGTCTCATAAATATGAACGGAGTAGCCCCAAGAGATGGAGAAAGTCCAGTTTTTGTGCTTTTGATAACAAATGGTTTGTTGTAGTAGCCTTGATTCCTCGACTTTTGCTGCTTTCATGAGATGGTTTACTGATTCAATACGGTTCATGGAAGGAAATATAGAGTCTACTACATCAAGATGGTGAAGTGAAAGAGCAAGAGATTGTGGATGAGCTATTAGTAAACCAGATATGTCTTGATGAAAATCGATCTGCAACCATTTGCCAGATTAATCATTAAGTAGAGGGTTGATGCAGAAACTAGATCAATTTGGGGGCGGATATACTAAGGGGAACCAGGCAAGGAGGAAATGCAGCACTTATGTATTGTTTTCTTCTTCTAACCATTGAAATTTTTTCCTAAAAATAAAAAAAAAATTATATAGAAAAGTCTCTACAAAAGTTTAGAGGTACAGGTGTGCCCTCCAAAATATATGTGAGCCCCCTAGTAAAAATTTTGATCCACCTCTGAATCATATAGACATAAATATATGATTATCAGAAGAATAGTTGCTTTAACAGATCATATTAACGGAAAAAATTGTTTACCTGATGAAACCCTTTTTCTAGAGTTAGTGAAACTCCAAGATCAGCAATACAAGAATGCATAAGTTGATCACTTCCAAACATTGTTGGATATCTTTTAAGACACAGATCTAAATTCTTGGCAACTAACCTAGCCAAAGGATAACTCAAAGCATAACCAGCTCCTCCAAAGGCCATATTAAATGAAAACAAAGCATTTGAGTCAGTACACTCCGAATGCATTCCAACATAAAAGTACTTGCTATGATCATACTTTCTCAAAATCTCTGCAATATTATTGACGAAAAGTACAGTATCATCATCAGCAATAACATACCATCTCACGTCATCTCCATTTTCTGCATTAAATATTTCCTCGACCACACGTGCTAGTCGAATGATATGTTGCGATTTGCGCCTGTAAAATGCATTGTACCTCGAACTATCCTATGAAATCCTGTAGGGTGGTGTAGAAAATGAGAGTGTATTGATGTTGAAGACTACATTGTGTTGAGTAGCTTGATTGATTACATGAGTAGATAAGTCTATATATAGTGGAAAACTAGTACATAAAGTCTAAGATTGGTTGGTGAATGCTTGACAATATAACTTAGACTAGCAACTAATTTAGACTAGCAACCTTAGCTAACTTAATTTGACTTATTTTAACACCCCCCCTCAAACTAAAGATGGTTGAAAAACCAGCTTGAGTTTGTAAACAAAATTACCGAAAGTGGTAGGAGGATTTTGAGCCGGAGACACGATGTAGATGAATCGTGCCTTTTTGTTGGTCTTGCACCTCCCCAAACTGATGTAATTCTGATAGCTAGAGAAGCATTGTCAGAATAATAAGCTAATCTGATGGCTGAAGAAGCACTGTCAGAACGGTAAAACAATTCTGATGGCTGGAGAAGCACTGTCGTAATGAAGATCGAAAAATCAATTCTGATGGCTGAATAAGACACTGTCAGAACGAAAACAATTCTGATGGCTGGAGAAGCACTGTCAAAATGATAACGAAATTCTGATGGCTAGAGAAGCACTGTCAGAATGAGAAGCACTGTCACGTCTATGGCTGATCCCAAGAGTCTGTCATGGTAGACCCCGAGGTGACAGTTAATGCGGTGGAAGAAGCACTAGTTTTTGACAAAATCTGTCTGAGAAGTGATTCAAGCTCAATATTTGATGCAGTTTCCGGAGTAGAATCCAAGGTTGCACCAGTGGAAGGATGAGAGAACTTTTGTGAAGAAAATCTCTGCTTCTGTGTATATAATAACGTAGAAGAGTTATAAATATTGTATCAGCAATGTGAGCTTGGTGATGATGGTGACCTTGTGCCATTGCTTGTGTGCGCATATGTGTAACGTACCAGAGTTACAATATCGTATTAGCAATATGAGGCTACAAAGGAAGCTTTCGCGGCTACGTTCTGTCCCAAGAGGCTGTCCTGCCTTAGAATCCCCGGTAATAACTAGGAATGCAGTGGAAGGTGATTTTTTTTTTTTCACACTACTAAAATCATTTATACCTGTTGTATTTTTCGGTGGGCTGATTTAATGTGGCCCAACTAATGAAAACAAGGATATAACTATATGCTAGCCCAAACCAAACACAAGCCAGCAGCTAGAAATACTTAGTTTCCATGTAGAAATTAACTGGGCTTTTGAGCGGTGCAAGAGATATTGATGGCAAAATACAAAGTGCTTGCCGGAGTTCTTGACCAAAGCTTGCAAAGAAACTGACGAGCCTAACTTTTAACTGTGTTTTGTAAGCTTGATATTGGCGATAGTAGAACGGAGTCAATGACTCGTTTTACTGGTGGGCGGAGTTGACTTGGAAGAAACTTGTGGTGTTAACTCGTCACTGGGTTGGTGTGAGTTACCGAGTTAACTAAAGCCGAGCTGAGTAATGTGGACGTTGCACGGTTGGAGTTGAGGGATGTGGCTGGTGTGTGTTTATTGTGTATATACGGCTATATGAGTTGAAACACGCAGTCTTTGTGCTGCTTTCTGTGGAGACCCACAAAGTGTTTGAGTAAATGTCTGATAGAAAAATTGAGTTTACGACGAATATGTTGACTCGAATGGAGGATGACCAGGTGAAGTTTGGAGTTTTTGGTGTGACGGAAAAACAACAGAGAGAAGCAACAAGATAAGCAGGAAGTTTTGACAGTTGATTTCCAAAATCTGCTGAAGCTTAACTTGAGGTATGAGAGGTATGTTTTGTAGAATTGATTTTGGTGACAGCGGAAATAGCAAGATCAGGAGCCTAAAGCTCTGATACCATGATAAAACTTGATAAAAAGAAGAACGCAGGAGAGTAATAAAAAGACTACAAAGATTGTATAATGATAACAAAACATGAGGTTACAACCGAGAAGAACTTAAAGATTACATTGTGAATGAGGTAGTTATTACAAAGGAGATGTAGTCCTTAAATAGCAGCATAAATGAGAGCTAACAAGTATAAAACAAAGAAAATGGTGGCTAAGGTGTGCTAAGATGTTCAACAATGGTGGCTAAGGTGTGTGTTCAACAATGGTGGCTAAGGTGTGTTTGTGTTTACATTTCAACACCCCCCTCAAACTGAAGATGGTTGAGAAACCAACTTGAGTTTGTAAACAGCCTATGCTACTTCTTGTGATGTATACATAATAACTGAATCTTGTGTTACTTGTATTGTAAAGACAGTGTGTGCACTTGTTGAGGCAAGGAGGTGCGCGGAAGATCGGAATGGGCATCCGAACAAATCAGTTCTGGAAATACAGAACCTTTAAACTTGTTGACGGTTGTGACCGGAGTCAATGGAATGGAGGTGGTAGCGGAAGAACAATAATAGATCAGGAATAGATTTTGCGAAGCTGCAAATTTTAGAGCCTGTGTCAACTCTTTTTTTTTTCATTACATGCACTTGTTTCACTAGCAGAACCAAGTCAGCCAACTTTGGGTTCTCCAGCACAACCCAATCCGAGTTGAATCAGAGAGCAGACGTCGATGAGGGTTTATGATACTTTTCCGGTGATTGGTTTGGGTGTGCGATTTGATGTATGGACTCGGTGAATGTTTGGGAAAATCCAGAGACCGGTTGTAGCTTTGTTGAATTGTGTGACTCGTGAATATGGAGTCGTCGGAGATATGTAGTTGCTGAATTTGTGAAGCTAGCTTATTTTTCTGTTAGCAAGCTTGTAAAGAAGCACCCCCTCCAACTGTTTGATGAGATGTCTGAAAGACAAAGTTAGCTGGATATTGTTTGGATGGCCGGAAAAGATGAAAACAATGGAACAAAGGAGGTAAGGAGACTATGGCTCTGATACCATGTAGAAAATAAGAGTGTATTGATGTTGAAGACTACATTGTGTTGAGTAGCTTGATTGATTACATGAGTAGATAAGTCTATATATAGAGGAAAACTAGTACATAAAGTCTAAGATTGGTTGGTGAATGCTTGACAATATAACTTAGACTAGCAACTAATTTAGACTAGCAACCTTAGCTAACTTAATTTGACTTATTTTAACAGGTGGAAAAGAAAATGGCTCATTTGGAGCTCTATCGAGGAAGATGAATCCACGTGTCATGTTAGGTTTCCACCATGATTCGATGTAGGATTTTCTGTATCTCCATAAATTTGATGAACTTGCAATCCCAATAACTAAATTACTAATGTTGGTATCAAGATATGGAGATAATTTGGTGTGACTAGACAGTGAATTTGGCTTGGTGCAGCAAGGATCATTCCCGAAGAAGAAAATGTAAATCATAATGTAGAGAAATAATCCTAAAATAGCTATTGATATGGATAGCCAGGACAATAATCTATTGTTAGACAAGAACATTGTAATTTTCTTGAATACAGGGTAACTCCGTTCGAGCCTAGCGTTGAATAGTGTCAATTTGAAGAAATAATATGGAAATCTTGCTTCTTCTTTTTTCTGGAATTGACAGTTCATGTGAACATCAAGTTGCTTTTATATCTTGAAATATTTTGTTGCTCGCATAATTTTGCAAAGGAGGACATTAAGGATTGTTTGCATATTACATGTGATTAAGCTTCAAGTCTTAAACTTATGCAGTTTTATAAAGATTATCGTGAATATATCACATGGAATGGATTTGGTCAATTGGAAAGAAGGGGAAGATAGAGAACTCAGAACACGATGCCAAATTGCCAGAGTTTTTTCATTATTGTAACGTGTGCTTGGTTTGTTACAAGTTACATTAGTGAAGAATATATTAGTCCTTGGTTTCAAAAGAACAAAAATTAATCCTTAATATACATTGTTCTCCGTCTCCCTTTTTGTATATTGTTCTGTAATACTTGGAGAACAAGATAAAAGAAATAAAGAAAAGAAAAGTAAAGACTGAAAATAAAACTCAGATATTCATTTCATAACCATAAACATAGACATAGGTTTGGTTATATATGGGAATGTTGGACCACTACCCATTGGTACACCTGTCCACTACCCATTCAGCCTTATCACTACAGCTTATAACATAGTACTACAAAAGACAAAACTAAGAAAACATCAATACGACAACGTTTAACTAATTAAATTAAATTCACTCCTGCCCGAATCATGACAATGCCCACTTCTTGAAAGTCTATAAAAGAAGCTCGAGAGATCACATGGAACAACCTGGAAAGTACAAAGCAAGATAAATTTAACAACTGCTAGATCTGGGTGGCTCAAATGTGGAAAGCATCTAAAGTTACTTTGTGTGTGTCACATGAGAATAAATCATGTAATGAGCTGCAAAAAGAATATGACAGCAGCTCAACAAACCATGTTAATAGTGATAGTATAGTAGAACAAGATCCAACTATCACTCTATAAAAGGGAACACTCTATCACACAACAATATATATATATCTCTACCACAGTAATCTCTAGAGAAACCGAAGCTTGAGAAATATTATGTTCTCAAGGTTGTAGCAAAACTTTGCAAAATAAATAAAACATTTATTTTGTGAAAACATCGTGTTTGATTTTACTTGTGTTTGCATTTCTTCTACTAGTAAATTACAAACTCTATTTAACTTGTTAAAATAGTTTTTGAAATTTATTAGTATTGCATTCAACCCCCCTTCTGCAATACTTTCCTAGGTACTGTCACTAGAAGGTACTGTCATGAGAAGTTAAGGTTCTAGGTGCTACTTGTTCAGACAGCATGTTTGCTATGACTATGCTAAAAGGATTTTTAGATATCATGTTTGCTATGACTATGCTAAAAGGATTTTTAGATATCATGTTTGCTATGACTATGCTAAAAGGATTTTTAGATATCATGTTTGCTATGACTATGCTAAAATAGTTTTACATGTCTGTCTTAATACGGTTTTAAGAAATCAAGTGTCCTTAACTTAAGTTATGTGTGAACAGTGACAGCATGATTTTGCGCTTAGTTTACTGTCAGATAAACTTACTGTCACTCATTAAACTGATTGACAGCAATGTTGTTAGCGCACAGGTTGCTGTCAATGAAAGTTGCTGTCACGAGAAATTGTTGTCAAAAATAGTAGAAAGAAAGAAAAGCGCACAGGTTATTGTCACGAGAAGTTGCTGTCAAAGATAGTGGGGAGATATAAATTTACTTACAGTAATTTATATATATATATATATATGTATATATATAAATTTAATCCACCAATCCACGATCTAGTAGCAACGGCCACGTAATACAGCAAGTGCGGTTAATGGGTAAAATCATTACTACACGTTCAATTAAGACAGGTTAAATCGATTCATCTTATAAACTGAATCTACCGTTTAATCTACTATCAATTTCATTTGCAAAACCTTTCAACTTTCTGCATCCAAAAACCGCATTTTCTCTCTCATTTTTCAAAGCATTCATCAATGGCACCTAAACAAAGTGTTGCTCAAACCAACTTTGCTGGTATCTTCTCTCCTAGTGATGCTGGTGAAAGCTTCAAAGGACTTATTTCCTTCATAAATAAATCCTACCTAGGTCATGCAATAATCTCAACCCCTAAAATCAATATTGATAGAATTGAAAAGTTCTGGAAATCAGCCAGTGTTCAAGGAACTGGAGAGGATGAAGCAATTAACTTCAAAATAGATGATGCAATCCATACTCTCTCAGTCAAGGATATCAATAATGCCTTGGGTATTGTTTTGGCCAGTGGAGAAAGCTTTCAGGAACTAGCAAATGATGACACTCTGAAGAGGTTCTTTCTGAAGATTGGGTATTCAGGTTCAAAACTTGAAGAAACCTCTGATAAATGGTATCAAACGGGAGAAATGGACAGGAAGTATCTGAGAAAGGAGTGGAGCATGATCTTTGATGTTATGGTGAAGGTGTTCTCTACTAAGTCTACTGGCTGGAATGGAATACCATCATATATCAAGAAACTCACTCATTCTTTAGTCCATGGATACAAGGTGAACGTTGGAAAGCTGGTCATGGCACAGTTGAAAAGCGCCATAGGCAAAAAGGTATCCATATACCCTCGCTTTTTAACTATGTGTATTAATCATATTTGTGGAAATGTTGAAGATGCACCTAATACTGAGGAATGCCCTGTTTTGAAGAAAAACACACACACATCTCTCAACACACAAAATTTGAATGCAAATATTCCACTATGTCTCACACAACACATGGTTAATCAAGTGCCCAACCTTGATTTTCCATTACCTACAGGGTACACTATTTTCACACTTGAGAATGAGACTGAATTAGACCCAAATTCAGTTAACCCACATTCTACACCATACATTCCACCTAGGGACTCTAGACTGCCCAAAGCCCTTAAAATGGCCAAACAGGAATCCAAGAAAAGAACCCTAGAGAGTGCAACTGGTGAAAATGTTGTGAGTCAAGAGGGAGTTACTGCACCTAGTGCAGCAAATAAGGATGGTAGTGAAATAGAACCCACAGTAGCCCCTTCTGAGCCTAAGAAGAAGAGAGCTAGAAGGGCCAAGGTTACTGTCAGCCACTCTACAGTTTCCCAAAAGACTGTAGAGGATGATAGAGAAATAAACTCATCTCTAGGTGCCTCTTCTCAACAAGGGGCATCTATTGAAATTGGCCTGTCTCCCAAGGCACCTTGTAAAGAGTCTGCACAAACTCAAGAACTCACTCTTGAGGAACCTGTATTTGAAGATACACACATAGAGATAGAGCACAGTGAGGAATTCATTCATACTGTTGATGTTCCACAATCTTCTTCTGTGGAACAGCCAATTAATCAATCTGAACTTCAAACTTCTTCTTTCATTCCTACATCTGTTGTTTCTTCTGAACAACCTAGAGAGGGGGACAGTACCAACCCCTCAGGTTTTGATCATCCATCTCAAATCATGGATGAGCCCCCATCTAGTGGTCCACAAGAACCCATTTCTCAAAGTGAAATGGATACCACTCCATCAAACACTGGATTAGATCAAGATGCAAATTTGTCAGAAATTGAAACAGCCAGCATCTTGATCGATTCCCTCAAAGCATCTTACCCTAGGGAAGTTGCTATCACAGCCAAAGATGCTGTCAATGACAAACCAGAAGGTGCTGTCAAACAATCAAGTAACAGTATCATTCTGACAAAAGATGCTGTCAAAGGTCTCTCTAAAGCTGCTGTCAACACACCTTCTGACAGTAACTTATTGGTGAAAGATGCTGTCAACCCTGCTCAACCTCAATATCAGGAAGGATTAATTGAGGACATCTCTGATGATGACATGCCACTCTCCAAGGCTTTTAAGGTAAAATCTAAATCACCTTTCTCTTCATTGCATGTTAGTACTGCTCATACACATGCATCTAGGATGAGTGAGGGAGAGCAAAAGAAAAGAGAGATAAAATAAAAGAGAAGTGAGCATAAAAATGAGAGGCAGCCAAATGTGATGGCAAAAGGAGAGGGACTTGAGCATGTCCAGAGTGAAATTGAGGGAGCCATTCAACAAAAGGCATTAGGCCTTGAGGGATTTATTGTGAGTGGTGATGAGATCACCAGAAAAGACATTGAGAGTGTGAGAACCCCAATAACCTCCATGCCCTAGACTTATCCCTTACCTCCTAAGAGGCTTAGGTCTGGTGGTCCTTCTGCATCCACAAATGACAGGCTCCAAGCTATTGAAGATAGATGTGCTAAAATGGAGAGTAAGCTGGACACTCTGTCATCTACTGTGAAGACTGGTTTTGCTGAAATACAAGCCACCCTACTGTCACTTTCTTCCTTGATTCAAGCTGCCAACTTAACTAAGGGGGAGAAAGTAATAGATCAGAAAAAGGCTGAGCAACCAGAAAGGAAAATGGAGTTACAAAGGGAAGCTGAAAGACAGGGGGAGCAAAGGAGTAAGGGGGAGCAAAAAGATACTGTCATAGCCTCTGGAACTGGTGAACTATTTGAAACTGAAGTAGATGGGGAGACAATGCTAGTATCTGAGGAAGTATTGAAACTGATACAAAGAAATAAAGCATCTTCCATCAAAATTAGTGAACCAGTTCCTGAAAAGAAAGAATCTACTTTGGAGAGGCTTTGGAGAGAAAAGGAAGAGTCTAACAGGATGGGTAAAGGCAAGGGCAAGCTGCCTGAATATGTGAATCCTTCAGAGTTGGTTACTTGGACTGATGGAAGCACATATTCTCAAGAAGAAGCTGATTCTATAATGATAAGTCATATGGAGAGCACCTTGAATAATAAGGATGAGGAATTCAACACTCTGGTGAATGAAGCAATCACAGAATCTAGAGGAAAACCTGCTAAGTTGGCAGAAGCTTTGAAAGAAAAGATTGTCAATCTTTCTGTGAAGATTAGCTCAGAGAAGAGGTGGGCAGTTGAAGTGTACCTGAAGAGTGGACATTCAATATTTATAACAATGCAACTGCTAGAAACTTTCTCTGCCAGAGTGCAATACATCCTTGGGATTCTTGTTAAGAAAAAGTCTACCATTTTTGATGAAAGTCTCTATATGCAACTGAGTACAATGGTTAACAGCAAACTTCCAGAAGTATGTCTCCAGCCATATGGTGTAAGTTTTAAACAGACAACAGCCAAAGGAACTAAAGGACTTGGGTTCTTAACTCTTGAAGGCAAAACATCTCTACAAAGTAAAGTCATCATGGATGTACTTAAGTTGTTGCTGAAAGCACCCATCACCAAGGAAAGGATTCAAGCAGTTAAAGATATCCACAAGATAATGGCAAAGAGAGATATGGAATACAGTGTCAAAATTAAGAAGCTCATTGCCAAAGCAAACGAAAGAAGAAATGCTCAAGGTGGAAAATGCTCCTTTGATGACACCTTGGATAAAGATGGTGATGATAATGAAGATGGAGGTAAAGCTGGAGGAGCTAAAGAGTCAGAAAAGGGAAACTCTTCAAAAGAGCAATCCCAAGCTAAAGAAGCTGAGCCAAATGAAACTTCAGAAGCTCCTGGAACAAGCAAGAAAAATGAAGAAAAGGAGAAAGAAGAGGAGATACTTGAAGCATTAGAAATTAACCAAGCAGAAATGGAAATTGACAGTATGTATTCTGAAAAAGATACTGTCAACAAAGATGCTGTCAAGAATGTTAACAAAGATGCTGTCGAGGATCCTATGAAAGATACTGTCAATGATCCTACTATCAAAACATCCAAGACAGTAAGAATCAAAAGAAAGTCAAACAGACCAAAAAGGGGAAAAACTGTCTATTCTGGTCAAAGAAAAGCTACAGGTCTAGGGCTTAAGAAACCAATCATGAGCAGAAGAATGAACAGCCTGGAACAACTTCAAGAGAAAGCCAAAGAATCAATCACTTCTGTATCTATAGAGTTGGATGAGTCAAAAGAAAAGGTCACAAGATACATTCTATGGGAAAACAAAGAAAGATTGATTATGGTAGAACCTGATTTCACTCAGATATCAAAATCAAAAGTAATATCCAATAGTCTAGTTCAAACTCAAGCACTTGTAAGAAGAAGAATTGATTATTTCAATTTGGAAAGAATGGTTGAACTTTTGGAAAGCTATGGTGATATCTCTGAAAAGATCATGGATCCTGTTCGAAAGTACTTTGCAATCAGAAATGCTGAATTCACTGAAAAGCATGGTGACTGGACACTTCAAAATGATGAAGATGTTTTTGAAGCTCTAGGTCTGGAAAATAAAGAAGATAATCCTATCCCTGAGTATGACTGGAATGAAATGGAGAAACCTTATTCAAAGCAAGAGATGGATAGGTATGAGGCAGAGCAGAAATTCAGAGAAGAATTAGCCTCAAGACAAAAATCTCGTCAACAGATAGAAGATGAGATTGAAGCTCAAATGAAGGAAAGCTGGAGTAAACTCAACGAGGTCAACAGCAGTGGATTAAACTATCAGCCAATTGTACTGGACAATCCTCTGAGAATCAAATATGGCAAAGAAGAAATCTACATAGACAGCTTTTCTAAGTTGAAGACCAGTGTGCTAAAAGAACTATACTGGCAAGTGATAGGATCATCTAACAAACTTGAAGCACTATGTTCTTGGGAGCTAGATATGATTTTTGATCAAAGGAAAGGAGAGAATCCCAGCTTGGACAGACAAAGAAGGGAAACTTTAAATCAGCTTCCTGGCAGAAGATTCAAGATGGAGGGAGATGTGTTGAAATTCAGATCAATAGTAAAGCAAAATGTTTATTGGATGGAACTCAGAGATGTATTAAACACTACTTCCTCAATGATCAGAAAATACATCGTGGAAAATGAAGATGATGCACAGTCCCCTGAAGAAAAGGAGTTAATTGAAAATCTCAGAAGAGCTCTGAGGGAAAAGGAGCAAGGCGAAAGTTCAAATCAAGCTAAGTAAAGATTTTTTCTTGATTTTTAATTATGAACTTTTATGATACATTGTTTGAAAACAATCCAGTTTAATCATTGTTCAGAAATGAAGAGTTTATTCTTTCTGATCTATGTTAGTTAAGTTGTCAGCATGATATTTGTAAATTTGTCCTTATTGTCCATAAAAACAAATTGGGGGAGATTGTTGGGATTTATGGGTGATGGAATAGACAACTTAACTAGTTTTATTGGTATACTTAGTTTTACTAAGTAGAACATACTGTCATAGCCTGAAGTGTATTCCTGTAATCAAATAAGTACTGTCATGTAATAATTGTAATTCTTGAAAGAAGTTCGATCATGTTCAAGCCTCAAGAAATACAGAAGTTCGACAGCAGGAATAAAAGTTACTGTCAAGTATTGACAGTAAGATTACAAGGAAACAGCATGTTGCAAAGCTCGACAGCAAGTTTAATTGAGTCGACAGCAAGTTTCAACTTGACAGCAACATTGGCGGAGATTCTGATGACAACAACTTTCATATATAGTTTGCGACAGCAAGTTTGGAATTCCTTGACAGCAATCTCTGCGGGAATTCATACTGATAGGTCGATTACACAATAAATAATCAAGAACTGTATAAATAAGTAACAAGAACACACGTTTTAACTCTTTAAAACTGTTTGGAATTAATAATTCCTCTCTCGGTGATGTAAAGTATCACAGAGAGCTGCTTAGGTTACAAGAATGATATTCGTTCACGATGGATACCCTTCTAGGGTTAACCTAACTGTATTTATAAGATATACAGCTACGTACAATCGTAAATTGATTCTCCTAAAATTAAGCTATACAATTGATATCAATTACGATTGCTACACGTCTTCTAAGTCAACTCGATCTCTTTGACAGCTATCCAATCTTCAAAGATATCGCTTCCATATTAATATTAAATTAATCTTCAAACTCTGTTGACTTGTAGACGCTTCCAGTAGACAGACTTTAGCAAACTCTGTTCTCTCAACGCTAACAGTGTTTGCGCTTCCATGTATTCAGCTATCAGTGTTTACGCTTTCCTCTGTCAGCGTTTGCGCTTCCAGCAATCAGCGTATACTCAAACACTGCTTTCAATAACAAGTTAAACTCTCTTTACCTGAAACACTTAAACACTGACATTAAATCACATCAATTATATCTAACAATCTCCCCCAACTTGTTCATTAGAAAAATGTACAAGTTCACAATAATTGATGATGTCAAAACAAACAAATAAAAACACAGTGTTTAACATATAATCAGAGTTTAAACTTGACTTAGCAAAATTTACAGAAAATACGAATCACTTACAAATTCTATCTACCTAACCTCCTCAAGATCTGGAGTTGTTCTGAGATAATCAATCAACAATCTCCTTTCAGCATTTTCAAGTTCAATTTCCATAGCTTGCTTGATCTCTCTTAACTCTGGATCATTCTCATCCGTTTGAAAAATAGCAGCTCTGAGATCATAGATCTTGTTTCTCCTCATTTCATTACCCAATCTGATGTACTTTAATTCTTCAGACTTTACATTGAAATCCAGAACTGTAATTCCAAGATCAGTCTTCAGCCTTGTAGTTCCCTTCTGCATTTCAATCAGATTTCCATTCCAGTCTCTGTATTTTGGAACATATTTTTCAACAGACTTTGTTCCTGTAGCAACTTTAGCTTTCAGCATATACTTCCTTATAGAATTAGCAATAAGCTGTGTTCTTTGATTTCTAACTCTGAAGATATACAAGACATACTGAAGTTCCTCAAATAATTTTAACTTGATTGCTTCTTCATTCACTCTATATACTGACCCATCTGCCATAAAGTATAGTAGAAAGTGAATATCTAAGCTCCTTTGATGAACTACCTGAACTGACTCCAACTTGTCTAGATTTTCTTGAGTTATACCAGAACCAAGAGATACAAGTGCAGAAGGATCTCTTGGACTGTTACCAACTCTCAAATCTCTTCTTGATCCTAAACCAGAAGTATTTCTGCCTGGTGGCTTTCCTGAACAGGCAATATTATGCTGATATCCACCAGTCACTCCTGCTCCTTCTTCCACTGGAATCTTTGCCCTTGAAAAACCAGGTAAAAGTTTACTTTGAGTCTGTACAACTTGTGTAGCAACAGAGGTTGTAACTATCATCTTGCCCTTGCTTTCTTCATCAACTTTCCCTTTTAACTTCAACTTAGCATCAAGAGAAGACTTTCTAACCAGCTTTCCAGTATCTTCTTCTTCTTCTTCTTGAATACCAGATAGTTTTTCTTTGATTACAATTCCTTTCATCACAGGCTTTGCAGGCTTTGAAGCTTTAACAACTTTCTTCACTTTCTTGGACTTCACAGCTTTTAAATGTTCTTTCTGCAACAGCTTTTCTTCAGCTTGAATATCCTCAAGTGTAGCTTCAGCATTCTCTTCTCGAAAAAGTTTTGCAGCCAATTCTTCATCAGTTTGTGGATTGTCAGAGAATGACAAATCCCTTGGCCTTGAACCTGAAGTATTCTGAGCATTTGAATCTATCACCAAATTCGGCTTTGACCTTGAAGACCTTCCATGTCCTTGTCTGAGATTTTCATTTCTTAAGCCCTTATCAGCATTGGTGCCTTCATCATCAAGATGATCTTTCTTTGACAGAGTTTGATCTTTCTTACACTTAGTTTTAGAAACTCTCTCCCCCTTTTTGACATCATCACCATCTTGAATCAGGATTGAGGTGATTAACTCAAGAGAATTTGCTATAGAATCAACTTTCTCAGCCAGTAAAGTCTGATTCTTTTCAACTGTACTCAGTCTGTCATTAAGATTAGATTGAGCTTTGGCAAACTGTTGAAAGAGTTTAGCATTAGCTAGTTGAGCTTTCTCCTCATGAGTAGCAACTTCTGTGCGAAGATCAATGATAGATTTCTGAGTGTCATCAAATCTATTATTCAACGTTTTGATTTGAATCACTGTGCCTTGCAAACAAGTGAAAATCTCTGGATTTTTAATCTTCTTGGAATTGACCTCAAGAAACATTGCAGCCCTGCCAGGTGGAAAAATACACTCTGATTTATACCATTCAGCAGTTTGCTTGGCCAAATAACCATCATCAATTTCATTAACAGAAGGCCCAGCAAAATCTGGTTTTTCTCCTGTTTTCTGACCATCAGGCTGATTTTGTGGTTGGTCAACTCCTGTACTATGAGCTTCAACTGAATCACTCATTGATTCACTAGTAGAGGCAACAGAAGGACTAGGTTCTGGAGCAGCAATTGGTTCTTGAGCAACAATAGGTTCTTGAGCAACCTGTTTTCCTTTATCAACTGGAGTTTGCTCTGAAGAAAGAACCTTCTCTGGTTTATCAACCTCCTCACCATGAACAGAAGTATGATTGGCATCAGAGTTTAACTCAGTGTGTGATGCAACCTCAGTGTCTTCAAGAACAACAGTTGGCCCATCAGCAACCCCAGTATCTATAGAAAGTGTAACCTCCATGAGTGGTGGAGTAGATGCTTCATGATTAAAAGAAATTGGAGTTTCAGCAAACTCTTCCATTGGAGACAAAACATCTCTAACAGCTTCATTTTCCTGAACCTTAACAACTTCTGGTTCAGCAACCTTGACTTCTGATTCTGGGATTTCAGGTTCTATGATAACCTCTGGCTCACCAGTAGGAATATCAAAAGAGATTTTCTCTTGAGCCTCCTCAACATGCTCATCATCAGAATCAGTCATAATAAGCCTCCTCCTCTTTGCTTGAGGCACTTCAACCTGTTCTGCATCTTCACTGGAACTCTCACTTGAACTTTCCTCAACCAATGGTGGTGAAGGTCTGTTTGCCCTTTGTATGAATCTTCTGGAATAAACAGCCTTTGGAGCTGACTGTTTAGCCTTAGCACGTTCAGTGTTGATTGCAGTATGTTTCTTCCTTTTGGGCTTTGGTGGTGGTTGTGGATGAGTAGTAGAGACAGGGTGTGTTGGTTCAGTGTTCATTTGGTCAGGTTGTGTTTGAGGTTCTGTTTGTGTTGGAGGTGATATGGGTTGTTCAGTGGTTGTTGGTGTGGGCGCAGGTGTTTGAGTAGGTTGAGATGATATGTTTTCTGTACGATCAGTGGCTAAAGGTTCAGGCATAGGCTGTGGTTCTGGTTGTTCTGGTTGATGTGTATCAGAGTCTTGTGGCTGATTGACAAAATTTTGCAAAGCAAGCGGCAATGCTAAAGGAGGCAAGTCTTTTCCAACATCTTTGTTAGACATATCAGTAAATATTCTTTTAGTGACTCGAAACGGTTGAATCTCATCAGCTTCATCAACAGTTAAACCAGGAACACATGCATTGAACAGAAGTTGACAAAATCTAGCAAAGTAAACTGTAGTAGACTCTGACAACTTATCACCCAAATTCATCAAAACATATCTACCAAATTCAAAATTACTACCATAAAGTAGAGAATACCCAATTTGTAGACTGTCCATTGGAATAGCATCCCAGTTGGTGACCTTTTTCTGGAATGTCCTTGTAATGCAATCAAAGAAAAAATTCCACTCTTTTCGCAAGTTTGGCCGCCTCACACTGCCCAGCTTGGCAAGTGATTCCATGTAACCAATCTCTGTGAGCATTTCCCTCAGATTTTGCTCAGAAACAACAGCATATGAGGTATGTGTGTCAAAATCCATGACATCGCGAACAGTTTGTGGAGTAATCACAAACTCTTGTTCTTCATGAGAGAAGATGATAGACGGAGTTCCAGTCTCTCCTCCTTCAATATATCTTGAGTTTTGCCAGAAATTAACGACTTGGGAAGCAGATAGAGTAGCCGGTTCAACCAGCGCTTGCCCAATTTCAGAATCTCGAAGAAAATTTTGCATAAGATGAAACGGCTCTGGTGCCCGGTCATTCTCAAGTAAAGCTGCATAGTTGTTAGGCACAAAACGTAGACCAAAGACAGTGAAAGGTTTAGTTGCCATTGAATCAAGAAATAAGTAAGAATCAACTGTGAAAAGGTTTTGCAAGAAAGGTGTTTGTGAAAATGCCAAAGTGAAAAACAAAGATGTTCTCTGTTTTGGTAAAGTGAATACGTGTGGATAAAAATGATTGTGGCAAAAAGTAATTTGAGTTGTAGTTAAAAACTAAACTCAAACGTTTTTACTTGAAAACACGCAACTGTTCCCTTGAAAAGTGTAAAAGGGAGACATAATGATGAGTGAGTGGGACAGGTGTCACACATGCAACGGTTCACTTAATACAGGCGCAGTAAAAGCCATTATTACCGCTGTCGTTCCGTTTATCAAGACACGTTACCACTAATGACACTAATTAACAGTTGTCAACTACTCCATTTACTCCAAAATTTTCAAATTACCTTAATGAAAATATACCTTAGAGTACATAGCACAATCAATCAGTATTTATCAAATTTTCAATCTTTATCACAAAAACCTTTCAAAAACGCATAGTCGTGATTTTCGTGTGTGAGTAGCAGAGTTTACCAAATCAATTTTTATAGCATCTAATATTTCATAGAATCCATAAATCAAAACAATAAACACTGAATGCACAAACTCTCATATTAAACACAGAGTATATGATGAATGCTAAACTCTGTAGTTCCTTAATTACAGAAATCTGAATATCCCTGTTTCAGTTTATGATCATGATTATCCACGTAAGCACACAGTCATTAAAGACAAAAAGATCAGGAGATAAACATCAAAGCATCATTCAGTGAGTTACATGTCAAGGATTGTCTCACAAACTCTCACATCACACAAGTGTTTAGGTGAAGTGTTTACTCTCAGATTCAATCAGTAAAAGCAGATACTACCATAAGCTTGAATGTCCACCAAATTTACACCACCTCGATTACATATATGCACAAATCAAAAGGACTTTGTTCAGGGTTGTAATTGAGTGATATCAAACAGATGAGAAGAGATGTTTTCGAATAAGAATTCCGAACTGAACAATTTATTTGATCAAAATGTTCAGTCAAATGGTTAGTACATTTTTGTACAAGATGATCAGTATATATACATTTTTTTTATTTATTTATTTTTTTTTTTTTTTTTTTTTTTTATATTTTTTTTTTTTTTTTTTTATTGACATATATATATATATACTGAGTAAGATATAGTATAAGGAATACTCACCTGTTTGAATCAGATTTAACAAAAGAAGATAACTGCTCTTAATACTCCAGTATTCAAGAAAATGAGCAGTTAATTAGGCTCAAAAGGGTTTACTATGGGTCATGTTTATGAACAGAGTTTATGAGCAGTGTTCAAAAAAATTTTGAACAGTGTTTGAAGAAATGGTCAAAAATTGGTTAATCCTAATTGCCTTTGTCATCTTCATGCACACATATATCATGTAGTTCCAAAATGGTTTAATGCAAGTTCTAGAGCAACATACTTACTGATGAACATCACACAACAATAAAATCTGATTGATATAAAATGTATCAATCACTTATTCGGCTCAAAATCTCACAGAGTTTAGACATGAACTGTTTCTCACCAAAATAAACAATGACACATCTCAAGTTTTAAAATTTTCACAAGTGCAAACACAGAATCATCAAGAATCAAGTATGATTTGAAAACAGAATGTCACTAATCAGAGTTTAGAGTTCATCAATATCAGTATTATTCATGAGAGGCAATGCATACAGTATTCATAGATTCAGAGTTTAGGATCAAATAAACTAAGAGATGCTCTAAATATGAAACAGTATCATGCTGTGTTAACTTACTGTGCAATCTCTGATTAGATTACAGTGACTCAAAAAGAATCTTGATTTTTTACTGAAAATCAAGCTCTATACATTTTTCTTCATCGGTATTTTCATTCAGACAAAAAACAACTCAGAATTCACAGAGTTTAACAAACGTATTAACAGTGTATGACCAACAATCATGCTAACAGAGTTTAACTAATAAGGTTCACATAGCACTTTAGCAATTTGCAGAGATATGAGCAACACATTTTATTCAACAGAGTTTGAGTCTAACCAACATGTTTAGTCAAAACCAGATACCATCCCTAGTTCATTGACCAGTCTTGTAAATGTTGCTTCACTTAGAGGCTTTGTGAAAACATCTGCTAGTTGTTGATCTGTAGGCACAAAGTGAAGCTCAATATTGCCTTCCTCTACATGCTCTCTGATAAAGTGATACCTTATGCTGATGTGCTTGGTCATTGAGTGTTGTACTGGATTACCTGTCATTGCAATAGCACTTTGATTATCACAGAAAATAGGTATTTTACTATACCTCAGCCCATAATCCAGTAGTTGATTCTTCATCCATAAAATCTGTGCACAGCAACTACCAGCAGCAATATACTCTGCTTCAGCTGTAGATGTAGATATTGACTTCTGTTTCTTGCTGTACCAAGACACTAGTCTGTCACCAAGAAATTGACAACTTCCACTTGTGCTTTTTCTGTCAATCTTACAACCAGCAAAATCTGCATCAGAGTAACCAAGTAGCTTAAAATCTGATTCTCTTGGGTACCAAAGCCCTAAGGTTACAGTGCCCTTGAGATATTTGAAAATCCTCTTCACAGCTGTTAAATGTGGTTCTCTTGGATCTGCCTGAAATCTTGCACACAGACAGGTGGCATACATGATATCAGGTCTACTAGCTGTTAAATAAAGTAAAGAACCAATCATCCCTCTGTAGCTTGTCATATCCACTGATGAACCTGTATCTTTGTCCAGTTTTGTTGCAGTTGCCATGGGAGTTGTTGCAGATGAACAGTCAAGCATGCCAAATTTCTTGAGTAGATTTCTGGTATATTTTGCTTGATTAATGAAAATTCCATCATCTGTTTGCTTCACCTGTAAGCCTAGAAAGTAGCTTAACTCTCCCATCATACTCATTTGATATCTTGACTGCATGAGCTTGGCAAATTTCTTACAGAGTTTATCATTAGTAGATCCAAAAATGATATCATCTACATATATCTGTACTAAGAGCAGGTCATTACCAGATTGAAAGTAAAACAGAGTTTTGTCAATAGTACCTCTGTGAAACCCACTTTCTAGCAGAAATTTAGCAAGTGTTTCATACCATGCCCTAGGTGCCTGTTTAAGTCCATAGAGTGCCTTGTCTAACCTGTAGACATGATCTGGATATTTTGGATCTACAAAACCAGGTGGTTGTTCAACAAATACTTCTTCTTCAAGTTTTCCATTCAGAAAAGCACTTTTCACATCCATTTGAAAAACCTTGAATTTCTTGTGAGAAGCATAGGCAAGAAACATCCTTATTGCCTCCAACCTGGCAACTGGTGCAAAAGTCTCATCATAATCTATTCCTTCCTGCTGTGAATAGCCTTTAGCTACCAGTCTTGCTTTGTTCCTTGTGATCACACCATCACTGTCAGTTTTATTTCTGAAAACCCATTTTGTACCAACAATGGATCTGTTCTTTGGCCTTGGTACAAGGGTCCATACTTCATTTCTTTCAAATTCATTTAGCTCTTCTTGCATTGCTGTTATCCAGTCAGCATCTTTCAGAGCTTCTTCTACTTTCTTTGGCTCAGATTGTGACAAGAATGCATGAAACAGACATTCATTTGTTGTTGCACTTCTTGTCCTTACTCTTGCATCTGGATCACCAATTATTAAATCAGGTGTATGTGACTTAGTCCATTTTCTTGCAGAAGGCAGATTGCTTCTGTCATCATGTGATCCTCCCCCTTGATCCATGCTCTCCTGATTTTCTTAGTGTCTTTCTTCATTTTCAGATGCTCCCCCTGAATGTGACTGCTCAGTATTTGAATGATCAGAATTTGAATCAACAGTGTTTGATTCAGAGTTATCAATTGAGTCACTATCAGTGTTTGAATTATCACTTTGATGTGATTCTTCATGCTCCCCCTCAACTGGTTCTTCCCTTGTTTCTGATTGAAAAGTTCCTTCAGTGTTTACCAGTAGAGGTTCGGAATTGACCTCAACAGTGTTTGTCAGATCTGTATCATCCGAGTTTAATAAATCTTCATTTTCAAAGTGCAGTTGATCATGCTCATTAACATCTTCAAGTCCAGTTATTTTCTTGTCATCAAATGACACATGAATAGACTCCATGATCACTCTGGTTCTCAGATTAAAAACTCTGAATGCCTTTGTTGACAGTGGATAGCCAACAAAAATTCCTTCATCTGCCTTTAGGTCAAATTTGGTCAACTGTTCAGGATGAGTCTTCAACACAAAGCACTTGCATCCAAAAATATGAAAATATTTTAGATTTGGCTTCTTCTTCTTCACCATTTCATATGGTGTTTTACCATGCTTGTTGATCAGTGTTGCATTTTGAGTAAAACAAGCAGTTTGAACTGCTTCTGCCCAGAAATATGTTGGCAACTTTGCTTCATCTAGCATAGTTCTGGCAGCTTCTACCAAAGTTCTGTTCTTCCTCTCCACTACACCATTTTGTTGTGGAGTGCCAGGTGCAGAAAACTCTTGTTTGATCCCTTTACTTTTGCAAAATTCTTCCATTGATGAATTCCTGAACTCAGTTCCATTGTCACTTCTGATTATCTTCACTTGATTCTCTGACTCTTTGTCCAGTTGTAATATATGTTCTGTCAGTGTTAAAGCAGTTTCATCCTTCTTTGCTAGAAAATACACCCATGTGTATCTGGTGTATTCATCAACAATGACTAGAGCATATTTCTTCTTTCCAAGTGACATAACATTTACTGGTCCAAAAAGATCAACATGTAGAAGATGATAAGGATCAACAATTGAAGACTCAGATTTGCTCTTGAAAGAGGTTTTTCTCTGTTTGGCCTTTTGACAAGAATCACACAGGCCTTCTACATTCAACAATGACTTTGGTAGTCCTCTTGCAAGATCATTCTTTATGAGCTCATTGATGTTGTTCAGATTCAAATGAGAGAGTTTCTTGTGCCATTTCCAACTCTCTTCACTGGACATTCTTGTTGACAGACATACTGCTTTGCCATCAGTGTTTGTTGACAACTTTATTTCATAGATGTTGTTGTGTCTGTTTCCAACTAGAGCAACTTTCCCTGTAGATTTACTGATCACTTGGCAATATTCAGGCTGAAAATCTACATGATATCCTCTGTCACAGATTTGACTCACAGATAGCAAATCATGCTTGAGTCCTGGAACCAGAGCTACATTTGTGATGATGACATTTCCAAGATTAATGTTGCCATATCCCAGTGTATGTCCTATGTTGCCATCTCCATAGGAAACTTCTGGGCCAGCTTTCTCCTCATACTCTGATAGCAGGGCTTTATTTCCTGTCATGTGTCCTGAACATCCACTGTCCACGACTAAGGTACTGACCCTGGTGCCCTGCAATCACAAACAATCACTGATTATTAGTTTTAAGGATCCAGACTTGCTTGGATCCTTTGGCTTTCTTAATTCTGTTAGCTTTTGCAGCGGAATTCAAATTAACAGAGTTTAAGCTAACTTTTTCAGAATTTTCATTTGCAGAGTTTACTTTAACCCACTTCAAATTTGGCTTGGGTTCATAGTAATTATAATAAATAGCATGATAATCTCTGCAAGTGTAAATAGAATGCCAAGTACTTCCACAGTGTTTGCATAAAGTCTGTGGTCTAGTTCTCACATAATCACTCTTTACTGCAGTTTTAGAAGGCAAAAAATTAATGTTCTTATTCTTACTGCAGAAACTAGCAAGATGATTAGTGCTACCACAATTAAAACATGTTTTCCTGGGAGCTAATGAAGCAAGCATTGGCTTAATTCCTGAGGTTATGCCTACCTTTCCATTTCTGTTTTTCTTAGGCATACTCTGTTTGTTGACAGATTTTATCTCCTTAAGCTTATGCTTGAGTTGTTTATCTGTCATTAAGCCAATGTTAGCCTCTTTAACAAAAGTTTTAGCATATGACTCTTTAACAGCCTTTTTCTGTGCTTCAGTCTTAGGTCCACCTGTTCCCATGACATTACCCTCAGATGAACAATATGGTCTTACTTTTACCTTATTTTCAAATCTAAGTTCATCTCCTACAGAGTAACCTAGACCTACTGTATCTGACTGAAACACTTCTTGAGTGTCTTTACCAGAGTGTGTCCAAGTTTTAATGATGTGTTTACTATCCTCCAATTCTGATTCTAGTTGCTTATACTTACCTAGCAACTCCTGTTCAATAAACACTGCATCATCTCTCTCTTTTTGAATTTTATTCATGTTCTCTAGCTGTTCCTCAACAATTTTATTTCTTTCTTTGAGTTGAGAACACTCAGACTTTATCCTCTCATTTTCTAATGTCTGATCCCTATAACTGATATGCAATGCTTTAAGATAAATTCTTAATTCAGTTATATTATCAGTGTTATAGGCATAAGTGGTTGGAGGTACCTTGAGATCATCATTTTCAGTCTGAGTAGTAGCCATGAGAGCATAGTTGACTTCCTCATCTGAATCTGAAGTGTCTGCCCAATCTCTGCCTTTGGTGTAGAGTGCCTTTTCAGTTTTACCCTTCTTGCACTCAGGAGCATAGTGACCCATCTCCTTACACTTGTAGCATTGAATCTCAGACTTATCTTTCTTTCCAGATTTGAAGTCCTTTCCCTCAGATTTCTTGAAATTCTTCTTATCAAACTTTGAGTAGTCCTTGGAGAATCTCTTTCCTTTCTTGAAGTTCTTGTATCCCATCTTTTTGAAGGTCTTTACCATCAATGCAGCCATTTGCATCATTTCTTCATCATCTTCAGAATCAGATGAATCATCTGTGTTTGAGTCAACATCAGTGTTTGATGACTCATTCTCTGAATGGATGACTAAGGCTTTCCCATTTGCCTTTCTCCTTGATGCTTCCTTCTTTGATGGTTTCTCCTCAACCTTGAGAGCAACAGACTTTGACTTTCTACTAGATCTCTTGTTTCTCTGCTCCAATTCCAATTCATGGGTTTTGAGCAGACCATAAATTTCATCAATCTCTGTTTCACCAAGTTCATAATTATCTCTAATAGTGGTCGTTTTCACATCCCACTTTTCAGGTAGAGAGAGAAGAAATTTGAGATTTGAATCTTCCAAATCATACTCTTTATTCACCAATGACAAATCATTGAGCAGTTTACAGAATCTGTCAAATGTTTCTGTCATGGTTTCATCAGATTTTGCTTCAAAATGTTCATACTCCTGTGTGAGTATGTTCCTTCTGTTCTTCTTAATTGCAGGTGTTCCTTGACATCTAACCTCAAGTGCATCCCATATCTCCTTTGCAGTTGTGCAGTTTATCACTTTATTAGACATAACATTGTCTAATGCACTGTGAAGTAAGTGTCTTACTTTCGCATCCTTTGCAATAGATGAAAGATCCTCAGCAGATAGATCTTTCTTCTCTTTTGGAATTACTTTTGGTTCCTCACCAGCAGCAGCAGCAGATAACTTTGTAGGTTTGTGAGGACCTTCATAAATTCTGTCCAGATATTCTGGATCTGTAGCCTCCAGAAACATGGTCATCTTCACCTTCCAAATTGCATACTCTAATGGCCTCAGGATAGGAACCCTAATTGTTTCATACCTACTAACAGTAGTAGGAGCTTTCTCATTTGGTGGAGGTATCTCTGCCATTGATTACTATTGTGATTGGATCTTTAACTGTAATAGAGTAACAGATTTGGCTCTGATACCACTTGATAGGTCGATTACACAATAAATAATCAAGAACTGTATAAATAAGTAACAAGAACACACGTTTTAACTCTTTAAAACTGTTTGGAATTAATAATTCCTCTCTCGGTGATGTAAAGTATCACAGAGAGCTGCTTAGGTTACAAGAATGATATTCGTTCACGATGGATACCCTTCTAGGGTTAACCTAACTGTATTTATAAGATATACAGCTACGTACAATCGTAAATTGATTCTCCTAAAATTAAGCTATACAATTGATATCAATTACGATTGCTACACGTCTTCTAAGTCAACTCGATCTCTTTGACAGCTATCCAATCTTCAAAGATATCGCTTCCATATTAATATTAAATTAATCTTCAAACTCTGTTGACTTGTATACGCTTCCAGTAGACAGACTTTAGCAAACTCTGTTCTCTCAACGCTAACAGTGTTTGCGCTTCCATGTATTCAGCTATCAGTGTTTACGCTTTCCTCTGTCAGCGTTTGCGCTTCCAGCAATCAGCGTATACTCAAACACTGCTTTCAATAACAAGTTAAACTCTCTTTACCTGAAACACTTAAACACTGACATTAAATCACATCAATTATATCTAACACATACTGTCACCCAAAGCACAATTCATAGACAGCAAACTTTGTGGCAAACATACTGTCATATAGAATCAACTTGATTTAGGAATTTTCTAAGTCAAAATTAAGCGACAGAATACATGTTCAAAAGAAGCAGGCGTGCTGCAACATTCAAACTTTACAGCAAGCTTGAAAGTCTATAAAAGAAGCTCGAGAGATCACATGGAACAACCTGGAAAGTACAAAGCAAGATAAATTTAACAACTGCTAGATCTGGGTGGCTCAAATGTGGAAAGCATCTAAAGTTACTTTGTGTGTGTCACATGGGAATAAATCATGTAATGAGCTGCAAAAAGAATATGACAGCAGCTCAACAAACCATGTTAATAGTGATAGTATAGTAGAACAAGATCCAACTATCACTCTATAAAAGGGAACACTCTATCACACAACAATATATATATCTCTACCACAGTAATCTCTAGAGAAACCGAAGCTTGAGAAATATTATGTTCTCAAGGTTGTAGAAAAACTTTGCAAAATAAATAAAACATTTATTTTGTGAAAACATCGTGTTTGATTTTACTTGTGTTTGCATTTCTTCTACTAGTAAATTACAAACTCTATTTAAGTTGTTAAAATAGTTTTTGAAATTTATTAGTATTGCATCCAACCCCCCTTCTGCAATACTTTCCTAGGACCAACACTTGCTATCTGGGATTATTGTGATATTTGGGACCCTCTCTTCAGTCTTCAGAACCACCTTTTCTTGTTCCCAGTTAATAGTGATGTGGCCTTTGAAGAAATCAAAAGTTACTAGGCTCACTGTTTTCATCCACTGCACACCCAATATTAAGTCATAGCCACCCACAGGAATGATGTTCATAGGTGACTTAAACTGTTTATTACTCATGCTCCATTCCACAGACTCCACCTTGCTGTCACACTGTAGTTGCTCACCATTAGCTACAGTCACAGTGAATGCCTTGCATTTCTGTATGGGAAGTTTCATTTGCTTTACCAAGCTTTGAGACACAAAGTTGTGTGTTGATCCACTATCAATCAACACACTTAAGGGTTTGTTCTTCATTAGCCCAGCTATCTTGATGTTGTGATTTCCTCTCCCACCAGTCATAGCATGAATAGAGATAGATGGTTTCTGCTCTTCTTCTTTACAAGTGTTCTCTTCTATATGTAAACAAGGTAATAAATTACCCCTTAAAAACTACAAAATTTAGTCTAAAAATTACGAATGTAATAGAAAAGCCATCTAAAATGGCACAACAATGCCTCTTACATGCCCAAAAATCCATTAATCATGACCGCCCAAAATGGTACAAAAATTACTTAAAGCTACCAAATCTTCATAATCAACATGCATTAATTACAATAAAACAACATAACAAATTGAAACTACCAATCAAAATCAATTTCTCTACTGGAGAAGTAAACTGAAAAATTATTGACTACATTAACGAAACTCAATATTAGGCTATCATTAATCATGAATAATGACTAATTAATCATGAATAACTAACTACCATAATTACTGCAATAATCATGAATAATACTTTTTTACATTATTACGCTAAACAAAAATTAACTCTAATAACTGATATGCCAATAAAACTCTAATAGATACTTAGACTCTAATAGATACTTAGGACTAATCAAAAATCAATCAAAAACAAAATCAGAAGAACCATCAATTAAACACTGATTAGTCAAAAACCTCAATCAAAAAACAAACAAGCAATTAGCATTTAATAATTTAAAACTGATTTCAATTTTCTAATTAATGCTATTAAACCAAAAACATTCTTAACAAAATCGTTGATTGGTTTTGAAGATTAAAACTCTTCCTTATGCACACACATACATGAACATATTGAAGAACATACCATGAACACCACCTGCCAGAATAGAAAAATGCTAGGGAACCAAACAAATGTACCAAAAACTTCTCCAAAATGATGTGACAGGAGTAATAAATGAGATGGACCCCCCTGTATTCACATCAACTCCACCAATTAAAACTTCTCATTCTAACACATCATCACATGCCACATCATTTTGGAGAAGTTTTTGGTACATTTGTTTGGTTCCCTAGCATTACTCGCCAGAATAACCAAGTAATGAAGAAAAACAATAACCAGCACACAATTTTCATAACATATGCATATACTATATTCTTATAATCACAATCCCAGTAAGCCAAGAACAAAATCTGCAAGAAATTAACACTGAAAACATGCATTGGACTCGACTTCTACCAAACTACTCATTAATTAACAAGATCATTTTGTGCAAACACTCAATATCCACATATATTCGACTAATTAAAATACATATATTCAGTGTAATTAAAAATTTCCTGTATAGTTAGTACGCATAGACCATCCATTCGATTTGAAAAACCCTAATTAAGAAAACCCCCAAATTGAGATCGATGGCGATGACGGTGAGCTCTACGGGACGATGCTTAAAGAGAATCACCACTCCCTAAAATTTTAATTTGCCGAATTCAATTAGTACTTGTAAAATTCTAATACATTATATTTGGGAACAAATTTAGGGACGAATTTGGAGACTCTAACATTTTCTATTGAAAAATACCAAAAAACACGTAGTCATGAAACTTGTAATTAGTAGACTTTGGTCCGGTTTGGTATTGCTATTGAAAGCAGCAACCACAACTTATTAAATAAAAAAGTGTTTGGTTAATTTTAAAATTTTGATTGAAAAGTTGCTTTTAGAAAAATCATATCCCTGAAAACTGTTTTTCACCTTTTGCGGAAAGCATGTACTGATCAAATTTCATAAAAACATTATTTTTAATAAATTAAAATCAAAATATACATATATCAAAAATATTATCAAATAATTATCTGATTTTTGCAATAACATTTTTTTCAACAACATAACAATTTTTAACAAAAATACCAAATAAAATCTTTATTTAATGATCACTACACCATATAATGGCTATAGCAACTACTGAAAATTGTTGCTAAAGGGCCTAATACCGTTGCCATAGATGCTATGGCAATGCTTTTGCAAAAAAATGGGCGTGAACTTTGCTTTTGCAAAAATTTTCGAAGGCCGCCCATTTTTTTAGAACATTTTGAGAAGCCCGCCAATTTTTTGACCCACTATAGCAACGCCTTACAACAACGCCTAAAAAACCATTGCCATAGATAGCAAATTTTACTTTCCCTCAAATTTTTCATTTCAATTGTAACGGTTTTGTAAAAGCATTAAAATATATTTAATTTTGTAAAAACTTGTCAAGAAATAGCAACGCTTTTTAACGAGTATGGTTGCGATAGCCATTATATGGTGTAGTGGATGAAAGGTCTATAAATAATTAATACATCATACCTGCAAAATTAATAATAGATTAATATTTTTAAGAGTAATGCTACGTAATCAGAAATGGATTCCGAAAATGTTCTTGAATGACACATAACATATTTTTTTTTAAAATTTATATGTATGCGCGAGGGGTCCATCTTATTTATAAAAAAATAATTAAAAATATTCTACCAACTCAGTATTTGGAACTGTTTTGAAAACGATTTTGAAAATTTCGGTCATCTTTCTAATTTTAAATTAAATACATAAAAAAAGTTAATCAGTCTTCTATTTAGCTTCGAAATCAATTTGAAATTAGAGAAAATGCCCAAAATGCACTACTTTTGCTTGACCCCTGCCCGAAATACCCATATGCGCGAGGCACCGCCCAAAATACCCACAGCCTACGCATTCTGTGCATGCGTAGCATGGGATACGCATGTTCAACATGCGTATCGCCAGTCACGCATTCATAAAATGCGTGTTGACGTCGTTATTTCGAAAGGCTGATCGGCGTTCTCTGAGGCGAAAAATCGCCTCTCCGGTCATCTCCCTCATTCATGACATTCCGGCAACATCAAGTACTGATTATGGTATCAAAACGAAGCCCAGAGCTTCCTATGCATTTTAATCCTTCGATTTGTTTACTTTTGGCCCCGCAGGGGCGTGTAAGAACTCATTGGAAAACAAATCGGAAAAAATGGGGTTTGTAAATCCGGCAAATAAACTGGAAAACGATTTATACAGGGTTGTAAAGGATGAAAATACAATCAATTTGGTATGTAGTATGGAGTTGATCGATGCCGGAAATGGACAAATGAAATGGTCAAAAAATCGACGGAAAATTCCTCCAGCATCGGCTGGGGGACGAAGGTGAACAGTGCCTTGAATACGCATGTTCAACATGCGTATTGCGAGACACGCATCTTGAACATGCGTGTGTTCAAGGTATTGTTTGCAGTTGGATATTTTATTTTACATAGTATACGCAAGAGTAAAATGCGTGTAGGCTATACGCATCCTCAAGATGCGTAGCCGGTGGGTAAAAAGGGCGGACGGTTCCGCCGGTGGGTATTTTGGGCAGGAGAAATTAATTGGTGGATATTTTGATTTTTCACCCTTGAAATTATTCAATTCATAATAAAAAATGGTGTAATACGTGGGTAACCGCATAGATTAAGACAACACGCAAAACGTTTTCAAAAAATAAATCACATACAAAAAAACCGAATCCTTGTAGGTATATAAATTATAACTGTCCATTACCCCCACCCATCGCCTATATAAACATATCATTGCTCATTACAAAACCACAAAATATTCTTTTTCACACAAAACCCTAATAAACCAATACTACACAAACAAATTTTCTTACAAAATCATGGCGATAACTACGGTTGAAAACTCTAGCAACCAGCCTGCCAAACCCCGGTGGGCAGACGATGACAACGACGACCATCTTCTTCCGCCACCTAAAGTGATCGGACCTGATGCAAACAGTATCAAGAAAGTGATTTCATACAAGTGGAACCATGAGAAAAGAGTTGTCAAGGTCACGACAACTACTCGCGTTCGTAAAGTTGTTGCTAATGCTCGAGTTGTCGAAAGGAGAGCTTTGAGGAAGTTTGGAGATGCTGTTGATGAAGATGTTGGTGCTAAATTGACTATGGTTTCTCTTGAGGATGTTTTTCTTGAACGACCTGCGCCCTATGGTATGTGCTTTTTTTCGATCACGTGTTTTTATGTTAGAATTATTGTTCTGCATTCGCGATCACGTTTTTATTGTTTTGCACTTTGCACAATTTTTTATAGATAGGTTGTCCAAATTTTTACAAGTACATTACAACCATTTTTTCGAGTTAGAATTATTTGATCTAGTCAATATAGATACTATTTTTTTAAATGATTTTTACTTCGTTATAAATACTTTTTTTAATGATTTTGTGTTATGAATTGAAACACTGGAGCTTGAAATTTTAATTTTGGCAAAATATATGGAATTACAATTATTGTAGTTTAATCATTCTGAATCATCTTTTGTTAATTGATGATATCTTTTGTTATCCTGAAAGCACAATCATGAAAAAAAAATCCTTTAGACACTTCACACTTAAAAGTCAGAATTAAAAAAAAAGAAAATATATCAGCCGGAAGTACTCAATTCTCGGAATAGGAAACTTCAATGCTTTGGACACCTCATCAAACATCCCACCAAAAAACACCCCCCATAACGTAACAGTATTCAGAAAGAAGAAACATTCTGCATGATATGATTTAGCATGCTTGTTCTCACCAAGAGAGAACAAGCTCAGATTACCTTCAACAGAATCCTTAAAATTGGATCCTGAAAGAGTCAAGTACGAAACTGCACGACTTGAAAAGCAATGATTAATCCCTCTTTTACCGTTTCATATGGGTCTAAGTTTTTTTTAAAAATAAAGTTCAGCCTTATTATTTAATTTTGGTAAGCTTATTAATACATATTATCATATAATAGATATAGAAAATCTAAATAATTTTATCTTTGATTGCATTTGTTATAATATAGGAAAAAAATATTTTATTAATATTATTTCTTTCAATATTAATTTATTTCATCTTAAATATAAAGTTATTTTTATTTATTTAATCATTATTATTATATATCATAATTATTATGAAATTTAAATTAGTATATAACGAATAACTACTGTTAGATTTTTAGTAAAAAACAGAAACATTAGATCTAATGAGTAAATATTTTATTTGATTAAGTTACTTTACAAAACATTCAATATTCGAATTTCGTCACCGACATATTTAATTTAAAATTTTATAATATAAGTTTTAAATCATGCATATCATTAATTAAATTTATGTAAATTTTTAAACATAAATTTAAATAATTATAAAAATAATAATTATATAAAAATATAATTATAACATGAAATAAAATTTATTTCATATAAAAAAAATCCGTGCATCGCATGAGTTATAAACTAGTACGAATTATATTCGTTATTAATGAATCGAATCCAAATTCGAAATCTGAATTACACAAATTCGTTTTTAGCCTCGTAGAAAAGTAGAAAACAGACAAAGTGCCTGTTTGGCAAAACTTTTTTTTAATGACTTATTGACTTATTTTCGGATAAAAATTTTATATTTTGATAATTTTTTTATACAAGTATTTAATGTATGTTTGAGATTCAATAAGTAGCAAAAAAAAGTTGGAAAGTTAGGAATCTCTAACTTTGTCTTAAAATAAGTTGGCTTATTCCGAAAAAAAGTTACCCCAAACACCGCCAAAGTGCCGATGAATGAGCTGGTCGATTAATCGGTGACATGATCTTTTGTAGAAAAAAAAATATTAAATTAAAATTGGCCAAATTGGTAAATATATATATATATAGGCAGATGCTCAAATGAGACCCCCTATTAAAATGATAACTGAGACTGAATCTGGACCACTCAATTATTGTGACAAGTTTTAATCTGCACCACATGTTTAGATTATTTCTTTCTCCTTCCCTGATAACGCATCTACTCCCTATTCTCCGATCTTTTCTCACCCACAACTACTATTCTCTCTCTTCTTTCCATATATCTCATTCTTCATCCTTTTACTTTCAGATCCTTTTTACTTCTCTTTTGGTCATATAATTGTAGATTTTCTAATTATTTTTCTCTTTCATTTTACTTAGTTATTACTGGAATCACATTCAACGAGATTTAAGTTGAAAAAATAATGTCAACAATTAAGTCAGATTTGGAGAGATTCGAAAAATCTTTGAGTTCGAAGTAATGGGTGCAAACGAATAGATTTATATAGAAAGTGTTGGAGATACATACGACATTACACGACGCGAGAGAAGGCATCGGAATATGGTGTGGTGATCGGAATTCGTGACTGAATGATGATTTGTGATTTGTTTTTGGGATGATTGGTGTTTTTTCAGAATGTTCACAAGTGAATTGTTTTGGTAATTTGTTTCTATAAGTTTGGTGATTGGCGTTAAAATTTAGTGATTTATATTAAAATTTTGGTGATTTACATTGAATATTAGTGATTTGTCTTGAAATTTTTTTATGATTCTGTTGGTGGTTTTGGTACAGTGAGGCTGTAGTGATATATTTTGGTGTTTATTGTTTTAAATATATTGATTTACAAATAGTAGTGATGGCGACGATTTAGTGACGACGATGCCGATGTGATGATGGTGGTGATGACGTTGTCGATCTAGTGACGGTGGTGGTAGCAGATTAGCAACAGTGGTGCAAATGTGATGATGGCAGTGTAGCAATTTACTGTTTTTTGTATATGTATATTCAAATTTTATAATAATTAAATAAATAAAACTTTAATTAGGGTCTCAATTCTCATTATAAGGGGGTCTCATTGGAGCAGCTCCATATATATAGTCTTGTTCTAATAGAAACTAAATTAGAATAGAAACTAGAAAGTAAACATAAATTAAATATTTCAAGCTAATCTAATGACCAAATTAGGGGTACCCCAATACAAAAAGTTCATAATATTCTTGGCTCCATCCAGCAAAAAAAAATAAAAATTACTGTTCACTGCTGACGTGGCAGTGACGTCAGCGTGAACAGTATTTTTTTTTGCTGGATGGAGCCAATAATTTTAAACACTTTTTGTGAAGGTGCCCCTGGCGGGGCCATTAGAATAAATGAAATATAATTTATTTAGTGTTGGTTTCTAGTTTCTATTCTAAGATTGGTTTCTATTTGACCACTAGCCTATATATATATGCCATGATATAAATTAAACAAAACAAGAAAATAATTAATACATCATACTTACAAAATTAATAATAAACTAATATTTTTAAGAGTATTGTTACATAATTCAAAATGGATTCCGAAAATGTTCCTGAATAACACGTAACGTTATTTTTTTTTTATGAAATTCATATGTATGCACGACAGATCCATCTCATTTATTAAAAAAAAAACCAATAATATTCTGCCAACTTAACATTTGGAAACCATTTTGGAAATGATTTTGAAAATTCCGATCGTTTCTCTATTTTAAAATTAAATACATCAAAAAAAATAATTAGTCTTCTATTTAGTTTCGAAATCAATTTTAAAGTATTCAATTAACAATCGAAAATTGTATAATACGTGGGTAACCCAACACGGCCGTTTTCATAAATAGATCACATACAAGAAAACCGAATTAATCCTTATAAATTATAACTGCCCATTACGTACCCCCCACCCCTCGCCCATATAAACATATATCATTGTTCATTACAAAACCACAAAATATTCACACAAAACCCTAATAAACCAATACTACGCAAACAAATACAAATTTTCTTACAAAATCATGGCGATAACTATGGTGGAAAACTCTAGCAACCAGCCTGCCAAACCCCGGTGGGCAGACGAAGACGATGACAACGACGACCATCTTCTTTCGCCACCTAAAGTGATCGGACCTGATGCAAACGGTATCAAGAAAGTGATTTCATACAAGTGGAACCATGAGAAAAGAGTTGTCAAGGTCACGACAACTACTCGCGTTCGTAAAGTTGTTGCTAATGCTCGGGTTGTCGAAAGGAGAGCTTTGAGGAAGTTTGGAGATGCTGTTGATGAAGATGTTGGTGCTAAATTGACTATGGTTTCTCTTGAGGATGTTTTTCTTGAACGACCTGCGCCCTATGGTATGTTCTTTTTTTCGATCACGTGTTTTTACGTTAGAATTATTGTTCTGCATGCGCGATCACGTTTTTATTGTTCTGCACTTTGCACAATTTTTTATAGATAGGTTGTCCAAATTTTTACAAGTACATTACAACCATTGTTTCGAGTCAGAATTATTTGATCTAGTCAATATAGATACTATTTTTTTAAATGATTTTTACTTCGTTATAAATACTTTTTTTTAAATGATTTTGTGTTATGAATTGAAGATATATTGGTATTGCTAACAGGTAGGAAAGTAGAGGAATCAAATGCTTTAACGACTGAGAAAGAAAACGGTGCTCTCATGGTTTGTAGAAAATGCGGGAAGAAGGGCGATCATTGGAGTGCAAAGTGTCCTTACAAAGATCTCAATCAACCGACTGAAACCGATACATCAGATGTAACATCTGCGAATGGTGGTACAAAAGGAGCATATGTTCCTCCTAGTCGGCGTGGGGCAGCTGAGAGGAGCAGTGGTTCAGATACGAGGCGCAGGAGTGAAGAGAATTCAGTCCGAGTCACAAATCTATCAGAAGACACCCGTGAGGCTGACCTGAATGAGCTGTGTCGTAATTTTGGCCCTGTTACTCGCACTTATGTCTCCACTGACCAGAGGACCGGTATATGCAGGGGTTTTGGTTTTGTTAATTTTGTCAACAGGGAGGATGCTGAGAGAGCTATCAAGAAACTCAATGGGTATGGTTATGACAACCTCATACTCCATGCTGAATGGGCAGCACCAAGGACAAACTAATTTCAGTCTGGGACAAAAAACTAGACTCTTTTTCTTTAATATATATGTATGTTCTACTGATTTTCTTGAGGATGTAAGACTTGGGGTTTTTTTTTAAGTATCTAGGAAATTTTGTTAAACATAGCTGATTCGTATTACAAATCCATTTACGGCATAGTTTTTCTTCTTTTTCTGTCAAATTGTCAGCAAATTACAAGTAACTCTAAGTTACAGAAAGATTTGCATAAGGCGATTACAAATCTTTTAGACAAACTCAATGCTAAACCAAACATCTGTACGTATTCAAAAGGATCAACTGTAAGGTTGGATCTAGCAGGTTCTAGCCATTCATAATTAACAAGAATCAACTGTAAATTTCTGTGCATTATGTTTTAAATGAGAGTGACTTTTTAACTGGTAAAGGTTTTATCATTCTGGATTTTCTAATTGATTTTCTTCGTTAAGTACATAAAATTGATTGCACTTAAAGAGTAATGCAGTTGAAGCTGTAGCTGGGCAACTCTATGGTAATCTCTAAGGGCTGATACTTGCTTAGATTCCATTGATTCAAAAGAAAATTTTAACCTGACCACGGACCATTAAAAATTGCTACTACATGTTGTCTAATTGCTAATTCTAAACAGGGTATACAAGTGTAGCTACTCCGTTGGCCATCACCTGGCCTAGTTAATTCCTTACAACATTTAGGCTAATATTTCATCTTCCATACAAGACCTGAGCTTGAATGTTGTACTATTCATAGACATCCCCTCATAGTCACAACATTCTCTTCTACTCCGGTCCTGAATCATGCATACAAAGAGATTTCAGAGGCTAAATACATTTTGTAAAAGTAAGGACTGAACTTATAATATCTTACCTCATAGTCCCTCACTGGTGCTAAGACTCGGATTTCAGAGATGTGATCTGCAGAATGATTACCACTAGATGAACAAGCAGGTAATATACGTGCTGAACTTCGAATGTAGACTGTTTCATGATGATTTCCCATTGTCCTTTCTAAGGAGTGGAAGAAGAAAACATGAGGAGCTTCACAAGAATCATTTAAAACAGGTCGAGTTTTGAACATATAAAAAGGCCATGCTTTTCTGCGCCAACGAGAAAAAGTCTCTAAGGGCACTTGCAGAACGCTTGGAGGAATAATTGTCTCATAAATATGAACGGAGTAGCCCCAAGAGATGGAGAAAGTCCAGTTTTTGTGCTTTTGATAACAAATGGTTTGTTGTAGTAGCCTTGATTCCTCGACTTTTGCTGCTTTCATGAGATGGTTTACTGATTCAATACGGTTCATGGAAGGAAATATAGAGTCTACTACATCAAGATGGTGAAGTGAAAGAGCAAGAGATTGTGGATGAGCTATTAGTAAACCAGATATGTCTTGATGAAAATCGATCTGCAACCATTTGCCAGATTAATCATTAAGTAAAGTAGAGGGTTGATTCAGAAACTAGATCAATTTGGGGGCTGATATACTAAGGGGAACCAGGCAAGGAGGAAATGCAGCACTTATGTATTGTTTTCTTCTTCTAACCATTGAAATTTTTTCCTAAAAATAAAAAAAAAATTATATAGAAAAGTCTCTACAAAAGTTTAGAGGTACAGGTGTGCCCTCCAAAATATATGTGAGCCCCCTAGTAAAAATTTTGATCCACCTCTGAATCATATAGACATAAATATATGATTATCAGAAGAATAGTTGCTTTAACAGATCATATTAACGGAAAAAATTGTTTACCTGATGAAACCCTTTTTCTAGAGTTAGTGAAACTCCAAGATCAGCAATACAAGAATGCATAAGTTGATCACTTCCAAACATTGTTGGATATCTTTTAAGACACAGATCTAAATTCTTGGCAACTAACCTAGCCAAAGGATAACTCAAAGCATAACCAGCTCCTCCAAAGGCCATATTAAATGAAAACAAAGCATTTGAGTCAGTACACTCCGAATGCATTCCAACATAAAAGTACTTGCTATGATCATACTTTCTCAAAATCTCTGCAATATTATTGACGAAAAGTACAGTATCATCATCAGCAATAACATACCATCTCACGTCATCTCCATTTTCTGCATTAAATATTTCCTCGACCACACGTGCTAGTCGAATGATATGTTGCGATTTGCGCCTGTAAAATGCATTGTACCTCGAACTGTCCTCTGAAATCCTGTAGGGTGGAAAAGAAAATGGCTCATTTGGAGCTCTATCGAGGAAGATTAATCCACGTGTCATGTTAGGTTTCCACCATGATTCGATGTAGGATTTTCTGTATCTCCATAAATTTGATGAACTTGCAATCCCAATAACTAAATTACTAATGTTGGTATCAAGATATGGAGATAATTTGGTGTGACCAGACAGTGAATTTGGCTTGGTGCAGCAAGGATCATTCCCGAAGAAGAAAATGTAAATCATAATGTAGAGAAATAATCCTAAAATAGCTATTGATATGGATAGCCAGGACAATAATCTATTGATAGACAAGAACATTGTAATTTTCTTGAATACAGGGTAACTCCGTTCGAGCCTAGCTAGCGTTGAATAGTGTCAATTTGAAGAAATAACATGGAAATCTTGCTTCTTTTTTTCTGGACTTGACAATTCATGTGAACATAGAGTTGCTTTTATATCTTGAAATATTTTGTTGCTCGCATAATTTTGCAAAGGAGGACATTAAGGATTGTTTGCATTTTACATGTGATTAAGCTTCAAGTCTTAAACTTATGCAGTTTTATAAAGATTATCGTGAATATATCACATGAAATGGATTTGGTCAGTTAGAAAGAAGGGGAAAACGATGCCAAATTGCCAGATTTTTTTCATTATTGTAACGTGTGCTTGTTTTGTTACAAGTTACATTAGTGAAGAATATATTAGTCCTTGGTTTCAAAAGAACAAAAATTAATCCTTAATATACATTGTTCTCCCTTTTTGTATATTGTTCTTAGGTGTGTAATTTATTATTCTTTTCTTCTTGTCAAATTTTGGGGTTTGACAAAGACCCCTGATCTCTTTTTGCTAGGAGTTCAGGTAAAGTACTTTCCTCTCATTTGATCACTCATGTAAGGCTCACTACTTTGGTTTCTCTTCCCAAAGGACTTAGTCAGCAAAGGCCATTCCAAGAATTCGCAATAAACATATACCAGTATTAGCTTTGTGTATTTTCAAGGTGTCAAGAAAATGATTTAAAACCAAAACAAACTCCCCTGCATTTGTCGCTCCAAAGAGTGAATGGAGAAGTAGGTGACATATGCAAAGAGCTCAACTCCCTTATCCTAAGAATGGTAATGGCATGTTGTACTAGTATCATGGGGACACATACCAATGCGAATTTCTTGATTTGTTGTACTAGTAGGTGACATATGCAAAGAGCTCAACTCCCTTATCCTAAGAATGGTAATGGCATGTTGTACTAGTATCATGGGTAATGAGCTCAACTCCCTTATCCTAAGAATGGTAATGGCTCTTAAAATCTACCTGTGACAGCAAGTACTAGTATCATGGGGACACATACCAATGCGAATTTCTTGATTTGTTTGTCAACTATATATATTCCAACTTGTGAAAACCTGTATACTGATGTGAAAATCTCTAGAAAAAACACCAATTAAAATTCAAACTGCCAAGCAACTTACATGAATTTGTGAATTAACCCAATCCGTTTCACATTGAAAGATAAGAATCATACACTACATATATAATCAGTGGTGGACGAAACTGTACATAGCATTGTCTGATATAGAGAAGCAAGATTCACGATCCATGAATGCGCAACAGATACAAATTTGTCCCGATAAGAAAACGTTACTGCACTACCATCTACCATGGACTGGAGAAAGAAAGGTGCAGTTACACCGATCAAGGATCGAGGCCATGTAGTAATGCTTATTTCTTATATCACCATTTCAAATATTTAAACAATGTTGAAGAATTTGACTTGTAATAATACATAGATTGCTGCAGGGCATCTTCTGCGTTGGCAGCCATGGAAGGAGTTATTCAACTGAAAACTGGACTCTTAATCTCATAGTCTAGGCAAGAGTTAGTGGTATCATGGACACTGCATTTGAGTTCATCCAACATGATCATGGCTTTCAACTGAAAAAATTATTTATACAGTGGAGCAATAGCACTTGCAATGCCAATAAAGAAGCAAACCTAGCAGCCACGATAAGTGGCCCAGAACAAGAAAGCATTTTAGATAATTCAGGGCGATCCGACCGTTGGAACACCGGGAAACGCAAAAACAAAACAACTAATGCAACCAGAAAAATTTCTACGAATTTTTCACATTAGCACCAAAAAACTAGCCCAGCCTTTCAATTTCACAACACTTAAGCAAGAACATATAAATGTAAAACTTGGTTTTTTAAATCTGACTAAGAACACTTGCTCTTTTTTCGCCAATAATAAAAAGAACAAAAAAAAACAAACACGTTGTGCGCTTGACTCTCATCTCGGTATAATCATATAATGCATAAAAAAATTGTAACCAGAAAAACATTTTCACATTAAAATGCTAATCTTGAACAGGGTATGCTCTAAGCAGGCTGCTGCATGCTACTCCAGAACAGGATATGCAAGCTGCAGCTCCTCCTTTGGACATCCTCTAGTTAATTCCTTACAATATTCAGGGCAATGTTTCAACTTCCTTGCACTGTTAAAATTCATTCCCGCACAGTCGCAACATTCTCTTCTACTTCGGGAGCTCTATCGAGGAAGATGAAGCCACGTGTCACATTAGGTTTCCACCATGATTCGATGTAGGGTTTTCTACGTCTCCATGTTTTCGACGAACTTGTAATGCCAAATATGAAATGGCTAATGTTGGTATTGAGATATGGAGATAATTTGGTGTATCTAGAGAACGGTTTTGGCTTAGTGCAGCAAGGATCATTCCTAAAGAAGTTGTAAATCATAATGTAGAGAAATACTCCTGAAACAGTTATAAATTTGAATAGTTGTGACAAGAACTTTTTGTTAGACGACAACAAGAACTTGCTTGTTTCTAACTTGACAATTCATGTGAATTGTGAAGATGCCTTTATATCCTTAACTATCTGATTACATGCACATCTAATGGACGAAATTAAGGATTGTCTGCATTTTACATGTTCTTAAGCTTAAACATGAATAGACTTCCACAAAATATTCTGCAGTTCTGACAAAGTTACAGAAGCAGAAGAATGAAGCTATCTTGAAGAAGAAGATAAGAAAACAAGAATGAGAAAATAGTAGCTTAACATTTCTGAATATGTCCAGTACATTATATACACAATCGTAACTGACTAACTAACTGCCAGCTATACAAGATGCCAGCTGTATTTCTTAGACTAGTGACACTCTATTACATTTTGTATAAACACAGTGCACATTGCTATATGAAGTCTTGTGCACAACTTGATGAGTAATAGCAAAAGTCCTTGTATCACATTGTTGCACTGCATTGGCCTTTATATTCATAACATCCCCCCTCAAGTTAGGAGGAGCAAAGAAATTTGTAACTCCTAACTTGCCAAGTAAGTACTGTAACTGAGCAGCACCTAGAGCCTTAGTAAAAAGATCAGCAGGTTGATCTCGAGTAGACAAATGAGCTGTAACAATGATGCCTTTTTGCAATTTTTCACGAACAAGATGACAATCGATTTCGATATGTTTTGTCCTCTCATGATAAACAGGATTGGCAGCAATATGAATAGCAGAAAGATTATCACAATATAGAATGGTAGGAGACATTTGAGGGACACCTAAATCAGACAACAGAGCACGTAACCACACAAGTTCACAGGTTGTATCAGCCATTGAGCGATATTCAGCTTCAGATGATGACCTAGACACAGTAGGTTGTTTCCTACTTTTCCAGGAGATCAAGGAGTTACCCAGAGTTAAACAGAAACCAGTAACAGACCTTCTGGTAAGCTTGCAACTTCCCCAGTCAGCATCACAATAAGCAACTAACTGAAGATTTGATGTAGATGATAACAACAATCCTTGACCACATGTTCCCTTAATATATTTCAGAAGTTTAAAAACTGCTTGAAAATGAATAGACTTAGGAGAAGCCATAAATTGTGACAACACATGAACTGAGTAGGAGATATCAGGACGAGTAATTGTTAGATAGATTAATCTCCCAACAATTCGACGATACAGAGAAACATCAGAAATGACAGCAGTTTCATCCACAACTAACAACTGATGATTTTGTTCCATGGGAACAACTGAGGGAGTACAGTTGTGGAGACCAACATCTTTAAGAAGATCCAAGGTATATTTACGTTGGTTTAAGTAAATGCCAGAAGCAGAACGAGCTAACTCCATGCCTAAGAAATATTTTAAAGTTCCCAAATCTTTGATTTTAAACTGTGTACTCAAGAAACTCTTAACTCGAGTCAAAAGTTTGACATCATTCCCAGCTAGAACCATATCATCAACATACACAAGTAAGGTAACAATGGAAACACCATCTTGAAAGGTAAACAATGTATGATCACTCACAGATTGTTTAAAACCAAACAAAATTAATGCTGTATAGAGCTTAATAAACCATTGGCGAGGAGCCTGTTTCAGACCATATAGAGACTTTTTGAGCTTGCAAACAAGTGTTTGACCAGGAAATTGAGCTAGAATATCAGAAGAAGGAGTATAACCTGGAGGTAAAACCATGTAAACATCCTCTTCTAAATCCCCGTGTAGAAATGCATTTGTCACATCTAATTGATCAACAATCCAATTCTTAGCAGCTGCAACTGAAAGTAAAGTCCTGAAAGATGTCATTTTTGCTACTGGAGCAAATGTTTCAAAGTAGTCAACACCCTCTGTTTGAGTAAATCCTTTGGCCACCAATCGAGCCTTATAACGTTCAACTTCTCCATTAGGTAAATACTTAACTTTATAAATCCACCTGCAATCTATTACCTTTTGATCAGCAGGTAAAGGAACAACATCCCAAGTATCATTAGCTTCTAAAGCAGCTAATTCAGAGGCCATGGCTGTACACCATTCAGGATACTTAGCAGCTTGTGAATAGGAATAAGGTTCTGGTATTTTAGTGACATTAGCCAGAAAATGAGTATAGTCTGGAGAAAACATATCATACTGTAAAGATTCTGGAAGATTGACAACAGCATTATTGGCTTTAGAACCAAGAGTACTAGGAAGACCAGTATAGTCTGAGTACTTGACAGGAACATTTCTCTGTCTAACAGGTCGAGTAGAGACAGGATTTAATGACTGAGTAGAGACATTGTCATGAGACAGGGTGTCATTAAGAGTCTGTTGAACAATTGACTCAGTAAAACTACTAGAGTCAACAGATGGAGGAAATGGAGGAGATGGAGGTATAGACACAATAGAATCATAAGTAGAAACAGAAGTGTCACAAGGAATCAATGGTTCATCAGAAACAGTAGGGTTGGAAGTAAACAGTTTAGAAGGAATACTACTAGACTGTATATTTTTAAAAGGTAAGATATGCTCAACAAAATCAACATTTCGAGAAACAAAGACTTTTCTGGTTTCCAGATTTAGAAGTCTATAACCCTTCTGACCATAAGGATATCCTAAGAACACACACTTGACTGCCCTTGAAGCAAATTTATCTGTAGCCTTAGGAGTGGTTAAAGCATAGCAAAGAGCACCAAAGACACGTAAATGACCATAATCAGGTGATTGATTGAAAAGAACTTGATAAGGACTACTCCCATTAAGAACAGTTGTAGGAAGCCTATTGATTAGGTATGTAGCTGTCAACAGACAATCTCCCCAAAAATGAATAGGCAAACCAGCATGAAATCGTAGAGCTCGAGCAGTATTTAGTAGATGTCTATGTTTGCGTTCCACTCTGCCATTTTGTTGTGGTGTATATACACAACTAGTTTGATGTACAATACCTAATGCAGCTAAGGTACTGGATAACTCTTTATTTAAGAATTCTGACCCATTGTCTGTTCTTATAATCTTAACAGACTTATCAAATTGAGTTTTCACATAAGCCAAAAATTCTTTAATAATGGAAGGAACTTGAGACTTGTTGGACAACAGAAAAACCCATGTGGTTCTAGACTTATCCTAAAGAATAGTTAAAAACTGAGTACAGTTACCATGAGTTGGTCTAGAATATGGTCCCCACAAGTCAGCATGTATAAGGCTAAACAACTCAGTAGAACATGAATCACTGATTGGAAATGATAAAACAGCTTGTTTAGCAAAATGACAAGAGTCACATTCATGAAAATCAGTAGTACATTTGACTGACAATTGCTTTAATATTGAAGAAGGAACATGTCCCAATCTGGCATGCCAGATTTCACAAGAAACACTACTAATTTGATTACAAGAAAACATAGAACTAGTAGTAGACAATGAAGAAGCAGAAATGTCCACTGAAGAATTGAACACATATAAACCAGCCTGAACTCTACCAATCTCTAGTTCCCTCTTCCAAGTAGGGTCCTGGAGATAGCATGAGGAAGCAGAAAAACATGCTATGAGATTAGTATCTTTAAGCAATTTAGATATAGCCAAAAGATTGTATGTAAAACTAGGAACACACAAAACTTGATGAAGAATAAGACCAGATTTAAGATGAACATCACCCACATGTGTGACTGGAATAGATTGACCATTAGGAAGATGCAATAATGCACTACACTGTATAGGATTAGTTAGAATATCAAGATTAGAAGTAATGTGATCTGTAGCTCCAGAGTCTACAATCCAGTGACTTTCTTGACTAGATTTAGTTGCAGTAAAAACATTACCTGCAAGATGCACAGTATTAGCAGATGGCCAAACAGAAGCTTCAGAAGTAGTAGGCTTCATGCTAGTTTGAAGCAGCTGAACCAGATGATTAAACTGACTCTCAGAGAGACCATGAGCTGAGCCATAAGTTGCTTGTCCTGTACTATCTTGAACAGGAGTATTAGTAGGAGTAACACTTGCTACATTTGCTGCAGTAGCTTGTTGAGCACTAGAAAATCTTGGTTTAGGTTTAGGTTTTCCATACAATCTGTGCCATGATGGATATCCAACAACACAAAAGCACTTGTCCTTGACATGACCTTGCATATGACAATACTCACACACTAGAGAAGAGTCAACACTGTTTTTCTTCAAGAAACTTCCAGAATTCTGATTATTTGCAGAATTAATACCTCCTCTAGCAACAAACTTTCCAGCTACATTACTTCGCACATTCATAGCTACATTGCTTGAATTCATACCAGTGACATGAACATCTCTCTGATTCTCATCTTGCATTAGCATTGCATAACATTGACTCAAGGTAGGAATAGGATTCATAAGTAAAATCTGTCCTCTAATAGCTGTAAATGTATCACTTAAGCCCATAAGAAACTGCATCAACTGAATATTCAGATCATACACATTAAGCTTGACATTAATGTCACAAACACACTTCTGACAATCACATTTAGGTTTAGAAGTGAGACTTTCCAATTCATCACTCAAGGTCTTATACTTAGTATAATATGCAGTAACACTCATAGAACCTTGAGACAGTTGAGAAATCTCCTTCCTCAAATTAAACAGTTTAGGAAGATTACTCTGAGCATAACGAATAGCTAATTCTGTCCAGATTGATTGAGCAGTGTCCATATACACAATACTATTTCGTATATCAGGAGAAACAGAGTTGAGAATCCATGAAATTACCATATGATTGCATCGATTCCAATGGCTTAAGAGAGGCGAATTTGAAGCAGGTTTGAGAGCAGATCCATCCACAAAACCGAGCTTCATCTTAGATGAGAGAGCAATCTCCATAGATCTACTCCATTGAGAATAATTTTGTTCATTAAGAACAATAGTAGTTAAACTCATTCCTGGATTATCTGATGTCGAAAGAAAATACGGATGATTCACATCAATTTGTGATGAAGAAGATCCAGCAAGTGCAGATGAGTAAGAAGCTTGAGACGCCATTATTGTACGGACACAACACACTGATAACTCTTCAGAAATGAAGAAAGAACAGAGATAAAGAACAGTAAAGATATGATAAAGATGATGATCAAACAGATATCATCAGATTGAGTTTATGCGGAAAGAACGAAACTCATCGCTCTGATACCATGACAAAGTTACAGAAGCAGAAGAATGAAGCTATCTTGAAGAAGAAGAAGATAAGAAAACAAGAATGAGAAAATAGTAGCTTAACATTTCTGAATATGTCCAGTACATTATATACACAATCGTAACTGACTAACTAACTGCCAGCTATACAAGATGCCAGCTGTATTTCTTAGACTAGTGACACTCTATTACATTTTGTATAAACACAGTGCACATTGCTATATGAAGTCTTGTGCACAACTTGATGAGTAATAGCAAAAGTCCTTGTATCACATTGTTGCACTGCATTGGCCTTTATATTCATAACAAGTTCTAAGGAGATTAACGTGAATACATCACATGGAATGGCTTTCCTAAGGTGTTATTAGTCCTGTCTGTTTATTGATCCTCTGTGACTGACGAATAAAAGTTAAAAGTTAGTATCATTTAGTGTACGTACTGTCATTCAAATACTAACCACTTCATCAAACTTTGGGGGCATATCATATACTTCCTTGTTATATTCATGACAAGTGTAAATCATTTGATCACAGAGAAATAGGTTTCTAAAATGTTGTCAGATGTACTTCTCCAGGATAAACTGAGCATGTTTAGTAGAATTTGGATTATAAAAATAATACCCTTACAAGAGTTTGCCAGTAATTAAGTTTTGTTTTAACAGGCACATTGATTATATAATATCTCCATAGTATTTATCACCAATATAAGGAAGCAACCCAATAATGTCAAATATCAATCTTTATTACAAGCAGAAATTGGCTTTTCCCTCAAACACCTGTGCATTGTCATGAAAATGCTCTTCATATTAGGAGCTTTGGTTTCTCCAGCTGCAGCCCGTTCTCTGAATGAAGCACCAAAGCTTGAGATGCATGGCTAATGGATGGCTTGATATGGACTTGTATATAGTAGTGAGAAAAACAGGCATTCTCCAATTTTAGAACTTGAAATATGTCCATACATTTAAGAAAGCCAATAACAAGGCATATACATTAAGAGTGAATGAATTTGCTTGGACCTTACAGTAGGAAATAAATTGTAGAGCCATATATGCACCACAGATACATATTATCTGTTCCGATACAAAAATGCACTGCAGTGCCATCTGCATTGGACTGAGAAAGAAATGTGTAGTCACGCCTATCAAGGATCAAATATAGTGTAGAAAGGCTTAAGTTCATGTTACATGTCTTAAAATTCATAAATGAATAGCATAATTTTTTTAAACGATTCTTTTGGTAAACATTCATAGGTTGCTGCTAGAAACCTATTAATGTTTACCACTAGCCGAAATCATGCTTTTTTATACTTCCAAGTGAGAACTTGTAACATGTAAGAACTTGGTTATTGTTACCTAGTCTGCTGTTTTTTGAAAAAAACCAAAAGTAGAACACGTTGTTTGCTTGCTTGCCTCCCATCTCGGATGATTGTACAATATATAAAAATGTAAAAACAGAAAAAACAATGAATTTTGTAAATATAAATGCCAATACTAAACAGGGTATGTCAGCTACTCCTCTGGACACATCCCTCAGTTAATTCTGTGTTATATTATGGGATAGATCTTTTCTTCATTGCAAGACTTGAGCTTGAGTGTTGCACTATACATATGCATTCCCATAAAGTCACAACATTCTCTTCTACTACGGTCCTGAAAAGTGTAAACTTCAAGAATTTAGAAGCAGAATATCTTAGAAATAAACAAGAACTTGACTTGAATTATCTCACCTCACTATCCTTCCTACTTGGTGCTAGGACTCGGATTTCAGAGATATGATCTGCAGAATGATTGCCGCTTGATGAACAATCAGGTAATCTACGTGCTGAACTTCGTGCATAGACTGTTTCTAGATGATTGCCTGCAGTTTTTTCTATAGAATGGAAAAAGAAAACATGTGGAGCTTCACAAGAATTGTTTGATACACGTCGAGTTTTGAACATATAAATTGGCCATAGCATTCTGCTGATGGGAGAAAAAGTCTCCAAGGGAACCTGAAGTATGCTTGGAGGTATAATTCCCTCGTAAATATGAATGGAGTAGCCCCAAGAGATAGAGAAAGTCCAATTTTCGAGCATTTCATGACAAATGGTTTGCTGTAGTAGCCTTGATTCATCTGCTTTTGCTGCTTTCATGAGATGGTTTACTGACTTGATACGATTCATGGAAGGAAATATAGAGTCTACTGCATCAAGATGGTGAAGTGAAAGAACAAAAGATTGTGGATGAGCCGAGAGTAATCCAGATATGTCACTATGCAAATCAATCTGCAACAATCACTAGATTATCATTTACAAAGTATACGCTGATGCAAAAAGTAGATCAGAATAATAGCTAAAACTGTTTACCTGGTGAAATCCTTTTTCTAAGGTTAGTGAAACTCCAAGATCAGCAATACAAGAATGCATAATTTGATCACTTCCATACATAGTTGGATATCTTTTAAGACACAGATCTAAATTCTTGGCAACTACCCTAGCCAAAGGATAACTTAAAGCATAACCAGCTCCACCAAAAGCCATATTAAATGAAAACAAAGCATTGGAGTCAATGCACTCCGAAGGCATCCCAACATAAAAATACTTACTATGATCATACTTTCTTAAAACCTTTGCAACATTATTGACAAAAAGTATAGTATCATCATCAGCAATGACATACCATCTCACATCATCTCCACTCTCTGCATTATATATTTCCTCAATCACACGTGTTATACGGATGACATGTCGTACTTTGTGCATGTTAAACGCATTATACCTCGAAGTGTCCTCTGAAATCCGATATGGTGGCATAGAAGATGGCCATGGAAGGTGCTTATCTGGAGCTCTATCCAGGAAGATGAAGCCGCGGGTCACATTAGGTTTCCACCATGACTCGATGTAAGGTTTTCTACTTCTCCATGACTTTGACGAACTTGCGATGCCAATAACTAAATGGCTAATGTTGGTATCAAGATACGGGGATAATTCAGGGTATCTAGACAACGGTTTTTGCCTAGTGCAGCAGGAATCATTGTTAAAGAAGAAAATGTAAATTATAATGTAGAGAAATAATCCCGAAATAACTATTGAATTGAATAGCCATGACAATAATTTTTTGTTAGACAATGACATTGTAATTTTCTTGGATACACGTTAGTGGCGTTCAAGTATAGCACTGATTAGTGTAAGTTTAAAGAGATAAGATGAAAAGTTTGCTTCTTTACAGACTTGACAATTCATGTGAATGTGAAGTTGCTTTTGTAGCTTTAACTATTTGGTTGCATGCATATCCATGCTTGGCATGAAATTATCCATTGTCTGCATTTTACTTGTGTGCTTAAGCTTGCACATAATAGACTTCAAAAAAGAAAAAAAAAAACGTATGCAGTTTTAAATTATCATGCCAGAGACTAACTCAGAGATTCAAACTGTCCTCTGGAATTTGACAATGCACACAGCTATCGCAACATAGATTCGTTCTTTCAAGTTGTACAGAAAGAAGAAATATATGCATGTCGCCAAACGACGGTGTAGCACTAAAGTTCCAATGATCCCCCAAAAGTAGTACTAAAACCAACTATTGTACTTATATACAGCCACCTCTCATATTCATAATTCATTGTCTTCACCATCAACTTCAAACTCACTGGATGAAGGCCGAACATGATCTGCTGGTTCATCTCCAGAACAAATTTTTTTGAGTGGTTTACCACAAAGTCCAGTGTTCCCTTCATTAACCAATTCTTGTCTAGTGAAGAAGTGGGGCATGTACTGGGGCGAAGAAGGTTACTCAAGGATGCAAGAAGGCATGTCTTTAGCAGAAGTCCTGTGTGGCCTTCGCAATGCAAGCTTCCTATCCAACTGCTAAAACATTTTCCCTACTAATCAAACGGAGTAAATACCTGTTTAAATTATGTATCCGCGTGAGCATGGGCTAATGAAAATTATCCACTGGTCGAATTCATGCTTGTATATACTTTAAGAACTTGTAAATGGTAGGAAAGTGGTTAGTGTCCTTATAGAGATTATGTAAAAAAAAAAAAAAATTAATTCCAATGATGCATTATTCTTAGCAAAAAATTTAGATAATCTATTTTCGTTGGCTATATTTGGCCAACGACCAGTAATGAAGATTTTTTTTATGATCTATTACCTTATAAAAATGTATTTTATTTATAACAAACTGAAATAATAATAACATACTATATTTACAATATAATCAATCATTATAGCCACCATTTTTAGCCAATACCATGCTCTAAGATTTGATTGGATATGTATAATGTATTTTAAAAATAAAGAAGTCTTCCATGTATTCATATAAACTCCACTAATTAAAATATGACACTTGACATTCGGGGGAACAATTTCGGTAACCATTTCGAAACATTGCTCATAAAATAATGAGAAAACTGGGCCTGAGAACAACCTTAGGGATCTCCCCTGAGGTTATAAGAAATATTGCTTATAAAGTAAGGGGCCCCGCAGGGGCAGGTTTGTAAATCTAAATTTTTATCAGTAATTTACACAAATGCCCTTAAATTTTGTATTGATTTGTTCTATCCTCAGGGTTCTAACCTGAGGTCATCCTCAGGTACATGAAACCCTAAAATAATTTATGCATGCAATATGCATAAATTGTTTCATAAATAGAAAAATCATTTTTATTTAGAATATGTACCGCTATTTTTATTTAGAAAACTATGTACAATTTTTCCACTATTTAATTTACCACTATTTCAACTTTAAATTCCTGTCCTATTAGTGTTACTAGGCAATTTAGCCGCGCTTCGCGCGGTTAATAAATTTTATTGTTAAGTACTAAAACTTAATTGATACTTTAAAAAGCCGATACCCCTCTCGTAACATACATGCTCAATAGTAGCATAAAAATTTATATAATTAAAAGACTTAATCGTAGGAGTATATCCTCAACTATTTTTTTTTTGCACAAAAATGACCTAAATATTTTTTTAAGCAGATGCCTTGCATTCCGTCTAAATATTGTTGTTTATTTTTGGGCCATTTTGTGTTAAAAAAACATTGTTCAGCCATCATGTTGTAATTAAATCATAAACTGAATATACTCATCTGTTTTAAAAAATAGTTAGGTCATCACATTGTCTACTTTTATATTTGAACCATATTTGTGAAAAAAAAAATAGTTGAGTCTATCCTCCTGCAATTAAGTCTAATAAGAATATTAATTTATTACGACACAATATAATAAAACAACATGTGTATAACATTTTTATCAACTTAATCGATCAATAATATGGTTGAGTTTATTATGTAAAAAATAAAAAATCTATCAATATTATTTTATACAAATTCTAGATTTTAACCAAAAGATTATACTTCCATAACTTATAACGATTTTTACAATTATTGATTAAAAATTGTTTGAGAAGTTAAAATCGTTTGTCCTACAATCGTTTGAAAAAAGTTTACAAAAATCTTCAACATTTAATAAAAAATGACGCAATGCGAACAATTTTAAGTCATTAATTTTCATGAAAATAATCTTAGTTTTATACATATAATTAATATTTTAAATTTAAATAATAATTATAATGCTCAAATAAAGTTTGTTAATCTTTTATATAAATAATATGAAGTAAATTTTATATATATATATATATATATATATATATATATATATATATATATATGTATATATATATATATATATTCATAAGTGTAATTAATGATTATTAAGATGTCATTAAGATGTCATTAAGGTGGTACTTAATGCAAGAAAAAATAAAATAAAATAAATCAAAAAAATGAAAATTTAAGAAAAATATTTTAAACGCTTCTGGTGCATTTCCGATCTCCTGACATTATAATATACTAGGTAATAAAGCCGCGCTACGCGCGGCACGAAAATATTTTTAAAAACTATACATATAACATTATTGTTTGTTAAATTTTATTATTTGAAAGTTAATATGATAAATTAAAAATTATGTGAAATGTAATTAAATTTGAATGTTTAAAAATTAAAGAGAAAAGAGTTAGGTGAAAAAAAACATGTTTCAGTTAAATTCTTGAATATTAATAATAATAATAATTTTGAAGATATGACGAACCTATTTTGTCGCATAAAAAATGCTTTTGAAATCCAATATTGACAAACATTTGCAAAGTTTGACATTGAATAAGTAAAAATAACATTTGTGAATCTTTTCTATTGTCGATGACATCATAAAAGACGTGATTGCTTAATTTGTTATTAAATTATTTGTTAGTAAAATTGATTGTACGATGAAAAGAATTAGAATGTAAATGTGATAAGAGGTGTGATTGATTTCACTTATCGATATATTTGGTTTTATGACGAAAAAAGCAGAATTCAAATGCATATTGTAAGTCATGCTTCATGTTTTTTTGAAGTGATCCGACACCCGTATCCCTACATTTAATTAATTTTTCAGAGCATTTTATAAGAACTGTTTTGTTTGTAACATTAAAATTAAATTCATGGACACATCAAAGTGATACTCACATATTCTAATATTCTTTTATTAAATTTTATAATAAATTTGTACATATAATTGTTTTTAAAGCCGATGCTCGTTTTATAACACCCTTACTTAATGCTCAAAAAGTGAGAATTTGTTTAAAATAGCAAAAATCAACTCCTTAAACACCTTTTACTTTTTTTCCATACCAAACTACAATGTCAACATAATTCCTATAATAAAAATTTGTAAATATTAAATATAACTAATTAACGATTTTAAACACCGTCTCCCATCTCATAACATACATGCATGATTAATTGATTAGTAATAGTATAAGAATGTGTTTAATTAGAATATTAACTTTTCCAACACAAAATAATCAAACAACGAATGGTTAATTTTTTTTATTGATTTAATTGACGAAAAAAAGGGTCCACTTGATTCAATTTAATCGAGTTGGTCACACTCCGTGTATAATTTGTTCTGGTATAAATGTAAATTCTACGATATTACTTTTATTTAAATTGTGGATGTTAATCGAAAAATATATATACTTATGTATCTTATCATGATTCTCACGATCATTGATTACGAATTAATCAAAAAGTTAAAATCGTCTATTAATTATTGCCAAAAAATTTGCAATGATTTTGAATAAGGATTAGAAATGACGATAAAAATTATTTCATTTTTTTGTTTTACCTTAAAATAATGGTATTTTATTTAAATCATTAATATTAAAATAATAATAATGTTCTAATAAAATTGTTAAACTTTTATATTAAATAGGAAATAAAGTGTGTTTAATATTTATTTAATAGGTATAATTAATTATTAATTAAATGCAAGAAAATTATTTTAATAAAAAATAAAAATGTGAAAATTCAAGAAAAATATTTTGAAGCTTCTGAGTGCAAGTCTCTCCAGTTTCCTGATATTATAATAATTTTTTATATAAAAGTACTGTAATAGATAAATTAATTTCTATTATTCTTAAAAATTGATTAGTCTCTTATGAATTTTCTATTAAAAATTAATTTAAAATTAATTTACATGAATTATTAATTGGAAAAATATTTTCATTTTATATATCTAATATTTTGATAATCTTAAAAACATCACCAACATATAAAAATAAAAATTACAATATGAACGTAATATTTACAATCAAAAGTTACAAATATTGAATACAACTTAATAACGTTTTTTAAAACCGACACCCCTCTCATAATATATGTGTTCAATAGTAGTTTAAGAATTTATTTAATTTGAATATTAATTTATTTTGACACATTATAATGAAACAATGGGCATATAATTTTTTTATCAATTTAATCTTCCGATAAAATGGTTGAGTTTGTTCAATTTAATTAGTTTGGTCATAACTCATGTGTGTATGCGCATGATTTGTTTACAAATTTCAGATATTTGAGAAGTTGGTTAATAATGTTTTTTAAAACCGATAGCCCACTCATAATATACATATTCAATAATAGTATAAGAATTTGTTTAATTACAATAAAAAATTATTTCAACACAATATAACGAAACAATGGGTGTATAGCTTTTTTTATCAATTTTATCTTCTGATAAATGACTGGATTTGTTAAATTTAATCGATTTGATCATAACTCATATATTATTTATTCATGTGCAAAATTGAAAATCTATCTATACTGTTTGTATACAATTTCATATATTAAATAAATATCTTGTACTTCCATAATTTATTACGATTTTCACAATTATTGATAATAAAAATTCCTTGAGAAGTTAAGGTCGTGTACCGTATAATCATCCGAAAAGAAATTATAGTGATCTTGAATAGGGAATAAAAAATAACGCAATACAAACAATTGTTATTCGTCATTTTAACTAAAAATAAACATAACTATATATAATTAATATTTAATATTGAAAAAATAATTATAATGTTCAACTAAAGTTTGCTAATTTTTAAACAAATTAAATATATTAAATTTAATATATGTTTAATATGTATAATTAATGACTAATTAAAATGTCATTAATCTATACTATTATATAAATTCCGAAACATTGAAAGTTTTGGTACATGTTTTTTTGTACCAATTTTTTGGTACCTGTTTTTTGGTACTTCATGAATTTACTTATGTACCCTTCATTATAAAGAAAAATATATATTAAAAAACCTAAAATAAATTTTAACATAATATAATTAATGGTAATTAGTTGATTGCCTTTTTCATATTTACTTTTAGTTGAAGATGTTACCTTTTATCATATCTTCCAATCATTAATATTACCTTTCGAATTAAAATACGTTTCCTTTTTTATTTAAAACTAATCTTACAATCATTAATATACACCCGAAAATATCATACAATATTTTTCAATTATTAATAAAATATATTAAAAATACACTTTGCTTATAATAAGGAAACATTAGTATAATCCATAAACATGTGTATATTAAATTATATTAATTAAAATTAAAAATTATGTAAAATATAATGATTATATAAATTGGTACCAGTTTTTTTGTACCTATTTTTTGGTACTTCGTGAATTTACTAATTTATCCTTCATTCTAAAGAAAAATATATATTAAAACACCTAAAATAAATATTAACATAATATAATTAATGGTAAGTAGTCGATTGCCTTTTTCATATTTACTTTTAGTTGAAGATGTTACCTTTTATCATATCTTCCAATCATTAATATTTCCTTTCGAATTAAAATACGTTTCCTTTTTGATTTAAAACTAATCTTACAATCATTAATATATATCCGAAAATATCGTACCACATTTTTCAATTATTAATAAAATTTATACTATTATATAAAAACCGAAACATTAAAAGTTTTGGTACCTGTTTTTTGGTACCTATTTTTTGGTAATTCGTGAATTTACTTACTTACCCTTCATTATAAAAAAAATAAATACACCTAAAATAAGTAATAACATAATATAATTAATGGTAATTAGTCAAGATACTACCTTTTATAAACAACTAAAAACATCAATCGTATCACATCTTTCCATCATTAATATTTCCTTTCGAACTAAAAGTCTAAAACACGTTACCTTTTTAATTTAAAACAAATCTTACAATCTAAAATAAGTAATAACGTAATATAATTAATGGTAATTAGTCAAGATATTACCTTTTATAAACACCAAAAAACATACTCCTCTATAACTTATTTTTGATATTTTATTTTTTTGTATAAAAATAGGACCTTTTTAATTTAAAACAAATCTTACAATCTAAAATAAGTAATAACATAATATAATTAATGGTAATTAGTCAAGATATTACCTTTTATGAACACCTAAAAACATACTGCTCAATAAATTATTTTTGATATTTTTTTTAAAAAAACCTTAAAATCCGTGCCAGAAACTGGTCCGCAAACGTAAAGAATTCAAAGGGACGGAGGGAGTAAATCGTATTATTTCTTTCCATCATTAATATTTCCTTTCGAACTAAAACACGTTACCTTTTAATTTAGAACAAATCTATACTATTATTTAAAAGTTGAAACATTAAAATTTTGGTACCTATTTTTTTGTGAATTTAATTATTTACCCTTCATTATAAAAAAAATACACATAAAATAAGTAATACCACAATATAATTAATGATAATTAGTCAAGATACTACCTTTTATAAACAACTTAAAACATCAATTGTATCATATATTTCTATCATTAATATTTCCTTTCGAACTAAAAGTCTAAAAGACGTTACCTTTTTAATTTAAAACAAATCTTACAATCTAAAATAAGAATAACATAATATAATTAATGGTAAGTAGTCAAGATATTACCTTTTATAAACACATAAAAACACCAATCGTATCATATCTTTCCATCATTAATATGTCATTTCGAACTAAAACACGTTATCTTTTTAATTTAAAACAAATCTTACAATCATTCATATATACCCGAAAATATCACATTAATATAATAAAATTAACGGTAATTAGTCGATTGTCTTTTTCATATTTACTTTTAGTTGAAGATATTACATTTTATAAACACGTAAAAACATGAATCATATCATATCTTTCGATCATTAATATTTCATTTCTAACTAAAACACATTACCTTTTTAATTTAAAATAAATCTTTCAATCATTAATATATAACCGAAAATATCACACCATAATTTTCAAGTAAAATGTAACACCTAAAATAAATAACAATATAATATAATAAATGGTAATTAGTCGATTGCATTTTTCATATTTACTTTCAGTTGAAGATATTACCCTTTATAAACACCTAAAAAGATCAATTGCATCATATTTTTCAATCATTAATATTTCTAATTAAAACACGTTACCTTTTTAATTTACAACAAATCTTACAATCATTAATATATACTCGAAAATATCACACCAAAATTTTCAATTATTAATAAAATATATTAAAAATCATATACGTTGTTTATAATAAGGAAACATTATTATAATCTGTAAACATGAGTATATTAAATTATAACAAATTAAAATTAAAAAAATTATTAAAATAATGATTATATAAAAACATAATTTTAATATTAAATAAAATTTATAACATAATACAAGAAATCCGTGCACTGCAATACTAATAATTAATCGATTATCTTTTCAACTAAAACATATCATCTTTCTATTTTTTCTAATTAATTTCCTTTTTTCTAGAAATATAACGGACTACGTTAATTTCTCATTTTCTAAAAAACAATAGGAGCAATTTTAATTAGTAATTGAACATAATTAAATTATAATTAGTATAAACTAATCAATTACCTTTTTCACCTAAAACATGTCACCTTTTTAATTTTCCCGTTTTCTTTTCTATTTTCTGTAACTAAAATATCTCATTTTTCAAGTATATTAAGGGCAGTTCTATTATATGAAATAAAATAGTAATATGATAATACTAATAATTAATCGATTAACTTTTTCAGTTAAAACATATCATTTTTTCTATATTTTATAATTAAAATCCCTCTTTTCCTAGAAATATCACGGGCAACAATAATTTCTCTTTTTCTAAAAACATTACAAGCAATTTATTTAGTAAAATAACATAATTAACTTATAATTACTATAAACTAATCAATTACCTTTTTCACCTAAAACATGTTACCTTTTTAATTTTCTCTAACCAAATCCTCTATTTTTCCAATTATATCATGGGCATTCTATCTAATAAAAAAATAATTTTATAATTACTTATAATTAACCGATTATCTTTTTCAACTAAAATCCATCATCTTTTCTAAATTTTTAACTAAAATTCCCCATTTTCTAGAATTATCACGAATAACATTTATATAATTATCATCATATAATCTCATTTAAAAATTAAAAATCATGTTTTAAAAAAATTAATTCAAATAATTAAAAAATTAAATATAATATTAAAAAAATCCGTGCATCGCACGGGTTTTAAGCTAGTATCTATTTAATGCAAGAAAAGAATTTTAATAAAAAACAAAGAAAAATACCTTGAACTATTCTGGTGCATTTCTGATCTCCAGGCATTATAATATATATAGATATAAAGGGGTGATATTGTATTATGACTTTTAATGACAATTTTTGGGCTAATGATTTTAATGGATTTTAAAGATTTTTAATGACTCTTAATGATTTTTGTTGAGTCATTAAAAATTTCGAAATATTTTTGATGACTCATAATGAAATGACTTCTAAAAACTTTCCTAGACTTTTTGATAGATTTGTGAAATGACTTCTAAAAACTTTCCTAGACTTTTTGATAGATTTTGTGGTTTACTAGATGGTTTACTAGACTAACTACAGATAGTATATTAGCCTGTGAAATCCCTTAACCTTTTTCACTGCAATCCAATTTCAATTATGTGTTCTCTGATTAATTTAGCCACCAAAAAATTGAGTACAAGGTATATTTCATGTTAAATTGAGTATTCATTGCATATTTTTATCTGAGAATTATATATTTGTCACTATTCATAGCTAATGATGATGCAAAGTTATGTCATTAGCCAACAATATTTTTATGATGCAAAACTATTTTATTGATGTTTTATGTGAATTTTTGCAAGCACAATATTTTTAGAGGCCCATGAATTATTATAATGTTTGATGTATTCTTATTTTACTTTGTGTGTTATGATCTAGTTTTACAAAATTGCAAAAGATGATCTAATTTTACAAAATTGCATATAAATATAAATAATATTGTTTACTAAAATGAATATAAATATGAAAATTGAAAACCAAGAAGAGGAAGAAAAAGAGATGGAAGAAGAGGAAGAAAGAGAAGAAACACAACATGAAATTTTAAAAAATTTATTAAGAGTAAATGAAACACTTTTATTCAAGATGATTTTAATAAAATTATTAGAAGTCATGTCAAATCTTATCAAAAAGCTCATGACTTTTTTTTAAGGGATGTAGTTATAATTTTTGTTTAAAGTCATTAAAAGTCATTCTCATTAAAAGTGATTGACTTTTTGAATAATACGATACTTATCTATAAATGTCTAAATTCAATAACACCCTACTTTTAAATACTTCTTAAAAGTCTTAATTAAATAACACCATATTTTTAAAAACTCTTTAAAAACTAGAATTGAATACCCCATAACTTTTAAAATTATTAAAAAATTTTAAAAATTTTAATACAATACCACCCAAAAATTGTAAACTTGTAATCACAGGCTAAAATGTATGTAGATACAAAGGCCCTCGAAAACAAAGAAAAAGAAAATATCAAGGATAAAGAGACACAGGTGTTTGTGTATTATAAAAGGAGGTAGAGGCCAACAAATAGAAAAGTGACACGTAGACCCACTCATATAAACGGATGCAAACCTATTTATATTCCACCCCCCTTAAATTTCTTTTTCTGTTCCGCCCCAATCTCTCTCCCTCATCTCTTCCCTCTCTTTAAATCTCTCTCGCTAGCTTACTCTCCGCAAACATTTTCAGCACAATTAAGATCACTCTCTCCTCAACAAGATCAATACTCTCTCTTCATCTCTCTCAATTTTGTTCAAAATTTCACTCCGATTAACCGGAAAAATGGCGAGTTCGACGGCGACGAGCGGCGTGTACATCCAAGTCATCGAGGATGTTATCAACAAGATTCGCGATGAGTTTGTTTCCAACGGTGGGCCCGGCGACGCCGTTCTTCTCGAGCTTCAAGGAGTAATGTTTTAAACCCTAGATTACTGTTTGTTGTTTTTAATTTTGTGTTTGATTGTTAATTGAGTGATTGTGTTTGTTGTGAATTTAGTTTATTGTGTTTGAATTGTGTGAAATTAGTTGATTAGGGTTAATTAGGGTTTGGTTGGGGTTTTTTTTAATTGATGTGGATGAAATTGTGGGTTGTGTTATTTGAGTTTTGTTTTGTGGAATTTAGCTGTGGGAAGCCAAGATGATGCAAGCTGGTTCGATATTGGGGCCGATTGAGAGGTCTGCTGCTCCGAGGTTGGCACCGGGAGGTCCAATTACTCCGGTTCATGATCTTAATGTGCCTTATGAAGGGACTGAGGAGTATGAGACTCCTACTGCTGATATGCTGTTTCCTCCCGTAAGTTGTCGGACTTTGTGAAATGTGTTTAGAGGTCTGTTGTAAAGGATGGAGCTTGATATTAAGTGTGTTTTTATGTGTGCAGACACCAATGCAGACTCCTATGCAAACACCATTACCAGGGTCGGGTCAGACGCCTTTACCTGGAACAGTTCAGACACCTGGAACAGCTGAGCTTTATAACATTCCAACTGGCGGTACTCCATTTACTCCTGGGGAGTACCCTTCTGAGAGTGGTGGTGGAGTTTCTGAGATGAAACCTGGAAGACCGAGCCAGTTTATGGTAATGATTGTGTGATATTTGTGTAATGTCTTTATGTTAAATATTCTTTGGCGATTCTTCTATTTAGGCTCTGCTATCAGTTCTCTTTGAAATAGAATTGATATTGAGATTGTAAATTTATTTCAATATCCTGTTTGATGGGTGAAGAAACATCATTGCATTAATAGGATTCTTTGTACAAAGATATCAGAAAGTGACTGATATTTTATTCCTCTTGCAGCAACCACCTGCCCCCTGGTTAAACCAAAGGCCCCCGCTTGATGTCAATGTTGGTAAGTAATTAGATATAACTGCATCTTATGTAGACTTGTAATATATATGTCACAACACTACTACATATCTTTTTTCAGCTTATGATGAAGGCCGTGAAGAGGTTGACAGGGGAGCTTCTCTTGAGCCAACTACACAGGTGATTATAATCTGTCATTATAATGGAAAAGATTCTGTTAACTATAGAAGTAGATCCACCTTCTGATATTCTTCCAATGAAGGACACTTGTTCTTTGGAAAATAGAAAGAAATAATGTGCACAGTGCCTACAAACAAAAATATTAGGTTCCTTAGTGTGAGGTGTATGTAATTGTACACAACTTTATGTAAACAGTTACCAATTTAGTAGGTTACCGGTCGTCAAATTTCATGTTAGTGCTTGTATGGATAAAAGATAGTAACCACAAAATTACCTTGCATCATAATTTACGGCATAAATCTCGTATGGTGCTGCTGCCAATCACCAGAGTTTACATCTATATCACTGTATTAGAAATTTTAAGAGCAAAAATTAGGACATTGAATTCTAAATCGGACAGCAAAGGAACAAGTGTAATCGGTCAGCAAGGAGACTTAATTTTAGTATTGGATGAATCTAGGAGGACTATCTAAACGTCCTGATAGTCAAGATACCTAAACATATGTAAACATGTATGATGCAGGACAAGTTAGGAAATTTGTTGTGCACAGGATAAAACCTATCTCACAATAAAGACAATTAAAGCCTTAGATTTATCAAATATTTTTTTGTTTATAATTTGTCAAATATAGAGTGTTACAACTGTATCAGCTAAATCCCAAAACTTAAATTTGGAGAATAAGTAAATCTAATAAATAAAGGAAACTTGTACTGATAATTATAATTTAGTCTAAATTCCTAAATATTTCTGATTAGATATTACATTTGGTTGATTACAAATCTACTTATTTTCACATCAATATCCAAATTGGCTTTGAGCCATACTAGAGGACACTGGATTTATATCCTTTACCTAGCCTAATTGTTGAAAAATGATTTCTTTACTGATACATCTTGTTAAACCTTAAAATCTAGTGTTGAACTGTTGATAATAATCATGGTTGTCACGGCGCTTGATTAGTCGATCAGGCATTTTTCTAGGGATGAGTGGTTAGCTCGACTTGAGATCCGAGAAAGCAAAGGCAAGTCCTTCGACTTGTCGACTGATTGACTAGTATCATCCACTGGTTCTTAATATGGCCCCAATTGAATAAAATTTGGTATCTACCTAAAACCAAATTAACAATGTATGGCCTCCTCTTCTGCTTCAATTGAGATGCACCTGCTTTGATTTTCAATCAGTTTTCTTGTTTCATAATTTTTAACATTATTTTTTACTATTTTACTTCTTTAAAAAGTAACGTTGACAGATTTATTATTGTTGTTATTTGGTGAATATCTAGGACTTCTTCACTATGTCTGCTGGAAAGAGGAAAAGGGGTGATTTTCCTTCACAATATAATAATGGATATATACCTCAACAGGATGGAGCAGGAGATGCTGTATCAGATGAGTCAAAGGTGAAAACATTATTTGCCATCGCATTTTATATCTGCACATTAATACAATGATGCCATTCACCATTGTATATGGTATTTTATTAATTTTGTACTTCAGCACATCATGAGTGCCTACATGCAATATAAGTTTTGTTTAAATAGTTTAAACGATGTTACTTGATGAAAATTATCAAGACCTATTACTTTACTCCTCTTATCTAGCTACTTATAATTTGTAAGTCTGATTTTGATCATCTTATTATGGTGTAAGATAAAGTATATTAGAGAAAAGATAAGGCATAGTAAGCATTTAAGTGAAGACCCTTCTAGTGTTGTGCACTTGACAAAAAAAATTAGTTACAAACCAGAAGCAGTTGATGCACCCTTCAAACTTAAGATGTCAACATGCGGCTATGTAAGATGTCAACATGCGGCGATGTCCCTCTTATAAACACATGATCAGGTAGTTGCTGAATAAGTATCATCATTTCAGTTGATTGGTAAGGTAATACACCACTGGGCTTCCTGTACAATTGGCATTGGCTTAATCACTTAATCAGCATGAGGTAATGTAGGTCACATAACCTTTTGAAGAGTGATTGGCATTACCACAGCGTCAGCTATGGCTTGATAAGCATAGTAGAATATATTTGTTTTCATTTTATATTGTTACCATTCATTTTTATTTTTATTGTTAGGATTGCTGCTAATTAAAGGTGAATATTGGTATTATGGAACTTTAAAACTGATCTGAGTATCGGTGTCATTATGTTTATGGCTGAATATTGGAATGGAATCCTTTTGGGCAGCGTATTTAGTGACATCAAATGACAGCTTGTAAAGAGTCGTCGTGCACCATATTGACAGATTAGCACATATTCTCCTTTTCCATGAGCGTACAATAATTAATTGATGGATATCTGCTGTGTGACACAGGATGAGTCTCGAAATATTTAGAAACTAGAAAACAAACATAAAAACCGGAGGTTGAACATTTTACCTCACTCGCAGAGAATCTGCATGAAGCGATTGGAGCCCGTAGCTTTTAATCCAATTTTACCACTTTGACTCTAAATAACTATGCAGGCTTTCAAATCATCCTCTCCCAATGATTTCTAGTATAACTGAATATGAATGTATGAGAAGAGAATTCTTTGCGGTGGGTTTTATATCGCAACTGGTTCCTAAACAATTTACCAACTACTTTAAATATATAGGTGAAGCTTTTCTGCCTGCCCATTTTCCTCTGCGCAAAATATTGTTTTCTACATGTTCGTGCCTTGTATCTTATTCTATTGATATTGCCAGGGTGACAATTTTATTTCAAAGCAATGTTATATTCATAAATGTGGCTTGGGGACCTTCCGTTGCCTGATTGTTTTTTGCAATTGCGTGTTTATTTTTTTGTGGTCATCTCTGTATCCCATATGTCTTGGTTTTGTTTTACATATTCATGGGGGTCAGTTTATAACGGGTCTTCATTTTTCAGGAGGGCACAGCTCTGAATCTAGAGTTTGGAAGAGGTGTAAGAATGTCCTCTAGGATTCCGCAAGCAGATGGACCTACTCCTGATCCATATGATGATGCACTTTCGACACCAAATGTGAGCCGTTTCTTCTATAAATTTTTGATACAAGTCTGCGAAAAAGTTCATAAATTTTCTTTTGTCTTGTTTTCAACTTTTAATATAGAGCTGTTTCCTTCTAAAGGTATATTGTTTCTGACATAAATTTTCTTTTGTCTCTTGTTTTCAACTTTTAATATAGAGCTGTTTCCTTCTGAAGGTATATTGTTTCTGAGAAATTTGGAGTGAACTTTTGGATGTTTCTGCTGCTGCTCACAGTTCAAAATTTTAACATTGATGTTCTTTTTAAAATCATAAATAAATAAAATGAATTTTATAATATATTGGGGTCAAAAAGTTTGGGGCTGCTGTGGGTGGGGTGTAAAAGAAATAATCATTTTTTTTATCAAGGCCAAGCTCTATCATCCCTTTAACAGCGGGTTGTGTGCTTCTGAGGTTGCTTTTCAACTGAACTAACACGGTGTTCCAGGGATTTTTTTGAAAGAAAAGAATAAGAAGAGAATGATTTTATTTCTTTAACTAGTTCCAAAATGATATTTTTAGAAGGAAAGGAAAAGAAACCAAAAGATTTGGGGATAATGTTGCCCTTTACGTATTCGATTGTCTATCAAAATAACCTAATAAATGTTTTCGGATCAAAGTGTTTTTGCACCTATTCAATAAAGGTTGTATCTTCTGTGATGTCATTGTGGGGTTAACTTATTTGATCTACCAGTTTGCTTGGTTCTCCTTTTCCCTATTTCTTGTAACTTTTTTGTCCCAACTTTTTCCCTTTCTGCGATCTCTCTTACATATCTATTGCATTTTTTAAATATTCTACAATCATCGTGTATGAATAATTCCTCCCGTAAAAGACTTCGTCTATGCAGCCATCACACCAACATGTCAGTAACTTTGCAAGTTTTTACCCATCCAGACTTTTCCCGTGCTACCTCTTGTCCAAAATAAAGGAATCTTTTCTTAAATTGTGAATGTAATGAATCACATTTATCTTTGGAATTATGGAATTTGTTGCTATGGGGAATGAACAGATAAGAAACTGTTGGAAGTTAGTAGCTTATATTATATTTTCTTACTATTTGCTAGTAATAGTATTTTCCCCCAACCATGGAAAGTGGAACCATTTGACTTGAGATATTGTAAAAGCCAAAAAGCTTTTCCAATGAAATACAAGGTTTAATGTGACTTTTAATTTCTGAGATAGCGTATAGATTGAGCAGCAATGAGTTGCAGAGTCTGATTATCTATTTATCTTCTTGTTAATGACTAACCCAAGAATCTTCTTCATGATGTTTACTAATGCAATATTTTTCTGTTTATTGAAGATATTCAATTATCAAGGAGTCGTCAACGAAGACTATAATATAGTGAACACTCCAGCTCCGGGTAATGACATTTCATGATCCGTATGAAACTAGTTTAATAGGTTACTCGATTTTATTCTCAAGGTCTCTCATCTGCTTATCAAACTTTCTATTTTTCACACCTTAGAGCTACAAGCAGCAACCCCAGCTCCTGTAACCCAGAATGACGTTTTAGATGACGATGACGATGATGAACCTTTGAATGAGAATGATGATGATGATGATTTGGATGATGTTGATCAAGGAGAGGACCTGAATACACAGCATTTAGTTCTGGCTCAGTTTGACAAGGTAGTATGATCAGAAAGAGCTGACTCATGAGAGCTATGATGTTAAATAGTCCTTTGACATGATTATATCCTTTGCGTATAGGTAACCCGTACCAAGAGCAAGTGGAAGTGTACTTTGAAGGATGGCATTATGCACATTAACAACAAAGACATCCTGTTCAATAAGGTGTGCTTTCTGTGTTTAGTTATATGTATATGTTTATTTATTAGCAGGGGAGTCATACTTTTTATCTTGCATTATAGGCTTCGTTCAACTTGAATCCTTGAATAAAAGAATTTGTGAAACTAATCCTTCCAGTAATATGTTGTTATTTCCTTAAATAAGAAAATAGTAACTTGAGTTAATTATTTGATATTTTGCATCCTACACAACATATTATATGTTAAAGGAAATGGGATTGTGGAAATTATGTGGTTCATCTCACCACAAAAAAGTCATTGGAAATTTATATGAATGTAAAAAAATTCAGAACAAAATCAGAACTCACTGATCTTGTCGACTTCTTAAACCAACAGATGTGTTCCATCCTTTCTGATTTTGGTTCAAAAGTCTTCTATTTCAGTAGCATTTCCTCTAGGGTTTTGAGATCATCTTTCCAATCACCTGTGTTAGAACAAAAGAGACATAGTTTACTCATATAGAAAGCTAAAGTACTCAATAACATGTTTTCTTATTTGAGGCTGATATGTACACAGCTGCTACCTTCAGTTCTAACCTATACCTTGGACTTAGATTAAGGCTTGTTCTTGTGATTTCCAGCAGAGCCAATTTATATTTGTAATTGTGCTCTATCAGTTAATTTTTTTAATTCAGAGATGTCATTTTAAAGTTATGGTTTACGGCTGATGATCTACATCACTGAAGCTCACCATAATGCTTTCTTCTTTCCTTTTTTAGCCAAACAAAACTCGTCATAGTTCTCGGGGTAGTCTGAAATGGCAGCTACAACTGAAAATTGAAAACAACAATGCTTCATTCCTTTTCTTTTCTTTCCTTTCTTTCCATCATCATTTTCCTGCAATCTAAGTGTTCTTTCCTGCAATGGAGTTTTCTTTGGTTTTTTTATATTTTATGTCATTTGCTGGTTAGATAGTGAGGAAAAATAAAAATTTGCTCTAAAGGAATGAGGAAGTGTTTCCCCTGTTTATTTGTCCAAGGATCAAAGTTGATTAACCCCTATAGCTGACATGAAATAGGTAATTTACCCTTCTAAATTGATGAAACAACAGTTTGTGTTATCAAACCCCAATCAAATTGATAAGACAACAGTTTGGTGTTATCAATTCGTTTTCCCTGCTATATTGTTTTATGTTTTTGGTTCTTTTCATCAGTATATTCTCTTATGTGTTTGGTTCTTTTGAGCAGGCAAATGGAGAGTTTGACTTCTAATTATTCTGGATTTGCATCAAATGAGATAGCAGCTGGCCATTGGATAGCAAGCGTAGGTGGGTGTGTCTCCTAGTTTGTGTTTACTTATATTATTAAGTGAGAACTCTGGGAACACTTAGCAAAAGAAAAAGAAAGAGAAAATGTTGATCAGATCAGAATGATGAAACTGTTGGTTGGCCAGATGTACATAAATGATGAGTTTGTTTTTTTTTGGCCCTAAATGGATGTTTCAGCAAATTTCTTGAAAGATCGCCACTTGCTTATTGAATATGTGGTGCATGTTACATTCTGAGATGTTTTTGTTAATTGAATTTGATTCACATCAATTCCCTTTACTTATTTCGTTAAGAAAACATCAGCTTGATATTTAACAATTCTCTCATGTTGTGCTGTGATAGAAATTATTCATTTTTAGTCCTGGTCTCCCCGCTGCAATCGGTGAGGCCTAAATATTTATGATGAGATATCAGGGGGTTGACAACTTTTACTACCAAGAGCATACTCTGATATTCTAGGCTCAATATATTATTCCATTAAAAATAATACACTGTTTTTATTGGTTTTGAGTGAGCCATATAATACCATCTGATGAAAGACGATGTTTTGGAAGTAATATAGTCATGGTAACAGAATTTGGTAACAAGGGTTGGAACATCAAACCGTCTGTCGTCTTTCAAAGGATATATGCATTAGTCTCTTGCAACTGGTCGCGAAGTGACCATCGGGGTATCATTTGTACCACTTAAGTGATTGATAGTGACAAGCCGTTAGTCAACAATGGTTGATCATGACGGAAAACGTCTGTCGTGAAAGAGGTTAAGTATGATAGTGGTCACTTTAGTAAAGGTCATATATCATATCAAAAGCTTTACTCTAGTTATGGGGTATCATTTGTACCATTTAAGTAACCGACAATGACACTTCGTTAGTGTTGATCCGTTGACCAACGGAAAATGTTAGGGTTATCAAAGTGATAACTGAAGTGAAGACTGTATATAAAAATCTTCACTCTAATTATCAGAATCTCTATTTCATCATTAATCATTTTATTTTTAATATTAAATTTAAGAGAGTTGTTCGTAATTTTAGCTAAATATGTAAAGTATCAAAATATAGTTGAAAATAATTGGACTTGTTAAAAATAAGGAAAATGCTAGAGATCATAAATGAAATCCCAAAATATTTTTCAAATTACATGTGTCACCTTCTGATTGATCATATTATAATTAAATAAAATGGACTCAATGCATTCACAACATTCTCATACTCCTCGTGTTTATTATTAATTCATGCAAGTAGTTATTAGTTCTCCTCCATTCCCATGTAACAGTTCGCCCTGTAAGCTCTCATGGAGAGATCTTCGATTCTCGTTTAATAACTTCGAATGACATAATTAATATTCGAATACTATTTCGGAACTTACGTAGAAAATTGGGATCAATTCGAAATTAAAATAAAATTTTCACTATTCATCATAGGTTGCTATTCATTTTCCAAGAATTTTAATATTCGTTTCCTCGAGAAATTTTAAAACACGAATCTTAAAAAACTAATCGGCTATCTATACACTCATATTTATCGTACCTTAATAATATGCTATCAAATCACAATTTCCTATGTGTGACGTATTAAATACAATTGTTTATTAATAAATGAAAATTTTTGGGCTATTTTCATAAATATATTGTCAAAAGTAATTTTTTTTCAAAAATACCATCTTATTTGCAAAAGTACCATCTTTCCTCTTTCAACCCAATTTCCTGCCCAGAATTTCGGATGAACAGTACTGTTCATCGATTTTTTTTTTTTAAGGTGGGGTGATATTTTGGTGGATTTGGGTTGCAAGTCCCCGCAGGGGCAACCACATTCAACTAAATGCAACCACATTCAACTAAATGCAACCACATTCATTTTTTTTATTTTTTTTTAAGATGGGGTGCTATTTTGGTGAATTTGGGTTGCAAGGCCCCGCAGGGGCATATTCAACTAAATGCAATATATATAGAGTTCAAAAAAGAGGTCGAAAATGACAACTGAACAATGGAACTTGAAATCAGCAACTGAATGCAACCACATGCAACTAATTGCAACTGAATGCAACCACATGCAACTAAATTTCTGATTTCAAGTTCCATTGTTCAGTTGTCATTTTCGACCTCTTTTTTCAACTATATATATATATATATATAGTTCAAAAAAGAGGTCGAAAATGACAACTGAACAATGAAACTTGAAATCAGCAACTGAATGCAACCACATGCAACTATTTATATATATATATATAGATTTGAATGTGGTTGCATTTGGTTGAATATTGCCCCTGGCGGGGCCCTGCAACCCAAAATCACCCCATCTTAAAAAAAGAAGTTGAATTTGGTTGAATATTGCCCCTGGCGGGGCCTTGCAACCCAAATCCACCAAAAGCACCCAACTTAAAAAAAAGTTGAATGTGGTTGCAACCAAAATATCACCCCACCTTAAAAAAAATAATAATAATAAAAAAAAAGGTGTTGAAGTTGAAGTTGAAGGCGGCTGGTTCAAAGGGGGAGGGGGAAGGGGAAGGGTTGACCTAATTTGTGGTATTTTTGCAATTTTGAAACTTAGTTGAGTAAAATTGCAATTAATTAAAGAAGATGGTATTTTTGAAAATAGAAACATTAAACCTGGTATTTTTAGTAAATACCCAAATTTTTATCCATGCCACATCGTTCGGGAATATTTTTTGGCATCCAATTTGGGGGTCCCTAGCACTAATAGTTATTAGACGAAGTTGAATTTCATTCCGATTCATTTATTCGAACAATATATGATACCACTTTTATATTTTATCATATTTTTTTAATAATTCGAATGCGCATTTATAATAAAAGGTAAATTCGAATTCATTAGTTATGCACATTATTTTGTACAACACATATAATGTGCACAAATTAGTTTAAATTAAATTCAAATATAATAAAATAAATCTTTATAATATTTTTTTCTCTTAATTTTTATTTTTTATTTGTTAAGTGATGAAATACAGACCCCGATAACTAGAGTGAAGATTTTGATATGTGATCTTCACTTTAGTGACCACTTTGATACTTAACCCCTTCCACGACTCTATCGTAACGTTTTCCGTCATGGTCAACTGGTGTTGACTAACGGCTTGTCATTATCGGTTACTTAAGTGGTACAAATGATACCCTAATGGTCATCACTTCAGTGAGCACTTTGATACTTAACCCGTGAAAATTGATGGCAAATAAATTAAGAAATTTAAGCATGTGCTGAACTAAAGAAGCTGCAATGCAATAATTTAACTAGCATCCTCACTGCATGGGTTGGGGAACAAGTGTGCATTGAGATTGAAATATAGAAGCAAATAGCATTGAAGAAGGCTCTTCCATTGCATTGATAGTGGAATGTTGCCACGCAACAGACGCTAGCCCTGATTTATCATCACCACACGATTCCGGTTGTTGGTTAGACTCCGGTAGAGAAGGCGAGGAACAAACGAGAGGAGATAGCAACGGAATCACTGAACATGCATCGGAGAAACTTCTTGTTTTTGCATCCACAATGGTACTATCATCATTATGAGTAGTCAGCTGTAGGCTAGCTTCAATATACTCCAAAATCAGTGATGAATGATATCTTAGGAATGTCGTCCTTATGCATTTTAATTTGGTTGTAACCGCTGAAGCCATCCATAAAGCTTAGCATCTCGTGCCCAGGTGTGGTATCTATAAGTGTATCGATTCTTGGCAAGGGGAAACAGTCCTTTGGGCATGCATCATTTAGGTCAGTGAAGTCTATGCACATCCTCCAATTTCCATTAGCCTTCTTAACCATCACGGGGTTAGCCAACCATTCCGGAAATTGAATTTCCTCAATGAATCCCGCCTCTAGAAACTTCTCAACTTCTTGCTTTATGGCTTCTTGCCTCTCAGGTGCAAAATTTCTTTTCTTTTGTTTCAACGTCTTCCGTTCCGGATTCACATTCAATTTGTGCGTTATTAGTTGGGGATCTATCCCTGGCATATCGGCTGTTGTCCATGCAAACACATCACTGTTTTCTTGTAAGAAAGAGATCAACTTGCTTCGTAGGGGCTCTTTCAGAGATGCCCCGATGTAAGTGACCTTTTTAGAATCCTCCTCCTCCGAAGGTATGGGAATTAGATCCTCTGCCGGCTTTCCTCTTCACTCCTCATCATCACGGATATCCATATTGTTATGACCGAATCTCGGCATAGATCCTAAACAAGCTCAAAAGGCTATACAAGGGGCCCACCTCTCATAATGGGCTCAAATATCTATCAATGGGTCCAAGTATTGAAGAAGGATAAACAAGGCATGAGGCCGATTAAGGATTGCCTCACTTCTATCTCATAAAAGCTCTTGAAGACACTATCACCCAAGGGGTCTCACGCTAGGCCTACAAGGGGTCTCACGCTAGCCCGGCCTAGAGGTGGCCTAGAGGTCTAGCGAGGCCTAGAAGTCAGCAAGGCCTAGAGGTGGCCTAGAGATCAGCGAGGCCTAGAGGTGGCCTAGAGGTCTAGCGAGGCCTAGAAGTCAGCAAGGCCTAGAGGTGGCCTAGAGATCAGCGAGGCCTAGAGATGGCCTAGAGGTCAGCGAGGCCTAGAGGTGGCCTAGGAGTCAGCGAGGCCTAGAGGTGGCCTAGGGGTCCAGCGAGGCCTAGAGGTCCAACGAGGCCTAGGGGTCCAACGAGGCCTAGAATATTCTTATGAAGGCTCATAGCTAGGCCCAGCGAGGTCAAATGAGTAAAATATATCAACCCAAGGAGACGACTAGTGGATTTGGGCCTAGTCGAGCCCATAGAAACCCTAGCCCGTCTAGATAACTTCTTCTCTAAGAGAACTACGTATGGCTTGATCCCTATAAATAGGGTACGTAGGCATCTTGTAAAGTATGAGAAATAGTTCACCACTGAATTTCAATATACAAGAGCAGCCACAAACAACCACCAATCACCTCCGTGTTCTTCGTGTTCATAGCAGAATATCCGTATTTTGCTCCGTGATTCCAGCAAACCTCCAAATATTGTTATACAATATTCTCCCTATAACATTTGGCGCTAGAAGGAGGGGTAGTCATTAATTGGGAGAATGATGACTAATTCGAACAAGAAGAACGGAGAGGCCGAGGAGCGAGACCCCGGGATAGCATATGACCCCGGGCTGCGACCCCCAAGGAATGAGGCCAAGACCCCGGGGTAGCTTATGACACCCAAATGCGACCCCGAGCTGCGACCAAAGAGGAGGAAGACCCCTAGGAGCGACCCCCTAGGAGCGAGGCCTCACCTAGCGCTGAGAGGCCACACCTAGCACTACGAGGCCACACCTAGCGCTGTGAGGCCACACATGGCATAACGAGGCCGGGGTCGAGAAGGATAAGTGACGTCACTAGGTGCGAGGCCAAGGCAAGGATCAAGGTTCTAAGTGACCCCAATCTCCTCATCGAGATCGTGAGCGGTCCCATCTTCGTGACGACAGACCCCCATCTCCTCATCGAGATCGTGAGCGGTCCCATCGTCGCGACGACAGACCCCCATCTCCTCGTTGAGATTGTGAGCCCCCCCTATGATGTAGCTAACGAGGACCCCTCTTATGTGACTGATGAGGCCCCTATATGGAGTGACTATTGAGGTCTTGAGATACTTCTACATGAGATGCTTCTTCTTGGTGAAATACCTTTACGTCGAGGAGAGGGGGGACGCCCCCGATCCTTGAGGTAAGGGGGGACGCCCCCGAACCTTGTCGACAGTGAGGAGGCCCTCGACTACCTCAAGACATTGGGAAGAGCAAGCAATAAATAACGAGACTGAGTACGAGGCTCTCATTATAGGCCTCAAGCTTGTGCTAGAGATGAAGGAAGATAAGCCAAAGTAATTGAAAATTAAAATGAGCTCAAGACCTCAATATCTACATTCTTGTTCAACATAGGGAAGCTTGTTATGACATTGAAGAAACCAAGTGTCCCGGGTTAGCAAGATGAGGCCAAGTGTCCCGGGTTAGCAAGATGAGGCCAAGTGTCCCGGGATGGCGTGAAGTGGCCAAGTGCTCCCAGATAGCGTTGATGAGGCCAAGTACCTTGAGACAATATTAAAGAGTACAAGTGCCATGACCTAGCATTGAAGAAGTTAAGTATGCATATAACGGGATCATCTCAAATGCACTTCAGTACAAAGGGTGGCATCTCCGAATAATACAAAAAGGTTAATGAAACACTTTTGATTCCTTATCACATCTACAATGGTAATAAGGACTCGGGGATAGTGCATTACATGAACACCTCTTCTAGCGGGGCATTTGAAAAAAATTACAAGACAAGGCTAGCCTTTATTATTGTGAAGCCGCACCTAACGTTGCGAGGCCACTCGGCCCCAATGGTGATGACGGGCTCAATCAACTATCTTAAAACACTTGGACAAAATCAGAATTTTTTATGAAGTAATCATAAGGGAAACATATATGAAGACCAGCACGAGCCGAAGCAAGTCTCTCTAGGCGAGCACATATGATGCGAGGTCTACAAGAACCATTAAGCCAATTATGTAAGGGTCGTATCTTGACATGAAGGAAATCTATGACCTGAAAATACTTGGAATAATTGATTACGTAAAGCTCTATTTTCAAGTAGTCGATTTTCCTCGAAAGTCAACTCAAAGAGGAGATGCATGAAGTTGATTTAGTGATAAAAGGTCCACATGAAGAGGCTTCGCAGCTACATATCTTGAACGATAAGAAGCTATTTGCTGCAACATGCTAAAATATTGAAGGATGACAAAAAAAAAAAGTAAAAGAAAAGCGCACATGCGAAGTGGATGAAAAACAAATTGGTGCGGCTAGCAACAACTTTTAACTGCCTTGTATATACATAGCAGGGGCGCATATGGCTTAAAAAAAAGGGAATTTAAAGTGGTGCAAGCCTACGAAAGCAAGGGGACTTGGGAGGAAGATTGGCATGAGAGGTCGGCCACGAAGACTCAAAAATGTTCCGAGTTGGAGTTGTCAACAAAAAAATAAAATAAAGAACGAAGTCAACAGGATATTTTAGCAGGACCCACACAACGTTTTAGAAAAAAAAAAATCAACTAAATGAAGTCAAGACTGGATGTGAAAAATAAAGGAGGGCTCGTGTGTACACTAAAGTTGACAAGGCGTTGTTGTCCTTGCTTCGTTAAAAAAAAGTAGCGAGGAGAGAACTAGAGCCAAGGAGTCAAGTAAAGAAAAAAGGACCATCGATATGGAATGGTAAAGAGAAACTAGCAAGGTGGAGTATTGAACCCATGAGGACGCATAGATTTCAAGATGTTAATTAGCTGGAACAGGAGGTGGAAAATTGTTTATAGGCATGTTCTATTCGTGCGAGCGAAGTAGGCGTAGTGCAAGGAGGAAGTGAAACTAATGGGAGCAAATACTATACCAGGGAAGTGAGCCTATTTAGCAAGGACCATGGGGCTCTAAAAAAATCAAGAGGAAGTGGGTTTGATGAAAAATCAAGAGCAAAGCTGGATCGAAAGCATGTTCATTCTGACAAGGGAAATTCTGAGAATAGACTTAATTAGAAGTCGTCCGAAGTTATGGAAGGGAAGGGCCTGTATGAAGTGCAAGTCTACGAAACCAAACCTGATACAAGAAAGACATATAAAAAAAAGTGTGAAGACCAGAGCCTCAGGCGCGCCAGGAGAACAGGCATGTTTCGTTTGCATACAATCCAGTAGGAAGAAGCATGTACACAACGTCGCAACAACAAAAATAAGAAGAAGACATTACAAGCAGATGGATCAAGCAAAAAAGTCAAAAATGACATGCAAATATAAAGCCACGAAGTCAGGAGAATTGGCATTACACGAGGCCATTACCATGTACGGGGGGCCGCATGTGTGGTGTTTCTTTTTCAAAATGGAAGATGACATACGTACCTATTCAAGAGAGATTGTAAAGTGAAGCTATACATTTATATGGGTGTTCGTGACTTAAAAGGAACTTCTAGGTGGTGGGTCAATTCAATGACTTGAACGAAGCTACCAAGTCAGGGATTTTGCTACGAAGTAGTCTGCTACGAAGTGGAGTACAAACCGATAAAAAGATGGACAGAAGCAAATGAGCACATCAGCAGCAGTGCGAGGTGGAGACAAATAGAAACTCAAAGGATAGAAGGAAAAGATGCATGTATCGATGTAGCGGGACAGTTTTATGATAAAAAAAAATTGGTGATGCAAAGTATACGAAAGCAAAAGGCCATGCGAGGACTACAGGAAGTCAACTGCGAGGACTAACAAACTTTTATGGAACTTCTTTATATAAAAGAAGACACAAATGCGAGCCAGCAAGGTGATTAAAAATTTTCAAGCATACATGCAAGTACGAAGCTTTCATCAAAAGTTGGAGCAAGTTTTCCGAGCAGGGGCCCGCGTGACTTCAAACAAAAAGTGGAAAAATAGTAGAAAATCCAAGGCAATTTCGGCTCATGTTGAGAAAATCACTAAAGTCTAACAGAAGAAGCGATGCAAAGTGGTAGGCGAGCTCACATTCACTTTGTTGCAATGTCAAGAAAGCAAACGTTGATGGCAATTGATTAGTTGACAATTGATTCCATCTTGTGAAGTAAAGAACTATATATAGCAGGCTAAGGCAATGCAAGGAAGAGTGGGTTCGTAAAAAAAAAAAAAAAAAGCTACGCGAGGACATCAGGAAAAGAAAAAGAAGCAACACATAGCAGGGAGCCAGGAACGAAGCATGGCGGCTGTTAGTAAAAAAAAAAAAATAATTATGCGAGGCATGACTGGCGAAGTAGGTGTGCCAATTCTGGTCAGATCATGTAACAGTAATAAAAAAGAGGAAGTGCGAGGAGGAGCCGAATCAAATGGAGTGAGGACAGTCTGCATCAAAAATAAAAAGGATAAGCTCTATTAAATTGCGGTCAACATGCATGGAGGTCTGCATATTCTATTAAATGGAGTGAAATTACAAATACAAAGCTACAAAATTCAGAAAGCAAGGAGGTTTATGGGCCCGCGTAAGAAAATAATTTGATACTTGAATTGAATATATGCATGGCCAAGTAAGGAGATTAAAGGTGGGGCACACGTGACCAAGTAAAAGAATGAAACAAGAATTCAAGTTCCTGTTCGTGAAGTAAGGTTATTAAGTGGCGGGGTCCACTTAATAATTAATAAGAGTTTGATTTATATTTATGGGGACCTGCGAAGATGATTTTTGAACTAGAATCCAGTTCGGATAATTCAAGAACCAAGCAATATTGAAAGAAAAAATAATCGTACAAGCGAGGAGGCTCCCAAAGTTTCAAAATATTTTCGAGAATATTATGAAGAAAAAGGAAAAAATATATTAGCAAGGAGCAAGCTCGGAGAAGAGTCCTCTCATCATATTTCAAAAAAAAAAAAAAAGGACTTGAAGACATAAGTGGAAGACACGACTTTACTTGATTCCACATCGCATTCATAATGGCAATATGGAATCGGGGGGTAATTGTTATGACCGAATCTCGGCATAGATCCTAAACAGGCTCAAAAGGCTATACAAGGGGCCCACCTCTCATAATGGGCTCAAATATCTATCAATGGGTCCAAGTATTGAAGAAGGATAAACAAGGCATGAGGCCGATTAAGGATTGCCTCACTTCTATCTCATAAAAGCTCTTGAAGACACTATCACCCAAGGGGTCTCACGCTAGGCCTACAAGGGGTCTCACGCTAGCCCGGCCTAGAGGTGGCCTAGAGGTCTAGCGAGGCCTAGAAGTCAGCAAGACCTAGAGGTGGCCTAGAGATCAGCGAGGCCTAGAGGTGGCCTAGAGGTCTAGCGAGGCCTAGAAGTCAGCAAGGCCTAGAGGTGGCCTAGAGATCAGCGAGGCCTAGAGGTGGCCTAGAGGTCAGCGAGGCCTAGAGGTGGCCTAGGAGTCAGCGAGGCCTAGAGGTGGCCTAGGGGTCCAGCGAGGCCTAGAGGTCCAACGAGGCCTAGGGGTCCAACGAGGCCTAGAATATTCTTATGAAGGCTCATAGCTAGGCCCAGCGAGGTCAAATGAGTAAAATATATCAACCCAAGGAGACGACTAGTGGATTTGGGCCTAGTCGAGCCCGTAGAAACCCTAGCCCGTCTAGATAACTTCTTCTCTAAGAGAACTACGTATGGCTTGATCCCTATAAATAGGGTACGTAGGCATCTTGTAAAGTATGAGAAACAGTTCACCACTGAATTTCAATATACAAGAGCAGCCACAAACAACCACCAATCACCTCCGTGTTCTTCGTGTTCATAGCAGAATATCCGTATTTTGCTCCGTGATTCCAGCAAACCTCCAAATATTGTTATACAATATTCTCCCTATAACACATATCCTCAATCTGGAGAACTTGCCCCCCCCCGACTCCATCAGGCCTCAAGGCTGCTACATAACAACTCCTTGCCATCTTCTGGTCTCCTTTCTCTTCTCCCACACCGTTTCGAGTTGGGAATTTGACCTTTAAGTGATAGGTCGAGGCTACAGCCTTAAAAGCATGGAGACCTGTCCTCCCAAGGATTGCATTGTAAGTGGAGGTTGCCTTGATAACCAGGAAATTCAACATTTGAGTGCCCTCCCTAGGGCTCCTGTCCTATAGTCATGGGTAGCTAAATCGTTCCTTCTACCTTGGATTCGACTCCATTGAAACCATATATAGGCATATTCGAGGGTGTCAGTTGAGAGTCGCTATCATCGGGGAACTTCACCCCTTCAAGATCAGAATTATCAAATCAAATCACTACTTCTGTCTTCGCACGCTTCGGTGTTTCTCCAACAATATGCATCACCTCACGGGCATATGCCTTTCTCGAATTTTTACTAGACACAACTATTGTTGGTCCTCTAAAAATCATATTTATTACCGACCCTCGGGGCTGGGGATTGAGATCACGCTCATCGTTCCTTTTATCATAATCCCGCCTTGGGTTCCCTCGATCTCCATCCATACAGAATTTGTTCAATCTCCCTCTTCGGATCAAGAACTCGATCTCATCCTTCAATTGCCTATAATCGTCTGTATCATGTCCCACATCCTTGTGGTAACGATAATACAAGATTTTGTTCCTCTTCTCGGGGTCCGTTCTAAGTGGCTTCGGCCATCGTAGGTCCCTATCCTTCTCAATTTCCATCAGGATTTGGCTCCGCGAAGCATTCAATCGGGCATACTTAGTAAACCTCTGCACCAGGTTTTTCTTTGGGGTTGAATCAGAATCCTTTCCCATACGTGGGTACTTATCCTTGCCATCATATTCTTATTCCGCCTTTCGCTTCCTAGAATTGTCGTTATTTCTGCCATTTGTGGTTGTTGTTTCTTTCTTCATGCTATCTTCAGCCTTGATATACTTACTTGCCCTTTGTTGGAGCTCAGTCATGCTCTCAGGGGGGTGTTTTTACAATGACATCTTAAAATAGACGTTCGTCGTTCCACGTTACAGGGCTACCATGGCCACCTTATTATCCAAGTTAGTGATATTAAACGTTTCTTTGGTGAACCGTTTGAGGTATTCTCTTAAGTTCTCATTCTTCCCTTGTATTACGTTCATGAGGGATGCAGAACTTTTCTCGTGTATCCTTCCACTAATGAATTGGCTGATGAAAGCCGCACTCAAGTCCTTGAAAGAGCCAATCGAATTTGGGGGCAAGCGAGAATACCAACGCTGTGCCATACTCGCTAGGGTTTGGGGAAACGCACTACACTTCAGGGCATCACTCGCTGGTTGTAACAATAGTGCATTCGAGAACGTCCTTACATGATTAGTGGGATCTCCCGTGCTATCGTAGGTTTTGATGGTGGGCATCTTAAATTTGCGAGAGATATGTGCTTTCATCACCTCCTCGGTAAAGGGGGGAGTCGAATCATCAGGATCTCCTAGTTGCATCAAGTCCTTGGGATCTCTACCCTTGTTGTTTGTCCCCTAGGGATCTCGGTCCTTCTTTGCCTCCTTGAAGGCCTTTCCAAGTCGATAATGAGGATTTATCCCGAACTCGGAGGTGGGAAATTCTGCCTCTGTTGCTCCCTAGCTATATCCTCCTTTAACCTTTGAATCTCGGCTTCATGAGCCTTGATTCTTTCTTCAGTAGTTTGCGGTGGTCCATCATGGATCCTTCGAGTACGCCTTATGGGTTCTTTTCTTGGGCATCGCCTCCTTGGGGCTTCGTCTCTATCCTCATCAGAAGAGGAATCATCAGAGTACGGGTCGAAATAATCATAATACTGTTGTCCTTGAATTGGGCCCAATCCTCTAATATACGGGGGCTCGTTCGGTTCATGCAGTGAGAGGGCGTGACCACTTCCTCCTGTGCCTCCTTGGGTTGGGGGTAATTCGGGAGTCCATACGCAGGATTTGTACTTGCAGGGATCATAGTGGTATCACCATTTGAAGTTGATTTGTCTCTTGGACAGAAGGATTTGTCACCAATGGCAACGATCTTGAAGTTTGGGTTTCAGTCCCCTGGGGAGTCGTCCCTTGGGGGACAATAACCAGGGGTTGGGAGCTTGCTCCCGGGGGCACTTGCTCCTTTCTCGGAGGTGCAGTAGTGCCATTAGTGGTCTCGGATGTGATTGTTATTCTTCGAGTGTTAACCATGGTTGATAATTCTTCCCACAGACGGTGCCAAATGATGTGGGATAAAACGTAGGGTGTATTTATTACGTATTAACTATTAGGGTTTATGGGAGCTTCGTGGTTCAATGGTTGCGCTTGTGTTTCGAGATTTAATTCGGGTCCTCACAAGATGTCTATGTATCTCACAGTTAAGAACCAACCCAAGACGTAGTTCTGAGAATGAGGGGTACTCAGGCCCTTTATATAGGCGTTGAGAGCCTAGAGTTAGAGTAAGTTTAGGAGACTTAGTGGGTAAGCCACCGTCTTGGGGAAGGTTCTAGACTCCTTCCTTGTAAAAGTCTGTTTCCATATTGAATTGGGTGCCTTAAAGGCTACTCCTTTTTGAGATTATATCCTTATTTGACTCATATTGCTGAACTATTAATTATCCTTGAATATTAATTACGAAATTAATATTGAATTTAGGGTCTTGGACCTCATTACTGGGCTTCGTCCTTGGGCCAACCCATAAATGTATTTTTATGGCTTACTTTCGGCCCATATCACACTCGATAGAATACATGGTAGAATTTTATTATTGTTTTATAATAATATAAATTTTATTAATTTTTATTTCACTAATAATTTATATAAAAATTGTGGAACACTTAATAAAATTTTAAAAAAACACTTGAATGAATCTTGGAAGAACACATAAAAACACTTAAGAGAATCTAATTTAAAATTTAACAAACGAAACACTTAAAAGATTCTTAGAAGAAAATATGTTGAATAGTTGAATCTTAGTAATTTTTTATTAAATTTGTGGAACACTTAATAAGATCTTAAAAGAACATGTTTTTAAAAAAAAGGATCTTAAAAGAACACTTGAGTGAATCTTGGAAGACTTCAACGAATCTAATTTAAGCATTTTTTTTAAGTGTTCTTATTAGATTCACTCCAATGTTCTTTTAAGATTATATTAAGTGTTCCACGAATTTTATTTAATATTTTATGATTAATATAATTTTAGCGAATGGTGAATTAGAATTTAAAATAATGCATCGTTTTTATTAAAACACTTAATAAAATCTTGATTATTTTTTTAACTAGACATATCATGAATTACACAATGAAGACTTTGATGTTTAATAAATTAAATAATTATTACACAATGAAGACTTTGATGTTTAATAAATTAAATAATTATTATGATTTTGTTGAATTTAGGTAAAAGTCAATGTCTAATCTAAGAAAATAATTTGAAACATGTATTTGTTGTTTAAGCTGGTATTTAAGGAAATAATTTGAAAAATTGATAATTAAAATGATTTTGTCATATATCAATTCAATGAATATAGTAAAACTATTTCAAAACCATCAGATTGATATTAAATTAAGGAACGACAAAAATACGTTAAGTTTTCTCCAACTGACTCCTATTTATAGTAACGTTCTTTATTTATCCTCTTTTTTTTTCAGGATCTTTATATGTTATTGACTTATTGACATGGTTCTAAAAATCCCTGATTAATTCCCTGTAAAGCAATCAATCGATTCGATTTTTGAAATCAGATTAATCTTTTGAATTTATTTAAAATGATATGTTTGATTGTAAATTAGACTAATATATTAAATATTATTATAATATCCGATCAATACCCCGATTAATCCTTCCAACTAATCTTCAATTACCTGATTAATCTTAAATCGGTACCTTTAACTGATTTATACCGATTACCAATTTTTACAATCATGCATTGAATATAAAAAAAATAATTTATGAATGAATATTATAAGTTTTGAAAAACGTGAAAGACGGTTTAACCTACACTCATGCTTAAAAAATGAACATAACATGAATACAATCCCCATGTATCACGGTTATAAATTGATTTGCTAGCAAATCTTTTATTATAATACCTGAGTCTACCAATGTTCAGTTAACCAATTTTTTATTATAATACCTGAGTCTACCAATGTTCAGTTAATCAATCAGAAAACTATGAATTATTTTACAACCAATCAGAGCTAATTCCTAAATTTTAGACCAATCATGTTATATTAAGTGTTTTCCTTATTTACAATCATACTCTGCCTCATTAACCATGTTTAGTTAAAAAAATCTAATTTAAATACAATAACGATTTTATTAAACATATCCATAAATACATATTTTTTAATATTTACATATCCATAAATACATATTTTTTGAATAAAAGAATTACTGAAAAATCACTATTTTAATTTGAAATCAATCACGATATACTATTATATATTTTAAATTATATTTCATAACTGCTCATTCATTAATCAACCACTTTTTTAATATAAAGTCAATCACAATAATGTTATCATACATTATAAATTAATTTTCATAATATATATTGTACCATTATAACCGATTTTAAATAATTATAATATAACTCAATTATAAATATGAAAAATATCGGATTTGAAACCAAATTTTAAATAATTTGGATAATTTCCATACCTTCAAATACTTGATTTTTTTTAAAAGCTCAAAAATTTATTTATTCATAATTTGTTAATAAAATTAATTAATAAATGCATATAAGCCAACATTGCATATATTTTAATTATTTAAATTATGAAATATACGATAGAAGAGCATTATTATTGGTTGGTGAATAAATTATCAATCAAAAAATAAATTTATTTTTGAGATAATCAGAATTCACTTCTAAATTTTCAATCAATCACATACAAAATTTTTATTATTTACCATGCTTATTCTAATTTACTAATATTCAATAAATTCGTATATCACATGGTTTTTTATTTAAAAAAATTACTACAGACCATAAATAATATTTTCTTTAAATCCCCATAACAGTAAATTACATATGTTTATATATCTTTTAGTTATGAATTGTTTTTAAATCTTCTTTATTATAATACCCGAATCTACCACGTATTAGCTAAAAAATCATAAAATTGTGAATTATTTTTGTATCAATCAGAATCTAGATCAATTAAACTTAATGTAACATGTTTCTCTATTGGATCCAGATTCTACGTTTCAGCCAAAATTAAAACTCAAGTTAAACTCATTAACAATAGATTTTTGTTTTTTATATCAATTAACTAAATATAACAGCTGCTTATATAATAAAAACTAAACATAATAACTACTAATTTTTTTATTTTAACGATTAACTAATAATCAATTTACTTAAAATAAAAATACCTCAAATATAAAATTCTTACAAACTGAAAAATAAAATTATTATATCAATTTAATCATTACAAGAAATCTAAGCCGCCTATTCCCTATTCTTCATCAAACCTAGCCAACTTTGATGAACTAAGTGTTTGTATCATTAAATCATATCAATTTTGGTTAAGGTACTACTTTGTATCTTTTTATTAAATGACATACTATACTTGGATATATATATATATATAGAGAAAAGTTCTATGGAGTACTGTTTTAATTGGAGTACTTGGAGTACATATATGTTCTGCATTCAAAATATATTAACATTTATTATTTTGAAAACCTTGTTATATGAATATCATATGATAATCTTGAAAATCATATATCATCTTGAAATCCTTTATGTTTTGCGATCATAACATATATGTTTTGCAACCCAAATGTGTTTCGCAGAACAATTCGTTTTGCAATATTTTGTTAGCAAAATTTTCAAGATTTTCAATGAAATAATGATATTCATGTAATAAGCTTTGCAAAATAATAAAGTTTACAAAATTTTGAAAGCAAAACGTATATGTACTCCAAGTACTCCAAGTAAAACAGCACTCCATAGAACCTTCCTCATATATATATATATATATATATATATATATATTATTTTTTATTTCGATTATATATATGTATCATACGTTTTGTGTTTTAATTGTCTAATAAAATTAACAGAAAAATGAGTCTAACAAAAAAATAATTGAAAACGATTTAGGCTTTTATCATTCCCTATTCCAAATCCTCCCAAGGTTACTTCCCATTAGAATATTCGATGGTCAGCTTCAATAATTCTGCGACTTACTGAATTGTAGGCATCAATCCTCACCATATATATTACACCAATTTGTTTACATTATTAGGCGTTCTTATAGATAAATGTTTTTTTTACAATGTTGGGTTGCCAATGTTATCATTCATAACTTACCTTCATGATCACTAAAATATATATTGTATCATTGTCCAGACAATTAAAAGTACGATATAGTTTTTTTTATATGGCCTTTCTGGAAGAGGTCAACGCTCATATAAGATCAGTTTTTCGATTCCTATAAAGCAGAATTTTCTAGACCCTTGAAAGTCGATTCTTGAGAAAAACACACAAGTCACATTCAATAAAAATGCATTCAATAGTTTTTTTTTCAATACATCAATAAAAAATCTCTTTCCTTTCATCAACTTAATTGCTAATAACTTTAATATTATATATATATTGTTATTTCACCAACTTAATATTCAAAGGTACATCATGAATGACCATAATCGTTCAGAAGGCATCTTGAATTTACAACACGAGTCAATGACAAAAGGTACGGAAACAATCTTAAACCATTAATTGTCATTTATTTTGAACAAATTTTAAATATATTTATCATTTAAAATCAAACCCATTCATTTTTTTATAAGTATCATTTTGATTATTTGTCCTTAAATTTATTTTGTGGTTTTCTATTAGTTAAAAAATCCAACAGTGTAAAGTCAATTAATTAGTAAGTCTACATTAAAATTAATATTAAATTAGATTTAGTAATATTTAAATAAACGTTTTATAATTATCTTTCAAAATAAGAACCAATCATTTTTTTTCATTATTAGCATTTTAAATATTTGTCGTTAATTTAATTTGTGGTTTACCATTAATTAAATGAAATCCAGGAATGTAAAGACAATTACTTTGTAAGTTCGCAATAGATATAATATTAAATTACATGTACAATTAGTTAAATATATATAAATTTGATGTGATACATGTGTAAATAAAATATTAATTTCAAAGATATATTTAATTAATTTATTATTTCAAAATTTAAAAATTATATATTTTTTCATGTCTCATATTTTTCTCCGATTCTAAACTTTTTCACTTCCATCTTTTACAAGTTAATCAAATTGATGTATATGAAATATATGCGTTAACTTGAAAAATTAAAATAAGTTGAAATTATATCATTGTAAATTTTATTTATGGTCTGTTGTAAGACTAACAGACAAATTTATTGCAAAAAACCAGTCTCTCTATTTTTTTGAGATTATATCACACCCCGGTGAGCATCCTTATTCCTTCCTCAAACTAAGTATGACTACCGTAGTTGTATATCTACGAAGTGTTTTTATTTGTCAATTTAAATTATTAGATTGAGAATGATGCTATTTTTTTGTAAGAGTTAATCACTTTATGTATCTATTTTTGATGTTCTTAATAAAAAAAATACCTACACACTTATTCACACATAAATGCATATTCCAAATTAAAGCTGTTGTTGGAGGAATTTCGTAACAACACGAAATCGGAGGGATGCTGGAATTGTAAAATGATTGTGTATGAATGTGACTGTTTTAGGGGATTAGGGTGTATGAAAAAAGAGGGGCTGGACTCGGCAAGTGTCTCAATTTGTCTCGTGTATCGGATCCCATCATATGCCAAGATGCCTACGTACCTATATTTATATAGGATCAAGCCCACGTAGTTCTGTGAAATTGATTTGTGTCTATCCCTTAGAGACTTTAGGGATAAACTTCGTTAATCTGGGTGATTACTGATTTTGTCTGATTTAATCTTATCGTTGTGATATCTTCCGGATTTGAAGAATATCGTTTGGAGATATTTTCCGTTATTTATTGATTGAGATTGATTCTTTCATCATTTCAGAGAGAGGATAAAACTTAGGCGTTAAGTTATAATTATTAATCTGAATTAATAATTAATAGACATTAGAAATTTGGGAGATTATTAGACATGCCAAAATTATGGCATAACAATTAGCCCCCAGTTCTTCAGTGTAGCTTGCTGTAGTGGAGAACTAAGAATTCTTCAAGCTTCCAAATTTCTTGAGTCGCCGAAAAAACTGAAAATAGAAGATTAGTAAAACATTTAGAGCACCAATGTGCTCGTTAGGCGTATGCGGATGCAAGAGTGATAGCATGCGATGACCATTATAGGATAGATATACTTTTGCCAAGGTTTTCAAATGTGCGAGCATAAATAATTCGTTTGAAATCCTTTGCGATCCTTTTTGTCTAGTTAGGACCTTGGCGCTTGTATATATCCCGAATTGGCATACACGCTGTTCAAGTGTCTGGTGCAACCACATAAGGATGTGTCTTCGTTTGTGACGAGACTGTGAATAAGAGATGTAGATGTAGATGTAGTTCTGGCGAACTTCGCATGCGTCCCTTGTTGGGTTAGCTGTGCTACGAAGTCTTAAAGATAGTTTACATAGGGATGCCTCCACCCGTTTGATATAGAGATATCTCATGGGCCTTTAATAGTTTGCATAGGGATGCCTCCACCCCATTCGATATAGAGAGATCTCATGGGCCTTCAATAAAGATAGTTTGCATAGGGATGCCTCCACCCATTCGATATAGCGATATCTCATGGGCCTTCAATAATCCAGAGGGTGCCGCACTTTACTAAGCATATTGCATTCCGAGATTTATAGCTTGTCCAGGCTACCCTACTGTTGGATATTTTAGTGTAATTGGATTGGCTAGTTGATCAATGTAATCGTAATGTTACATCGAACAAGTTGGGAGAATGCGGAGTGCATGCTCTGTTCGAGTTCGTTATGATTTCAGAATTATTGATTATGAGACATGTCTATTGGCATCAAACACATCTCTTAGAATGAGATGTGTCTATTGGAAAAGACACACCTTGAGGTGTGTCTATTGGCATTGGACATGACTATTGGAAATGAGATGTGTCTATTGGAAAAGACACATCTTGAGGTGTGTCTATTGGCAAAAGACACATCTATTGACATCTATAAATAGGTGTGGCATTGAGCATTTTACATATAGGTTCATTCTGAAATACACAGCAAAATACATTCTCTCTTCTTGCAGATTTTCTGATTTTATCCGATTGAATTATTTGGGTGAACCACAAATAACTTCAATCTGAAAGTGTTCACACGACTTCAAAAAAAATCCAAGTTATCACCCAACTCCCCAACAAAGATTGAAGTTATCTATTTTCTGAAGATGGCAAACTCAGAATCTGCAAGAGACATGACAAGCAAGTTTTCAAAGTTGGACAAGTTTGAGGGTCAGGATTTTAGAAGATGCATTTTCTATTCACAACGCTGAAGGTTGTATATGTTTTGAGTACCCCCATTCCAGAAGTGGTTGAGGATGAAACCGCTGAACAAACAAGGAGGCGTTGCAAATGGGAAAACGCTGATTACATCTGGCGCGGTCATATTTTAAACGGTATGTCTGATTCCCTCTTCGATGTATATCAAAATGTTGAGTCAACAAAAGAATTGTGGGATTCTCTTGAATCCAAATACATGGCAGAAGATGCTTCTAGTAAGAAGTTTCTGGTCAGTAATTTTATGAATTACAAAATGGTCGATTCTAGACCAGTGATGGAACAATACAATGAATTGTTAAGGATTCTGGGTCAGTTTGTCCAACACAATCTGAAGATGGATGAATCTATCTCAGTTTCTGGTGTTATAGACAAACTACCACCATCATGGAAGGATTTTAAACACTCCTTGAAACATAACAAAGAGGATATGACTCTGGTTCAACTTGGAAGTCACTTCAGAATTGAAGAGGCTTTGAGGACTCAAGAAATTGAGAATAATCCTAAGGGCAAGAACCAAGTCGGTAACTCTTCTGTGAATATGTTTGAAGATGGTGGATCTTCAAAGAATTCTAAGTATGGCAAGGGTGATAAACGAAAGTTTAAAGGAAACAACAACAATTCTTCCAATAAAAGGCCTGAGATGGCATGTTGGAAGTGTGGCAAACCTGGACATTTCAAGAAGGATTGTCGGGTTGGTAAAGGCAAGCAAGAAAAGCAAAATGCTGGTCCAAATGGATCCAAGGATCCAGAAATGCAACAAGGTCAGATTTTAATGCAAAATTGTAATTCTAGTCAGAATTATGTGTCACTAATATCTGAGGCATTTTATGTGCAGGATGACAATGTTGCTTGGTGGATTGATTCAGGAGCAACGAGTCATGTATGCAAAGATCTTCGTTGGTTCATAGACTTTCAACCAATCGAAGATGGATCTATCTTAAAGATGGGAAATGTTGCAACTGAACCGATCAAAGGACTAGGAAATGTCAAGATAGTTTTTACTTCTGGCAAATGTATATTGTTAAATAAAGTGTTGTATGTTCCTGGGATTCGTAAGAATCTCTTGTCTGTTGTTGTATTGAACAATTGTGGATATAAACAAGTTTATGAAAGTGACAAATATATATTGTCAAAACATGGTTCTTTTGTTGGCTTTGGCTATTTGTGTAATGGTATGTTTATGTTGAATGTAAATACTCCATTTATTGATGAATCTGCTTGCATGGCTTCTACTAGTACTAGCAATAATTTGAACAAACCAGAATTATGACATGCTAGACTAGGACATGTACATTACAAAAGAATAAAGGATATGTCAAAAATGAGTCTCATACCTGCTATTGATTTAGACAATGAAAAATGCAAAACATGCATGTTAACAAAGATAACAAGAAAGCCCTTTAAGGAGGTTAATAGGGTGTCTGATGTTCTAGAACTAATACATAGTGATTTGTGTGATTTCCATTCTACACCATCATTAGGAAATAAAAAGTATGTAGTTACTTTTATCGATGATGCTACTAGATATTGCTATGTATATTTGTTGAATGCTAAGGATGAAGCTCTTGACTTTTTTAAAATTTATAAAGAAGAAGTAGAGCTACATCAGAGTACCATGATTAAAAATCTACGTACTGATAGAGGAGGTGAGTATTATGATCCGGTTTATTTTCAATCTACTGGTGTAATACATCAAACCACGGCTCCTTATACACCACAGCAAAATGGTGTGGCAGAGCGAAAGAATAGGACTTTGAAAGAAATGGTTAATTCCTTGTTATCCTACTCGGGTTTGAGTGAGGGATTTTGGGGTGAGGCTATGTTGACAGCCTGTCACTTATTGAATCGAATTCCTAGTAAGAGGAATAAGATTACCCCTTATGAACTTTGGTATAAAGAGTCACCAAAATTAAGTTTTCTGAGAGTTTGGGGATGTAGAGCAGTTGTAAGACTCACTGAACCCAAAAGAAGAAACTTGGGTGAACGAGGTATAGATTGCATATTTGTTGGTTATGCTGAGCATTCTATAGCATATAGATTCTATGTGTTAGAATCTAATGACTATGTATCTGTGAACTCAATTATCGAGTCAAGAGATGCTATATTTGATGAAAACAGATTTACATCTATACCTAGACCAAGGGACATGCTTCAGATTTCTTCTAGTAGGAACTCGATTTCTACTGAAGATGTGAATGGACCGTCTGAACCAAGGAGAAGCACTAGAGCTAGAAAAGCAAAGTCTTTTGGAGATGACTTTCATCTTTATCTAGTAGAAGGCTCTAGAGATGAAATTGAATATCAATACCAATATTGTTTTGTTATTGAGGAGGATCCAAATACTTTTAGCGAAGCTATGAAATCTAGGGATGTTGCATTCTGGAAAGAAGCTATCCAAGATGAAATGGATTCTATCATGAATAACAATACTTGGGAATTGAGTGATCTGCCCCCTGGCTATAAAGCGTTGGGAAATAGATGGATCTTCAAAAGGAAAATGAAGGTGGACGGTACCATAGATAAGTTTAAAGCCAGATTGGTGATCCAAGGTTTTAGACAAAAAGAAGGGATTGATTATTTTGATACTTATGCTCCTGTTGCTAGAACCTCCACTATTAGGTTGTTAATAGCACTTGCTGCTATACACAACCTTGTCATTCACCAAATGGATGTGAAAACTGCATTCTTGAATGGTGAATTAGATGAAGAGATTTATATGAAACAACCCGAAGGGTTTGTTATGCCTGGTTGTGAGAACAAGGTGTGTAAATTGAAGAAATCAATTTATGGTCTGAAACAAGCACCGAAGGATTGGCATGATAAATTTGATACTGTAGTCTTGTCTAACGATTATTTTCTTAACCAAGCAGACAAGTGTGTATATAGCAAATTTGATGCTTCTGGTAAAGGAGTTATAATTTGTTTATATGTGGATGACATGTTGATTTTTGGTACTGACCAAAATCAAGTGGATAAAACCAAGAAGTTCTTGTCATCTAATTTTGATATGAAAGACATGGGGGAGGCTGAGGTGATTCTTGGTATAAGGATCAAGCGTGAGAACAATGGCATTTCAATTTCTCAATCTCATTATATTGAGAAGATTCTTAAAAGATTTAACTTTAAGGATTGTTCTCCTGTTAGCACTCCTCTTGATCCTAGTATTAAACTCCTACCTAATACAGGTGTTGCAGTATCTCAACTTGAATACTCAAGGGCTATTTGTAGTCTCATGTATGCCATGATAAGCACTAGGCCAGATATTGCCTATGCTGTTGGAAAGCTTAGTAGGTATACTAGCAAGCCAAGCACACATCATTGGCAAGCCTTAAGCCGAGTGTTCAAATACTTGAAAGGAACCATGGATTATGGTTTGACATATACTGGATTTCCTTCGGTTATTGAAGGTCATTCGGATGCAAGTTGGATTTCCAATAAGGAAGATCATTCTTCCACGAGTGGATGGGTATTCCTTCTTGGGGGAGGTGCTATCTCTTGGGCATCAAAGAAACAAAGTTGCATTACTGATTCAACGATGGAATCTGAATTTGTGGCATTATCAGCGGCTGGTAAAGAAGCTGAATGGCTAAGAAATCTGATTTATGAGATTCCATTGTGGCCTAAACCGATATCTCCCATATCTATCAGATGTGATAGTGAGTCTGCTTTGTCTAATGCTTATAGACAAGTGTTCAAAGGCAAGTCTAGACACTTAGGTGTTAGACATAGCATGATTCGTGAGCTTATCACGCATGGTGTTATATCAGTGGAGTTTATAAGAACTCAACATAATTTAGCCGATCATCTAACCAAAGGGTTGAGTAGAGATCTTGTGCACAAGTCGGCTGTAGGGATGGGATTAAAGTCCATCGAATAACCTCTCATGTTGAGATACCCAATTCCCATCTAATATGACATTAGGTGCTGAATTCAATGTGGAAAGCTTAACATCTAGAGATTGGAACACATTAGTATTATCATCCCAAGGTATGTGTTCAGACCTGCAAGTTAAGGAGGTTGAAGTTTGTCTTCTTAATAGTTCTTTTGAAAAATTGCATATGCAGGTGCGAGAATAAAAGAACTACCTATATGAGCATGAAGTTTAGCTACTTCAAGAAGCTTAGACTTGGCTTTGATATGCTTATGAAGGATTAGGACACTAGGCTAGTAAAAGATAGTGTCAAGTAAGAACATTTGAGAATGTAAATTTATGTGTATATTATCTTCATGTATTCACTATGAATAACCAAGGTTCAATCCATAGTGATACCTTGATATTCGAATATTTGGAATGTGTAATATACTAATGTGAAATTCAATCGTCATGATATTTCATTTATGCATAAATTTGTCGTTTGTTGTAATTTGTTTAGTTAATCATGGATTACGCTAAAATGGGGGAGGATTGTTGGATATTTTAGTGTAATTGGATTGGCTAGTTGATCAATGTAATCGTAATGTTACATCGAACAAGTCGGGAGAATGCAGAGTGCATGCTCTGTTCGAGTTCGTTATGATTTCAGAATTATTGATTATGAGACATGTCTATTGGCATCAAACACATCTCTTAAAATGAGATGTGTCTATTGGAAAAGACACACCTTGAGGTGTGTCTATTGGCATTGGACATGACTGTTGGAAATGAGATGTGTCTATTGGAAAAGACACATCTTGAGGTGTGTCTATTGGCAAAAGACACATCTGTTGACATCTATAAATAGGTGTGGCATTGATCATTTTACATATAAGTTCATTCTGAAATACACAGCAAAATACATTCTCTCTTCTTGCAGATTTTCTGATTTTATCCGATTGAATTATTTGGGTGAACCACAAATAACTTCAATCTGAAAGTGTTCACACGACTTCAGAAAAAATCCAAGTTATCACCCAACTCCCCAACACCTACTTGACAATTTAGTTCGCAAGTTTGAAAATATTTTTGACATATATGTACTATCGCGACGATATATGAAAAATCTTTTACAAATCCAAACGCAATAATAAATATGCTCTTTTAAGAATGTCGCGATATTTATTTTCTTCGAAAATAATGCTCCTTTTTGTAGAAAATCTTTTACAAAATTATGCGTCTCGTATATGTATTTTTTTTCTTTGAAACATGTAGCTCGTACGGGATTGTAAAATATCTGCAATCAATCAGCATAAATATCCGTAATTCATCAACATAAATATCTCGTACGATATTTTCCAAATCGCAATAATTTTACAAGCATAAAAATAGATAGCTCGCACGAATTTTAAATAATAAATATTTTTTATGAAAAATATTTAAAAACATGATATATGCATGCATGGCATAATAATTAATTAATTTTTAAAAAATTAAAATAAGTATAGAAACTTATCTGTAATTTTTGTTTGGAGCATCCGAGAAAATAGTTGTTGCGTGTTAAGTCGCTATGTGCTGAGAGTAGTTCCTGCGCGTAGCTGTCACTTTTGTCCACTTTTTTCTTCTTCACGCGGGTTCACTATACATGTATTCAACCACTGCCATGCTTGATGCTTGTTCCTCTTTTGCAATTTTTTTTGTTTTGTCTCTTTCTCACTGCTGGTCCCACGAAGCCAATATCCATGTCTTTTTTTTATTGTATGACAAACAATCTCAACGTCCTTTCCACGCTTTTATCAAGATGATGCTCTTCTGTATGAATTTTGTGCTTTAAAATCCTTTTCTATATGGTCCCACCGTGGTTCACATCATTGAAGCCTTTCGTAGTACTATATTGATGATGCTGTTGTACCATCTTTCTTCAAATTTGTAATCGCCATGCTTTTTTTTTTTGCCGCCTGTTCCTCGTATCCATGCTTTTTTTTCTGCCGCCGGTTCCTTATATCTATAAAAACCCAAAATCCGGTGTGTAGTAATGAAACCCATAACCCCATTGAAAGTGATATTCGTTTGTCCTCCACAAACGAAAAATTGCCCTCCTTCTAGCGCCAAATGTTGTTGGAGGAATTTCGTAACAACACGAAATCGGAGGGATGCTGGAATTGTAAAATGATTGTGTATGAATGTGACTGTTTTAGGGGATTAGGGTGTATGAAAAAAGAGGGGTTGGACTCGGCAGGTGTCTCAATTTGTCTCGTGTATGGGATTCCATATGCCAAGATGCCTACGTACCTATGTTTATATAGGATCAAGCCCACGTAGTTCTGTGAAATTGATTTGTGCCTATCCCTTAGAGACTTTAGGGATAAACTTCGTTAATCTGGGTGATTACTGATTTTATCTAATTTAATCTTATCATTGTGATATCTTCCGGATTTGAAGAATATCGTTTGGAGATATTTTCCGTTATTTATTGATTGAGATTGATTCTTTCCTCATTTCAGAGAGAGGATAAAACTTAGGCGTTAAGTTATAATTATTAATCTGAATTAATAATTAATAGACATTAGAAATTTGGGAGATTATTAGACATGCCAAAATTATGGCATAACAAAAGCATATAACTTTTCTCAACTTAATAATACTTATATTAATATATTTGTTCGTATGTCAAATACATATTATGTCACAATTTTGTTGTTGTCAGAGTAGTTATAAAAACCACCCATATATATTCTCCAAAATCATTTCTGTACTTTGGTAATCAACTTTAACATAGGTACTCTATAAGCTCAAGTCACGAAATTACATAACGAGATAAGAGAATAAAATTTACCACTGCTTACTCCCTCAAAAGAATATAAATGAATTTAAAATAAGTGTATGAATGAATTTCATGCCATAGTTAATGATTGTTATTGATTATCCGAGAATATAGGGTGAATTGTATTTTTAATTTTTTGGAAACTAAATTTTTCAGTTTACTTTACTGGCAGATCACCAGAACATACGCAAACAAGGCAAACAACGATATGTTATTAATGGGATATGTACTCTCAATAAAGTACTTTATGGTGTATGGCTACAAAATTTTATTGCCGCATTCACATTCGAAAAATTAAGAAAATATATGGTAAGTATGGTCGTTTAATCTGTGTCGTTAACAGTATTTGCAACATTTTTCTGACCTTTATGGTCAAGCGCAATTTTTTCTTAGGAATAATTTGAAAAGTATTGAATAATATTATAACTTTCTTATTTAATTAAAATCTATAACTATAGTCCTTATTAGTAACATAACAAACATGTTGATATCTAACATATTATGATAGAAAATTAACTAACTATATGTATGTCTTATAAGATCTTTACGGTTTTACAGATACATTGAATCAGGAAGTTACATCTATATATAACAAGATTGCTCGGTTAATAGTGTGTTAAGGTCACTGGTAACGAGCTACGTCAATACGATGAAATTTCCATTTTACTTGACTTTAAATGTAAATATTCATTTGTCATGGGTTTAAATGTTTCTAAACTTAAGACTTAAGATTTATTATATCACTCACTCAATCAATTTCTTATTTCTTTTTATTATCCTTAATATAATTTATCCATTGCGCGTGGAAAAAATTATAAACAATATTTTGATGTTTTTGAGACTTTTTTTTTGAATTACAACGAGACTTTTTTATGAAATTAACAAAGTAAAAACTGAACAAGAAACCAAGTTACAAGAAGTAATTTATGTGTAGTGCAGTTAGGGCTACACAACATCTCGATCTAGACATCTAAATAAGACTAGACCGGGTCTGTCAGTCCAAGAGCCGGACCGGATCGTATATAAGCGGTCCAGTCTCCGGTCCTTCAAATAAAAAAAATTCGATTTTCCGTCATATCCGGTCTAAACCCAGAAAAAATTCAGATCGGATCGAAGTTTGTGTATGTAATTCTTTTATATAACTTTATTTATGTAATATAGATATTAAATATTTAAATACATCATAATTTAACAAACTAAATTAGTAGATAAAAAATTGATGAAATAGTAGAGTTCAACATTACAATCTAAATAATTAAATGTAAAAATTTTATTTTTTGATACTTATATATATTTTTGGTAATCATTTAATATTTTTTAGAATTGTACCTTCGGTGCGTAGCACGGGTAAAATGCTAGTTATTTTCAAAGTTGATTTACGTAATTTTTTTATTCAAGTTCTGATGAAGTATATTTTTGTGTTCGTTCGCAGGGAGACAGGTTTTATCAATTTTAATTTAATTATCACAAATTATTAAAAACAATTATTGAGAATTTTTGTATAACTAGATAACGCAAATAAATGTGTTTTAAAGTCGATTAACTAAAAGTCTAGGGCGACCGGGTTCACCATGTTTACACCGAAACATATTATATGGATGTAGTAATTTAACGGATTTAAATAATTAGAGCATGTGTTAATCTCTCTCAAGCATTAACGCTCTCAGAAATCCAATTATGCTCTCGCACTAAAATTCAATTCCGCTAATTGTATGTATGCCTCTAGTGGGTAAAATCTCTCGATCTATTACTCCTATTCACAAATAATTAATTAATGATACCGGTCGATAACACAAATTAAATTTCATAACATATCGATTAGAATTATTTTATATCCGTTAAACAACTAATAAGATTAAAGCACTATCGTGGTGTAAACATGGCTTCCCTTTATACCCTAGAAATAAACTAATAGAATTGACAAAAATAATTAAACAAGACATGTAAAACATATATTAATAAATAAGATAAAATTAAAGAGTACCTCAAATTTGCAATAAAATGGAGAATTAAGCCAAAGTGTACATAAAAGAGAAGAAAACCAAGCCCCTAGAAAAACTTGTAGTAGCCGAATGAAAAGAGATGTTGTATGATGTCTAATCCTATGCAGTGTGCTTTTGTTTATGTCTAATTCTTTTCTGTCTGTGTATCTTTGTGTCTTAGAATGATCAAATGCAGTGTCCATTTATAGGGACTTTGTTTACATGCATATGAAAGCAACATGAAAGTCATAGTCCAAGATCATGCTGCACTTTTTCCTTTCCAAGATTGCTGTACTTGTTTTCCAAGATTGCTGCTTTTGAAATCTTATAAAGTCATGCTGCACTTTTCAACTTTCAAGATTCCCCGCATGCAACTTTTGAAATATAAAGCCTGACTGCTTAATATAAGTCAAATGAACGTTTTGAGGTGTGTTTGAAATATTTCAATTTGCTCCAAACTCCTAATTTTTTTCTTTCTTCTTTTATTATTCTTTGGAATTTATTTCTTTATTTTGTTATTTCTTTATTTTTCTCGAATTTCAAGAAAATTCCAAATCCATAAAAATTCGGAACTGCATTTGCTCCTCAGATTTCGAGCTACTCCATTTGGATTTTTACTTATTTAATCCCTCTGAATTGAAGATAATTTCCTAAGCTTCGCGTGGACTGTAAGATCGTCCAAATCCGGCTCATACAACTCCAGATATGAAATAAATACTGTAGAAAGCGAGTGTAGCTCAATAAATTCGAATTTCTTCCAATTTTAGCACCAAAATAGCTCTTAAAGCCTAAATTCTTCCAACTTAGAAATTCTTGCCTTCCTACAATAAAACATCAAAATTAATTAAATAAATATCCAAATCAATGCAAAATGCAATTAAATATGAGAATAAAATTATCTAAAATATATATAAAAATATATTTTATCAAGTTCTATGTTATATTGTTAAATAAAGTAATGTATTAGAGAAAACTATCATAGAAAATTATATTAGAAAACTTTCATAAAACGCACTAAAACCCCAACTGAAAAAATGGTTGTAGCGGGCGTAAGAGAGGGTTGAGAGGGACTTGAATGATATACTGGATGTAATATCCACTATTTTTTTTATATTAAATGTTAATAGATTAAATTATTTTACATTTGTAACTTTGTATAATTTGACTAATAATAGTGAGATATTTTGATTTTGATATAAAAATTGTTTTTTTATATTAAATTTAATAGATTAAATTATTTTACATTTGTAACTTTGTATAATTTGGCTAATAATAGTGAGATATTTTGATTTTGACATAAAAATTGTATTTTTTTGTAAGGAACAAAACTGAAAGGTTGTGATGTTTTGTATATTAGTTTATTTATTGATAATGGGCTAATAAATCAATGTTTATGATTGGATTAATGGTAATTTATTGCATTATGTCAGTTACATCTGTATGAATTTAATTGCTTTTTACTTATTTTAAAAGAGGAGAGTGTGTAAAGAGCCGGATATAAGAAAAGTTAAGCTAGTGATATAAGAGGTTAGTCTCTTCGTATAGTATTTGAAGTAGTAATTGTTTTATGGATCCCCGTCACTAGCAAACATTTGTCAGTGACGTGTTACACAACATATGGTTTCTGTTTCGTTGGATCGTTGATCCAACGGTTGGAGTTTAAAAAATAATTTAAACTGTATAGCAGAAACTTTCCGCGGTATTGGGTAATTACAAAAATTCCCCTATTTTCACATCAAAAGTCTACTGTTCACCGTACCGCGGAAAATTTCTGCGATACGGTGTAATTTTTTTTAAAATCAGGATCGTTGGATCAACGATCCAACGGTAAAGAAACCATATGTTGTGAAATAGTTCCCTAGTAAATGTTTGCTAGGAAACGTAGCCCTTATTTTATATGTGTGCTTGTGGACTCCAATGCAGTGTAATTTGTGTTGTAGGTGCATGACATCTTTTGCTTATGTGTTTATTTTATATATATGCACGTTGTTGGTTAGGTAACGGACTAAATCTCTGTTTTGTATCTTCTTTTCACATGATCACCTTCAGTGTATTTTATTTATAAATTGAATCTCATGCATGTAATTGAAAAAAAAAAGATCTAATCAGTTTCATTTCTTTTTGTGGATACCAAAGATATCACGTTAGGTTAAAGTAGTTTTCTTATTTGCAGTTTTAGAATCAAAATGAGTCATATTGGTTTTTAGTATTGTCATTTTATTCACTAAAATTATTGTTATCATTCATGCTTGATTATTTTTATGGTTAAATACACTCACACATTCATTTTATCTAAATTCTTCTATGTTAATTAGATGCACATAATTAGTTTCTTGTAACCATTAGCTTTAACAAAAAAAGTGATATTCTATAAAAGGATGTGGTAATATTAATTTTATTTAAATATGTGATTTTAATCATTTTGACATGTGTAAAATAGTAAATTTTGCTTGGTAGCATAAGATTTTTAATGTTAAGATGTCTTTTTTTTCGTCTTATTCACAATATCTCTGGTATTGTTTTTGTGTTATATATTTTGGAGGAATCAACCTTGTGGTTTAATGATCTTTTTGCTTGATCAATATTTGTTAGTCCCGGTATTATGATAATCATAATTAAAATGATTTTGTCATAGATCAATTCAATCAATATAGTAAAACTATTTCAACCATCATATCTATACTATAATATAATAAGCAAACAGGAGTATAATTTGGTTGTTTGGTTCAATCATAGTTCAACCATCTAAAAGAATAGTAACCGTTAGATATTTAGTAAATGTTGGGTATATTTAACTACAGCAACAATGAACAATGAGGCAGTGATATGTATTAAAACAAGAACAGACATATGAACCAATTAACAAAACAAATCACGAAGGCATAAACAAGAGTATAATCAGTGACTGAATTTAACGAGAAAGGAAGAATCAAACTTATCTCCCACAGAAGTTTTTAGCAATATTGACAAGAGAAAGAAGAACAGCTGAGTCACCAAACCCTTCGAGAGGACTTGACTGTTCTTGAAGAGATTATTGCGCCACTTACGCTGTGTTGGGTTCCAGAAATAACACTTCCAGGATAAAACAGCTCAGACCAATCCGTTCACAGATACGGCAATGATCAACAGCGACCAGCACCTCAGTTAGCCTGAGAATTATGATCATATAATATGTATGTATTGTGTGAGCAGAAAGAAGAAGGCAACTAGGGTTTCTCCTTAGGACGTATCCTTATATTACAATGTTCTATTCACTTCTGTATGTATATAATACAAAAAATAAAACGTAACTGATACTCCATAAAAGGAAAGTAAATATTCTGATTTAATTTCATTAACAACAGCAGCATCAGGATTTATTTCAGTTACAGAAGCATTAGGATTTAACCATCGTCAAGATCTGATGTCCATCAGGATTGGTCAATCGTCAGGATCAGATATTAGGATCTACCATCGTCAAGATCTGATGTCCATCAGGATTGGTCAATCGTCAGGATCAGATATTAGGATCTGTCCATTAGGATTTGATGTCTGATTTGACCCAATAATCCAAGTACTGATCCAAGGTCAATCATTAGGATCAGATATCAGGATCTGTCCATTAGGATTTGATGTCTGATTTGACCCAATAATCCAATCATTAGGATCAGATATCAGGATCTGTCCATTAGGATTTGATGTCTGATTTGACCCAATAATCCAAGTACTGATCCAACAGCAGTAACAAATAAAGTCTGATTTTCTGTTAAAATAAATCAGTAATCCAGGTAATAAAATCCCTCACCCAGGTCGCCTCGCGCATGCGAGACGCCGAGACATTCGTCCAAATCGTCCTTCGACCCGACCCGAGTCGTGTCGTGGTGAGCGTGTGTGCGCGCGCGCGAGGCCCACTTTACAACCATGCACACCCACATGCCTTAGTAGTTATGCACTACACTTGCACATGGAACTATATAAAGCCATCAATCTTTCATTACCAATTCAATGTGGGACTCAAGTTATTTCAACTAAATAACCCATATAACCCATTTCAAGCAAGCAACTTCAACTTAATTAATTTATGGATTCCACTAAAAAAATGTCTTAGATCCAAATACGAAAGTTTAAGTCCTCATTACAAGGAACAACCTCCACTTGTTAGTTTTCGGAAATTACATCAAGAACATATTATAAATATGACTCAAACTTTCCATTTTCTAACAGTAAATAGATGATAGCTGTTAGATCTAATAATAAGAAATATTCTATATTTAAATCCCTCTTCTAAAGATCCAAGGTTCGAATCCCGTCAACAACAAATTTACATTAAAATTTTATATTATTAGTTCTAATCAATACATATCATTTATTAAATAACTATTATTACTAATAATTTTATTAATTAGTATTACAAAGTTAAATTTTATCCATAATAAATTATTATACTCTATTTTATTAAATCATATAATTTTAAAAGTATTTAAAAGTAACCTGTGATTTGCACGGACTATAAATTAGTAGATATTAAATCAAGGAATCAGAAAAAAAAAACCTTAAGTTTTATCCAAAGGGTCCGGGTCCCTGACAATCGTTTGTCAGGGACCGATTATTTAACAATCGGTTCCACAGCCGTTGGATCGTTGATCCAACGGCTGAGATTAAAAAAAAAAAAATTACTGTCCGCTATAATTTTCCGCGGATAGGCATATTGCCTGTCCGCCTATCCGCGGAAAATTTTCATGGACAGGCAGATTGCCTATCCGCTAAAAATTATAGCGCAAAGTAATTTTTTTTTTGTAATCCAGGAGGGCCGTTGGATAACGATCCAACGGTTTAGAAATCGATTGTTATATAACCGGTCCCTGACCAAAACCCTTATCCAAATGCTGTACATGTATCTGATTCCTATTTATTGTAACATTCATATTTCATTATTGATTTGTCCTAAGATTGTGTAACCTCTTCATCTTTATTTATCCTCTTTTTTTTTCAGGATCTTTAGAGCATCTCCAAGGGTACAAAACCCTTAGCTATAATTATCCATGTGGCACCTAGGTGGCATCTAATGGTACTATTTAGACAATATGTAAAAGTATGAGCACTCCAACCATCAAACCTTTAGCAAAAAATTATAGATAATCATTTTTGATTTGCTATATTTGTTGAACCAATGAGCCCCTTATGTATAATTTTACATATCATAATTATAGATAATAGCATTGGAGTGTTCATCCTCACCCTTAGCAAAAATTTTACAATATCAAGATAGCTAATCAATATAGCTAATCATTTTACATAATAACCTTGGAGATGCTCTTATATGTCACTGGGTATAAAAGAAATTAATTTTCTCTGTAAATTCACGACGATGTCGAAAAGACAATATGGTCTACTTTGCATCTAATTCGTCTGTCTTGTGGACTTGGTGTGTTCATGTTTTAAAGACATTACAACAATTACAAAAAGAAACTAAGAAACCGAGCTAGGGATCAACAATTACAAAAAAAAATTGTCTAGTAATTAAAGACATGCAGCAGCTTAGGGTGGGATCCCTTTTCATTTGCTTTAATCTCATCTCACATACCTCTAATCTCTATATGACTATATGCATCAAATTACAACTTTCAAAATTTGATGTTTTATTTGGGAAAAGTGACATAATATTAAAGTCAAGTTTTGTGCATAAATCAATACACTTCTTAATCTACTTAAATATTGTTATTTTATATCAAGATTACATTACATTTATTTCTATACTTGCTATGATATTTTTTAAAAATATTTACGTTTGTACTTGTACTTTTTAAAAGTATTTTTCACGAACAGGGCGAAACGTAGTTTTTTCACCTAGTTCAATAGATTGATTTAACATAGATCGATATTAAATCAAGAAATCACAAAAACACCTTAAGTTTTGTCCAAATGTTGTACCTGTAACTGATTCCTATTTATTGTAAGAATAATGCTAGGGGTACCAAATTTAGTCCCCAAATACATGTGACCAATCCTGATTTGTTGTAATAATAAATGGGCCCCATGTATTCACACCAACAATACCAATCAAAAAGATCCATACTGCCACATCAGCCATGCCATGTCATTTGGTGATAATTTTTTGTAGCAAATTTTGGTATCTCTAGCACTACTCTTTATTGTAACACTCATATTTCATTATTGATTTGTCCTGAAATGTGTAGCCTCTTCATATTTATTTATCCTCTTTTTTTGTGAGAATCTTTATATGTATGTCATTAGGTATAAAATTTTGGGCTTGAGGTGCCTGAGGTTGTGCTCAGGGTTTTCTCCTGAGGTTAAAAGATTTACAATATATTTTAAGGTTATATATGTAAATTACTATAAAAAAAATTATATTTACAAAATTGCTCCTGCGGGGCCACTTGATTTATAGGAAGAAAACCTTTTAACCTCAGGAAGATTGCCTGAGGACAACCTCAGGCCCAGTTTTCTCTAAAAAAAATTTTAATTTATTTATGAATATTATAAGTTTCGAATAACGTGAAAGACTGTTTAACCTGAGTCATGCTTAAAAAATGAACATAACACGAATACAATCCCCATGTATCACGGTTATAAATTGATACATCGTAAAGTAATTGTATCGGAGAAAACTACTCTATCATCGAAAATTACTCATATTACAAAACTTGAAAAAAAATGGCGGGCGTAAAAGAGGGTTCGCAAATAGTAAATCCATGGGAAGTAACATCAACCCAAGGCAAAATTGATTACGACAAGCTCATTGACCAATTCGGTTGTCGGAGACTCGACAAAACATTAATCGACCGTGTCGAGCGCCTCACTGGTCGTCCTCCTCATGTTTTTCTCCGCCGCTCCGTCTTCTTCGCTCACCGGTTGGAACCCTAATTCATGTCTTTTGTATGTTTTTGTGTCTAGTTGTTGAAAGTTGATTGATAATTGGGTAATTGGCAGGGACCTCAATGATATATTGGATGCTTATGAAAGAGGTGAAAAGTTTTACTTGTATACCGGGAGAGGACCGTCTTCCCAGGCGCTGCATCTTGGTCATCTTATTCCCTTCATGTTTACCAAGTATGTATGTTTGATTTTTTTGTATCTTTTAGATTTCCGATGTAACTTTCGGGGTATCTTTTAGATTTCCGATGTAACTTTCCGGGAGTGAAATGTGTGTAGATATATTTCCGTGCAGTGAGAAAATGTAGGAAGATAGGTTTTACGGTTTTAGAATATACATTAACTTTGCTAAGTTAATGTTCTCCTTTTACTTTAAGATCAAAAGGGTATAGTAAATTTCAAAGGAGAAAGTAAATTTCTTGCCTATATTGAATAAATGTATCTAGATAGATTGATTTTGATTAGAGATACTTAAATGATCATGCAGGCAGCCTCAGATTATAATTCAGAGATATTTTAAATGCCCTTCACAGAAAAATCTTAAGCTTATTAGTTACAATCTCATGACAAATTCATGGTACCATAGACCCCAATCACATAAGCTGGCCTTGTATGGAACAAGATTGAGCCGCTTTTATATCTCACTGTTTGGGAAGAAATATATCACCATGATAATGATGTAATTTGTGTAATGCTGCTTGCAGATATTTGCAGGATGCGTTTAAGGTTCCTCTCGTGATACAGCTGACTGATGATGAGAAGTGCATGTGGAAAAATTTATCAGTAGAGGAGAGCCAAAGATTGGCTCGTGAAAAATGCTAAAGACATCATAGCATGTGGCTTTGACATATCAAAGACGTTTATCTTCTCAGATTTTGATTATGTTGGCGGGTGGGTAATAATTTTAAAAATAATAAGTTACGTTGAAAATAAAAAAAGTTTTGCAACTTAGCAAAGAAAGAAAAACAAAAGTTTTTGAATAAATATTTTGCAACTGTTGTTGTTTTGCTCTTCCTCTGATTCTCATTTGAAAATATCTGATGCAGTGCCTTCTACAAAAACATGGTAAAGGTTGCAAAGTGTGTAACATATAACAAGGTTTGTTTGTAAATCTTTAGGAACTCTGGATTAGGTACCGATCTGTGTGTTTCTTTTACACTTCATTTTGAATATGTGCAGGTTGTAGGTATTTTTGGCTTCACCGGGGAGGATCATATTGGTAAAATAAGTTTTCCACCTGTTCAGGTTAATCTTTACTTTGTTGCATGCCTGTTTATGCTTACATTCTCTAGGTTATAATCCTTGAATTGACGTCTAAATTGTTTATGCTTTTTTGAAGTCTTGTTATCTTGCTTGTTTTTCTGTCTGGCCTAATAACACTTAAACTCTTGTATTATGGTGATATGGTCTTTAGAAGCTATGACCAATGACTGATTTAAGTATTGCTAATTTTGCATAATCACAGGCAGTTCCATCCTTTCCAAGCTCATTTCCACACCTCTTCCCTGGAAATGATAGTCTTCGCTGCTTAATTCCATGTGCTATTGATCAGGTTTAGTCTCATTTCTAATGTTCATGATATTTTTTAGATTTTTTCTGGCTATGCAAGTTGCATACTGTCATTATTAGTCTGGCTCCCCATTCTATCAACTCCAATAGTAAAACTTAGTGAAACACTTTTTAGCAACTTCCATCCAAACACGGCTGTTGTACCAAAATGGTAATTGGCTTTCCACTTCGAGGGTGAGGTTGCTCAGGTTTTATATCATTAGCAAGTGAATTAAGCAATAGGTATTTATTGGTGTAAACATTGTGTCAGGATGGCACTAGTATTAGATTATTAACAGTAATTGGCTACGTAGTAGTACAGGGGTTTTTGAGTCATTTCTGAGTTAGGTAGTTGTACTGCACTCTGTAAATAGTTGTAATGGGTGTATGTTTACAGATTATGCGTTATGATGAAATGAAATTGGGACTTTAATTCGACCAATCTGTTTCTCTTTAGTTTTCTAACTGATTTCTCTCTCTAAACTATCTTCTTCTACATGATATTTCTGCATCTCTCTGATTCTTTGTTTTTACTCTAAATCTCTACTAAAACTACTCTGTTCCTGTCATTTGTATCCTTATATCCACGAAATTCAGCTTATAACCTCAAAGAAAATACCAAAAATACTTAAAACATCATAAGATACTTATATCCACGAAATTCAGCTTATAACCTCAAAGAAAATACCAAAAATACTTAAAACATCATAAGAAACCATTAACCACTACTTCCTTGCACATTAATGATCAGATTACACATTACATAGTTAGTTACCTAGGTCCATACATTAATTTTGGAATGAAGGATGAATATTTTGGAAATTAACTGAAATCTAGAACGCCTAAAAACAAATTATATTCTGCTAAAAGTTTAGACGAGACATGCTAATACGGGTATGTGTAAAGGCCCTGTCGATCAGGAAAGAATAGTAGATTTTATATGGACAACAAACCTTTATAAGTCCTAAATCTACAAGACTACAACTAAAGGGTTTAAATACTAAATAAAAAAAATCCGCGAGCCCAGTTAGTTGAATTATTGCACATAGCACTTCAAAATCATCATTAAAAATTTAACTTTACCTTCTTTCTTTGAAGAAATTGCAGTGAAAGTACATATATGTATTTATACATCCCCGTAGTTTTTTCTTTTGGCAATAACCTCTTTGCTGATGATGTACAGGATCCTTATTTCAGAATGACGCGCGATGTTGCTCCACGGTTAGGTTATCAAAAGCCTGCATTGATCGAATCAACGTTTTTTCCTGCTCTTCAGGTATTTCCAACAAAAATCAAGTGATTTGCATTGTAGTTGTGCTGTACATGTAGCTGCTTTGAATAATATGGTTTCCATTAGAGTGCTTCATTTCCATATATGCAGTTAGTATCATGATTATAATGCTAATGAAAATTATTTTCTGCAAATAGCAATTATCACCATTAGAATAAATAAACATCTGATGCCTAGGGTAACAATCATAATCACGGTTTGCCGATTTACATGTAATTGGTGCCAGGAACTTGCTGTGAATACTGGATTGCATTGTATCTGTATTACTCTAGCATTTTAATTGAAAAATGTTGTGACTGATTTTACAAAGAAAATCAGGGAGAAACAGGAAAAATGTCAGCAAGTGATCCAAATTCAGCTATTTATGTGACCGACTCTGGGAAGGACATCAAGAACAAGGTACTTGAAATTCTCTAATTTGTAATTTCCCATCTTATTTTGAATATAAATTGAATTTAAAAGTATTGCAAGTGGTATTCTTTTTTAGTATGTATTATTAACTGCCTAGATTAAAATGCTTAAGATGAACTCCTATTGGAAATTCAGTCGCCATGCTTTGCACATAAATAACGACGATGTTGATGAGGAACGAAAATGAAAATAAAAAAGAGTTTTTAGATTTATTTATTATATAGGTATTTATATGTAATATTTAGAATATTAGTATATATAAAATTATCCCTTATGTGTTAGGATCTGGTTTATAATACAGTAGTATGTTTGTATTAGGAAGTATGTGCTGTGTTATATTATTAAAGTTCATCAGGGGTATTTTAGTCATTTCTTGTCATTACTCTATGGTAGTGGTGAAGTCTGTGTGTGAAGAGACTATAAATACTGATGTGTGTTACATTTCCAGTTAAAAATGAAATATGAGTTTCCCTCCAAATCTCTTTCTCTCTCTATAACAAACTCTCTCTTTCTCTCTCCTAGGGTTCTTATTCTTCTCTCATCTAATCTGATTCTGATCTGCTTCTCATCTAATTTCTTCTGTTTTCTCATCTCTTTCTTCTACAATCTCTGTTAATCAATCTATAGAAGCTGTTATCTTACATTTCTTATACAAAAAATACCAAAAATATACCTAAAAATCACTGAAAACAGAGCAGTTCCTGACAGAAACCCTTGGGGTAGTAGATTTTCTGTGGTTAATCCACCCAAGTATATCTTTTATCAGGTTAACTTCATATTTATATCTTTTCTGTCATGCATCACATGTCTACTTTCCCTGTGCATCTTCCTGCATACCTAACAGTTGTAGCTACTCATAATTGGTGTCATATTGGCAAAAAATAATAGCAACATGCACCCTTTACTGCAAAGTGCTCTCCTGTAAAACCACTTTTGAGTAGAAAGCGGTGAAAACAAAACTTGTTTATTCAATCGAAACTTTGGTCGCACACTTAACTCGGAACTATGTGGTTGTATACTGGAACACATAATTTTGTCTGATTGTACTTTAATATACGAGTTTCTTACTGGGAATGACTGGATGTAGATAAACAAATATGCGTTCTCTGGTGGGCAAGATTCTATAGAAAATCACAGGAAGTATGGAGCCAATCTCGAGGTATTTCAATACACGTAATTTGGCCTTTTGTAGTGTATATGTAAAAGTGTATCATGTTTTCTATCTTAAGTATACCTTATAATATTTGAGGCAGCTTCAGATATAATAGTGGTTTATTCATTGTAAGGAGGTTGATTATTGTGTCTGTGTGGTTGGAATTTTTTTGCATCGTTTGCAAGGCTTTGTCAAGATATTCAACCTCCTTTTGTATTATCTTGTCAGTATTAACTTGGATTTTCGCCAAAAGCTGATTCAGCTAATATGTTGCATAGTGTTGTAGTTATATATTTAAGTTCAGTAAATGCTTGTATAGGAACCTGCCTGAACTCTTTTGTGTCTGTGTTTGCGCGTTTGTATGTGTACAGGTTGATATACCAGTTAAATACCTTGGATTTTTCCTAGATGATGATGATGAACTCGAGCATATAAGGACGGTAAGATTGTTTTGAAATAATTATCTCAGTTGCTACACGGAGTTCTTTTGACTTTTTTCTCTTGCAGAATCTGTAATTACTCTACAAACTTAAGAAGTTGTTGCTTTTCATAATCAGGAGTATGGTGCTGGCCGCATGCTTACCGGGGAAGTAAAGAAGCGACTTACTGAAGTTCTTACTGATATAGTTGAAAGGCATCGCAAGGCTCGTGCTGCGGTTACTGATGAGGTAAGTAAACTGATATTTTTTGGGATTTCTTGTAAAACGGAATGACCATTTATCACTATATTTGTGTACTCTTGAAGGTGTAAGAGTTTTGAAAGCACATTGCTATGCATACTATACTAATCTCTATACTATGCATACTTATACTTCACATAAAATAGTTTTACCTTGAAGTCCTTAATTTTAATAATTCGCGAAGGAATATATGATAAGAACATGACACTTACATGCTTGTCTTTATACAGATGGTTGATGCATTTATGGCAGTAAGACCTCTTCCAAATATGTTCAACTAAAATCTGAAGATTTGAGTATGCCAGCATTCTCGTGTGGATCAACCCATGCTTTTCTCCTTCGATCTTTTGTGACCTTTTTTAGTCATCTTCTAGGATTCCAAATGAAATTGATCGTCATCCAATTTTAGGATTCCAAATGAAATTGATCGTCATCCAATGGGAGTCAGTATTTTAGTGTTAAGATTTAAATCCCATACCCCAATCCGCACACACACAAAAGAAAATCATAAAGTTCGGTCAATTAAGTTCATTGTGTATATATTGTATGCCGAGAATAGATTCTCATTTGTGGACATCTTACCATCTGAGACTTTTGAGTGAGTTTCGTTTGATAGATATGAGTTCTTTTCAATGACTTAGCAAAGAAAAAAAAACACAGAGTTCCTTTTTCTACATAAATGCTATTAAGTGTATATTTTATTGTAAATGTTTGCGTTATTGTTTGGCAGAACCCAAATGATAATTAACGGAGGTTATCTGTTTTGTGGATTTCTGTGTCTTTTGGTTTTGGGGTTGATCCCACTACAAGTACACAGTGGGGAGTAAAATTCAAATGTTTTATTTTCCTGAAAATCAAAATAACATCTTGATAAAATTCAAATGTTTTATTTTTCTGAAAATCAAAATAACATCTTGATATCTCAACACTTATTGAAATCTTAATACTTCCTCCGTCCTAATGGATTATTTACCGTTACTAATTTGGGACGTCCCAATGAATTCTTTACATTACTCAAAATAGTAACTTTCAACAATAAAATACATTATTACATCCATTACTTCACTCCACTTTTTCAACACTATTGTACCCACTACTTCATTTATTTTAACAATAAAATCACTATTATACCCACTAATTCATTTATTTTAACAATACTACACCCATTATCTTTTTTCTCCGTGCCCCAACTAATTCATTTATTTTAACAATACTACACCCATTATCCTTTTTCTCCGTACCCAGCCCCCATGTAAAGAATCCAGCGGGACGGAGGGAGTATCTTAGTAGAATACTTAGTAAAACACTTAGTTGAATCTTAATAAATTTAAATTAGATTTTATTTTAAAATAATTAATGAAACACTGGATAGAACACATGGTAGAATCTTATTAAGTTGTTATTGTTTTATAATTATATAAATTATATTAATTTTTATTTCACTAATAATTTATATAAAAATTATGGAACACTTAATAAAATTTTAAAAGAACACTTGAATATATGTTGGAAGAACACATAAAATATACTTAAAGAAAATCTAATTTAAAATTTAACAAAGGAAACACTTAAAAGAATCTTAGAAGAAAACATGTTGAATAGTTGAATCTTAATAATTTTTTATTAAATTTGTGGAACTCAAGATCTTAAAAGTACACTTGAGTGAATCTTGGAAGACTTCAGAAAATTTAATTTAAATGTTTTTTAAGTGTTCTTATTAGATCCACTCAAGTGTTTTTTTAAGATTATATTAAGTATTCCATGAATTTTATATAAATTATTAGTTAAATAAAATTTACTTTAATCAATATTATTATAAAACAATAATAAGAGTGTTCTATTGAGTGTTTTATTAATTATTTTTAGACAAAATTCAATAAAAATTTAATAAGATTCAACTATTCAACATGTGTTCTTTTAAGATTCACTCAAGTGTTCATTTAAGATTATATTAAGTGTTCCACAAATTTTATATAAATTACTAGTTAAATAAAATTTACTTTAATCTATATTATTATAAAACAATAATAAAAGTTGTTCTATTGAGTATTTCATTAATTATTTTAAGATAAAATTTAATAAAAATTTATTAAGATTCAACTATTGAACCCACGTCATTCTAAAATTCTTTAAAGTGTTTAGTTTGTTAAATTTTAAATTAGATTCTCTTAAGTATTTTATAAGTGTTCTTTTAAGATTCTTTAAGTGTTGTTTTAAGATTCTATTAAATCTTCTACAAATCTTATATAAGTTATTAGTTAAATAAAATTTAATTTAATTCTTATTATTATAAATCAATAATAAGATTCTGTCATGTGTTCTATTGAGTCTTTCATTAATTATTTTAAGATATAATTTAATAAAAATTTAAAAAGAAAATAAGATTCAACTAAATATTCTACTAAGATACTTTTAAGTGTTCCGTTTATTAAATTTTAAATTAGATTCTCTTAAGTGTTTTTAAGTGTTCTTCGAAGATTCTCAAGTGTGCCTTTAAGATTCTATTAGGTGTTTCACAAATATTATATAAGTTTTTAGTTAAATAAATTTTAATTTTATTTAATATTTTAGGATTAATATAATGTTAGCGAAGGGTGAATTAGAATTTAAAATAATGCATCTTTTTTATTAAAACACTTAATAAAATTTTGATTATTTCTTTAATTGGACATATTATGAATTACACAATGAAGACTTTGATATTTAATAAATTAAATAATTATGATTTTGTTGAATTTGGTAGGTAAGTCGATGTCTAATTTAAGAAACTAATTTGAAATATATATTTATTATTTAAGTTGATATTTAAGAAAATAATTTAAAAAATTGATAATTGAAATAATTTTGCCATTTATTCATTCCACAAAAATACCTTAAGGCCTTGTTTGATTAGGTGTAACCCAACTAAGTAACTTGAAGTATCTGGGAAGATAAAAAAGTTACACTGTTTGGTTGTGCAATTTTTTAAATGGACAGAGTAACCTCCACTTCCCAGGTGTTTAGAGTTACTACAAATCACGGTAACCTAGTTACCTAGCCTACCACGGTCACCTCAAGTTACGTAGTTGTTTATCAATTTTAATTTTTAATATTTTATTATGAATTTTAATTTTCTTTTATTAAACAACTCCATTTTCCCCATTATTAAATTAATTAAATATTTTGATATAGCCCATTCATATTTATGTATTTTTAACTTTTTTTTTTGTCAATGTATTTTTAACTTTTAATATACCATTTTTAATATAGTTATAATTAGTTTTTTTTTTCTTTTTGATATCAATATAACTGATGTAGTCATTAAAAGGAATTAAATGTATATATTTTTCTAAATTACAAATTTTTATGATTGTTTATAATATTTTTTTATTAATCTTAATAATTATTTTAAATTTTAATCAATCTTTATATTACTTTATAATATACAATTCTTAATAATAATTTACAAATTATTCTTAATAGTTTATATCTCTGTAATAGTTTACAAATAATTTTTATTTTTATTTATATGTATCTAAATCTAATGGAAGTTACAAAAATGAATGGAAGTTAAAAAAAAACAACCAAACACATGCTTTTCATTAACACAGGAACTCTAAACTGTAATTTAGTTCCAGGGAAGTTTAAGTAAGTTACGTTACCATATATCCTGATAAACAACGAGGCCTAAGTTTTCTCCGAATGCTATACATGTAATGATTCCTATTTATTGTAACATTCATACTTTCATTATTGATTTGTCCTAAGATTTATAAATCTATCTATTCTATTATATTAAAGCCGAAACATTAAAAGTTTGGTTGGTTGGTTGGTTGGTTGGTACCTATTGATTTTACTTATTTACCCTTACTTAATTACAGATAAAATCTTTTTTTATATTTTATCTAACTAAATTTTTTCTTTACTAATCAATTTCCTTTTTCAGGTTAAACATGTTACCTTTAAAATTTTTGCTTTGCTAATCAATTTCCTTTTTCAGATTAAACATGTTACCTTTTCTTTTCTTTTTAATAACTAAGCAGCTTCCTTTTTCAGGTAAAATATAATATCTTCTATATGTTATCTAACTAAAAAGCATATTATAATTACTATTAACTAATGAATTAATTTTTTCATTCAAATTATCTTTTCGCTTTTCTCTAACTAAAATATCTCTTTTTCCAATTATATCACGGGTTACCATTTAAAAATCTTCTTTTATATTTTATTTAACTAACTAAATTTTTTTCTTTACTAATCAATTTCCTTTTTCAGGTTAAACATGTTACCTTTAAAATTTTTGCTTTGCTAATCAATTTCCTTTTTCAGGCTAAACAGGTTACCTTTTCTTTTCTTATTAATAACTAAGCAGTTTCCTTTTTCAGGTAAAATATAATATCTTCTATATGTTATCTAACTAAAAAGCATATTATAATTACTATTAGCTAATTAATTAATTTTTTCATTCAAATTATCTTTTCGCTTTTCTCTAACTAAAATATCTCTTTTTCCAATTATATCATGGGTTACCATTTAAAAATCTTCTTTTATATTTTATTTAACTAAAATTTAATCAATTTACTTTTTCAGGTTAAACATGTTACCTTTTTCTTTTCTTTTTAATAACTAAGCAATTTCCTTTTTCAGGTAAAATATAATTTATTATATATGTTATCTAACTAAAAAGCATATTATAATTACTATTAACTAATTAATTAATTTTTTCATTCAAATTATCTTTCTCTAACTAAAATATCTCTTTTTCCAATTATATCACGGGTTACCATTTAAAAATAATCTTTTATATTTTATTTAATTAAAAATTTTAGTTTACTAATCAATCCACTTTTTCAAGTTAAACATGTTACCATTTTTTTTAATAATTAAGCAGTTTCCTTTTTCAGGTAAAATGTAATATCTTTTATATTTTATCTAATTAAAAAACAAATTATAATTACTGTTAACTAATAAATTAATTTTTTATCTTTTCTCTAACTAAATTATTTTTTTTCCAATTATATCACGGGTACCTTATTCAGCCAAAACAAGTTACCTTTTTTATTTTCTCTAACTAAAACCTCTCTTTTTCAAATTATGATTCTATTTAATAAAAATAAAATCGTAATATTATAATGTTATTAATTAATCGATTATCTTTTCTGCTAAAAATGTATCATCTTTTCTATTTTTTCTAATTAAATTCCTTTTTTAAAAAATATCATGGGTAACATTAATTTCTCATTTTCTAAAAATATTATCAGCAATTTTATTTTGTAAAATAACAATTAAATTATAATTACTATAAAGTATAAACTAATCAATTACCATTTTCACCTAAAGTATGTCACCTTTTAATTTTCACGTTACCTTTTTCTATTTTTTCAAACTAAAATTTCTCTTTTTCCAATTATATCATGGACGACTCTATTTAATAAAATTAAATAATAATATTATAATACTAATATTAACGATTATCCTTTTTAGCTAAAACGTATCATCTTTTTCTTATATTATCTAACTAAAATTCCTTTTTAGAAATATCATGAGCAACATTAATTTCTCCTTTTCTAAAAACATTACGAGCAATTTTATTTTGTAAAATAACATAATTAAATTCTAATTACTGTAAATTAATGAATTACCCTTTTCACCTAAAATATATTACCTTTTTAATTTTCTCTAACTAAATCCTCTCTTTTTTCAATTATATCACGGGCATTCTATTTAATAAAACAAAATAATAATTTTATAATTACTAATAAATAACTTTAATAAAATTAAATAATAATATTATAATACTAATATTAACGATTATCCTTTTTAGCTAAAACGTATCATCTTTTTCTTATATTATCTAACTAAAATTCCTTTTTAGAAATATCATGAGCAACATTAATTTCTCCTTTTCTAAAAACATTACGAGCAATTTTATTTTGTAAAATAACATAATTAAATTATAATTACTGTAAATTAATGAATTACCCTTTTCACCTAAAATATATTACCTTTTAAATTTTCTCTAACTAAATCCTCTCTTTTTTCAATTATATCACGGGCATTCTATTTAATAAAACAAAATAATAATTTTATAATTACTAATAAATAACTTATTACCTTTTCAACTAAAACCTATCGCATTTTCTATATTTTTTTTTTAACTAAAATCATTCCTTTTAAAGAAATATCATGGATAATATTTATATAATTATGATCATCATCTCATTTAAATATTTAAGCCTCCAAAATTCATATTTTAAAAAAGTTAATAATTTTTTTTACAATATTAAAAAAAATCCGTGCATCGCACGGGTTTTAAGCTAGTACTATTATATAAATTCCGAAACATTAAAAGTTTGGTTGGTCGGTTGGTTGGTACCTGTTGAATTTACCTAATTACCCTTATTTAATTACAGATAAAATCTTTTTTTATATTTTATCTAACTAAATTTTTTGTTTTACTAATCAATTTCCTTTTTCAGGTTAAACATGTTACCTAACTAAAATTTCTACATTACAAATCAACCTACTTTTTCAGGTTAAACGTGTTACATTTTTTTTAATAACTAAGCAGTTTCCTTTTTCAGGTGGTACCTATTGAATTTACCTAATTACCCTTACTTAATTACAGATAAAATCTTTTTTTATATTTTATCGAACTAAAATTTTTGTTTTACTAATCAATTTCCTTTTTCAGGTTAAACATGTTACCTTTAAAATTTTTGCTTTACTAATCAATTTCCTTTTTCAGGTTAAGCATGTTACCTTTTCTTTTCTTTTTAATAACTAAGCAGTTTCCTTTTTCAGTTAAAATATAATATTTTTTATATTTTATCTAACTAAAAAGCATATTATAATTACTATTAACTAATTAATTAATTTTTTCGTTCAAATTATCTTTTCTCTTTTCTCTAACTAAAATATCTCTTTTTCCAATTATATCACGACTTACCTTTTAAAAATCTTCTTTTATATTTTATTTAACTAAAATTTTTACTTTACAAATCAACCTACTTTTAAGGTTAAACGTGTTACCTTTTTTTCTAATAACTAAGCAGTTTCCTTTTTCAGGTAAAATATAATATCTTTTATATTTTATCTAATTAAAAAAAATTATAAATACTGTTAACTAATAAAAAAAATTTCTTTTCTCTTTTCTCTAACTAAAATATTTTTTTCCAATTATATAACGGGTTACCTTTTTCAGCCAAAACAAGTTACCTTTTTTATTTTCTCTAACTAAAACCTCTCTTTTTCAAATTATATCACGGGCGATTCTATTTAATAAAAATAAAATCATAATATTATAATGCTATTAATTAACCGATTACCTTTTCAGCTAAAAACGTATCATCTTTTTTATTTTTTCTAATTAAATTCCTTTTTTTAGAAATATCACGGTAACATTAATTTCTCATTTTCTAAAAATATTACCTGCAATTTTATTTAGTAAAATAACAATTAAATTATAATTACTATAAACTAATCAATTACCATTTTCACCTTAAAGTATGTCACCTTTTAATTTTCACGTTATCTTTTTCTATTTTTTCAAACTAAAATCTCTCTTTTTCCAATTATATCACGGACGGTTCTATTTAATAAAATTAAATAATATACACTCAAAAATATCTCACCATATATTCAAATCATTATTTTTAGTAATAAATAAGAATCGTTAGATCTAATAATAAGATATATTACATGATTAAATTAATTTACTAAAAATTCAAAGTTCATAATTATAATGTTAAATAAATTTTATAACCTATCAAAAGAAACCCGTGCTTCGCACGGGTTATAAGCTAGTATTATAAGTTTCGAAAAACGTGAAAGAAAGACTGTTTAACCTACACTCATGCATAAAAAATGAACATAACAGGAATACAATCCCCATGTATCACAGTTATAAATTGATTTGCTGGCAAATCGTATTCAAAGTTGATTTACATAAATTTTTTAATTCAAAATCTATGTTATATTTTTAAATAAAGTAATGTATTGGAGAAAACTATCATATAAAATTATATTATGTTCAACTAAACTCTGAAGATTTTGTCACCTTTTGTAGTCATCTTTCTAGGATTCTCCAAATGAAATTGATCATCATCCCATGGGAGTCAATATTTTGTTCTCGTATAATAATATATTCTCGAAATTTTATTTAACAAAAAAAAAAATCGATACTTGAAACACGCTTTTTTCTTCTGTTATAATTACATCAGGCTTTTTTTTTTTTCTGAAAAACATAGGTGTTAATTTAATAATAAAAAACCATACGGCATCTACACCAATGATCGAGTCGAACAAACAGTAAATTGAAATCGTCTGATCTTATGAATAGACAGATAAACGATATTTTGAAGATAATGTATATACAAATACAAGTACTCTCTTCATGCATCCTCGTTGGATTACTGGTACACACTTCATCATGTCCCCAAGGAGCTATCGTTGACCTATCGACCATGAATGCAATTCCATAATGACCTTCATTCCTGAATCAAACCAATAAAAATCATGCCGATCTATAACCTCAGTCATGGAAAACACCAAAACACACCAAAACAAAATCAAACTCTCATAAAGAGAGACTAACAAAACCCAAATAAATTGGGAACTTATTGAAAGGAAAAAAAAATAACAAGAAAACGACGAATATAGGAATTATAAAGGGATTGAGACTTTCTACCGGTGAAAAACCGATGGAAGCCCCCTCAAAAATCTTTGAAGGAGGCTAGGGTTTAGGAAACCGATGGAAGCCCCCTCAAAAATCTTTGAAGAAGGCTAGGATTTTTTTTTTGACGAACAAAATTTTTTTATAGACTTAATAAATCCGCTTTCAAAGCGTTAAATACTCCAATAGGAACAGAACTCCTATCGAAAACTCGATCTGGAAAAGAATATGACACTCGAGCTAGCTCATGAGCCGTCATATTAGCAGATCATTTAATAAAAAATAGTGAAACTACGCTTAAATCTCGAACCATAGAACGACACTCCTCTATAACTCGACCAAACGGAGAAACCATGGGGGCTTTACTTCGAACTGCTTGCACTGCCACTAAGCAATCTGACTCCACAACTACCATTTGCCAGCCTTGAACTTTAATCCAACTGAGGGCCTCTTTGATGGCCAACGCTTCTGCCAACTCTGGGGACAAAACTCCATGCTTGCAAACTGTCTTAGCTGCAATTAAATCACCCCTTGCATCTCTGACTACCACTCCTATGGCCTAACCCAAGAACTGTCACCGTCTCCTTCAACTAACTTCGGGAAACGAACAGATGATAAAGTGCTTTGGGCGTATTTTCATTGTCCAAGGTACTGTTTAGCGATTGCAATTATCACAACATAAACACAAGTATATTTCTTGTTCCAAACTAACTCATTCCTTGTTTTCCATAAAGACCAGCAAACTACTGCCACTTCAGCCCGTTTTTCATTGTCACAACTTGTTACTATCCTCTCCCACCAATGAAAAATCTCCTCTTCTGCACTCCACTGAATCCCTGGAATAACCAACTGCCAGCACTGCAATGCTATAGGACACCTCATAAAAACATGGCTAATGGTTTCATCTTCCCTCCTACAAATTGGGCAAATACTATCGACTTGGACTTGTTTTTGACGCAACATCACCATAGTTGGAAGACACTGAGACAACGATCTCCAAACTAAGTTCAAAACCCTTGGAGGAGCCCTAATTTTCCAAACTTTCCTCCAGAAGTTGTCATTGTCCTCCTGTCTCCAAAGAGCTTTTTTACCTTGCAATAATCTATAAGCACTACGAAAGCCGGTGAGCCCGAGGTAACAAAAGGATTGTGATCATCCAATAACCATGGTTGGCCCAAGATATTGATCATTTCCCCTGAACCCACTATCCATCGAACACCTGCTTTGACAACATCTCTTGCTTCCCATATGCTACGCCAAACGTAGCTTGGATTATTCCCAACTGAAGAATCCAAAAAATTTCCGCTTGGAAAATAACGAGTTTTATATACTTTACTGACCAGACTATTAGGCTTCGTAAGAAATCTCCACGCTTGCTTACCTAACATAGCCAGATTAAAGTCCCGAAAATCACGAAAACCCATACCCCCCTGCGACTTATGTCTACTCAACCGAGAATAGGACATCCAATGTAAGCTCTTACTGTCATTCTTTTTCGAATTCCACCAGAATTTCGAAATCAAACGCTCTAAGTCCTTCGTGATTTCCAATGGTTACAAAAAGACACTCATTGCGTATGTTGGCAAGGATTGTATAACTGATTTTACTAGCACCTCCTTTCCACCTTGAGAAAAAAGCTTTCCATCCCAACTCATGACTCGACTTTTAACTCTATCTTTTAGGAAACCAGCGTAGCAACCTTGCTTTTATTCATCATATTAGGGAGTCCCAAATAAGTACCTTCCTCACCAGCCTCCTCCATCTGAAGCAACTGACATAACTGCACTCTATCATTCTATCCTGTATTAGTGCTAAAAAACACAGATGATTTCGATAAGTTCACCTTCTGCCCTGAACCATTCTCAAAGGTCTGTAATAACCTCAAAATATGCATAGCCTCCTCCTCATTCGCCTTGCAATACTACGAATAGCATGTGTGAAATGCTGGGAGCTTGTCTGCACACCTTAATACCTTGAATCCATTTCCGTTGCTCATATCTTCGAAGTAAAGTAGAGAGTCCTTCCGCACATAAAATAAAAAGATAAGGGGATAAAGGATCCCCTGGTCTAATACCACGACTAGGGTATATAGGACCAATCTCTCTCCTAGCATGAGTGATATTGTATGAAACTGAACATACACATTGAATGATTAAATGAACCCACCAGTCATTGTACCCCATCTTAGTTAAAACTGCTTTCAAATATGTGTTAGGAATAATTCATGAGTTGTGATGTTAAGAATAGAATTTACACATTATACTTCTTGTAATCCTGATCTTATAAAGGATTTAGCACTTTGTATAGGATATATGTATTAGACAGTGATCTGTAGAATTTAAGTCAGGAACAGTGCATCGAGGACTACATATCAGGAACTGAGATCGAATCCTGATAGAGCAAGTCAAGTACTGATGGGATAGTCAGATACTGATGAAGTGTGCAATCCTGATATCAGTCGTGTTACTGATGATGTCATTAAGGATGCTACAGAAACTGGCAAGTGCTATAAAACAGGATCTTTGTTTGAAGAACAAGCAAGAAGATATTATGAAGGAAAGAATTTTCTATTGATGGAAACTATCAACTGGACGGCAGAACATTATCATGTATAGGTTGTCTTTCTGTTATTAGTTGATAGGAAGCATTATAAATACTCTCTCTATATCATTGTAAAAAGTGTCATGGTCGTGCGAAGCAATTGTGAGTATAGCAATTGAGTTTGTGTGCGTAGCTCTGTATAAGGTTTGTATTCGAGAGTTCGAAACAAACAGAGAGAGATTTATTTTGTCAGCATCTGCTAAAGGTATTTGCACACCTTTGGTAGAATTTGTATTTGATTTATTTAATACAAACAGAGTTTGATTTATTCGTTTGTTCTTGTTTATTTAATCAAGCAAAAATCAGACACGATTATATAACTTGTATTCAACCCCCCTTCTACAAGTTATTCGAGTTAACAATTGGTATCAGAGCAGGTTGATTTCGAATAATCATAAAGATCTGCAATCATGTTTGGTTACAAGGATGGGAATACTAAGATTCCTATGCTCAAGAGAAACGAATATACTCCTATGGGAAGTAAAGATGTTGCATCATCTGGAAGCAACAGATCCTGATTATCTTGATAGAATCAGAGATGGATCTTTTATCCCAACGAAGGTTGTTGGACAAGCAACTGTTGATGGTAAGGTTGTTCCAGAACATACAACAGAGAAGCCTAAATCTGAATGGTCAAATAAGGACAAGGAGAATGTTCTTAAAGATGCTAAAGTGAGAAACATATTATTCAACAGTCTTGATTTTATTCTCACTAACTATGTTCTCTCTTGTAAGACTGCTAAGGATATATGGGACAATCTTAAGGTTCACTGTGAAGGAACTAAGCCTGTCAGGAAGAACATGAGGACACTGCTTATACAACAGTATGAGTACTTTGAATCCAAGTCTGGTGAGTCACTTACTGACACCTTTGATAGGTTTACAAAACTCATCAATGAGATGGCCATGCATGGTAAATATTATGACTTTGAGGATATGAATACTAAGTTCATGAAAGCCTTGCCTGATTTATACAATGAGAAGATATCTGTAATTGAGGAAGCTAATGATCTTGATGAGATATCATTAGAGGCAGTGTATGGAAAACTGAGGGCTTATGAACTTGACAAGCAGCAGAAGAAGAGCAAGAGTGAAGGGAAGATGAAGACTGTTGCACTTACTGCTCAATCTGAATCAAAGAAGCTTCCAGAGGAACAACATGATGAGCCTGCTGTAAAGAACTCAAGGAAGAAGAAAAGCAAAGAAAATTCTGAGTCAGAGATTACTGATATAGACTTTGACAACAGTGATTCTGAATCAAAGATGCAGGAACTCTTTGCTATGTTTGCTAAAGCTTTCAAGAAAGGAAGATTTAATAGGAAAAGATTTAGCAAAGGATCTTTTCAAAAGAAGGAGGAGAAGAAGAGTGACAAAGGCAAAAGTACAATTGTCAAGCTTGATAAGGCCAAGATCAAATGCTTTAACTGCAGCGAGCTTGGACACTTTGCTAGTGAGTGTAAGAAGCCTAGGAATTCAGGAAAGGGTAATGCACTTATGGTCACACAGAAGGATTGGGCTGATTCCAGTGATTCTGAAGATGAATTGGATTATGACAACATTGCACTGATGGTAAATGTTTCAGACAAACCTGGATCTCCAAAGAAAACTTCTCCATCTTCTGTTAAGGTATCACTTCACTCTCTTGATTCATTTGATAGCTTAAATTCTGATGAAATTAGATCTGTCCATGCTGAGTTTAAGAATCTTATGACTAATTTTAGAATTCTTACTAGTGAAAGAGATGAACTTAAGGTTAAGAATGATAAGTTAGTTAATAGAAATAATTTTCTTGAATCTGAGCTAGTTCAAATGGAAGAATACAAGTTAAGTTCTAATAAAGCTAAGCATGATTATAGTGTTATTCTTGAGGCTTATGACTATGTCAGAAAAGAACTAGAAGAAGAGAGAGATGTGATTAAGACCATTAACAATTCTGGTAAAAAGACTATAGAAATCTTTGAAAGTGGAATTCGTGGTAAATTTAATGGTTTAGGTTTTGATAAGGCTAGACAAGAAGAAAAAGTAGCTATTGTCAATGATGATAGTAAAGTAGAAGCTAGCACATCTAAATCTGAAGGTAAGAAAATTGTTTCTGAACCTAAACATGTTAAATTTGTTGATTCAAAAGGTACCCCTATTGTACACAAAAGAATTAACAATAGTAATTCAGATGAGAAAGTGTTAGAGAAACCTAAGAATGTAAACATAGGGTTTCTGTCTAAGTCTCAGTTGAAACAGAGATTAGATGGTCTTTCAGAGTCTAGCAAGATCAAAAGAAATAGGAATGGAAAAGAAGGTATTAATAAAGAGAATAATTACAAGAATGTACCTGATGCACCTAGGAAAAAATGCTATAAGTGTGGAAATCATAATCATTTGGCCCTAGACTGCAATCAAAAACCTTCTTGGAAAACTGAGTCCAGATTCCCCAAGACTCAGAAAATTAAATACCAACCACAAAAAGCTTGTTATCATTATGGTAGTTTACTTCATTCCATTTACATGTGTAGAGAATATCATGAACTGTATTATGACTATTATTCTCTGAAATCTGAAACTCCTAGTCACAAACAGTTTATGAAATCAGAGTCTAAGGTTGACTCGGCAACAAGTAACATAAAAGCAAAATCTTCAAAGTCTGTTGTTTCTAAATCTAGTAAGAAAGGATCCAATCAAAGTTGGGTCCTAAAAAATTCTAACTAGTTACTTTTTGTTTGCAGGGCACAGGAAAGAAGCATTCAATTATCTTGGACAGTGGATGCTCTGGACATATGACTGGAAAGTAGTCCCTGCTTACAAAGTTTGAGAGGAAAGCTGGCCCAGTAATATCTTTTGGAGATGGCAACAAAGGAGAAACTCTGGGATATGGCTCAATTGTTTTGGGGAATGTCATCATAGAAAATGTAGCACTGGTTGAAGGCTTGAAACATACTCTTTTAAGCATAAGTCAACTGGGTGATAAAGGTTATCAATCAATCTTTGACAGAGAAGGATGCAAAATCTTGAATATGCAGAATGAAGACATTGTTCTAACTGGTCAAAGATATGGTAACATATATGAAGCCAGCTTAAGTGATACATCTAAAGGAATTGTTAGATGTCTCTACAGCAAAGCAACAAATGATGAAAGCTGGAATTGGCACAAGAAGCTCTCACATCTCAACTTCAAGAAGCTTAATCAACTTGTTAAGCAAAATCTAGTGAGAGGTCTACCTCAGGCAAATTATGTGCAAGATGGACTTTGTGATGCCTGTCAGCTTGGAAAACAAAGAAGAACCATTTTCAAGAGCAAGACTGAAAATTCAATTACTGAACCATTTCACATGCTACATCTTGATCTGTTTGGTCCAGTAAACATTATGTCTATCAACAAGAAAAGATATGCTCTAGTTATAGTGGATGATTTCACAAGGTTCACAAGGGTGTTCTTTCTATACAAGAAGGATGAAGCTCCTCAGCAAATCATTGAACTTGTCAAGAATATTCAGAATAACTCTGAGTACAAAGTCAAAGTACTTAGGAGTGACAATGGTACAGAATTTAAGAATTCTATAATAGAGGAGTTTTGTGCAGACAATGGAATCACTCAACAGTTTTCTGCACCTGGTACACCTCAGCAGAATGGTGTAGTGGAAAGAAAGAACATGACTCTCATAGAGGCAGCAAGAACCATGCTTGCAGATGCAAAACTTCCAACCTATTTTTGGGCAGAAGCTATTAACACTGCATGTTTCACTCAAAATTGTACCTTGGTAAATAGTCATGGAAAGACTCCCTATGAGATGATCAAAGGAAAGAAACCAAGTATGAAATACTTTCACATCATTGGATGTAAATGCTATGTCCTAAAAGTTCATCCAGAACAACTTGGAAAATTTGAAGCCAAATCGAATGAAGCAATCTTTCTAGGATATTCAGCATCAAAGGCCTTCAAGGTTTATAATCTCAGAACTCACATTGTTATGGAATCAATTCATGTTGCATTTGATGACAAGAAATTTGGAATTCTGCAAACTGATGAAAGCCGTGACAAATTGGAATTTGAAAATCTGAAGAATTCTGAGATACTCTCCAGTGATGATGAAGGTTCTCCAGAAGGAATTTCTATTGCTTCTCAAAGGAATGCTACTGTTGAGGGGGAGCAAATAAATCAAGGAGGACACAGTGATCATCAGGAGCGAACTAGCTATTCAGAGTCTACTCCATCAGGAACTGATCCTTCAGAGTCTACTGAGGAAAGATCAGTAACTAGAAGCAATATGGAATATATTGATTCTATTGATCAAAGGGGAGTTTTTGAAGGCAGAGAGAGTCCTTCTATAAGAGATACTACTAACTTAGGGGGAGAATCTAGAAGAGGAAATCTACCACCTGTTAGAAAATGGACAAAGGATCATACTGAAGATTTGCTTATTGGTGATCCGAATAGTGGTGTTCGAACTAGAAAATCAATTCAAAATGAATGCTTGTACAGTTGCTTTCTCTTAAAGGATGAGCCTAAAAAGGTTGAAGAAGCCTTACAGGATCCTGATTGGGTAATTTCAATGTAGGAAGAATTAAATGAGTTTGAGAGAAACAAAGTCTGGAAACTGGTACCAAGACCTAAAGACAGATCTATTGTTGGTGCAAAATGGGTTTTCAGAAACAAGCTAGATAAATCTGGTATGATTGTAAGAAACAAAGCAAGGCTGGTGGCCAAGGGTTACTCTCAGGAAGAAGGAATTGACTATGATGAAACCTTTGCACCTGTAGCAAGATTGGAAGTTTCTTGCATTTGTAGCTTATTCAAAGTTCAAGGTATACCAGATGGATGTAAAGAGTGCTTTTCTAAATGGCAAGCTTGATGAGGAAGTATATGTGGAGCAACCACCTGGATTTGTTGATCCAAAGTTTACAAATCATGTCTACAAACTTGACAAGGCACTCTATGGACTAAAGTAGGCACCAAGAGCATTGTATGAGACTTTGTCTAAATTTTTTCTTGAAAATGGCTTCACAAGAGGTACAATTGACAAAACTCTATTCTTTAGAAAGATAAAAGGTGAATTACTTTTAGTTCAAGTTTATGTTGATGATATCATATTTGGTTCTACTAATGAAAAGTTGTGTGCTAAGTTTAGTAAGCTTATGCAGTCTAAGTATCAGATGAGCATGATGGGTGAACTAAATTATTTCTTAGGCTTGCAGGTCAAACAGACTGAGACTGGTATTTTCATTAATCAATCAAAGTATATCAAAGATCTTTTAAGAAGGTTTGACTTTCAAGACTGTGCAGTTGCAAAAACACTCATGGCAACAGCCACTAAACTAGACTCTGATCCTAAGGGAAAGAGTGTTGATAACACTAGTTATAGAGGCATGATAGGCTCATTGTTATATTTAACTGCAAGTAGACCAGATATAATGTTTTCTTCCTGTTTATGTGCTAGATTCCAAAGTGATCCTAAGGAATCTCATTTAATTGCTGTGAAAGGAATTTTTAGATATCTCAAAGGAACTCCAAATCTTGGTTTGTGGTATCCTAGAGAATCTGATTTCTCCCTAATTGGCTATTCAGACTCTGATTATGCAGGGTGTAAAATAGACAGGAAAAGCACTACAGGTACATGTCAATTCTTGGGAAACAGATTGATTTCTTGGGCAAGCAAGAAGCAACAATCTGTCTCAACCTCAACTGTAGAAGCTGAGTTTATAGCAGCAGGCAGTTGTTGTGCACAGCTCCTTTGGATAAGAAATCAGTTGATGGATTATGGTATGACACTTAGTAATATTCCTATGTTTTGTGATAATACTAGCGCTATCAAAATTGCAGAAAATCCAGTTCAACATTCAAGGACTAAGCACATTGATGTCAGGTATCATTTTATTAGAGAACATATTGAAAATGGTACTGTGGAACTTCACTTTGTTTCTACTGACAAACAACTTGCAGATATTCTAACTAAACCACTTGATGAGGCTACATTCAGTAGGTTAGTAAGTGAGTTAGGAATGTTAAATTTCTAGATCTTTAACATCTGCAAAAGTAGCAAGGTATGTTGTTTTCAGCTTATAGACTTGATATTCTTGTCATGATCTATATTTGATTGTTAAATGCTTAAGTTGTAACACTTTGCCTTGATAAATTTTAGTATGATAGACTTGTTAATAATCATCAGGATTAGAATTGTTATCAGGATGCTGATGTCATCATTATTGTGTCAGTATCAGGATTGTGAAAATTGTTTCAGATCCTGACGTTTACTTTGTGTAGTTATCTAATTCTAAGTTTTGTTAAGTCTATGCCAGCAAGTTTTAATATGTGTATACTGATAATTTATATCATTAGTCAGATCATTCGATAAACAGGGAACGACAGACAAGTAGATAATAAGAAATTGTATTTTCATTAATTGAAAGCATTACATACATGGAAATGAAATACAAATATCTTTTTGTCTAACTTTTACTGATAACTCTATTCTTGTCTAAAGTTGTTGTTGTTCTTAGTCTTCACAGATCTACTTCAGGACAAGGAGCATCTCAAGAGTCACTTGGATGATCACTTCTGGATTCCTTGTCTGGACGACTTGAATGAGAGTAGCTGACTAGAATGTATAGCATCTCCATCAAGATCAACCTCAGACTCTCGACCAAATTCTTCATCCTCAAGAATTGAGGAGGTTAGAGGGTGATTGTATTCAACAGATGGATGTTTTAAGAGAAGATTCTGGACAATATTTGGATATACTCCAACCATGTCGAAAGCGATGAGAAAAGTCATCTCTTCAAAGAGACGAACAATGAATCTTTGGTAATGAACAGTTTGTTCATCATCTGTGAGAAATCGAAAGATGGGGTTAAAGGTCATTGTATTTTGTTTGAAGCTCTGGGTTTACAGAGAGTTTTGTGTTTTTGGAGTTAAGAAAGGAAAAGACATCAGGTGTTTATAAAGGAAAGAGTGAGAAGCTGAACAATCATTTTGAAGTGTTCAATGTATCTGCGTATATATCTATGCGTATGACTGGTCTTTTCGAATTTCCAAGATATTTTGACAATCTAACAAAATATTTTTGTTTGGAGTATTGATGTTCTTTTCAGGTTAAAATTCTGAGATTGCCACGTGGAACTTCATTTATTCTCTGGAATCAGGATGATATTGATCAGGATTTCAAGTGTGACCATCAGGATTTGAAAATTTATCATTTTTAAAATCACACGCATTTTGTGATTATTTTGATGGAAGATCACAACAAGAAAAGGAAGCTGATCAGTATTGATTTAATTTTGATTTTACCTTGATTTATTTCGTTAAAATCAATTTTGGATTTTATTTTCCAAAAATCGTGGGTAAACTGCATTTTTCAGGGACTGACACCTGTCAACCTACGTGTCAACGTGGGTTAATGGGTCTGAAGAATTTTTGAATATATTTTATTTTGAGACTCTGATTGTTTATTGCTAACTTCTAAATTGTATTTCTTTAGGCAAAAACATTCATTTAAGTTCTCAAAATCTCTAATCAATTTCCAGATTTCACAAGTTCTTTTTAGATCAAAAATGGCAGCTCAAAGAAAACTACCAAAATCAGTAGCTTTCAAGTTTGGTGACTTTGATTTTATGATGAATAATCATGTAGCAGCTATCACCAACAAGGAAGGGGTGTCATCTGATTTTCACCCGATTATGGACTTTTTGGTGAATGGACCATTAAGTTATGCATTGACAACATCTCCAGAAATAAATCCAAGCTGCTGTTTCATAAGTTTGGGAGCAAGCTGAAGTAATTGATTCTACTCAAAGTCAATCAGGTAAGATTGTTCTACACTTAGGCCAAGACTCATTTGATATTACTGAATCTGTTGTTAATTCAGTACTTTACTTACCTGTTAGTATGAACTTTGAGAATGTACCATCTGATGATAATGTAAGAACTATGTTATCTGAGTTAGGTTATTCTGGACCTTTAGATTACATGAGCCAGTTAAATAGATCTTTTCTTAGGAAATAATGGTCTTTCTTCTTTGATCAAATTGCTAAATGTTTTACTGGTAAATGTAGTTCTTTTCAGCAAATTACTTCCGTTACATCACATATTGCTTATAGTTTGCTTTATGACAGAGTAATTAATATTGGTCACATTATCTTAAGTCAGATGAGTATTAAACTTGGGTCAAGAGATCAAGACAGGAAAATAGTTTATTATCATAGATTTATGCAAATGTTCATTAACCATTTTATTCCTGATGTTGAAGCTAGATTTGGTAGAGAACATTGTGTTTCTTCTTATGTACAGCAAAAGAGAATTTTCTCTGACATTACAAAGAAGGACAATGAAAAGAATCCAGATGAAATACCTGTAATTCATTATCCACATCATGTACATGTAATTCTAACAACTCATCTTCCTACACTCTACAATTCTTCTTTCTTTTGTGGTGAAATAGCTCAGGAATCTCATTTGGAGGAGAAACCCCTTGTGTCTACCCAAGTAGCCCAAAACATTATAATCTCTGAAACAATTCAAGAACAAAGTTTTAATCCACAGCCTGTTGTTTCAAAGAAACCAACCTCTGGTGTTTCTCAAAAGACATTAGTTGTAAGGAAGAGAAGATTTGTTGTGTTAAGTAGTAGTAGTAGTTCTAGTGAAGATGATGATAATATATCTCTTGCTGAGAGAGAAGAATTGAAGGCTGTAATTCAACTTTCTAAGCTAGGACAAAGAGATGAAGCACCTAGTCACAGCCAGGCTGCAGTCTCTCAAAAGATTGTAGTACTTAAAAAGGGAAAACAGTTACTGGATACTGTCTCTCAAAAGACTGTGTCTATTGAAAAAGGATCTCATCCCAAGATCACTTCTGTGTCTACACCTCTTGAGTCTTCTCAGGATAAATCTTTTGCTCACTATATCAGGAGAACAAGGAGAAAGATTCAATTGTCACCTACACACACAGAGTCTAGTCCAACTAACATCATGCAGGTCTCTACAAATGAAGCTACAATCAAGTCAGTAATTGACAATAGAGATTTTGATATTGATTCTTCATGGGAAACTACATTGTCATACAGACTGGCTATGGGAGTTATTTCTATAAAAGTAAAGCTATCCAGGCCGGTTCTAGATTTTCTAGTTGAAAGAGTACCAAAACTTTCATTTCCTGAAGAATATGGACTTCTACATCAAAGACTTGACTTAATGAAGATGTATTTCTATGTACCTGTCAGAAGACAATTAGTCAAAAAAATTGGACTCTCGAAGCATGTTGCACTTCAATCACTTCATACATATTTATTTGACAAGGATGTCATTATTGAAGATGCTTCAGTTCAAGGTGAACAACAGGAGGACGTAGATAGAGGAATGCAGTCAACAGGAGATACTATTGCACCAGTGGTGGATAGTAGGATAGATCAGATCACAGTCACTGCAACACAAGAACCATCTAGTCATAGGTTGGATGACTCAGGAGCTGTGATAGCTGATGCTGATAGGTCTTCTGTGATGACTGAAATTACAAGTGAGAAACCCTATGATATGGGAGAAATAACTTTGACTGATTTTCCTGAAGATCAAACAAACATTGTTCAGTCAGAGTCTATCCACCTTGAGGGTGAGTCTCAGCAAACAACACTTAAAGACGGTGACATGCTAACTATGGTGTCTAATGAAGTATTACTGAAGACATCAGAGTCTAGTAGAGAACCTGAAAGTGATATACTGGAGCCTGTAGTTTCTGGAAGGAAAGAAGATGCTTGTAAGGATTCAGAGACTATAGCAGCTCACTCCTTGGAGAAAACCTCAAACCCCTTTCCAAATGAGGAACCCTCTCTCCATGTGAGTTCAGGTATAAAAACTTCTTCTAAACTCTATTTTTCTATAGGTCATGAGAGCACTTATCCAAAATTGAGTGATACACTTGAAAAGATGGATATTGATCCACAATCTGAGAGGCTGGCTCCTGACCATGCAAAAGGAGAGGTAGAAAGAGTGTTGACTTTAGATAGTCAAAGTGAGAATGAGGGTATGGATGATCAACTCCATAGTGAGGGAGAGAAAATTAGGAAACCACCATCATTTGATTTCTGGGATCAGGTTTTTCCTGAATCTTGGTCTGACAATCTTGGTATGGATGCTGGTACTTATTCTTTTATCAAGATGTATGAGAAGAATGACTTAGCAAAGCACAATGCAAAGCCAGAAGTTAAAGCTCAGAAGCAGAAAGAAAGGCTTGCAGGAATTATCAACAGAAGAGGTGAAAGGCTAAGAAAAACTTCTACATCACTTGTACCAGAAGAAATTTCTAATGATCCTAGTATTCCTTTGTATGTACTTCCAATATCAGCCAGAATTGAGACATCAACAGTATCTGATCAATCTAAAGAGGAGTCAGGATTTGTCGATGTTAGTACACAGAATACTGGTGAAGGACAGAATGATCATATCGCAGCTTCAGATCAGAAAGATGAAGATGTTTGTAACTCTAATCGAGTATTATTACTGGAATATCATTCTACACAGGCAACTTCTTCTACAAGGCTTGAATCTGAAGATGTTCCAAACACTTCCAACATTGAAGTCAATTCTGAAGTTTTACAAGACATTCAGAAATCTCAAGTTGAAATTCAATCAAGACTTCAAACACTTGAAGATAACCAAGTCACTATAATGGAAAATCAAGCAGTTCTGATGAATCTCATTTGTTCTGTTACTGAGTCTCTTGGAATTACTGTTGCTGATGTCAAAAAGGGGGAGATAAAAACAATTCAAAGGCAACACACTGGGGGAGATAAACAGACTGGGAAAGATAAAAGAAGAACTAAGGATGACAAAGGTGAATCTTATCGTGGAAGTTGTAAAGGAAAAGAAGCATCAAATAGTTGAATTCTTTCTTCTAAGTACTAGATACTTTGTCTACATTTGAAGAAGAAGGTACTTAAATTCATGATTTTTAAATTCATAAATTCTATTCTGATTGTATTGTTATATATTTTGACATCAACAACTCAGAATTATGCTTCAGATCTTAAAGCATAAATAGGGGGAGATTGTTAGGAATAATTCATGAGTTGTGATGTTAAGAATAGAATTTACACATTATACTTCTTGTAATCCTGATCTTATAAAGGATTTAGCACTTTGTATAGGATATATGTATTAGACAGTGATCTGTAGAATTTAAGTCAGGAACAGTGCATCGAGGACTACATATCATGAATTGAGATCGAATCCTGATAAAGCAAGTCAAGTACTGATGGGATAGTCAGATACTGATGAAGTGTGCAATCCTGATATCAGTCGTGTTACTGATGATGTTATTAAGGATGCTACAGAAACTGGCAAGTGCTATAAAACAGGATCTTTGTTTGAAGAACAAGCAAGAAGATATTATGAAGGAAAGAATTTTCTATTGATGGAAACTATCAACTGGACGGCAGAACATTATCATGTATAGGTTGTCTTTCTGTTATTAGTTGATATGAAGCATTATAAATACTCTCTCTATATCATTGTAAAAAGTGTCATGGTCGTGCGAAGCAATTGTGAGTATAGCAATTGAGTTTGTGTGCGTAGCTCTGTATAAGGTTTGTATTCGAGAGTTCGAAACAAACAGAGAGAGATTTGTTTTGTCAGCAGCTGCTAAAGGTATTTGTACACCTTTGGTAGAGTTTGTATTTGATTTATTTAATACAAACAGAGTTTGATTTATTCGTTTGTTCTTGTTTATTTAATCAAGCAAAAATCAGACACGATTATATAACTTGTATTCAACCCCCCTTCTACAAGTTATTCGAGTTAACAATTTGCCCACTCGATTCTGTCATACGCTTTACTCATATCGAGTTTAAGCGCCATATGACCCTCCCTTCCTCTTCTCTTACGCTTCAAGTAATGCATGACTTCATAAGAAACCATGACATTATCAGAAATAAGCCTCCCTGACATAAAGGCACTCTGTTTCTCCGACACAACCGACTTCAGTGTTTCATTCAAACGATTAGCTACAATCTTTTTGATAATTTTAACTAGCACATTACATAAGGAAATAGGTCGTAAATCACTAATAAGAACTGGACATTTCTTTTTGGGGATCAATACAATATTAGTAGCATTTAAACTATTAGCCAACACCCCATCAGTAAAAAACTTTCTGACCATATCAACAATATCCTTACCAACTATTTTCCAATGCTTTTGAAAGATTGCCGGTGTCATTCCATCAGGGCCTGGAGCCTTGTCCGGATTCATTTGGAACAACGCTCTTTTCACCTCCTCTTCCTCAATTGGCTTTAGCAATTCCTCATTCTGAGCATCTGTTATTGTAATTGGAATACACTCGATCACCTCCTGCCACCTAGACTCCGTTGCTCTAAACAGATCATTAAAATAATTCTCTATCAGATCAGCTATCCTAGTCTCCCAGTACACCCAGTTGTCAGCTGCATCCTTGAGTTTATGAATCTGATTATTCCTTCTACGATTATAAGCTGACTTATGAAAAAACATGTTGTTCTGATCCCCAGCTTGTAACCACAGTTGCTTAGATCTTTGATGCCAGAAAATCTCTCGTTGATTCAGAATAGAGGCCAACTGTTTCTTTGCTTCATCATATCTCTCCACAGACACATTATCTCTGCCTGCTCGATTTTGTTTCAATCTCTCTTACAAGCTTTTATCCTCTTGCTAAAATTACCAGTTATCTCTTTGCCCCACACTGCCAATCTATCACTGCACGCTTTGACCTTTTGTTAACATTAACCATATCACTTCCATTCCAGCCATCTTTCACTAATTGCTCACACATGGGCTCAGTCAACCATGCATTTTCAAATTTAAAACGATACTGAGCAGCAACTTGAGTTTTAACCTGAGGAACTAGAAGGAGAGGGCTATAATCAGACAACGAACCCTCCAAATTGTATAGCTTTGCCAGATGAAACTCTATCAACCATTCATCTGTCATTAAAGCTCTGTCCAACCTGACTTGCATCCAATCATCTGTACCTCTGCCCCTTTCCCACGTGAACTGATGCCCCACCAACTCCATATCTCTAAGTCGTGCATCATGGATAACTTCATTGAAACTCTCTATTAACCAGTTGGTATCATCCAATGAAACAACATTATTCAAGTCTCCTATCACACACCAAGGTAAGTTTGCATCTCTAGCCAAAGTTCGTAAAAGATTCCATGTTCTTCTCCGTTGAGCTCTAACAGGTTTTCCATACACCCCTGTCAAACGCCACTCCTTCATATCATCAATATGGACCTTCACATCATCAATATGGACCTTCACATCAATATGACTTTGCAAAAAACCTAACAACTCTGTCTGGTCTCTCTCTTTCCATAGTAATGCGAGTCCACCACTTCGACCCTGTGGTTCAACCACAAACAGCCCTTCATATCCTAACTTACTTTGAATCCACTCCATCTTCGACTTCCTAGCAATATTTTCATACAGAAATATAAACGTACAACGTCTGATAGGAACTAAAAATTCCCAGGGAGCCCCACCCCTCGGCAGTTCCAGCTGAGTGTACTCATGATGATCGATGGGTCTGCATAGGAGAGGGAGAGAGTAACACACTAATACGAGTTTGTACATCAGGCTTTTTTATTACTTGACTGACAAACTGCTAGCACCTTAAGATTTTAAATCCCATACCCCATCCGCGCGCACAAAAAAAGAAATATATCATAAAGTTCGGTCAATTAAGTTCATTGTGTATATATTTGGACTGTTTGGCTCTCCATATATTAAGTAAGGATTTATGGACTTATTTTCGGGTAAAAATTTTATATTTTGATAATTTTTTATATAAGTATTTTATATTTTATATTTTATATTTTATATTTCTGTGACTTGGCAAAGAAAAAAAAACAGAGAGTTCCTTTTTGTACATAAATGCTAGGAAAATGTTATTTCCAGAGCAATATTTGTAGCATATGACCCATGCATTCACAAAGTGTTGCATATTGTGATACAATATGCTACAAATAGTTCTGGAAATAAAAAAAATGGCTCTGAAAATAACATTTCCTAAATGCTATTAAGTGTATATTTTATTGTAAATGTTTGCGTTATTGTTTGAAATAACCCAAATGATAATTAACGGAGGTTATCTATTTTGTGGATTTCTGTGTCTTTTGTTGGTTTGGGGGTTGATCCCACTACAAGTACACATTGGGGAGTAAAATTCAAATAATGTTTTATTTTCCTGAAAATCAAAAATAAATATAGGAACATTTGAATTTTTTTTTCAAAAAGTCAAACAAACACAGAAACTATATTTTTCAGGAAAATATTTTTCAGAATCTAAATAAACGCTGGAAGATTCAAAAAACTTTTTTGTGAAAAATATTTTCCCGCCCGCAAGCAGGCGGAGCCTTGAAGTTGGAAACATGAAAGTGAAAGCACTTGCAGTTGAATTTGGGTGGTAAAAATGAATTTTCAGACTTGAGCCCACTACTTGGCGAGTGCTAGTGAAGAATGAATGCGGGTAAAACCAACAAACTAACCATGAAAGCTGTCATTGATCCAGACAAGAGGACAAAGTTAAGAGGACAAAGTCAATCAACTTTTAAAGATAAGAAAATATGTTTTTTTTTTGAGTTAATTGCATTTTGCACCCTCAACTTTAGTCCAATTTTAATTATGTATATGTAATTTCATAAATTGTATTTTGCATCCCCAAACTTTAAATCATAAGTCAAATCACAATCCCTTAAACATTTTCTATCAAAAATAATATTGTTTTTAACGAATACATTATCAAATGCGATATAAAATTATTGCAATTAGTGATGATATAAATTATAGATTTTAAACATGTAACTAATTTGAGAAAAAAGGCCCTGAGGTTACCTCAGGAGAGTTACCTGAGGTAGCAGTGTAAATATTTGTGGCATTTTTCTAAATATTGATTTTTTTTTTAAAATCCTGTAATTACAATTATACCCTCGTGCATTAATATGGAAAATCTATGTTATCTCAGGTAATTTTCCTGAGGTTACCTCAGGAACATGAAACCCAACTAATTTTACACTTTTAAATTCTTTAAATTATAATTTAATATTATTTTTTGACCATTAATCAATTATATTATATTTGTAAAAAATTAAACTAATATGTTTCCACTAAATAAAGTTGTGACTATTATGATATATGATACGTATAAATTCATTAAAATATATTTGTACCATCTTAAAATATAAATTATATAATCACTACACCATTTTATATCGCATTTGTCAATACAATCGTTAAAAGAAATATTATTTTTGATAGAAAACGTATAAGTCAATCAACTTTTAAAGATAAGAAAATATGTTTTTTTTGAGTTAATTGCATTTTGCACCCTCAGCTTTAGTCCAATTTTAATTATGTATATGTAATTTCATAAATTGTATTTTGCATCCCCAAACTTTAAATCATAAGTCAAATCACAATCCCTTAAACATTTTCTATCAAAAATAATATTGCTTTTAACGAATACATTATCAAATGCGATATAAAATGATTGCAATTAGTGATGATATAAATTATAGATTTTAAACATGTAACTAATTTGAGAAAAAAGGCCCTGAGGTTACCTCAGGAGAGTTACCTGAGGTAGCAGTGTAAATATTTGTGGCTTTTTTCTAAATATTGAATTTTTTTAAAAAATCCTGTAATTACAATTATACCCTCGTGCATTAATATGGAAAATCTATGTTATCTCAGGTAATTTTCCTGAGGTTACCTCAGGAACATGAAACCCAACTAATTTTACACTTTTAAATTCTTTAAATTATAATTTAATATTATTTTTTGACCATTAATCAATTATATTATATTTGTAAAAAATTAAACTAATATGTTTCCACTAAATAAAGTTGTGACTATTATGATATATGATACGTATAAATTCATTAAAATATATTTGTACCATCTTAAAATATAAATTATATAATCACTACACCATTTTATATCGCATTTGTCAATACAATCGTTAAAAGAAATATTATTTTTGATAGAAAACGTATAAGTCAATCAACTTTTAAAGATAAGAAAATATGTTTTTTTGAGTTAATTGCATTTTGCACCCTCAGCTTTAGTCCAATTTTAATTATGTATATGTAATTTCATAAATTGTATTTTGCATCCCCAAACTTTAAATCATAAGTCAAATCACAATCCCTTAAACATTTTCTATCAAAAATAATATTGCTGTTAACGAATACATTATCAAATGCGATATAAAATTATTGCAATTAGTGATGATATAAATTATAGATTTTAAACATGTAACTAATTTGAGAAAAAAGGCCCTGAGGTTACCTCAGGAGAGTTACCTGAGGTAGCAGTGTAAATATTTGTGGCATTTTTCTAAATATTGATTTTTTTTTAAAAATCCTGTAATTACAATTATACCCTCATGCATTAATATGGAAAATCTATGTTATCTCAGGTAATTTTCCTGAGGTTACCTCAGGAACATGAAACCCAACTAATTTTACACTTTTAAATTCTTTAAATTATAATTTAATATTATTTTTTGACCATTAATCAATTATATTATATTTGTAAAAAATTAAACTAATATGTTTCCACTAAATAAAGTTGTGACTATTATGATATATGATACGTATAAATTCATTAAAATATATTTGTACCATCTTAAAATATAAATTATATAATCACTACACCATTTTATATCGCATTTGTCAATACAATCGTTAAAAGAAATATTATTTTTGATAAAAAACGTATAAGGGATTGTGATTTGACCTATAATTTAAAGTTGGGGATGCAAAGTGCAATTTATTAAACTACATATACATAATTGAAATTGGAATAAAGCTGGGGGATGCAAAGTGCAATTAACTCTTTTTTTTGTTGGTATCCACTTTTTAGAGTCGTCAAAGGCCCCTAATATCACAATTTGAAAGCAAATGGTCCCAAATATCACAGCTTAAAAAACTTGGCCCAAAATATCACTACAAAACATAGTATCGTGTAGCGTTTTAATTTTTTCGGTCAAAACGCTACTTCGTGTAGCGTCTTCACTCTTTTTTTTTTGAACAACGCTATTTGAAGTAGCGTTTCTACTTTTTTTTAAGCGTAATTGAAGTATTGTTTTGGCTGATACGCTAGTTAAAGAAGTGTTTTGGGGTGGGAACGCCACTTTATGTGGCGTTTTGGTCTTCTTCTTCTTTTTTTGCATTTTCTCATGGGTTAAGTAATTAACTTTTAGGGTTCAACGTTTCCATTTTGGGTTTTAGAAATATTCAATTAAAATTTTTAAATTTTATATATATTCCCTCGGGGTTCCAACGGTTAACCTTTGGGGTTCAATAGTTCCATTTTGGGTTTAGAAATATTCGGAATGACGAATAAACCATATACGAACTTAGGGTTTAGGGTTGTTTACAACCTTAAACCCTAACTTATCCTGATTTTTAAACGCGTTAGCATTTAAAAATCAGGCCGTCGGATTCAATTTTTTAACTAAAATTTTTAAATTTAAAAAATACAATTTTAATGAAATTTAGGGGTTCAACAATTAACTTTTGGGGTTCAACGTTTCCATTTTTGGTTTTAGAAATTACCCAAAACCAAACTTAAAGTAACGTTTCAAAAAAAAAACAAAACCAAACTTAAAGTAGCATTACTAGCCCAAAACCAAACTTAAAGTTGTGTTACTAGCCCAAAACCAAACTTAAAGTAGCGTTTACAGTAAAAAAAAAAATGAAAACACTTCACGATGTAGTGTTTTAGAGTGATATACGGGGCCAACTTTTCAAATTGTAATATTTGAAACCATTTTCTTTCAAATCTATTATATATAGGGTAAAGAGTTTATACCTGACACTGTAGGAAACTTTTCTACAGTGTCGCCTTAAAATCACGATCTTGCTACACATATGATATGCAAACTGATTGTTGAGAGATGGAGAAAAATACAGTGAAGTCAGATTTCAAAAAAAAAATCACTAATTAACGGGAAAAATCAAATAAAAAATGGAGGAAATTAGGTAGGATTATGTGTGTGAGGGTGTATTCGATTTGTGTGTGGTGCCCCTAGCGGGACCATTGGATTAGATTAATCTATGGCCCAGATTTAATTTAAGGCGATATTGTAGAAAAATTTCCTACAGTGTCAAGTAGAAACTCTTTTTCCTTATATATATAATAGTCAAACAAGGGGCTTAAATTAGTGAGACATTTTAATCAACTTAAATAGTGACACATTTAATTCTATTTGAATTGTCTAAATTGCCCTTTTATTTACATCTTTAAAAAAATGTGGTAGGTGGGAATCGAACTCAAGTCTTACCATTGATTTGCACACCATCCTACCACTAAACCACTCAATCATACGTGTTATAAATCATACACATACTATGTGTTCGTGTATGTCGTGAATTAAGAATATTTAGTATTATGACTAGAAAATTTTTTTAATCATTTTTTTCGTGTTACATTTACAAATTTGTATCATATTCTTTTATAGTATAAAATAGTGATTTATAATATGTAGTCAATTTATACATTTTCAAATCATTCAGTTCAATAAAATAATATTAATAGTAAGTATTTACAATATTAATAGATAAAAATAAGATATCTATTAGATATTTAATTTTTTTCATTACATTTAAATGCGTATTACTTCGAAAAATGGTTACTGAAAGCGTAACAATCAAAACATATAAATGCATGTCATTGAACCAATGTAGTTCGACATATTTCAGATTCAAAATCGAAGCATGACTTGATGTTTTAAAAGTACTTAAAATTTCATCATTTTATACATATGATATTAGCCTTGTCTGGAGGGAATTGCATCGTCATATTCAAGATTTAGTATGTTTGTTCGTTCGTGGAATAGACGAGATCGTCGTCCAACTGCGATAGGGGTTGTAACATTCCACATCGATACTAATTAGCGTATTTGACGCCACTATAAGATCAAGTTAATATAATGCATATCAAAATTACAATCTTGGTGTGTGGTGAGTTTTTAGGTCAAGAACTTGACATGATTTTAAGAAATACTTCGAATTGACCATGATTGTTACAATTAAACTTGATCAACTTATTTATCACATTTCACAATTTTATAAAAAGTTTGAATTAATATCACAGTTTAAAATATTAGCTTATGTCAATTTTAATAATAGTGAATTTTTTTTATGAAAAAGGTCATATACTGTCTTGATTTAATATTTAATGCGAATTTAGAATAAAAATTAAACTATTTGTTATTAATTCAAAAGATTTTTCACCGATCAATGCAATTTGACAATCGCATATAAATCCATTGATTTCAAATATCACCTATATTAAAAATATATAGGTTATAGATTACATACAATGTTATTGAATTAATATATGAAACTCGATCATAATCAAAATAATGCTCGAACGACATTAGTACAAATATTTAAGTCTGATACTAGAAAATAGCTCGTCACACGCATAGGTTTTAAAATATATAAAATTTCATTTTAAGAAAAAATAAGAATTCTCCACTTACCGCGAGATTTCCGTATCCCATATGGGACGGGGATTAGTTAGCAAAATAATTTTTATTTTTGGATCGGGACGGATTCAGGAGAGGGGGGAAGATATCACTCCACACGACGTAGTGACCCAATATTTATCACTAACTACATAATTTGTACTCATTCAATACATGCAGATTACATGTCACAAACAAGAAAATTTATCTTTCGCTTTAAGAAAAAATGTGAATTCTCCACTTACAGCGAGATTTCCGTATCCCATATGGGACGGGGATTAGTTAGCAAAATAATTAAAATAATTTTTATTTCTGGATCGGGACGGATTCAGGATGGGAGGGGGGAAGATATCACTTCACACGACGTAGTGACCTAATATTTATCAGTAACTACATAATTTGTACTCATTCAATACATGCAAATTACATGTCACAAACAAGAAAATTTATCATTCGCTTTATGAGCTAAATTACCAACGTAGCGCAAATTAGTAATGTCTTACGTACAAATCAAAAGCATTGATACTTAGTCAACTTATATTTGATATATCTAAAACATTATCCATATGCTCAATAAATGAATAATTAAGAATGTTATTGTTACGTGTTAAACAAAAATTATCTAGAAATTGACCCGTGCCTCGCACAGGTTATTAAGCTAGTTGTGATATAGGGGGCCAACACCCTCGGATTTTACAGTTCAATATCTAGATTGAGTAAAACAAATATTTATGACATCATCAGAAGAGTTCTAACTGTTCAATAAAATATCTAAAATTATCAGTCCACACAAGATTTCTTGAGTCGACCGTTGGTAGTTTGTAATCTTTTTTATTGTATTTTTATTATAGCATTCATTTTGGAAGGGAAAAGAAAAATTTTAATTTGACCCCGAGAACATCCTCATGAACATCAAGCCCTAAAATTTAAATTATAAATTTTAATATTTATTTGCGTAAGGGTATCCTGGCGGGGCCTAGAACAGCAAAGTAAAAAAATTAATTTTTAGTGGTCAAAATTAAAAAATTATCCCCTGTTTAAAGAATAAAAAAACTTTTTCGGTGGTTAAAATTAAAAAATTATAGTGTGTTTATAATAGTATTTAATTAATATAACAAAGGTATGTTGGTCTCTATTTAACTTAAAAACTGATAATGAGATATATAGTTAATATATTAAAATGATGGGACATATTTATAAACTAACCCATTAATTTGGGACATATTATACAAATTCCCTCAATAATAAGATACTTTTTAAATCTCATAAATTAAAATAACAAATTTATGATTCAAATCGAATTTCATCTAATCTTAATCCGAATTTTATTCGATTTTAATTTGAATTAGACTAAAACCGAATTATATCAATTTAATCCAAACAATATTCAAATTATATCCTATATATAATTGATGTAAGGGGTTTTGATGGTCGTCGTCTCGTCATGACTAATAAAGTAATTTTAACCTAAACTCATTCAATAAAAATAAACGTATTTACATGACATCAGTAGTATCATTTTTACTTCATAACATTACTATTTTACAATGTTTATAGTTAGAATTTCAAAAAAAAGAATTATGGATTAAAATAATTTTACAGGACAAAATATAATCTACAAAACAAACAATAAAAAAATTAAAAGCAAAAACTTAAAATTCACAACAAACACTAATATAATTTAGAATAAATAAAAATAAACACAAAAACGTATTAAAAATAAGAAAAAACTTTTTTAATAATAAATGAAATAAAAAATATGTGATGTTTCGAAAAGCTACGTCCAATGCACCCGCCATATCTGCGACATTGTTAGGAATATGTTGTAGTTGATGATAACTTAACATTCAAGCAAAATTGTATAAGTCAAGTTTTGTAACTGTCAACGGATTAGACTTTATAACTCTATTCGTTGACAGGTAGCTCATCAACGGATGAGGTTTTGTAGCATACTGCAATATCTCTATTTATCAGTTGATAGTGTTTTTATTCAGAGTCATGTTGACCATCAATGGATAGGCAGAATAGGGTAGCCAATTGTAAATAAGCTATGCTATGTAATTCTGTCTAAGTGAAAGTGTATCAACGGATGAGAACAGGGCTCTATCAACGGATACAACTCAAAACTACTCTATCAACGGATACAGCTCAAACTACCATCAACGGATAACTGTGCACAACATCAACGGATAATCATTATCACTTTATCCTATGCTAGCTAAGGATTAGCAATTGATAAGGACAGGTTTGACTGACAGATCACATGGGTTGATAGTAGGTATAAAAAGTAGTATGGCAGCCATACTTTGGAAACACAGAATAAAGAAGCATTCCATTTACACAGTACATACAAGAAAGGTGCAGGGGACATATCTGTTCACAAGGACAACCTTTCGGCTACATGTGGATTTGGAGTGGAGTAGCAAGTCAACTTGAGTTAGATTAATATTATCTTATTCCTGTAGTACTTGTAAACTTGAGATATATAACCAAGTGTAGCAACTCTTTAGAGATTAAGAAAACAGACATATTTGCTTAGGGCTTCTTGAATATCCTTAGAAGCAAAGAGTTGTAAAAACAGAAGCTGTGTACATTTGTATCACAGAGTTTTCTTCAAATAAAAGTCTCAGGTGGTACATTTAACCACCTGATTTTTATGTGTTTGTGAACCATTTCTATTCAGCAATTATTTCCTTATAGATTTCTATGGTTTTTATCAGAAATTTATAATTATCAAGAATTGTATTCAACCCTCCCCCCTTCTACAATTATACAAGTGTGTAATCTGGGAATAATAATTGGTATCAGAGCAAGCTTCTAATATATTTGAAGTTTAAAGATTAACACACTTCCAACATGTCTAAGAAGGATTATGGAGTGAAGATACCGGTTCTTGATAGAGAAAATTACTTTCACTGGAAAGTAAAAATGCGTCTACATCTCATGTCTATTGATGTAGGCTTTGTAGATTGCATTGAGAAGGGTCCTCATGTTCCAATGAAGGCTGCTTCAAGAGTTGGTCTTGCTGCAGATGCACCAGACACTTTTATTCCAAAACCTGTTTCTGAGTGGAGTACTGAGGATGTTGCAGAAGTCCACAAAGACAAAAAGACCATGAATATTCTGTTTAATGGTTTAGAAACAGACATGGTTGACAATGTTATCAACTGTACTACCGCCAAGGAAGTATGGGACATTGTTCAAACCCTTTGTGAAGGTACAGAACAGGTAAGGGAAAACAAGATGCAGCTACTAATCCAACAGTATGAGCACTTCCATTTCAAGAATGGAGAGACATTGAATGACACATTTAGTAGATTTCAAAAGCTACTGAATGGCCTGAAACTGTATGGAAGAATCTACCAAGTGAAAGATTCTAATCTCAAATTCCTGAGATCAATGCCCAAAGAGTGGAAGCCTATGACTGTTTCTCTAAGAAACACTCAAGAGTACAAGTCATTTCTATGGAAATTTAAAGACATATGAACTAGAAATGGAGCAGGATGAAGAAATTGAGAAGGCCCAAAAGAAAAGTGGATCAGTTGCACTTGGAGCAGAAGGAGGAGAAGAGGACTGAAGCTGCTAAATCTACACCAAACAGGGAGGTTTGTGAAGGTAGAGCAGAATCAAGCAAAAACAAGGAAAAGGTGTCTGAAGAAATGAGTGTCCTTCAGCAGGATGAATTGGATGAGATAGATGAGCATTTAGCCTTTCTATCTAGGAGATTCTCTAAGCTAAAATTCAGAAGAAACTCTGGGGTGGCCAAGCCATTTAACAAGGATTTTTCTACAAGCAACTATGTGGATAAATCCAAAATTAAATGCTACAATTGTGGAATTACTGGTCACATGATAAGTGAATGTAGGAAGCCTAGATCAGAGAACAAGGGAAATCCAACTGAAACTGTTGACTACAAGAAGAAATATTTTGATCTTCTCAGACAGAAAGGAAAGGCATTCATGACCCAAGAGTATGACTGGGCTGCTGATGGAAATCATTCTGATGATGATGTTGAGTTTGTCAACCTTGCATTAATGGCTGATTCTGAGCAGGAAGCAAGTTCAGCTAGCAATCAGGTATTTTCTACTAATCTCTCTGAGCTCACCAAAGAGGAATGCAATAGTGTTATAGATGAAATGTCTACTGAACTATATCACTTGAGTGTTACTCTTAAATCACTTACTAAAGAGAACAATAGGATTAAAGAAACTAATCTGTTTTTAAGTGATAGAAATGCTGCTCTAGAAACTCAATTTCTAGAATTTGAGAAAATGAGAGTTGATTGCAATGATGCTAAAAGTGAACTTGAAGCTGTGTTAAAAAGAGAACTGATTTTAAGAAACTAGCTTGAAAAAGAACAAGGGATAATTGCTAAATTTCAAAGCTGTAGGAATGTTTCTCAAAACATAATAGAAGTCCAGGGAATAGAATCATTTGTGAGGGATACCTGGACTCAAAAGAAAAAGGAGCTAGAACCTTGCCTTGAGGATCTAGAGACTATTTGTGAATCAACGGATAGTGATCATCCGTTGACAGATGAACCATCAACGGATGAGAGGTATCCGTCGACTAGTAAAAAGTCTGTTAGTAAGAAGGAACTCAAGAAACTGAATAATCAGTATGGTCCAGTAGCCAAGAACTTTGTTTCTGGTGAAAGTAGCCAAGCCAAATCAAGTGAGAAGGCTGAGGCAGGTGATTTACTTAACAAAAAGGCTGTTGGTAAATCAGTTAATGAAAAGGTAGAGACTGAGGGTAAAAAGAAAAAGAACAGAAATGGTAAGATAGACATTAACAAGAAAAACAATTATTCTCCTGACAAGTTTGCTCCTAGGAAAACTTGTGGTAATTGCAATAGTGTCAATCACCTATCTTCTAATTGCAAGTCTGTTAAAAGGACTTCTGTTCATATACCTCAATCTATGCCAAGTATGCCTGCAATGCCTGGTTTGTATCAGAATTCTAGTTTTTCAAATCCATATGTGAACATGCCATATGTGCCTAATCCGTATTTTCAATCTGTGAATATGCCACAAATGTCATGGAGCATTCCTAGCATGGATAATATGTATGCCAATTTTCCACAAATGCATGCATCAAATATTTATGCAAATGAGCATCTGTCAAAACCTATCACTCAAGCATCTACACCCAAAGTGAAGATTGCTAAGAGTGTAAAACCAAAGGCTAACAAGAAAGGACCCAAGGAAACTTGGGTACCAAAATCAACTTGATTTGTATTTTGGAATATGTGCAGGGAAATAAGAGGAATCTATGGTACCTAGACAGTGGATGTTCTAGGCATATGACAGGAGATTCAACCCTGCTCACAGAGTTCAAGGAGGGAGCTGGCCCTAGAATTACCTTTGGAGATGACAGCAAAGGATATACTAAGGGATATGGCTTGATTACAATTATGTCATCATTGAAGAAGTGGCTTTAGTTAAAGGTTTGAAGCATAATTTGCTGAGTGTCAGTCAGATCTGTGACAAAGACTATGAAGTAAAGTTCACTAAAGAAGCCTGTGTTGTTTCTACCAAGGAAAACAACAATGTGGTTCTGACAGGCTTTAGAAAAGGAAATGTTTACATAGCTGATTTCAACTCAGTATGCTCAGAATCCATTACTTGTCTCTTCAGCAAAGCAAGCAAGGATGAGAGTTGGCTATGGCATAAAAAGCTGTCTCATTTGAATTTTAAAGTTATGAATGATTTGGTAAGAAAGGATCTTGCTAGAGGAATCCCTCAATTGGAGTTCATCAAGGATGGATTGTGTGATGCCTGCCAACTAGGGAAGCAAAAGAAATCATCCTTCAAGAGCAAGACAGAGTCATCCATTGTTAAGCCCCTTCAATTGCTGCATATGGACTTATTTGGTCCAGTAAATGTCATGTCCATTTCAAAGAAGAAATACTGCTTGGTGATTGTGGATGATTTTTCTAAGTTTACATGGACCTTCTTTCTGCACTCCAAAGATTGTGCAAGTGAAATCATCATCAATCATCTCAGACTAGTAAACAATGGTTTTGAAGTAAAAGTACAAAGAATCAGGAGTGACAATGGCACTGAATTCAAAAATTCCACAATGAAGATTTTCTGTGAAGAGAATGGAATTGTCCATGAGTTTTCTGTTGCTAGAACACCTCAACAAAATGGGGTTGTTGAAAGGAAAAACAGAACTCTCATTGAAGCAGCTAGAACAATGTTAAGTGAATCAAGATTGCCAACATATTTCTGGGCTGAAGCTGTCAACACTGCCTGCTTCACTCAGAATATTTCCTTGATCAATCAAGCTAGAGGAATGACTCCTTATCAGCTATTCACCAACAAGAAACCAACGTTAGCTTTTCTTCATGTCTTTGGATGTAAGTGTTTTGTGCTAAGAAATCATGGAGATAACTTGGGCAAATTTGAAGCAAAGGCAGATGAAGCTATCTTTGTTGGATATGCAGCAGGGAAAGCCTATAGAGTCTACAATCTAAGAACCAACACTGTTATGGAATCTGTACATGTTGTGTTTGATGATCAAAATATTCTAGGTCTAAATGATGAAGGCTTCCATGAAAAGTTGAGATTTGAAATTGAGGTAGAAGGAAGAATGTACATTGATGATGATGAGGAAAATGAAGATCATGGCCATGGAAATTCACCTAGAGTTGTTGGCCCAACTAGAAGTGATGCTAACACTGGAAATGAAGCATCCGTTGACAGTCATACTGGAGCATCAGATGCATTCGTTGACAGGCATTCTCATGCATCCGTCGACAAGCAAAATGGAGCATCCGTTGATAGACAAAATGATGCATCTGTTAACAGTCAACTTCATAATTCCGCAAGGACAACAAACTCAGGGGGAGTTTCTCAAAGTCAAAACTCAATATCCAATCAACAAGATCATGCTCACTTAGATGAAGCAACCTCATCTAGATCAAACCTTTCACCTTCAAGAAAATGGACCAGAGATCATCCTTTTGAGTTAATCATTGGTGACTCAAACTCAAGAGTCCAAACTAGGAGGGCCACACAAGAAGAATGCCTATACAGTAGTTTCCTGTCTCAAGAGGAACCTAAGAAAGTGGAAGATGCCCTTCTAGATCCAGATTGGGTCTTAGCAATGCAAGAAGAGCTAAACCAATTTGAGAGACATAAAGTATGGAAGCTTGTGCCCAAACCTGATGATAGAGGTATCATAGGTACCAAATGGGTTCTCAAGAATAAGATTGATGAAAATGGCATAATTGTGAGAAATAAAGCTAGATTAGTGGCAAAGGGCTATTCTCAAGAAGAAGGAATAGATTTTGATGAGACTTTTGCTCCAGTGGCAAGACTTGAGGCAATTAGAATTTTCCTAGCCTATGCAGCACATGCCAATTTCAAAGTCTATCAGATGGATGTCAAAAGTGCCTTTCTAAATGGGGAACTGGAAGAAGAGGTATATGTCCATCAACCTCCTGGCTTTGAAGATCCAGAATTTCCAGAATATGTATATCTTCTCTTGAAAGCACTTTATGGTTTGAAACAAGCACCAAGAGCCTGGTATGACACTTTATCTCAATTTCTTTTGGAGAATCACTTCACTAGAGGTACAGTAGATAAAACCTTATTTCATAGAAATGTTAATGGTTCTTCAATACTTGTTCAAATCTATGTAGATGATATTATTTTTGGGTCTACAGATGAGAAGCTTTGCAAAAGGTTTGCCAAACTTATGCAAAGTAGGTATGAAATGAGCATGATGGGTGAATTAACTTACTTTCTTGGTTTACAAGTAAAGCAAGTTAATGAGGGAATTTTCATAAGTCAAACAAAATATATTTATGATCTCTTAAAGAAATTTGACTTAATGGATTGTGCCTCTGCAAAAACACCTATGGCCACTGCAACTAAGCTTGAGTTGAATACTAAGGAAAAATCTGTGGACATCTCAAGCTATAGAGGCATGGTAGGCTCACTTCTATATCTAACAGCTAGTAGACCTGATATAATGTTTTCCACTTGTCTGTGTACTAGATTTCAAGCTGACCCTAGAGAGTCTCACTTAATTGCTATTAAGAGAATTTTCAGGTATCTCAAGGGAACACCAAACCTTGGCATTTGGTACCCAAGAGATTCTGGCTTTGATCTAATTGGCTATTCAGATGCAGACTATGCAGGTTGCAGAATTGATAGGAAAAGTACTACAGGCTCCTGTCAATTTCTAGGGAACAGGCTTGTGTCATGGTTCAGTAAGAAACAGAACTCAGTCTCCACTTCTACAGCTGAAGCTGAGTACATTGCTGCTGGAAGTTGTTGTGCACAGATTCTTTGGATGAAAAATCAACTTATTGACTATGGTCTAAAAATTGAGAAGATTCCAATTTTCTGTGACAACACTAGTGCTATTGCTATCACAGAGAATCCAGTACAACATTCGAGGACCAAGCATATTGACATCAAATACCACTTCATTAGAGAGCATGTGATGAATGGTACAGTAGAAACGCACTTTGTGCCAAGTGAAATGCAGCTTGCAGATATCTTCACCAAGCCTCTTGATGAATCCTCATTCACAAGGTTGGTAGGTGAACTAGGTATGCTTAATTTCTCATAATTTCTAGTGATATCTAATCATACTGTATTGCAGCTAGAAATGTGTTTTGATTTACTTGAGAATTAAAAACTCTCAGAAAAACTCTTAGCAGAAATTTTGTTTAAGGCAAAATTTTCTTATCAACGGATATCCTTTTATCCGTTGGTAGTATAAACACATTACTAGATTCTCGTATGTCAACGGATAACAGGTTGTCCACGTCATCGATGGATAAACTGTTTTCTCAACCGTCCAATCTTTATCCGTTGATATACATATTTCTTTTTATAGCCGTTGGTAAACGTGTATAATTAGTCACGGCTGTACTTCTTTTCTTTTCATTTATTATCTAACAGTTACTTTTGTCCAATGGGGTAATTACTTTTAATTATTTCATTTTTAATTCTTGAAAAATATAAAAGGCTGTCTTGTACTCTCACATCTCACCTTTATTCATTTTCAAGAATCTCATAAGTTAACTGCATCTTCTTCACTAAAACTTTCTCTGCAACAAAAGTTCAAACACTTCAATGGCGCCTATTGTTAAGATGATGTCTTCCACTGGGTTTACCTATGAGAAGAACAATTTCGCGGCCTTTGTTGATACAGTGAATGCTCCAGAAGCATATCACACCATGATGAATTTCGTGAAGAAATGCAAACTGTCATATGCTATGACTACCACCACACCCCTCATTCATGAAGTAATTGAGGAAATGTGGACATCGGCTGAATTTAATGGTACTGATGAAACTATCTCTTTTTCTCTTAAGGGTAAAAATTATGTGGCTAATTCTGATGTCTTTACTGCATGTTTAAAATTACCTGAAAATAATTGTACATCATTTCCAACCGATGCTGAAATAGTTACCATGCTAAACTCAAGTGGATATGCATTTAGTACTGACAATTTAGGCAAAATTGTTAGGAAGAGTATGGTTAAAGAATGGAGTTATCTGTGTGATGCTTTCATTAAAACTTTTTCTGGTAAAATTAGTAATTTTGATGCTGTTACTAAAACCATGCTAGTGATGCTTTGTATGCTTTTAACTGATAAATACTTCAACTTTGGCACACTAGTAATGTATGAAATAGCAACTAAATTGGGTAACAAAGGAACTAGGGGCAAAAATATCTACTTTGCTAGATTTTTGATGCTCTTAGGCCTGCATATGTCAGAGAATGAGCTATCCCTCTCTAACCCGGATAGCAAGTTCAGTTGTTTTGTACAGGAGAAGAGAGTCCTCAGTGACTTGATTCGAATGAATCTGAATGCAGGAGTGCAATTGGTTTATCCACCAATTGTTCAGGTAGCTTCTAATCTTATTACTCCTATCTCTACCCAAATTTCTTTGCCTTCCATTGTCACAATGGAGTCTGTAGTTGTGACCAAACAGGCTCCTACCCAAGTGACTAAATCCAAAGTCTCAAAACCACAATCTAAAAGACAAACCTCAGGTGTCTCTCAAAAGGCACCTGTTGCAAAAACTACCAAAACTCTTGAGGGGAGTGTGAAGGTGGTAGTGAGTGGTGAGGGACAGGATGAACATCAAAGAAGCCCTAAGGATAAGGAAGGCGAGGCAGGTGCAACCAACATTTCAGTCTCTCAAAAGACTGTTAATGAACCTTCAAGCCAAATTCTAGCTACATCCTCTCAACAGGGTGTGACTACTGATTTAAGTTCCATTCCAGGAACACTGCACAAAAGGGCAAGAGACACAGATAGCTCTCACTCAAAAACCTATGGTAGAAGAGTAAAATCCAAAACCATTGGGGAATCACAGGGTGCACACACAGTATAGCAAACTGTACCTTCTCAAATTCAGTTTGATGTGACTTCAATAAATGTGGAGTCACAGCCCCTTGATCTTAACCTTCAAATCGATACACATTTTAATCCACCATCACCAACTCCATCTCTGGATGTGGATATGATATCTACATCAATTCCTGATTCTCCATCTTTAAAATTCTTGGAGAAGCCCCACTCAACAATTGGTGGTCATCATCTTTTAGATGATTTGTTGGGCCATCAATCTTCCATTCCTGAATTCACAACACTATCTGTGGCCTCTTCCTTAAAATCAATCACCACAGATTCAGTGTTGGTTTTCACTTCAACGGATACTCTTTTTCCTTCATCAACGGATATCCTTCATCCGTTGACAAGTGTTTCTCCATCAACGGATGTGTCTACAACTAATCATCCGTTGACAGCAATAACTACTACATCATTGGATACACTTTATCCGTTGACAACTCTCTCTACCACTTCAAAATGTGACATTCCCATGTCAACTGTGGAGGAGTTTGTAGTAGTTGAAACACTTTTAGGAATAAGGGAAGGGAGTGAGAGGCTGCCTTGTGAGCAGGCAAAAGGAGAGAAAAATAATGAGAGGCTGACCATTTCTTCCGGTCAGGCAAAAGGAGAGCAAGAGAGTTCCACCTTAGTAGGTGAAGGTGAGGGTGTGAGAGGTGTGAGCCAGGGGGAGTCCCTGATGCAAGAAAAGAGAGATGAGAGGAGAGAAGGGACTACAGGAGAAATAAGGCAGGAAGATTCAGCCATTACAAGTGAGTTAATGGAGGTTAATGAAGCTTCCAAAGAGATGGAATTTCGACAAGAATATCAGTCAATTATTGACTCCATCTCTTTGGATCCTGAAACCTTTACTCATCCTGTCTCTACCTATCAAATCATGGCACAACAGGGCAATGTGGAGGCAGAGAAGGCAATGCACCTAGTGCACACCTCAGAATCTCTTCAAAGAGCAAAAGAAGCTTTACAAACCCTGTCTCCAAGTGCTGGAAGTGAAGAATTTGGCAGTGATGACAGTCAAAGTTCAGATGGTGAAGAAATCAATGAGGAGGAGACTCCAGAATGGATGTTTTCCAATGCCACTGAACTTGGGGATCTCAATGTGGAAATCATGAAGCAATATCAATCTGATAAGGTTGAGCACCAAACTGCAGAACCACAGAGAAAGACTGTTCTTGAGCAGGTTATGGCCTCATTGAAATTACAAAAGATGCAATCTGTTATTCAAAGAACACAACAAGAGGAGGTCAAGTCTGCAATTAGAGATATGAAGATAGCACTAGATGCCAGGATTAAGGCACTAGCTCCTACTACCACTCAGAAGGTGCTTTCTAGCAAACTTCTCAAAGAAGATAGCCTGGCTAAGTCTGTTCAGCTTCTTTCTTCCAGAGTGGATAGTATGGAATCTCAAATGCAAACTATCATTGCCAATCAATCAAAACAAACTCAACTACTGGAAATGCTACTTGCAGCTTCACCCCCAACCCTTGATGCTAACAAAAAGGGGGAGAAAATGGGAACAAGCAAAGAAGAGGCTGCAACATCTTCTGGTCAAATTCAAGCTACCAGTAGTAAGATAGCACAGATTGAGGGGGAGCAACAGCCAATTGTAGTGGTCAATCCAACAGAGTTTGAAATAAAGGCTTCCCCTGTGAAGAAACAAGTGGCTTTGCCTGAGATTCAAAGTTTAGAAGAAATCTCATATGGTGAAAGGCAAGCCAGAATAGAAGCTTTGGAAAAGATCAACAAGGAGACTAATGAAAGAATTCTAAAGACATAGAGGATGATCAATGAATCAATTGCATCATCTCTGTTTCTTAATGCTCAATCTTCTGCTCCAACAATATCAACCACAATCATGAAGGTGCTTACTCCAAAGATTATGGCTCCTACATTCTATGATGCTGAGCCATCATATGTCAAAGAGTTTGAACCAGTCATCAAAACCAGAGCCTCCTCACCTCCAAAGGAAAATGGGAAGAACAAGCTTCAATTAGACTACCCATTTCCCAAGGATGATGAAGAAAAGCTAATGGGAAAAACAATCATAGAGTTCAAAGAGCAGACAAATAAGAGTGTAAGAGATTGGATGGCTGTAATTGTAAGGAATGGAAAAGTATTAAATATATCCAACAGCCATCCTAGATTTGTGGAAGCTAAAAGAGAAGAAGTCTCCAGAATCCAAAGGAAAGCTCATCCAAGTACAGAAAATCAACATGAAAACTCAGATGAGAAGCAAGCCAGGCTGGCTCAAGAGTTAATGGATGAGGTAGAGGTTGAAATGAAGGAACCTGAGGAAGTTCCCAAAACCAAACCTAAAAGAAGGAAAGCTAAAACCAAAAGGGTTCTTTCTCCAGAACCCTTTCCAGAAAAAGAAACTACTGGCTCATCAGTATCTATATCTACAACAGTAATCGACCCAACTGTGAACTTTCATGGTGACCCCATAATGCCTAAAGAAGAACCAATGAATTTTGATTCAATTGAAGTTTCTTCATTCTTGCTGAATCCAAAATAGAAGAAAAGGGCTCCAAAGAAGCAACTCTCAAAGGGACCAGTTCAAGTTGCTAGGGTACCTGCTATTGTTAAACAGCCAATTTTGGAAAACAAAGAAGACTTTATCTATCAGGCAGAAATTGAAGAATACTTTGGCATGAATCTATTTTTGGATGAATTATCAGAAGTAAGAGGAATTGATAAGTACAAGAATCTGCCTGAGAGATTAGTGTTTGTCTACAAAGGAGGAAGTCAGAGGACATGGCCATTGCAGAAGGTTCTTGGAAAGAATTATCATACATTGACCAAAGTGTTCTCAGCATTCAAGAGACACACAGGGTTCTCTGAGACAGCTAGAAGGGAGATAATTAGCAGAATAGAAGAAATAAGGAGAGAATGGAACTCACCCTCAAGTCTACAAAAGAAAATGAAGATCCCATATAATGGACAGAAAATCCACATTCAACCCTTTTGGATGATGGAGTTCAGGGATGAAGAGGGCACTAGGAGATTCTTCAGGTTAGAAGACCAACTGTCAAAGGCTAGTTCTGATTACCTAAGATGGTTACAACTAAAGCTAAATCCAAAAGTTGTTGAAGAAGATACCTTCTATAGGCAACTTCAAGTGCAAATTGAGTCCAACTCTGCCAAGGAAGGAAAGTCAAGGGTGCAGCCAACCAGAGAGAGGAAACATCATTAATCTGCTCAATCTAAAGGAGCACATCTCTAATCAGTGTCTTAAAGCTTTCTGTTTTTAATTTTTGTAGCTTAATACAATTTTTGCATACTGTAGTGTATGTATCTTTAGGAATGTTTTGTTATCATCAAGGTTCTGAATTTATGCTTTATTGCCATCAAGTATAAATTGGGGGAGATTGTTAGGAATATGTTGTAGTTGATGATAACTTAACATTCAAGCAAAATTGTATAAGTCAAGTTTTGTAACTGTCAACGGATAAGACTTTATAACTCTATTCGTTGACAGGTAGCTCATCAACGGATGAGGTTTTGTAGCATACTGCAATATCTCTATTTATCAGTTGATAGTGTTTTTATTCAGAGTCATGTTGACCATCAATGGATAGGTAGAATAGGGTAGCCAATTGTAAATAAGCTATGCTATGTAATTCTGTCTAAGTGAAAGTGTATCAACGGATGAGAACATGGCTCTATCAACGGATACAACTCAAAACTACTCTATCAATGGATATAGCTCAAACTACCATCAACGGATAACTGTGCACAACATCAACGAATAATCATTATCATTTTATCCTATGCTAGCTAAGGATTAGCAGTTGATAAGGACAGGTTTGACTGACAGATCACATGGGTTGATAGTAGGTATAAAAAGCAGTATGGCAGCCATACTTTGGAAACACAGAAGAAAGAAGCATTCCATTTACACAGTACATACAAGAAAGGTGCAGGGGACATATCTGTTCACAAGGACAACCTTTCGGCTACATGTGGATTTGGAGTGGAGTAGCAAGTCAACTTGAGTTAGATTAATATTATCTTATTCCTGTAGTACTTGTAAACTTGAGATATATAACCAAGTGTAGCAACTCTTTAGAGATTAAGAAAACAGACATATTTGCTTAGGGCTTCTTGAATATCCTTAGAAGCAAAGAGTTGTAAAAATAGAAGCTGTGTACATTTGTATCACAGAGTTTTCTTCAAATAAAAGTCTCAGGTGGTACATTTAACCACCTGATTTTTATGTGTTTGTGAACCATTTCTATTCAGCAATTATTTCCTTATAGATTTCTGTGGTTTTTATCAGAAATTTATAATTATCAAGAATTGTATTCAACCCCCCCTTCTACAATTATACAAGTGTGTAATCTGGGAATAATAGACATACTCTCGGTTAATGTCATGCATGGCATCAATCCTCCTATTCAATCTGCGGAAATGAGCATCCAACCCTGACAAATCAACCCCTTGACGACGAGGACCTGCTCGAGCAACTCTAGGAGCACCCGCTCCCTCATCACCAGCACCATCAACCTGGTAACCTAAATCATGGTGATGTGGAATGCCGCCCGGCCACTCCACCATCCCATCAATAGTAGCATCCAGAATAGGATTACCCGGCATCTGCAATGGCTCATCTGCATCCCAACTAACCCCTGCAGACATATACAAACCCGCTACAACAGAAGCATGCGGAATAGCTGACTGTGAACCTCCTCGCAAGAACCGAAGAATGTTCTGATGCACTATATAGGCCAAATCGATATACTTCCCTTTAAGAATGCCCCAGAGAATAATAGCTCTCTGCACAGTCACATCACTCGTATGAGACGATGGCATAATGTTAGCACAAATAAACAAGTTTCACGCCCGTGCGAACTTGTTCATAGCAGAGGCCGGGAAAGTAACCTGCTCAAAAGTGCCCGGCCTTAACTTCCAAACTGTACCTGGCACACAAATCTCGGCCACAATGGCATCTAAGTCCACATCATCTCTAGTCTTCTTTACCCAATCTTCTACCCTCCTTGGCTTCGGAGGCTGTCCCAAAATCGGACGAATAGCATGTGGTCGATAGTTGATATGGGCTAAAAATAAGCCCTAAAGACACATTTAATGTGGCATTAATTAGACCCGGAATGGTCCAAACGTATTTACAATATTAATTTCGTAATTAATATTAGGGATAATAAACAGCTCAGCAATAAGTGTCAGATAAGAACATTATCTCTACAAGGAGTAGCCTCCAAGGCATACACTCATACAAGGAAACAGACTCCTACAAGGAAGGGGTCTAGAACTTTCCTCGAGGTTGACTTACCCACCAAGTCACCTAACCCTACCATAACTCTAAGGCTTCTCAGCCTATATAAAGGGTCAGACCCCTCACCTCAGAACTACGTTTTCTTGGCTTGATTCTCTAATACAGAGATACGTAGGCATTCTGTGAGGACCGTTTAGTCTCGAACGCAGAAGCAGCCATTAAAGCTCGAAGCTCAACCACCCTTAGCATTAAATATAGACAAACCCTAGCCGTCATAATCATAACCTAGTTTTTATTCCACAACAATAGTCTACCCACATACCTCGAACCACACAAATACCACTCTTCTTCACCTTGGCGTTAGCATTAAATTCCCTCACAACACCCAAAGGAACCGGAGAAGGTGCCTCACAAAAACGTACAAAACCTAGCCCACGAATCATACGAACCAATTCCGAATGATTAACCTGCAAAAACCCTCTCTCTTTAGCTACCGGTCTCTTCATCAATATATCATACTCACTTTGAGCTTCCACCGACACAAACCTCTCCCAATTATCTCCACTAGAATCCTCATACGAGGTTGGACGGGTACTAGTACTACCTCTTTGATGCTTGGGTGCCATACAAATCAATACTCAACTCACAAAATCACCAAAATCCACAAAAAATTCGAATTCACCAATACCCCCACACAACCCTAATAATGCAAGAACACAATTCGTAATATCAAAATAAAAGGAAGAGATATACCCCAATTATGAATCGGAGAGGTGAACCTTGCTATCAAAACTTCCCCCAAACTTGAATCTTGAAGCCTTGCAATTGAATGTAGTGGAGAAAATTGGAATGGGGTTGGATTGGTGTGTATATAAGTGTATGTAAAGATGGGTATATAAAGATTATTGTTTAGGATTTGAGATGAGATGGGATTGGGAGGGTATAGAATTGGTGTAGGATTAGAATTAGGATTTTAGAATGAGAGAATATAAAAAAAATGAGGTGAAATTGGATTTGAATGTGTAAAAAACACATATATTCGGGTATTTGCACGCCTGGACAGAAGCTTGGCCGCGTTGTGGCGCGGAGTGTGCACTGCGGCGCGTGGAAGTCCCTGTTGATTTTTTTTTAAGAATAAAAGTACAAGCATACAAACCTACTAAAGAATACAACCAACTTGGGTTGCCTCCCAAGAAGCGCTTATTTAACGTCAATAGCTTGACGAACTCCCGAGAAATCATGTAGTCGATAAAACGGCGGCAACCTTTTCACGGTTCACCGTTCCCCCAAAATAAGGCTTAAGTCGCTGTCCGTTCACCTTGAAAGAATTATCTGAAGACCCCCTAAATATCTCCACTGCTCCATGTGGAAAAACTGTCTTGACTGTGAACGGTCCCGATCATTTTGACTTGAGTTTACCAGGAAAAAGTTTGAGGCAAGAATTGTAAAGCAAAACCTGTTGACCCATCACAAATGACTTGTGGACCAACTTCTTATCGTGCCACCTCTTAACCTTCTCCTTGTACATTTTAGCATTCTCGTAAGCCTGCTCACGAAATTCCTCAAGCTCATTCAACTGAAGTAGACGTTTCTCACCCGCATCCGAAATATCCAAATTTAACTTTTTCAACGCCCAATATGCCTTGTGCTCAAGCTCGGCCGGCAAATGACAAGCCTTACCAAATACCAACTGATAATGAGACATACCTAGGGGTGTCTTGTAAGCAGTTCTATACGCCCAAACTGCTTCGTCTAACTTCAACGACCAATCCTTCCTTGATGGATTTACCACTTTCTCGAGAATTCTCTTGATTTCACGATTCGAAACCTCCGCTTGACCATTAGTTTGGGGATGATAAGCAGTGGCAACACGATGCGTCACATTATACCTCGCCATCATAGCAGTAAACTGACGATTACAGAAGTGTGTCCCCTCATCACTGATTATAGCTCGTGGAGTTCCAAAACGCGTGAATATTTGCTTATGAAGAAAATTCAGCACCACCTTAGCATCATTGGTCGGTAATGCTTTCACCTCGACCCATTTAGACACGTAATCCACTGCCAAGAGAATGTACTGATTATTGCAAGACGAAACAAACGGACCCAAATCAATTCCCCACACATCAAATATCTCAACTTCAAGGATCGTATTAAGAGGCATCTCGTTCCTCCTAGAGATATTACCAACCCTTTGGCATCGATCACAACTCATCACAAACCTATGAGCATCTTTAAACAGTGTTGGCCAATAGAATCCTACCTGAAGTATTTTCTGAGTTGTTTTATCACCACCACAGTGGCCCCCATATGTGGTAGAATGACAATCATGTAAAATACCTTCCGTTTCACTGTAAGAAATGCACCTTTTCAAGATCTGGTCAACACCAAGCTTGAACAAGAATGGCTCGTCCCAACGATACCACTTCACATCATGTAGAAACTTCTTCCTTTGAGCATAAGAGAATTCTGGAGGGATGACATTACTAACAAGATAGTTCACAATATCTGTAAAACATGGCTCTTCACCTTGCACCCCAAAAAGTTGCTCATCGGGAAAAGATTCATTAATAAGAGATTTGTCATGTGAATCCTTATTGTGGTCCTCCAAACGCGATAAATGATCCGCTACTTGATTTTCGGTTCCCTTTCTATCCTTGATCTCCAAATCAAATTCTTGCAGTAGAAGCACCCAACGAATCAACCTAGGCTTTGAATCCTTATTAGAAATCAGATATCGAATATCTGCATGATCTGTATAAACAATCACCTTAGTTCCAAGCAAGTAAAATCTAAACTTCTCGAAAGCATAGAAAACTGCCAGCAACTCCTTCTCCGTAGTGGTGTAGTTTAGCTGTGCATCATTAAGGGTTTTACTAGCATAGTAAACCACATGACAAATATTGCTCTTCCGTTGTCCAAGCACAGCTCCAATAGCATAGTCACTTGCATCACACATTAGCTCGAATGGTTCCTCCCAATTAGGTGCGGTGATTACAGGTGCGATAGTCAACTTCTTCTTCAACAACTCAAAAGCTGCCAAATAATCTTCATCAAACTTGAAAGGAACATCCTTCTCCAACAGATTACACAAGGGCTTAGAAATTTTCGAGAAATCTTTGATGAAACGCCTATAGAAGCCCGCATGACCAGGAAAACTGTGAATTCCTTTAACTGGGATAGGTGGAGGAAGATTTTCAATAGTCTACACCTTAGCCTTATCCACTTCAAGTCTTCTATTAGATACCTTGTGTCCAAGAATGATTCCTTCTTGTATCATGAAGTGACACTTTTCCCAATTAAGCACCAAATTAGTCTCCACGCACCTTTTCAATACCAAGCCAAGATTATTCAAGCACTCATCATACAAAGTACCAAACACTGAGAAGTCATCCAAGAAAACCTCTACATTCGTGCCAATCATGTTTGAAAAAATAGCCATCATGCACCTTTGAAAAGTGGCAGGAGCACCACAAAGTCCGAAAGAAACTCGTCGGAAAGCAAAAGTGCCAAAAGGACATGTGAATGTGGTCTTCTCTTGATCTTCCGGAGCAATGCAAATCTGATTATAGCCAGAATACCAATCAAGAAGGCAATAGTACTCATGGCCAGCCAACCTGTCTAACATCTGATCAACGAATGGTAAAGGAAAGTGATCTTTTCCCATGGCTTTGTTGAGCTTTCGATAGTCCATGCAAACTCTCCACCCCGTGACTATCCGAGTAGGGATGAGCTCATTCTTCTCATTAGCAACAACTGTCATGCCTCTTTCTTAGATGCATCACCTAGAAAAGCATAACTCAAGTACTTAAGGAAGTGGTTTAAGTTCAAGTGTAGGAGCTTCTTCAATAGACGGCTTAAGACGCCCCTGAGAGTTCTTAAGCTCTGCTAATCAAAGAGATTCAAAAGGCATATCAAACTTCCTCTTCCACGGAGCTGAATTCAACTGCTGATGTTGTTCGGCTACTTCTTCATCTTCAAACTCAGAATCCCCAACCAAAACTCTATCCAAAGAATCTGACTTAAGCAATTGCTCAATCTCCGTAGTGACTACATAATCAACCAAATCCACCTTCAAGCATTCCTCTTCATCTGTGGGAAATTTCATCGCATTGAACATATTAAAAGTGACATTCTGGTCTTGCACCCTCATAGTGAGTTCTTCTTTCTACACATCAATCAAAGTCCTACCCGTTGCCAAGAATGGTCTTCCCAAGATTATGGGAATCTTCTTATCTTCCTCGAAATCCTATATAACAAAATCAGCAGGGAATATGAGCTTATCAACTTTCACCAAAACATCCTCCACTACGCCTCTTGGATATGTAATTGATCGATCAGCCAACTGTAAAGAGATGTTGGTAGGCTTCGGATCTGGTAACCCAAGTTGCGTGAAAACTGACAAGGGCAAGAGATTGATGCTAGCTCCCAAGTTACACAAACACTTCTCAAAAGATAGATTACCAATAGTGCATGGAATAGTAAAGCTACCAGGATCCTTTAGCTTCGGAGGCAATTTCTGCTGCAGAACAGCACTGCATTCTTCCGTCAATGCCACAATTTCCAATTCCTCAAGTTTCAGCTTCTGAGATAGAATACCCTTCATGAACTTAGCATAGCTCGGCATCTGTTCAAGAGCTTCCGTAAAAGGTATGTTAATCTGCAACTTCTTGAACACCTCATGAAACTTAGCGAACTACTTGTCCAACTTTTGCTTCTGGAGTCTTCTAGGATATGGAGGAGGAGGGTAGATCTGATTATTCTTCGTAGACTGCTCCGGAGAAGCTTTTTCAATAGGTTCCTTGCTCTTTTCTACTTCACCATCTAGCTGATCAGCTACCAAGTCAGATTTTTCAATTTCGGGCACTGCAAATTTTTCAACCTGCTGATTTTGAACTTCTTCATCTTCCTTAGCTACTGATTTTGGATCTGATGTAACCTTTCCGGATCTCAAAGTTACTACTTTCACCTGTTCCTTGCCTTCCCTCCTGCCTGGATTAGCCTCTGTATCGCTTGGAAGAGTTCCATGCTGCCTATTCAATAAGGCAATTGCAATCTGCCCTATCTGATTCTCCAATGTCTTGAGAGACACTGCCTAGCTTTTAACTATCAACCTCAATTTATCCAATTCAGATTTTTCATTCGAAGATGGACCAGCATTCCCATGAGACTGTTGCTGTTGAAATCCCGGAGGTTGGAATGGTTGCCTTGGTGCATACTGCTGCTGATAGCCTTGATTGAATGGCCTTGCTCCATATTGCTGATAACGCTGCTGAGGTTGTTGAGCACCTTGATTGTTGCTCCAGCTGAAATTAGGATGATTCCTGTTGTTCGGATGATAGGTGGTTGGAACTGGAGCAGCAGGTCTCTGAAAATTACTCACAAACTGTGCTGATTCAGGAGAGATATCACACTGATTCGTCTCATGTGCGCCCGCACATAACTCACAAACACTAGCAACCTGCTGAACTGCATAGTTGGTAAGAGAGTCCACCTTCATAGTCAAAGCCTTCAACTGAGCTGCAATGGCTAAAGCTGCATCAACTTCCAGAATACCTACTACTTTGTCTTGAGATAGTCTATGAGTTGGATTTTGATATTCATTCACAGCCATCGTCTCAATTAGATCATAAGCTTCCTCGTAGCTCTTAGCCCATAGAGCTCCACCTAATGCTGCATCTAGCAAAGGTCTAGACTGTGCTCCCAACCCATTGTAGAAACCATTAATCACCATCCAATCAGGCATACCATGATGAGGACACTTTCGAAGCATCTCCTTGTAGCGTTCCCAAACCTCACACAAAGATTCTCCAGATTGCTGTGTAAATTGAGTTAGAGCGTTCCTTATTGTTGCAGTTTTCGCCATATAGGGAAGAATTTAGTAAGAAACTTCTGAGCAAGATCCTCCCACGTAGTAACGGAACCGGCTGGTAGAGACTGTAACTAGCCCTTAGCCTTATCCCTAAGAGAGAATGAGAAAAGTCTCAATTTCATAGCATCTTCCGACACACCATTGAACTTGAAGGTGTCGCAGATCTCAATAAAGTCCCGAATGTGCATGTTAGGATCCTCCGTAGGAGCACCCCCAAACTGAACCGAATTCTGCACCATATGAATCGTGCCAGGCTTGATTTCAAAGTTGTTAGCTGCAATGGCTGGTCTGACAATACTAGATTGTATGTCATTGATCTTTGGCTGAGAATAGTCCTTCAAAACCTTAACTGTTGCTGCTGCATCGCCCATCTCTACTGTTGTTTCAAGTTCCTCTTCCTTTTTATCTGCTACTGGCTCTACTGTTGGTCCAAGATCTTCTTCACTTTTATCGGTGACTTTTAAAACTTCCTCCAGTTTACGGGTTTGCAAACATGTTCGCATACACGCTCAAATACCTGAAACACCAAGAACAAACAAACTAAGTAAGGAAATCCGAGTCAGTGAACTCTAACGACCACTGATGACAAGCACATAAACTAAAATAAAACACCGATGATCCCTGGCAGCGGCGCCAAAAACTTGTTAACACGAAATCACGCAAGTGTACGTGGTCACAAGTAATATAGATATAATTCAAGTTCGTTCCACAGAGATCTGGTTTAGGTTTCAATTCAGTAGATGTACCTATGCAACAATGTATGGTTTTAACTCACTGCTAAGACGATTAACAAATTGGGGTTTTTTATTAACTAAAAATTAACTAAAAAAACAATTTAACAAACTAAGAATTACTTAACTAATGAGATTTAAAATCAAATTACTTATATGAGAATAAACATGGGATCCTAACTTCATTAAATACTTCGCTTAGAGTTGATGCCTTTAATCAATGCATGTGATGGTTTTTATATCTGATCAGACAACACGAAACAAGTATAGGCTACCTCTCAGTATATGAATACCAAACTACTCATACATCCACAAAAGAGATAGAAGATGGGTAGACACCAATTATGTTTAGACCCTATATCTCTATAAGATTTGAAAACATAACGGTTTAAGCACAAGTCATCCATATTGATCACATAGGGCAATATAAGTATTCTCATCTTACACTACAAAATATGATGTCAAAAACATACATAATCCTATGCTAGCATGACAAGTTCTAAATCTCAAGATCCACTCTCGTTTCGCAAGAGATTAACAAATTAGATGTTAGCTACGCATCTAAACACATGAAGCACAACCATACGAGGATATCACGAATTCACCACACATAAATCTTTAAAGCAATCAAACTACTAAGCTATATAGATAAATCCGTTAGAATCCCATGACAACGATTAGTTCATAATCGAACCGTTCGTCACAATGGGATTTGATGAAAACATGATATTAAACAAAGTATGAATGAAAGTAATAATATTAATAGAACAAAGAGTTGATAAAACAAATCTATAATCTAAAATATCGCCTAAGAAAAGAATACAAAAGATGAAGTAGATCTAGATCCGTGCTTGTCACGAGCGTTGAATCTTTCTCCGCTTTTCTCCAAGCCACAGCGCGCTATTACTTCTATTCACGCACGCCGCAGAGAAAGCCTGTTCTTGTTCATTGTCTTTAATAAAGAGAAAAACGGTGTCCGGAGTGTTTTTCTTCGTCTTTTCGTCATTCTTTTGCTGTTTTCTCCCGTTCTTTCCTCGAGTAATGCCATCCTCAATCCTAGAACTCAAAACTCTCCCAAGTTTTATATGATCCTTGGCCTCCAACTCTCCCAAAATTTGTGGAAAACTTCATTCTTTATTTAAATCTTGAATCTACCCTAAGTCACGAAAATTGCCAAACTTCGTAACTCTGCACAACTCAACGAAACACATCAAAAACACAATAAAACTCGAGACCAAGACACCAATTTAAATCGAAATAAAGGGCTCCAAGTGGATATAAAATCAACTTATCACAATCCGTGCTCCAAGTGGATATAAAATCAACTTATCACAATCCGTGCTCCAAGTGGATATAAAATCAACTTATCACAATCCGTGCATCGGGTATAATGCTAATATGTCGTAAAGGTACCGAGCCGTTTATCCGAATTGACTAATCTAATTCCAATTCTAAGCGGAGCGTGACGGGTAGGTATAAACTATAAGACCACAAAAACACATGCATGTAAAAACAGCTGAATACTATATTTTCTCCCTAATAATCGGTAGTACCATTCACAGCTGAATCCATCAAGGAAAATGACCTCTATATTTTCTCTCAACTGAACTTGCCGCCATTTTATAATTCCAATAAAAATCCCCCACAGCTCCCATTCTCACATTTCTCTCAAGTTTATCAAGGGTCACTTATCTTCTCCACCCATGCACATTGCAGAAAATGCACAAGAGCACATCATTTATGAAGGTCAGATTTAAGAATTATGCTAAATCTCGATAAATGAATTTACAATAAATAAGTGAATAATATTATCTCGTTCCAAGATTATTTATTTATCGAATTTTAAATGTACATGCATGTATACATGCACACCTTACAATTTTGTATTGTTTGTTAATGGTGCGTGATAGATTAGACAATTTGATGAGGAAACAAATACAGTTGCTTCTTTTGAATCCACGCCTCTTGAGGATTTTAATTGGTCCTCTGTTATTTTACCGTGAGTACTTCTTTCATTTTTCTTTATTTATCTTACTCGTGCATTTTAATTGTTTTTTTCTTTGTTATCAACTTGTCATTCATCTTTGGATGATGAAATTGTGCTCAGAAATTGTCATTGGAATTTTTTTTGTTCGTGTAGATAATGTTTATTGTGTCATAATCTTGAAACAAATGCCAATTAGTTTGTATCGGGTTGATACATAATGACAAGGTAAATGCAGTAAATTCTGATTTAGCGACGGATAGGTGATAACAATTCTGATGTCAAGCGTTTGTTTTGACGTTGTTTGTTAGCCGGTAATCTTCATGGAACAGCCTCTCTACGTACATCTTATCATCCTTCTTAGACCCTACTTCCGAGTAAGATATACGGAGGAGTATGTAGATAATAACACGTTATATGTAGCGATTCATAATAAATCGTACATCGATACTGAGGTATTTTGTGAGGCAATGGTGTGAAGTATATGTTTGCTAATTAACTGTTTAAATTAATTTGATCATCAAAGCTCTTTGTAATGGTTGAATTGCTAGTACTGCCTCTCTACGTATTGACTGGACAACTTCTGAAATTGAACCAAAACAAAGCTGAACAATTTGGTATCTGAACTTTGTTAATCTTAACTAGTCAGGTCTTTTATTGATAGTTTTGATAATTCCTATATGTTTTTAAAGTATCTCAGTAATCTGTTTACTAATTTTTTTTTTTAGGTTTCTTTTCCCGGCTTTGGGCGGCTTGTTATATGGCTATGACGTAGGTGCAACCTCTGGTGCTACCATCTCACTGCAGGTGCACGTTTATTCTATTTTAGGCTCCCGACTGTTTTTCAACATCACACAATAATTCTGTTTCCTGACTCTGTAAATTAAAGACATTTGTGTCCAACTTAATATTCTCCTGGTTGATGATTTTACAGTCACCTAAGCTTAGTGGCACAACTTGGTTCAACCTTAAACCTTTTCAACTTGGTCTTATTGTACGTTCTCTCTATTAAAATCCTATTACTGGTCTGTACTCACAGTTCCTGTTAATTGTTGCTCGTGCATAAATTGTATGTCCTTTATTGAGTGCAGGTAAGCAGCTCCCTTTATGGAGCTTTACTTGGTTCAGTTCTCATCTACCCAATTGCAGATTTGATAGGTAATTTATTGCCTACTGTCAGATTATAATTTTTTTGAAATTAGCAGGATTCTGCATGTCACATTTCGATATTCTTATCATCCCTGATTTGTCTTGCTTTAGGGAGGAGGAGGGAGCTTCTCCTAGCAGCCACATTCTACCTGATTGGTGGCCTTACAACAGCATATGCTCCAAGTCTGTTTGTTCTTTTGGTTGGTCGTGTAATATATGGCCTTGGCATTGGCCTGGTGAGCTTCCCTGAAGATAAGTATTGCTTTTTGGTTGAATGTGATTTACTGGAACATTCTCAATCAGATTGATAATGTTTTACAGGCTTTGCACGGGGCTCCTCTATATATATCAGAGACTTGTCCATCTCAAATTCGTGGAACTCTGATTTCTCTGAAAGAGCTATTAATAGTATTGGGAATGTTGGTACGATATGTTGAACTTGTTAAGTTGACACCTTCCATCCTCACCCCAGACTGTTCAGATGTTCTCAATAATGTTCAATGTTTCTTCAGTTGGGCTATTATGTAGGTAGTTGTGAAATTGATGCAGTTGGAGGGTGGCGGTACATGTTCGGATTAAGTGCTCCAATTGCTATGATTATAGGAATAGGTACATGGAGTCTACCTCCTTCTCCACGTTGGTTACTTCTCAGGGAAGTTCAAGGTCAAGGGTCAAGACATGATTACAAAGATGAGGCTATACATGCATTGAGCAAACTTAGAGGCAGACCTCCTGGTGACAAATTATCTCAAATGCAAATTGATGATGCGCTCATGTCATTAAAGTCTCAAAGTGATGAGCAGGAATCTAAGGGGAGTTTACTAGATGTGGTTCAAGGGCCAAATTTGAAAGCATTTATAATTGGTGGGGGTCTAGTCCTATTTCAACAGGTAAACTTTGTCCTTGGCATATAATTCTATATTCTTTGGTTTATATTGTTAAAAAATTATTATCAAGTCTTATAAGTTTTTTCATGAAATATGTAAATAAGCTGCCATCATGTGATTACGACAGATAACAGGGCAACCAAGCGTTCTCTACTATGCGGGTTCAATCCTTCAGGTATATAATATGGTTGTGAGGCAACTTCTGTAACTTTCTTATGTTGAGCTTGCGTACAATCTTTTCATACTCCCTCAGTATTAAATAAGTCACCCAACTTGACTCAATCACCCTCACCCAAACCCAAAGTTTATGTGATATAAGCTATATTCTAAAATAGTAAAATTTGAATATAGTAGTACTTTCTACATTGCAATGTCAATATGGATGAAATCATTTTGGATGTATCTGTAATTGCTGATTATGCTATTGAAGACTGCTGGATTCTCTGCGGCTTCTGATGCAACGAAAGTTTCAATCCTCATTGGTGTCTTTAAGGTATGTGCATTGAATTTGATCTCAGGGAAATGAGACAATAGTATGTTCTTTATATGTTATTTTATTTATGTATCTGCAGTTGGTGATGACAGGACTAGCCGTTGTTCAAGTTGATAAGCTGGGCAGAAAACCGTTGCTAATTGGAGGTGTCAGTGGAATAGTATGTGACTAATCACTTAACCCTCGTATAAATTGTCATCTGTATGCACTTGCATGTTGTATATTAACGGACAATAACGGAAAGATTTGTTCTTTTTTTTTTCTTTATTGTGCTGCAGACCATTTCGTTATTTCTCCTTTCAGCTTATTTCAAAGTCCTAAAAGGGTTCCCTGCAGTTGCTTTGATTTCACTTCTTCTGTATGTTGGCTGCTACCAGGTACTGGAGCTGCCTTCTTTTTTTTAACCGAGTGATGTTCATGAAGTACCGGCTATAAGGGTGCAAATAATTGCCAAGCAAGGAAAAAATCAGAACATTTCACATATAAGGGCAAAAAACAAAACATAACAGAACAAGAGCATGATATAATAAATCAATTGCTGATTAAAAGAGGGTGCCTCACTCTTTTACTGTTTACATGTCAATGTTTTAGTCAGCTGCCGCTTGAGTTTCTCTGTTTTACTAAAGATCCACTATTTTTTTTATTACAATCTATTTGAAAGAGGTAGAAAAGATTGCATTATTCTTTCGAAAGTTATCATTCTGTTTTTCTTACCAGTTATATTATTGATTTAAGGTTGTTGTGTCTAATCTCGAATGTATACTTAGGCATCTTTTGGACCAATCAGTTGGCTTATGGTGTCCGAGGTATTCCCACTTCGAACAAGAGGGAAAGGAATCAGCCTTGCAGTTTTTACAAACTTCGGTTCAAATGCAATTGTAACCCTTGCTTTTCCAACAATGAAGGTTTGTATATATTGCCATGAATCTTTTAGTCCATTGATTCTAGACCAACATTGTAAACGTCTGCTGCATATCGGGCTGATCCATTAATCTTTCCATTGTTTCTTCAGGAAAATTTAGGTGCTGGAAACATTTTTTTAGTTTTTGGAGTTATTTCTCTCATAGCACTTGCATTTATCATATTCCACGTCCCAGAAACAAAGGGTTTGACCTTGGAAGAAATTGAAAGGAAAATCTTGCGTTGAGAGCTAATCAAGGAATAATCAACATTCCATATTCCCAGTATTTTGTGAAAATGGGAATTTTCTGTGGCATGTAAATTTCTCCCGTCTCTAATCCCTTCAATATAGTTTACTCTGTTTAGTTATTTTTTATCTTGTTTGTTGCAAATACATACCGAAATTAAACTACTACTTTGTCATCAACTAAATCTTAATCTTTTGTCAGTTCATCTTTCCTGTCATTAGCAAATAACCAACACTGAATATCTGCATCTGTAAATCATTATTCTTAATTATTATGCTAATGTTGTTTGGTGGAGCTTCATAATCTAGTGTTAGAATTCAAACCCTTAGTCAAATAAGGTAGGCTTACATGTGAAACTAAGAAACTAAAATGCCACAGCCATGCAGTTCATCAAAGATGGTGTGCTACAAAGTCAAAAACGTGTGATAATAAATGTAAGCAATGATGTCAGTATGTTATATTAGAGCCTATAAATAGGACACCCAGCAAGCTTGTAAAACATAACACCAAAAAAAAAGAAAAGTTGTAATATAGTTTGTGAAATAAAAGAAAGAAACACAAGAGTTGTTTTCTAGAGAGAAACACAAGAGTCGTTTTCCAACATTTGGTATCAGAGCTTGGTTGTTAAAATCTGCAAATTCTGCAAATTTTCCGGCGAAAGTTACTATTCCGGCGAAGTTACTGTTCACGCCGTAGAAGACGAAGTACTGTTCATACGGTACTGTTCATACGGTACTATTCATACGGTACTGTTCATAAGTTACTGTTCACGCCGTAGAAGACGAAAGCCATGTACGCTTTAACCGTAGCTGTGGAGGATGAATTTCTACAGCGAATCAAAGATGCCCAAACGCCGAAAGAAGCGTGGGACATATTAACAGGAGTTTTCGCTAAAAAGAATGACGCAAAATTACAAAGGCTCGAAAATGAGCTTTTGTCCATCTCCCAACAGAATATGACCGTGAGTCAATATTTCTCAAAAGTAAAATCTCTCTGTGACGAGATTTCCAAACTAGATCCAGAAAATGGTATTACACCAACCAGGATGAAAAGAATTATCATCCATGGACTAAAGCCGGAATACAAGAGTATTATCACGGCAACTCGGGGCTGGGCCACCGAGCCAACTTTAGCAGATCTGGAGAATTTGCTAATTAACGAAGAAGATCTAGAAAAACCCGTGTCTAGTCAACCAACCATTCGTGAAGAGACGGCTCTTTTCACCAACAGGAGAGACGGCCGAGGACGCGATCGTGGTCGTGGTAGAGGTCGAGGACTAGGACGTGGTGCCGGGAGATTCAATAGTCAAGAAAGAGACGTTCGAGGAAATCAATATAGAGGTTTCCAATCAGGGGGAGCTCGAGGAGCTCAAAATAATCACGGTGGTCAGAACCGGTGGCAACAAAAGGATCGTCAAAGTGAGGAATGTTTTAATTGTGGCAAGAAGGGACATTACGCAAGAAATTGTTGGTCCAAGAAAATTGAAGGAAATGTCGCAACATCTTCTAAAACCGAAGACGCTGGAGAAGAAGATTGGAACTTCGACACTTCTTTCTTTGTGGAAGAGAAAGACATTGTTGATGCACGAGGGAAAGGCCCAACAGAAGAACATGCACTTACTGCTGTATGTAAGGAGTCAGTCGACTACAAGAATGATTGGATCGTTGATTCAGGCTGTTCCAATCATATGACCGGAGATGAGTCAAAACTGTCGAGCATAACGAAGTACATAGGAGATCGTGTTATCGTAACAGTAGATAACACACATTTACCAATATCCCATGTTGGCAAGACGCAGCTACCACAAAAGCACGGACATGAAGGAATACAACTAGAAAATGTTTATCATGTCCCAGGGATGAAAAAGAACCTGCTGTCAGTACCCCAACTAACAACTTCAGGGAACTACGTATTATTCGGCCCAGATGATGTGAAGGTGTATAAAGAATTAAAAGTCATAGGTACACCTTTCATAGAAGGACCAAAAATGAAGGCTATCTATGTGATGTCAGCTGAAGAGGCCTATGTAGACAAGGCCAGAAAGAGTGACACAGGCGACTTGTGGCATGCACGACTCGGGCATGTCAACTACAGCAAATTGAAGATTATGATGCAAAAGTAAATGTTGAAGGGACTCCCACAAATTGAGATCCGCCATGATACTGTATGTGCTGGATGTCAATATGGTAAGGCGCATCAATTGCCATACAAGGAGTCAAAGTTTATAGCAAAGGAGCCGTTGGAGCTGGTGCACTCAGATGTTCTTGGAAAAATCAAACAACCATCAACTCGTGGTTATCAATATTTGTTAACCTTCATTGATGATTTTTCGAGGTATGTGTGGGTATACTTCTTAAAACATAAAGATGAGGTTTTTGAAAAATTCAGGGAATTCAAGGACTCGGTAGAACGCGAGCTCGGGAGAAAAATCAAGTGCCTTCGCACTGATAATGGAGGAGAATACATTTCAAATGAGTTCAACAACTACCTCAAGAAGTTCAACATCCGGAGACAACTCACTTGTGCAAAAACTCCACAACAGAATGGAGTAGCGGAGAGGAAGAACCGCCATCTAGCAGAGACGTGTAGAAGTCTTCTACATGCCAAGAATGTTGATACAAGGTTTTGGGCAGAATGCATGAAGACGGTGGTCTATATCACTAACAGGCTACCACAACCAAGGTTGGAATTTGTTTCACCATTTCAGAAGATGTATAACCTAAAACCAACTATCAACTATTTTCGGGTATTTGGTTGTGTATGTTATGTGTTTATTGCCGATGAAGACCGTAGTAAGTTTGATAAGAAAGCCATCCGCTGCATTTTTGTGGGATATGACGAACAGAAGAAAAGTTGGAGATGTTGTGATCCCAATACAAACAAGATATATGTCTCACGAAATGTTGTATTCGATGAGGCATCTTCATGGTACACAAATAAGGTAGCATTGCCAGATACACAGGAGCTGCAAGAGAAGTTACAAATCAAGTTACAGTTAGATTCATCTCAAAACAATGACGATACAGAGGAACCACAATCCCCGACGGATCAATTGGAGGTACGATCCAAGTCAAGAAGCCCTTGGAAAACAGGTGTTCATGAAACACCAGATGAAGTACAGACTAATCAACCGGAAGAACAACAACAAGAGCCTTCACAACATCAAGTACGAAGGTCTAACAGAGATAGATGCCCAAATCCAAAGTATATAGATGCTGCCTATGCTGAGGTCAAAGAGCCAACTAACTTTGATGAAGCATCAAAGAGTCCAGAGTGGAGAAAGGCCATGGAAGAAGAGATTTTGGCACTTAAACAAAATCAAACATGGAATTTAGTGCCAAAACCTGAAGCTGTTAAACACATATCCTGTAAATGGGTTTACAAGTTAAAGATTCGCCCAGATGGTACGATCGAGCGATACAAGGCTCGATTAGTTGTTCGCGGGTTCGCTCAGGAATATGGCCTAGATTATGACGAGACATTCAGTCCAGTGGCAAAGATTACTACAGTTCGTGTCTTACTAGCCTTAGCCGCAAGTAAGTCATGGAAATTATGGCAGATGGATGTGAAGAATGCTTTTCTACATGGAGAACTTGATCGTGACATTTATATTGATCAACCTCAAGGATTTGTGAATCATGAAAAGCCAAATTATGTGTGCAAGTTGAAGAAGGCATTATATGGCTTGAAGCAGGCACCCAGAGCATGGTACGGGAAGATTGCTGAGTTCCTAGTACAAAGTGGTTATCATGTTGCCCCAGCAGATTCTAGCTTGTTCGTGAAATCTCAAGGGGGAAAATTATCAATTGTCCTTGTATATGTAGATGATCTAATCATCACTGGAGATGATGAAGATGAGATTCAACGAACAAAGACAAACTTATCAGTTCGATTTCAAATGAAGGAGCTTGGTGAGTTGAAGCACTTCCTAGGATTGGAAGTTGAAAGAACAGAAGCTGGCATATTTCTTGGTCAACAAAAATATGCAAGAGATATCATTCAAAAGTATGGGCTAACTGAGTGCAAGCCGATCTCTACCCCAATGGAGCCAAACTTAAAGTTGTGTGCCTACGATGGAAAAGACTTGAAGGATACAAAAATGTATAGGCAAATAGTAGGTAGTCTTATCTACCTAACTCTTTCTAGACCAGATATAGCTTTCGCAGTAGGTGTTGTTAGCAGGTTCATGCAAAACCCAAAGAAGACACACCTTGAAGCAGTTAAAAGAATCTTGAGATATGTTAAAGGTACAATTGATTGGGGACTCTTCTACAAGAATGGAGTACAAAGCAAGGTCAGCGGCTACTGTGATGCTGATTATGCAGGAGATCATGACACCAGGAGATCGACTACAGGATATGTATTTAATCTTGGGTCAGGAGCTATATCATGGTGCAGTAAGAGACAACCTACTATTTCTCTTTCAACCACTGAAGCAGAATATAGAGCAGGAGCGATGGCAGCACAAGAGTGTGCATGGTTGACTCAACTCTTGAAGGACTTGAACCAACCAATAGAAGATGGAGTTCCATTACACTGTGACAATATATCAGCAGTCCGTTTAGCCGAGAATCCGGTTTTTCATGCTAGGACCAAACATGTCGAAGTACATTATCATTTCTTACGGGAAAAAGTACTTAAAGGAGATATTGACATGAAGACAGTCAGGACGGAAGATCAGGTTGCGGATATATTTACGAAGAGCTTATCTGCAACAAAGATTTATGAGTTTCGAAAATCACTCGGAATGGAAAATCGGGTTTGAGGGGGAGTGTTAGAATTCAAACCCTTAGTCAAATAAGGTAGGCTTACATGTGAAACTAAGAAACTAAAATGCCACAGCCATGCAGTTCATCAAAGATGGTGTAAGAACCTGTATTTTTATTTGTGGTAATATATTTTTAATCGTGGATTTATAAGACGAGTTGATATTTTTATATTTACCGTTAAATGGATTTACGAGAAGAATTAAACGTTCTCGTATTTTGGAGTTGTTATATTACTTAAATTTATTGATAAGTGGATATACGTGTTAATTGGTTAAAAGAGTCTTTTATATGCTTTAGATGTATTATGTGTTGTTTTAAAATGATCGTCTCGTTTTTTCGAAAAATACAGTGGTGAAAACGTTTTTCGGCGGGCCGTAGGCCCGAAACCCTATTTTCTGCGTTTTTAGAACTCCGTAACTTCAAATTCGTTCGAACAAGTTTTAATTGACTTGTTATTTAAGTTATAATTTATTTCCAGAGTTTTGAAATCGCTCGAATTCGAATCGTTTCGTTTGGAGCAAAACTCGTCATTCGTTCGACGTATAGAAAGGCTGTTATTCGACAATTAACGGAGCAGACAGCACGCCAGACAAGAATCACTATTCCAAAAAGTTAAAGTTTGCTTTTCACTTATTTCCTCCAGCTTTTCCAGATTTGTCTCAGCACACCATCTGATCAATCATTCATTTTTATCTTAAAAATTCAAAATGCTCTCCAAAAATAATTCAACATAAACATTCATCAATTCAATCTTCAATTTGGAGGCTTTCCCGGAATCGAAATTCAACGTTCTTGGGCTCAAATTAAAGGTATGAAAATCTTGTTTCCAAATATGTGCCCAGAATTCGTGGGGGATCATTATTTGATTTTATATGATTTTTACAAAATTCGAATTTAAAGATTCAAAATTTTGATTTTTCGTAAACTTGATTGTTTATGTGATTTGGTGATTCCATGTTGTAGATAATATTCTCCTGGTCAGTTTGGTATATCATATGTTGATTTTTGAGTTCCATATCAAGTAGCAATCGAGGTTTGATTGTTGTGTTCTTCGTGTTCTTCGTGTTCTTCGTGTTCTTGAGAATCAAACCAACAATTGGAGGTGTTATCGGAGTCCGATTTCGACGATCTTACAGTCGAATCGAAGCTCACATCATCTAGTTTCTAAATATGTGCCCAGAATTCGTGGGGGATCATTATTTGATTTTATATGATTTTTACAACATTCGAATTTAAAGATTCAAAATTATGATTTTTCGTAAACTTGATTGTTTATGTGATTTGATGATTCCATGTTGTAGATAATTTTCTCCTGGTCAGTTTGGTATATCATATGTTAGGTTTTGAGTTCGTTAAACATGTTTAGACGTGGTTTGATTATTTCGAAATTGTTCTTGAGTGTTCTTGGTGTTCATCGGAAAATGTTGACTTTTTGAACGGAATTTTAGTTCGAGTAATTGTTTGGAAATTCCGGGTTGGCGAAGTTGTAGATCGTTCAAAGACAAAGCTTGTGTTGAGTTTGGGTCATGTTTGACTAGATTTCGAGTGTCGCCGGAGTTGCGCCGCCGGCCGGAGCTGCCATTGCCGCCGGTGGTGGAGCTTGAAGAAGAAGACGATGAATAGTGCTGATTATTTCTGATTTTTATTTTAAATTGTTTTAATTTTCGAAAATTCATATTTAATTCAATAAAAATCAGAAAAATACAAAATCAGTTTCTAAATTTTCAGAAAAATATTTTCTGTATTATTTTAAAACAAAAATCGGATTTATCCAAAATTATTATTTATTTTAAGATTTTTGGAATCATTTCCTTTATTATTTAAATGTAGAATTTAATACTTTAATTATATTAAATCATTTCGAATAATAATTTAAATTGATTTAATTATTAGATAAATGAGATCATTTATCGAATAATTTTATTCATTAATTATTGTTTAATTTAATTAATATAATTGAGGTTATTTAATTCCAAATTATCCCGTTTTGAGTTTTAAATGCTTTAAAAATATTAGAAAAATCCCAAAAATTATGAAAATTGTTTTAAAAATATTTCGAAGCGAGATTTAATTTATGACGAGGTTTGGACTTGTGTTAAAAATAATTGTAGAGTTCCATTAATTGATTACGTGATTTGAATGTGTCCCCTAGGGAAATATAAATGTTACGTGCTAAATGAATTATGTAAATTATGTGAATTACATGAAATACGTGGAATGAATAGTGAGATGTATTAGTATTTGATTCGAGACGTTTATTATAGAGTCGAGTCAGAGGAGCAAAGGAAAAGCTAAAGCAGAAGGTTACGAGAATATTTAGACGGACTTGACCTTATTATCAGGCAAGTATTTTTCTACCACTTGTTATCCTATTAAATATACAAATGCTATGCCATGTATCCCTTTAAATTATTGTTCAAGAAATCATTCTTAAATTATTCACAACATGAATCCATTGAATTATTCTTATCAACTTTGACGAGATTCATTTAAATTATCATTGACGATTCATTTCAACCTTTTTAGACATTCGCTCTAGTCGATGCCTTATTACTCTTGATTAATTATTATTACCCAGATGGTGGCGTTCGACTTCGTCGACGCCTATAATATCGTTGCATTCGATTTACCCATTTCTTGTATCGATCTAGACAACACTTATTGTTATTATTGTTGATTCTTCATTATCACCCCATTGTTGTATCGAACTCATCGATACTAGATGTTCTACCATTTGTTATCGTACATTCACTTTGAGTTGTTTTCCTGGAACGTGAACTTCCAGTGATTGTTGTGATCGAGGTTGTCAATCTTCCGACACCTAATTATGATTTAAAGGTTGTCAATTGTACCGACACCTGAACGTAAGGTTAGAATTGGTGGATTTATATAAAACTTGACCTTAATTGGTCTGACCATATATTGGTCGATGTGTAAGGCCTTTCAGTGCCTTGGATCCGATGAGGACTTTGCTTTGTGCACTGTCCGGGTTAGAGCGTGACTGATCAGCATGCCTAACTTTGTTTTTAAAAATTATGAGATGGACCAGTTCTAACATTCTGAGTATTTGACTCTAGTTGATGTTGAGCCACTTTCTTATGGCATTATTGATCGTCGGAACTTATCCGAATTTATCTGTTCATATCACTGAACTTGATTCACCTTTCAGATATTCCAGTATAGCTTGTAGTTAATACCTGGAACGATTAAAAGTTTATTATTTATTTATACATTGAAGGATATTCTTGTTGAGCTTTCTAGCTCACCTTGCAATGTAATGTTTCTTTTCCAGTTAAGATCGAGGATGTTTAGACCTAGTGGCTCGGCAGCCAGGGGAGTGAGGTTTGATGATTGAGAGTGCAGCTGGTTTAATTTCGTGTATTGTTGTAATAAATGGATTGGATAGACTAGACATTTAAGATCTATCAGATTGTATTAAATTATATTTGAGGTTTGTAATAGTAATTAGCAGTGTTTGTTTCATACTTTAGCCTGTGCTCGTATCTTGGATGAGGGATTGTATTATTATTGTTCCGCATTTACAGGTTTGTATTGTTTAAGTGAGTTGTGAGCCCGGATCTGTATCCCGGATCTGCGAGGCGTCACAGTTGGTATCAGAGCCACAGGTTAAGGTCCCTGAAACAGTAGGAAGTAGAGTCTAGATTAAGAAACGAGTTGCAATAGTTAGGAGTACGTATTAGATGTTAAGTAGAGCGATTTGAGATAGGATTCACCTTAGGTTAGTAAGATGAGTATTGCGACGTTATAGGGTCTTTCGACGTATCACGCGAGTAGAAGTTCGATGCATCCAAATATCTGACTGGGAGCAAGGCGTTAGAGACGTCATGAACGTTATAGAGAATGCGAAAGTACTATGAACGAGTTACGAAAGCAATTATTGGCATGGATTAGAAGTAAGGGAGTGGCTGGGTACTACTAACCATTTTTGGTATCGTTTGTTGTTGTATTGTCGACTAGAGGATAGTAGTTTTCATTATGATTGAATTTTATTTCATTTTCTTTCCATTGAAGCGATCTTACGCTTGTACCAATTTGGTATAAAAGATGTTGATCAGTTATAAATATTCATTTTCGTCATTCACTTGTCAGTTTCATATACCTTGATTTAGTCGATGATTATTTCCACGACATTGTGCACACAATTTTTATCTCTTGTCATATCTTTATATTACATTTTGCCATCAAACTTTGTATAGCAACCCTGAACCACTGTTTTGATTTTTATACTCTTGATAATTTTTTTTTAAGCCAATTATAACTTGAATTGTTATTGAGCAAATTTCTTTTCCCTATCAGTTTTTGAGAATGCCTCCAAGAAGAACTCGCCAACTTACTGGTCAACACACCAATCCTGAACAGCGAACCAATTCACCTCCTAGAAATCAGATGGACCCTATGTTGGTTCAACTATTGCAAACTTTGACTCAACAGACTGCTACTCTAGCTCAGCAGCAACAACAACTACAACAACAATTCGCAGCTCAGCAGCAACAACGGCAGGAACCAACTGTTCCAGTGGTTACCTTCAAGGCCTTTCAAGCAGTAAAACCACCAGAATTCAAGGGGTCAACAGACCCAGTCGATGCTAAGAATTGGTTGAAAGAGATAGAGAAGGCGTTCGCTTTGGTGCAAGTCCCGGAAGATAAACAAACAGAATATGCCAGCTACTTTCTAAAGAATGAAGCCACTCATTGGTGGGAGTCAGTGAGAGCCCTGGAGAATATCGAGGTGGTTACATGGGAGAGGTTTAAGGAGATGTTTTTGGAGAAGTACTTTCCGCTCTTCATGAGCGACAAGATGGAGGTCAAGTTTTTGGAATTGAAACAGGGGAATATGTCAGTTGCTGATTATGAAGCAAGATTTACAGAACTAGCAAGGTTTGTCCCTTCCTATGTGGACACAGAAAGGAAGAAAGCGAAGAGGTTTCAGCAAGGACTAAAGTCCTGGATTCGAACCAAGTTGGCTATATTGGAACTGAACACCTATGCTGCGGTGGTTCAGAAAGCTATGATTGCAGAAGAAGAAAGTGAGCAGTATCAGAAAGAGAAAGAGGGAAAGAAACGAAAATTGGGAGTGGTTGATAACAAGCAGATTCAGGGTGGTTCTCAAAACTATCTTAGTAAAAGACAGGGGTTCCAAGCTGGGAAGAATGTGGGGATGAGGAGACCAGATGGAGGGAATGGAGGTCAAGGCAACCGAACTCAAGGGGTGAACCAATCAGGAGTTAATAGACCATCACTGCCAGATTGCAAGACGTGTGGTAAGAAACATCCTGGTATATGTCACAAGTTAACTGGGAATTGTTTTAAGTGTGGACAGAAAGGGCATTTTTCTAGAGAATGCAAGGTTGGGATTGTGTGTCACAGATGTGGGAAGCCAGGGCATATGATCAAGGACTGTAGAGTACCCCCAACGAAACTACCAGCTATAGCAAACGCAATGATTCCGGCAATTGAGGCACCTCCAGCGAGGAACATTCAGCCGATTGCCCGAACCTTCAACATGTCTATGAACGAGGCTGTGCAAGAGTCCGATGTTTTGGCAGGTACGCTTCTTGTAAATTCCGTCAATGCCAAGGTGTTAGTTGATTCTGGAGCTACGAGGTCTTTTATTTCTTTAGATTTTGTCAGTAAATTGAATTGTGAGATGAGATTGTTAGACGAGGTGTTAGTTATAGAGATAGCTAATTCGGAGCGCATACCCGTCGATCAGGTATGTCCTCGTTGTGATGTTGTAGTTTTAGGGCACTGTTTTTATGCCAACTTAATACCCTTCCAACTAGGAGAATTTGATGTAATCCTAGGGATGGATTGGTTGACAGAGCATAGTGCCCATATAGATTGTAGAGGTAAGAAATTGACGTTACGATCCCCTGATAATGTAGAGGTTGTTTTCCGCGGTCAGAAACAAACTAGGAAGTTCTTGACTATTGTGCAGACTAAGAGATTACTTAGACAAGGATGTGAAGGCTATTTAGCCTACGTACGAGACACAAAAACAGAGATGCCTAAGTTGGAAGAGATTCCAGTAGTGAATGAGTTTCCAGATGTTTTTCCCGATGAGCTTCCAGGTTTACCTCCAGATCGGGAAATAGAATTTGCGATTGACCTAGCCCCAGGAACTGAACCTGTATCGAAGGCTCCATACAGAATGGCTCCGATAGAGATGAAAGAGTTGGCAGTCCAGTTGCAAGATCTACTGGAAAAGGGAATTATCAGACCCAGCGTATCCCCGTGGGGAGCCCCAGTACTATTTGTTAAAAAGAAGGATGGGAGCATGAGGTTGTGTATTGACTACCGAGAGTTGAATAAATTGACTATTAAGAATAAATATCCATTGCCAAGGATAGATGATTTGTTTGACCAATTGAAAGGAGCTATCCACTTTTCGAAGATTGATTTAAGATCGGGTTACCATCAACTAAAGATCAAACCTGAAGATGTACCTAAGACGGCATTCCGAAGTAGGTATGGACATTATGAATTTTTGGTAATGGCTTTTGGACTGACAAATGCACCAGCTGCTTTTATGGACTTGATGAACAGGGTATTTAAGAGATACTTGGATAAATTTATAATTGTATTCATTGATGATATTTTGGTATATTCCAAGACAGAAGAGGAACATAGGGAAAATTTGAGGATAACGTTGAGGATCTTGAGAAAGGAAAGGTTGTTTGCTAAGTTTTCGAAATGTGAATTCTGGCTAAGAGAAGTTCAATTCTTAGGGCATGTGGTAAGCAGTGAAGGGATTAAGGTAGACCCGGCTAAGATTGAGGCTGTGCTGAATTGGGAGAGACCAAAGACACCGACGGAGGTCAGGAGTTTTATGGGATTGGCAGGTTATTATCGAAGATTCGTCCAAGACTTTGCAAAGATAGCCACTCCACTAACCAAGTTGACAAGGAAAAGTGAAAAGTTTATTTGGAATGACAAGTGTGAGGAAAGCTTCCAAGAACTGAAAAAGAAATTGGTGACGGCTCCAGTGTTGACATTGCCAGATGAACAAGGAGACTTTGTGATATATAGTGATGCGTCCCATAAAGGACTGGGATGTGTATTGATGCAGCATGACAAGGTGATAGCCTATGCTTCCAGGCAATTGAAGATACATGAACAGAAATATCCTACCCATGATTTGGAACTAGCAGCCATTGTTTTTGCACTCAAGATTTGGAGACACTATCTATATGGAGAGAAGTGTGAGATTTACACTGACCACAAGAGTTTGAAGTATATTTTCACCCAGAAGGAACTTAACATGAGACAAAGGAGATGGTTGGAACTGATTAAAGACTATGATTGTACCATCAATTATCATCCGGGGAAAGCCAATGTGGTAGCAGATGCCTTGAGTAGGAAGGAAAAATTGAACATGTTTACTATGAACCAAGAGTTATTCAGGGAATTTGAGAAATTGGAAATAGATATTCGTGCCCCAGTTTGTGCAACCGATTTGAATTACGCAATGACATTTCAACCAGAACTGTTGGAGAGGATCAGAAAGTGCCAAGAAGAAATAATGAACCATGATGTGAATGAATTGTCCGGAGAAGAGTTAAGCAGCCAAAAGGACGAGGAAGGAGTCTTAAGATTTTCTTCTAGAATTTGGATTCCTAATGTGGCAGAACTGAAGAATGAAATTTTACAAGAAGCTCATAATTCAAAGTTCTCAATTCACCCCGGGAGTACGAAGATGTACCGAGATCTGAAAGAAAATTTTTGGTGGCCAGACATGAAAAGAGAGATTGCAGAATGGGTTAGTAAGTGTTACACTTGCCAGAAGGTTAAAGCAGAGCATCAGAGGCCGAGTGGATTGTTACAGCCCCTAGAGATTCCTGAATGGAAATGGGAACAGATTGCCATGGATTTTGTGGTGGGATTACCCAGGACGAAAGCTAATCACGACGCCATTTGGGTTATCATTGATAGATTAACTAAGTCGGCACATTTTCTACCGATCAACGAAAGATATACAATGGACAAGTTAGTTCACCTGTACTTGAAAGAGATAGTGATGCGACATGGAGTCCCTGTTTCGATTGTGTCTGATAGAGACCCGAGATTCAATTCCAGATTTTGGCGACAATTTCAAGAAGCTCTGGGAACTAAACTGAACATGAGCACTGCATATCATCCGCAGACTGATGGCCAAAGCGAGCGTACTATTCAAACGATTGAAGACATGTTGAGAGTGTGTGCGATGGACCTTCAGGGTAGTTGGGATGACCATCTGCCTTTGGTGGAGTTCTCTTATAACAACAGCTATCACGCCAGCATTGGAATGCCACCATATGAAGCTTTATACGGACGACGATGTCGATCTCCATTATATTGGGAAGAGGTAGGCGAGAAGAAGATATTGGGAACCGAGCTGATCCAGCAAACCAAGGATAAGGTTGAACTTATACAGAAGAGATTGATAGCCGCACAGGATCGACAACGGAAATACGCTGATCGAGCCAGGAAGGACATAAACTTTGAAGTAGGAGAACCAGTTTTGCTGAAGGTATCTCCATGGAAAGGGCTAGTGAGATTCGGGAAGAAAGGAAAGCTAAGTCCAAGATTCGTTGGGCCGTTCGAAATCCTGAAGAAAGTTGGGAAAGTTGCTTACGAGTTAGCGCTACCTCCGCATTTACAACATGTTCATAACGTTTTCCATGTGTCAATGTTGAAGAGGTTCTATCCAGATTCAAACCAGGTGATAGAGTCAGAACCAGTCGAGATCCAGCCGGATTTGTCCTACGTAGAACTACCGGTAGAGATTTTAGATAGGAAGGAGAAGGTGCTTAGAAATAAGACCATTTCGATAGTAAGAGTTTTGTGGAGAAATCCTAGGGTCGAAGAGTCTACCTGGGAGCTAGAAAGTGAGATGTTAGAGAAGTATCCTCATTTATTCACTTAGTTGATTCTGAGGACAGAATCCTTTTAAGGAGGGAAGATTGTAAGAACCTGTATTTTTATTTGTGGTAATATATTTTTAATCGTGGATTTATAAGACGAGTTGATATTTTTATATTTACCGTTAAATGGATTTACGAGAAGAATTAAACGTTCTCGTATTTTGGAGTTGTTATATTACTTAAATTTATTGATAAGTGGATATACGTGTTAATTGGTTAAAAGAGTCTTTTATATGCTTTAGATGTATTATGTGTTGTTTTAAAATGATCGTCTCGTTTTTTCGAAAAATATAGTGGTGAAAACGTTTTTCGGCGGGTCGTAGGCCCGAAACCCTATTTTCTGCGTTTTTAGAACTCCGTAACTTCAAATTCGTTCGAACAAATTTTAATTGACTTGTTATTTAAGTTATAATTTATTTCCAGAGTTTTGAAATCGCTCGAATTCGAATCGTTTCGTTTGGAGCAAAACTCGTCATTCGTTCGACGTATAGAAAGGCTGTTATTCGACAATTAACGGAGCAGACAGCACGCCAGACAAGAATCACTATTCCAAAAAGTTAAAGTTTGCTTTTCACTTATTTCCTCCAGCTTTTCCAGATTTGTCTCAGCACACCATCTGATCAATCATTCATTTTTATCTTAAAAATTCAAAATGCTCTCCAAAAATAATTCAACATAAACATTCATCAATTCAATCTTCAATTTGGAGGCTTTCCCGGAATCGAAATTCAACGTTCTTGGGCTCAAATTAAAGGTATGAAAATCTAGTTTCCAAATATGTGCCCAGAATTCGTGGGGGATCATTATTTGATTTTATATGATTTTTACAAAATTCGAATTTAAAGATTCAAAATTTTGATTTTTCGTAAACTTGATTGTTTATGTGATTTGGTGATTCCATGTTGTAGATAATATTCTCCTGGTCAGTTTGGTATATCATATGTTGATTTTTGAGTTCCATATCAAGTAGCAATCGAGGTTTGATTGTTGTGTTCTTCGTGTTCTTCGTGTTCTTGAGAATCAAACCAACAATTGGAGGTGTTATCGGAGTCCGATTTCGACGATCTTACAGTCGAATCGAAGCTCACATCATCTAGTTTCTAAATATGTGCCCAGAATTCGTGGGGGATCATTATTTGATTTTATATGATTTTTACAACATTCGAATTTAAAGATTCAAAATTATGATTTTTCGTAAACTTGATTGTTTATGTGATTTGATGATTCCATGTTGTAGATAATTTTCTCCTGGTCAGTTTGGTATATCATATGTTAGGTTTTGAGTTCGTTAAACATGTTTAGACGTGGTTTGATTATTTCGAAATTGTTCTTGAGTGTTCTTGGTGTTCATCGGAAAATGTTGACTTTTTGAACGGAATTTTAGTTCGAGTAATTGTTTGGAAATTCCGGGTTGGCGAAGTTGTAGATCGTTCAAAGACAAAGCTTGTGTTGAGTTTGGGTCATGTTTGACTAGATTTCGAGTGTCGCCGGAGTTGCGCCGCCGGCCGGAGCTGCCATTGCCGCCGGTGGTGGAGCTTGAAGAAGAAGACGATGAATAGTGCTGATTATTTCTGATTTTTATTTTAAATTGTTTTAATTTTCGAAAATTCATATTTAATTCAATAAAAATCAGAAAAATACAAAATCAGTTTCTAAATTTTCAGAAAAATATTTTCTGTATTATTTTAAAACAAAAATCGGATTTATCCAAAATTATTATTTATTTTAAGATTTTTGGAATCATTTCCTTTATTATTTAAATGTAGAATTTAATACTTTAATTATATTAAATCATTTCGAATAATAATTTAAATTGATTTAATTATTAGATAAATGAGATCATTTATCGAATAATTTTATTCATTAATTATTGTTTAATTTAATTAATATAATTGAGGTTATTTAATTCCAAATTATCCCGTTTTGAGTTTTAAATGCTTTAAAAATATTAGAAAAATCCCAAAAATTATGAAAATTGTTTTAAAAATATTTCGAAGCGAGATTTAATTTATGACGAGGTTTGGACTTGTGTTAAAAATAATTGTAGAGTTCCATTAATTGATTACGTGATTTGAATGTGTCCCCTAGGGAAATATAAATGTTACGTGCTAAATGAATTATGTAAATTATGTGAATTACATGAAATACGTGGAATGAATAGTGAGATGTATTAGTATTTGATTCGAGACGTTTATTATAGAGTCGAGTCAGAGGAGCAAAGGAAAAGCTAAAGCAGAAGGTTACGAGAATATTTAGACGGACTTGACCTTATTATCAGGCAAGTATTTTTCTACCACTTGTTATCCTATTAAATATACAAATGCTATGCCATGTATCCCTTTAAATTATTGTTCAAGAAATCATTCTTAAATTATTCACAACATGAATCCATTGAATTATTCTTATCAACTTTGACGAGATTCATTTAAATTATCATTGACGATTCATTTCAACCTTTTTAGACATTCGCTCTAGTCGATGCCTTATTACTCTTGATTAATTATTATTACCCAGATGGTGGCGTTCGACTTCGTCGACGCCTATAATATCGTTGCATTCGATTTACCCATTTCTTGTATCGATCTAGACAACACTTATTGTTATTATTGTTGATTCTTCATTATCACCCCATTGTTGTATCGAACTCATCGATACTAGATGTTCTACCATTTGTTATCGTACATTCACTTTGAGTTGTTTTCCTGGAACGTGAACTTCCAGTGATTGTTGTGATCGAGGTTGTCAATCTTCCGACACCTAATTATGATTTAAAGGTTGTCAATTGTACCGACACCTGAACGTAAGGTTAGAATTGGTGGATTTATATAAAACTTGACCTTAATTGGTCTGACCATATATTGGTCGATGTGTAAGGCCTTTCAGTGCCTTGGATCCGATGAGGACTTTGCTTTGTGCACTGTCCGGGTTAGAGCGTGACTGATCAGCATGCCTAACTTTGTTTTTAAAAATTATGAGATGGACCAGTTCTAACATTCTGAGTATTTGACTCTAGTTGATGTTGAGCCACTTTCTTATGGCATTATTGATCGTCGGAACTTATCCGAATTTATCTGTTCATATCACTGAACTTGATTCACCTTTCAGATATTCCAGTATAGCTTGTAGTTAATACCTGGAACGATTAAAAGTTTATTATTTATTTATACATTGAAGGATATTCTTGTTGAGCTTTCTAGCTCACCTTGCAATGTAATGTTTCTTTTCCAGTTAAGATCGAGGATGTTTAGACCTAGTGGCTCGGCAGCCAGGGGAGTGAGGTTTGATGATTGAGAGTGCAGCTGGTTTAATTTCGTGTATTGTTGTAATAAATGGATTGGATAGACTAGACATTTAAGATCTATCAGATTGTATTAAATTATATTTGAGGTTTGTAATAGTAATTAGCAGTGTTTGTTTCATACTTTAGCCTGTGCTCGTATCTTGGATGAGGGATTGTATTATTATTGTTCCGCATTTACAGGTTTGTATTGTTTAAGTGAGTTGTGAGCCCGGATCTGTATCCCGGATCTGCGAGGCGTCACAGATGGTGTGCTACAAAGTCAAAAACGTGTGATAATAAATGTAAGCAATGATGTCAGTATGTTATATTAGAGCCTATAAATAAGACACCCAGCAAGCTTGTAAAACATAACACCAAAAAAAAGAGAAGTTGTAATATACTTTGTGAAATAAAAGAAAGAAACACAAGAGTTGTTTTCTTGAGAGAAACACAAGAGTCGTTTTCCAACATCTAGTCTGTCTGAATTTGGGATGTTGGCATGTTCCAAAGGATGGAGTTTGTTTTAAATTCATAAACTACTGGTGCTTTTTTCAGATTTGCTGCATGTAGTTGCACAAGTCAAAACTGACTGAAAACCACCTAAAACCAGACCAAACCAAACATACCGAGTATGTTTCACTTGGAAGTAGGGTCTGGGGAGTAAAATGTACTTAAACATTACCCTACTCCAAAGAGCAGAGAGGTTGTTTCTGTGAAGGGGATTAGAGTAAAACTACCGGAGAGTTACTATATAAGTTGAATATTAAAATTATTTTTAGTTAAATGGGCAAATATGTTTGAAAGTTTTGAAGATTACAAAGAAGACACTGAGATCGAAGCTGCAAAAGTCTAATTTTCTTATATGTATTATCTTTGATGACTATTCAGCTTGACCATATGCACTTTTCAGTAGGGTACTTGAGGTAGTTTAGTAGTAAGTTGTAAATGATTCAGCAAAAATATAATATTATTCAAAATTAACTGACTGATAGTTTAAATAAGCAAGATTTTAATAAACAAAGACTACTTGCATTAAGCTTAACTTAGCATAAACAGCAACTTGAATTAAGATCTTCTAGTTCAGTAAGACAGAAGATCTAAATGAACAATATGTCATCTGTGTGCTATAAAGTTAGTTGCTCACATTTGGAAGGGTACACATGCATTATACTTTTATCGATACAGAAGAATAGCTTTGTTATAATACTATCGGCGACAATGTTCCGTCCCCATGTTTGAAAGATCTCGCATTTGCTCGCTTACTAGCTAATGAAATCTAAACTGAGCAATTGGTTTGTGCTTTAACAGTTTCCTCTCGGCAAAGGAAATTTGAAAATAAAGATGTTGTACTCTCGTAAGAGAATCTGCATCAGATAGCAAATTCAAGTTTCAGTGAATACTGTGCATTACCAGGAGAAAAGGTTTTGAAATATTAGTTCACTGTTTGTACAGCACCACTTTCGAATATATAACTTAAGTGGAATTTTGCTATAGTTCATTCCATTCATTTCACATGGTTAAGTCATTCTATTCTTTTAATCCTGCTCTTTCACAAACTTCATCATATTCATCCAACACTAAATTCATTGTAAAGTTGTAACCTTCACGCTCAGTCTTTTCTTGTTTTCTTAGTCGGTTAGTCCTCTTCCACCTCTGATGTTCCTTCACAACCTCCATTTAGTTCCTGCGACAAACACAACCTAATAGTTCTGTTGTTGATGGAGAAATTTTTTTGGCATACGATTAAGCTAAAAGACCGGTGGAAAATGATATGGTATCGAAAAATCCAAAACATGTGGTCAGAATTGAGAAGGAGGGGGGGGGGGGGGGGAGAACTAAACGGAGAAATTGTGAGATATGATATTGGAGGAAAAGTTACAACTATTTGCCAAAAGTTATAGACTGTACAAGTGTATCAGAAGCTTATCAAATCATCATGAGCAACCGTTCTAAATCACTACTTTTACCGGTTCTGTCCGGTAAAAGTAGTGATTTACAACCCCTTTTTGCGGGGGGGGGGGGGATACTGAATTTTTCCTATTAATTAAAACTTCAAAACACTATATTTGCATAGTAAAATGTCCGAAAAGGATAGCTTTGTTACTTCTTCAGTTGGTTTGGAGGACCCTTCCTTGGTTTTCTGTATTGTTACCTGCAAGATAATGTTTTGTCATTATGATCACTATTCAGGTACACAAATCTGCAATGGATAGCAATTTATACTTTATATTATGTTGGGAAAAAAAAAGCTTTTTATTTCCCCGTGAGTGTGTTTGGATACATGTGAAGTGATGATCCTTTCTTGTGCTTGTCAAAATAGAGTTTTGTGTTACTGTAGAAGTAATGAAAAAATTAACTTACCTTCCTCGGAATTAGTTGAGATGGGAATGAATGCTGATAGTTTTAAATTTGAAGTAGCATTGCATGATTTCGACTTCATTTTGTTGGGATCGCTGGAAGTTTCTGACAATGAGTACGATTTGGTGTCAGCAGCAATGGCATTTTGCTTTGAGGGCTTAAAGGCAGGATCCCGCGTTGTTGTAAATGTTTTGGAGGCAGTGAGGGACTTGTGTGATGATGACATCTGATTTGTAGAGACATTAGTTTGTCCCAAGGATTCTGCAGCTTTTGTTGCTGAATCTATGGATGGTTGAAGATATGAAGTTACAGCTTCTTTCATCTTCTCTACCATTCCAACTTGTTCAAATTCCTTTGGACTTATTGCATCTTTAATGACCTCTGAAAGTGCTTTTTCATCATCTCCAGGCTCAAGTTTCTGCATCAAGTACTCTTTCACGGAAACGCCTTTATCATACATTTGTGGCATCGGTCCTCTACTATCAGAACTTGCAACTCCAGAACTATTATTACTGGTCTTGTCTGTTGACCCTGGGGTTTCAACGGTCAGGCTGGATATCTTGGAAGTAATAGCATAAGTTGCATTAGACACTGCATTATATGCTGGTACCAGCTTCTCGGACACTGTTTCTGTCATTGTCTTGCGAGTTGGCTCCTGAGCTTTCGCCTCTGCAATTTTGGCAGAGCTTCCAATGATATGCTTTTCAGTTGACGCTGTAACTTCTCGCGGATGCTGTTTAACATTTTCCTTACATTCTTCAGGTGCTTGTACTGATTCATAAACTGAGCAGAAAGAGTAGTTTTTAGTCATCCAAGTTATCAATGCTTGTAGAGAAATTTACAATTTATTGCTGTTTATAAAATACACCGAAAATATTGACTAGTGAGGTCCATGAGATTTACTTGGAGCTCCGAGGTATTCTGGATCTTCATCGATTTCATCTTCATCCAAGTTAACTTCCATAGAGCGGACAGTTTTATCATCGTCATCATTGTCCATTTCATTTTTATTTTCCGTTTCATATTCGCTATCAGTATTGCTCTGCCTGATTCTCCTGCTGCTTAGTGTGCTCTTCAGCTTCTTAGCCTTGTCCCTAAATTTATTAAGCACCCGTGATTTTCTGTTCGGTGCAGGATCACCAGCTTCAAAGTCATTGTGTTTCCCAGAATTCAAAGAAGACTGATTTGTTGAACTATCTGCTGCAAAACATTATTTGCTTTTCTCTTATACATTGTTATATTCTAATTTAGTGAATCTATAAATCAAGTCTACACGATGCATATCAAAAACTAAACGAACCGAAGTTCTATGCATGCAACACTGACTTCTGAAAGATAATTTGAGCGATGCAAAAATATCTACCCAAAAGTCCAAAACCAAAAAAAAAAAAATTACGGAACGTAAAAAATGAAAAATGACTAATGGCTCTCTCCGTCTCACAAACACATGACCGGAACTACGGTCCAGATAGTCACCGGCTCCCTGAAATTTATATACTAGATATTTCGATTTTTTTACGAGAATACGATAGCTTAAACGAATTGTAGGATAAGTTTTCTGCGAAAACGCTTTAAAGACAAATGTACCCGAATTGTAGGATAAGTTTTCTGCGAAAAGGCTTTGAAGACAAATGTACCTTGTAAAAGTTCAGAGATGGCTTGTCCTTGAGAACTTGAGGGCGGGGTTTGGAATGAGCTACTACTTTTCGATGCATCAACTAATTTTGCCATAGTTGAACAATAGCTTCTTCAAATGCTAATACCAACAATTCTCCTATTGAAACATCAATTAGTTAATAAACGAATTAGAGAACAAAAAGTTGAAAGAAGAATTCATGTTTGTTCACCAATGCATGAATATAAATAGAAATTTTGCAATGAATTAATGATCTATATATTTTCATGCATTTCTTTTCGGACACTTCTCATATATTGTGAAGCTAAATAAGCTTTTGGGTTCTATTTTTATATATGGCTCAACAATTGTCATGCATTATTTCTCAAATAGATACATGTACATGGACCAGGTGTTTGTCCAGTATTTCTGATCTTCCTTGTCTTCGAATTTTTAAGATTTGCATAGGAAATAATATTTGAGATTTACGACTTTAAGGCAAATATATAGGATACTTTTAGCACTAATGTTAAGGAAATGTTGAATACAGAATTTTAATTGAAATTAATAAAATTTAAAATAAGTTCTTAACAAGCTTCGCTAAATATATATTGCTTAATTGCTCCATATTTGATGTCATCAAAGTCCAAAAACGCTTCCCCTCAAAAAAAAAAAAAAACAAAAAGTCGAAAGACAGCTTTCTTTAATTGGAGAACAAAACGTCCAAAGATGCTTCGGGAAAATTTTGTTATTGCACATACCCAAATAGTTTATAAAACCACTTAAATTTCTATGTTCTAAAACTCGATAATTTATTATTTCTCCAACTCACAAAGTGAAAGCTTTAGACTCCTGCTAGTACATCACTGGATGTGCACAAGTGAAGCTATAATTGATTCCACAAAACCCACTCAAATCCAGCAAATCTCAAAGAGATGCAAGTTGGAGAAGCAAATAACAGGACCACCAACCGTGATTTCAAACACTGTGCCCAAAAACATAGACTGTAGATGATGCTGGGTGGTCATATATACAAAAAAGTTCCAATTTCCAAAAGAACCCGCCATTTGCAATTTCCTAGCCACTTGTTCTACTTCTCGGATGAGATCCATTTCCGTTGGTCCGCAAACAAGAATGGCAAAAAGTTTAAATATCATATTTCTTCACAAACCAACACATGCTGCAGATTTCAAACTTCTGTTGCGAGATTATAAATCATAAACACAGGATGTTTCATGATATTATATGGAAATTATGGAACCACTTTAACAAAGACCAACTTTTAGGCTGAAGTATTAAATATCAATCGCCTCGCAGTTCAAATGCTTACGAAGTTCAATATCTATCAGCTTATAGATATCAACTGTAAAATAATGGATCAGCGCTATTGCCAACTCCAACCCAGCATCATGAACAAAGTATGTGCATCATGAACAAAGTATATGCATCATCAACATTTAGGACTAATTGTTACAAATTTACTCAGAAGATTGAAAGAAACATTGACAGCTGATATCCTGAATCCACAAAAGCAATATGCCTCTCCTATGATAAGCTAGACATATAGTTTAGTGCGGGAAAGGTGAAAGGTTTTAAGAACATAAGCGTTATTAACATTTAATCCCTACAAACCTTCAAAGAGATAAACGTATTTACCTTCCCCCTAGTATTTGTCAAATATACACATCAGCCTTTTTTTCAAAAAAAAAAAAACGATATACCCCAACAACATCCAATCGTTTTTCAGCTCAGAATGTCCTCTGTTCTCGTCTTTCTTGCTTAGTATATCGGTGGAAACAATCATCACTGGACACCTCAATTTGGGTGTTTGGTGTGCGGTTTTGAACATACGTTGCATCAATACAACAAGTAACTCAAACAAAAACATCCAAATACAAACTTATTAAGTCACAAGCAAATGCAGATAAATGTTGTACTACATGCCTAGACTACGTATTAAAAAAAACGAATCCAGATTTTATTGCACCACTCTTCGATGTTGCTTATTCTATACAAATCTATCATTTTGATCATTGGATCATCGATTTAAATTAAATCAATAAAATAATTTAATTGATACTAAAAATTAAGGTTTTTGAAAAATTTAGATTACCAAAACTAGATCTATTATTTGAGAAGATACATTCAATGATATATGACATGGTGAGGAAAATGAATTTTGGTTAGTGAATATAGCCGGAAAACAAATTCAGTACAAATTCAGTACGGACCAAAAAATTTGAGTGATGAATGGGAGAACCATAAACAAGCTATACAGGGGTATCTTCGGAATTAAAATAGAAGAAGGGGCCACATTTGACATACATGAAGCTGAGGCAGGATTTTGAATTTTCAGTGCTTGTGTGAAAAAACGGGGATACTTTTATGGCTAAACTGCAAATAACCCTAAAGATAATGACGGATAACGGGATAAGAAAGGAAAGAGTCGGTGGAGATTAACCCCATTGGGCAGACTTGGAACAGGTATAAAGTATATGGAAAGAAGACAACTGAGAATTTCGAAAGATGATCTTAATGAGAAATGATTAAAAGGGAATACGACCACCTGATTCCCAGTAGTCAAATTATGCTTCATTGGTTCATACGGATTGCTTCATCACTGAGAAATAGTCGAGCAAATTCATTAAATGCAACAGAAAAACAGACAAGTGCAAATGCTCAAAATTGCAATTCACAACTAATCTTATAGGTGTGTAAGATGTTAGGCATAAGTAATCGTCTCACAATTTGCATCCGAACAAAAAAAGCAGTCTGAAGATAAAAAGAAAAGATAATGCATTTATATTGCAAAATAAATAAATAAATAATAACCACCTGACTATATATAGAGCAACTAAAAATTTAATAATAATTTATGTTTCTAAAATTACAGTGTTAATCTCTACTCGTCTGAAATCAGTTTCAGGTCACGTAGAAAATATTGTATAAATGAAAATATGCAAAATCTGAAAAGAGTGTGATAAAACATATGATATTATTAAAATATATTATATATATGTACACATATCAAATGCTACAAGAAATCCAGCACTATTTAGTTCGGAATTGCATCTCCTGCCATGAAGCCCATGAGTGCAAGTGCCTTTCTAGTTGGACAAAGTGACCATGTCCTAAAAAGCTCTTATCCAGATTAGATTGAATCACTCTTGTGTACACATTTTACTTCTCTGTTTTCTCCTATAATATTCTTTTGTATTTTCCAGATCCTAATTTATGGTCAGGACCAACATTGTGCCTCTAAGAAAAGTCACACAAAAGTCTCCTCAAATATTTGAGATTCAACATATGATGTTGCATATATTTGTGTCCTTTAAATTACATTTTAAAAAACAGAGTTTGATACAGGTTTTCAAGAAAAGAGTTTTGTTAAGGACCCTTGGGCAGTAAAAGTGCAGCAAGGTAATAAACAGAAAGTTCTGGCAGTATTTCATACCCTAAACCAATATTATGTGTAGGCATATAAAATCCAACAATAGAAGGCACTTGACATCTGATCTTTTATTAATTTTCAGGTTCTGATAACAACCTCATTTCATTTTATTAACCAACTTAAGAAATACTTAACTCGATGTTTTGGCTGACACTCTCTTTTTTTCCCAAGATCGATGTTTTGGCTGACACTCTTTTTTCCCAGTATAGGTAATGAACTGGATAAACTGTCAAAGTGATAGTAATAAGCAAGGTCATCACAGGTCTCAAACGCACCAGCAATCCCCATAAGTTGATCACATAAAAAAACATGTGAAAAGAGAAGAGTGAAAAAGTTAAATAGCTGCTCGTCCTATATAATTAGGACCATAAAGTGAAACTACAGCTTTTTTCACTTACTAATCAGGAGACTATAAAGTATGTTAAAGCTTAATTATCCCCATATGTTTCTATGAACGGAAAGAAGCACACTCATGTTGTAGACTACTTCAGGTGGGGGGAGGTTAAGGTTATAAATGCAATACATGAGGAAAAAATTCCATAAGAAACTTCAATATTTTGCCCAGAATAACTTAGACAACCTCCCAAACTATGAATATAAGCAATTAAAATGTGAATATTTTGGATGATAACTATGTTCTATAAGCAATTAAAATATGTAAACTGGTTGTGAACTTGTGGTGCTTAGAATTAGCATATGTAAATGAATACACAAGTTATTAACATTCCCATCAATAAACACACAAAGATCATCAAAGACAAGAATCTAAACAAACAATTCCATGGTTCCAAGTCATTCACATAACTTATGTATCATCCATCACATAACTTATGTATTATCAATTAGCACAATATAATGGCAAAAATTAATCCTACATTTCGAAAACAACAATTAAAGCTCCAAGAGAGCAAAAATCTAACCTCCCGTCCACCAACCAATTAATCATTTATCACACTGACTGATCCGCTGATACGAGTTAACCGCATCAAACTTACTCCCCGACCAATCCTTCTGCTGCATCATACCATACTCAAATCCAGAATAACCACTCATATGTCCATAAACCGGCATTTGCATCGGCATCGGCACCATCTGTGCTCCATAATGCATCGGAACATGTCCACTCACATTTCCACTCCCACTACCACTTCCACTCCTCGACTCATTCAAACTCGGAGGCACAGGAGTCGAATCAAACAACTGATCATTCGCCTCATTCGATAATCCTCCTCCTCCTCCTTGCATTCGCTTCAAATAAAGCCTATACTTCTGTAAATGACTCGCGACATTCTCGCGAGTCAATCCTTCCACATTCATCAACTGCATAATCGTCTTGGGAACCGCATTCTTAATCCCTAAATGCGCAACAACATCCACAAATCTCTTGTGCAATTGCGGCGTCCACACTAATCTCTGCCTCTTCATCGTCTCCGATTTCTTCGAATCCATCCCGGTCCGATCCGTCTCGTCTACATCAAACTCAACACACATTGAATTATCAATTGAATTAAAATTAGTAACTAACTTAGAGTACTGTCCTCGTAGACTCGATAGAGTAATCTCCGAGGCGCGAGTGACGTCGCCGGCCGTACGGTAGGGTTCCGGCGAGATACTGAACGCCGATGCGAGCTCCGGCGTGATCAAAGGCTGAGATAACGGAGGGAGCTCGTCGGAGGTCGGTAACCCGAGCTCCCACTCCGATACATGATCGTCGTAGTCTCCCATGTGTATGTATGTATAGGTGTGTGTATAGTTATGAGTGAATCATCCAAACAGTGTATGAGGATGAAGTAGAGAGAGAGAGAGAGAGAGAGAGAGTCAGAGAGAAATGAGGAGAGAGAGACAGGATAGTTCGGTGAGTTAGAGAGAGAATAGGGGAAGAGAGAGAGGTGTTAAGGGCGTGTTTGGGTGGAATGAAAATGGAAAATTAATGGAACTTTACGCTTTTTGAGATGAAAAAGTGCAGGATCTCTTGTCTACGTGGACTAGAGATATTTATCCTGTATAAATATCTTCTGCTTCTTTTTGTTTCTCATTTATCTGCTAAATAAAATATACAATTATTTTATTTAATTTTGTTTGATGTGCTCAGCACTTGTTTAGTTAATATAAATATTTACTATTAGGTGGAGGGAAGTTTGCAAGAATAATATTTGTAAATATTTTTTATGATATTTATATGTAGAAATTGGAATGTTAACTCATTCAAAACTAATATCTAAAAAAGTTGGATTTGACCTCATGAAGTACACTTTGAATTTTTTTAAAAAAAAAAATCAAAAAATGATATTTTAGGGCACACAAATATCAAAATTTGCATTTCTTAAGATCGTAAATAAAGTTTCCTTTGCGACTATAATCTACTATCTACTATCTATTAGTATTATTTTAATCAGTCTCATGTTACCATAATACCCTTTCACCTTTTCATTTTCATCCTCCAAAATAAATAGCCTCTTTCAATTCAGTAATTTAGCAATTACTGTCCATAACATCCCTCCGAACTGTTTCGTTTTCCCTGCGTAGAGGCGAATGGACCAGCCAAACAACGAAGCGAGGACGCCCTCGAGTTGTCGTTATTGAGGTCGTGGCTGAAGCACGCTGTCAGGCTGCCCGACAACGTGCTCTTAACCGCCGCAGAGGTCCCATCTGTAGAAAAACAGAACAGATATAAATTGTTTACACACACACACTTGATAGTTGGAAGTACTGGGAATACTTTTATTCATTTCATAAACAACTAAACTGAGTACAAGCAATATAAATAGACAGAACAGCTACGTGGTAAGCTAAGAAATAGCAACTAATGCCTACATTATCTCCACTACCCACTTGTTTCAAACTACTCCTAAAAATACTGAAACCAACTATGACTCCTTCCCGTTGCTGCAATACTGAAGACTACTGCTACAAAATCGGGACCAACTGGGTTATTCAAACAATAAATATAAACATTGGCCCATCAACTTAACCAAAGCCCAAATAGTTTAGATTAAAGTCCAACATTCACCCCCTTAATCTAAACTTGATTTCTATGCCCATCTGGCAATCACCCCGTATGACTCTTTGTTTGTCCGTCTGACAAAAAACTCTTCTCCTGACAACCCGTATGGCTCCTTGTTTGTCCGTCTGACAAAAAAACTCTTTTTTGCCCGTCTGGCAATACTTATTCACCCGTTTGGCTCACCATTTATTTGCCCGTCTGGCACATCTTCGTAGCCCGTATGGCTTTCTTTATCGGCCCGTATATATGGCCTTACAACAATGCTGGTTCATCATCAGTGATTTGTCATTTGTGCAAGGTTCACTTCTTGTCTTTGTTCCCTGTCTCGTGGTGGTTTATTACATTCTGAGGCGTAGTGTCCAAAGATATTGCAGTTATAGCACTTAATTTTACTCTTGTCACGTCCACCATTTCTGCCATATGCTCCTTCTTGGGCTCTTGCCTTCCATTTCTGAGTAAAAAGAAGTTGTTCTCCTCCGCTCTCACACGTGCCTTTCATTCTTTCTTCATGAGCCTTAAGTCGACCCACTATTTCTTCGACAATCATAGCTTTCAAGTCTCCGAACTGTTCGATATTTGAAGCTATTTGGAGAAATTTATCAGGAACTGCACGTAGGATCTTCCTCACAACGCTTGACTCTTCCGTCACTTCTCCAAGAACCCGTATATTGGTTGCTATCCCGCTCAACTTCATACAAAAATCATCAATTTTATCTGTTTCCTTCATGGTAAGAGACTCAAACTCTCCCTTTAACGTTTGCACCTTTGCCTCCTTCACTCGCTCTGCTCCCACACACATCGTTTTAATGGCTTCCCAAGCTTCCTTTGCGGTTTCTTTCTCAGCAATGGTCAGCAATACTTCTTCTGGCACGCCTTGATATATTGATGCAAGGGCCATCTGTACCGTCCTCTCATCAACGATAGTCTTTGGGTCTCCTTCGATCGCACCCCAAACTCCTTGCGCCTTCATGAACACTTTCATTTTCAGGGACCATGTTGTATAGTTACTTTTCGTTAGCATTGGATAGCTTAAACCCACAGAGCCTTCTTTTGTCTTGGTGATCTCCATAGTTTTGTTTATGTGTTTGGGTTGATATTCAGGCATACACCACCTGGATGCTCGGATACCAAATGTAGAAAAACAGAACAGATATAAATTGTTTACACACACACTTGATAGTTGGAAGTATTGGGGATACTTTTATTCACTTCAGAAACAACTAAACTGAGTACAAGCAATATAAATAGACAGAACAGCTACGTGGTAAGCTAAGAAACAGCAACTAATGCCTACATTATCTCCACTACCCACTTGTTTCAAACGACTTCTAAAAATACTGAAACCAACTATGACTCCTTCCCGTTGCTGCAATACTGAACTGCTACAAAATCGGGTTATTCGAACAATAAATATAAACATAGGCCCATCAACTTAACCAAAGCCCAAATAGTTTACATTAAAGTCCAACACCATCATTCCATTTGTCGCTCTTAACATTGTAATAACCTGTTTATGTTTATGTTTTTCCTTGTGTTTGTTTGGTATTAGGTGTGTACCAGTGTAGGTTTAAACCGCGATAACTAGACAATAGTGAACGTTGTTGCTTCTTGCTGCCAGTATTTGAATTTTTAGAAAAGATGTAGTGCACAAACTGGATGACGAACAAACTGGTTAAGGTTGACTATGTATATACACTGGCCTTATAGTTTACGCAGCAAGGGAATGCCCTCGGTTCTTAAAAAAGTTCTTATTGTGTTTCATGCTATCGTTTGTCTTGCTCCTTGGTACTATTATAGGAGTTGTAAAAGAGCACGATGGAGGTTTTTAAAAATACATATGGTCTTCATGCTTGTAAGAAATATTAGAGGCATGTTTAGACAATTTTGAGTCAGTTGGACAATGTGACCTAGATGCACTTGGACTCTTAGAGGCAACATTTCAGGCTGCCATCTTGTGGGTTGGGATCAGTTAAGGTTGCTTTAAAATTGTCATGCTGGATGACATGGTGGCTATAAATAACTATATTTTCTGTTACCTATTTATATAAAAAAAAAATATTGCCCTATTACTTGTGAATATACCATTCTTATACGATAGATTGTGAAGAACGAGCTCCCAGGGAGGGAGGGAGGGAGGGAGGGGATTCTTTATTTACAAGTGTCACTACTTATCTGTTGTGTGGTATGTGGACAAAGATTTACTAATCTCTAAATGGATTATGAGTAGATTGAAGGAAGAACGTAGATATTAGTTTGCTCATTTCAATTAAGAGAAGTAGAAGCTTTGTTTTTAGTGGTTTATATTATTTTTGTTTTGCCAAGAACACAGGATAGCGAAATAGAAAGCATATGAGAAAGGTGTATCATCATTCAATGTGCATAAAAAAAAGTAGTTATGGCTATGAAGCATTATGATATGCAGGTGATAAATAATAGAGTTGATATAGGAGCACTTAAGCTTATCATTTACAACAAACAAATGCCTTATTTATAGGCTACAAAACAATCAAATGACATCATGGCTTACATACATGTTTGTTAATGTCAAGCCTTCAAATATGACTAGCCTAACATATTAGACTCTAACAGCTATTAACATCTAGATATAACAAATATACAGCCGTGATTTGGGCAGCTATTTACATCTGTTTACACTCCCCCTCAAACTAATGGTGGACTGACCAGTAGTTTGTTGATGAAATGATTATGTCGGCTTTTTGTTTGTGATTTCGTAAAGAAATCAGCAAGTTGGTTCTTAGATGGAACATGTGGAAGACTAATCAAACCTTGTTCATATTTTTCACGAACAAAATGGCAATCGACTTCAATATGTTTGGTTCGCTCATGAAAAATAGGATTGCTTGCAATTTTGACCACACTTTCATTATCACAATACAGAGGTGTGGGAAATTTTAATTGAATACCAAAGTCCTTTAGTAGTCGTTGAAGCCAAATAATCTCACTACTCGTAGAGGACATGGCTCGATATTCAGCTTCGGTTGACGACTTTGAAACAGTCGATTGTTTCTTTGACTTCCAAGAAATCAAAGAACTGCCCAAAAATATACAATAACCAGTAGTCGATCGAGCTATGTCTGGACAGCCTGCATAGTTAGCATCAGAGAAAGCTCGCAACTGTAAGGGACTCTTGTGCAAGTATGATAAGCCATGCATTGGAGTGGAACGAAGATATCGAATAATGCGGTGAACAGCGGTTAAATGTAGTCGTCGAGGATCAGAAACAAATTGACTTACAAGCTGGACTGCATGGGCAATATCAGGACGGGTCACAGTTAGATATACTAAACTTCCAACTATGCTTCGATAAAGAGTTGGATCCGAAATAGGAGTGCCATCGTTTTTGCTATACTTGACATTCTGCTCAAGAGGAGTATCAACGACCTTGTCATCACTAAGGCCTGCCATTTCAATAAGATCTTGAGTGTATTTACGCTGACTTACAAAGTAACCATCAGGATGTCGTGAGATTTCTAATCCAAGAAAGTAAGATACCAGGCCAAGATCCTTCATTTGAAAGGATTGTTGAAGAATATGTTTAAGATGTTGTATGCCTTGTTGATTGTCACCTGTGATTAGAAGATCATCGACATATATGAGTGCATAAACAGTTCCTTGTGATGTGTTAGAAATAAAAAGAGAGGTAAACAGATGTAAATAGCTGCCCAAATCACGGCTGTATATTTGTTTTACCAAAATCAGAAGCTCGAAGAGCTTGAATGACTTGTTGAATGAGATCAGGAGAAGGAGCGTTAGATTGAGGAGCTTGACCAGAAATCTGTGGATTCATTCCAGCAGGTTCAAGCACTGAGGTTGAGGAAGCCATATACGCCTTGTAGTTTCTGTTCTTGGGTGGTCTTATCTTACAATTCTCGAGCAGATGTCCTTCTGCCTTGCAATATCGACAAAATAGAGATGATGCAACATTGGTCGTTGTTTCTTTCCTTTTTGAATAATGACTAGCAATATGACCCTTTTCGTGGCAAATAAAACATTCTATTGTGCTCATATTGCGAGATTTTGACTTCTGGGCAGCAGCAACGAAAGCTGTATCTTGGACCAATTTGTGTGAAGAAAGAGACATCAATCGTGTTTCCTCGGCAAGGAGATCAGGAAGAATTGCATCAAGATCAGCATTTCCTCCACGAGTGAGAATTGCAGCACGAACAGGTTCAAATTCTGGTCGTAGTTTCATCAAAAATTGTCGAGCACGAGATTTTTGTTTGAGCCTTACAACAGTGTCTAAAGCAGCCTCTGGAATGGTATCCTCAATCATATCCATTTCATTCCAAAGTAACATCATCGCAGAATAAAATTCTTGAATACCACAAGAATCGTGGGTTAAATTACTTATCTCTTGTTCAAGCTGGTACATCCTTGCCTCGTTGCTTTGTTTGTAGATGCGTTTTAGATACTCCCACATCGCATGTGCTGTACTTAAAGTGCTGAGATTGACAGCAATGGAATTGTCCACAGATTCCATGAACCAAGTTTTAATCTTGGCATTTTTTATCACCCATCTTGCACTAGCTTCCTTATCAGCAGGTTTGGTAGTAGTGCTAGCTTCCTTATCAGCAGGTTTGGTAGTGGTGCCATCAACATAGGACCACAGATCTTGACCCTCCAGAAAGTTTTGGAAATAGGAGGCCCATAGAAAGTAATTTTTCCCATCCAACTTTATAGCCAACCTATGTTGTTGTGGCTCCATTTTAGAGGTGTGAAGAAGAAAAATTTGAAGATTGAAAATGCCTCGCAAGCCTAAGAGATGAAACAGACGGAACTGCGATACAATCTTATATTGTATATGAACCAGGCTCTGATACCATAATAGAGTTGATATAGGAGCACTTAAGCTTATCATTTACAACAAACAAATGCCTTATTTATAGGCTACAAAACAATCAAATGACATCATGGCTTACATACATGTTTGTTAATGTCAAGCCTTCAAATATGACTAGCCTAACATATTAGACTCTAACAGCTATTAACATCTAGATATAACAAATATACAGCCGTGATTTGGGCAGCTATTTACATCTGTTTACAATAAAAGGGACTCAGTTTTTGCATTGTGTCATTTTAGACACTGATCAATATTATATGATTAATGGACACACTTTGCCTCTGATTGTATCTTTTTTGTGTTCCAAAAGAACATAGATACAAATGTCAAAGGTTGTGTCCCAGGATCAGAGAAAGTGTCTACCAAGCATTGGGTTTCTTTAATATTTTTTCCCATGTTCCTTTAACATTTCTTTTCCAGCAAAGTTATTTCAAAAAAAATCCGGTATAGAAAGGGACTGCATAGCATGAAAGTGGGCCAAGATTTGACAAACCATAGGAAATTATTCAGTTGAATAGATGCTTCTTCACTGTTTGCAGTCTCATATTTTCCATAAGTTGTTATTTCTTCACCTTTGTAGAACATGATTTGGAAAATTATTTGTACTATATAGCACAGTAGAACATAACAAGGAAAGTTATATGTTGATCTATACAGCACATATTCACTTCTTGGTTATCATGCAACTCTTCTTCCGCTCTCGTATAGCAAATCATTTACTGGTATCAGCTCTAAAAAATGATCCGTGCCTAGTCTTAGTACATAGATAGAGTGGATAAGAACCGATGTATAATAGGCGACGTAAAAGATAATTTTTGTACTAGTGATTAGAATACTACAGCAAGACTCAGATACAAGTGGTTAAGTCTATTTAAATATTGCATGTTTAGGAATCATTTAGAGTTAACCTTTTACATGTGCTGAGGTTTCGTAGGGCTTTGCATTGCAGTTTTGAGGCTCTAATGAAAATTGGAAGCTTGAGGTCTAATTATACTTTTAGATTTTAAAAAGAACATTGTCATGTGCTTGTGCTTCATGGATGGCTTATATGACCCTGTGCACACATATTTCGATCAGGTGGTATATAAGTTTATGGAAGCATATCTTTTGTTAGTTGATGATATTCATTTTAGCTTAGGGACTAAGGTTGGTTCGAAAGACAAGGGGGTACCCGATTATCTATATGCCACATAAAAGTTTCATACTCTCAGATCCTGGTCGATGTCAGCAGCAGTTGCATGGGTTCTTGTAATTTGGTCACCCTGCTGATGCAAGGTGACTAAAGTTTTAGTAGCATCCTCTCGTATGTCCTCTGCAATCTTTAGGCAGTTGTTAACTGTGTTTGTAGTTTTTTACCACAGCGTAGCTCTTTAATCCAAAGGGGTCACGACATAAAAATATGAAAATTATGATATCAACGACCGTTAACTAACTAGCACCAGGAAAACTTACAGAAATCATTGGTCTACTATGGGCGCAAAATGTTCATTACTTTTTGTTTATGATAAGTGATATCTTCAGTAACTACAAGCTTCGATTAATAAAAGCAATTTAAACTAGAGTCTTCCCGTGCAGGGCACGGGTATTGAAGCTAGTTAAAATAATAAAGTAGAAACATCGATCAAATTTCTAATTCAATGTTGGGGAACAGTGATTAGGTAAAACAACATAAAAGCAAAAAAAAATTATACATGTTTTGTAATATACTTTAGAGTAAAGTGCACTTTGTGTACCTGAAGTTTGGCCTTGACACCACTTGCACTACCGAACTTTAAAATCGAGCATATGCAATACTGAACTCACAATTTACTTATTCTTTGTGTACCACCGTCAGTCTGGCACTAACTCCGTTAGTTCGATAGGGGTAAAATTGTACTTTCCTATCCATTTCTTTGCTATGACGTAAAAATCATTTTAATTAATAAGAAATTAGAATTTCTCTCTCTAGTTCATCACGAGCATACACAAATTTGGAGAGGTTAGCGAAATCCGATTTCGACGTGCAAGTGCTCAAAATGTAGCCCTCGACATCTAGTTTCATAATCTGCAATCAATCGTTATGGAGGGTAACTTTATGATTTGTTATGATTTTTTGTATAAAACTGCAAATTTTAGGATTCTTATTCAACAATTGGGGCTTTCGATTTTAGTGATTGTTCAGTTGATTTGATTGCTTGAATAGCTTCATATGATCCTAGGGAGTTGTTTTATGTGTTTAATTGCTTCAATTGTTTTCAATTATGAGATATACGAATTTTAAGTTTTGACCAATTTTTTCAAATCCATCGTCCATAGTATGTGTTGCTTGTTCATGTTTGTGGTGTTAGGGGAAAGATTTGGGGTTGCATATGCTTTGATTTGTGATACAGAACACACGATTTGGTTTTGATATGAACGAAAACGAATTTTGACCGGAAGGGATGTTAAGCTCGCCGGAAAATCTATTTCTTTGGTTCGTTTTGATCGAATTTTGAGTGTGTTTTGTTGAGTTATTGTTGTCCAGATGTTGAGAATGCGTTTAGATGCAGAATCGTGTGTTGTGTTGTGTTCTATGGTGTTGCAATCGGAAATCGAGCTCGCCGGATTCCACCTCCGGTCGCCGGATTCTGGAGGTGGAAGAAGGTGTTCTTGATTTTTTTTTTTTTTTTTAGTTTGATTGAATTGTTTGATGAGTAAAATATATTTTTACCCCTGTATTTCTAACGGAGTTAGACTCAATTTGACGGCAGTACATAATGTGTAAGTAAATTGTGAGTTCAGTATTGCATATGCTCGATTTTAAAGTTTGGTAGTGCAAGTGGTGTCAAGACCAAACTTCAGGTACACAAAGTGCACTTTACTCTATACTTTATATCTAACTCTAAAATGTATCAAAATACAGTTTTTCAGATTTATCCACGCCCCTCAGGCCCTCAAGTAAATTAAAATTTACAACTTTTGTTTTGACAAAAAATGTTCGATTTTTTAATTTCTCTAGTGTTGACAGAAAAAAAATAGACTAAAGCTTGAACAGGCACTTCCCTGGCGAATCTGCTTGCATATATCTGGCAAGGTCAAAATACTAATCCCGTTCCGTTCCGTTCCATTACAACAGATACAAGATCCCATGCCCTTGAAGCATAATAGGGACGGACTGTCAAATTTATAGACTCGGAGATTGGTTTGATCACAGCTAGATTATTAAAGCGAATGAAAAAAGAGAACTTGACTTGCATGTAAAATTTAATATGCATTCATGAAAAACTACAGATTATCTCCAACATTGAACCATTTTGTACAGTCGCGTTGAGTAAGGACACTTGCATCAACCTCATTTGTACACCCTTCGAAACTCGTACATGTCACTATCTCTGCATGGGCTTTAGATGTGTTCTAAATCAAGCCACTTTACAAGACATTCATTTCAATTATACAAATCCGCTTTCAAAACTAAATCATTTACAGGTCTCTGGTGCAACTAATACAGCTTTATTAGCAATATAACATAGATACAGGGAAGGAAAGGAAACGAGGTAGCTCATACTAGCCTCAGGTTAGCTGTACAACTTCCTACTCTGAGCCCCCTACTGCCACGTGCTGCTGTGATTGAGCACCCCTCCTTTCTGCAAATGAATCGAACCTTAGCCATTAGATATAGTATTACACTGAGATCATTAATTAAGTTGCTTGCTAAAAGGTCATTTAAACAATGCAAGTTCAAAAGTAACATATAGATATTTAAAAAGGTGTAAACTACCAGACCACTAGAACAATTACTAACGGCAGTTGATAGCAACTGAACAAAAGTAACAAGAGGGAAGACTAGAACGAAACAAACAATATACACACAGAGAGGAAATGTGTACCTCCGGCAGCAACAAGCTTCTCTACGCGAGCAACAATATGCTTCCCATAAGTGTATTTCTTCAGTGCATCTAAATGAATCTTAATTCGAGTTAGAATGAATTCACGTTCCTGGTCACTGCACATTTCCAGCACCTTTTGTACAACATAATTTGCAAATTGGTCTTTCATCATTGCCTGGGTAACAAAAGAATTAAAAACATTGTGTCATATGAACTGGATATATTAATGAGAATGAGTTCACTGTTCAGTGCATAATACTGCTCCCCCTCTTTCAAATTTTAATATTACTAGTTATAACCTGCAATGCACAGGTTCCTTCTAAAATATAGTCAATTATAATAATTGCTTTCTTATATAATTATTTTATACTTTACATAATTATTTTAATTGTAATTTAATATATCTAATCATGTTAATTAGCTTCCATAATAAAATTGGTATAAATAATTAATATTGTGTATTTATGAGATTATAATATTATTAATATATTATTAGTGATAATAATAGCTGTTTAAAACTAAACATATAAAATATTAATTAAATCTGTTGTAAACTCTCAATTCCAATTTCAATTTCAGAAGTCTATAGAAGTTTTTGCAACTTAGCACACCTGAAGAGGCTCGTTTTCATCAGTTGTACCAAGTATCTCCTGCAGTAGAAGTTCACGTTCACTAGGATTACCAAAAGTTAAACATTTCTCAACAACATTGGAAGCAAACTTCTGCTGGCTCATTTGAACTATCTTCCCAGCTAGTTCCTGGATTATAGTAGAACGTTCATGCGGCTTTCCATGCTCCAATACATGCTGTTAAAGATATTCAAAAAGATAAAGCCAGAACCATATATAAGAGCCAGCAGCATTTATTGTGTAAGAAAGTAAGTGCTAAGCTAATCATCAAAACAAGTGACAATAAGAAGCAGCATGTCACAAAATAATCAGAAAACTGATAATAAACCTGAATAACGTAATTTCCATACTGATCTTGTGCCAACATACTAACACATCCCAGGATCTCCTCCATCACCTTACTCTGTGTTTTGGTGTCTTCACAGTGCTCTAGTACCCTCTGCATGATGGGATTATACATATAATACTGTCAATCTATGCAATTGCAAAGGACTAGAGAAAGAAATAGAAAGTTATAAAAGGAGTTGCAACCTGTATCACACGACACCCATATGGATGTGTTGAAAGGGTGACAACTTGATCAAAGAATGCTGATATAATGAATTGAATATGGTCTTCAGGAACACATTCAATACATTTCTGGATGACATGGTTCCCATTCTGATCCCGCACACAACGCATTACATGACCATCAAGCTCCATAACCATTTCGATTTTCTGGTCCAGATCTACTACTTCGATTGCCTGAATAGTCAGGGAACAACATAAAACTGAGTAGCCTGAATTGATATCAGAATCAGGAGAAACATATTTACAAATATGAATTAACATACTGAAGAAGACCATATTAATTGAAGTGTCTAGTAAAGGAAGTAAATGATAATTTCTTGTTTCTTTCTATACTCGCTCACAAGTCACAGCATACACTTTTCCTCCCTTTTCAAAGAGGGCTTGTCATGTTCCATTTATATGCTTGTTTGGATACATATATCTGTCTACAGCAATCCCACGCCTATGAAACCATACATGTTTGTGCATGCGAACGAGTAACAGTCAGTTCCAACTACATATATTTGTGCATATGTGGAGTGTGGACGGTTGAGCACAATATAGTTCCAGTAATGAAAGGCAGAGTTGCGAATCTCAATACATTCTCCAAAGTACAGCCCAAAAATACATGGAGATGGCAAACATATTCATATGAATGGATGAATTGTTAAACATCAGACCTAATTATAAAGACCAACAACCTCAACAGCATGCTGCAGGTAATCAAGAAGAGAACCTTCTGCAAACAATAAGAATTACTTCATCTGAAAAGTGGTAAAAAAGCTTTACCTTCTGAATTACTCGACAACCATACATTTGTAGGCTTAGTGTCAAAACTTGTCCAATTAGCTTGTTTGCCAATTCTCTTCTTTGTGATGCCATTCCATGCTCAAAGAACTAAAACACGAGAAGAGTAAGTAGAAGTGTGTATTAAGTTCAATTAAAAAATTGATTTGGTGGGAAAAATGAATATAAATAACTGTACTAGTTAGGGAAACAAATTAAAATTTACATATGAACCTTCTGGATTACGTAGTTGCCAAAAACATCAGTCATCAATGTGATGGCTTGAGGAAAAAGCTCTTCATACACCATAGTTTTCTCATCTGTTGTTGCAGTTTCGAGTTTCTGCTGAATAAACCGGCTACCATACTGATCCGCACTGATAATCATAGAATGTAGCAAGTCAACAACAGACATCCCATCACAAGATCTAGAGTTCTAGACTCAGCCAAGTAATTTAAGATATGTACCTGAACTCGACAACATGACCTGCAATTTCTGAAAGTTCAAAACATCGAGCCTTATTACTTTTGAACTCTTCCAGCAATGATGAAGCAAAGCTATTCTCCAAGTTAACAGAATTTAAGTGCCAAGGCCCCATAATACCCCCAGATAGATTTCGCATCCCAGAAGTGAATCGCATATTGATGTCACCATGCCTCATTGGACTACCAGGTCCAACAGGGGTGTTTGGAATAATAGGACTTGACAAGGGACTTCCTGGATAAGACAATCCAACTCCAAATGTAGGACTACCATAGAAACCTTGATGGCTAGAACCACCATTTTTACCACCTAGAGGAACACCATATTGTGATTTCTGAGGTGATGCTAATGATCCAAGATAAGCTTTCTGATTTAAATCAACATATGAATTACCCATGTAGTTTATATCCATAGTAGGATCATTAAGAACTGCAGCTTGTGCTGCAGCATACTCAGCTGCCCTTAAGTACTGAAGATACACTGCATCCACAATTGGTGCCGGAAGGGCATTGCTGTCCATCTGGTTCCTGATTCGTCCAAGATTTTGAAGTTCTAATGCATGGTGACTGAAATTTGATTCTGAAGTAAAATTACCCCCCATCATCCTCGAGTCCATCACTGGAACAGCCATGGCTGATGCTGAAGCAGCATTTTCAAAGAGGGGCGGCATATTAACATTGCCAGTATAACCAGACATCATAGATTGCACAGGTGAATTCATGGAGTACCCACTTATACCATAGTTTGGATATGACAAATTTGCCCCATTTTGCTGATAGTGAGACATTAAGCCACCTCCATTATTAGGTACAGAACTTGGAGATCCTTTGGAGTACGACTTACTATGCAGGTTAGCTTGGAGGGAGGACTTCCCTATTCCGTGACCATTTCCACCGCTCTCAGCGTAGGAAAGTTCTGTTGGACTAGCAGAAGACCCATGTATATGCGGTGGCTCAGATTTTTTTATGTACGAGTGATGCTTCACATTATTCTGCCCACCTGGCATGTCAAAAATATAATTTTCTTGGTCATCAGCAGGTTCTTCTATCTGAGTCTTCACACTATTATCTGCATTTTGTACACCATTTGACAAAGTCATGCCAGACAAAGATGCTACCAGGTCTGAAGGCTCATTTATGTAGTCACCATGAAATGAGTTAGAGCTTTTGTTTCTCTTTTCCACAGTGCCTCTCCCACCACCAATGGGAGTAAGGCAAGGACTAGGAGCCCTCGCAGTGTGTTGAGGATCAGGAGTGGTGCTTCGTGACAATGAAGTACCAAGTGCAGCGGCATAAGAGTATGACGCAGGTAGGGGCGGCGTATTGGCATTCCTCAAAGCAGCAGAAGCCAAACCCTGATGCAGCTGAGCCAGCTCAGCTTCAGCCGACCCCAAGGTGCCAAAGTTTTCACTATAAGTATTACGACTAGGCGTACGAGAAGGGTGCCCAGAACCAGGAGTTACAGGCCCTGCATCATCCTGCATAGATCCCACATATAAGCTTGCCACAAGAGGATCAAATATATAACTTATTGCTTAGCCAAAAAAAAAGATATAAGAGTGCAACTACTAGGTAGAGTTTGACCAGTGCAGCTTTGTTGGACAATGGACAGCTAAAGTATTTTACAAAAAGAAAATAAATATAAATATAAATAATACTAATAAAGAATTTGACGCTTTATTGGTATTTTAAAAGTTTGAATGTCAAGAAAAACGAAAAACAGATATTCACATGGTTATTTGTGTTCAAATATGACGCATATCCAAGTGGGAGGAGGCTCTCTTGAGTCGCTTCGTTGGGAACAGAATGTCTTCTAACAGCGTGAAGAAACTTAAGATACAGTGGTGCAGGTCTGAAAGAACATAAAAGCAATAATCCAGCTAACAGCCTGCCTTAATATTCTTTTTACTTCATATGTACTTGGCCGATAATTAGAATTATCACTTGTAAAAGCTAATTAGGGCACATAAGCTCAAAAATCACCTGAAAGATTTCAGTAAGGCTCTTCTGTTTGCCACCTAGCACCAAATCAGGCAAACCAATCAGGCCCTCACCGCCCCACTCCAATTCAATTTCACTTTCTTGTTTCTTGTTGTTAAACCCCGGTGGGTTTGAAAACAGCGATACTCCACCACCAGCAACAACACTATCATTTCTATTCACTTTCCTACTATCTCCAATCCCTCCCACACTTGAACTTCCTCCTTGCAACCTCTGCGCAAACCGCCAATCCTCCTTAGAAAGCAACGGAGGCGGCAACCTAGGATTTAAATTAACACTCAAGTAGTAGTAAGACAGATAAGCAGGATCAGCCCTAAGCTCTTCATCAGAGGAAAACTGATTTCCACTTTTATTCGACCCAAATTCTTGAAAGGGCGATGCGCCGCCACCTCTATGATTAAACAACCTATCAACTGCACTCAATGAACCTTCTACAGTAGGTGGAGCTGACCCACTTCTACACATATTCAGCTCCTTCTCGAAATCATCAGACTCTTGCCGCCTCGGTTCATGAAGCAAAAAACCTAACTCCTTCTCTAACTCATCACCAAACAATCCGTCTTTACCACTGAGCATTGGTCTTCTACCTAATCCTGATAACATATTCACTTATACCAACTTATATCATTCACCAACAATCTCCAAACCTCCTAATCAATCACAAAATACAAAAATCAAAATTCCTTGCTCCCAACACCCTAAACCACCTAAAGAAAACTCCAAACTCAAAAAGTTTGCAACTTTGATCACAAAACTTCAAGAAAACCTCAATAAACTACCCTAAGCCCATAATCTAAAACCCCCTAAACTTCAAACTCATAAAGATTAAAACTTTGATCACAAAAGTGAAATAAACCAACCTAAGCACATAATCTAAAAACACATAACAATTAAAACTTTGATCAAAAAACTTCAAGAAACAAGAATGAAACTTCCTAATCCCTTAATATACAATCCCCTAAAGAAAATTCCAAACTCATAAAGATTGAAACTTTAATCATAAAACTTCAAGAACCAAGAATTAAACTATCCCAAATCCCTTAATTCAAAACCCCCCTATAAAAAAACTTCAAACTCATAAAAATCAAAACTTTGATCATAAAACTGCAAGAAACATGAAATAAAACACTAATCAACAACTAATATAATAATTTACAATATGTTGAGATATGTACACAGCAAAATGAAGAAGCTTATACAACATTGGCCCTTTGGTGCTGTAAAAAAAGTGTTAGTAGAAAAAGGGTATGGAAATAAAGTGAAAATATGAGTGGAGAAGAGAAAGAAAGGAAAATTCGGCGCCGAATTATAATTAAAAAAATCAAGATTTTTAGGGTTTGGTATATTCAAGTAGTGAGCTTGCTATAAATTCCAAGGGACGAAGACTTATACAGTTATACATGTACTGCTCAATGCTCATGGAGCTCATGTCTCATTATTTCAATATTTTATTATTGTTACTTCTCATACAGCAACCCAAAATATTTTCTTGCTTTAAAATTAGATACGGGGAGAATTTATGGGAGAAATAGGGTGAAATGAGAACGGAAGAGATTAATATTTAATTTTGTGGTTTGTTAATATTTTGTTATAAATTTATTCTTGAAGGTACGATTATTGTATGGAAGATTAATTAAATAGTATCATTTTCTTTCAACTAGTTCTTAAAAGTATTGTTGGTTTTAGAAACTTAGAATATCATCAAAGATATGATTGGTAATTTTTAAAACTTAGAATATAATATTTATTTCAGAAATTTGATTTAAATTAATTATAGTTGCATTATCTGTTTTTCTAGTTACAGTTACATTAATTATAGTTACAGTTATATAAAAATGATATACATTTTTGCAGTGTTCTAAAAAGCGCTAAGCGGTTCTAGGCGGCAAGACGACCTTCGAGCGCTTAAGCGGCTAGGCGGGGACTTAAGCGGATTTCAATGCGGACCAATTAAGCGGATTATATTATATATATTTAATTATTTATATACATAAATATATATATATTTAATAATTATATAAAATCGGGAAATAAGCGGCTAACATAAAATCGAGACGGTTGGGGGATCTTCGATGCTTAAGCGGACCGCTTAAGCGGCTAGGCGACCTTGTTTTAGAACACATTTTTTGTATGTCATGATCTTCAAAATGGGTAGAAGAAACTGGCTACCGGCAAGTCATTATAGGGAGTGATTCTCTCCTGGTGGTGGATGGCATTGGAAGAGCTAGTAATTATCAGCTGGAGCCTCGAGGTGGGGAATGTTGGATATTTTAGTGTAATTGGATTGGCTATTTGATCAATGTAATCGTAATGTTACATCGAATAAATCGGGAGAGTGCGGAGTGCATGCTCTGTTCGAGTTCGTTATAATTTCAGAATTATTGCTTATGAGACATGTCTATTGGCATCAAACACATCTGTTAGAATGAGATGTGTCTATTGGGAAAAGACACATCTTGAGATGTGTCTGTTGGTATTAGACATGATTGTTGGAAATGAGATGTGTCTTTTGGCAAAAGACACATCTTGAGGTGTGTCTATTGGCAAAAGACACATCTGTTGACATCTATAAATAGGTGTGGCATTGATCATTTTACATATAGGTTCATTTTGAAATACACAGAAAAATACATTTTTTCTTCTTGCAGAATTTCTGACTTTATCCGATTGAATTATTTGGGTGAACCACAAATAACTTCAATCTGAAAGTGTTCACACGACTTCAAAAAAATCCAAGTTATCAGCCAATTCCCCAATAGGGAACTTGTTGGATTACCGAAGTGATATTAGTGTTCGTCATGTTAAAAAATAAAAAGCAAACAAATAAGGTGGCTCATTTGTTAGCTAAACACCTTTAATTCGTAATGTTGAGCCTGTTTGGCTGAACTTTTATTAAGTCCTTATTGACTTATTTTCGGGTAAAATTTCATATTTTGATAATATTTTTTTATACAAGTATTTAATATATGTTTGAGATTCTATAAGTTGCAAAAAAAAATTAACTTTTTTCAGAAAAAAAGTTAGGAATCTCTAACTTTGTCTTAAAATAAGTTGACTTATTCTGGAAACATCCCCGGTTGTTGGAGACTTTATTATCCGATATTTTGGTTGAGTAATGAAGTTCTACATTAAAAAAAAAAAAAAACCTTTTAAGGCATTAGCGACAAAATGAAAACTTTGCCTGGCCATCCCAACGAATTATTTGAGCAACACAATTAAACCATAATCAAGTAAATCATGTAAACATACACAACTTAAGCTGAATCTGGCTCTCTTTTTTCTTCTTTGGTTTTGATAACATACTCCGTATTTGGTTAGTTATCTGGATGTAATCATAACTGGATTATATATATATTTGTCAAAGTGTGCAGTTCTTTGACATACTCTCCATTGCTACTGCATATAAAAAACTTTACAACCGTAATAGAGTCAAACGGTTATAATATTTATTTATGAGAAAAATGTCCGGGAACAAGGACCAGGGAAGAGCTTCCAAATACCAGGTACTAAGCCACCTGGTCTGCAAACAAACCACCTGAGCCGGTGTTTCATGCCTCTAATTATGCATGGGACCCCCAAAATATAACATACTGGTTCTTTCATATCATTTTCTGGCTGGAGCAGTTGCAAGAAATATGCAGTTTGGCAGCAGTGCAACGTCAATGAGATGGCAGACATGCACTGATGCACGTAAATACTACACAAAACCTAGGGACCGGCTTTACAAGTACTACACATGTATAATATCAAGCAAATACAAAGCACATAATTTTGGAGAGATTCATACATAAAGCATTCCCTTGCAGTCATATTTACATAGATACATGCAGCATACATCTTTCGGACTGTAACTCAATAATTGCATAGGTGAGGAAAACAGAGCGGATTCTTACACCATGTCATCACCATCTGTTTCACTCTCTCTACTTTCTTGCCATCCAGAGCCTACCATAAGTTTGCACACCGGACATGTTCCTTGTTGATGTAGCCATTGATCAATACATGTGGCATGAAACTGCAAGAATAAGAGTGTTAGAAATATATACCCAGCATGAACATCACCATTTATTACACTAGTCAAGTAGCATAGTTACACGACAGGATCCAGGAGCAAATATGGGAATTTAATCCTTCAGTGATGGTGCACAAACAGTTCTAAGATCAAATGCCTAGCTTATCATAATAGTTTTTCATCTTTCCAATTATTTTAAGCTTGAAGAAAGTATGAATGGAGTCTTTATTAGGAAAATAAGCAGCTTTCCCTACTTGGATACTTATCATACTACTACAGAGGTACAGGCAGAATCAAAAAGCAACAAAATGACAAATTGCTTTACAGGTTCTTAATTTACATAAAATTATAGTACTCGTTATATAATATTTGTGCAAACTCCAAGAGTATTACAATATTTTACTACACAGGAATGTAAAAAACCTGTGGAAATTTGTGAATCAAGGGAAGCATGGTTATGAGAATATAGAAAGTGGTATTGCATGCTAACAATGTTTCTGAAGTATGTGGAGGAATAACCTGATGCAAACATGGCAAGCTACGAACAAGCTCCCCTGCAGTGACTTGCTCCAAGCATATGGTGCAAGTCAACTCATCTTCTGGAGATTCTGGATTCTTATCTAGCTCAGTCTCCTGTTTAGACTGCAGGAAAATTTATAATATGTAATAAAACTTAACAGGAAAAAGAGAATTGTAATGCAACCACAACAGGAGATGAGTAACTAAAGCAACTTTGTAAAAACATATGTCGAAATTTCTACTCAAAGAAAGTTGGTGAGCTTTGCAACCCAATATTTTATCATTTGCACAAGTGTTTCTCTTTTCTAAATAGTGTCCTAATTGTAATCAGATATCACAAGCTAAAATTGAGATGATATATCGTGTAGACTGTTTTTACGACTTTCAATTACCTTCAAAATTGAATAATGTCTATATAAAACATTGTAATTTAATTTTCAGAGCTAACTATTTCGCATTGAAATTGTAGCTCAGTAGTCTAGTTGGTTTCTCTATTTCCTTTCTTAGTTTCTTCATAAATTCTCCTACATTAGACCTTGGTTATTTCAATACCAACCAATGTCGTTTATTTAATATACAATTTAATGTTTTTCTCAGTTCCATTTTTGGAATTTTTATGATACTCGGGGTAGTTATCTGCATGGTTTGTACCACCCAAAAAGAAAAATAAAAAATGAAAGTAGTTCGAATGAAAATATCTCCTACTTTCTGCAAAATCAATATCTAGATTGAAAAAATGACATTAGAAATACAGTCTCTATGCATCATACTGAGACATGATATCGATCAAGTCGAAACTTCAAAGTATAAACATACCACTTACACACACAAAAGGAGCAAATAAAATGGTCAAGGACTGTGGAAGTATGATCCAAACCTTGCGATTCAAATTTTAATATTAAGCGATTGTAAGGGCTGACTTTTATCGTCTTTTACACAACCGTGCCAGAAGTATAATAATCCGAAGACCAAGAAATTTTTCTCTTTAAAGTTATTTTATTTAAAAGATCTATAGGAGAACTCAGTTTCCCAAACACAATAATAAAACACAAATATCAAATACTTGTCATAACAGATAATCTAGCTATTGAGATTGTAAAGATACGGGATTATACCTGCACTAGCGATGAGGAACTTGAGGCTTTTTGCCTTGCTGACCCATCACTATAAGAAGAGAAAAAGGTCTGTTAAATTATCAGCACAAGTTGCAGACTTGAAGGTTTAATATTTGTACTCCACACTCAAAAGATGGCTCAAGATACAACTTTTGATTTCACTAACGGATGACCAAATTCATTATTAGCGTGAAACATATTAAGCTCTAAATAAGAGAAACTAAAAGGATGACTACTTTTTACACTTTATATGCACTTGGTGATTATTTGGGGAGCACTGCACGTGTCAATTTCGAGAAAAAAAAAAAGCCTATGATGGAGCTCACAATAATATAGGCACATAGCATTATATTTATGTAATTAAGTAGCTGTGTTTATTACAATAAGTACAGTAACACTATATTCTTGACAAACATAGAGCCCTTAATATTCTTGAATCTTCATAATTGACATGCATCTGAAGAAAATGGATACTCGATCAAAAGAATTAGATTTGATTATGTATGCATCATGCGTGCAACTTATTGAACTCTTTCCTTGCCAAAACTAAATAAATCACCACATATGTTAACTATTTTGATGGCAGATCCTTTCAGCATGTCCGCAGGGGGGGGGGGGGAAATCAAGCAAAACAAAAACATTGCAACTCTGTAGAAAACATATTATCCGTACTTCCAAACAAAATATGAATACTATAATCAATAAACACAGATAATAATCAATCATTCATCCCTCTCCTCAAACTTGAATGATAGCAACAACTGACATAAACTAGAAAATAAACTGGCTGCAGCTATATTATGCAATTGACCCACTGAATTTCAATCATTTTTATTTGGCACACGGCTTATCCCCCCTTCCATATCAAACAATAGGATGTGCTTCCTTCCTAATTATCTATTGTAGTTTACTGTCAACATGCTAAAAGTAGATATGTTTACATTCTTTCGTTAATAGAAAGAGTGATTTTGATTTCACGATGCTAAAAAAAGTGTACGGTAAGGCATGAATGCAAGGAAAAGAACAAAATACCCCTGAAGGCCTAAGCAATTATCAAAGACACATTACTCTACACAATGCTCTGTTACCTTTGTGAATTGGACACCTTGTACTTGTGAACTGGCAAGGCATTTATTTCTTCTTCACTCATTGAATGTGTGTTGGGGGGATTATTAGAATCCAGAGATCTCAGTGTCTCATAATCTGCAACAGAAAAAACATAGTTGGACTTCTACAACCTGGGATAGACATAGAAATAAAACAAAAGACCAACTCCGAGTTACAATTCAATTGCAAGCATTTGAATGCAATGAAGACATTTTAAACCACATCCTCTGTGCATGAGTATGTCTATGTACATACTCTTACTATTTACATACCTAGATCATCAAATTCACGGTCAAGAAGTGCCAACTGCAGTCTCAATCCTTGCAATCTTCCTCTCGTTGTCAAAGCTATTGATGGTGGCATGTGTAGGCGAAATTCAGTGCGAGCTAACAAGCCACTGGCAGCGGCAGCATGAGCTTGGGCCTGGGCCTGAAGGCGTTGGCAAGTTGCATACATCCTAAGGGTTGTGGCCATCAAGAAAATACCCAGTACTACCCAAAGCTATACAAGATAAAAAACAATCACTTCAAACGCTACAACATACGTAATGCTCACAGAATAACATAGAGCAAACCAACATTGCCACAATAACGTAATAGGTAATACACAGTAGATTATTACCAGAAAGTTCGGGGACATTTGGGAATTCAAAATTGTGAAAAGCAAGAGAACTGCCACATCAAAAACTTACGAAGTTAGATATGCAACTTAAGATTCACCAACAAATTATATAAAGAAGAGACAGACATATTTACCAGATATGAGAAAAGCTAGAGAATTAGTATTAATGGGCCTCGGTTGAACACGCTGGCAAGGACAAAATAAAATTTCAGACTTCAAGGTAAATAACTCCGTTTATTTCTCAAGTGAGACACCAACACAATCTATAACACAAAAATCAACAACAAAAAGAATGTAGACACACACAAAACATACCATTGCTCGTCTATCCGGAAGAACCCCAGATAATCCATTTTCAATGTCAGGTCTAGCCCCACGAAAAACAAAGCTCATCTTCACAAAACTCCAAGCTCAGCTCCCAATTATTCTTCAAAATCCTAAGATAACAGTACTAGTTGTTAACGGATGTTGCCACACACACTTGACACTAGTCTAACTAAACTAAAAATTCAAATATCGTACAGCCTCAAGTACCAAATTAACAAGCACCTAAATAGTCCCAATCATCATCTCGAAACAATTACGAAATGCACGAACTAATTCTATTTCTTATCACAAAAATTTCAAATCCATCATCATAACATCTAATCACATATACCAATTAAAACGTCTCCGGTTAAATAAAGTTACAAATCGAACGAACATCATATCACACTGAATCATAACCCTAATTATTTACACAAGATAATTCAAAGAGCTAGGCAATCACAAAATCAAATGAAATGAAATAATAATAATGAAAATCAAATCAAATCATATACAAATCAACTGTGTACCTAAATTGAGAAATTTTCAATCTCGATGTCGGTGCGGTATAAACACAATAATTGTAAATGTATATTTATTAGCATGGTACATACTACTGTATAGTAAAAGATTATAAAGACATGAAATGCTTACTGGAAACGTACGTACCTGGGAATTCAAAACTCGGCAAAAGTGAAATGTTAACTGTGTTAGTTGCCCGAGTTTGGTAGTCGGAAATTTGTCACACTCGATCTAAATCCGTAAATTTGTTGCTGTAGAGATAAGAATATTAAATATGATGTCTGTCAAAATTGTTGTGGGCTCACATGGTTTATGTTCTTGTTTCCCTTGTTTCCCGATTAATTTTCGGTAAGTAACTGTGACAATCCGGGTCAAATCCCGAGTCTTTTTTCGAAAATCGGGTCAAATCCCGATCACGAATCCGAAATAAGCCAAAGTAAACTGGCCCAAATGCCGCCAACTTGGGTAATCCACAAGCCCACCACAGGCCCCCAAAAGATCATGATTTGTTGGTGCATTTAGTAGTAGTACTTTGCCTTATAAACTGAACAGAAGTCCCAAATCTCCTCGATGTGGGACTGGGGTGTTACAAACTCCCCCACTTAAACTCCTGACGTCCTCGTCAGGCCTGAACGGAAATCCCATAGGTCCAAGATCGTTCCTCCCTAGCCATTGTGGGATAATACCGGCTGGCTTCGTGTCCCCACCTCCGGACCTTTGTCCATTGTGGGATAATACCACCAGCCTTCGTGTCCCCACCTCCGGCAACTTGACGAATCAAGCTTTCGAGAGTCGGCTCTGATACCATATGTGACAACCCGGGTCAAATCCCGAGTCTTTTTTCGAAAATCGGGTCAAGTCCCGATCACGAATCCGAAATAAGCCAAAGTAAACTGGCCCAAATGCCGCCAACTTGGGTAATCCACAAGCCCACCACAGGCCCCCAAAAGATCATGATTTGTTGGTGCATTTAGTAGTAGTACTTTGCCTTATAAACTGAACAGAAGTCCCAAATCTCCTCGATGTGGGACTGGGGTGTTACAGTAACGAATCGATTTGATTTTTAAAATTAAATTAATCCTGTAAATTTTTTTAAATTGACATATTTAATTATAAATTATTTTAATATATTAAATATTATTATAATATCCGATTAATCCCCGATTACTTGATTAATCTTAAATCGGTACTTCAACTAATTTATACTGATTACCAATTTTTACAACGTTGCTTAATTACCAGCTTTAGTGTACTTATAAATTAATTTTTTCCCTTTTATTTAATTAATTATAAAATTTTAATCAATATTTTTAGTATTATGACATATTTTTAATACTTATAATTATTATGTACTTACATATTTTAATTTTTCCAATAAGAAATAATTTTTAATTTCTCTTTGAAAAATTACAATTATTTTTTATAATCATTTTATTATTAAATTTGTATATCTAATTTAGAATTTTTACATTTATTAAATTTTTTTCCTCCTATTTTCTAGTCATTATACCGCATAACCCATTATTCCAATTATATAACTTTATACCCGTGTGATGTACAAAAATTTATTTAAATAAATTTTGATTACTATTTATATTCTAATTTTTAAGAGAATGTATCTTTCGAAATTTATTTATTCGATCATGGGTGAGTGCCCTAAATACTCATTTTTTATTAATTCATAACCAAACTATCCTTTCTGCGCGAACACCGTCCAAAATATCCACGAGATACGCCTATGACAGAGTAGTATCTTGGGATACGCCTATAATTGAGTAGTATGTTGTTAAGATACGCCATTGCTAGATGCGCATCTCCATATACGCATTTGCCATTGGTGTAATCGCCTTTTTCTCCAATTCACAAAAAAACGCGAGCTCGGACAATTTTTGTTCGATTTCTGACCAAAATCCGGCAATGCTCCGTTCAACACCATCCATTAGTTTCCCGTTACGTTCTATACATCACTGGAATCGCCATTTCATCTTCTAAAACTCTATACCATTCGTTTATCGTTTCTAATGCCAGATTGTAAAACCCCAATCTGAACCATAATTTTGCTTTGGTTTTCTGATTTGCTCGACACAGTCCCTGCTTCTGATAAATCGATGGGGGACACAAAGAGCAAGGTGGGTGATGGTTTTGATGTGCTCAGGAGGGTGGAGGTGGTCGAACGAGCTCAGAAAAGGAGAGGAAAAGAGAAGGAAGGGAAGGAGAGAGAGAGAGAGAGAGACGGACAGGGAGAGGAAGGAGATACGGGGGAGAAAGAGTTGTGTGGGATATGTGTTATTCCCAGATTACACACTTGTATAATTGTAGAAGGGGGGGGGGTTGAATACAATTCTTGATAGTTATAAATTTCTGATAAAAACCACAGAAATCTATAAAGAAATCATTGCTGAATAGAAATGGTTCACAAACACATAAAAAATCAGGTGGTTAAATGTACCACCTGAGACTTTTATTTGAAGAAAACCCTGTGATACAAATGTACACAGCTTCTGTTTTACAACTCTTTGCTTCTAAGAATATTCAAGAAACCCTAAGCAAATATGTCTGTTTTCTTACTGTCTAACGAGTTGCTACACTTGGTTATATATCCCAAGTTTACAAGTGCTACAGGAATAAGATAATATTAATCTAATTCAAGTTGACTTGCTACTCCACTCCAAATCCACATGTAGCCGAAAGGTTGTCCCTGTGAACAGATATGTCCCCTGCACCTTTCTTGTATGTACTGTGTAAATGGAATTCTTCTTTCTTCTGTGTTTCCAAAGCATGGCTGCCATACTGCTTTTTATACCTACTATCAACCCATGTGATCTGTCAGTCAAACCTGTCCTTATCAACTACTAATTCCCAGCTAGCATAGGATAAAGTGACAATGATTATCCGTTGATGTTGTGCACAATTATCCGTTGATGGTAGCTTGAGCTGTATCTGTTGATTGAGTATATTTGAGTTGTATCCGTTGATAGAGCCCTGTTCTTATCCGTTGATACACTTTCACTTAGACAGAATTACATAGCATAGCTTATTTACAATTGGCTACCCTATTTTGCCTATCCATTGATGGTCAACATGACTCTGAACAAAAACACTATCAACTGATAAATAGAGATATTGCAGTATGCTACAAAACCTCATTCGTTGATGAGCTACCTGTCAACGAATAGTTATAAAGTCTTATCCGTTGACAGTTACAAAACTTGACTTATACAATTTTGCTTGAATGTTAAGTTATCATCAACTACAACATATTCCTAACAATCTCCCCCAATTTATACTTGATGGCAATAAAGCATAAATTCAGAACCTTGATGATAACAAAACATTCCTAAAGATATATACACTACAGTATGCAAAAATTGTATTAAGCTAAAAAAATTAAAAACAGAAAGCTTTAAGAAACTTATCAGAGATGTGCTCCTTTAGATTGAGCAGATTAATGATGTTTCTTCTCTCTGGTTGGCTGCACCCTTGACTTTCCTTCCTTGGCAGAGTTGGACTCAATTTGCACTTGAAGTTGCTTATAGAAGGTATCTTTTTCAACAACTTTTGGATTTAGCTTTAGTTGTAACCATCTTAGGTAATCAGAACTAGCCTTTGACAGTTGGTCTTCTAACCTGAAGAATCTCCTAGTGCCCTCTTCATCCCTGAACTCCATCATCCAAAAGGGTTGAATGTGGATTTTCTGTCCATTATATGGGATCTTCATTTTCTTTGGTAGACTTGAGGGTGAGTTCCATTCTCTCCTTATTTCTTCTATTTTGCTGATTATCTCCCTTCTGGCTGTCTCAGAGAACCCTGTGTGTCTCTTGAATGCTGAGAACACTTTGGTCAGTGTATGATAATTCTCTCCAAGAACCTTCTGTAATGGCCATGTCCTCTGACTTCCTCCCTTGTAGACAAACACTAATCTCTCAGGCTGATTCTTGTACTTGTCAATTCCTCTTACTTCTGACAATTCATCCAAATATAGATTCATGCCAGAGTATTCTTCAATTTCTGCCTGATAGATAAAGTCTTCTTTGTTTTCCAAGATTGGTTGTTTGACAATAGCAGGTACCCTAGCAACTTGAACTGGTCCCTTTGAAAGTTGCTTCTTTGGAGCCCTTTTCTTCTGTTTTGGGTTCAGCAAGAATGAAGGAACTTCAATTGAATCAAAATTCATTGGTTCTTCTTTGGGCATTATGGGGTCACCATGAAAGTTTACAGTTGGGTCGATTATTGTTGCAGATATAGGTACTGATGAGCCAATGGTTTCTTTTTCTGGAGGGGGTTCTGGAGAAAGAACCCTCTTGGTTTTAGCTTTCCTTTTTTTAGGTTTGGATTTGGGAACTTCCTCAGGTTCCTTCATTTCAACATCTACCTCATCCATTAACTCTTGAGCCAGCCTGGCTTGCTTCTCATCTGAGTTTTCATATTGATTTTCTGTACTTGGATGGGCTTCCCTTTGGATTCTGGAGACTTCTTCTCTTTTAGCTTCCACAAATCTAGGATGGCTGTTGGATATATTTAATACTTTTCCATTCCTCATGATTACAGCCATCCAATCTCTTACGCTCTTATTTGTCTGTACTTTGAACTTCATGATTGTTTTTCCCATTAGCTTTTCTTCATCATTCTTGGGAAATGGGTAGTCCAATTGAAGCTTGTTCTTCCCATTTTCCTTTGGTGGTGAGTAGGCTCTGGTTTTGATGGCTGGTTCAAATTCTTTGACAAATGATGGCTCAGCATCATAGAATGTAGGAGCCACAATCTTTGGAGTGAGCACCTTCATGATTGTGGTTGATATTGTTGGAGCAGAAGATTGAGCATTAAGAAACAGAGATGATGCAATTGATTCATTGATCATCCTCTCTGTCCTTAGAATTCTTTCACTAGTCTCCTTGTTGATCTTTTCCAAAGCTTCTATTCTGGCTTGCCTTTCACCATCTGAGATTTCTTCTAAGCATTGAATCTCAGGCAAAGTCACTTGTTTCTTCACAGGGGAAGCCTTTATCTCAAACTCTGTTGGATTGACCACTACAATTGGTTGTTGCTCCCCCTCAATCTGTGCTATCTCACTACTGGTAGCTTGAAATTGGCCAGTAGATGTTGCAGCCTCTTCTATGCTTGTTCCCATTTTCATTTTCTCCCCCTTTTTGTTAGCATCAAGGGTTGGGGTTGAAGCTGCAAGTAGCATTTCCAGTAGTTGAGTCTGTTTTGATTGATTGGCAATGATAGTGTGCATTTGAGATTCCATACTATCCACTCTGGAGGAAAGAGGCTGAACAGACTTAGCCAGGCTATCTTCTTTGAGAAGTTTGCTAGAAAGCACCTTCTGAGTGGTAGTAGGAGCTAGTGCCTCAATCCTGGCATCTAGTGCTATCTTCATATCTCTAATTGCAGACTTGACCTCCTCCTGTTGTGTTCTTTGAATAACAGATTGCATCTTTTGTAATTTCAAGGAGGCCATGACTTGCTCAAGAACAGTCTTTCTCTGTGGGTCTGCAGTTTGGTGCTCAGCCTTAGCAGATTGATATTGCTTCATGATTTCCACATTGAGATCCCCAAGTTCAGTGGCATTTGTAAACATCCATGCTGGAGTTTCTTCTTCATTGATTTCTTCACCATCTGAACTTTGACTGTCATCACTGCCAAACTCTTCACTTCCAGCACTTGGAGACAGGGTTTGTAAAGCTTCTTTTGCTCTTTGAAGAGATTCTGAGGTGTGCACTAGGTGCATTGCCTTCTCTGCCTCCATATTGCCCTGTTGTGCCATGACTTGATAGGCAGAAACAGGATGAGTAAAGGTTTCAGGATCCAAAGAGATGGAGTCAATAATTGACTGATATTCTTATCTAAATTCCATCTCTTTGGAAGCTTCATTAACCTCCATTAAATCACTTGCAATGGCTGAATCTTCCTGCCTTATTTCTCCTGTAGTCCCTTCTCTCCTCTCATCTCTCTTTTCTTGCATCAGGGGCTCCCCCTGGCTCACACCTCTCACACCCTCACCTTCACCTACTAAGGTGGAACTCTCTAGCTCTCCTTTTGCCTGACCGGAAGAAATGGTCAGCCTCTCATTGTTTTTCTCTCCTTTTGCCTGCTCACAAGGCAGCCTCTCACTCCCTTCCCTCATTCCTAAAAGTGTTTTAACTACTACAAACTCCTCCACAGTTGACATGGGAATGTCATATTTTGCATTGGTAGAGAGAGTTGTCAACGGATAAAGTGTATCCGTTGATGTAGTAGCTATTGCTGTCAACGGATAATTAGTTATAGACATATCCGTTGATGGAGAAACACTTGTCAATGAATGAAGGATATCTGTTGATGAAGGAAAACGAGTATCCGTTGAAGTGAAAACCAACACTGAATCTGTGGTGATTGATTTTAAGGAAGAGGCCACAGATAGTGTTGTGAATTCAGGAATGGAAGATTGATGGCCCAACAAATCATCTAAAAGATGATGACCACCAATTGTTGAGTGGGGCTTCTCCAAGAATTTTAAAGATGGAGAATCAGGAATTGATGTAGATATCATATCCACATCCAGAGATGGAGTTGGTGATGGTGGATCAAAATATGTATCGATTTGAAGGTTAAGATCAAGGGGCTGTGACTCCACATTTATTGAAGTCACATCAAACTGAGTTTGAGAAGGTACAGTTTCCTGTACAGTGTGTGCACCCTGTGATTCCCCAATGGTTTTGGACTTTACTCTTCTACCATAGGTTTTTGAGAGAGAGTTGTTTGTGTCTCTTGCCCTTTTGTGCAGTGTTCCTGGTATGGAACTTAAATCAGTAGTCACACCCTGTTGAGAGGATGTAACTAGAATTTTGCTTGATGGTTCATTAACAGTCTTTTGAGAGACTGAAATGTTGGTTGCACCTGCCTCACCTTCCTTATCCTTAGGGCTTCTTTGATGTTCACCCTGTCCCTCACCACTCACTACCACCTTCACACTCCCCTCAAGAGTTTTGGTAGTTTTTGCAACAGGTGCCTTTTGAGAGACACCTGAGGTTTGTCTTTTAGATTGTGGTTTTGGAATTTTGGATTTAGTCACTTGGGTAGGAGCCTGTTTGGTCACAACTACAGACTCCATTGTGACAGTGGAAGGCAAAGAAATTTGAGTAGAGATAGGAGTAATAAGATTAGAAGCTACCTGAACAATTGGTGGATAAACCAATTGCACTCCTGCATTCAGATTCATTCGAATCAAGTCACTGAGGACTCTCTTCTCCTGAACAAAACAATTGAACTTGCTATCCGGGTTAGCAATGGATAGCTCATTCTCAGATACATGCAGTGCTAGGAGCATCAAAAATCTAGCAAAATAAACATTCTTGCTCCTAGTTTCCTTTTTACCTAATTTAGCTGCTATCTCATACATGACTAGTGTGCCAAAATGATAGAATTTATCAATCAAAAGCATACATAGCATAACTAGCATGGAATTGGTAACAACATCAAAGTTACTAATCTTGCCAGAAAAAGTTTTAATGAAGGCATCACAAAGATAACTCCATTCTTTAACCATACCTTTCCTAACAATTTTCCCTAAGTTCTCAGTACTAAGGGTATAATTCATGGAATTAAGCATGGTAACAATTTCAGCATTACTGGGTACACTCAGACAGTTATTCTCAGGCAATTTTAAACAAGTAGTTAACACATCAGAATTAACTACATAATTTTTACCCTTCAAAGAAAAAGCAAGTGTACCGTCTGTGCCATTGTACTCAGCAGATGCCCACACCTCTTCAATTACCTCATGGATTAGAGGAGTGGTGGCAGTCATAGCATATGACAGTTTGCATTTCTTCACGAAATTCATCATGATGTGATATACTTCTGGAGCGTTCGTTGTGTCAACAAAGGCTGCGAAATTGTTCTTCTCATAGGTAAACCCAGTGGAAGACATCATCTTGACAATAGGCGCCATTGAAGTGTTTGAACTTTTGTTGCAGAGAGAGTTTTAGTGAAGAAGATGCAGTTAACTTATGAGATTCTTGAAAATGAATAAAGGTGAGATGTGAGAGCACAAGACAACCTTTTATATTTTCCAAGAATTAAAAATGAAATAATTAAAAGTAATTACCCCATTGGACAAAAGTAACTGTCAGATAATAAATGAAAAGAAAAGAAGTACAGCCGTGACTAATTATACACGTTTACCAACGGCTATAAAAAGAAATATGTATATCAACGGATAAAGATTGGACGGTTGAGAAAACAGTTTATCCATCGATGACGTGGACAACCTGTTATCCGTTGACATACGAAATCTAGTAATGTGTTTATACTACCAACGGATAAAAGGATATCCGTTGATAAGCAAATTTTGCCTTAAACAAAATTTCTGCTAAGAGTTTTTCTGAGAGTTTTTAATTCTCAAGTAAACCAAAACACATTTCTAGCTGCAATACAGTATGATTAGATATCACTAGGAATTATGAAAAATTAAGCATACCTAGTTCACCTACCAACCTTGTGAATGAGGATTCATCAAGAGGCTTGGTGAAGATATCTGCAAGCTGCATTTCACTTGGCACAAAGTGCATTTCTACTGTACCATTCATCACATGCTCTCTAATGAAGTGGTATTTGATGTCAATATGCTTGGTTCTCGAATGTTGCACTGGATTCTCTGTGATGGCAATAGCACTAGTGTTGTCACAGAAAATTGGAATCTTCTCAACTTTTAGACCATAGTCAATAAGTTGATTTTTCATCCAAAGAATCTGTGCACAACAACTTCCAGCTGCAATGTACTCAGCTTCGGCTGTAGAAGTGGAGACTGAGTTCTGTTTCTTACTGAACCATGACACAAGCCTGTTCCCTAGAAATTGACAGGAGCCTGTAGTACTTTTCCTATCAATTCTGCAACCTGCATAGTCTGCATCTGAATAGCCAATTAGATCAAAGCCAGAATATCTTGGGTACCAAATGCCAAGGTTTGGTGTTCCCTTGAGATACCTGAAAATTCTCTTAATAGCAATCAAGTGAGACTCTCTAGGGTCAGCTTGAAATCTAGCACAAAGACATGTGAAAAACATTATATCAGGTCTACTAGCTGTTAGATATAGAAGTGAGCCTACCATGCCTCTATAGCTTGAGATGTCCACAGATTTTTCCTTAGTATTCAGCTCAAGCTTAGTTGCAGTGGCCATAGGAGTTTTTGCAGAGGCACAATCCATTAAGTCAAATTTCTTTAAGAGATCATAAATATATTTTGTTTGACTTATGAAAATTCCCTCATTAACTTGATTTACTTGTAAACCAAGAAAGTAAGTTAATTCACCCATCATGCTCATTTCATACCTACTTTGCATAAGTTTGGCAAACCTTTTTCAAAGCTTCTCATCTATAGACCCAAAAATAATATCATCTACATAGATTTGAACAAGTATTGAAGAACCATTGACATTTCTATGAAATAAGGTTTTATCTACTGTACCTCTAGTGAAGTGATTCTCCAAAAGAAATTGAGATAAAGTGTCATATCAGGCTCTTGGTGCTTGCTTCAAACCATAAAGTGCTTTCAAGAGAAGATATACATAATCTGGAAATTCTGGATCTTCAAAGCCAGGAGGTTGATGGACATATACCTCTTCTTCCAGTTCCCCATTTAGAAAGGCACTTTTAACATCCATCTGATAGACTTTGAAGTTGGCATGTGCTGCATAGGATAGGAAAATTCTGATGGCCTCAAGTCTTGCCACTGGAGCAAAAGTTTCATCAAAATCTATTCCTTCTTCTTGAGAATAGCCCTTTGCCACTAATCTAGCTTTATTCCTCACAATTATGCCATTTTCATCAGTCTTATTCTTGAGAACCCATTTGGTACCTACGATACCTCTATCATCAGGTTTGGGCACAAGCTTCCATACTTTATTTCTCTCAAATTGGTTTAGCTCTTCTTGCATTGCTAAGACCCAATCTGGATCTAGAAGGGCATCCTCCACTTTCTTAGGTTCCTCTTGAGACAGGAAACTACTGTATAGGCATTCTTCTTGTGTGGCACTCCTAGTTTGGACTCTTGAGTTTGAGTCACCAATGATTAACTCAAAAGGATGATCTCTGGTCCATTTTCTTAAAGGTGGAAGGTTTGATCTAGATGAGGTTGCTTCATCTACGTGAGCATGATCTTGTTGATTGGATATTGAGTTTTGACTTTGAGAAACTCCCCCTGAGTTTGTTGTCCTTGAGGAGTTATGAAGTTGACTGTCAACAGATGCATCATTTTGTCTATCAACGGATGCTCCATTTTGCCTGTCGACGGATACATGAGAATGCCTGTCAACGGATGCATCTGATGATCTAGCATGACTGTCAACGGATGCTTCATTTCCAGTGTTAGCATCACTTCTAGTTGGACCAACAACTCTAGGTGAATTTCCAAGGCCATGATCTTCATTTTCCTCATCATCATCAATGTACATTCTTCCTTCTACCTCATTCTCAAATCTCAACTTTTCATGGAAGCCTTCATCATTTAGACCTAGAATCTTTTGATCATCAAACACAACATGTACAGATTCCATAACAATGTTGGTTCTTAGATTGTAGACTTTATAGGCTTTCCCTGCTGCATATCCAACAAAGATAGCTTCATCTGCCTTTGCTTCAAATTTGCCCAAGTTATCTCCATGATTTCTTAGCACAAAACACTTACATCCAAAGACATGAAGAAAAGCTAACGTTGGTTTCTTGTTGGTGAATAATTGATAAGGAGTCATTCCTCTAGCTTGATTGATCAAGGAAATATTCTGAGTGAAGCAGGCAGTGTTGACAGCTTCAGCCCAGAAATATGTTGGCAATCTTGATTCACTTAACATTGTTCTAGCTGCTTCAATGAGAGTTCTGTTTTTCCTTTCAACAACCCCATTTTGTTGAGGTGTTCTAGCAGCAGAAAACTCATGGACAATTCCATTCTCTTCACAGAAAATCTTCATTGTGGAATTTTTGAATTCAGTGCCATTGTCACTCCTGATTCTTTGTACTTTTACTTCAGAACCATTGTTTACTAGTCTGAGATGATTGATGATGATTTCACTTGCACAATCTTTGGAGTGCAGAAAGAAGGTCCATGAAAACTTAGAAAAATCATCCACAATCACCAGGCAGTATTTCTTCTTTGAAATTGACATGACATTTACTGGACCAAATAAGTCCATATGCAGCAATTGAAGGGGCTTAACAATGGATGACTCTGTCTTGCTCTTGAAGGATGATTTCTTTTGCTTCCCTAATTGGCAGGCATCACACAATCCATCTTTGATGAACTCCAATTGAGGGATTCCTCTAGCAAGATCCTTTCTTACCAAATCATCCATGACTTTAAAATTCAAATGAGACAGCTTTTTATGCCATAGCCAACTCTCATCCTTGCTTGCTTTGCTGAAGAGACAAGTAATGGATTCTAAGCATACTGAGTTGAAATCAGCTATGTAAACATTTCCTTTTCTAAAGCCTGTCAAAACCACATTGTTGTTTTCCTTGGTAGAAACAACACAGGCTTCTTTAGTGAACTTTACTTCATAGTCTTTGTCACAAATCTGACTGACACTCAGCAAATTGTGCTTCAAACCTTCAACTAAAGCCACTTCTTCAATGATGACATTGTCCTTTGTAATCAAGCCATATCCCTTAGTATATCCTTTGCTATCATCTCCAAAGGTAATTCTAGGGCCAGCTTCCTCCTTGAACTCTGTGAGCAGGGTTGAATCTCCTGTTGATAAGTGGATTTTATATCCACTTGGAATGTCTCTGTTCGGCTTAAATTGATTGTTTTGGACTCAAGTTGTTGTAGTTTTGATGTGTTTTGCCTAGTTGTGCAGATTTACGAGAATGTTGTTTAAAGTTGATGCTTCTATCGTTTTTGGAGATTTAATTGATTAAAATTCGGATTTTCCGGGAAGGCTGCGCAGCTTATACTGTTTTGGCCATATCTGGACTTCTAGAAGTCCGTTTTCAGCGATCTTACTGCCCACGCGAAGCTTGAGAGATTTTCTACAATATGGGATAGGTCTTACACGACCAGGCCGCGTGTGGTGGGCCCAGGAAGCACGACCAGCAGATAGATGGGAGCAGATAAATTACTATTTTGCCCTTTTCTAGTTCTAATTGTATTTTGGACAATTTTTAATACCTTAATTGAATTCTAATTGTAATAGAAGGTAATATCTTGCTGGGCAAGATTTGTAGAGCCTATTTAAACACATCCTATCATTGTAAATCATAACAATTCATAGCTTTTAATCGTATCAAGGTACTTTCGATCTTCAATTCTTTCTTCAATATTATGTTTTCATTCATTATCATTATTATTATGTTTTCTTTATTAAATATGCGTAACTAATTCTCTAATCTGAGGATTGGGTAGTATTCCTTGGTATTCATGCATGCTTGATTATGTGATTTTCTGCTTTGCTGATCTGTTAATGAGATCTTAACACAATTAGGGGAGTCATGAACCTTTGATTGTATTCTAGGGATTGTAATAAGCTTGGGAGAGAAGTTGCAATCTTAGTACATGATTTAACAGACATAATTTGAATATTAGATCGGGAGATTAATAGGAGAATTGTGAGACATATAATTCTTGGCACTTAACAGTTTATAGATATACTTTGATTGTATCACGGGAGTGACAATTAGGGTGTAGCTGTAAGCACTATATTGTAACCTGGGAGGGTACAGTATAACTTTAGAAGAATTGTTTTCAGCAAGGTAGGAACACAGATATCACATTAATATTGAGCATGTATTGAGACCAAGTGAAGAACCCCAGTTCTTGGATTGTTTTCCTCATATATTTTATTCTCGATTAATAATTAGTTTAATTTAGTTTATAAACAAACCAAACATTCTTCTACACTTCTAAATTGTGAGAGATAAGAAACTTGAACTTGATATTACATTCAGTCCTTCCCTGCGAACGAACAACAAAAAATACTACTAACAAATTGGCGCCGCTGCCGGGGAAGGCAGTATAGTTGAGTTTAGGTTAATTGTTTCTTATTATTTAGATTTTAATTGGTTCCACAAGTTGTTTTGTTGGTGATTTTCAGGTGTATGCGACGTGCATCTTGCGTTAGAAAATTGGAATTTGACCCTGAAATCGAGCGTACTTTGAGAAATCAAGCTTTTGAAGGAGATATTGAACTAGAGGACCCACACAGACATCTAGAGCGTTTCGTGCAGATGTGTGGCTCATTCAGAATCAATGGTGTTACGAGTGACAAGATTCGTCTCCATATGTTTCCCTACTCTATTAAGGGAAGAGCTTTGGAATGGTTTCAACAACTTCCAAACACTACGGTTGCTACATGGGATGGTCTTTCTACTGCATTTTTGTCCAAATATTATTCTTCTGACAAGACGCAACAATTTAGGACTATGATTATGAGTTTCAAAGCACAACCGGGTGAAGGTCTATATCAGGCATGTGAGAGATTCAAGGCACTATTGAGGAAGTGTCCACATCACGGCTTGGAAGATTGGTAGATCATTAGTACTTTTTATGGGGCCATGAATGCAGATATTCATTTGTGTTTGGATGTGGCAGCTGGTGGAAATTTCAAGAAGGCACCAACTACACAGGCTAAAGCACTCCTTGAGGAATTGGCATCTAATAACTATTCATGGGCACCTAGTGGGACAAGCTCAGCTAAAGCAGCACAAGACTCTGAGATGATCAACATGCTGGCTCAGAAGTTGGATACTCTAACTCAGGAGGTGCGAGGACAAAGAGCAAATGTGAATGCTATTTCTTCACCTATGGAGGGGTATAATGATTATGGTGCTAGTCAGAACTCTTATGTGCAACAATTTCCAGAAGAAGCATCTTTTATTCAGGGAAGACAGCCGTGGCCTGTTCAGAATAACTCCTATTACAATCCAAATCAAAGGCCAAACAACAATCTTTCTTACAGTAATAATCATGCGGCTAATCCTTCTTATTCATTTCCAAGGCAGAATCAACCTTCTGGTTTTCAGTCACGACCACCATATCAAGCACAGCAGCAGTATCAACCTCCACCAAAGAAAGAACCAGCTGATTGGGAGGTTGCACTAAATAAGATTATGCAAGGAACCTCTGGGGCATTGGCTAATATGGAATCAAGAATAGAGCAGATGGCATCATCTCAAAAGATGCTAGAAACACAGATTGGACAGATTGCCTCCAAGATTGGTGTTCGTGAGCAAGTATCACTTCCTAGTCAACCCGACCAGACTGGTAAAGAGCAATGCAAAGCAATTACTTTGAGGAGCGGGAAAGAGTTGCACAAGGTTGAGGTTCTTGAGCCTAAAGAGAAGGATGCTGAAAAAGAAAGTGAGATAGTAGAGATCGATGCAGAAAAGTCAGAAAAAGTAGAGGAAGAGAAGAAGGAAGAAGAACCAGAAAAGCCATATGTTCCTCCACCACCTTATGTTCCTCCTATTCCATTTCCACAGAGACTTCACAACAGGCAGTTAGAGAAGCAGTACGAGAAGTTCTTGACTATGTTCCGGCAGTTGCATGTCAATATTCCTTTGGCTGAAGCTTTGAATCAAATGCCACTTTATGCTAAATTTCTTAAGGAGATGTTGACAAAGAAGAGGAAACTTGAGGATGCAGAAACCATTACTCTCAATGCTGAATGCAGTGCAGTCATCCAAAAGGCCATTCCTCAGAAATTGAAAGATCCGGGAAGCTTTTCTTTACCTTGCACTATTGGGAAGATGGAGAACATGAAAGCCTTGTGTGATTTAGGGGCTAGTGTGAGTTTGATGCCATATTCAATATGCAAACGACTTGGTCTTGGAGAGCTTAAAAAGACACGAATTTCACTTCAGTTGGCGGATCGTTCTGTTAAGTATCCGTTGGGGGTCGTTGAAGATGTGGTCGTCAAAGTTGATAAATTTGTCATACCTTGTGATTTTGTGGTGTTAGAGATGGATGAAGATGTCGAGATGCCTATTATCTTGGGAAGGCCATTCTTGGCTACTGCTGGCACTACAATCGATGTTAAAGCTGGAAAATTGACATTGAATGTTGGCGAGGACAAAGTGGAATTTGATCTGAACAAAGCAATGAGGATGCCTCCTTTTAGAGCAACTTGTCTTACTGTCGACATAGTTAATGATGTAGTAGAAGAAGATCAGAATGTCACCTTTAATGTGTTCAAGGCCATGAAATTACCGACAGAGGATGAAGAGTGTTGCAGTGCGGAAATAGTTGATACGAGTCAGAGAAAGAAGTTTGATCAGTTATTGAGCGAAAAATTTGACATGCACGTGATAAAGCATCCCATCAGTGATTCCATTGACGGTTCTTCGATTCGAGATCTTTCGAGTGTCAAGCTTGGAAAACTTCCACCACATTTGAGGTATGTCCTTTTGAATAATGAGCTAGTGATTTTTGAAGAGGGGCATGATAACGTGTTGCGAAGGTGGAAAACTGATGATAAAAAAGAAGAAATTTTTGTTCAGCCGGTTGAGTCAGAGAAGCACTTTAGAGGTGTGAAGAAGAAAAAGAAAAAGATTAGACCGTTGGGTAGAAAAATCAAGTTGAAGGCTGAAGGAAGAAATTTGTGGAAAGCAAGCAATCAAGTTGTCCATGTTCGTATGAATGGTTTTTCTGTTGAAGATGGTTCAGTTATTCTTTTGAAACCACCATGAGTTGAGGAAGTAACGTCAAGCTATTGACGTTAAAGAAGCGCTTCGTGGGAGGCAACCCACGCATTAGTGTAGGAAGAAAAAAAAATGAGTGTTTTCAGAAGAAAAAAAAAATCTGTTCAGGAAAAAAAAAAAAATCAATTTTTTTGTGTGTAACGCAGGTTGCGCCTGCGTTACTGGTGTTTCCGTAGATTGCAGCGGTGTAACGCAGGCTGCGCCTGCGTTACTGTATGTGCCGCAGTTTGCCTGGTTGTCACGCAGGCTGCGCCTGCGTGTCTGATCTTGGGGCAGGTTGCTCCTGACGCGCGCAGGTTGCTCGATGTGCAGTGTGTTGTCCGAAATTGTTGTGGTCAGCTGTTGTACATATATTATAAAAAAAATAAAAAATTCTTTCCCCTCCCAGTCTATTTATACCCCCACTCTCTCTAATTCTTTTCCTATTTCTATTTCAAAAACCCCCCATCTCTCCTCCAAAAATTCTAAACCTATTTCTATTCTAATTATTATTATTATTATTATTATTATTATTATTATTATTATTTTATTATTATTATTTTATTAATATTATTATTATTATTATTATTTATTATTCTTATTATTATTATTATTATATTTATTATTATTATTATTATTATTATTTTTTATATACCCACCTATACATACAAATCCAATTCCTCTTCTATTTTATTTTAATCTCTAAAAATTCAATTCTAAAGAGGAATTAATTGCAAGTTCACCTCTTCGATTCGTATTGGGTAAATCTTTTTCTCTAATCTTATTTTTATTACGAATTTGTGTTCTTGTCAATTGGATTTTGTAGTATTCAGGCAAGGTGGCCAGACTATGGAGCTCGTACGTAGTATCCACCGCCAGATTCTGATTCCTCCGAGGAGGAGGACGATTAGGTATGTTTTCTGCTATCCCTTGTATTTACTTCCATTCAATGCGGACATTGAATATTTTAAGTTTGGGGGTGGTTTGAGGGATTAGTAAGTTGTTGTATTATTTGTTCATGTAGGATTTCATGCTTTGCATATTAGTAGTAGTAAATTATGCATTTATGTTTGTGTTATCTACGTTTGTTTCATATAGGACATTCTGTTTTTATTTTTTTCGTATATCATGTGAGTTCATAGTAGTTTGCATTTGCACCCATGCTTGATAAGAATTTTGTGTTGTTGACGCTTTTGATTGAGAAGTGATATGCTTTGTTCTTGTGCACACACATACACTAGTAAGTTGAAGCTAGTAGACTTATTGAATGTTGTAAGTGATTAGAAGGACATGAATATGTGCAAGATGATTTAGTTTGCATGCTTTGAATACAAGTTGGTGCGTTAGAGAGATGTTGCTTGGGATTGAGTATGTTTTTCCACCAAGTGAGATTTTGAGCCTTATTGCTTATTGCATATTTGCAATTTATTCGTTTGCTTGAGTGTCCACGGATTGTTTGCATTGCTAGCAGTTGTTTGAGGTCTTTCTTGAAACGCATGACATTATTTGACGATTAAAATGATAAAGGCATTTAAGAATAACCGCATATTTTCCCATATTACCACACCATGTTTACATGATCAATTAGTTAACCCGTTGAGCTTAAATCCTATTTTTCGGTGACATACCACATTACTTGCCTAGACCTTTTTCTTGTATTGGCCTTACATTAATTTGAACCCACATTGTCAAAGGCTAGTAAAGTGCTTAAGGGAGTAATAAGGTGTGCAAGGAGGGGTTTATTGTTGGTCATACTTTTGGGGGAAATATTGAGATTGGGTTTGGTTGTTTACTTGATAGTCGGCATATGTAATAAATGGTGGGATCATTGTTATTATTTATATTATTGTTTTATTTAGCTCTCGGAAAAAAAAAAGAAAAAAAAAAAGAGAAAAAAAAAGAAAAAGAGAAGAAAAAAATATATTATGAGAGCATGTTTGTGTTTGTTGTGATCCTACTTTAGTCGACTAGTCGAGTGTTCTTAGTAAAATTTATGTGGGAGGAAATAGGGTGTTGTGAATGGTTCATTATGGTACTTACTAGCTTTTGACACTTCACCTGTTTTTGGCTTATTTGACATACCTTGTCCCTAGCCCACGTTACAACCGAATGAAGACCTTTTGATTATTGTCATTGATGTATGTTGTGTTAAGAGTTAGATTGATACCAAATGTCAAGCATGTTTATGATTTTGTTGGAATTGAGTGATACACTTACCCTTGTTCTTGAGTGAATATTCTTTTGTGAGTGGACTGTGAGTGTTTGCTTGTTCTTGCGTATGAGATCCCGAGTGTTGTCTCAAAGATGTGCTCTTGTAGGCTTAGCATGTTTACTAACTTATTCTTACACTTGACATGGACTTGTGAGAACTTATGCATGTTCATTGAGTAGACTATGTGAATACTTGCACTTTCGACACCAAGACATTGCGTATTTACTTTGATTCTTAAGTTGATATGGCATGAGAGGATTTGAAGGTATGGTAGGCTAGATTAATAGCATTTTCATTTAATTGCATTCATGCATTGCATTGCATTAGGTTAAATGGATTTTGTGGGTACATTCGCTATAGGCCCTCACGAGACCTTACTCGTCCACTAGGGCTGCCTAGGGGTTTAAATGGCTTGTTGCATATGCCAAATGCAACCGTGATCACCTACGGAAGTGGTACTAATTAGGTAGTTGTAATTGTTTATGCTTGAGGACAAGCATCAGTTTAAGTTTGGGGGTTTGATAAGTGGATTTTATATCCACTTGGAATGTCTCCGTTCGGCTTAAATTGATTGTTTTGGACTCAAGTTGTTGTAGTTTTGATGTGTTTTGCCTAGTTGTGCAGATTTACGAGAATGTTGATTAAAGTTGATGCTTCTATCGTTTTTGGAGATTTAATTGATTAAAATTCGGATTTTCCGGGAAGGCTGCGCAGCTTATACTGTTTTGGCCATATCTGGAGTTCTAGAAGTCCGTTTTCAGCGATCTTACTGCCACGCGAAGCTTGAGAGATTTTCTACAATATGGGATAGGTCTTACACGACCAGGCCGCGTGTGGTGGGCCCAGGAAGCACGACCAGCAGATAGATGGGAGCAGAGAAATTACTATTTTGCCCTTTTCTAGTTCTAATTGTATTTTGGACAATTTTTAATACCTTAATTGAATTCTAATTGTAATAGAAGGTAATATCTTGCTGGGCAAGATTTGTAGAGCCTATTTAAACACATCCTATCATTGTAAATCATAACAATTCATAGCTTTTAATCGTATCAAGGTACTTTCGATCTTCAATTCTTTCTTCAATATTATGTTTTCATTCATTATCATTATTATTATGTTTTCTTTATTAAATATGCGTAACTAATTCTCTAATCTGAGGATTGGGTAGTATTCCTTGGTATTCATGCATGCTTGATTATGTGATTTTCTGCTTTGCTGATCTGTTAATGAGATCTTAACACAATTAGGGGAGTCATGAACCTTTGATTGTATTCTAGGGATTGTAATAAGCTTGGGAGAGAAGTTGCAATCTTAGTACATGATTTAACAGACATAATTTGAATATTAGATCGGGAGATTAATAGGAGAATTGTGAGACATATAATTCTTGGCACTTAACAGTTTATAGATATACTTTGATTGTATCACGGGAGTGACAATTAGGGTGTAGCTGTAGGCACTATATTGTAACCTGGGAGGGTACAGTATAACTTTAGAAGAATTGTTTTCAGCAAGGTAGGAACACAGATATCACATTAATATTGAGCATGTATTGAGACCAAGTGAAGAACCCCAGTTCTTGGATTGTTTTCCTCATATATTTTATTCTCGATTAATAATTAGTTTAATTTAGTTTATAAACAAACCAAACATTCTTCTACACTTCTAAATTGTGAGAGATAAGAAACTTGAACTTGATATTACATTCAGTCCTTCCCTGCGAACGAACAACAAAAAATACTACTAACACCTGTCATATGCCTAGAACATCCACTGTCTAGGTACCATAGATTCCTCTTATTTCCCTGCACACAATCCAAAATACAAATCAAGTTGATTTTGGTACCCAAGTTTCCTTGGGTCCTTTCTTGTTAGCCTTTGGTTTTACACTCTTAGCAATCTTCACTTTGGGTGTAGATGCTTGAGTGATAGGTTTTGACAGATGCTCATTTGCATAAATATTTGATGCATGCATTTGTGAAAAATTGGCATACATATTATCCATGCTAGGAATGCTCCATGACATTTGTGGCATATTCACAGATTGAAATTAAGGATTAGGCACATATGGATTTGAAAAACTAGCATTCTGATACAAACCAGGCATTGCAGGCATACTTGGCATAGATTGAGGTACATGAACAGGAGTCCTTTTAACAGACTTGCAATTAGAAGATTGGTGATTGACACTATTGCAATTACCACAAGTTTTCCTAGGAGCAAACTTGTCAGGAGAATAAATGTTTTTCTTGTTAATGCCTATCTTACCATTCCTGTTCTTTTTCTTTTTACCCTCAGTCTCTACCTTTTCATTAACTGATTTACCAACAGCCTTTTTGTTAAGTAAATCACCTGCCTTAGCCTTCTCACTTGATTTGGCTTGGCTACTTTCACCAGAAACAAAGTTCTTGGCTACTGGACCATACTGATTATTCAGTTTCTTGAGTTCCTGCTTACTAACAGACTTTTTGCTAGTCGACGGATACCTCTCATCCGTTGATGGTTCATCTGTCAACGGATGATCACTATCCGTTGATTCACAATTAGTCTCTAGATCCTCAAGGCAAGGTTCTAGCTCCTTTTTCTTTTGAGTCCAGGTATCCCTTACAAATAATTCTATTCCCTGGACTTCTATTATGTTTTGAGAAATATTCCTACAACTTTGAAATTTAGCAATTATTCCTTGTTCTTTTTCAAGCTGGTCTCTTAAAATCAGTTCTCTTTTTAACACAGCTTCAAGTTCACTTTTAGCATCATTGCAATCAACTCTCATTTTCTCAAATTCTAGAAATTGAATTTCTAGGACTGCATTTCTATCACTTAAGAACTGATTAGTTTCTTTAATCCTATTGTTCTCTTTAGTAAGTGATTTAAGAGTAACACTCAAGTGATATAGTTCAGTAGACATATCATCTATAACACTATTGCATTCCTCTTTGGTGAGCTCAGAGAGATTAGTAGAAAATACATGATTGCTAGCTGAACTTGCTTCCTGCTCAGAATCAGCCATTAATGCAAGGTTGACAAACTCAGCATCATCATCAGAATGATTTCCATCAGCAGCCCAGTCATACTCTTGGGTCATGAATGCCTTTCCTTTCTGTTTGAGAAGATCAAAATATTTCTTCTTGTAGTCAACAGTTTCAGTTGGCTTTCCCTTGTTCTCAGATCTAGGCTTCCTGCATTCACTTATCATGTGACCAGCAATTCCACAATTGTAGCATTTAATTTTGGATTTATCCAAATAATTGCTTGTAGAAAAATCCTTGTTAAATGGCTTGGCCACCCCAGAGTTTCTTCTGAATTTTAGCTTAGAGAATCTCCTAGATAGAAAGGCTAAATGCTCATCTATCTCATCCAATTCATCCTGCTGTAGGACACTCATTTCTTCAGACACCTTTTCCTTGCTTTTGCTTGATTCTGCTCTACCTTCACAAACCTCCCTGTTTGGTGTAGATTTAGCAGCTTCAGTCCTCTTCTCCTCCTTCTACTCCAAGTTGGAAACAAGTGCAACTGACCCACTTTTCTTTTGGGCCTTCTCAATTTCTTCATCCTGCTCTATTTCTAGTTCATATGTCTTTAAAGTTCCATAGAGCCTTTCAAGAGTAAATGACTTGTACTCTTGAGTGTTTCTTAGAGAAACGGTCATAGGCTTCCACTCTTTGGGCAGTGATCTCAGAAATTTGAGATTAGAATCTTTCACTTGGTAGATTCTTCCATACAGTTTCAAGCCATTCAGTAGCTTTTGAAATCTACTAAATGTGTCATTCAATGTCTCTCCATTCTTGAAATGGAAGTGTTCATACTGTTGGATCAGTAGCTGCATCTTGTTTTCCCTTACCTGTTCTGTACCTTCACAAAGGGTTTGAACAATGTCCCATACTTCCTTGGCGGTAGTACAGTTGATAACATTGTCAACCATGTCTGTTTCTAAACCATTAAACAGAATATTCATGGTCTTTTTATCTTTGTGAACTTCTGCAACATCCTCAGTACTCCACTCAGAAACAGGTTTTGGGATGTACGTGTCTGGTGCATCTGCAGCAAGAACAACTCTCGAAGCAGCCTTCATTGGAACATGAGGACCCTTCTCAATGCAATCTACAAAGCCTACATCAATAGACATGAGATGTAGACGCATTTTTACTTTCCAGTGAAAGTAATTTTCCCTATCAAGAACCGGTATCTTCACTCCATAATCCTTCTTAGACATGTTGGAAGTGTGTTGATCTTTAAACTTCAGATATATTAGAAGCTTGCTCTGATACCAATTGTTATTCCCAGATTACACACTTGTATAATTGTAGAAGGGGGGGTTGAATACAATTCTTGATAGTTATAAATTTCTTATAAAAACCACAGAAATCTATAAAGAAATAATTGCTGAATAGAAATGGTTCACAAACACATAAAAAATCAGGTGGTTAAATGTACCACCTGAGACTTTTATTTGAAGAAAACCCTGTGATACAAATGTACACAGCTTCTGTTTTACAACTCTTTGCTTCTAAGAATATTCAAGAAACCCTAAGCAAATATGTCTGTTTTCTTATTGTCTAACGAGTTGCTACACTTGGTTATATATCCCAAGTTTACAAGTGCTACAGGAATAAGATAATATTAATCTAATTCAAGTTGACTTGCTACTCCACTCCAAATCCACATGTAGCCGAAAGGTTGTCCTTGTGAACAGATATGTCCCCTGCACCTTTCTTGTATGTACTGTGTAAATGGAATGCTTCTTTCTTCTGTGTTTCCAAAGCATGGCTGCCATACTGCTTTTTATACATACTATCAACCCATGTGATCTGTTAGTCAAACCTGTCCTTATCAACTGCTAATTCCCAGCTAGCATAGGATAAAGTGACAATGATTATCCGTTGATGTTGTGCACAATTATCCGTTGACGGTAGTTTGAGCTGTATCCATTGATTGAGTAGATTTGAGTTGTATCCGTTGATAGAGCCCTGTTCTTATCCGTTGATACACTTTCACTTAGACAGAATTACATAGCATAGCTTATTTACAATTGGCTACCCTATTCTGCCTATCCTTTGATGGTCAACATGACTCTGAACAAAAACACTATCAACTGATAAATAGAGATATTGCAGTATGCTACAAAACCTCATCCGTTGATGAGCTACCTGTCAACGAATAGTTATAAAGTCTTATCTGTTGACAGTTACAAAACTTGACTTATACAATTTTGCTTGAATGTTAAGTTATCATCAACTACAACATATTCCTAACAATATGCCTCTCCCAACTGCGTATCCCGTGGGTATTTTGGGCAGTTATTTTGAAAATGGGTATTTTTGTTAGTGGGGTAGTAAAAAGAGGTATTTTGGGCATTTTTTCTTCGATTATTCTTATTTATCTAAATTTTATTATAATAAACTTTTTCGCATAATTACTATTTCATTTTATAACATTTAAAATTATAAAAAGAATAATTTAATTATTGAAGAGATTATAAATTTACACAAATACTTTATTTTTCTTTATTTATAATTTGTTTATATAATTTTTTTTTAAATATATTTTCATATCTTGTACACTCGTATTTATTGCACAAAAAATAATTTATATGAATGAGTCAAAAATTAAGTTTTTAATTTAAGTATCAAAATATACTTAAAAAAATCTTGATATTTTACCATAAATCGAAAATACCGCCTTCTATATATGCGTATTAAATTGACAAATATATTAATAAAAGAGAATAATGTTCCTCAGATTACCTGAGCTACTTTCCTTAAATCCTTATAAAATAAATGGTCCCGCAGGGGTATTTTTGTAAAAATTAGATTGCCCATAAGATTTTTTTTAATTTTATGGAAGTATCTTAGGGAAAATACCTGAGGTAATCTCAGGTACATCATTCTCTAAATAAAATACATAGATAAATAGGATATAGCTGGATACTTATCTCACCAAGTAATGACTTATCATGGTCATTGTTATTTATTTAATTTAGAATAGTTATTACTTGTTTTTGAAAGAAAGTTATCATTAAATTAACTCAAATCATCTTCGAAAATAGTTTGAAGTTTAGTGAAACATATCTCTCGGACTATAGGACCCTACCCCGAACTAGATAAGTGAACTAAATGTTGGGAATATTGACTACTGCAGCAACATAGAGGCAGTTATATATCGTATTTAACAAGTCCAGGCCAAGCATACAATTAGCGAAACAAAACACGAAGGTAAAACACATGCAAATCAGTAACTGATAGAACAAAGGAAGATAAGAAATCATACCAGAAGCCATAGCTATGCAGGTATCAAATAAGAAATAATCAGCTGAGTCACCAGGCCTTGCAAAGAAGTCCTGATTGTTCTTGAAGAGATAATTGCCTCCACTTACACTGTGTCAGGATGCTGGCAATATTCTTCCAGGATAAAACAGCTCCGAGTTAGATGGTCACAGCAACCAGAAAACTCAACTTCGACTAGCACATCAGTCGCCAGAAAACCTACTGGTGGAGTACAGAATATAAAGGGAGAATAGAGTGTAGAGAGAACAGAGAATGTATGGTATGGACAGTATCTTCAGTGTCACCTATATACAATCAGTAGCTTAGGTCTCTATTTATACAAGAGATTAAGTATAACTGATGCCACCCAATTAATATTGTAACTCCACGATTTACATTCAATAACAAATCAAAACGGATGATTTATAATTAAATAAATCGTAACTGTTACAATATATATTTATCCACATTATGACTTCCAATTAATAGAATAAACACTCAGACTTTACTGTCAAAACCACGCAGAAGTTACTGTCAACAAGTCCCGACAGTACCTTTAAAGTAACTGTCAACAGTTTGAACTTGACAGTAAGTTTACTTCTTTGACAGCAACCTTGTTTCTGACAGTAAGTTTTACTTCCTTGACAGCAACCTTGTTCCCGACAGTAAGTTTTACTTCCTTGACAGCAACCTTGTTCCTGACAGCAAGTTTAACCTTCCTGACAGCAACCTTGTTACATGACAGCAACCTTGTTGTTGACAGCAAGTTTTACCTTCGAGAGTTTACAGGACTTAACTTGTAGTATAGTCCAACTCTTGACAGCATGTTTATAATATTAAAGTAAATCAATAATCTACTTTATTTATTTCAAAGTGGGACAAATACACATTCTCATTTCAAGCTCTTTCAAGCTACTAATTTCAACTCTATTTCTCTATGGGTTTCACTAAGAAAATTACTTAGACCCATATATGAAAATTTAAGTTCCCATATCAAGGAACAATTTCCAATCGTTAAAATCCGGAATTAACATCAAGAACATAAAATAATTATGCCCTAAAAACTCCATTTTCTAACAATCCCCCACAAATCCATACAGAAATGCTTTAGGTTTTACATCATGACTTGTTTTTCAGAGTTGGTACCCTTCCGGGTTTGAACCCTCCTAAGTCCCCTACTTCAATGACTACCGGATTCAGATGGAATGTTTCACCTTGAATCTTAATCCGTTTGATGTAATCATGTTCCATAGACGACGATAAGTCAAAGGCTATGGTGCCAATCTACGGCTTTGAGACATTAATGGTCTTGTCTCGATCCTGTTCGTCGAATGTTTCAAGGAATAACCCTTCCCTCAAATTGCGACCACACAATTACATTCGCTTAGCTGGGCATCTCCAGAGATGTACTGCTACCATCTCGTCGAATGACTTGACCCCATTCAGAGTTATAATAACTCTTGCTATCTAGCAGTATCAGTACCTTCTAGGTTTACAGGGGATAGACTCAGATACAACAGTATCATTTATGTAGCAAAGGTACTACCAATTCATCCTTACAGCTTGTTATTACCACATTGAATACACTTCAAGGGATCTCCTCTCATGTGTATTGGGTTCCCACTGATGATGAACTATGATGGGTTGACAGCCCCATCCCCAACCTTGACTTAAGGACCACTGCAGGTTCCAGTCCTTTAGTTAAAGGATCAGCTATATTATTCTGAGTTCCTATGAACTCTACAGCAATAATCCTATCAGACACTAAACCCCTTATAGACTTTAGTCTAACTTGGATGTGCCTCTTTGTTTTAGCATTATACTTCTTACTGCTAATCTTGTCGATAGTTGTTTTACTATCACAATGAATAGCAAACGCAGGAAGCGGTCTGCTTACTACAGGTATCGTGGACATAAGTCCATGTAACCATTCAGCCTCCGTCCCCGTGGCATCTAGCGCACACAACTCAGCCTCAAAAGTAGACCGAGTTACTATAGTCTGTTTTGTCGACTTCCAGGATATTGCTCCACCTGCTAAAGTGAACACGTATCCAGTCACTCCATTGGAACCAGACTTCTTAGCTATCCAACTTGCATCACTGTACCCCTCAAGCACACCAGGAAACCTCCTATAGTGTAAACTTAGGTACATTGTGCCTTTTAGATATCTTAGTACTCTATCAAGAGCATCCTAATGAGTTCTGTTTGGACAGCTTGTATATCTAGCCAACTTAGACACAGAATATGAAATATCTGGTCTAGTACAGTTAGCAAGATACTGCAAACTCCCTATAATCTGAGAATACCTTAACTAAGACACAGGTACTCCCGAAGCATTCTTAACAAGGGCAACTTTAGGATCATAGGGTGTACTAGCGATTCTACACTGTGAATAACCATATTTCTCAAGTATAGATTTCTTTATATAATGAGACTGCGATAAAGTTATTCCTTCAGCTGACTGAGTCAGCTTGAGACCAAGAATCACACTAGCCTCACCCATATCCTTCATTTCAAAATGCCTTTTCAAGAAAGCTTTTGTCTCGTTAATAATCTCAATATTGGTTCCAAACAGTAATATGTCATCTACATATAGGCACATGATGACACACTCACTACCTTTAACTTTGGTGTAGACACACTTGTCACTATCATTAATATCATAACTGAACGGCACTATAGTTTCATCAAACTTTTTATGCCAATCCCTAGGAGCTTGTTTCAAGCCATAGATGGACTTGATCAATTTACATACTTTCCTTTCGTTACCAGATGCAACAAATCTCTCAGGCTGATCCATATAAATCTCTTCTTCAAGTTCACCATGAAGAAAAGCTGTCTTTACATCCATTTGATGGATGATAAGACCATGTACAGAGGCCAATGCTACAAGCATTCGGATTGTTGTCATTCTAGCTACTGGAGAGTATGTGTCAAAGTAACCAATGCCCTCCATTTGCTTAAAACCCTTAGCTACCAGTCTAGCTTTGTACTTATCTATTGAGCCGTCAGGGTTCAACTTCCTTTTAAAGATCCATCTGCACCCGATAGTAGAACACCCAGGAGGGAGATCAACTAACTCCCATGTTCCGTTAGAAACAATAGAGTCAATTTCACTCTTTACAGCGCCCTTCCAGTGCCTAGACTCTGAAGAATCCATAGCTTGTCGGAAAGTTAAAGGTTCATCCTCGACATTGTAAGTGATAAAATCACTTCCAAAATCCTTGACTACCTTTGCACGCTTACTCCTTCGTGGTTCCTCTATCTCCTTAGGAGTAGAGCTACTACTAGGTTCCACCCCCACATTTGTCATCTTTTCCACATGATCAGGAATAGAACTTGATGTGTGAGTAGGATCTTCAGTAGAAGTATCTTGAGGCATACCAGTCTTCATAGGGTAAACATCCTCAAAGAATGTAGCATCACGAAACTCAACTATCGTGTTTGCCACTATACCATCTATGTCAGATTTTAATACTAAAAATCTCATAGCTGTAGTGGTCTCAAGATAGCCTAAAAAGATACAATCAACAGTCTTCGGACCTAGTTTCTTTCTCTTGTGTTCAGGGACAAGTACCTTAGCAAGGCACCCCCACACACGAAGATACTTAAGACTAGTCTTCTTGCTCTTCCATAACTCATAGGGTGTCTTATCCATGTGTTTCAGAGGAACTCTATTCAGAATATGGCAAGCCGTATTCAGAGCTTCTCCCCACATGTATTTAGGCAACCCAGAATTAATAAGCATACTATTAATCATATCTTTAAATGTTCTGTTCTTTCGCTCAGTAACCCCATTAGACTCAGGTGTGTATGGTGGGGTAACTTCATGAACTATACCATTGTTTGCACAAAATTCATTAAAAGCGTTACTCGTATACTCACCACCTCTATCAGATCTCAATCTTTTAAGCACCTTACTAGTTTGTTTTTCTACTTCAGTTTTATAAATAATGAATTTACTAAGTGCTTCATCCTTATGTCTAAGTAAATAAACATAACAGTATCTACTACTATCATCTATAAAGGTAATGAAGTATCTAAACTGGTCCTTAGTCAACACACCACCAAATTCACAAATATCAGTGTGTACTAAATCTAACAAGTCTGAATCCCTAACAATATTATGAAAAGGTTTCCTTATTTGTTTAGCAGACACACATACTTGACATTTAGAATTCTTTTCTATAGTGTGTTTTGGAATCAACTCTAAGTTCATCATATTTTTAAGAGCACCAAAATTTAAGTGACCAAGTCTAGCATGCCATAAATCAGAAGATTCAATACAATTAACAGAAGGAGTAATATTATTAATCAATCCACCCAAAATGGGTTCAGCATTTATCACAAATAAACCATTCGACAAGTAACCCTTGCCAAAAAATGTACTAGTATGAATAAGAACTACTTTATTACACTTGAGAGAAACTTCAAAGCCATTTGCTACTAAACAACTACCACTTATTATATTTCTACGCATGTCGGGAACATGATGCACTCTCGTCAGGGATAGAATACGTCCCGAAGGAAACTTCAGGTCCACGTTTCCTACTCCATGTACTTGAGCAGCACTTGCGTTCCCCATCGTCACTGTCAAGCTATAACTCTGTTGATAAGATACAAATAAACTAATGTCAGCACAAATATGCACATTAGCTCCATTATCAATCAACCATTCATTTGACAGATAAGTGGAAAATAGTACAGGGTTGTAGGTAACATACCGGTCTACGTTGGTTTCAGAAGCCAAAGCCTCACCAACAACCATGTTCGCTACAGGCCCACTTGAGGTTCCAAGCACAGCATTCGCTTGAGCTACCCCCTCGGCTTTCTTCGCTTTCTTTGTAGGGCAGTCCTTACTCCAGTGCCCAACCTGCCCACAAGACCAACATGGTTTGTTTGCCTTTGGTTTCTTGGCCTTATCCTTGTCATTTTTAGGTTTATTACTATTACCCTTCTTAGAGACAGCCTTCCTTTTCTGTCCTACAGTAGTTACATTTACCTTCGAGCTTCCATGCTCAGTTGGCATCACATGTCCCTGTTTGGACTTGTGTTGTTCTTGCACCGAGATGCCCAGCATAAGGTTGGTCCAGGTGATCTCTCCTTTCTGTCTTTTCAGGGAGAGAGAGAACTCTTCCCAAGACTTTGGAAGCTTTTCAATCACACTCATCACCTTAAACTTTTCGGGGAGGTCCATTCCAGACTCCTTCAAAGCATGCACTATCATCTCGAATTCATGCACTTGCTCAGTCATGGATTTATTCTCCACCAGCTTGAAATCAAGGAACCTAGCCACAGAATACTTTTCCAGACCTTGTGAGTCAGTATTATGTGTCTGGTCCAGCTTCTCCCATAATAGTTTTGCGGTGTAGGCATCAGAGGAGTACACATCAAACAATGTGTTGGTTAGAGCAGCCAGAATTGCTGCCCTAGCAACCCCATCCTTCTCAGCCCACTTCGCATAACTCTTAACTGATTCAGCCTTCTCTTGATCCACAACCGGCTTCTCATATTCCACAACAGGCCACAGACCCTTTACAGTCAACCACAACTTCATCCTTTTCTGCCAACGAGAAAAGCCAACGCCCCCATTGAATTTCTCTGGCAAGCCAGTTAATTCATCAGGTTGTGGAAAACTGTAAGTGGTCCAATCAATGACCCCAACAGATGCAACCGAACTACCACTAGCAGGAATCTCACTATCGTTAACCATTATGCTAAATACTATATAACCAATTATCTCTTCAAGAATGTTGGGAATATTGACTACTACAGCAACATAGAGGCAGTTATATATCGTATTTAACAAGTCCAGGCCAAGCATACAATTAGCGAAACAAAACACGAAGGTAAAACACATGCAAATCAGTAACTGATAGAACAAAGGAAGATAAGAAATCATACCAGAAGCCATAGCTATGTAGGTATCAAATAAGAAATAATCAGCTGAGTCACCAGGCCTTGCAAAGAAGTCCTGATTGTTCTTGAAGAGATAATTGCCTCCACTTACACTGTGTCAGGATGCTGGCAATATTCTTCCAGGATAAAACAGCTCCGAGTTAGATGGTCACAGCAACCAGAAAACTCAACTTCGACTAGCACATCAGTCGCCAGAAAACCTACTGGTGGAGTACAGAATATAAAGGGAGAATAGAGTGTAGAGAGAACAGAGAATGTATGGTATGGACAGTATCTTCAGTGTCACCTATATACAATCAGTAGCTTAGGTCTCTATTTATACAAGAGATTAAGTATAACTGATGCCACCCAATTAATATTGTAACTCCACGATTTACATTCAATAACAAATCAAAACGGATGATTTATAATTAAATAAATCGTAAATGTTACAATATATATTTATCCACATTATGACTTCCAATTAATAGAATAAACACTCAGACTTTACTGTCAAAACCACGCAGAAGTTACTGTCAACAAGTCCCGACAGTACCTTTAAAGTAACTGTCAACAGTTTGAACTTGACAGTAAGTTTACTTCTTTGACAGCAACCTTGTTTCTGACAGTAAGTTTTACTTCCTTGACAGCAACCTTGTTCCCGACAGTAAGTTTTACTTCCTTGACAGCAACCTTGTTCCTGACAGCAAGTTTAACCTTCCTCACAGCAACCTTGTTACATGACAGCAAGTTTAACATTCCTGACAGCAACCTTGTTGTTGACAGCAAGTTTTACCTTCGAGAGTTTACAGGACTTAACTTGTAGTATAGTCCAACTCTTGACAGCATGTTTATAATATTAAAGTAAATCAATAATCTACTTTATTTATTTCAAAGTGGGACAAATACACATTCTCATTTCAAGCTCTTTCAAGCTACTAATTTCAACTCTATTTCTCTATAGGTTTCACTAAGAAAATTACTTAGACCCATATATGAAAATTTAAGTTCCCATATCAAGGAACAATTTCCAATCGTTAAAATCCGGAATTAACATCAAGAACATAAAATAATTATGCCCTAAAAACTCCATTTTCTAACAATAAATAATCAATTGCTCTATTTCCAGATTGTTTGATAAAATTGATTATGTAATGAGAAAAAGGAACATGAGATATATCTCATATAACTTTATTGAGATATGAGTAAAAATAATGTGTTTTTTATACATACAATTTTGTTATATGCAAAATCTTTCATAATATGAAGCACTTTTATTTGGTATCCCATAAAAGTTATCTAATATATACATGAGGTTCCTAATTCACATATATAACTTCAAAATTATTTTGATTGATTGAGCATACCCTACACTTCTATTTTTGTCATTTTAAATAATTGATATAAAAATAAAAATTTAAGATAAAATTCTATAATGTACATAAATGTAATTGGCTCTCGATAAAAATATATGGATTTGTATGCATTTGTCTCTATGTAGATGTTAAATTTCTAAAATAAAAAATAGGATTTGGTTTCAAGAAAAATGTGAATTTTATTTAAAACATCAACAATCGTAATTAATAATTGCATCACATAATTTGTAGATATATAAGATTTTAAATATGTGAGTCACAGTAGAGATTTTTGGTCGACTTAAATGTACGATTGGTCTAAACAAATAAATATTCAAATATATACAAAAAAAATATTTAAATTATGTTAAAAAGACGATAATTATGAAAATAGGACATATGTTATATATAAAAACATAATTTGATAAATATTTAATATTGAATGAAAAAATATGTGAATTTTTGAATCATAAATATAATAAAATTGCAATTATTCAGTTGTAACATATACTTGACGAAAGAAAAAAAACATCGTAGATCATATTTTACATCAATTGTAATATATGAGATTAAATTTAAAGTTGAGTTAAAAAATCTAATTTATAATATAAAAAATGTTTTAATTTATTTAATTTTTTAAATGTAACTTAAATACTGTATTATGTAATAAACATTAGGAAAAAAAATTAGGCATTTGAGTTTCAATATGTATAAATATGTTTACAAATATATATGTATGAAAAAAAAAGTGAGGCACCACAATGATAACTTTTACATAATATTAAGAGATTTTATTACTTGTTTCAAGGTATAGTCTTACTTACATGCATGATCAATTTTCTGAAAATATACCTTTACTACGTTAAATCACATGAGTTTACAGACGTCAATGTCATACACGAACAATTTTACTAAAATAATTATTTGTATTATACTTAAATGTTCAATTTGATAAATTTTATTTCACGCCATTGTAAACTTAATCAATATTTGTATGAATAGTTATCCAAATTTTATGAAACCTAATCAAATTCTAAAACATTTCGTTCATGAAGTTGGTATGTAATATCTAGTGTGTCTCTCTAACACGAAAGAAGGTGTAACATATATCTTTCTAATACTGAAGACAAGTTGACGTGTTTGGTGGGCAAATTGGACCATGTTTGTGGTTCTAGACATTGTGGACATGTTATTTTTAAATTTGGTTAAATAAAGTCATTATCCTAAATATGAATGACCTTTTTGTGGTGGAATCTGAATGTCTCCTAACCGTCTAGGCTATATATTAACAATTCTATAGATATCTTATCACTAGTTGGAGTCCTTATTGTAGACCGTAAAGCTCTCAAGCAGAATATGGTTAACGTTATAGTGGGTGTTTGGGGTATCTTAAAAAATGTAGCTTATGACTTATAAGCACTTATGTCATATAAGTGATAAGTAGAGCATAACTTATAAGTCAGTAAAGTGTTTGGTAAATCAGAACTTATAATCAGTAAACTGTTTGGATAAATCAGAACTTATAAGTTAACTTTTTTCTATAATTTTCAAAATATTTGTTTTTTATATTTAACAATGGATGTCAATGAATAGATCTCGATGAGTAGAGAAATTTGAGATATACATATCAATTTTCTAATGAATGGATCGAGAGATATATGATTTTGAAGATTTGAAGGATATTATATATTGCGTATATCGAGAAATAAGTTATAAGCATAAGTTGAATGTTAGGATTTCCTAACATTCAACTTATGGGATTATAAGTTATAAGTTGAGCCAAAACTTATTTTGGCAAACACCCCCCATAAGTGCTTATGGCCTTATAAGGCATAAGTTAACAGTAAAACGGGTTCCCAAACAGGCCCTTAATATAGCACAATGGTTATGATATGATGTTGTGGAAGAGGTTAATGGTCAGATTTCTAATGCTAACATAAAAATTTCCATTTTTTTGCATAAATTATAAAAAGATGGCATACAACTATTAAAAAAAATTAGGATAGTTTATTTTTTTCACGTACTTAAATTGGTATCACTCCCTACTTCACCAATTCACCCTAATTATCCTCAAGTCTATACTTGGGGTGGGGAACTTTTTCCAGAATAAGTCAACTTATTTTAAGACAAAGTTAGAGATTTCTAACTTTCCAACTTATTTTTACAATTTATTGAATCTCAAACATACATTAAATACTTGTATAAAAAAAATTATCAAAATATAAATTTTTTATCCGAAAATAAATCCATAAGTCGATAAGAAAAGTTGTGCCAAACATGCCTACTATATCTATACTATTATATAAAAGCCGAAATATTAAAAGTTTGGTTTTTCGGTACCTGTTGATTTTATTTATTTACCCTTACTTAATTATAGATAAAATCCATCCTACTAACTAATTAATTTCCTTTTTCTGATTAAACATATTACCTTTTCTATTTTTCACTAACTAATTAATTTCCCTTTTCAGGTAAAACACAATATCTTTTATATTGTATCTAAGTAAAATCACATGTTAGTCACAGAGGCATGCCTGTTTATATCTAATAACAAGCCTAATTGTTTGTAATGTTTTGCATTACTTACATGACCTCTTAACTGAGGGAACCTCTAGTTGTAGAGTCTCTACTTGTTTTGTACTTGTAATAGGCACCACATCCTAGTTGTGTAACTGTACTTATAAAGTCAAGAATAATGCTTGAAAGAAGTTCCAAGGTTCATGCCTCAAGCAAGAAGATAAAGATTGTCAAATAATCACAGTTGGGATTTGAAGAAAGTGAAGAATTTGCCTAAGTACCAATTCGAGAAGTAGTTTTGTCTATTCGAGAAGTCCAGCATTCGAGAAGACAGGGATTCGATATCTCAAGACACTATTCGATATCTCTGAATACACTGCTCGATATCTCATTCGATATCTCATAGATTCGATATGTCTACTACTCTATTCGAGAACTCAATAAGTCAACAAGTCAAAGTGGTATTCGAGTTCTCAAACAGTCAACAAGTCAAAGTTCCATTCGATATCTCAAGGACTCAGAAAGCTATTCGAGATCTCAGGGATTCGACAAGTCACAATGCTTTGTTCGAGAACTCAAGGATTCCCAGAGAAAAGAGCTATTCGAGAAGTGGTTTGATATGTCAATATAACAGTATTCGAGAACTCAGAGTTATCGATCAAGTCAATTCTAGTTCTCGAATCACTTACTTAGTCACTTCTCGAATACACTCTTGGAGACAAAACACTGGAGAAATTGTACAAGTCAGAATCCTGCAACAAGCCAATGCACTTTATAGATCTCAATCTGTAACGTGATCAAAGCCTACAAAGAAGCTTGGAGAGATATAGAAGAGACAAAGGGCTAAAGAAGTGGATCTGAACAGGCTTTGCAAAGTCAAATCTGTAACCGTTTGGACACTTACTCAAAAAGGATAGACAGACTAGACAGTAATTTGTTTAGCTACCTTATTTGTAGTAAGTATGTGTATCCATGCTCTATAAGGATACAGCCTCGCTTCCTTAGCAATTAACTTTTAGAGAGTCAAGTTTTTCATATTCATTGTAAGCAATATCTCTCTGAGAATACTATCATTTGTATTCACAGATTGTAGCAACCTTTATCTAATAATACATTAGATTAAAGTGATATTGTGTCTTGTGTTGTTCTTTATCCGCACCTACACCTTTTCACACACAAACACTTATCTGCTACATAGACTCGAGCCAAAGAAAAGTTCAAGAATCTATTCACCCCCCTCTGTATTCTTTTACTGTATTCCATACTCAACAAGTGGTATCAGAGAGGGCTGTTTATTCAAAAACAGAAAAACGATCATGAGTTCGAAAACACCAAAGACTACAGGAACGGTGAAAGTCCCTAAGTTTGACAAAGAGAATTATAACCTATGGAAGATAAAGATGCAGTTGTTCATCAAAGCATCTCATCAATTGTATCCTGAGATTCTCAAGAATGGTCCATTTGTTCCCCAATAGGAGATTCCTGAAAAGACTGTTGGAACCACTACTATTCCAAGATCTTATGTGGCTAAGGATCCATCCAAATGGACAGAATCAGAAAAGGACATGGTTGTTGATAAGTGGCTTTTATATCCACTTGGAGCATTCTAAATCGGCTTAAATTGATTGTCTTGGGCTCAAGTTTCTTGTAGTTTTGATGTGTTTTGTTTAGTTGTGCAGATTTACAAGGATGTTGATTATGGTGGATGTTTTTGTCGTTTTTGGAGATTTAATTTATTAAAATTCGGATTTATTGGGCTGCACGCGTGAGATTCACTGTTTGGGCCATATCTTGAGTTCTATAAGTCTGTTTTCAGCCCGTAAGCAGTCCACGCGAAGATAACGAGATTCTCTATCATTCTAAGGTGGTCCAGAAGCCCAATTACGTCTGGAACGGCTCTGGAAAACAGAAGAAAAGTCAGCTACGAATTTCCCTTAAAAAATAGAATCAGTTTAGGAAACGTTTTCTGCAGAAATTCTATTATAATTCTGTTTTGGTATTTTCTTGCTGGGCAAGATGTCTAGAGCCTATATAAACACATCCAACCCTTGTAAATTGTATTAGGAAGATCATAAAGATTATCATCATTAGGAGTAGAACTATTACATATCAATCACTTAGGTTTATTTGTATATTTTCATACTTTGTTTTTATCATGGTTTCATCAGATCCCATGATGACGAGAGGTTCGATTATGAACTAATCGTTGTCATGGGATTCTAACGGAGTTATTTATGGAGCTTTAGTATCTTGATTGCTTTAAAGATCTGTGTGTGATGTATATCTGATATCCTCGTATGGTTGTGCTTATTGAATTTAGATGCGTAGCTAACATCTAATTTGTTAATCTCTTGCTAAACGAGAGTGGATCTTGAGATTTAGAACTTGCCATGCTAGCATAGGATAGGTTGATGTTAATCATCATGATTTGTGGCATGAATAGAGATATTATGCTACCCTATGTGATCTTAGTGGATAACTTGTGCTTCAACCTCTATGTTTTCAAATTCTATAGAGATATAGGGTCTAAACATAATAGGTGCCTATTCATCTTCTATCTCTTTTGTGGATGTATGTGTAGATTGGTACTAGTATACCGAGAGGTAACTTTTACTCTTTTCGTGTTATCCGATCAGATATCATAACCATTGCATATAGTGATTAAAGGCGTCAGATCTAAGCGAAGTATTTAATGAAGTTAGGATTCCATGGTTTTTCTTGCAGAAGTAATTAGATTTTAATTCGTGCTAGTTAGTTAATTTGTAGTTTGTTAATTTGCTTTTAAGTTAATTTAAATAGTTAAAACCCATATTTGTTATTTGTCTTAGTAGTGCATAATAACCATACACTGTTGCATAGGTGCGTTTACTGAATTGAAACCATAACCAGATCTCTGTGGGAACGAACTTGACTTCTATCTGTATTACTTGTGACCACGTACGCTTGCGTGATTTAGTGTAAACAAGTTTTTGGCGCCGCTGCCGGGGATCATCGGTGTTTTATTTTTGGTTTATGTGCTTGTCAATAGTGGTCGTTAGAGTTCACTGACTCAGATTTCTTTTTCTCATCTATTCTTGTAGTTAGTTGGTGTTTCAGGTACTTGTCAGAGAGCATTGACGTTGAAGATGGATTTTCTAAATTACTATGGAGTTCAGCAGGTGGCTAGTGTTTGTGAGCTATGTGCGGGCGCACATGAGACGTATCAGTGCTGGAGCAACCAAGGTGGTATTCAACAGCCTCAGCCATGTGAGCAGTGTTTGGGTGTTCATGATCCCTCACAATATTGTTACTACGGAGGAGTTGATCCATATGTCAGTTATGAGGAACAACCATATTTTCAATACTATCCTCAACAGTACCAGCAAGATGTTCCAGATATGTCATATGTCTTTGGTAGTGAAGAGTTTCAACATCAGCAACCTACTCCCACTTATCAATCAGATGATGATTTGAAGGAGATTAGGAAGGAGATTAGGATGCTTGCAGAGAATAATGAGAAGCTTATCAAATCTATGGGGACATTAGCTGCTCAAGTTTTGAGAGTCTTGGAACAAGAAAATCAACAATTCATACCAGAAGCAATTCCAGAAAATACCGATGACTTGGAGCAAGGTACTGCATGCTTAATTGAAGAAGACAAATTCCAAGAGGAGGAGAGTGTTCATAAGCCATGTGAGGAATTTGATCAAGCTAGTGAGGTGGATGATTTGGAAAGGGCACTATTTGAGACAGACACTGATGAGCTACGAAAATTTCAAGAATTGTTTTGTGCGAATCTAGAAGACACTGTTGGGCTACAGAAATTTCAAGAATGGGTATGTGCGAACCAAGAGGTTGATGATCATGAGAAAGATGCAGGTCTTCTACTTGTCTCAGAGTTTAAAGATGGAGGTAGCGCATTAGAGCCAATGGAGGAAGTTCTCGTTGAGGAACCAAAGGCTTCAGCAATTTACATTTACCCTCCTCCATTATATTCAAGCGAAGCCCGAGTGTTGTTCTACAAATTGTCAGATTTTGGGTCAACAGATGAAGGCATTGGAAGAGGACATGGTTGTTACCTGAATAGGTCAAGCGAGGAGAAGGAGCAGAAAGTGTGCCGCCGAGATGATGATGAAGTATTGCGAAGAGAGGACCAGGCGAACTATTATCATCCTTAATGGAAACTTGGAAGTAACGTCAAGCTATTGACGTTAAAGAAGCGCTTCGTGGGAGGCAACCCATGCATTAGTGTAGAAAAAAAAAAAAAAAAATTTGAGTGTTGAAAAAAAAAAATAAAAAAATAAAAAAAATCGAATTTTTGGTGTGTCACGCAGGAGCAACCTGCGTTACAGGGCAAATTGCGCCCCTGTTGCGCAACTTGCGCCTGCGCAACTGGAATGGAGGCAGCTTGCCCCCCTGAGGCGCAAGTTGCATTAGCGTGTCTGTATTAGAGGCAAACTGCCTTCCACGCGCGCGTGCTGCGTTGGTTCCAGGAGATCAGAAAAAGTTTTTTTCATGTCTGCTCCTTGTTCTGTCTACTGTTTACCGTGCTTACATATAAAAAAAAAAAAAAATCTTTTTAACCCCCATTCTATTTATAACCCCATTCTCTCTAATTCTTTTCCTATTTCAATTCCAAAACCCCCATCTTTTCTCCAAAAATTCTAAACCTATTTCTATTCTAATTCTTATTTCTTATTATTATTATTATTATTATTATTATTATTATTATTATTATTATTATTATTATTTATTATTGTTATTATTATTATTATTATTATTATTATTATTATTATTATTATTATTATTATATTATATTATTATTTTCTTTATTATTATTATTATCTTTATTATTATTATTATTATTATTTGTTTATTATTATTATTATTATTATTATTATTATTATTATTATTATTATTATTATTATTATTATTCATACACATCCAATTCCTCTTCTATTTTATTTAAATCTCTAAAATTCAATTCTAAAGAGGAATTAATTGCAAGTTCACCTCTTTGATTCGTATTGGGTAAATCTTTTTCTCTAATCTTATTTTTATTACGAATTTGTGTTCTTATCAATTGTGGGTTTTGTAGTATTCAGGCAAGGTGGTCAGTCTCTGGAGCTCGTGTGCAATATCCTCCACCAGATTCATCCGAGGAGGACTAGGATGCTGAGGTATGTTTTCTGCTATCCCTTGTATTTACTTCCATTCAATGAGGACATTGAATATTTTAAGTTTGGGGGTTGTTTGAGGGATTAGTAGTTGTTGTTGTATTATTTGTTCATGTAGGATTTCATGCTTTGCATATTAGTAGTAGTAAATTATGGATTTATGTTCGTGATATCTACGTTTGTTTCATATAGGACATTCTATTTTTTTTTTTTTTTGTATATTATGTGAGTTCATATAGTTTGCATTTGCACCCATGCTTGATAGGAATTTCGTGTTGTTGACGCTTTTGATTGAGAAGTGATATGCTTTGTTCTTGTGCACACACATACACTAGTAAGTTGAAGCTAGTAGACTTATTGAATGTTGTAAGTGATTAGAAGGGCATGAATATGTGCAAGATGATTTAGTTTGCATGCTTAAATACAAGTAGGTGCGTTAAAGAGATTTTTGCTTGGGATTGAGTATGTTTTTCCACCAAGTGAGCTTTTGAGCCATATTGCATATTTGTTGCAATTTATTCGTTTGCTTGAGTGTCCACGGATTGTTTGCATTGCTAGCAGTTGTTTGAGGTCTTTCTTGAAACGCATGACATTATTTGACGATTAAAATGATAAAGGCAATTAGGAATAACCATATATTTTCCCATATTACCACACCATATTTACATGATCATTTAGTTAACCCGTTGAGCTTAATCCTATTTTTTCGGTGACATACCACATTACTTGCCTAGACCTTTTTCTTGTATTGGCCTTACATTAATTTGAACCCATATTGTCAAAGGCTAGTAGAGTGCTTAAGGGAGTAATAAGGTGTGCAAGGAGGGGTTTATTGTTGGTCGGACTTTGGGGGAAATATTGAAATTGGGTTTGTGTACTTGATAGTCGACATATGTAATAAATTATGGGATCATTGTTATTGTTATTGTTTATTGTTTGTGTTCTATTTAGCTCTCGAAAAAAAAAGAAAAAAAAATGAAAAAAAAAGGAAAAAAAAAAGAAAAAAAAGAGAAAAAAAAAGAAAAAAAATATATATTATGAGAGCATGTTTGTGTTTGTTGTGATCCTATTTCAGTCGACTAGTCGAGTGTTTGTCTTAGTAAAATTATGTGGGGGGGAAATAGGGTGTTGTGTGTGATTTATTATGGTACTTACTAGCTTTTGACACTTCACCTGTTTTGGCTTATTTGACATACCTTGTCCCTAGCCCCGTTACAACCCAAATAAAGACCTTTTGATTATCGTCATTGATGTATGTTGTGTTAAGAGTTAGATTGATACCAAATGTCAAGCATGCTTATGATTTTGTTGGAATTGAGTGATACACTTACCCTTGTTCTTGCGTGAATATTCTTTTGTGAGTGGATTGTGAGTGTTTGCTTGTTTTTGCGTATGAGATCCCGAGTTTTGTCTCAAAAATGTACTCTTGTAGGCTTAGCATGTTTACTAACTTATTCTTACATTTGGCATGGGCTTGTGAGAACTTATGCATGTTCATTAAGTAGACTATGTGAATACTTGCACTTTCGACACCAAGACATTGCGTATTTACTTTGATTCTTAAGTTGATATGGCATGAGAGGATTTGAAGGTATGGTAGGCTAGATTAATTGCATTTGCATATTAGTTGCATTCATGCATTGCATTGCATTAGGTTAAATGGATTTTGTGGGTACATTCGCTATAGGCCCTCACGAGACCTTACTCGTCCACTAGGGCTGCCTAGGGGTTTAAAGGGCTTGTTGCATATGCCAAATGCAACCGTGATCACCTACGGAAGTGGTACTAGTTAGTTAGTTAGTTGTAATTGTTTATGCTTGAGGACAAGCATCGGTTTAAGTTTGGGGGTGTGATAAGTGGCTTTTATATCCACTTGGAGCATTCTAAATCGGCTTAAATTGATTGTCTTGGGCTCAAGTTTCTTGTAGTTTTGATGTGTTTTGTTTAGTTGTGCAGATTTACAAGGATGTTGATTATGGTGGATGTTTTTGTCGTTTTTGGAGATTTAATTTATTAAAATTCGGATTTATTGGGCTGCACGCGTGAGATTCACTGTTTGGGCCATATCTTGAGTTCTATAAGTCTGTTTTCAGCCCGTAAGCAGTCCACGCGAAGATAACGAGATTCTCTATCATTCTAAGGTGGTCCAGAAGCCCAATTACGTCTGGAACGGCTCTGGAAAACAGAAGAAAAGTCAGCTACGAATTTCCCTTAAAAAACAGAATCAGTTTAGGAAACGTTTTCTGCAGAAATTCTATTATAATTCTGTTTTGGTATTTTCTTGCTGGGCAAGATGTCTAGAGCCTATATAAACACATCCAACCCTTGTAAATTGTATTAGGAAGATCATAAAGATTATCATCATTAGGAGTAGAACTATTACATATCAATCACTTAGGTTTATTTGTATATTTTCATACTTTGTTTTTATCATGGTTTCATCAGATCCCATGATGACGAGAGGTTCGATTATGAACTAATCGTTGTCATGGGATTCTAACGGAGTTATTTATGGAGCTTTAGTATCTTGATTGCTTTAAAGATCTGTGTGTGATGTATATCTGATATCCTCGTATGGTTGTGCTTATTGAATTTAGATGCGTAGCTAACATCTAATTTGTTAATCTCTTGCTAAACGAGAGTGGATCTTGAAATTTAGAACTTGCCATGCTAGCATAGGATAGGTTGATGTTAATCATCATGATTTGTGGCATGAATAGAGATATTATGCTACCCTATGTGATCTTAGTGGATAACTTGTGCTTCAACCTCTATGTTTTCAAATTCTATAGAGATATAGGGTCTAAACATAATAGGTGCCTATTCATCTTCTATCTCTTTTGTGGATGTATGTGTAGATTGGTACTAGTATACCGAGAGGTAACTTTTACTCTTTTCGTGTTATCCGATCAGATATCATAACCATTGCATATAGTGATTAAAGGCGTCAGATCTAAGCGAAGTATTTAATGAAGTTAGGATTCCATGGTTTTTCTTGCAGAAGTAATTAGATTTTAATTCGTGCTAGTTAGTTAATTTGTAGTTTGTTAATTTGCTTTTAAGTTAATTTAAATAGTTAAAACCCATATTTGTTATTTGTCTTAGTAGTGCATAATAACCATACACTGTTGCATAGGTGCGTTTACTGAATTGAAACCATAACCAGATCTCTGTGGGAACGAACTTGACTTCTATCTGTATTACTTGTGACCACGTACGCTTGCGTGATTTAGTGTAAACAGTTGCCCTTGACAGTCACCTCATGTTGCTGATTATAGATTCCATGGACATGTCAATGTTTGCAAACATTGCTTCATGTACCACTGCCAAAGAAATGTGGGATCACATTGAGGTGTTATGTGAAGGAACTGATGAGGTCAGGGAAAACAAGAAACAGATACTGGTCACTCAGTATGAAGCTTTAATGGCACAGCCCAAGGAAAGCATCACTGAGATGTTTGAGAGATTTCACAAGCTAGTTACTGAGTTGCAGATGAATGGCAAGGTTTACAGCACCAAGGAATTGAACATGAAGTTTCTGCTGTCTTCACCGAATCATCTAGAGCAAAGGGTCATTTCTCTAATGGAAAGAGATTTGAACAAAGTTACATATGATGTGCTCTATGGGGTTTTAAAAACTCATGAACTTGAGTTGCTTCAGAAAAGGGCTATCCAAGCCAACCAAGGCAGAATGATAAACACATCATGTGCCCTGATTGTCAACAAATCTATTCAAGACCTAGAAGCATCTACAAGCCAATTGAGGATAGAGGAGGTAGTAGAAGATGAAGAAACTGAAGCTGAAGTAAGTGAACCTGGTGAGGAGAAGGAGGAAGATGAGTTCTATACTCTTGAAGAACTAGATGGGATGGAAAACACTTCATATGCTTTCATGGCCAGAAAATTTCCAAACATCAGATTTAAGAGGAATCAACCCTTCAAACCCAAAACCCAAAACCATTCATTCAACAGGAACAAGGCACCTGTGAAACCAAACAAGAATAAGTTCAAAACCAGCCATGTGGATAGGTCATCTGTAAGGTGTTATAGATGCAATGACCTAGGGCATTTTGCCAGTGAATGCAAGAAGCCTAAAAAGAAGGATAGAGATTATCTTGAGCTCGAAGCTAAGTATGAGGCCCTTCTGAAAAAGCAGACACAAGGTAAGGCCTACATAGCTGAAGGGAAGTGTTGGGATGATTCTGACAGTGATGGAGAGGAACAAGAATTTTGCAATTATGCCTTGATGGCCAATTTCAAGGAGGACACATCTCCATCAGACCCTCAGGTACCATCTCTCACTACTATAGACATGTCTGTTTCAGAATATAAATGCATGATTGAACAACTATATGTTGAGATGTTTAACATTCATACTAGTATGACTGCTGCTAATGAAGAGATTACTAAACTGTCTACTACAAATGAAATGTTAATCAAAAAGAATGAGGAACTTGAGCTAACTGCTATGCAAGTAGAAAACCTTAAGAAAGAAGTTGAATATCTGCAGAATAAGGTTTTGTGTGCTAGTCAGGTTGAAAAGGCTCTTAGGGATGAATTAGCTGAAAATGAATTCAAACTGAAAACTTTCAAGAAATCATCTGGTCTAGTGCAATCCTACTATGAGAAAATTGAAGCTAATCCCAAGGCTGCTATTGGACTTGATTATGGCACTCTTAAACAGAGAAAAGGCTATGCTGTCATTGAAGATGATACAGTTGTTCATAGGGAAGTGCCTCACATTTTGAAAAAGATTGAGACTCCTATTTTTAAAGAATCAACATTTGAAATTGATGAGGATACCTTACTCATCAAGCAAATGTTTAATGATGAGGATGAGGCACAATCCAATGAACAACAAACATCCTCTAAGAGTGAGAGTGTCAAGTCAAAGACCAAGAAGCCAGTAGGTGATAGGATAAGACCCAAGAAGTTTGTTAAGTTTGTTTCAGCTGGGAAGAGTGAATCAGAGAAGAAAGTGACTAAGAAGAAACAGAACAGAAATGGCAAGTTAAGGATTAACAAAGATAACAACTATGCTTATATGCCTAATGCCCCTAGGAAAACTTGTCAGAACTGTTTCAGTACCAATCATTTAACTCATGCAAGCAAGAAACCTGCTGGTAGTGTGTCTAAACCTTTCTATGATTGTTATGTGCCTCTAAGACATAGAGATGCACCATTTTGTGATAAATTTGACTGTATGCTATGCAATATGAATGTTATGACTAGTTGTTTCAATTTGAGAAGGCAATTCATTGATGGTTGTATCAGTCACAATTCTCACACACACTACACAAGGTCAAAGTCTTCAAGTCCTCCTAAAGCTAGGAAGGTACCTTTGTCACCTAAGTTTGAGGCCTCAGGCTCTAAGACTTCTAACAGTGACAAGAAGACTAACACCAAGAAAGTTGATAAGCATGTTGTTTATGATAAAACTGTTTCTAAGTCACATGGACCTAAACTTGTTTGGGTACCAAAGGAGAAGTAATACCTTTGTGTTTGCAGGGCAAAAAAAGTGAAAAGAATGTCATGTGGATTTTGGACAGTGGATGCTCAAATCATATGACTGGTGATATGGCCATGCTATCACAGTATGAGGAAAAGGCTGGCCCAATGGTTGCTTTTGGAGATGACAGCATGGGTAACACATTGGGATATGACAAGTTAAAAGTTGGAAATGTCATCATTGAAGATGTAGCACTGGTCAAGGGACTCAAGCATAATCTGCTAAGTGTTGGTCAGTTTACTGATAGAGGATTCAAGGTGGATTTTGACAAAGATGAATGTTTGATCACCCACAAGAAGACTGGTGATTTTGCTCTATATGGAGTGAGGAAAGGAAGCCTGTTTGTAGCCAATATGGATTCTGCAAACAAGGACAAAATTTGTTGCTTTTACTCAAAAGCATCAAATGAAGATTGTTGGCTGTGGCACAAGAAACTATCACACCTGAACTTCAAAGCCATTAATTCTCTAGTCAAAAGAGAGTTAGTGAGAGGCATGCCCACACTTGAATTCTGTCAAGAAGGAGTGTGTGAGGCTTGTCAAAAAGGAAAGATGAAAAGATCAAGCCACAAGTCAAAGATAGTGACATCAATGACCAAGCCCCTACAACTCATTCATATGGATTTGTTTGGGCCTGTCAATATTATGTCACTTGGAAGAAAGAAGTATGCCTTGGTGATGGTTGATGACTTTACAAGGTATACATGGGTGGAATTTCTAGCATCAAAAGATGAGGCTCCACAAGTAATCATTGAGAATATAAAGAAAGTTGACAAGGAAGCAAAGGCCAACAATGCAAGTGTGATTGCACTGAGAAGTGATAATGGAATAGAGTTCAGAAATGCCATACTTGAAGCATTCTGTAAAGCGAATGGTATTTCTCAGCAATTCTCAGCTCCAAGGACTCCACAACACAATGGAGTTGTTGAGAGGAAGAATAGAACTCTAATTGAGGCTGCTAGAACAATGTTACTTGATGCAAAGATGCCTACATGTTTTTTGGCTGAGGCTGTAAGCACTGCATGCTATATCCAGAACAGAATCCTCATCAACAAAAACACTGGAAAGACACCTTACAACTTGATGACTGGAAAGAAGCCCACTCTAAAGTATGTTCATACTTTTGGAAGCAAATGATTTGTATTGAAGGGTAATTCTGAATATGTTGGAAAGTTTGATGCAAAAGCATTTGAAGGAATTTTTCTTGGCTACTCTATGGAAAGAATTGCATACAAAGTTTATGTCATCAGTCAAAAGAAAATTATGGAAAGCACAGATGTGACATTTGATGACAGCAAACTACCTGGACTAGAAGAAGCCAATGATGAAGATAAAGATCCATTAAGGTTTGATAATCTAGATGATTCTGATGAAGAGTTTGAAACTGAAGTTGAAACTCAAGTTCAACAATCTCAAGTCAATGATGACACAAGAGAAGAATTTTTGCCAATCAACAGTGGAGAAACAAGCATCCAAGGCACACCTGTGAGTAGTAGCAATCTCACAGGGGGAGGAAATGAGAATGATCATGATTTGGATGATGAAGCAACATCAAGAATGAGAAATCAGGCTGAGCACTCAAGGAAATGGGATAGATCACACACTGCAGAGCAAATCATTGGGGATCCTAATGCAGGAGTAAGGACTAGGAGAGCTACTCAGAATGAGTGCCTCTATGGTTGTTTTCTATCTCAAGTTGAGCCTAAGAAACTTGATGATGCATTGTTGGATCCAGATTGGATTGTTGTCATGCAAGAGAAGCTGAATCAATTTGAAAGGAACAAAGTATAGGAACTAGTGCCTGCACCAAAGAATAGAACCATTGTTGGAACAAAATGGGTTCTGAAGAATAAGATGGATGAAGATGGTGTAATAGTAAGAAACAAAGCAAGGTTGGTTGCAAAAGTATACTCTCAACAGGAAGGCATTGATTATGATGAGACATTTGCCCCTGTTGCTAGATTGGAAGCCATCAGAATATTCTGGGCATTTGCTGCTCATTCAAATTTTAAAGTTTATCAAATGGATGTCAAGAGTGCATTTCTGAATGGAGAATTGGAAGAAGAAGTCTATGTGCAACAACCACCTGGTTTTGAGGATCCACACTTCCCAGAATTTGTCTACAAATTGCTCAAGGCATTGTATGGACTTAAGCAGGCTCCAAGGGCATGGTATGATACTCTATCACAATTTCTTCTTGAAAATCAATTCACTAGAGGCACATTGGACAAAACACTGTTTTACAAGAAACATGGTGATGATATTATCTTAGTTCAGATCTATGTGGATGATATCATATTTAATTCTACTAATGAGAAGCTGTGTGAAAAGTTCTCTAAGCTAATGCAGAGCTGGTATGAGATGAGTATGATGGGAGAGTTGACATTCTTTCTTGGGCTGCAAGTTAATCAAAGGAAGGATGGTATCTTTATCAGTCAAACCAAGTACATCAAGGATCTATTGAAGAAGTTTGATTTGGAAGATTGCTCACCTGCAAAGACACTCATGGCCACTGCCACTAAATTGGATGAAGATGCTAAAGGCAAGAAAGTAGATATCTCAGTCTACAGAGGCATGGTTGGTTCTCTACTCTACCTCACTGCAAGTAGGCCAGACATATGTTTGTTACATGCTTGTGTGCAAGGTTTCAATCAAATCCAAAAGAATCACATTTGATTGTTATAAAAAGGATCTTTAAATCTCTGAAGGGCACTCCAAACTTGGGTCGATGGTATCCTAAGGACACAGGGTTCAATCTGGTTGGTTATTTTGATGCTGATTATGCTGGATGCAGAGTGGATAGAAAAAGCACCTCAGGTAGCTGCCAGTTTCTTGGACAAAGGTTAGTCTCTTGGTATAGCAAGAAACAACAATCTGTGTCAACTTCTACAGCTGAGGCTGAATACATAGCTGCTGGAAGTTGCTGTGCTCAAGTGCTTTGGATTAGAAATCAACTTAGAGATTATGGACTTGTGTTAGAAAGAATTCCAATCATGTGTGACAACACAAGTGCAATCTCTATAGTTGCCAATCCTGTCAATCATTCTAGGACAAAGCACATTGACATCAGATATCATTTCATAAGAGAACATGCAACTAATGGAACCATTGAGTTGCATTATGTTTCTACAGATAAACAACTAGCTGATATATTCACTAAGCCATTAGATGAAGCCACCTTCACAAGGTTGGTTAGTGAGATTGGAATGCTGAATTCTTCATATTCTGGCTAAGTGAATACAACATCTAGATTGTTGCAGCAGTAAACACTTACTTTATCTAAATTCTCAATATTTTTGGAGTAAGTGTTGGCTGAAATATGATTTATAAATATTTCAAATCTGTTGCATATTTGGAAAATCATATTTTCGTGTTAACTTGAAATTTCTAAGAAATTTTGAGAGAATCACTGTTTAATTTACTAGAATATTCTTAAATGAATATGGTTGGTGAATTTTAAAAGATAGTGAAAATTAATTTTCGTGAGTGATGAGTATATTTCGATAAGTCAGACTTCTCGAGTGATTCACTATTCGACATCTCTAACAAGTCTCATTAGAGCACTATCGAGTTCTCGAATAGAGTCTTTTAGAGTTATCGAATAAAGGTTTTCTTGACTTCTCGAATATAGTGTTTTAGTTCTCGATTGACAGAGTTCTTGAATACTATATTTGAGTTCTCGAATCATTTGAAAAGGCTGAATTCTCGCTGAATCTTAACCGATTTTGGATTTTTATCTAAAATTTTAATTCACTCATAAAAACACATTTTACCTAATTTAGAATTTATTCTAAGTTAGATAGCTTCCAGCTGTGAGTTTTCAACCTGCTTGAGTTATCGAATAAGCCTTTCTTGACTTATCGAATAGTTGTTTTCTACTTCTCGAATGCTTGACTTGTCGATACAAAACATACACATCTAATCGACAATTCGAGTACTTCATACTTATACAATTTCACATCTATTCGATTCATTTCATTCGATTTCTCAAGCATCAAAACTCCCAAAACCCCTGAAAACCCTAACTGCTAAAAGCCAAATTTCTTCTTCAACCTTCATTCTCTTTTCTCTTCTCTCCGAATCAATGGCAACTGTGAAATTCAACACTAACTTCATTGCTATCTCAAGTGATGTCGAAGCCCCAAATGCTAACTACAAGTGTTTCGTCAAATGGATGTCTGAATCTTATATCAAAGAAGCACTTACGGCCAACCCAACTCTGTATCTAGACATTTTGGAGTAATTTTGGAATACTGCCATTACAGAAACAGTTGATCTAGATAATGGCAGTCTCGGTTATATCATTAACTACAAGATACTTGGTAAAGAGTTCAGCATCACTTTTGAGGACATGAGCAAGGCCCTGGGTCTTCACCAGAATGAGTATGATGGCCTTGTAACAGAAGATCAACTAGTGGAATTCTTTGAACTAATAAGGTACTCAAACACCATCAAGGTTGGAAATCTAAAACGGGCACATCTACGAAAAGAGTGGAGCTATGTGTTTGCCACTCTCCTGCAAGTATTCAGTGGAAGGAAATCCAGCTTTGACCAACTAAGTGCTCCTGTTCAACAGATATGCTATTCACTTGCCTATGATAGGAAAATTGATGTTGGAAAGTTCATAATGCAGGAACTCTATGGAAAACTTGGTAAGAACACAACCAAGAGAGGTAATGATATCTTCTTTCCTAGGTTTATTCAGTCTGTACTTAATTATCTAGATAAAAATGTGGATGATTTACCTGGTTTAGATAAAAGTAGATTAGGCTACCTTAGATCCATGACCAAACTCATTTTTGGTAATTTAGATACTAGGAATGATGTGGATGTAAGGTTTGTAATAACTTCCCATATGCAGAAGTTATTTTAGTCTTACCCCCACAACTTGCCAACATTTGCCTCCAAATCTGAGTTAGCCAGACCCAAGCAAGTAGAACACAGTGCTAACCCAGGGTCTGCTAACCAACCACCTCAACCAAACATTCTACCAAACACTGAGCCAACTGCATCATCCTCTCAAAAGGGTGATGTTAGTAAAAAGGAGAAGAAGAGAAAAAAAGGTTGCTTTTGCACCATTAACCATATTATCTGAAGCAGCATTGGCTGTAGAATTAGAAAGTGAGGAACCTGAGTCACCCCTTGTCAGGCCAAAGAAGAAGAAAACTAAAACCACCTCTTCAGTCACACAAATGGCTGAAGTTGTAAAATCAGGGGCAAACAGTTCACTAGATGTATCCTCTCAACAGGGTGTATCTATAGAATTAAGCATCCTCCCCAATGCACCTACCTGTATAGAGTCAGCACATGGGAGTGATAAGGCTGGCACAACACTGAGTGGAGAGCACATCACAATTGAAACTCCCTCTATCTCTCAGGGGGAGTTGCCAAACTCTAATCTAAATGACACTTCTCTTCCAGAATCTACCACTCAAATTTCTTTGCAGCCTGCAACTCAAGCAATTGAGGAGCAAGGCATTGATCATCAAGAATTCTTTTCTCTTGATGAGCCAATGATTTCAAGTGACTTAGTGCATGACACTTTGCTCACCACCCAGGACCCACATTTAGATGGTGAGGGAATGCATGCTGGGGCATCTCCTAATGACACCATCACAAACACAGAGGATTCACTAGTTTTCACTAGAGACTCTGTGCCTGTGTCAACTGCTGGTGTAACTCATCCCACTTCTGTGGAGACACCAGTAGTAGAGTCAATCCATCCGGTTACAGAAGTTGCATCTGTAACTGAGGAGTCTAGCTTGCCTAGCTCTAGCTCTGACTTCCTGCCACAATGGCTGAAGCCTGTGCAACATGACAGTGCTTCAGGATCAGGGTCTGTTCCACCACAATTGACGGTTGAAGCACTTCAAAGCTTAGTTGTGGATCAGATTCCTGAGTTTGTCAAGATTGCTCAACACTTGGTCACCTCTAACATCCCTAACCCAGACTATGAGGCCATTCTGCTATGCCATAGGGATGATGTGGAGATGTAGAAGACAAAGATAGTTGATGATGCTGAGAGAGATGGCAATGTAGATGCCTGGTTGCAAGGAAAATATGAAATTACTCTTGATGAAGCACTTCAATATCTCAGGGAGGAATACATCACTTTACTAGGTTCCAATGCCAAATCTCTGACCCCTAGTGAAGTGTATGAGGCCATGAATGATTCTTACAAAGGCTTCCTCAAGGCTGCTCACTACCTTGGAAAGGGAGTTAAAACAGAAGTCAATAAAGTATGTGATACAACAGCCAAGGTAGGTGCAATTCAAAGGGAATTTGCTGTCAAATTTTCCATCTTTAGATCCTATCCTCAAAACCATTCAGGAATGCAAATCTACCTGCACCAAGGTGGACAATGGTTTGGCTTTGCTTCATGGAATAGTCAGCCACCTAGCAACTCATGTTCAGAACCTATCTAATCAGACAACTGAAGCTAATGCCATGACCAGGACTCTTTTTGCTAATCAATATGGGGATAAGCTGGTAACTGAGGTCCCTGTGCATGACATGACCAAATATGAAGTACAAAGACTCAAGGAACAATCTATCTCTGGTTTCAAGGCCACTGAGTTATTCACCAAGGTGGATACTTTGGAAAAGGAGGTGGTCAATCTCAAGACATCCAATGCTCAGTTAACAGACACTGTTGCTGCTCTCAATGAAAAGTTGGACATTCAAGCCACTACCAATGCTGATGTTCTTTTCAACCAACAACAGATGCTTTCTGCCATAATAAAGCATATGGGACTCCCTCTACCTGAAGCTTCTTCCAACCTAAAGGTCACTTCTACAGCCTCTGTGCCTGACAACAAGCCTAAGGGGGAGAAGAGGACATTAAGGAACTCAAAATCTAAGGGGGAGAAACATTAAGGAGAAAGGCATTACAATCAATGAGGGTGGTCAACCAAGAACTGCTAAGTCAAATCAGTCTGAGAAATTAAAGGCAGCATCCAAGGAGGAAAAACTGAAGAAAGTGGTTGTAGATGAAGAGGCCAAGATTCCATCTATCCCTCCATCTAAAACTGAAGAGAAGTCCCCAGGATATGAATTCGACATTCCTGACATTGCTAAGCAATCTTTTCAAGTTGAACCTTCAGAATTCAGAAATGTTCTTACTCAAAGGGTATGTCAAGAAACTGCAAATTCTAAACTATACCATGACATAGCCTTTCTGAAGCACCTACATGAGCTGAGAAGAAGGGCAAACTTCCACTACTTTGACTACATCAAGCTTCTTGTGCAAGATGTGTTTCTAGTCACTGTAGTGAGAAGAGAAATTGTTCAAACTAATCCTTATGCCATCATCACTACCAATGATAGAAAAGTCCTAGTCCACACTGCCAAGAACCTCTTTCACATCCACATTGAAGCTTTGCAAATACTATCGAGCTATGAACTTGGAACAATTATCAAGAAGATAGAAAGGAATAACTCATCAAACAACAATATGCTCAAAGAGATTCTCACCAAGTGCATGAAATCTCAATTGCCTCAAGTAGTTCCTCAGCCTCACTGTATTTTATATGAAAAGAATCAAGACATTGTTGCCTTCAGATTTGGCCAACACCTCAAATCAAACAACATGTCTACAATAAAATTTTTGGATGGAGTTCTACATTCAAGGAGTGGAAAATCTAAATCTGAAATAGAGGCTCTTGACATTCTGGTGAAGTTTATCAACTCTCAGTCAGACATCAAGCCTATTGCTAAAGAGGAAAAGTCAGACAAAGATAAGGATGATCAAGACAAGAGTGGCAGCAGAGGTGGATCTCAAGGAAGGAATAAGGGTGGTGATGACAAGGAGAAAAGGGATGGTAAAAGCAAGAAGAAAGATGATGACAGAGATGGTGGAAAGGTGTATGAGAGAAAGAGTGGAAAACAACAAGCCTTAGGCATTGCTAGCAGTAACCTCACCACAACACAAGACTCTGAGTCTAGGGTGAATACTGTTAGTAATGACCTAGCAAAATCTACATCTATGGCTTCTGCAACTATTTTGTCACCTCAAGAAGAGAAGAAGATTCAAGTCAAGAAACCATCTGTGTGTTTCAAAAAGTAAACTGCTAATGGAATACTACAATGGTCTACAAACAAAGGTCATATGCTATTGCCAGGCAACCATGTAAAAAGGATCAAATTCAAACAAGCTGCAAGGAAACCAAAGCTATCCAAATCAAGGACTCTGACAATCTATCCAGGCTTAAAACTCCAACCATTAGATGAAGATTTTGATGAAGACCAATTGCAATATCTAAGAGCTCAAAGAATCTACTATGCTGCCATTATGAATAACTGCCTTGAGATTAAATATACTGATGGAAGGGAGAAGAAATTCAAACAAGGACAGTGTTAAAATTGGGGCAAGCTATATGAAATAGAAAGAATCATTGCATTATTGGATTCTGAAGACAAAGTGGAGAAAGTATGGAAGCTGGAGTTGATTGATTTTGTAAAGATGAAGAGAGACTATGTTGATAAGATAAGAAAGGGATGCTTTGAGAAATGACTAGAAAGGGAGAAGGAGATTGATAGGCTGGAAGTTGAAGCAGAAAAGCTAAGGGCAAAAGGATTGTGTAGAATTCAATTCAATCCCTATGTGGTGAAGTATAGGAGGAGAAATGGAGATAATATCAATATAAGAATGAACCTATTCAGTCACTATCCTGCCAACATTCTAAAACCAGTACTTGAAGATTTCAAAGACTCTATCATGCTTGAAGAATTGGATGCTTTGGCAGAGATCATAAAGGCCATGGATGAGAATGCAAGAAAGGAGAAAGAAAGAAAACAGAAAGCATATGATAATCTACAAGCCAAAGCAATGGAGATGGAATCAAATGAGAATGTCTAGTATTTCATCATACTGTAAGATCATTCATTCATGTGCTCAATCAAATTTCATACCTGTACTTTTCAAGTTTTATCTTTATGTATGTTAGGCTTGTTATCAGACATGAAATTGTGACTAAGGGTCTCACTCACAATTTGGGGGAGATTGTTAGTCACAGAGGCATGCTTGTTTACATCTAATAACAAGCCTAATTGTTTGTAATGCTTTGCATTACTTACATGACCTCTTAACTGAGGGAACCTCTAGTTGTAGAGTCTCTACTTGTTTTGTACTTGTAATAGGCACCAAATCCTAGTTGTGTAAGTGTACTTATAAAGTCAAGAATAATGCTTGAAAGAAGTTCCAAGGTTCATGCCTCAAGCAAGAAGATAAAGACTGTCAAATAATCACAGTTGGGATTTGAAGAAAGTGAAGAATTTGCCTAAGTACCAACACTACACCATATATGGGCTATTGCAACGCCAAAGTACATTTGTGTTGCATAAAGTGTTGCAATAAACAAGAAACTTGCTAATCTATTGCAATACTTTTGAAATGTGTTGTATAAAATCAGAAAGTGTTGCAAGCGTCTTAAACATTTTGATAAGCTGTATAAACAATTGAGCTATTGTAATACATTTACAAAAACGTTACAACATCGTTTACACTCTTGATTAATTTGATCGAAAAATTTAGGCGGGCTTTTAATTTTTCCATTAGCGGGCTTCTAAAATTTTGCACCAACAATTTTGGTACCAAAATTTTATTACAATTTTTTTAAGATGTAAAACTTTATTACACAAAAACAAAATTTTAATACGCAAAATCAAAATCTCAACCCTCTCCGTCACAAGCCTCTCTCTCGCTCATCTCTCACTCCTTTGTCACTCCTTTCACACAATCCTCTGTCAAACTGCTCTCATCCTAAAATTGATTAGAGCAAAACTACAGAACTCCCAAATTGATTAGAGCTTCGATTCAATTAGGGTTTTGATTTGGGCTTGATTAAAGGTAACTTTTGATTATGTTCAATTACATACATAGTATGCCTGTATATATATGTATATGTAAGATTTGAGGTATATGTATGTATGTTATTTGAAATTTCAATTTATTTAAGATAATTTTTGTTAGTTTAGATCAGAATATTGTTCGATTATATGTGTATCTATGTAGAAAGGGTTTCGATTTTAGAAAGGGTTTGTTAAAGCTTTTTTGGTAATTTCTGTAAATTTAAAATTTGATCTTTAATGTATGCAAGACTCTAATATTTATTGGTCTTTTCGATACAGGGGGATTGAGCTGATGTTGGAGAGTAACTTCTTGTGATCTGAGGTATGTGGGTTTTCTTAATTTTGTTCTTGTGATCTGTGTACTTTAACTTTGCTTGTGTTTGGAGATTTCTTGATTTCTTAGACTTAGTCTTAAATTCTAGACTTTTGATTTTGGAGATATTCCAAGTCTTGGTTCAAATTTGTGTTGGATATGATTACACCCGTAGTCTATAAAAGAAAATAAGAGAAATAGTTATGCCCATAATATAATGCAATATCCTCGTTAGCTGGAACATCCTCTATGTTATCACTTGTTACCTTAATAATACATCTAGCATGATTTCGAAATTTATTGATCTATTATCTTTTCACATGAGTTTGGCATCCTTAATTGAAGTATATCTTTATTATAGTAGTAGATTGAGGTTTCCGATGTTTGTAAATTATTTATATATATGTGATATTGTCTCTTTTTGTAGATGCTAAATGGTATTTAGGATATAGACATGGATTATCTTCTAAGCTTTACACGCTTGCATAACTGCTGTAGTTTATATTCTACTCTTAAGAGCTCTGTTTAATCTCGCTTTACATGGCTACTGCACAAACATTTTCAAAGACTACACAAGCATTGTTCTACAATTATAACAGCTACCTATCCAGCGAATGCTTGATTTTGACTTTTTGTGGTGTGTATACCTTCTTCCTTTGTGATCTAATGTCATAATAGTACACCTTTAGATCAGGCTTTCCTTGCTTCTTTAAGCAGCAGAAATGGAATTGCTTCTCGCACTGAAAATAGACAAGTCAACTAAATAAGCGTACAAAACTATATACTTTATGTAGAGTTCTGGTTAATTATGCGCAATTTAATAGCATAGTTGTGCAAGATAGCAACATCTGTGGCCTAGTTTAGCACACCAGGAATGCATCATTCATATTTGTAACATATTAATCTAAATTCCACTGCATAGAAAGGGACATATAGAAAAACAAAATAAGGGTTAATAACATAAGAGAAAATACTTTTAGCGTATGACAGGTTCACACTTTTAGTGTATGACAGGTTCATACTTTTAGCGTATGACAGGTTCTTATCACAGAACCTCTTGTGCATTTACATTTTGCAGGGCAGGAGTAATTAGGAAAGCCAACGGGGTTCTATTCTCTGAAGCGGTTTTTATCATATAACTTGTACACCTAAACTAGTTTATCTCTAATTATTCTCCTTGGTGTCTTAAGTCAACAATCTTTCTCTTTCCACCTCTGTTCGTGATTTTGAAAAATTCATATATGATTTCCGAAGTATGTATAAATCTATCTTTGATCTGTAACTCCTAAATTGCAGAAGCTTTGCAGGTGGCTGGTTCAACTTCTAATGGTGCTCGATTATTTCTTTGATCTGTATGACAGGTTCAACTCTTGTTTTCTTGTATCCCTGTACTGGTCAGGTGAATCACTGATTATATACATTACTATTTAACCATGTATTTATCATTTTTGGTTGTCTATAGGAGAAAGTAAGCATAAAAAAGAAGGTCCCTGTGCTGGAACCAAAGGTTGTCCATATTGCATTGTGATAAATTTCTAGCAGATATTGAGATTTGAGGTTAAGAGTCAAGTCATGCGGGCTCTTTACTGCACCAGGACATGTTATTAGCTTTGTAATTATTAGCTTTGTGCATCTTGCTGGAGGCAAAATTACAGAAGGTATCGTTCTATCTTAGGTAACTACAATTATATTTAAAACATAATCTTAGTAGTTGGTAAAGGTTCAAGACTTTGAAACAAGTAAATGGTCATTCTAGAGCGATGACCTGGTTAAATGCTTCCCATTTCTCGTCAACTGTTATCACTTATTACATGCATAAGTGTAGATGTCAAAACTCAAAACTTAAAGAATATGTATCACAGGTATGTGTTTGTTATCATTATTACTACATTTGCATCCAGAGCTTAATTGGTTGTTTGTTTTTCAATAATTCTACATCAGCTCTCAAGTCCAGACATTGAAATATGCATTGACTTGGTTGTAATGATGATTTGCGTCAGCTAACAACTTGTTTTACAGGATTTGCAGAGGTCCATATTGGATGCAGTCTTTGCAGAGCCTTTACAGTGATCAGGACTTGATGCACAAGTCTGCCTGTAAATAGCAAGGCCTAGGAATTGTTAGATGTACACTGCTTAATCACAACCTGACGAGACTCTTTCTAGAACAATAAAACACGGGGCTGCAGGAGCATTACTAGACATATTGTGTTCTTGTGCACTATGTATGTTTTACATTAGATATTGTTTGGCTAATATAAAATGATAAAGGTTGCTGAATACTAACATTTTCTATAATGCCATTAAGAATGTACAGAAGTTGTAGATTTAGTATTCATTTTGTATTACAAGATAACTGAGGTTTCTGATTGAGAAGGCTTTTTGCATTAGTTTGCTAGTTTAGTAAATGTCTTTTTGATTACTATTTCTCTGTTTACAGATATGCTAGGGAAGATACACATTATCTGTTGCATATCTATGATCTGATGGGAGTCCGTTTGCTTTGTCCGTCTAGTGGCTCCGATTATTCTAAAAGTGCCCTTGTAGAGGTAATCTGTCTTAATCTGTACCTGTGCTATTATATATAGGATTAGTTGTGAAATTTCATGCTTAACACACTCTATTAGATGTATCACTTGTCAAGATTGATTAGTGGCATCTTATTTAATCTCTTTTGTAGATAATAAGTACAATATTATGCTAGCACTAAGGTATCATTTTCCACAACGCATTGTTTGCCTTCTGATTAAGATAGATAATAAATATTATATCCTAATAGGTGCAAGATTGGTTGTACACTGAAAATGCTTCTGCTTCTGAATGTTCAAAAGAGCTATCTTATGTCTTCCATTGCCATTCTGACATGTAAATGGAATTATCATTGTCATGTCAAAAATCGATCAGACTACTTGGACTTCATAATTGTCAAAAAATAATTTAGAACACCATTTTAGTGTCCAAGTTATTACTTGTTTCTCGGAATGTGAATCAACACTTGATTTGTGTTTCTGCCTACATATAGAGGATTATACATTTTGAATTCGGTGTACAGCTATTTCACCGAACCACACTTTTTTCATTGGATAGGTATGTGTCATTGTGTTGTACTTTCTTAGTTGCTAAGTTGTTTTCACACTCCTTTTTTGTACCAGTCATATAATATTAACTACATGCACTCTATTTATTATTCTCTTGGCTGTATCTTCTTTACATCAATAATAATATGAGAATGCTTGCAACTTTCAGCTTGGATAGTTGGGGTCATTCAGACACTACTCTATGCTGATTTCTACTTTATGCTGATTGCCGCAGGTAAAAAATTTCATTTTTAAGAACATGTTGGTGGTTTACTAATTAAATTTCGATTTGTGATTACTTAAACTCGGGGATTTGCTCGTCTGAGCGTGGTTTATGGTGGCACGTATATGCTTCAGTGTCTGAAGGTACACATGCAATTTTGTAAAGACAAAGAACTACTTTTAGGGTTTCAAGTACTTTAGTCTTTGACCTGGCAATATATCTCCTTGTCACCAGCGCTTTTTTCTGTTTTGTATTTATATAGATGCTTCTGATGGTGTTACATTAATTTGTAACTTTTTTCTGGTGTTATCTTCATACAAGATATTAGTTATAGTTCTATGTGATCCTTTTTACAGGACTTTTTGGTCGGAAAGCTTTCTCAAATTCCTGGTGAATATCCAACGTCAATGATAAGGAGATTCATTTGAAGAGTTGTGTGCTAGTGGTGACGAAAGGACATTGATCAGGAGGTCGATGATCATGAGGACAACGAAAGTGATGATTGATGATCAATACTTAAGTACTAATATTTTCTGTGTGTACTTTTGGTAGTAGGTTGGTATTTTGAGAAAGACTAAGTTTAATGTATAATTGTAGTGTAAGTCGACATGTGTTTCGACCTTAGACTTAGTAGTACTATGTCTGGGCTACTGTATTGATATTATTTGTTGGATTTGCCATTTTGGATTTGAAATGTCATTTCCGGTTTGGTATTCTTTTGTGCAAGGCATATTTAAATTTCAAACATGACAATGCAATTTGGACTAATAAAAAGTGTTGCAAATAAGTGTTGCCAACTAAATTTAAAAGTATTACAACAGGTTCAAAAATGTTGCAGAATAATGTTGCAAAAAAAATCGAAAGTATTGCAAAATGCATAAAAATGTTGCAAAAAAATGTTGCAACAAACTCACTTTGTAACATTTTAAGTCAATTAATGTTGCAAAAAAGTGTTGCATTAGTCTATTGTAACACATTCAAAATGTTGCTAAAACATGCAAAAGTGTTACAAAAAACTACAACAAACTCTTTTTGTAATACTTTTAAAAGCGTTGCAATAAGTTCAAAAAGCGTTGCTATAGAAGGCTATTGCAACGCCGGCAAATGCAACACCGAGTTTTAGCAAAAGTGTTGCATAAACATCTATTGTAACACTTTTGGGGCCTAATATTACACTTTTTTGGTGTTGCAACAGCCCATATTTGGTGTAGTGCAATTCGAGAAGTAGTTTTGTCTATTCGAGAAGTCCAGCATTCGAGAAGTTAGGGATTCGATATCTCAAGACACTATTCGATATCTCTGAATACACTGCTCGATATCTCATTCGATATCTTAGAGATTCGATATGTCTACTACTCTATTCGAGAACTCAATAAGTCAACAAGTCAAAGTGGTATTCGAGTTCTCAAAGAGTCAACAAGTCAAAGTTCCATTTGATATCTCAAGGACTCAGAAAGCTATTCGAGATCTCAGAGATTCGACAAGTCACAATGCTCTATTCGAGAACTCAAGGATTCCCAGAGAAAAGAGCTATTCGAGAAGTGGTTTGATATGTCAATATAACAGTATTCGAGAACTCAGAGTTATCGATCAAGTCAATTCTAGTTCTCGAATCACTTACTTAGTCACTTCTCGAATACACTCTTGGAGACAAAACACTGGAGAAATTGTACAAGTCAGAATCCTGCAACAAGCCAATGCACTTTATAGATCTCAATCTGTAACGTGCTCTGGAAAGCCTACAAAGAAGATTGGAGAGATATAGAAGAGACAAAGGGCTAAAGAAGTGGATCTGAACAGGCTTTGCAAAGTCAAATCTGTAACCATTTGGACACTTACTCAAAAAGGATAGACAGACTAGAAAGTAATTTGTTTAGCTACCTTATTTGTAGTAAGTAGGTGTATCCATGCTCTATAAGGATACAGCCTCGCTTCCTTAGCAATTAACTTTTAGAGAGTCAAGTTTTTCATATTCATTGTAAGCAATATCTCTCTGAGAAAAACGAAGCTGAGAATACTATCATTTGTATTCACAGATTGTAGCAACCTTTATCTAATAATACATTAGATTAAAGTGATATTGTGTCTTGTGTTGTTCTTTATCCGCACCTACACCTTTGCACACACAAACACTTATCTGCTACATAGACTCGAGCCAAAAAAAAGTTCAAGAATCCATTCACCCCCCTCTGTATTCTTTTACTGTATTCCATACTCAACATCACCCTTTTTCTAAAAATATCACGGGTAACATTAATTTTTTCTTTTCTTAAAACATTACGAACAATATAATTTAGTAAAATAACATAATTGAATTAAAATTACTATAAACTAATCAATTACCTTTGCCACCTAAAACATGTTTCCTTTTTAATTTTCTCTAACTAAAACCTCTATTTTTCTAGCTAAATCACGACATTCTATAATTACTATTAACTAATCAATTAATTTTTTCAGCCAAGACATGTTACCTTTTCTCTATTCTGCAACTAAAATATCTCGTTTTCCAATTATATCACGGGTGATTCTATTTAATAAAATAAAATAAAACTATTGTAATACTAATAATTACCGATTACATTTTTCAACTAAAATGTATCATCTTTTCCATATTTGATAATTAAAATTCTTTTTTCTAAAAATATCACCGACACATTAATTGCTCATTATCTAAAGACACTATGAGCAATTTAATTTAATAAAATAACATAAATTAAATTATAATTACTATAAACTAATCAATTACTTTTATCACCTAAAACATTTCACCTTTTTAATTTTTACATTACTTTTTCTATTTTCTCTAACTAAAATCTGTCTTTTTTCAATTATGTTACGGGTGGTTCTATTCAATAAAATAAAATAACAATATTATAATAATAATAATTAATCGATTAAGTTTTTCAACTAAAATGTATCATCTTTTCTATATTTTCTAACTTATATCACTCTTTTTCTAAAAATATCACGGGCAACATTAATTTTTCCTTTTATTAAAACATTACGAGCAATTTTATTTAGTAAAATAGCATAATTGAATTATAATTACTATAAACTAATCAATTACCTTTTTCACCTGAAACATGTTTCCTTTTTAATTTTCTCTAACTAAGACATCTCTTTTTCCAGTTAAATCACGGCATTCTATTTAATAAATTAAATAATAATTTTATAAGCATTTATGATTAACTGGTTTCCTTTTTCAAATAAAATGTCATCTTTTCAATATTTCTAACTAAAATCCCTCTTTTCCTAGAAATATCATGAATAACATTTATATAATTATTATCAAATCATCTTATTTAAAAATTTAAGTCTCCAAAATTCATATTTTAAAAAAAGTAATTCAAATTAATAAAAAAAAATCATATAATATTAAAAAAGTTCGTGCATCGCACGGGTTTTAAGCTAGTATATTATATAAAAGCCGAAATATTAAAAGTTTGGTTGGTTTTACGGTACCTGTTGATTTTACTTATTTACCCTTACTTAATTATAGATAAAATCCATCCTATTAACTAATTAATTTTCTTTTTTAATTAAACATATTACCTTTTCTATTTTTCACTAACTAATTAATTTTCCTTTTCAAGTAAAACACAATATCTTTTATATTGTATCTAACTAAAATTTCTACTTTCTTAAAAACACTACGATCAATTTTGTTTAATAAAATAACGTAATTACTATTAACTAATTAATTACCTTTTTCAGCCAAAATATGTTATATTTTCTCTATTCTGTAACTAAAATATCTATTTTCCCAATTATATCACGGGTGGTTCTATTTAATAAAATAAATAATAATATTATAATACTAATAATTACCGATTACCTTTTTTTAGCTAAAACGTATCATCTTTTCCATATTTCGTTATTAAAATTGCTTTTTTTAGAAATATCACTTGCAACATTAATTTCTCACTATCTAAATACACTAATTTAATTTAGTAAAATAACATAAATTAAATTATAATTACTATAAACTAATCAATTACCTTTTTCAACTAAAACATGTTTCCTTTTTAATTTTTTCTAACTAAGACCTCTCTTTTTCCAGTTAAATCACGGCATTCTATTTAATAAAATTAAATAATAATTTTATAAGTACCTATAATTAATAGATTAACTTTTTCAACTAAAATTTATCATCTTTTCAATATTTTCTAACTGAAATCCCTCTTTTCCTAGAAATATCATGGATAACATTTATATAACTATTATCAAATCATCTGATTTAAAAATTTAAGCCTCCAAAATTCATATTTTAAAAAAAGTAATTCAAATTAATAAAAAAAATCATATAATATTAAAAGAAATCCGTGCATCGCACGGGTTTTAAGCTGATATGGTTAAGTTTGAGGATGATGAAGTTTCTATTTATGTGAACCATATGGATTTACAAATTTTTAAATTGTTCTCAATAACCTATTTTCCGATAATTATTGTGTTCTCATCATTTCAAGTCTAATTATAGTTTGTCTTCCTTAAATAATCATTCGTATATATTGTGAATGTTGGTCATTCTATTATATACACTTGATTGACACTAATTTGCTCACGTGACTCAAAGTAAATGATGTTCAATAAGAATTTGTATCTTGTTCAACATCAAAATAATATTTCCCGTCCCCCTTGTTGTATAAAAAATGTATGAATTTATTTAATATACTTACTATAAAGAAAAATGATACTAAGGAAGGGGGTTCCAATTAGGAACAAGCAATGTTTTTGTGTGCTTTTTCATTGAGAAATACCTCACTATTTATACGCATGCTTAGCACTATTTCCACCCCCTTCAAGAAGAAACCGCCCCATGATTCTCTCCATATAATAAAGAAAATATTTGTAACTCCTAACATTTATTATTGTAACTCCTACAATAATAAATATTGTAACTCCCACAAAAAGATTTGTAACTCCCAAATCAAATATATTACAATAATTATATTTGTAACTCCACACAAATTATTACATTTTATAATTTATATTTTCAAACTAAGTCAAATTTACAACATTTCCCACTTGACTTATTTGAAAAATATCTATATAACTCCCACTTTTCTCACATATTAAAATATGATCTGATTTAAATTTCTCTCATCAATAAAAAAAACTTCATCAATTAAAAAAAATCACTAGTGATAACATGTCATTTTCATCTTGCCACTTAACAAACATCAAACTTCCAAGTTCACGGATTCATATTTCAATACTTTAATCGTTTTCCATGATCAACAAGATTGGCGCCATACTGCAATTCTGCATCCCAAACGATTAAACACTTTTACAAAAATAGAGATTCGATAGTCTCTAAAACAACTTGTTCGCCTTTAATAAATCTAACTACTTGGTTGCAACCTTAAAACTCTTAACATAAGCGACAATTTATTTATCTTCTAACAACATCTCAAACTTACAAGTCATACATATACTTGTAAAATAACACAAAAACAATTCAAACAAGAAATCCGTATATTATTATCATTGATGATACTTCAACAAAAAAACTTCAAACTTTTCACGTGATCATTCATGCCCATTATTAACACACTCAAAACACAATTTAAAACTCAAAAACAACTCATAACCGGGCCCACACTTGCCCATTATTCATAAATTAAAAGTTACACATTTAAAGCTTAAACAACTCATGATCGGGCTCATACTTGCCCATAGCATACACCTTCTTATCCTTTCCGATCGAAACTCGATTATTATAAAATCGCACTTCCAATCCATTCTTGAGCAATGCAGGAACAGAAACAAGATTGCGCCTCATTCCAGGAGCAAACATCACATTCTTGAGGACCATCACACTATCCCCAAGATCCAACCTATAAGAACCAATTCCCACAACATCCAAGTAGGTGTTATTCCCCATAAAAATTCTTTGTTCACCCTTCTTCAACTCTTCAAACTCGGTCAAGCCTTGCTTAGTTTTCGCAATATGGCGGGTTGCTCCAGAGTCAATCCACCATCCATCAATGTTTGTGGCTACATGACCAGCATTGCATTCAATAACCCCAACAAACTCACGTTTGTTTTGCCCCTTTTGATCTTGGTCCTTGACCTCATCTCCTTCTTGATTCCCGGGACATTCATTTTTGAAATGTCCATACTTTCCATAATTATAACAACTTCCAAGTGGAAACTTCTTTTTTTGCTGATGTGGCTTGAAAACTCTTCCCTTTAAAGGACCTAACCTTCCTTGCCCCTTATTTTGATAGCTTGATTTGAACTTTGCCTGTGCCAGGTTGAACTCCTCTTCTTGAGCCAAGTTCAACTCCAAACGCTTACGGCTTTTCACCAAATCATGTTCCATAGCCAAAGCCGCCGAAAGCTGAGAGGCACTTTTGATAGTTCCATTCAACCTCAAAGTTGTTGCAGCCATGTTAAGTGAGCTTGGTAGACTATTCAAAATTCCAGCAATTTGCATATTCTCGGAAAGCTCATTTCCCGCTGCTGCCAAATCCTTGGCCATCACTAGCATCTTGTTGCAATGGTCAGTAACATTATCGCTCTCACTCATCTTACAAGTATTGTACTTGTGCAAAAGAAGTTGCACATTCACATCAGAAATGGCATCATATTTTTCTTTGAGCGAATCCCAAAGCTTTTTGGCACTTTCATATGTCTCAAATACTTTAATCAAGTTGTCTTCCATAAACATCAACATGAAACTCTTCGCCTTTTTGTCACAAATTTTCCATTGCTCGTACTCCTCCTTTTCAGCATCACTAGATTTTTCTCCCAAAGTCGGACCATCCTTTTCAATGGCACTTTCCAAATTATCATGAATCAAACCATATCTAATTTTTCGGCTCCACATATCATAATTTGTGCCATTCAATCTTTCAATTTTTGCCAATTCGGATGCAATCAATTTGCTTGTCATTTCAATCTACCAAAAACAATTTAACACCGATTAAAATTATGTAAAGATAGATAAGCCAAACAATTAATCAACGACATGCTTCAAAAAAAATGAAGCATAATTATAAAAAAAATTACCACAATTAAAAAAAATATATAAACTAGGGCACATAAATTATTCAAGAAAGCTAAACAAACAACAAAACCATGTACTAATTCATGTGACTTAAAAAAAAATGACAAAAACTATTTTATACGAATCTACATATGAGGCAATCATGACACAAAATTGGATACTAAGCATGGCACAAAAAAAACATATATGATAAATATCACCAAAAATGGTAAACATTAACATTTACCTAACATGAACAACCTGGATGGCAAAATAAAAAAAATGCCACGACAATGTCAAGTCACATATAATTAAACAATATATATACATGCAACAAAAACAAAATCACAGTAAATTAATCTATATCTAGAAAACAAGTCGGAAGACTTATTAATAAGACAAAACAACAAGAGTAAGTTAGCAGGAGAAAACAAAAACTCATGTGCTCTAGTACAAAAACAACCATAAACAAGTATAAAATATCTAACAACAAATTATGTGTGGATACGGTACATAAGCAGGCAGAAGATATGGAGCCAACACAAAAATAAACAGAGACAAGAAAAACAGAGGTGGCACGAAACGTGTGGACAAGAAAACAGGATAGCCTAAAGCTTTCGCCAATTCGAACCGTCACATGTATGCTCTGATACCACTGTTGTATAAAAAAATGTATGAATTTATTTAATATACTTACTATGAAGAAAAATGATACTAAGGAAGGGGGTTCCAATAAGAGCTAGGAACAAGCAATGTTTTTGTGTGCTTTTTCATTGAGAAATACCTCACTATTTATAGGCATGCTTAGCACTATTTCTACCCCCTTCAAGAAGAAACCGCCCTATGATTCTCTCCATATAATAAAGAAAATATTTGTAACTCCTAACATTTATTATTGTAACTCCTACAATAATAAATATTGTAACTCCCACACAAAGATTTGTAACTCCCAAATCAAATATATTACAATAATTATATTTGTAACTCCACACAAATTATTACATTTTATAATTTATATTTTCAAACTAAGTCAAATTTACAACACCCCTACCAAAATTTGGATTGCTCCTCATACTAAAATGTTGTCAATTGAAGTTGATGGTAAAAATTTTGATAAAATATTCCATTTAACATCTCTGACTTTGCAAGTTATATCTACCATTTTCAGTGCTTTTAAAGTACTTCATGCTAAACAAGAAAAATCAGGAGTAAGTTTACGATATGCTCTAGAAGATTGGCCAAACCCTGGTGATGTATGGACTTGGAAGTTGGGAAAAGGAATCAGGACATATGGATTTTACTGGGATCGATATTTATTTCTTCCACACACTACAAGAAATTTGGTGTTTACCTACCAATGATAAGTGTAGGTAAAACTCTTATAATGGTAGATAAAGAGTTTCATCTACCAATATATTATTGGTAATGAATGGTAGGTGATTGATAGTAGGGAAAGACTCTTTACCTACATATATTTGTATTTGTAGTTAAAAATCATGTGGAACCCACCTTGCTTAATAATCAACGATGACTCATCAAGTCACGTGTCATTGTCTTATGTGCCTTCGACGTCCACATGGCACTTTGTGAATGGTCCATTTATTAGCAACACGTTGTCCACGTGGCAGTACATTAATGGTCTTCATGGTGCCATACTAGTGCTCCACATGGCAGCCATAAAACTGTTCCACGTGGTTGGATGAGTTTTACCAATGTGGTAACCCAAAAGTGGTTCATTTGACAACATAACAATGATATTATTAATGATTGGTATATATTTTGTAATGATGGTTAAATACAATAAAAAAAACACTTATAATTAAATTAGAATGGATAAAGATTTCAAAATTTTGTAATTGTCACATTAAATTAAAAATTAAGTATACAAAACATTTTTAAGCCTACAATTACAATTTTTACAAATTAAACAAAATATGATGAAAATTTGAAATATAAGATTAACTTTTTCCACAACTTCTCCTATTTTGCACAATAAAATTGAATAAAACGTCAATGCCAGTTGAACTTCATTTTTTCGAATTTCTCATCTCCTTCCATTTATGCCATATCAATTATTATGTTGAAATTAATCCCCAAACTAGAAGAACGTGTGTACAAGTCGAAACGTCAGCTGCCACCTAGATGCCACCTCAGCTACCATTTGTATTAATAATAAAAAAATTGATCCTAGTGAGAATTGAACCCGTGACCTCTAAGGTAGAAGTGAGAGTCCTTACCACTATGCTAAACATGAGACTTGAATATATTTTAAAACTCATCATTACTATATCGTGAGACAACCCTCATATATAATATTAATGATAAAAAATTGTTGCTAGAAATAATTGAATCATTGACCTCTAACTTAGAAGGGAGATTCCTTAGCACTAGGCTACAAAAAATTTGAATAGATTATAAAACAAATTATTAATATATCACGAGACAACCCTCCATATATTATATTAATTATATAAAAAAAAATTGTTCCTAATAAGAATTGAATCATTGACCTTTAACTTAGAATGAAGATTCCTTATCACTATGCTCCATCAATTTTGAATATATTATAAAACTCATTATTAATATATTGTTAGGACGAATACACAATTATAATCAAGTTTGTATGAGAGAATAACAAGTAAGACACGTTCGAACAATTAAAAACTGTTTGGAATTAAAAATTCCTCTCTCAGTGATGTAAAATATCACAGGGAGCTGCTTAGGTTACAATGAATGATAATTCGTTACACGATACCCTTCTAGGGTTAACCTAACTGTATTTATAAGATATACAGCTGCTATACAATCGATAATTGATACTCCTATAAATTAGCTATACAATTGATATCAATTACGATTGTTACACGTCTCCTTAGTCAACACAATCTCTTTGACAACTATCCAATCTTCAAAGATATTGCTTCCATAATTATCTTCAAGTATTCTTCAAACTCTGTTGACCAGTAGACACTTCCTCCAGACAGAGTTTAACAAACTCTGTCGAGCTTCCATATGTCAGCGTCTAACTAAACTCTGAATGCTTCCAGCTAAACTCTGATATTTCACTGTAACACTTAAACACTGATTATTATTCACATCAATTATATCTAACAATCTCCCCCAACTTGTTCATTAGCAAAAATGCACAAGCTTGATCTCTTTCAGCTTAGGATCATCTTCACCAGTTTGGTATATAGCAGATCTCAGAGAATAGATTTTGTTTCTCCTCATTTCATTACCCAGTCTGATGAATTGTGCTTTCTCTGACTCGGAATTAAAATCAAGAACTGTTATACCCAAATCTGTGTTCAGCTTAACACTATTCTTCTTCATCTCAACAATATTCCCATGATAATCTCTGTACTTTAGGACATACTGACTATTGTATTTTATACATCTAACTACCAAATTATGCAGCATCTTCTTTCTTAGCACATTTGCAGCTTGTTGAGTCCTTTGATTATTCACTTTGAAAATATATATAACATATTCCAATTCTTCCCATAGCTTCAAATCAAGATCATACTCACCAATTTTATATACAGTCCCATCAGTCATGAAGTACAGTAGAAAATCTTTCTTTAAGCTCTTTTGATAAATTAACTGTACCGATTCCAGTCTGTCTAAATTCTCTTGAGTAACACCTTGACCTAGAACAGCCAGTGATGAAGAATCTCTAGGATCAGTATTCATTCTATTTTCTCTATATGAGCCCAAGCCAGCTTTATCTCTTCCTAGCTTACCCATTAAGGCTCTGCCATGTAGAAAATCAGTACCTCCAGGCATCATATTTGGATCATGAAGTGTTGGTTTTCCAAAAACCATTCGCATCTGGGTAGACAAAGGTTTCTGTACAACCCGTGTAGCAACAGAGGTTGTATTCACTTTCTTTGAAACTTTCCCTTCTTCAACAATGCCTTTCAGCTTTAGTTTATCCTCTGCTTCTGTTGGTTTCCTAGACACTTGTGACCTTTGATCAGCACCAACATTTTCCTTAATAACAACGCCTTTAAGAACAGGTCTAGGAGCTTTTACATTCTTTTTGAATTTTCCAGACTTCAAAGCTTTCTGATGTTCTTCTTGTAGATTCTTTTCTTCAGCTTGAATATCTTCAACGGTAACTCATTCCTCATTTTCTTCAAGAAATAATCTAGCAGCCAATTCTTCATCAATCTGTGGATTTTCAGTGAACAACAAACTCCTGGTTTTTGAAGTACCCTGAGCATCAGTGTATATTCCATCAGACTTTGATTTAGAAGACTTGCCATATCTCAGATTTAGATTTTGATCAGCTCTTAATCTCTTGCCTTTGTCATTTACTCCTCCATCTTCAGTATCATCCTTTTTAGTCAGAGTTTGAGATTGCCTGCATTTAGACTTAACAACTCTCTCCCCCTTTTTGACATCATCATAGATGTAATCAGCTTCAAGGAGGTAGTAATAGAATCAATCTTACCAGACAAGACAGTCTGATTCTGTTCAACTTGACCTAGCCTTTGAAACAAAGTCTCTTGAGCTTTAGAAAAAGTCTAAAACTTTGTTTGATTATCTCTCTGCGTGTTCATGTCTCTAGCAACAACATCAGCTCTCAGATCAGTAATTGCCTTTTGAGACTCATCAAATCTTTCATTCAAATTCTTGACTTGAACAACAGTTGCTTGTAGATTTGAGAGAATATCAGGATTTGAAATCTTTTTGGCAGATTGATGCACAAATTTAGCTGCTCTTCTTGTAGGAAAAATGCAATCTTCTTTATACCAATTTACTGAAAATTTGGCATAATATTCTTCTTTAATCTCATGTTGATGTGAAAGTTGAGAAAAAGGTGTGTGCTTTGCATCAGTTTGCAGTGGTATACTCTGAGAAGAGTTAGACTCTACACTGCCTTCAACTTCAACATCTGCATTTGCATCTGCAACTGGATCAGTCTCATCAATATGCACTGCAACTTCAAGTTTCAGCAACAGTCTCTACAACATTCTCTGTAGTTTCATCAGCAACATTCTCGGCAGGTTGCTCTCTAGTTTCAACAGACTTTGCAATGTCACCTTGTTCAACTTCTTCACCTTTTTCAATAGTTTGGTGGGCATCAGAGAATAACTCAGTATGTGTTGCTACTGTTTCATCAAGTACTACAGTAGGCTGATCAACTGCACCAGTTTCTCCTAAATTAGCAATGACAGGTGAGATAGGAACATTAATGGGATCAGAGAATGGTATGAATGTTTCAACAGCAAAACCATCTCTGTTTGCCTCATCTATTTGTACAGTTCCAGTTGTATGGATAGCTTCTTCTGCAGTATGTACCTCAACAGTAGGTATTTCCTTGGAGATCACCTCTGGAGCATCAACATTAACCTCTTCATCAGATTCATCAATTATCAATCTTCTCCTCTTTGATTGAGGCACCTCAGCTACCACTTCTTCATCAGTAGAATCATCTTCTACAACAGATGGTGATGGAGGCCTTTTTGCTATTTCCTTTGGAGCCCTTTTAACCCTTTTTACAGCAATGTGCTTGGTTCTACCTCTCTTCGTTGGTGGAGCCTGTGGAGGTGGTGGTTATTGTTCAGGTTGAGATTGGGCTTGAGGTTGAGTTTGTGGTTGAGTCTTTGTGGGTTGTTGTGGTGCAGTGTTTGGATTTTGTTCAGTGTTTACAGGTTGTTGAGGTTCAGTGTTTGTAGGTGATTGAGGTTCAGGCTCAGACTGTTTTGGTTCTTGGGGTTGATGTAAGAAATTTTGAAGAGCAAGAGGTAAAACCAAGTCAGGTAATTGCTCCTTGTTGGCATCCTTCTTAGTCAAATCAGAGAATATTCTCTTATTGACTTTAAAAGGCCGAATACCATCATCCTCGGTAATCATAATACCAGGCACACAAGCAGTAAACAATAATTGACAAAATCTAGCAAAGTAGACAGTAGTAGACTCTGACAATCTATCACCTATGTTCATTAAAACAAGTCTACCAAAATTGAAATTACTTCCATAGAGAAGAGAATACCCAATTTTTAGACTGTCAGTAGGAATAGCATTCCAGTTTGTGACTTTCTTTCCAAAGACCCTCGTTATACAATCGAAGAAGAAACTCCACTCCTTCCTTAGCTTCGGCCTTTTCACATTACCAAGTCTTGCTAGAGAATCTGAATAACCAAGTTGCTGCAACATCTCTTTCAGGGTATTTTCACATGCAACACTGTAGGAAGTGTGTGTATCAAAACCCATGATTTCTCTGACTGTAGTTGGAGTAATCACATACTCTGTCTCGTCATTTGTAAAAATGATTGAAGGAGTCCCATTCTCTCCTCCATCGTCATAAGTAGAGTTCTCCCAGAAAGTAGCAATCTTCGTGGTAGAAAGCGTTGGTGGTTCGACTAGGGCTTGACCTATCTCTGAATCGCTCAAGAAATTTTGAATTAAATGAAACGCCTCTGGAACGTTTGCATTGTTCAATGGGGCTGCATAATTATTAGGAACAAACAATAACCCTTGAGCAGTAAAAGGTTTGGTGGCCATTAGTATCGATGTGAGAAGAAAATAGCAGTGAAAAGTGATATGTATGCAAGGTGTTTGCAAAAATGCCCAAATGAACTAACGAAGTAACTGAGTGGTTGTGTGAAAAGTAACTATGAGTGGATGTGTGTAAATATGAATCGTGTATGTAAAATGATTAGAGATGTAATTAAAAATTAAAACTCAATCATTTTAAGCAGTAATACACGCAACAGTTTCTTGATTAATGTGTGAGTGGGACACGATTCTAGATAAATGTGTGAGTGGGAGACGCGACACAAATTTAATGGAATAGCTATGCACGCTCAGTAATTATAGCAATAATTACTGCTACTCTCTCTCTCTCTCCTATTACCAATACACTTTAACACTCTAATACTGATCAACAGTTGGCAATTAACACTTTTTACCCCAAGTATAGAAATTGTCTAAAATAAAATATTACCTTAGAGTACTAGACAAAAATTCAACAGTGTTTGTCAATTATCCAACTTTATTACCGTAACCCTTTCAAAAACTGCACAGTTGTGAATAAATGTGTGTGTATAGCAGAGTTTACTAATCCAATATTTAGAGCATAAAATCCATAAAATAAATCAGTAAACACTGTTTGCACAAACTCTCATAGTAAACACTGAATGTATGATGAATGCTAAACTCTGTAGAAAATGATATTCAGTAACTCTGAACTAACTTATATCCCCTTTCTAATTTTTTAATTTTTTTTTAAATCAGAGGTTGGAACTAGTCACCAAAAATCCTATAATTTTAGCCCTTATCAGTTTGATAAGTTCCTAGGTCTTTCTAATCTTTGACCAGTCACCAAAAATCCTATAATTTTTGCCCTTATCTTTTGATAAGTTCCTGGGTCTTCCTAGTCTTTGACTAGTCACCAAAAATTAGAGAATTTTAGCCATTATCTTTTGATAAGTTCCTGGTTCTTCCTAGTCTTTGATTAGTCACCAAAAATTAGAGAATTTTAGCCCTTACTTTTTACCAGCAAGTTCCTGGGTCGTCCTAGACTCAACATAATTTGTAAGAAATTCTAACATCCTATATACAATTTCTTTGGGGGTTGACTAATTACAGCATCTAACTAAACAGAGTTTAACTAACAGAGTTTAGAAGTCATCAAAATCAGAAGTTATTCATCAGAGGCAATGTACACAGTATTTACAGACTCAGAGTTTAGGATAGATAAACTAAGAGATGCTATAAATATGAAACAGTATCATGCTTGTGTTAATTTTCTGCACAGTCTAAGATTAGATTACAAGTAACTTAGAAAGATTCATGATTAATTACTGAGAATCATGATTCATACAGATTTATTCATCGGTGTTCATATCAGACAATAACATTATTAGAGTTTATCAGAGTTTAACCAGCATGTCAACAGTATATGTCCTACAGAGTATGCTACCAAATGTACATAAAATTAGCATGTATCATGTATGACCTCATCAAGATATAGTAACAGAGTTTAATAGCAGAGTTTACATAACAGTTAACATAATCACAGAAAAATAAGCAACATATTACATAAGTAATTTTGAGTCTAACCACTATCTCTAGTCGAAACCAGAGATCATTCCTAGTTCATTTACCAGTCTTGTAAATGTAGCTTCACTCAATGGCTTGGTGAAGATATCTGCAAGCTGTTGTTCTGTAGACACAAAATGAAGCTCAATGTTTCCTTCCTCTACATGTTCTCTGATAAAGTGGTACCTTATGCTGATGTGCTTGGTCATTGAATGCTGTACTGGATTACCTGTCATAGCAATAGAACTTTGATTATCACAGTAAATAGGATTCTTACTGTACCTCAATCCATAATCCAACAATTGATTCTTCATCCATAGAATCTGTGCACAACATCTACCAGCTGCAATATACTCTGCTTCGGCTGTAGATATAGAAATTGATTTCTGTTTCTTGCTGTACCAAGAAACAAGTCTGTCACCCAGAAATTGACAACTTCTACTGGTGCTTTTTCTGTCTATCTTACAACCTGCAAAATCTGCATCAGAGAAACCAACTAGCTTGAAATCTGATTCTCTGGGATACCACAGACCTAAGGTTATGGTGCCCTTGAGATACTTAAAAATTCTTTTCACAGCTGTGAGATGTGGTTCTCTGGGGTCTGCCTGAAACCTTGCACAGAGACAGGTTGCATACATGATATTAGGTCTACTTGCTGTCAGATAAAGAAGAGACCCTATCATGCCTCTGTAGCTTGTCATATCTACTGAAGCTCCTGTGTCTTTGTCCAACTTTATTGCTGTTGCCATGGGAGTTGTTGCAGATGAACAGTCAAGCATACCAAATTTCTTGAGAAGATTTTTGGTATATTTTGCTTGATTTATAAAAATTCCATCATCTGTTTGCTTCACTTGTCGGCCTAGAAAATAACTAAGCTCTCCCATCATACTCATTTGATACCTGGACTGCATGAGCTTGGCAAACTTTGTACAGAGTTTATCATTAGTAGACCCAAAAATTATGTCATCAACATATATTTGAACTAAAAGCAAGTCACTACCAGATTTAAAGTAGAACAGGGTTTTATCAGTTGTACCTCTGTTGAACCCACTTTCTAGAAGAAATTGAGCCAGAGTTTCATACCATGCTCTTGGTGCCTGCTTAAGTCCATAAAGTGCCTTATCAAGCCTCTAGACATAATCTGGATATTTGGGATACACAAATCCTGGTGGTTGTTCAACAAACACTTCTTCTTCAAGTTTCCCATTCAGAAAAGCACTTTTCACATCCATTTGAAATACCTTGAATTTCTTATGAGAGGCATATGCTAAAAATCCTTATTGCCTCCAATCTTGCAACTGGAGCAAAAGTTTCATCATAGTCCATTCCTTCTTGCTGTGAATAGCCTTTTACCACAAGTCTAGCCTTATTTTTTGTAACAACCCCCTCACTCTCAGTTTTATTCCTGAAAACCCATTTAGTACCAACAACAGATCTATTATTTGGTCTTGGTACAAGGGTCCAAACTTCATTTCTTTCAAATTCATTTAATTCCTCCTGCATTGCTGTTATCCAGTCAGCATCTTAAAGAGCTTCTTGTACCTTCTTTGGTTCAGATTGAGACAAGAATGCATGAAATAGACATTCATTTGTTGTAGCACTTCTTGTCCTTACTTTTGCATCTGGATCACCAATAATTAAATCAGGTGTATGATATTTTGTCCATTTCCTAGCTGAAGGTAAATGACTTCTATCAACATTTGATCCCCCCTTGATCCATGCTTTCCTGATTTTCTTGTTACCTTTCTTCATTCTCTGAGGCTCCCCCTGAATTTGACTGCTCAGAGTTTGAAATGTCAGATTTTGGACTTTCAGAGTTTGAGTCATCAGAGATTGATCCAGATTTTTCAGCTGACTCAGTTTCAGTATTTGAGTCATCACTTAGAAGTGATTCTTCATGCTCCCCCTCAACTGGTTATCCCCTTGTTTGTGGCTGAGAAGTTTCTTCAGTGTTTACGAGTAGAAGTTCAGAGTTTGCCTCAACAGAGTTTGTCAGTTCAGCCTCATCAGAGTTTACTTCATCAAAGATTAAATCTTCATTTTCAAAGCGCAGTTGATCATGTTCATCTACATCTTCAAGTCCAGTTATTTTTTGTCATCAAATGACACATGAATTGACTTCATAATCACCTTGGTTCTCAGATTATAAACTCTGAATGTCTTAGTTGACAACGGATAGCCAACAAAAATTCTTTCATCAGCTTTTAACTCAAATTTGGTCAACTATTCAGGATGAGTTTTCAATACAAAGCATTTGCACCCAAAAATATGAAAATATTTCAGGTTTGGCTTCTTTTCCCTCACCATCTCATATGGTGTTTTTCCACGCTTATTGATCAGAATGGCATTCTGAGTAAAACAGGTAGTTTGAACTGCTTTTGCCCATAAATAGGTTGGCAATTTTGCTTCATCAAGCATAGTTCTGGCAGCTTCTATCAAGGTTCTGTTCTTTCTTTCAACTACACCATTTTGCTGTGGTGTACCAGGTGTAGAAAACTCTTGCTTAACTCCTCTGTTCTTGCAGAATTCTTCCATTGTTGCATTCCTGAATTCAGTTCCATTATCACTCCTGATTATCTTGACTTTGTGTTTTGATCCTTTGTCCAGCAGCTTTACATGCTCCATCTGAGTTAATGCAGTTTCATCCTTCTTTGCTAGAAAATACACCCAAGTGTATCTGGTGAGTTCATCAACAATGACTAAAACATATTTCTTTCTTCCAATAGACAAGATATTTATTGGTCCAAAAATATGTACTAAGCATTAACATGTTCTAGCACCATTTAATTATAAAGGAACATAAATACATTGTAGGCTAAATACGAGTTTTGAATATATTCTAAAACTCATTATTAAGATATCGCGAGACAACCCTAATATATTATACTAATGATAAAAAAAATTCATAAAGAGAATTGAACCATTGACCTCTAACTTAGAAAAAATATTACTTACCACTTTAGTAGACATTAGTTTTGGATATATTGTAAAACTCATTATTCATATATCGAGAGACAATTTAATTATCATAAAATTACTAAATTACCCCTTCTTATATTATATTAATAATGACATTTCACTAATATATCGCTAATGTAATAACGAGAATTGAACACTTAACCTCTAACTTAGAATAAAGATTACTTACCACTATACTAGACATTAGTGTTGGATATATTGTAAAACTCATTATTAATATATCGGGTGACAATTTAATTATCATGAAATTACTAAATTACCCCTCATATATTATATTAATAATAATATTTTACTAATATATCGCTAATGTAACATTTCACAAGCTACATACAATTGCACAACATGGGATGCTAGAGCTTGCCCGTGCCTTACACGGGCTACAAAGCTAGTTACATATAAATTCATAAATTATTTCATGAGATGATATCAACAAAAAAATCAACACATATACAATCATTTAATTTAAAAAAATACGTGTAAAAAAGACATACCATCTCACTATCACTCCATCAAATTATGAGTCATAAGCTAATTGCAACCACATAGTTTCAATGTGTCCAAGTGTTGGAGTAGTAGACATCAAGAGTTTGTTCATCCAAAGTATTTAAATTTTGAACTATTCTGTTGAATTTGATAATGACATCCGACTTTAGGGGCTTAAATATTGATCAAGTAGAGAGTAGGCGGTTATCTTAAACAATTAGTCCGCTCTTCAAGCACATATAACTTTTAGTAAAAACGCGGGTTGTTTCAATTTTTTTGGAGGGAAAAGAACCCGTTACTATTTGGTTATAAATTAATTTATTATTCTTTAAAATTTCAATTTGTCATAAAATATTTTCAAATTATAATTGTCTTTTAACTAACTTAGGTATTAAAAAATAATTTTGTAATCGATAGATTTTTAATATAAATATTTCTGCTTAAATTAAAATAGTAGGCTTTTAATATTTAGGTCCCTAGATTGTTAAAACATAAATCTTTTAAAATAAGAATGTTTTAAAGTTGTGTTAAAATTAACTTTAACGTGTTAAACATGTTTTATAAAAAAACCTAGTAAATTCGCTTAATGTGTCTTACCCATAATTTTTTTTAAAAGGTAAAAATTTTTGTTAGATAAAATATAAAAGAAAATATAGCTTACCTAAAAGAGAAAATTAATTAGTTATTATAAATTATAAATTTATTATTTTATTATATTAAATAGAATCGTTGGTGATAGTATTACAAAAAAGTGGTTTTAGTTAGAAAGAACAAAAAAGGTAATAGCTATAAAATGCAATTAATTATTCAAAAAATATATTTAAATATTCATTAATATATTTATAACTTAATTTAGAATACAAATTTATTAATATGATTCTAAAATTATCATCGATAAATAACTATAAATTAAGTTTTCAAAACTCAAATTTTATTATAAAATTAAAAAAGGATGTACATTGTTTTCGAAGATTAATTATAGGCAGCAAATTAGGCAAATAAAGATGGAAGATTCTCTTTCTAGAGAAGTGCTACGTTCCCCAAAAAATTTTCCAAAAATTTTATCAAATGAGTTGGCATGACAGGTGTCACATTTTCATTTGTGGGCGCATATTAATGCACGTGAGATCTCATCTTATTATTAGGAAAATTACCTTCTACATAGATTACACATAAGTCTAAGGCGTGTCCTTGCCATCGTTCTCGTAGTTCAAGTGGCGTATCCATTGGTAACAGCTTATGGGAAGGCGTATCCAGCAGACACGGTTGACATTTAGGCATAACACCTGCAAACTTGAAAACCCTGTTCTAGGTAAAGAATAGTCGTATCCAAGTGATACTACGGCATGATTGGCGTATCCAAGTAATACTACTTCCTAGCAGGCGTACCATCGTAATACGTGTTCAACCTAGGCATAATCTTGGAACCTGTACCCACCACCTGATGATTTGGCGTATCCAGTAACCACTTCTTAACAGAAGGTGTATCCAAACATAATACGTGTTTAACATAGGCGTAACCTTGCAACCTCCATATTGAAACATAGGCGCATCCAGTTGATACTAGTTTGTGTACGGCGTATTCAACTGATATTCGATCCAATCAGGCGTAGCATTCATATATTTTATACACAGGAGTATATATCTAGTTTTTTATTGTCAGCCCCAGGCGTATCCATGTGACATTACTATGGAAGCGGCGTGTTCAATGGATACACATGTTGTTTGCTTCTTCCCGTGCCTTTTTCAAATCTTTTCCAAAACTTTGGCGTATCAAGTGGATACGACTATTATTTGGGCGTAGTCACTGGTAGCTGCTTACAGAAAGGCGTATCTAACTACCAGTAATCTTATATACGTACACAAGCTTTGTGATTTGTTTTAGCGTGACCATATTATACGCCCTAGCTTAAGGCGTATGCAGTGGGCATTTAGGACGCCCCTTCCCGCCGCGGGGTATTTCAGCAAGTTGTAGCCCAATAATGGGTAAAAAGGGCTTTCATCCAAATTCTTAACCATAGCCCTTAGGGCTATGATTAGCATTTTCCAATAATTATTGAAGCATCACTAAACTAAAAATAATTTACGAGTTTCGCGTAGGCCTTAAAATCATCCAAATCTAATTTGTGGAACTCAAGATAAAACCTAAATAGTAAATACGAATTTCCTTTAATATAAATAAATAAATTAATTTCAATTTTAATACAACTTTTTTTAATTATATCCTTTTTAGGTTATAATTTTCTTTTTAAAATTCAATTCTAATATAACCTTTTAAATATATCTTTTTTAGATTAGAATTTTCTTTTTAATATGATATAATCTTGATCGTCTATTTTTAAAAATATTAGATTCGATGGTTGAGACTATTTTGGTGATACAGTGACCAAACCAAAATTATGAATAAGATCTCTTTTACGCTTATTATACATAAGGATATAATTATACCATTAACTTATGGTGTAGGAATATTTGTGGATATAGACTTTATTAATCTTTCTATTAAGTATTATTATCCATACTCTCTTTATTCTCCCCTAACCCATGAAATTTGTATATTTTTGTCTCGTCACAACACATTATTGTCCCTTTCCAGTTTTCATCACTTTATCGTCACTTATCTTTGAACAATGTTGAATGCTAATGACTTTCTTAAACCTGTTCCATAATGGTTGTTCCATAATGAGTGTTCATATTGCCCTAAACATAAATAGGTGTACAACAATGTGGTGGTTAGCATCCTATAACTCTTGTCATATTTGATAACTATTTACAAGCAACGAGGTTGAGAGATCGACTGAATTCTCTAGGGAGTTAAGTCAGAATGAGAGAATAATTTTTATAATTTATATAATGGACCTCTCTCATGCACATCTGTAGCAAGGTTTGTTGCCAATACTCGTGACATAAAAGTTTCTGGAGCTTACATTTTCTGACTGGTTTCAAATATCAGAGCCCCCCACAAACAAACATTACATGATTTTTTTGAAATTTAAATTCAACTGTTTCCAGTATTTATGATAAGGGTGATTTTGTTGGAGATCTGCTCACCTCTATTAGGGTTGGGATTTTTTTTAATGATACTACTACTACTCCACCATGTACCCCACACAAATACTACTAACACAGAAATAACCACTATTGCAAGCGTACGTGGTCACAACCACTATTGTGGTGGTCATAACCACTATTACAAGCGTACGTGGTCACAAGTAATACAGATATAAGTCGAGTTCGTTCCCACAGAGATCTGGTTATGGTTTCAATTCAGTTCATGCACCTATGCAACAATGTATGGTTATTATGCACTGCTAAGACAATTAACAATAATGGGTTTTGATTATCTAAATCTAACTAAAAAGCAAATTAACAAACTAAGAATTAACTAACTAACGAGAATTGGAATCGAATTACTTCTGCAAGATAAACCATGGAATCCTAACTTCATTAAATACTTTGCTTAGATCTGACGCCTTTAATCACTATATGCAATGGTTATGATATCTGATCAGACAACACGAAACAAGTACACGCTACCTCTCAGTATACGCATACCAAACTAAACATACATCCACAAAAGAGATAGAAGATGAATAGACACAAATTATGCTTAGACCCTATATGTCTATAGAATTTGAAAACATAACGGTTGAAGAGCAAGCTATCCATAATGATCACATAGGGCAATATAAGTATTCTCATCTCATACTACGAATCATGTTGATAAACAATCATGAACCTATGCTAGCATGGCAAGTTCTAAATCTCAAGATCCACTCTCGCTTCACAAAAGATTAACAAATTAGATGTTAGCTACGCATCTAAATTCATAAAGCACAACCATACGAGGATATCAGATATACATCACACACAGATCTGTAAAGCATCAAGATACTAAAGCTCCATAAATAAATCCGTTAGAATCCCATGACAACGATTAGTTCATAATTGAAACTCTCGTCATCATGGGATCTGATGAAACCATGATAAAAACAAAGTATGAAAAGATACAAATAAACCTAAGTAATTGATATGTAATGGTTCTGGTCCTAATGATGATGATGATACAAATTACAAGGGTTGGATGTGTTTATATAGGCTCTAGAAGTCTTGCCCAGCAAGAAAATACCAAAACAGAATTATAATAGAATTTCTGCAAAATACGTTTCCTAAACTGATTCTGTTTTTAGGGAAAATTCGTAGCTGACTTTTCTTCAGATATTCTGGAACGTTCCAATCGTATTTGGACCTCTGGACCACTTTAAAATGATAGATAATCTCGTTATCTTCGCGTGGACTGCTTACGAGCCTCAAACGGAGTTGTAGAACTCAAGATATGGCCAAAATAATAAAAACTGTAATTTTTCAGGGGCAACTTGCGCCCAGCAATCTGTTATTCGCGCAGATTGCTCCTACCCAGCGCAATTTGCACATAGGAATCCTATCCCAAGTTGTAGAAAATCTCCCAGGCTTCGCGTGGGCAGTAAGATCGCTGAAAACGGACTTCTAGAACTCCAGATATGTCCAAAACAGTGTAGACTGCGCAACCGTCTCAGAAATCCGAATTTTAATTAATTTATTCTCCAAAAACGATAGAAGCATCAACCTTAATCAACATTCTTGTAAATCTGCACAACTAAGTAAAACACATCAAAACTACAAGAAACTTGAGTCCAAGACAATCAATTTAAGCCGATATGGAACGCTCCAAGTGGATATAAAATCCACTTATCAATACCCCCCAACTTAGCATGTTCCTTGTCCTCAAATAACAACATTCACAATCCATAACAAGCTACATAAACAATTAGTTATATAGTAGACTAATAAGTCAGGAAGGAGAATAAGATGTTAGATATAATTGATGTAAATATTAATCAGTGTTTAAGTGATACAGTGATAAATCAAAGTTTAAGCTGGAAGCAATCAAAGTTAGAGTAAATGCTGATGGATGGAAGCGCAAATGCTGTTTGATAGAAGCAACAGAGTTTGTTAAACTCTGTTCAGCAGAAGCATCTACAAGTCAACAATGATTGAAGATAAACATGGAAGCAATATCTTTGAAGATCAGATAGCTGTCAAAGAGATTAAGTTGACTTAAAAGATGTGTAGAAATCGTAATTGATATAAATTGTGTAGCTTAATTATAGGAGTATCAATTACTGATTGTATAGAAGCTGTATGTTTTATAAATACAGTTAGGTTAACCCTAGAAGGGTAATCGAACATTGAAATATTAATTCATTGTAACCTAAGCAGCTCTCTGTGATATTTTACATCACTGAGAGATGAATTATTAATTCCAAACAGTTTTTAAGTACTAAAACGTGTGTTCTTGTTATTCTCTCATACAGTACTTGATTATATTTTGTGTATTAGACCTAACAAGTGGTATCAGAGCCAATCTATTACTTTATTACAGTTTAAGATCCAAACACAACTATAATCATGTCAGAGATACCTCCTCCAACGGGTCTAGGCTCTGAGAAAGCTCCTACTACTGTGAGTAGGTATGAGACAATTAGGGTTCCTATACTCCGGCCAGCAGAGTATGCAATCTGGAAGGTGAAGATGACTATGTTTCTGGAGGCTACAGATCCAGAATATCTTGACAGAATATATGAAGGTCCTCATAAACCTACAAAGTTATCTGCTGCTGTTGCTGGTGAGGAATCAAAAGTAATTCCAAAGGAAAAGAAAGATCTAACTGCTGAGGATCTTTCATCTATTGCTAAGGATGCAAAAGTAAGGCATTTACTTCACAGTGCTTTAGACAATGTTATGTCTAATAAGGTGATTAACTACACAACTGCAAAAGAAATTTGGGATGCACTTGAGGTTAGGTGTCAAGGAACTGCTGCTATCAAGAAGAATAGAAGGAACATACTCACACAGGAGTATGAGCATTTTGAGGCAAAGTCTGAAGAAACCATGACAGAAACATTTGACAGATTCTGTAAACTACTCAATGATTTGTCATTGGTTAACAAAGAGTATGATCTAGAAGACTCAAATCTCAAGTTTCTTCTTTCTCTACCTGAAAAGTGGGATGTGAAAACAACCACTATAAGAGATAACTATGATCTTGCTGATACTGAGATTGATGAAATCTATGGACTGCTCAAGACTCATGAATTGGAAATGGAGCAGAGAAATAGGAGATCAAGCAAGAAGTTAAAGTCTGTTGCTCTCAAGGTTGAAGAGAAACCCTTGAAGAAATCAAAGGGAAAGGCTTTAGTCATTCATTCTGAAAGTGAATCATCAAACTCTGATGATGATTCAAACACTTCTTATTTGTCTGACTTTGAGGATGATGAAGAAGAAATGAGAAAAATGGTTGTTTTGATGGTAAAGACCTTTAAGAAGATGGGTTTCAAGAACTTCAAGAAGGGAAAAAGGTTCTCTAGAGATTCGAATGACAGAAAGAGTTTCAGAAACTCTGAGAGAAGAGATACCAAATCTGGGAAGAAAGACAAGTCTGAGATTCAATGCTACAAGTGTAAGGAGATGGTTCACTATGCTCCTGAGTGCAAGAAGGGTAAAACTGAAAAGGCACTCTATACAAAAGGCAGAGACTGGGCAGACACTTCAGACTCAGATGAAGAAATTAACTATGCACTCATGGCTTCTACTCAGAATGAAGATTCTGAACTCAAGGTACCCCCAACTACCTATGCTTATAATACTGATAATATAACTGAATTGAGGATTTATCTTAAAGCACTGCATATCAGTTATAGGGATCAGACTTTAGAGAATGAGAGAATCAAGTATGAGAGTTCTCAACTTAAAGAGAGAAACAAACTTATTGAAGAACAACTTGAAAACATGCAAAAAGTTTAGAAAGAGAGAGATGATGCTGTTTTTCTAGAACAGGAGTTGCTAGGTAAATGTAAGCAACTAGAATCTGAATTAGAGGATGCAAAACACATTATTAAAACTTGGACACACTCTGGAAAAGACACTCAAGAGGTTTTTCAATCAGACACAGTAGGTCTAGGTTATTCTGAGGATAATGTACTTAGGTTTTAGAATATAGTCAAAATTAGACCACCACTTCCTTATAAGAAATTTGGAACATTTGTTAATGGAATAAGTGAACCTAGGTTTGAACATGGAAAAGAAGTTGTTAAGAGAGAACTAGTAAAAGCTAGTGTTAAACAGGTTAATATTGGTTCAATGACAGATAAACAACTCAAGCATAAGCTTAAGGAGTTAAAATCTGTTAAGAAATAGAAAGTGTCTAGGAAGAACAGAAATGGAAAAGTAGGCATCACTCAAGGTAATTATCCATTGCTTGCTAAATTAGCTCCAAGAAAGTCATGTCATAACTGTGGTAGCACTAACCATCTTGCTAGTTTTTGCAGGAAGAACAAAAATATTAATTCTTTACCTTCTAAGTCTGAAATAAAGAAAGTTAATGTTAGAGCTAGACCACAGACTTTATGCGAACACTGTGGTAGTACTTGGCATTCTATTTATACTTGAAGAGATTATCATGCTATTTATCATAATTACTATGAACCCAAGCCAAATTTGAAATGGGTTAAAGTAAACTCTGTAAATGTGAACTCTGATAAAGTTAGCTTAAACTCTGATAATGTGAATTCCGCTGAAAAAGCTAACATAGTTAAGAAAGCCAAAGGATCCAAGCAAGTCTGGATCCTTAAAACTAATCCTCAGTAATTGTTTGTGATTGCAGGGCACCAGGGAAAGTACCCTAGTCGTGGACAGTGGATGTTCAGGACATATGACTGGAAATAAAGCCCTGCTAACAGAGTATGTGGAAAAGGCTGGTCCAAAAGTTTCCTATGGAGATGGCAACATAGGACATACTCTGGGATATGGCAATATTAATCTTAGAAGTGTCATCATCACAAATGTAGCTCTGGTTCCAGGACTCAAGCATGATCTGCTATCTGTGAGTCAAATCTGTGACAGAGGATATCATGTAGATTTTTAGCCTGAATATTGTCAAGTTATCAGTAAATCTACAGGGAAAGTTGTTCTAGTTGGAAACAGACACAATAACATCTATGAAATAAAATTGTCAACAAACACTGATGGCAAAGCAGTGTGTCTATCAACAAGGATGTCCAGTGAAGAGAGTTGGAAGTGGCACAAGAAACTCTCTCATTTGAATCTGAACAACATAAATGAGCTGATTAGAAAGAATCTTGTAAGAGGGCTCCCAAAATCATTATTAAATGTTGATGGCCTATGTGATTCCTGTCAAAAGGCCAAACAAAGGAAGTCATCTTTCAAGAGCAAAACTGAATCTTCAATTATTGACCCTTATCATCTTCTACATGTTAATCTTTTTGGTCCAGTGAATGTAATATCACTTGGAAGAAAGAAATATGCTTTAGTCATTGTTGATGAACACACCAGATATACATGGGTGTATTTTCTAGCAAAGAAGGATGAAACAGCATTAACTCTGATGGAGCATGTAAAGCAACTGGACAAAGGATCAAAACACAAAGTCAAAATAATCAGAAGTGATAATGGAACTGAATTTAGAAATGCAACAATGGAAGAATTTTGCAAAGACAGAGGAGTGAAGCAAGAGTTTTCTGCACCTAGAACACCACAGCAAAATGGTGTAGTTGAAAGAAAGAACAGAACCCTCATAGAAGCTGCCAGAACTATGCTTGATGAAGCAAAATTGCCAACTTATTTCTGGGCAGAAGCTATTCAAACTGCCTGTTTTACTCAGAATGCCACTTTGATCAACAAGCATGGAAAAACACCATATGAAATGGTGAGAGAAAAGAAGCCAAACCTGAAATATTTTCATATTTTTGGGTGTAAGTGTTTTGTACTGAAAACTCATCCAGAAAAGTTGACAAAATTTGATTTAAAAGCCGATGAAGGAATTTTTGTTGGCTATCCCCTGTCAACTAAGGCATTCAGAGTTTATAATCTGAGAACCAAAGTGATCATGGAATCAATTCATGTGTCATTTGATGACAAGAAAATAACTGGACTTGAAGATGTAAATGAACATGATCAACTGCACTTTGAAAATGAAGATTTATTCTCTGATAAATTAAACTCTGATGAGGCTGATCTACTAAACTCTGTTGAGCTAAACTCTGAGCCTCTACTGGTAAACACTGAAGAAACTTTTTAGCCAGAAACAAGAGATGAACCAGTTGAGGGGGAGCATGAAGAATCATATAATAGTGATAACTCAAATTTTGATAGTGACTCAGCTGAAAAATCTGGATCAAACTCTGATGACTCAAACTCTGAGCAGTCACATTCAGGGGGAGCCTTAGAGAATGAAGAAAGACACCAAGGAAATCAGGAGAACATGGATCAAGGGGGAGGATCAAACTTTGAGAGAAGTCATTTGCCTTCAGCTAAGAAATGGACAAAATCTCACACACCTGATTTGATTATTGGTGATCCAGATGCAAGAGTAAGGACAAGAAGTGCAACAACAAATAAATGTCTGTTTCATGCATTCTTGTCACAAGTTGAGCCAAAGAAAGTTGAAGAAGATCTTCAAGATGCTGACTGGATAAAAGCAATGCAAGAAGAGTTAAATGAATTTGAGAGAAATGAAGTTTGGACACTTGTACCAAGACCCAAGAATAGGTCTATTGTTGGTACTAAGTGGGTTTTCAGAAACAAAACTGACAGTGAAGGGGTTGTTACAAGAAACAAAGCCAGACTTGTGGCAAAAGGCTATTCACAGCAAGAGGGAATAGATTATGATGAGACTTTTGCTCCAGTTGCCATGTTGGAGGCAATAAGGATGTTTCTTGCCTATACTTCTCACAAGAAATCCAAGGTATTTCAGATGGATGTGAAGAGTGCTTTTCTGAATGGGAAACTTGAAGAAGAAGTGTTTGTTGAACAACCACCGGGATTTGTTGACCCCAAATATCCAGATTATGTCTACAGGCTTGATAAAGCACTTTATGGACTTAAGCAAGCACCAAGAGCATGGTATGAAACTCTTGCTCAATTTCTACTAGAAAGTGGGTTTCACAGAGGTACAATTGATAAAACTCTGTTTTACTTTAAATCTGGTAGTGACTTGCTTTTGGTTCAAATTTATGTTGATGACATAATTTTTGGGACTACTAATGATAAACTCTGTACAAAGTTTGCCAAGCTAATGCAGTCCAGGTATCAAATGAGTATGATGGGAGAGCTTAGTTATTTTCTAGGCCTACAGGTGAAGCAAACAGATGATGAAATTTTCATAAATCAAGCAAAATATACCAGGAATCTTCTCAAGAAATTTGGTATGCTTGATTGCTCATCTGCATCAACTCCCATGGCAACTGCAACTAAGTTGGATAAGGATACAGGAGCATCAGTGAATATGACAAACTACAGAGGCATGATAGGGTCTCTTCTTTATCTGACAGCAAGTAGACATGATATCATGTATGCAACCTGTCTCTGTGCAAGGTTTCAAGCTGATCCCAGAGAACCACATCTCACAGCAGTGAAAAGGATTTTCAAGTATCTCAAGGGAACCATTACTTTAGGGTTGTGGTATCCCAGAGAATCAGATTTCAAACTTATTGGTTACTCTGATGCAGACTTTGCAGGCTGTAAGATAGATAGAAAAAGCACCAGTGGAAGTTGTCAATTTCTGGGTGACAGACTGGTTTCTTGGTACAGTAAGAAACAAAAATCAATTTCTACATCTACAGCTGAGGCAGAGTATATTGCTGCTGGTAGCTGCTGTGCACAGATTCTATGGATGAAGAATCAGTTGCTGGATTATGAATTAAGATACAGTAAGATTCCTATTTACTGTGATAATCAAAGTGCTATTGCTATGACAGGTAATCCAGTACAACACTCAATGACCAAGCACATCAGCATAAGGTATCATTTTATCAGAGAGCATGTAGAGGAAGGGAACATTGAGCTTCATTTTGTGTCTACAGACCAACAGCTTGCAGATATCTTCACCAAGCCATTGAGTGAAGCTACATTTACAAGGCTGGTAAATAAACTTGGATTGGTCTCTAGTTTTGACTAGAGATACTGGTTAGACACAAACTTCACTTATGTAATGCATTATTCATGTTTGTGTGATGTGTTAAATGCTATGTGAACTCAGTTTTTAAACTCTGTTTGTAAAATCTGCTCATAAACTGTCAAACACTATTAGCATGCTAGATAAACTCTGAGTAATTCCGATAATGTTATTGTCTGAGATGAACACCAATGAAGAAAATGTATGAAGCATAATTCTCAGTTAGTAATCATGAATCCTTCTAAGTTATCTGTGATCTAATCTTAGACTGTGCAGAAATTCAACACAAGCATGATACTGTTCATATTTATAGCATCTCTTAGTTTATTTTTCCTAAACTCTGAGTCTGTAAATGATGTGTGCATTACCTCTCATTAATAATTTTTGATATTGATGACTTCTAAACTCTGATAAGTGACACTCTGTTTCCAAGACATTTATATGGTACTTGATGATTCCTTGTTTGTACTTGTGAAAATTATAAAACTTGAGATGTGTCATTGCTTATTTTGGTGAGTACCAAAGCATGTCTGCACCCTGTGAGAATTTGAGCCAAACAAGTGATTGATACATTTTATATCAATCGAATTTTTAATTGTAGTGTGATGTTCATCAGTAAGTATGTTGCTCTAGAACTTGTTTTAAACCATTTTGAGACTGCATGATATGTGTGTGCATGAAAATGATAAAGGCACTAGGATTTCCCACATTTATACAAACATTGACCTTACATTAAACTCATAGTGAACCCCTTTGAGCCTTATTAACTGTTCTCTTAAACTCTGATATATCTAGAGTATTAAACTCTGATGTATGTAGAGCAGTTAGATATTTTTTTTAAAATTGAAGAGCAAACAAGTGAGAGTTTCTCTGCAAAAGAAAGTTTATTCGGAGGATATATATACATAAAAAAAATGTATATATCCTGATCAGCTTGTACAAATATGTACTCAGACAACTGAACACTTTGCTCTATTACATTGTTCAGTTAGTCATTTATTCATTATCTTCTTTCTTCTCATCTGTTTGATTACAACCAAATATAAACCCTGAATAAAGTCCTTATGATTTGTGCACACATGTATTCAAAGTAGTGTAAATTTGGTGGACAACCAAGCATATGGTAGCATCTGCTTTTATTGATTGAACTCGAGTGTAAACACTGTCCCTAAACACTTGTGTGATTTGAGAGTTTGTGAGTTTAATCAAATCCTTGGCATGCAACTCACTGAATGATGCTTTGATATCTATCTCTTGTTCTTTTTGTCTTCAAAGACTGTGTGCTTACTTGGATTATCATGGACATCAAAGGGAATAGGTGTATTCAGATTTCTGTATTTAAGTTACTACAGAGTTTAGCATTCATCATATAGTCAGTGTTTACAATCAGAGTTTGTGCATCCAGTATTTACTGATTCAGTATTATGGAATTTATGAAAAATTAGATGCTCTAAAAATTGAATTAGTAAACTCTGCAATACACACACAAAATTCACATCTGTACAGTATTTGAAAGGGTTTCAGTTACAAGGTTGGAGAAGTGATAAACACTGATGAATTTTTGTCGAAATACTCTAAGGTACATTTTATTTCGGATGATTTCACATTTGGGGTAAAAAGAGTTTTTGACAGTTGTTGGTTAGTGTTAAAGTGTTTATTTGTGCAAGTAATTACTGCGAAAAGGTAGCAGTAATTGGGGTTGTAGTTACTGAGTATGTATGTCTGTTCTGCTAATTATTTGACACGTGTCCCACTCACACATCTTTCATTGATCGTGTTTTACTAATAATGGTAAGTGGTTGCGTGTTTTAAGGCGGAAAACGTTTGGGATTCACTCTTTACTTCATATTCACTTTCACCCACTCATATTCACTTTTTACACTTTCCTACACAGTTTCATATCATTTTCATTTGAAAATTTCATCAAACACTTTTCACTCATATCATTTTCATTCGTATTTCTTCTCAAACTATTCAAATGGCAACCAAAAACTTGGTCTTTTGTTTGTTCCTAACAATTATGCAGCTCCGTTGAACACTGAAAACTCTCCAGAAGCTTTTCATTTGATGCAGAATTTCTTGCGAGATTCAGAAGTTGGTTTTGCATTGGTCGAACCTCAAACGCTGTCTGCATCTCAAATTGCTTCATTCTGGCAAAACTCTGTGTATGATGATGGTGGAGAGAATGGGACATCATCAATTATTTTCACATATAATGAAACTGACTATGTTATCACTCCAGATATAGTCAGAGAAACCATGGACTTTGACATTCATAATTCATATGCTGTTGTTTCTGAAACGAATCTGCGAGAGATGTTGCAGCAGATTGGGTACTTAGGTCCGTTGGACAAGATTGGATCAGTGAAAAGACCTCAGTTACGAAAAGAATGGAGTTTCTTTTTCGACTGTATTACAAGGGCTTTTGGAAACAAGGTCACCAATTGGGATGCAATTCCTACTGATAGTCTCCAAATCGGGTATTCTCTTCTTTATGGTTCTAATTTCGATTTTGGAAGACATGTGTTAATGAATATAGGAAGTAGGTTGTCAGTATCTAGAACTGTATATTTTGCTAGATTTTGTCAACTACTATTTTCTGCCTGTGTGCCAAATGTTGCAATTGCTGAAGTTGATGAGATTCAGCCTTTTAAGGTCAATAAGAGAATATTCTTTGATTTGACAAATAAGGATGGTAACAGGGAGGTGCCTGCTCTAGTTTATCCTCTTGATTTACAGAACTTCATAAATCAACCACAGGAACCTCCACAACCTCAAGAACCTCACCAAACTGAACAATCTCCAATTAATCCTGAGCCACTAAACACTGAACCACTAAACTCTGAACAAGTAAACTCTGATCCGCTAAACTCTGCCCCACAACCACCAACATCTCAGCCTTCTATTCAACCTCAACCATCCAAGTCCAAATCCAAACGTAAGGGGAGAACTAAGCATGTAGCTCATAACTCAAGACACAGACTTGCTAGAGCCACACTGGCTAGAAAAGAGAAAAAGGAAAGAGCAAATAGATCACCATCTCTTGTTGATGAAGAGTCTTCTTTTTCTTCTGAAGATGAGGCACCTGTTGAGTTGCAGACTTACAAAAGAAGGAAGCTGGTAATATCTGATTCAGATGATGAGATACCTGCTGTTGAGATACCTGTTGAGGTAAATGCTACTACAGAATGTGAGAAATCACCTGTTAATATGCACATGGATGACAACAAAGATGGCTTTACTATGGATGATTTTGCTGAGACTGCCATGCCATTCTCTGATCCTATGATTCCTCCTACTTCTTCTCTTCCTGTTCATTCTGAAGAAACTGGTGCAGTTGCTCAGCCTACTGTACTTCTTGAAGAAATAGTAGCTTGTCATACTGAAGTATTTTCGGATGCTCACCAGGGTCATGATCATGGTGAAGAAGTTGAAAAGGCAACAAAGAATTTAAACTCTGATATTCTGCCTGCAGTTGTTTCTCTTGCAGAGAATGTTGATAAGACTATTGTGTCTGAAAAACAACCTGCTCTGACTGTTGAAGATGTTACAAAGAATGCATAAGCTGCAGAGATTGTTGCAGAGAATACAGCTGCGGCTGTTGTAGAAACTGAGCACACTGTTGCTGAGAATGTTAAATTTGCAGAGAATGTTGAACATGTTAGTGTTGAAGCTGAAGGTGAAGAGAGTTAACACTCTGATTCTTTTGCAAGTGCACCTGTGCAGACTGAAGGAAAGCATGCACCTTTTGCTCAGCCTTCCAAACAGCATGAGATTGAAGCAGAGTATCTTGCTAAGTTTTCTGCCAATTGGTATAAGGAAGATTGTATTTTTCTAAGAGGGAGAACAACAGATTTTGTGAAACAAACTGCTACTGAAATTTCAAATCCAGATATTCTATCCTGTTTGAAGGCCACAGTGGTGCAAGTCAAAACACTGGATGGCAGACTTGATGATTGTCAAAAGTCAATTACTGGTCTCAAAGATGATATTAAAGATAAGGATATGACTCTGGAGTTTGACACTAAACTCAAGATTACAAAATTCTCCAAGGCTCAAGATTCTATGTCTGCCAGATTGACCACAATTGAAGAAAATCAGAATCGTTTGTCTGATAAGGTTGATGCTATTGCTTCTTCCTTGGAGCTGATTACATCTATTCTCATGCCTGATGATGACAAAAAGGGGGAGAGATATGCTAAGACTAAATGCAGGCAATCTCAAACTCTGACTCAGAAGGATGATGCAGGAGATGGAGGAGCAAAAGATCAAAGAAATCTAAGGTCAAGGGCAACTGAGAAGAGTTTACTATCTGAAAAAACTTCTAAGTCTAAGTCTGGTGGGGTAAATACTGATACTCAGGGTACATCTAAGACCCAGAGTTTGCTATTCACTGATAATCCACAGACTGATGAAGAGTTAGCTGCCTAAGTATTTCTAGAGGAGAATGAAGAAGGAGTTACTCTTGCAGACATTCAAGCTGAAGAGAAGAGTTTACAAGCTAAACGTCAGAAAGCTTTGAAGTCTGGTAAGAGTAAGCAAAATGTGAAAGCTTCTAGGCCTGTTCTTAAAGGCATTAAAATCAAAGAAAATGTTGAAGCTGATCAAAGGATGCAAGTATTCAAGAAGCCAACAGAAGTAGAAGCTAAGCAAAAGCTTAAAGGCATTGCTGAAGAGGAAAGCATGTCAAAGAAATCAAACACAACTTCTGTTGCTAAAAGAGTTGTGCAGAACTCTCTATCTTCTTATGGATTACAATAAATTTTTTGGAAGACATCAGTGTTTGAACCAACCCTAGAGACTGGAGGTCCTATGGATTTTTCAGATGGAAAAGGTTTAGCTGGAAAGATTGGAAGCAATAGAGCTGGACTAGGCTCTCATAGAGATCAAAGACAACAAGCTGGTCCTAGAGATCCTTCCTCACTGGCTATTCCAGGTCGTGGTGTAACTCAAGAAAGCTTAGACAGACTGGAATCAGTACAGTTGGTCCATCAGAAGAGCTTGGAAAAAGATTTTCTTTTATATTTTATGACTGATGGGACAGTATACAAGATATGTGAATTTGATCTTGATCTGAAATACTGGGAAGAACTTGAACATGTTCTGTATCTGTTCAAGGTAAGGAATCAAAGAACTGAGTCAGTTGCCAATGTGCTTAGAAAGAAGATGCTTCACAACTTGGCAACTAGAGGCATGAAATACAACAGCAGATATGTCCCTAAGTACAGAGATTGGAATGGAAATCTTATTGAGATGAAAAAGGGTACTACAAAGCTGAAGACTAATCTGGGGATTACAGTTCTTGATTTTAACTCACAATCAGAGGAAGTAAAGTTCATCAGACTGGGTAATCAGATGAGAAGAAACAAAATCTATGATCTAAGGTCTGCTATCTATCAGACTGATGAGAATGATCCTGAGCTAAGAGAAATCAAAGAGATAATGCAGAGAGAGCTTGAGAATGCTGAAAGAAGATTACTGATAGACTATCTCAGGGCTACACCAGATCTTGAGGCAGTTTTATGAATGATGCTCTGTAAGGATTTCTTGTTATTCTGTTGATTTTGTTTAAGTAGTTTAAACTCTGATCATTTATTAAACACTGCATTTGTCTATTTTGTTTTGACATCATCAATTATCGTTAACTTGTGCATTTTTGCTAATGAACAAGTTGGGGGAGATTGTTAGATATAATTAATGTAAATATTAATCAGTGTTTAAGTGATACAGTGATAAATCATAGTTTAAGCTGGAAGCAATCAGAGTTTGAGTAAACGCTGATGGATGGAAGTGCAAACGCTGTTTGATAGAAGCAACAGAGTTTGTTAAACACTGTTCAGCAGAAGCATCTACAAGTCAACAATGATTGAAGATAAACACGGAATCAATATCTTTGAAGATCAGATAGCTGTCAAAGAGATTGAGTTGACTTAAAAGATGTGTAGAAATCGTAATTGATATAAATTGTGTAGCTTAATTATAGGAGTATCAATTACTGATTATATAGAAGCTGTATGTTTTATAAATACAGTTAGGTTAACCCTAGAAGGGTAATCGAACATTGAAATATTAATTCATTGTAACCTAAGCAGCTCTCTGTGATATTTTACATCACTGAGAGAGGAATTATTAATTCCAAACAGTTTTTAAGTACTAAAACGTGTGTTCTTGTTATTCTCTCATACAGTACTTTATTATATTTTGTGTATTAGACCTAACATAAGAAGAAAAAGAAAAAAACTCTCCTAAATTCTTGCCCCAACAGACCACTAAGACTTTGGTCAAATTCTTGAAACTATAATTCAAGCCCTTTAATATGTGATTTAAGGCCTTAAAATTTTTTACATTTCCTATAACATTTGCGTATTTTTTTCTCCACATGTAAAGTCCATGCACAAGAAAATATTATGCACTTAGGGGTGATTTGATTACTTCTTAACCAGCTTAACTCAATCACACATATTTCAGCGCTTAAAATTGTTTGTTTAGTTTCTGACTGGATCCCAAATTTGCTAAACGATTGAGAAACTAAAAGCTAGCTCAATGATTAAGAAAGGAGCATTGCAGTATGCTATCTTCTTGTGTGGCTATGTACGGTGATTTTGATATCTTTTCTTGTTAATATATCTTTTTATAATATTATTACATAAATCATATTTTATATTTAATACATATTAAAATTAAATATTATGTTTGAATGTTTCTAATTATGTTATTCTAATTTTAATTTAAGTCACGATGTATTAGCTCTTCATTTACTTTATAAAATAAAATTAATTATAACTTTTGGATATATATTAATGTCCTATTACCATTTATTATTTAATTGTATACTGGTGTTATGGAATAAAAACTAGGTTACGAATTGTATTTAATGCTAGGGTTGGTTGTTAACTCGAATAACTTGTAGAAGGGGGGGTTGAATACAAGTTATATAATCGTGTCTGATTTTTGCTTGATTATATGAACAAGAATAAACGAATGAATCAAACTCTATTTGTATTAATAAGATCAAATACAAACTCTACCAAAGGTGTACAATACCTTTAGCAGCTGCTGACAATACAAATCTCTCTCTGTTTGTTTCGAACTCTCGAATACAAACCTTATACAGAGCTACGCACACGAACTCACAACACACGCTCTTTACAATGATATTGAGAGAGTATTTATAATGCTACCTATCAACTAATAACAGAAAGATATAATCTATACATGACAATGTTCTGCCTTCTAGTCGATAGTTTCCTTCAATAGAAAACTCTTTCCTTCATAATATCTTCTTGCTTGTTCTTCAAACAACGATCCTGTTTTTTTATGGCACTTGCCAGTTTCTGTAGCATCCACAATGACATCATCAGTAGCATGACGGATATCAGGATCTGTATACTGCATCAGTATCTGATCATCCATCAGTATTGGACGTTCATCAGGATTTGATCTCTGTTCCTGACATGTAGTCTCCGATACACTGTTCATTCCTGACTAAACTGTACAGATAACTGTCTTACACATAAATCCTATATATAGTGCTAAATCCTTTATAAGATCAGGATTACAAGAAGTATAATGTGTAAATTCTATTCTTAACATCACAACTTATGAATTATTCCTAACAATCTCCCCCTATTTATGCTTTAAAATCTGAAGCATAAATCTAAGTTGTGGATGTCAAAACATATAACAATACAACCAGAATAGAATTTATGAATGTAGAATTATGAAGTTAAGTACCTCCTTCCCAGATGTAGACTATCTAGTACTTAGAAGAAAGAATTTTAACTATTAATGCTGCTCTTCCTTTACCACTTCCTAGCTGAGATTCACCACTGTCACTCCTAGTTCTTCTTTTTACTTCCCTTTGTCTGCTCTTTATCTCCCCTAGTTTGGTGTTGTTGTTGTTGTCTTTGAATTGTCTTTATCTCCCCCTTTTTGACATCAACAACATTAATTCCAAGAGATTCAGAAACAGAACAAATGATATTCATCAGAACTGCTTGATTTTCCATAATTGTGACTTGGTTATCTTCAAGTGATTGAAGTCTTGTTTGCATAGCAATTTGAGAATTCTGAATATCTTTCAAAACATCATAATGAACTTCAATGTTGGAAGTGCTTCTAGTATCTTCAGAATCAGAATCAGAAAGAACTGTATCTTCAAGTCTTGTAGAAGAAGTTGATTGGGTTGTATGATATTCAAGTAATAAAACCTGATTAGAAGTATCAACATCTTCATCTTTCTGATCTGGAGCTGAAACATGATCATCATCTCCTTCACCAGTATTCTGTGTACTAACATCTTCAAATCCTGACTCCTCCTTAGAGTGATCAGAGACTGTAGATGTCTCAATTCTAGCTGATATTGGAAGTACATACAAAGGAACACTAGGATCATTAGGAACTTCATCTGGTACATATGTATCAAGAGATTGCTTTATCCTGGCACCTCTTCTGTTAATGATTCCTGCAAGCCTCTCCTTTTGCTTCTGAGCTTTAACTTCTGGCTTTGCATTGTGATGTGCTAGGTCATTCTTCTGATACATTTTGATGAATGAATAAGTACCAGCATCCATACCCAAATTTTCAGACCAAGATTCAGGAAAAACCTGATCCCAGAAATCAAATGACGGAGGTTTCCTAATTTTCTCTCCCTCACTATGGAGTTGATCATCCATACCCTCATTCTCACTTTGACTTACTAAAGTCAACACTCTTTCTTCCTCACCTTTTGCCTGGTCAGGAGCCAGCCTCTCAGTTTGTGGATCTAAGTCCATCTTTTCAAGTGTATCACTCAAATTTGGATAAGTTCTCTCATGACCTACAGAAAAATAGGGGCTAGAAGGAGTTTTTATACCTGAACTCACATGGAGAGAGGGTTCCTCATATGGCAAGGGGCTTGAGGTTTTCTCCAAGGAGTGAGCTGCTATAATCTCTTAACCCTTACAATCATCTTTTTTCCTTCCAGAGATTACAGGCTCCAGTATACCACTTTCAGGTTCTCTACTAGACTCTGATGTCTTTAGTAATACTTCATTAGACACCATAGTTAGTATTTCACCATCTTTAAGTGTTGTTTGCTGAGACTCACCCTCAAGGTGGATAGACTCTGACTGAATAATATTTGTTTGATCTTCAAGAAAACCAGTCAAAGTTATTCCTCCCATATCATAGGGTTTCTCACTTGCATTCTCAGTCATCACAGAAGTCCTTTCAGCATCAGCTATCACAGCTCCTAAGTCATCCTTCCTCTGACTAGATGGTTCTTGTGTTATAGTGACTGTGATCTGATCTGTCATACTATTCACCACTGGTGCAATAGTACCTTCTGTTGACTGCTTCCCTCTATCTACTTTTTCCACTTGTTCACCTTGAGCTGAGGCATCTTCAATAATGACATTTTTGTCAAATAAATATGTATATAGAGTTTAAAGTGCAACATGCTTCGAGAGTCCAAATTTCTTGACTAATTGTCTTCTGACAGATACATAGAAATACATCTTCATTAAGTCAAGTCTTTGATGTAGAAGTCCATATTCATCTGGAAATAAAAGTTTTGGTACTCTTTCAACCAAAAAATCTAGAACAGGCCTTGACAACTTCACTTTGAGAGAAATTAGTCCCATAGCCAGTCTGTATGATAATGTAGTTTCCCATGAAGAATCAATATCCAGATCTCTATGGTCATTTACTGACTTGATTGTAGCTTCATTTGTAGAGACCTGCATGATATTAGTTGGACTAGACTCTGTGTGTGTAGGTGACAATTGAATCTTTCTCCTTGTTCTCCTGGTATAGTGAGCAAAAGATTTATCCTGAGAAGACTCAAGAGGTGTAGACACAGAAGTGATCTTGGGATGAGATCTTTGTTCAATAGACACAGTCTTTTGAGAGACAGTATCCAGTAACTGTTTTCCCTTTTTAAGAACTACAGCCTTTTGGAAGACTGCAGCCTGGCTGTGACTAGGTGCTTCATCTCTTTGTCCTAGCTTAGAAAGTCGAATTGCAGCCTTCAATTTTTCTCTCTCAGCAAGAGATATATTATCATCATCTTCACTAGAACTACTACTACTTGACACAACAAATCTTCTCTTCCTTACAACTGATGTCTTTTGAGAAACACCAGAGGTTGGTTTCTTTGAAACAATAGGCTGTGGATTAAAATTTGGTTCTTGAATTGCTTCAGAGACTATAATGTTTTGGGCTACTTGGGTAGACACAGGTGGGTTCTCCTCCAAATGAGATTCCTGAGCCATTTCACCACAAAAGAAAGAAGAATTGTAGAGAGTAGGAAGATGAGTTTTAAGAATTACCTGAACATGATGTGGATAATGAATTGCAGGTATTTCATCTAGATTCTTTTCATTGTCCTTCTTTATAATGTCAGAGAAAATTCTCTTTTGCTGTTCATAAGAAGAAACACAATGTTCTCTACCAAATCTAGCTTCAACATCAGGAATAAAATGGTTAATAAACATTTGCATAAATCTATGATAATAAACCTTTTTCCTGTTTTGATCTCTTAACCCAAGTTTAATACTCATCTGACTAAAGATAATGTGACCAATGTTAACTACTCTGTCATAAAGTAAACTGTAAGCAATATGTGAAGTAACAGAAGTAATTTGATCAAAAGAACTACATTTACCAGTAAAGCATTTAGCTAATTGATCAAAGAAGAAGGACCACTCTTTTCTAAGATAAGATCTTCTTAACTGGCTCATGTTATCTAAAGGTCCATTATAACCTAATGCAGATAACATAGTTCTAACATCATCATCAGATGGTACATTCTCATAAATCAAACTAACAGGTAAGTGAAGTACTGAATTAACAACAGATTCAGTAATATCAAATGAGTCTTGTCCTAAATGTAGAACAATCTTACCTGATTGACTCTGAGTAGAATCAATTACCTCAGCATTCTCCCAAGCTTGTGTGACAACTGCTTGATTAATTTGTGGAGATGCTGTCAATGCATAACTTAATGGTCCGTACGCCAGAAAGTCCATGATTGGATGAAAATCAGTTGACACTCCTTCCTTGTTGGTGATAGCTGCTACATGATTGTTTGTCATAAAATCAAAATCACCAAACTTGAAGGCTACTGACTTAGGTAATCTTCTCTTAGCTGCCATTTTTGATCTGAAAAGAACTTGAAAAATTCTTGAAATGGATAAGTGATTTTGAAAACTCAAGAGTGTTTTTGCTTTAGAGAATGTAAAATTAGAGAAAGCAATTACACGATTAGAGTTTCAAAACAAATATATTTCATAAATCTTTCAGACCACTATCCCACGTTGACACGTAGATTGATAGATGTCAGTCCCTGAAAAGTGCGGTTATCCACGATTTTTTGGAAAATAAAATCCAAAATTGATTTTCATGAAATAAATCAGGGTATTATCAAGATAAAAATAAAAAATCAATACTGATCAGCTTCATTTTCCTGTTGTGACCTTTTATCAAAATAATCACAAAAAGCAATGTGATTTAAAAATAATAATAATTCTCAAATCCTGATGATCACACTTGAAATCCTGATCAATATCATCCTGATTCCAGAGACTTAATATGGAGTTACGTGGCATTTTTCTTTTATCTGAAAAAGAAATAAACAATTAATCTGAATAAAATCAATTGGTTAGATATATTCGACATTTCTTGAAAACAAGAAATACAGTCACACGCAATAATTAGCATCTGACTTCATTAAAACTTTCAAGTGACTGTTCAGCTTCTCACGTCTTTCTTTAAAAGAAACAGACGCCTTATGCCTTTCTCCATAAACCTTTCAATTTCTTTTCTTCTCAACAATGCTTCTCAAACCAAAATTCCATTCAAACCCATTCTTTAGATTTTTCACAGTCGATGAACATCCTGTTCTTGATCATCTCTTTGAAAAGACGACTCTTCTCATCGAACTAATCATGGATGGATTGGTTTCCGATAATATCCAGAGGTTTCTCCTAGAGCACCCATCTGTTGGATACAATCTTCCCTTAACCTCCTCAAAACTTGAGGATAAAGAATTTGGCCGAGAGTCTGAGGTTGATCTTGATGGGGATGCTATACATTTAAGTTAGCTGCTCTCATTCAAGTCGCCCAGACAAGGAATCCAAGAGTAGACGAGGCTGTTCAATCCCCTGATGGATTTCTTGAGATGCTCCTTGTCCTGTATCTCAGAATTCATTTCGTTTAGACAAGTATAGGATTATCAGTAGAAGTTAGACAAAAAGATATTGTATTTCATTTCCATGTATGTAATGATTTCAATTAATGAAAATATAATTTCTTGTTATCTACTTGTCTTTTGATTATTGAATGATGTATAAATTATCAGTATGCAAATATTAAAACTTGCTGGCATAGACTTAACACATCACAGAATTAGATTACTACACAAAGTAAACGTCAGGATCTGAAACAATTTTCACAATCCTGATACTGACACAATACTGATGACATCAGCATCCTGATAACAAATCTAATCCTGATGATTATTAACAAGTCTATCATACTGAAATTTATCAAGGCAAAGTGTTATAGCTAAAGCTTTTAACAATAAAATATAGATCCTGACAAGAATATCAAGTCTATAAGCTAAAAACAACATACCTTGCTACTATTGCAGATGTTAAAGATCTAGAAATTTAACATTCCTAGCTCGCTTACTAATCTACTGAATGTAGTCTCATCAAGTGGTTTAGTTAGAATATCTGCAAGCTGTTTGTCAGTAGGAACAAAATGAAGTTCCACAGTACCATTCTCAATATGTTCTCTAATAAAATGATACTTGACATCAATGTGCTTAGTCCTTGAATGTTGAACTGGATTTTCTGCAATTTTAATAGCACTAGTATTATCACAAAACATAGGAATATTACTAAGTGTCATACCATAATCCATCAACTGATTTCTTATCCAAAGGAGCTGTGCACAACAACTGCCTGCTGCTATGTACTCAGCTTCTGCAGTTGAGGTTGAAACAGATTGTTGCTTCTTGCTTGCCCAAGAAATCAATCTATTTCCCAAGAATTGACATGTACCTGTAGTGCTTTTCCTGTCTATTTTACACCCTGCATAATCAGAGTCTGAATAGCCAATTAGAAAGAAATCAGATTCTCTAGGGTACCACAAACCAAGATTTGGAGTTCCTTTGAGATATCTAAAAATTCTCTTCACAGCAATTAAATGAGATTCCTTAGGATCACTTTGGAATCTAGCACATAAACAGGTAGAAAACATTATATCTGGCCTACTTGCAGTTAGATATAACAATGAGCCTATCATGCCTCTATAACTAGTATTATCCACACTCTTTCCCTTAGGATCTGAGTCTAGTTTAGTGGCTGTTGCCATGGGTGTTTTTGCAACTGCACAGTCTTGAAAGTCAAACCTTTTTAAAAGATCTTTGATATACTTTGACTAATTAATGAAAATACCAGTCTCAGTCTGTTTGAACTGCAAGCCTAAGAAATAATTTAATTCACCCATCATGCTCATCTGATACTTAGACTGCATAAGCTTGCTAAACTTAGCACACAACTTTTCATTAGTAGAACCAAAAATAATATCATCAACATAAACTTGAACTAAAAGCAATTCACCTTTTATCTTTCTAAAGAATAGAGTTTTGTCAATTGTACCTCTTGTGAAGCCATTTTCAAGAAGAAATTTAGACAAAGTCTCATACCATGCTCTTGGTGCCTACTTTAGTCCATAGAGTGCCTTGTCAAGTTTGTAGACATGATTTGGAAACTTTGGATCAACAAATCCAGGTGGCTGTTCCACATACACTTCCTCATCAAGTTTGCCATTTAGAAAAGCACTCTTTACATCCATCTGATATACCTTGAATTTTGAATGAGCTGCAAATGCAAGAAACATTCTGATTGCTTCTAATCTTGCTACAGGTGCAAAGGTCTCATCATAATCAATGCCTTCTTCCTGAGAATAACCCTTGGCCACCAGTCTTGCTTTGTTTCTTACAATCATACCAGATTCATCTAGCTTGTTTCTGAAAACCCATCTTGCACCAACAATAGATCTATCTTTAGGTCTTGGTACCAGTTTCCAGACTTTGTTTCTCTCAAACTCATTTAACTCCTCCTGCATTGCAATTACCCAATCAGGATCCTGTAAGGCTTCTTCAACCTTCTTAGGTTCATTCTTTGAGAGAAAGCAACTATACAAGCATTCATTTTGAATTGATCTTCTAGTTCGAACACCACTATTTGGATCACCAATAATCAAATCTTCAGTATGATCCTTTGTCCATTTTCTAACAGGTGGTAGATTAACTCTGCTAGTCTCTCCCCCTAAGTTAGTGGTTTCTCTTGTAGAAGAATTCTCTCTGCCTTCAATAACTCTCCTTTGATCAATAGAATCAGTAGATTCCATATTGCTGCTAGTTACTGATCTTTCCTCAGTAGACTCTGAAAGATCAGTTCCTGATGGAGTAGACTCTGAAAAGTCAATTCCTGATGGAGTAGACTCTGAATAGCTAGTCTGCTCCTGATGATCACTGTGTTCTCTTTGATTTATTTGCTCCCCCTCAACAGTAGCATTCCTTTGAGAAGCAATAGAAATTTCTTCTGGAGAACCTTCATCATCACTGGAGAGTATCTCAGAATTCTTCAGATTTTCAAATTCCAATTTGTCATGGCTTTCATCAGTTTGCAAAATTCCAAATTTCTTATCATCAAATGCAACATGAATTGATTCCATAACAATGTGAGTTCTGAGATTATAAACTTTGAAGGCCTTAGATGCTGAATATCCTAGAAAAATTGCTTCATCCGATTTGGCTTCAAATTTTCCAAGTTGTTCTGGATGAACTTTTAGGACATAGCATTTGCATCCAAAGATGTGAAAATATTTCACACTTGGTTTCTTTCCTTTGATCATCTCATAGGGAGTTTTTCCATGACTATTTACCAAGGTACGGTTTTGAGTGAAACATGCAGTGTTAATAGCTTCTGCCCAAAAGTAGGTTGGAAGTTTTGCATCTACAAGCATGGTTCTTGCTGCCTCTATGAGAGTCCTGTTCTTTCTTTCCACTACACCATTCTGTTGAGGTGTACCAGGTGCAGAAAACTGTTGAGTAATTCCTTTGTCTGCACAAAACCCCTCCATTGTAGAATTCTTGAATTCTGTACCATTGTCACTTCTAAGTACTTTGACTTTGTACTCAGAGTTATTATGAATATTCTTGATAAGTTCAATGATTTGCTGAGGAGCTTCATCCTTCTTGTGTAGAAAGAACACCCATGTAAACCTTGTGAAATCATCCACTATCACTAGAGCATATATTTTCTTGCTGATAGACATAATGTTTACTGGACTAAACAGATCAAGATGTAGCATGTGAAATGGTTCAGTAATTGAATTTTCAGTCTTGCTCTTGAAAGTGGTTCTTCTCTGCTTTCCAAGCTGACATGCATCACAAAGTCCATCTTGCACATAATTTGCCTGAGGTAGGCCTCTCACCAGATTGTGCTTAACAAGTTGATTAAGCTTCTTGAAATTAAGATGTGAGAGCTTCTTGTGCCAATTCCAGCTTTCATCACTTGTTGCTTTGCTGTAGAGACATCTAACAATTCCTTTAGATGTATCACTTAAGCTGGCTTCATATATGTTACCATGTCTTTGACCAGTTAGAACAATGTCTCCATTCTGCATATTCAAGATTTTGCATCCTTCTCTGTCAAAGATTGATTTGTAACCTTTATCACCCAGTTGACTTATGCTTAAAAGAGTATGTTTCAAGCCTTCAACCAGTGCTACATTTTCTATGATGACATTACCCAAAACAATTGAGCCATATCCCAGAGTTTCTCCTTTGTTGCCATCTCCAAAAGATATTACTGGGCCAGCTTTCCTCTCAAACTTTGTAAGCATGGACTTCTTTCCAGTCATATGTCCAGAGCATCCACTGTCCAAGATAATTGAATGCTTCTTTCCTGTGCCCTGCAAACAAAAAGTAACTAGTTAGAATTTTTTAGGACCCAACTTTGATTGGATCCTTTCTTACTAGATTTAGAAACAACAGGCTTTGAGAATTTTGTCTTTACTTTACCTGTTGTAAAGTCAACTTTAGACTCTAATTTCACAAACTGTTTGTGACTAGGAGTTTCAGATTTCAAGGAATAATAGTCATAATACAGTTCATGATATTCTCTACATATGTAAATGGAATGAAGTAAACTACCACAATGATAACAAGCTTTTTGTGGTTGGTATTGAATTTTCTGAGTCTTGGGGAATCTGGACTCAGTTTTCCAAGAAGGTTTTTGATTGCAGTCTAGGGCCAAATGATTATGATTTCCACACTTATAGCATTTTTTCCTAGGTGCATCAGGTACATTCTTGTAATTATTCTCTTTGTTAATACCTTCTTTTCCATTCCTATTTCTTTTGATCTTGCTAGACTCTGAAAGACCATCTAATCTCTGTTTCAACTGAGACTTAGACAGAAACCCTATGTTTACATTCTTAGGTTTCTCTAACACTTTCTCATCTGAATTACTATTGTTAATCCTTTTGTGTACAACAGGGGTACCTTTTGAATCAACAAATTTAACATGATTAGGTTCAGAAACAATTTTCTTACCTTCAGATTTAGATGTGCTAGCTTCTATTTTACTATCATCATTGACAATAGCTACTTTTTCTTCTTGTCTAGCCTTATCAAAACATAAACCTTTAACCTTACCACGAATTCCACTTTCAAAGATTTCTATAGTCTTTTTACTGGAATTGTTAATGGTCTTAATCACATCTCTCTCTTCCTCTAGTTCTTTTCTGACATAGTCATAAGCCTCAAGAATAACACTATAATCATGCTTAGCTTTATCAGAACTTAACTTGTATTCTTCCATTTGAATTAACTCAGATTCAAGAAAATTATTTCTATCAACTAATTTATCATTCTTAACCTTAAGTTCATCTTTTTCACAAGTAAGAATTCTAAAATTAGTCATAAGATTCTTAAACTCAGCATGGATAGTTCTAATCATCAGAATTTAAGCTATCAAATGAATCAAGAGAGTGAAGTGATACCTTAACAGAGGATGGAGAAGTTTTCTTTGGAGATCCAGGTTTGTCTGAACCATTTGCCATCAATGCAATGTTGTCATAATCCAATTCATCTTCAGAATCACTGGAATCAGCCAAATCCTTCTGTGTGACCATAAGTGCATTACCCTTTCCTGAATTCCTAGGCTTCTTACACACACTAGCAAAGTGTCCAAGCTCGCTGCAGTTAAAGCACTTGATCTTGGCCTTATCAAGCTTGACAATTGTACTTTTGCCTTTGTCACTCTTCTTCTCCTCCTTCTTTTGAAAAGGTCCTTTGCTAAATCTTCTCCTATTGAATCTTCCTTTCTTGAAGGCTTTAGCAAACATAGCAAAGAGTTCCTGCATCTCAGATTCAGAATCATTGTTGTCAGAGTCCATATCAGTAGTCTCTGACTCAGAACTTTCTTTGCTTTTCTTCTTCCTTGAATTCTTTACAGCAATCTCTTCATGCTGTTCTTCAGGAAGCTTCTTTACTTCAGATTGAGCAGTAAGTGTAATAGTCTTCATCTTTCCTTCACTCCTGCTCTTCTTCTGCTGCTTGTCAAGTTCATAAGCTCTCAATTTTCCATATACTGCCTCTAATGAAATCTCATCCAGATCATTAGCTTCCTCAATCGCAGATATCTTTTCATTGTAGAAATCAGGCAAAGCTTTCATGAACTTTGTATTCATATCCTCCAAGTCATAATATTTACCATGCATGGCCATCTCATTGATGAGTTTTGTAAACCTATCAAAGGTATCAGTAAGTGACTCACCAGACTTGGATTCAAAGTACTCATACTGTTGTATAAGTAGTGTCCTCATATTCTTCCTGACAGGCTTAGTTCCCTCACAGTGAACCTTAAGATTGTCCCACATATCCTTAGCAGTTTTACAAGAGAGAACATAGTTAGTGAGAACAGAATCAAGATTGTTGAATAATATGTTTCTCACTTTAGCATCTTTAAGAACATTCTCCTTGTCCTTGTCTGACCACTCAGATTTAGGCTTCTCTGCTGTATGTTCTGGAACAACCACACCATCAACAGTTGCTTGTCCAACGACCTTTGTTAGAACAAAAGGTCCATCTCTGATTCTGTCAAGATAATCAGGATCTGTTGCTTCCAGATGATGCAACATCTTTACTTTCCATAGAGTATATTCGTTTCTCTTGAGCATAGGAATCTTAGTATTCCCATCCTTGTAACCAGACATGATTGCAGATCTTTATGATTATTCGAAATCAACCTGCTCTGATACCAATTGTTAACTCGAATAACTTGTAGAAGGGGGGGTTGAATACAAGTTATATAATCGTGTCTGATTTTTGCTTGATTATATGAACAAGAATAAACGAATGAATCAAACTCTGTTTGTATTAATAAGATCAAATACAAACTCTACCAAAGGTGTACAATACCTTTAGCAGCTGCTGACAATACAAATCTCTCTATGTTTGTTTCGAACTCTCGAATACAAACCTTATACAGAGCTACGCACACGAACTCACAACACACGCTCTTTACAATGATATTGAGAGAGTATTTATAATGCTACCTATCAACTAATAACAGAAAGATATAATCTATACATGACAATGTTCTGCCTTCTAGTCGATAGTTTCCTTCAATAGAAAACTCTTTCCTTCATAATATCTTCTTGCTTGTTCTTCAAACAACGATCCTGTTTTTTTATGGCACTTGCCAGTTTCTGTAGCATCCACAATGACATCATCAGTAGCATGACGGATATCAGGATCTGTATACTGCATCAGTATCTGATCATCCATCAGTATTGGACGTTCATCAGGATTTGATCTCTGTTCCTGACATGTAGTCTCCGATACACTGTTCATTCCTGACTAAACTGTACAGATAACTGTCTTACACATAAATCCTATATATAGTGCTAAATCCTTTATAAGATCAGGATTACAAGAAGTATAATGTGTAAATTCTATTCTTAACATCACAACTTATGAATTATTCCTAACATTGGTGAGCTTCGAGCTTTAATGGTTGTCTCCGTGTTCGGGACTAATCGGTCCTCACAGAGTGCCTATGTATCTCGTATTGAGAATCAAGCCAAGACGTAGTTCTAGGTGATGGTGCCCTCGAGGCTATGGCGGCGAGAGCTCACCTAGGACGCAGTGGCTTGTATGTCCTTATTCGAGGATTAAGCCGAAAAACCTCCTTCCAGGAATGAGGGTGTTAGGTCGAATACACAAAAAGCAATCAAATACTGTATGAGTAACTTAACAAGAACACACTGTTTAACAATTTAAAACTGTTTGGAATTAACAATTCCTCTCTCAGTGATGTAAATATCACAGAGAGCTGCTTAGGTTACAATCAATGAATTTTTCAATGTTCGACTACCCTTCTAGGGTTAACCTAACTGTATTTATAGAACATACAGCTTCGTACAATCAGTAACTGATTCTCCTATAATCAAGCTATATAATTGATATCAATCACGATTGTTCCAGTCTTCCAAGTCAACTCAATCTCTTTGACAGCTTTCCAATCTTCAAAGATATTGCTTCCATATTTATTCTGAATCAATCTTCAAACACTGTTGACTCTTCAGACAATACCGCTACAGAGTTTACCAACCTCTGTTGCGCTTTCAGTCAGTGTTTAACTAAACTCTGACTGCTTCCAGCTAAACTCTGTTTTCTGACTTTAGCTTCCAAACACTGTTCTCATCAATCATTTCTAACAATCTCCCCCAACTTGTCCATTAGCAAGAATGTACAAGTTTACAGTAAATGATGATGTCAAAACAAATACAAAGTTTTACAGTGTTTAACATACAAACAGAGTTTAAGCTATTACTTAACAAATTCTACAGAAAATAAGAAAATTCTTACAGACTTTAATTTCTAATCTCTTGCAGATCAGGCATTGTTCTGAGATAGTCTATAAGCAACCTTCTTTCAGCATTTTCAAGCTCTATCTGCATAGCTTCCTTGATTTCTCTCAACTGAGGATCATTCTCATCAGTTTGATAGATAGCAGCTCTAAGATCGTAGATTTTGTTTCTTCTCATTTCATTTCCCAGCCTTATGTATTTCACTTCCTCAGATTTCACATTAAAATCTAGAACAGTGATTCCAAGATCAGTCTTCAGTTTTGTAGTCCCTTTCTCCATTTCTATCAAATTTCCATTCCAATCTCTGTATTTAGGAACATACTTGCTGTTGAATTTCATTTGCCTTCTTGCAAGGTTTTGAATCATTCTTTGTTGAAGCACATTTGCAACTGACTGAGCTCTTTGATTTCTCACTCTGAAAATATACAGAACATATTCAAGTTCTTCCCAGTATTTTAATTCGATATCCTTTTCAGAAACTTTAAATAATGTTCCATCAGCCATGAAATATAGCAAGAAATCCTTCTCTAGACTCTTCTGATATACAAGCTGTACTGACTCCAGTTTGTCTAAACTCTCTTGAGTGACACCACGACCTGGAACAGACAATGAAGAAGGATCTCTAGGACCAACATATTGCCTTTTATCTCTGTGTGAGCCTATGCCTTCTTTGTTGTATCCAACTTTACCAGATAAAGCTCTACCATCAGTAAAATCCATTGGAATTGTAGCTTCTAGTCTCGAATCATGAGGAGCACCTCTCTTAAATGTTGATTTCAACTGAGAAGACAATAATGGTGTGGTCACAACTTGTGCAGCAACAGAGGTTGTGTCTTCATTTTTCTGTACAACATGTGTATCAACAGAGGTTGTAACAATACTTTTCAGCTTTTGCTTAGCTTCTGCATCTGTTGGTTTTCTGAATACTTGCATTCTTTGATTTTTACCAACTGGTTCTTTGATTTGAATGCCTTTAAGAACAGGCTTTGCAGCTTTAGCAACTTTCACATTCTTCTTTGCTTTTTCAGACTTTAGAACTTTCAAATGCTTTTCTTGTAAACTCTTCTCTTCAGCTTTAGCATCTTCTAAAGTAACTCCCTCTGCATTCTCTTCCATGAAAAGCTTAACAGCTAACTCCTCATCAGTCTTTGGATCTGAAATTAATTCCAAACTCTTGGTTTTTGAAGTACCTTGAGTTTCAGTGTTTATTCCAACAGACTGTGATTTAACAGATTTGCCAGATCTCAGAGTTTGCTTTTCAGAATTTAACACCTTACTCTTATCACTTGCCCCTCCATCTCCAGCATCATCCTTTTGAGTCAGAGTTTGAGAAACTTTGCATTTAGACTTAGCAACTCTCTCCCCCTTTTTGACATCATCAGGAATGAGTATTGATGTAATGAGCTCTAAAGAGTTAGCAATGGAATCCACCTTAGAAAACAAAGCAATTTGATTTTCTTCAACTTTTCCTAGCCTGGCAAAGAGAGTGTCTTGAACTTTGGATAGCTGTGCAGCTTTTATTTTGGACTCTCTTTCCATCTTCAATTCTCTTGACTGAATCTCAGTCTTCAAGGAAGCAATTTCTTGTTTTGTATCAGAAAAATTTCCCTCCAGAGTTTTAACTTGTACCACTGTTGCTTTTAAGCATGATAAAATCTCTGGATTTGAAATTTGACTAGCAGTCTGCTTAACAAAATCAGCTGCTCTCCCTTTTGGAAAAATACAGTCTTGTTTATACCAATTGGCAACAGATTTAGCAAGATACTCTTCTTCAATTGCATGAGATGGACAAGGCTGATCAAAAGATTTATGCTTATTATCAGTCTGTGCAGGTGCACTCACAAATGAATCAGAGTTTGCACTGCTGTCAAATTCATCTTCAGCACTTGCATCTTTAGCTTGAGCATCTTTTAAAGAACCACTGTGCTGAGCTGTGTCAGCCACAGTTTCTGTAACAACTTCTGCAACCTTTTCAATAGTCTCTTCATGTTGCACAGGCTCTGCAACAGAGTTTGCCTTTGTAGCTTCAACAGGCATAGATTCAGAATTCTCCTTAGTTGCCTGATCAACTTCATCACCTTTGTCTTGAATTGGAGAAGATACCAGCTCTGTGTGTGATGCTTCAACTTCAGGAACTTTTACTGCAAGCTCATCAGCTACATCAGGAGCTTCAGTATGAACAATAGGTGAGATAGGATCAAGAATTGAATCAAGAACAGCATGCACTGGTGAAAAACCATCTCTTTGATCCTCTTCTACAGGCATTTTATCCTCTGTAGGTATTTCAACATTAACATTATCCTCTGCAGGCATGTCAACCTCTGCAGGTATTTCAACTTTGTCAGCCACAATATCCTCTGCAGGTATAGAAACATTTTCTTCATCCTCAACAGTAGGTGTTTGCTGAGAAACCACCTCTGGAGCTTCAACAACATTCTCTTCATCTGAATCAGAAAGAATTAATCTCCTCTTTTTGATTTGAGGCACTACAACCTCCTCTTCATCTTCACTTGAGCTCTCTTTAGTTGGTGAAAGTGAAGGTCTGTTTGCATGTTGCTTCATTCTTCTAGTATAAACAGCTCCAGGTAATGTCTGTTTAGCCTTTGAGTGTTTAGTGTTTAGGGCAGTGTGTTTCTTTCTTTTTGGCTTGGTTTTGGCTGTTTCAGTAGGTGTTGGCTCAGAGTTTAAAGTTTCAGTGTCTAATGGTTCAGTGTTTAATGTTTCAGTGTTTAATGGTTCAGTGTTTAATGTTTCAGTGTTTAATGGTTGAGAGTTTATTGTTGGAGAGTTTATTGGTGAAGAGTTTAAGGTTTCTGGTTGTGGTTGATGAGATGTAGTAGGTACAGTGGTTGTGGGTGTTGTGGGTGTTGGTTCAGAGTTTATGGTGTCTAATGGTTCAGGCATTTGTTGTGGTGATTGAGGGTCTTGTGGTTGGTTTACATAGTTCTGTAAGGCTAAAGGCATAAACATCTCAGGTATTTGTTGTTTAGTGACATCTTTGTTTGTCAAATCAGAAAACATTCTCTTAGCAACTTGAAAAGGCTGAATCACATCAGCTTCATCAATTGGAATGTTAGGCACACAGGCAGTAAATAACAGTTGACAAAAACGAGCAAAATAAACAATAGTAGTCTCAGACAAACGCTCTCCCAAGTTCATTAGTACTAGTCTACCAAAATCGAAGTTACCTCCATATAGTAGAGCATGACCAATTTGGAGAGTATCAAGAGGCAGTGCATCCCAGTTTGTTGTCTTCTTTCCAAAAGCTCTTGTGATGCAATCGAAAAAGAAACTCCATTCCTTTCTCAAACTTGGCCGTCTCAAAGACCCTATCTTATTCAAGTTTCCTGCACATCCAATTTGCTCCAACATTGTCCTCAAGCGATCATGACCAACAACACTGTAAGAAGTGTGTGTCTCAAAATCTAGAGCATCCCTAACAGTAGTTGGAGTAATAATATACTCTGATTCATCATGAGTGAAAGTGATTGTGGGAGTGCCAGACTCGTCTCCATCATCATATACAGAGTTTGTCCAGAAGGCGGCAATTTGTGAAGCAGATAGTGTTGGTGGTGCAGTTAAAGCCTTCCCTATTTCAGAATCTTTCAAGAAGTTTTGGAACAAATGAAACGCCTCTGGAGCATTTGCATTCTCCAGTGGTGCTGCATAGTTGCTAGGAAGAAAAACTAACCCTGCTGCATCAAACGCTTTAGTTGCCATTAGTAAGATATGATACAAAGAGATTTAGAGAAAAGATGTGTATGCACTGTAAGTGTTTATCAAAAGGTGAATGAGAGTATATGAGAAGTTTGAAAGTGAATGAGTATGCAAGTAACTGTGAGTGGGTGAATGTGAATCGATATGGAGTTAGAGACTAAAGACGATTAGAGTAAAATTAAAACTCAATCGTTTATTTAGTAAAAGCGCGCAACTGTTGTAGAGTAGTGTGTGAGTGGGACACTATCATGGGACACGTGTCAAACAACCAATGGAGCACTTAATAATTACCGCTGTCATTCCTATAATCACGACACTTAGACACATTTACACTAATTAACAGTTGTCAACTACCTCAATTACTCCAAAATAATCAAATCATCTAAATGAAACTGTACCTTAGAGTACTTAACACAACTCAACAATGTTTATCAATTTTCCAACTTTATCACTAAAACCCTTTCAAAAATTGCACAGTTGTGAATATCAGTGTGTGTGAAGCAGAGTTTACTGAAATCAATTTTTAGAGCATCTAATATTTCATAAAATCCATAACAAAAATCAATAAACACTGAATGCACAAACTCTCATATTAAACACTGATTGTTTGATGAATGCTAAACTCTTTAGTTACTGTAATACAGAAATCTGAAAACTTCTATTCCCTTTGATGTCCATGATTATCCAAGTAAGCACACAGTCTATAAAGACAAAAATATCAAGAGATGGAAATCAGAGCATCATTCAGTGAATAACAGTCATGAATTTGATAACCTCACAAACTCTCAAAGCACACAAGTGTTTTGGTAAAGTGTTTACACTCACATTCAATCAGAAATAGCAGAGTCTACCATATGCTTGAATGTCCACCAATTCTACACTACTTTGTATACATGTATGCACAAATCAAAAGGACTTTATTCAGGGTTTAAATAGAGTAAGATCAAACAGATGAAAAAGATGTTTTATTCATGAGTGAATATCAAGCTGAACATTTCAATAGACCAAAGTGTTCAGTTACACTGTTAGTACATATTTGTACAAGATCAGTATATATGCCTTTTTCTCTCTTTTTTTTTTTTTTTATTTTTTTATTTTTATTTTTTTAGCATATATACTGAGTAAACTTTTCTTTTCTTGAGAAACACTCATCTGCTTGAGAGAAGAAAATATAACTGCTCTTAATACTTCAGAATATAAGAAAAATGAGCAGTTAATTAGGCTCAAAGGGGTTTACTAAGGAAGGAATTTATGAACAGTGTTTATACAGTGTTTGAAGAGAGTTCAAAAGAATTTTGAACAGTGTTTAAAGAAAAATGGTAAATCCTATTGCCTTTATCATTTTCATGCACACACATATCATGTAGTCTCAAAATGGTTTAATACAAGTTCTAGAGAAACATACTACCTAATGAATATCACACAACAATAAATACTGATTGATAGAAAATGTATCAATCACTGATTTGGCTCAACCTCTCACAGGGTGTATACATGAATCTGAACTCACCAAACTAATCAATGACACATCTCAAGTTTTATGGTTTTCACAAGTACAAACAAGGAATCATCATGAACCATACCTTTGGAAACAGAATGTCACTAATCAGAGTTTAGAGTTCATCAATAACCAAAATTATTTATGAGAGGCAATGCACACAATATTCATAGACTCAGAGTTTAGGACTGAATAAACTAAGAGATGCTATAAATATGAAACAGTATCATGCTGTGTTGATTAACTGCACAAAGTCTGATTAGATTACAGTGACTCAGAAAGAATCATGATTTAATTACTGAGAATCATGCTTCATACATTTTTCTTCATTGGTGTTTTCATTCAGACAAGAATCAATTCTGAATTCACTGAGTGTATCTAACATGTTAACAGTGTTTAACAGACAGACATGCTGACAGAGTTTAACAAGATTTAAACATAAGCATGCAGAACAGAGTTTAATACTAAGGTTCACATAGCACTTAACAATTTGCAAAAACATGAGCAACATATTTTAGAAATTAGTTCTTGAGTCTAACCAACATTTCTAGTCAAAACTAGATACCATTCCTAGTTCATTGACCAGTCTTGTAAATGTAGCTTCACTCAATGGCTTGGTGAAGATATCTGCAAGTTGTTGTTCTGTAGACACAAAGTGAAGCTCAATGTTGCCTTCCTCTACATGCTCTCTGATGAAGTGATACCTTATGCTGATGTGCTTTGTCATTGAATGTTGTACTGGATTACCTGTCATTGCAATAGCACTTTGATTATCACAGTAAATAGGTATCTTGGTATACCTTAATCCATAATCCAGCAGTTGATTCTTCATCCATAAAATCTGTGCACAACAGCTACCAGCAGCAATATACTCTGCTTCAGCTGTAGATGTAGATATTGACTTCTGTTTCTTGCTGTACCAGGAAACAAGTCTGTCACCCAGAAATTGACAACTTCCACTGGTGCTTTTTCTGTCTATCTTACATCCTGCAAAGTCTGCATCAGAATAACCAAGAAGTTTAAACTCTGATTCTCTTGGATACCACAGCCCTAAAGTTATAGTGCCCTTAAGGTACTTGAATATCCTCTTTACTGCTGTTAAATGTGGTTCTCTTGGATCTGCCTGGAACCTTGCACACAAACAAGTTGCATACATGATATCAGGTCTGCTAGCTGTCAAATAGAGTAAAGAACCAATCATTCCTCTGTAACTTGTCATATCTACTGATGACCCTGCATCTTTGTCCAATTTTGTTGCAGTTGCCATGGGAGTTGTTGCAGATGAACAATCAAGCATACCAAATTTCTTGAGAAGGTTTCTGGTATATTTTGCTTGATTTATAAAAATTCCATCATCTGTTTGCTTTACCTGTAAGCCTAGAAAATAACTAAGCTCTCCCATCATACTCATTTGATATCTTGACTGCATGAGTTTGGCAAACTTCTTACAGAGTTTATCATTAGTAGATCCAAAAATGATGTCATCTACATATATCTGTACTAAAAGCAAGTCACTACCAGTTTGGAAGTAAAACAGAGTTTTGTCAATAGTACCTCTTTGAAATCCACTTTCTAGTAGAAATTTGGCAAGGGTTTCATACCATGCCCTTGGTGCCTGCTTAAGTCCATAGAGTGCCTTGTCTAACCTGTAGACATAGTCTGGATATTTTGGATCTACAAAACCTGGTGGTTGTTCCACAAACACTTCTTCTTCAAGTTTTCCATTCAAAAATGCACTTTTTACATCCATCTGAAACACTTTGAATTTCATGTGAGAGGCATATGCTAGAAAAATTCTAATTGCCTCCAATCTAGCCACTGGAGCAAATGTTTCATCATAGTCTATTCTTTCCTGTTGTGAATAGCCTTTTGCAACCAGTCTTGCCTTGTTCCTTGTGATAACACCCTCACTGTCAGTTTTATTTCTGAAAACACATTTAGTACCAACAATGGATCTGTTCTTGGGCCTTGGTACAAGTGTCCACACTTCATTTCTTTCAAATTCATTTAGCTATTCTTGCATTGCTGTTATCCAGTCAGCATCTTTAAGAGCTTCTTCCACTTTCTTTGGCTCACTTTGTGACAAGAATGCATGAAACAGACATTCATTTGTTGTTGCACTTCTTGTCCTTACTTTTGCATCAGGATCACCAATAATCAAATCAGGTGTGTGAGATTTAGTCCATTTTCTTGCAGAAGGCAGATTGCTTCTGTCATCATGTGATCCTCCCCCTTGATCCATGCTCTCCTGATTTTCTTGGTGCCTTTCTTCATTTTCTGATGCTCCCCCTGAATGTGACTTCTCAGAATTATCATCAGAGTTTGAATCAACAGAGTTTGATTCAGAATTATCAACTGAGTCACTTTCAGTGTTTGAATTATCACTTTGATGTGATTCTTCATGCTCCCCCTCAACTGGTTCTTCCCTTGTTTCTGATTGAAGAGTTTCTTCAGTATTTACCAGTAGAGGTTCAGAGTTTAGATCAACAGAGTTTGTCAAATCAGTCTGATCAGAGTTTACTTTTTCAGAGAATAAATCTTCATTTTCAAAGTGCAGTTGATCATGTTCATTTACATCTTCAAGTCCAGTTATTTTCTTGTCATCAAATGACACATGAATTGATTCCATGATCACTCTAGTTCTCAGATTATAAACTCTGAATGCCTTTGTTGACAGTGGATAGCCAACAAAAATTCCTTCATCTGCCTTTAGGTCAAATTTGGTCAACTGTTCAGGATGAGTCTTCAACACAAAGCACTTGCATCCAAAAATATGAAAATATTTTAGATTTGGCTTCTTCTTCTTCACCATTTCATATGGTGTTTTACCATGCTTGTTGATCAGTGTTGCATTTTGAGTAAAACAAGCAGTTTGAACTGCTTCTGCCCAGAAATATGTTGGCAACTTTGCTTCATCTAGCATGGTTCTGGCAGCTTCTATCAAGGTTCTGTTCTTCCTCTCCACTACACCATTTTGTTGTGGAGTGCCAGGTGCAGAAAACTCTTGTTTTATTCCTTTACTCTTGCAAAATTCTTCCATTGATGAATTCCTGAACTCAGTTCCATTGTCACTTCTGATTATCTTCACTTGATTCTCTGACCCTTTTTCCAGTTGTAATATATGTTTTGTCAGTGTTAATGCAGTTTCATCCTTCTTTGCAAGAAAATACACCCATGTGTACCTGGTATATTCATCAACAATGACTAGAGCATATTTCTTCTTTCCAAGAGACATCACATTCACTGGACCAAAAAGATCAACATGTAGTAGATGATAAGGATGAACAATTGAAGACTCAGATTTGCTTTTGAAGGTGGCTTTTCTCTGTTTGGCCTTTTGACAAGAATCACACAGGCCTTCTACATTCAACAAAGATTTTGATAGACCTCTTACAAGATCATTCTTGATTAGCTCATTGATGTTGTTCAGATTCAAATGAGAGAGTTTCTTGTGCCACTTCCAACTCTCTTCACTGGACATTCTTGTTGACAGACACACTGCTTTGCCATCAGTGTTTGTTGACAATTTAATTTCATAGATGTTATTGTGTCTGTTTCCAACTAGAGCAACTTTCCCTGTAGATTTGCTGATTACTTGACAATATTCAGGCTGAAAATCCGCATGATATCCTCTGTCACAGATTTGACTCACAGATAGCAGATCATGCTTGAGTCCTGGAACCAGAGCTACATTTGTGATGATGACATTTCCAAGATTAATAATGCCATATCCCAGTGTATGTCCTATGTTGCCATCTCCATAGGAAACTTCTGGGCCAGCCTTCTCCTCAAACTCTGATAGCAGGGCTTTATTTCCTGTCATGTGTCCTGAACATCCACTGTCCACGACTAGGGTACTAACCCTGTTGCCCTGCAATCACAAACAATCACTGATTATTAGTTTTAAGGATCCAGACTTGCTTGGATCCTTTGGCTTTCTTAATTCTGTTAGCTTTTGCAGCGGAATGCACATTAACAGAGTTTAAGCTAACTTTTTCAGAGTTTACATTAGCAGAGTTTACTTTAACCCATTTCAAATTTGGCTTGGGTTCATAGTAATTATAGTAAATAGCATGATAATCTCTGCAAGTGTAAATTGAATGCCATGTACTACCACAGTGTTTACACAAAGTTTGTGGTCTAGTTCTCACATAATCACTCTTTACTGCAGTTTTAGAGGGCAAAGAATTAATGTTCTTATTCTTACTGCAGAAACTAGCAAGATGATTAGTGCTACAACAATTAAAGCATGTTTTTCTAGGAGCTAAAGAAGCAAGCATTGGCTTAATTCCTGAGGTTATGCCTACCTTTCCATTTCTGTTTTTCTTAGGCATTCTTTGTTTGTTGACAGACTTTATTTCCTTAAGCTTATGCTTGAGTTGTTTATCTGTCATTAAACCAATGTTAGCCTCTTTAACAAAAGTTTTAGCATATGACTCTTTAACAGCCTTTTTCTGTGCTTCAGTCTTAAGTCCACCTGTTCCCATGACATTACCTTCAGATGAACGATGTGGTCTAACTTTTACCTGATTTTCAAATCTAAGTTCATCTCCCTCAGAGTAACCTAGACCTACTGTGTCTGACTGAAACACTTCTTGAGTGTCTTTACCAAAGTGTGTCCAAGTTTTAATGATGTGTTTAGTATCCTCCAATTCTGATTCTAGTTGCTTATACTTACCTAGCAACTCCTGTTCAATAAACACTGCATCATCTCTCTCTTTCTGAATTTTATTCATATTCTCTAGCTGTTCCTCAACAAGTTTATTTCTTTCTTTAAGTTGAGAACACTCAGACTTTATCCTCTCATTTTCTAAAGTCTGATCCCTATAACTGATATGCAATGCTTTAAGATAAATTCTCAGTTCAGTTATATTATCAGTGTTATAAGCATAGGTAGTTGGGGGTACCTTGAGATCATCATTTTCAGTCTGAGTAGTAGCCATGAGAGCATAGTTGACTTCCTCATCTGAATCTGAAGTGTCTGCCCAATCTCTGCCTTTGGTGTAGAGTGCCTTTTCAGTTTTACCCTTCTTGCACTCAGGAGCATAGTGACCCATCTCCTTACACTTGTAGCATTGAATTTCAGACTTATCTTTCTTACCAGATTTGAAGTCCTTTCCCTCAGATTTCTTGAAATTTTTCTTGTCAGACTTTGAGTAGTCCCTGGAGAATCTCTTTCCCTTCTTGAAGTTCTTGTATCCCATCTTCTTGAAGGTCTTTACCATCAATGCAGCCATTTGCATCATCTCCTCATCATCTTCAGAATCAGATGATTCATCTGTGTTTGAGTCAACATCAGTGTTTGATGACTCATTCTCTGAATGTATGACTAAGGCTTTCCCTTTTGCCTTTCTCCTTGATGCCTCCTTCTTTGATGGTTTCTCCTCAACTTTAAGAGCAACAGACTTTGACTTTCTACTAGATCTTTTGTTTCTCTGCTCCAATTCTAATTCATGAGTTTTGAGCAGCCCATAAATTTCATCAATCTCTGTTTCACCAAGTTCATAATTATCTCTTATAGTGGTTGTTTTCACATCCCACTTTTCAGGTAGAGAAAGAAGAAACTTGAGATTTGAGTCTTCTAAATCATACTCTTTGTTAACCAATGACAAATCATTGAGCAGTTTACAGAATCTGTCAAATGTTTCTGTCATGGTTTCATCAGACTTTGCCTCAAAGTGCTCATACTCCTGAGTGAGTATATTTCTTCTGTTTTTCTTGATTGCAGGAGTTCCTTGACACCTAACCTCAAGTGCATCCCATATTTCCTTTGCAGTTGTGCAATTAATCACTTTATTAGACATAACATTGTCTAATGCACTGTGAAGTAAATGTCTCACTTTTGCATCCTTTGCAATGGATGAAAGATCCTCAGCAGTTAGATCTTTCTTTTCTTTTGGAATAACCTTTGATTCCTCACCAGCAGCAGCAACAGATAATTTTGTAGGTTTGTGAGGACCTTCATTAATTCTATCAAGATATTCTGGATCTGTGGCTTCTAGAAACATGGTCATCTTTACCTTCCAGATTGCATACTCTGATGGCCTAAGTATAGGAACCCTTATTGTTTCATACCTACTAACAGTAGTAGGGGCTTTCTCAGATGGTGGAGGTATCTCTGCCATTGATTACTATTGTGTTTGGATCTTTAACTGTAATAAAGTAACAGATTAGTCTCTGATACCACTTGTTAGGTCGAATACACAAAAAGCAATCAAATACTGTATGAGTAACTTAACAAGAACACACTGTTTAACAATTTAAAACTGTTTGGAATTAACAATTCCTCTCTCAGTGATGTAAATATCACAGAGAGCTGCTTAGGTTACAATCAATGAATTTTTCAATGTTCGACTACCCTTCTAGGGTTAACCTAACTGTATTTATAGAACATACAGCTTCGTACAATCAGTAACTGATTCTCCTATAATCAAGCTATATAATTGATATCAATCACGATTGTTCCAGTCTTCCAAGTCAACTCAATCTCTTTGACAGCTTTCCAATCTTCAAAGATATTGCTTCCATATTTATTCTGAATCAATCTTCAAACACTGTTGACTCTTCAGACAATACCGCTACAGAGTTTACCAACCTCTGTTGCGCTTCCAGTCAGTGTTTAACTAAACTCTGACTGCTTCCAGCTAAACTCTGTTTTCTGACTTTAGCTTCCAAACACTGTTCTCATCAATCATTTCTAACAGAGGGGTCAGACCCTTTATATAGGCTGAGAAGCCCTAGAATCGTAGTAGAATTAGGTGACTTGGTGGGCAAGTCACCGCCTTGAGGAAGGTTCTAGACTCCTTCCTTGTAGGAGTCAGTTCCCATATCGAATTCTGTGCCTTGGAGGCTAAGCTTGGTATGAGTAATATCCTTATCTGACTCTTATTGCTGAGCTGGTTATTACCCCTAATATTAATTACAAAATTAATATTGTAAATAGGGTTTGGGCCCATCTGGTGGGCCCCACGTTTTGACCATATTGGGTCCATTTAATGCCACATTAAATGTGTCTTTAGGGCTTACTTTTAGCCCATATCATTTGCCCCCCAACTTCTAGGAAAACTGATTAGGTTTTTCTTGAAGTTTTAACGACCTTTCCGAGACTTGGGTCAGGGTTTATTGCTCTTACGCGAGTACTTTCAACAATATCATCTTAATGTAAAGCGTGGAGCGACCGACGCATTTACGACGATGTTGAACGACACTAAACGGTGTTAAACGGCATTACACAGTGCTAATCAGCCTTAAACAACGTTTAAACAGTGTTGTTCAATGTTAAATGGCATAAAAAGGCACTAACAGCACTAATCGGCGCTAACCTGTGCTAATCGGCACTAATATGTGCTTAAACGACACTAATCTGTGCTAATCGGCACTAATCTGAGCTAATCGGCACTAATCTGTTCTAATCAGCACTAATATGTGCTTAAACGGCACTAATCTATGCTAATCGGCGCTAACCTGTGCTAATCGGCACTAATCTGTGCTAATCGGCACTAATATGTGCTAATCAGCACTAATCTGTGCTTAAACGGCACTAATCTGTGCTAATCGACACTAATTTGTGCTTAAAAGGCAATAATCTGTGCTAATCGGCACTAATCTGTGCTTAAACGGCACTAATCTGTGCTAATCGGCACTAATATGTGTTTAAAGAGCACTAAACGGTGCTAATCGGCACTAATCTGTGCTAACAGGCACTAAACAGTGCTTAAACAGCACTAAACGGTGCTAATCTTAACCTCTTTTTAGTACTGAAAATCATCCAGGATTCGTTGAAAAAGTCGAGATCTAGGTCTGAAAACTATCCAAGGTCCGCTAAAAAAGTCGGGATTTAGGACCACGAACTAACCCATGATCGGCCGGATCAAGGGCTAGCTCGTGGTCGGCTAGCACCTGATCGGCCAAAGGGCCTTGATCCGAGGTGATCGGTCACGAGGTGACCGGCCACGAGGTGATCGGCTCCAAGGTGGTCGGCCGTGGTGCCCCGTGCGCCGTGGTCGATTGCCTCTCGGTTAGCTAGGCGATCCGGACTTGAAAGCCATCCGTGGTCTTGGGGATCAAGAATCTTGATCTCGATCTAAAGTTACTATCTTGGTCATTCGTGACTTCGTTATCTTTAAGGATCAAGAACCTTGATCTTGATCTTAAGTCATCAGGGATCTAGGATTTAAAATCATCCGTGGTCCTAAGAATCAAGAACCTTGATCTTGATCTTAAGTCGTCAGGGATCTAGGATTTAAAATCATCCGTGGTCCTAAGGATCAAGAACCTTGATCTTGATCTTAAGCCATCAGTTTGGTCATTCGTGACTTCTGACGATGTTACTCCTTAACTTATGATTAGCACTGCTAATCTTGTGATTATGGCTGATCTCCTTAATTAACTCCTTAAGCGTATTTAGATTTTCAGAAGTCACTTGTTTTACAGCTCCAGCAATTATATCTACTATTTCTCTTCTGGCCAACTCCAGAAGCCTCGATCTTCCTCAGAACTAAGTCACCTTGCTGGAAGAACCTTTCCTTAACCCTGTGGTTGTAATAAAAGGATGCTTTCTTTTGATGCTCCGCATTTCTAGCGTTTGCCTCGTCCCTGACTTCATCAATTAGGTCTAGGGCGAGTCTCATGCCCTCTTCATTAGTCTCTGGTTCAAATGCCTCAACTCGAGGTGACGCATGCATAATCTCTAGTGGCACAACTACCTCGGCTCCATAAGCCAGCAGAAACGGGGTTGCTCCGGTGGTTACCTTACAAGTAGTGCGATAAGCCCAGAGTATAGGCAGCAACTCATCCACCCAGGTATTCCTTGAGCGTTCGACCCTTTTCTTTAGTCCATCAAGGATGATTCGATTGGCTACCTCGGCCTGTCCATTAGCTTGCGGGTGTGCTACTGAAGTAAATCGAAGCTCAATAGCGTTTTCCTCACAGTACTTCTTGAACTCCTCATTGTTAAACTACGTCCCATTATCCGTCACAAGGATTCGCGGGATTCCATACCTACAAATTATGTTCTCCCAAAAGAACTGGGCAACTTGTTTGGTGGTTATCTTGGCTGGAGGCTTAGCCTCGATCCACTTGGTGAAGTAGTCAATGGCGACTATAAGAAACTTCCTTTGTGCTGAAGCCATAGGGAAAAGACCAAGTATGTCCATCCCCCACATTGCAAACGGGATAGGAGAGCTGACTGACGTTAACATCTCAGGCGGCTGCCTTACAATTGGAGCGTGCTTTTGACATCTGTCACACTTCTTGACGTAATTCTGTGCGTCGGCCAGCATCTCCGGCCAATAGAATCCTAGTCGAGTGATCGTGTGAGCTAAGGCTCTGCCCCCCAAGTGTTGCCCATATATCCCTTCCTGAACTTCCTCCAAGGCTTCTCTTGCCTCTTGGGGCCTCAAGCACTTCAAGTAGGGGACGACAAACGATCTCTTGTATAGGATGCCTTCAATCAAGGCATATCTCAATGCTCTTACTGATAGCTTTCGTGCCTCCAAGGCATTGTCAGGGAGCCAACCTGTTTCAAGGTGAGCTTTGATAGGATCTATCCAACAGCTTCCTACATCAATTGGTGCTACCAACTTAGAGTCGACAGTCGGGGCCCTCAAGACGTGAAAGTAAACACTCCCTGCATAATTTTCTATCTCAGAAGAAGCGAACTTAGAGAGGGCATCGGCCTTAACGTTCTCTTCTCTTGGAATGTGCTCCACATAGCATTCTTCAAATTGAGTCATGACAGCTTTCACAATTCACAAATATTTTGCCATAGTTTCATCCTTGGCCTCAAATTCACCGTTCACTTGCGAGACTACCAATCTTGAATCCCCACAGACTTTGAGATTCTTGACCCTCATGATTCTGGCCAAGCCTAAACCGGCTATCAAGGCTTCATACTCCGCTTTATTGTTGGTTGTCGGAAAGTCCAACTTCAAAGCATATTCGACTGTGAACCCATCGGGGCTTTGCAAAACTAAACCTGCACCACTGGATTTTGTTTTTGATGCTCCATCAAAATAGAGCACCCAATACTCCTTCAGATTAGGTACAAGTTCTTCATCTTTATTTTCACATTCTTGGTTGGGTACTATCTCCTGCCCCCCGACTTCTTGGTTGCCCATGGTACATTCAACCACGAAGTCAGTCAATGCCTGAGCCTTAATGGCTGTCCAAGGCTTGTACGTTATGTCAAACTCTCCGAGCTCAATTGCTCATTTGATCAATCTTCCACTAGCTTTCGGGCTATGCAATATGCTTCTCAACTGCTGGTCTGTCAAGACTTCAATCTTGTGTGCCTGGAAGTACGGTCGTAGCTTCCTCGAGGCTGTTATTAATGCCAAGGCAAACTTCTCAATGGGAGAGTAATTCAACTCAGCCCCATGCAACACCTTGCTCACATAATAGATGGGTTTCTAAACCTTCTTCTCTTCTCGAACAAGAACAGTACTCAATGCTTGTTCAGATACCGCCAGGTATAGATAAAGAGTCTCCCCAGGACTAGGTTTGGCCAACAACAGGGCTTCAGCCATGTATTTCTTCAACTGTTCAAAGGCCTCTTGGCTTTCTATGGTCCACTCAAAATTTTTCACCTTCTTCAATGCCTGAAAGAAAGGCAAACACTTGTCACCAGACTTGGAGATGAATCTCCCTAGGGCCGCAACTCGGCCAGTTAGCTTCTGTACATCCCGTATAGAGTGGGGTGGCTCCATATCCAGAATTGCCTTGATCTTGTCCGGGTTGGCTTCTATGCCTCTCTTGGAAACCATCAATCCCAAAAATTTTCCTGATCCAACACCAAAAGCACACTTGGCTGGATTCAACATCATCTTGTGGTGCCTCAACACTTCGAATGCCTCTCTTGGGTGCTTGATATGGTCAGCCTTGAGTAGGCTTTTGACTAACATGTCATCAACATAGACCTCCATGGTTTTTCCAATCAGATGGGCGAATATCTTATTCACCAATCGTTGGTAGGTAGCTCCTGCATTCTTTAGACCAAAAGCCATAACAAGATAACAGAAAACACCAAAGTTAGTTACGAAAGATACCTTTGGGATGTCATCCTTGTGCATCTTAATCTGATTATAACCACTGAAACCATCCATGAAACTCAACATCTCATGCCCAGCTGTGGCATCTATCAGGGTGTCAATCCTTGGCAGAGGGAAGCAATCCTTTGGGCATGCATCATTTAAATCAGTGAAGTCGATACACATTCTCCATTTTCCATTTGCTTTCTTGACCATGACAGGATTAGCCAACCATTCGGGGAACTGAATCTCTTCAATAAAACCAGCTTCCAAAAGCTTGTCAACTTCTTGCTTAATGGCCTCCTGCCTCTCAGGAGCAAAGTTCCTCTTTTTCTGCTTTATTGTCTTCCATTTAGGATTGACATTCAATTTGTGAGTTATGAGTTGGGGATCAATCCTTGGCATCAGCTGCTGTCCAAGCAAACACATCACTGTTCTCTTATAAGAATGCTGTCAACTTGCCCTTCAAAGGGTTCCTTCAATTGGCTTTCGGGCTATGCAATATGTTTCTTCAATGGGTGGTCCATCAGGACTTCAACATTTGTCTTGGTTCCATCTTTGTTTCTTGTTTTTCTTGATTCTAGGTCAAGAATTCAAGGTTGATTCCTCGGTTTAGATTTCAAATAAGACAATCATGTGGGCTTTTCGCCTTTTAAACTCTTTAAAACGAGAGTTTGCTTGAACTTCTTGATCATTGTTTAAGGTTCTCTATTGGTCTTCTACCTTAGATTCTCCATCCAAGTCATTTTTGAAAACATTGAAAAGTGGCTAGTCCTTAGCCTCCACAGCCTTGCATGGCTTTGATTGCCAGATGTCTTTTATCCTGGATCCTTCAAGGACTTGAAACAATTATTTGGTTGTGCTGTAACCTAACTCTCGACCCTTCAGAGTTTTATTTATGCGTTTATTTGTTTCCATTCGTATATTCTTTTATTTTCGGTACTTGGTCATCTTTGACTTACACGCATCAGCTGCTTGGTACATAAATAGAATCATAGAACGAAAAGCAAACTTGCATTAATAACATCAATGGGTTCAACCCTTACATAGAGTACTACTGTCCTACTCGGAGGGACATGCTCTGCATGGTTTCATCGAACCTTATTTCTACTTCTACTAGATAAATATGAAGCTAAGTCCAACTTTGTAAGACTAGGCCTGCATGGCTTGATTTTGTTTTTGATGCTTCATCAAAATAAAGCACCCACTACTCCTTCTGGTCTTCTCATTCTTATTTTGAAGTTCACTTCCTGCTTGGGGTACTACGTCCTGCCCCCCGACTTCTTGGTTACCCATGGTACATTCAACCACGAAGTCAGTTAACGCCTTAGCCTCAATGGCTGTTCGAGGCTTCTGTGTGATGTCCTCTACTGGCCTTTCTCGGTGTTCCTTGTTACTGCGGACATCCATGTCTTCAATCGAAAGGACCTGCCCCCCGACTCCGTCAGGCCTTAACGCGGCTATATAACAGCTTCGTGCCACCTTTTGATCGCCTTTATGTTCTCCAACATCATTCCTAGTTGGGAACTTGATCTTCATATGATAAGTTGAGGCAACAGCCTTGAATGCATGAAGTCCCGTCCTTCCGAGGATAGCATTGTACGTTGAAACCGCCTTGATTACCATAAAATTCAACATCTGAGTAGCTTCCTTAGGTTCTTGTCCAATGGTCATGGGCAGCTGAATAGTACCCTCGACCTTGGACTCAACCCCATTGAATCCGTAGATGGGCATGTTGGTCGGGGTCAACTGAGAATCAGTGTATCACATCTTTACAAAAGCATCATGAAACAAAATATCAACAGAAGCTCCATTGTCTATCAAGACTCGTTTTACTTCCGAATTCCCAATCACAGGGGTTATGACCAACGGGTCGTCATGGGGGAACTTCACCCCTTCAAGATCAGAATCATCGAAACCAATCACTGTTTTGGTCCTAGCACGTTTCGGGGCCTCTCCCACAATGTGCATCACCTCTCTGGCATACGCCTTTCGAGAATTTCGAGTTGTACCGGCCGCTGTCGGGCCTCCCCAAATCATGTTGATAACTGGCCCTCGAGGCTGTGGGTTACGATCTCGATCGTTATCCCTTCTGTCATTGTCTCTCCTATCATAGTCTCTCCTTCGGGTTCCACGATCCTCACCTTTGGTGAATTTGTTCAATTTTCCTTTACGAATTAAGAACTCAATCTCATCTTTCAACTGCCTACAATCATCCGTATCATGCCCCACATCTCGGTGGAACCTGCAGTATTGATCCTTGTCTCTTTTTGTGGGGTCACCCCTAAGTGGCTTCGGCCATCGAAAGTCATTATCCTTTTCGATCTCTAACAAGATTTGACTCCTGGGAGCATTCAACCTTGCATAATCAGAGAATCTCAGCCCAAAATTCTTCTTTGGTGATGAGTCGGAGTCCTTGCTAGTTCGGGGATACTTGTCCCTAGCATCGTACTCCTGCTCTTGCTTTCGCTTCTTCGTATCATTGTTACCCTTGCCATTATTCATTGTGGCCTCCTTCTTGGTACTATCCTCAGCCTTGATATACTTATCAGCCCTTCGCTAGAGCTCAGCCATATTCTCGGGAGGATGCTTTGCCAATGACCTTTTAAAGTATAAGTCGGTGGTGCCATGCTCTAAGGCCACCATTGCCACCTTATTCTCCAAATCAGTGATGTTCAACGTCTCCTTAGTGAACCTCTTCAAGAAATCTCTCAGATTTTCATTCTTCCCCTGTACCACATACATAAGGGATGCAGAGCTTTTCTCATGCACCTTCCCGCTGATAAACTGACTAACAAAGGCAGCGCTTAACTCCTTGAAAGAGCCAATTGAGTTTGCAGGCAGCCGGCTGTACCATCTTTGAGCCATACCCGACAGGGTTTGAGGGAATGCCCTACACTTCAAAGTGTCACTTGCAGGCTGCAACAGCAGTGCGTTTGAGAATGTCCTAACGTGATTTGCGGGATCACCTATTCCATCATAAGCTTTAATTGTCGGCATCTTAAACTTCTTTGAGATACGAGAATTCATCACCTCCTCAGTAAACGGGGGTGTGGGATCATCAGGTTCCCCAAGTGGCATCAGATCCTTGGGGTTGCTCTTGGGGGTTTCCACCCTCGTTGTTTTTCCAGTTGGGGCATCAACCCTTCTTTGCCTTCTTGAAGGCCTCTCCAGATCTATAAAGGGAATCGGTCCTGATGTTGGAGGAGGTTGAGTATGATTTAACCTAGCTTGTTCTCTTGCCATATCTTCCTTTAATCTTAAGATCTCGGCTTCATGAGCCTTGATCCTTTCCGCAGTTGTCGACGGGGGTCCATCACAGATAGTTTGATGACTCCTCCGGGGTTCTCTGCTAGCACGTCGCCTTCTTGGGGCTTCTTCACGATAATCATCATCAGAAGACGATTCATCAGTATAGGGACCAGAGTAGTCACGATACTCTCGATATCGGATATGTAGGGCATGACCACTTGATCCAGCTCCTTGAGTAGGAGGGTAGTTAGGCAGCCCATACATCGGGTTGGTACTCACGGGGAGATCCGTAGTGTGGATCTGGACCCCTTGTGGAGGGTTGTTGGGATCTACAATCAAGGGAGAAACCACCATCTGAAGGGGATTAGTCCCTGGATTTGTGTGGAAGATCGGAGGTAACGTACTCTCAACATGGGAAGTCGTCCCTAGGGGTTGAGAAACTTGATGTTGAACGATCGTCCCGGTCGTTGGGGGCACCGGATCTGTGGTGGGCGGAGCAGAGCTGAGAGGAATAGGATCGGTGGTAGTCAACGTTGTTCTTCGTGATTGAACCATGGTTGATGTCTTTTTCCCACAGACGGCGCCAAATGTTATGGAATAAAAACTAGGTTACGGATTGTATTTAATGCTAGGGTTGGTGAGCTTCGAGCTTTAATGGCTGTCTCCGTGTTTGGGACTAATCGGTCCTCACAGGGTGCCTACGTATCTCGTATTGAGAATCAAGCCAAGACGTAGTTCTAGGTGATGGTGCCCTCGAGGCTATGGCAGCGAGAGCTCACCTAGGACGTAGTGGCTTGTATGTCCTTATTCGAGGATTAAGCCGAAAAACCTCCTTCCAGGAATGAGGGGTCAGACCCTTTATATAGGCTGAGAAGCCCTAGAATCGTAGTAGAATTAGGTGACTTGGTGGGCAAGTCACCGCCTTGAGGAAGGTTCTAGACTCCTTCCTTGTAGGAGTCAGTTCCCATATCGAATTCTGTGTCTTGGAGGCTAAGCTTGGTAGGAGTAATATCCTTATCTGACTCTTATTACTGAGCTGGTTATTACCCCTAATATTAATTACGAAATTAATATTGTAAATAGGGTTTGGGCCCATCTGGTGGGCCCCACGTTTTGACCATATTGGGTCCATTTAATGCCACATTAAATGTGTCTTTAGGGCTTACTTTTAGCCCATATCAACTGGTAATTATCAAATTTAGAATTTGAATTTCAAGTTTGTACATTTTATTTTTAGAATCGTTCATTCTGAGTTGTTGATAACTCATTTGGTACTCACATTAGTTATTCAGAAACGATTCTAGAATTAATTCATTCAAAAATTTTAATCATTCAGAAAATATGATTCAGATTTTAATCCAAATGACCCCTTAGTTAAACTTAACATAATACAAATAATAGTAAAATTTCTTGGGTTGCCTCCCAAGCAGCGTTTGTTTAACGTCATTAGCTAGACGCCTTGAATTCTTTTGATCATTATGGTGAAAATTTCGAAATGACGTACTTTCATGCCAATTTATTTTATAGTTGTTTGATTTCTTTACTTGTTTAATAATTTAAATTTAAAATTTTGTATTTTTAAATATAATTTTAATTTAAAATACTTGTATTGATATTATTGTGTTAAATAATATTTTTTTTTATTTAATTTTAATAATACTTCACCAACTTATAAGTAAATTTATCCAAACACCTATATAACTTATAAGTATTCTTGACTTTTCACTTACATGACATTTATGATTTTCAGTTAATAACTACTCATTTTAAGATGGGTGAAAGTCATGAATATCAGTTTTTGGTACATCTTTGCCCAAACTATCATTTGGCGCAAAAAGTGCCCTAAATAATTCTTTAGACACACATTTTTTGGTTGCGCAGGTTGTGTACGCATGTTGCTACTGCGTGTGTTATGTCTACCCTGTTTTTCTTTCATAGTATTTCAATCATACGCATCCTCCAATTTCATAGGGGCAGGTTTATCATAGATTTTTAATAATAAGCAGTATTATTAAAACAATAAACTTTTATCATAGATTTTTAATAATAAGCAGTATTATTAAAACAATAAACTGTAGTAAACTTATCATAATAAGCATCATTTTAATTATAAATTGTAGATTTATTACAATAAATATCAGTTTGGATATCATCATATACTAACCCTAAAGAGGGAAGGAGTATAAATGATACGGTTAGCATGGCACGTAACAGTAATTAAAACAAAATTCATTTTTAAATTTGAAACTTCTATAATTCCTTACCAAACCCTAGCATCATAATCACAGAAACAATCACTTTAATTTCAATTATAAACAGTAAATACTAGTCCAGAATCCTTACCTTATTAACAGTATATCAGACCGTAATAGTACCTCAGATCACCGGTATGCTCACCCTTCCATACTGCGCCTAACTGCATCCATGCTTCACGGCGTCTTACTTGGCCAGGCTTTACAAGCTTCAACGGAATATCCTCCAAGATGCTACTTACTAATCTTAAATACTGCTTTAGATAATAATTATAGGACTAACAGATACTATTTATAATCTTAAAGTAATAATTCTAAAAATATGATACTATATTTTGATAGAAATTATAGAAGAGAGAGAGGTTTAGCTAGACATAGCAAATATAAGAACTTCAGAGAAATTTTATTGCTTGAGAATTTTCGATGCTTAGTTTGTTACATGCTGGATCCTTTTATAGAAGGATTCTATGGTTTACAACTTGTTACCGGATACTACCTTTTCTATTACAATAATTTAAATATACATTGATTTTATAAAGCTGTTCTTCTTTTTCTTCATGATTTGATTCTTCTTTCATTCTGCTTCGTAGCTTTCATATCCTTCCACTGTCCTGCTTTCATCTTTAGTCTTGTCTGTCATGTTCCTTGTCTTGTTATAATTTTTCTTCAGAATCTTATCTTCAACTTTTGTCTTGTCATATCTTCTTTTATTTCTGGCCGTCCAGCTGCTTCTTGATTGTAATATGGTAATATATTGGTATTATGGACCTTCTGTAGTTTTACTACATTTGGCCTGTTATAATTTCATAAACCCTAGTATTTCAACTACATTGGGTTTATCAGTATCATTTGAAGGGATCAGGAGATCCTTCTTCTTTTATGATAACATTAGTATTATTAGTACTGCTGACAGTACCGAGAACAGGTCTTTTTCTCTGACCCGAGATTACATGAAAATGTTCTATGGTTTGTTTTGCATGAGTATGTTGAAGACGAACAATTCTGTCTCTCAACCTTTCCAATTCATTGTATCTCTTGATATAGTTTCATTATCATAATAAATGGTAATAATCTCTTCAACTGCTCCACCTTTGCTAGTACCAAGGACTTTAGCTTTTCCAGCTCTTATCATATCATCAATTTTACCTTTCAAGGTAGATAAACCAATTGCACGTTTCATGCATAACCAGTCCTGGAAATTTGCAAGGGTACAAGGTGGTGGTAGGGTTAAATCAGCATAATCACCTTGTATTTCTTTCTTTCCCATCCTGAATAATTGACAAATTACTATAGGTTTCCCTGTTAAGTCTGTAGATGCGTCAAATATCTGTATTCCATAAGTTCCATTTCCATAGGATGCTATCATGGCTTTAACAGATTCAACCATAAGTGATGGTAATTTGGAAATACTATATAGGGTTTCATCTACCATTATTTTGTCAATAAATCCATATGTAAATAGTTTTTCTACTACATCTGGATTTGCCAGCTCAGAACATAAATATCTGGGATATTTACTAAGTTTCAAACTTCTTAGAATATTCATGTTCTTTTTATAATCATAGAATTTCATGATTTTTTCATAAGCTGTCAATACTTCAGAAGGATATTTAAGCTTATCACTCATAGTTATATCAGATGATATTGTAGGTGATATCTGGGATGTGTTTGATGTTGATGACATAGTTGCAAGTTTGGATATAAAGGATTGAGGTTTTGTAGTAGGGCTTTGCAGGGTTTTCATTTGGTTTTTTATGGCTTCATTCAAGGATTCCAAGAGATGTTTATTTTCTTGTACCTTGGCATCTATCTCCTTATGCAAATAAACAATGGTTTCATAGTTTTTTGTAATAGCAGTTGTAACCTCGCTAATATATTCCTCAAAATTATTATTTGCCATCTTTGTACCTGCTAAGAAAATCTGCTAGAGCATTCTTAGTACCAGATATATTTTTAACAATAAAATCATAACAGCAAAAGAATGACTGCCATTTTCTTCTTTTATTTAATTCTGGTAATAAATCAATTTTATTAGTAATAAATGCCTTTACCCGAGTATTATCAGTTCTAACTATGAATTTTACTGGTAACAAATGATAATGAAATTTCTTTATTCCAAATTTTACTGCTAATAATTCCTTTTCATTTATATGGTAATTCATTTCATTAGGTTTCCATGTTCCTCCTGCATATCCACATATAAGAGGCTTTTCTTTATCAATATCATTCTGTTCATAAGCTATGAGGACCGCTCCCCATCCTATATCACTTGCATCAGTAAATAATTCTAATTGATCAGTTTCTATAGGTATTCTATGCTTTGGTAATTTTTTCACTTTTTCCTTAAGGGCTTTAATAGCTTTATCATGTTCTTCCATCCATTGAAAGGGTTTTTTATTTTTTGTTAATTCTTGTAAAGGTTTTCTTAATTGTGGTAAATCTTTTATGTAATCTGCTGCATAATTAATTATTCCTAAAAATTGTTGAACTTCTTTCTTATTTTCTAATTTGTCTTTAAAATTTTGTATTTTTGATACTATGTGATTTTGTAATTGTACTCCTTCTTTATCAATAATATATCCTAAATATTCTATTTTATTCTTAAATAATTCTGATTTCTTTTCAGAAAGTAATATTCCATGTTGTTTTACAATTTCTATAAATTGATCTAAATGTTTTATATGATCTTCTAGGGTTTCACTATATATTAATATATCATCTACATAGACTATACAGAATTCTTTTAATTTTCTAAATACTTGATCCATTCTTCTTTGAAATATTTGTGGGGCATTTTTAAATCCAAAAGGAAGTACCATCCACTCGTAGTGACCTTAGGGTGCACTAAAAGCTGTTAAACATCTTGATTCTTTTGTTAATTTTATTTGCCAAAATCCACTTTTACAATCAAATTTACTAAACCATTTTTTATTTCCAAGAATATTAATAAGATTTCTTTTATATGGTAAAAAGTATCCATCAAATACAGTCTTCTTATTTAATTCTCTATAATCTATTACCATTCGAGCCTTACCTCTTTTTTGTTCACTATGTTTTCTTACTAAGAAGGCAGGACTACTATGTGGACTTTTACTTTCTTTTATAATTTTCATCTCTAATAATTCATTTATTTGAGTTTCAAATTCTTTTTGATCAGTTGGACTATATCTAATAGGTTTAGATCTTATTATGTCATTAGAGTTTATTAGTTTTATTTCAGCATATATTTTTTCTTTATCCCACAATTGTACTGGATTTTCTCCAAAATTTGGTTTTAATAATTCCTTATATTTAGTTATTAATTCTTGCAAATTATTATTTCTATCAATCATTAGGTTATTTATCCTTTTTATACCTACTGGTAATATTCTTTTTAATACTATCCATTTGTCACATGGGGTTTGTAAACTTAAAGTATCTGAAGTTACTACTTGGGTTTTAAAATGATCTAAGAAATTATTTCCTAATAATATTGATTGTTTCATATTATTTTCTTGATATATTAATGGAAGTTTAAATATTGTTTTATTTAATAAAATTTTCATATTTTCTGCAATTGTATCTAATTCTTTTCTTTGTTCATTAAATCCTGTTACCCTTGTTCTATGTAATTTTGATCTTTTCCATCTATGTTGGATTAATACTCATTCTTTAGCTAAGCATAAATCTGCTCCACTATCTATAAATATTTTTTATTTTATCACTTTTTCAGGCTTATATTCTACATATGCTTCAACATAAATTGCAACCATTATTCTGAGTTACTATCTGTAGAATAGTTTATATCTTCTTGTTCCGTTTCACTATTATCAGTTTGACTTACATAAAAATCTTCATATTTATACCATTTATCATTATCTTCTTTTATTTGTTCTAGATTCATTATAAATTGTGATGAATCAATATATTTTGGGGGTGTTTGGAAGTTAGAGGTTTGTGTTAGAAATGATTGATGGAAACAGTGTTTGGAAGCTAAAGTCAGAAAACAGAGTTTAGCTGGAAGCAGTCAGAGTTTAGTTAAACACTGACTGGAAGCGCAAACAGAGTTTGTTAAACTCTGTAGCGGTATTGTCTGAAGAGTCAACAGTGTTTGAAGATTGATTCAAGATAAATATGGAAGCAATATCTTTGAAGATTGGAAAGCTGTCAAAGAGATTGAGTTGACTTGGAAGACTGGAACAATCGTGATTGATATCAATTGTATAGCTTGATTTTAGGAGAATCAATTACTGATTGTACGAAGCTGTATGTTCTATAAATACAGTTAGGTTAACCCTAGAAGGGTAATCGAACATTGAAAAATTTATTGATTGTAACCTAAGCAGCTCTCTGTGATATTTACATCACTGAGAGAGGAATTATTAATTCCAAACAGTTTTTAATTGTTAAACAGTGTGTTCTTGTTAAGTTACTCATACAGTATTTGATTGCTTATTGTGTATTCGACCTAACAAGTGGTATCAGAGACTAATCTGTTATTTTATTACAGTTAAAGATCCAAACACAATAGTAATCAATGGCAGAGATACCTCCACCAACTGAGAAAGCTCCTACTACTGTTAGTAGGTATGAGACAATAAGGGTTCCTATACTTAGGCCATCAGAGTATGCAATTTGGAAGGTGAAAATGACCATGTTTCTGGAGGCTACAGATCCAGAATACCTTGATAGAATATATGAAGGTCCTCACAAACCAACAAAATTATCTGCTGCTGCTGCTGGTGAGGAATCAAAGGTCATTCCAAAGGAAAAGAAAGATCTAACTGCTGAGGATCTTTCATCTATTGCAAAGGATGCAAAAGTGAGACATTTACTTCACAGTGCATTAGACAATGTTATGTCTAATAAAGTGATTAATTGCACAACTGCAAAGGAAATATGGGATGCACTTGAGGTTAGGTGTCAAGGAACTCCTGCAATCAAGAAAAATAGAAGAAACATACTAACTCAGGAGTATGAGCACTTTGAGGCAAAGTCTGATGAAACCATGACAGAAACATTTGACAGATTCTGTAAACTGCTCAATGATTTGTCATTGGTTAACAAAGAGTATGATTTAGAAGACTCAAATCTCAAGTTTCTTCTTTCTCTACCTGAAAAGTGGGATGTGAAAACAACCACTATTAGAGATAATTATGAACTTGGTGAAACAGAGATTGATGAAATTTATGGGCTGCTCAAAACTCATGAATTGGAATTGGAGCAGAGAAACAAAAGATCTAGTAGAAAGTCAAAGTCTGTTGCTCTTAATGTTGAGGAGAAACCATCAAAGAAGGAGGCATCAAGGAGAAAAGCAAAAGGAAAAGCCTTAGTCATACATTCAGAGAATGAGTCATCAAACACTGATGTTGACTCAAACACTGATGGATCATCTGATTCTGAAGATGATGAAGAGATGATGCAAATGGCTGCTTTGATGGTAAAGACCTTCAAGAAGATGGGATACAAGAACTTCAAGAAGGGAAAGAGATTCTCCAGGGACTACTCAAAGTCTGACAAGAAGAATTTCAAGAAAGCTGAGGGAAAGGACTTCAAATCTGGAAAGAAAGATAAGTCTGAGATTCAATGCTACAAGTGTAAGGAGATGGGACACTATGCTTCTGAGTGCAAGAAGGGTAAAACTGAAAAGGCACTCTACACCAAAGGCAGAGATTGGGCAGACACTTCAGATTCAGATGAGGAAGTCAACTATGCTCTCATGGCTACTACTCAGACTGAAAATGATGATCTCAAGGTACCTCCAACTACCTATGCTTATAACACTGATAATATAACTGAACTGAGAATTTATCTTAAAGCATTGCATATCAGTTATAGGGATCAGACTTTAGAAAATGAGAGGATAAAGTCTGAATGTTCTCAACTCAAAGAAAGAAATAAACTTGTTGAGGAACAGCTAGAGAACATGAATAAAATTCAAAAAGAGAGAGATGATGCAGTGTTTATTGAACAGGAGTTGCTAGGTAAGTATAAGCAACTAGAATCTGAATTGGAGGATACTAAACACATCATTAAAACTTGGACACACTCTGGTAAAGACACTCAAGAAGTGTTTCAGTCAGATACAGTAGGTCTAGGTTACTCTGTAGGAGATGAACTTAGATTTGAAAATCAGGTAAAGGTTAGACCACATTGTTCATCTGAGGGTAATGTCATGGGAACAGGTGGACCTAAGACTGAAGCACAGAAAAAGGCTGTTAAAGAGTCATATGCTAAAACTTTTGTTAAAGAGGCTAACATTGGTTTAATGACAGATAAACAACTCAAGCATAAGCTTAAGGAAATAAAATCTGTCAACAAACAGAGATTGCCTAAGAAAAACAAAAATGGAAAAGTAGGCATCACATCAGGAATTAAGCCAATGCTTGCTTCATTAGCTCCTAGAAAAACATGTTTTAATTGTGGTAGCACTAATCATCTTGCTAGTTTCTGCAGTAAGAATAAGAACATTAATTCTTTGCCCTCTAAAACTGCAGTAAAGAGTGATTATGTGAGAACTAGACCACAGACTTTATGCAAACACTGTGGAAGTACTTGGCATTCTATTTACACTTGCAGAGATTATCATGCTATTTACTATAATTACTATGAACCCAAGCCAAATTTGAAATGGGTTAAAGTAAACTCTGCAAATGTAAACTCTGAAAAAGTTAGCTTAAACTCTGTTAATTTGAATTCCGCTGCAAAAGCTAACAGAATTAAGAAAGCCAAAGGATCCAAGCAAGTCTGGATCCTTAAAACTAATAATCAGTGATTGTTTGTGATTGCAGGGCACCAGGGTTAGTACCCTAGTTGTGGACAGTGGATGTTCAGGACACATGACAGGAAATAAAGCCCTGCTATCAGAGTTTGAGGAGAAGGCTGGCCCAGAAGTTTCCTATGGAGATGGCAACATAGGACATACACTGGGATATGGCAATATTAATCTTGGAAATGTCATCATCACAAATGTAGCTCTGGTTCCAGGACTCAAGCATGATCTGCTATCTGTGAGTCAAATCTGTGACAGAGGATATCATGTGGATTTTCAGCCTGAATATTGTCAAGTGATCAGTAAATCTACAGGGAAAGTTGCTCTAGTTGGAAACAGACACAATAACATCTATGAAATCAAATTGTCAACAAACACTGATGGCAAAGCAGTGTGTCTGTCTACAAGAATGTCCAGTGAAGAGAGTTGGAAATGGCACAAGAAACTCTCTCATTTGAACCTGAACAACATCAATGAGCTAATCAAGAATGATCTTGTAAGAGGTCTACCAAAGTCCTTGTTGAATGTAGAAGGACTGTGTGATTCTTGTCAAAAGGCTAAACAGAGAAAAGTCTCCTTCAAAAGCAAAACTGAGTCTTCAATTGTTGATCCTTATCATCTACTACATGTTGATCTTTTTGGTCCAGTGAATGTGATGTCTCTTGGAAAGAAGAAATATGCATTAGTCATTGTTGATGAATATACCAGATTTACATGCGTATATTTTCTTGCAAAGAAGGATGAAACTGCATTAACACTGACAGAACATGTAATTCAACTGGAAAAAGGGTCAGAGCATCAAGTGAAGATAATCAGAAGTGACAATGGAACTGAGTTCAGGAATTCATCAATGGAAGAATTTTGCAAGAGTAAAGGGATAAAATAAGAGGTTTCTGCACCTGGTACTCCACAACAAAATGGTGTAGTGGAGAGGAAGAACAGAACCTTGATAGAAGCTGCCAGAACCATGCTAGATGAAGCAAAGTTGCCAACATATTTCTGGGCAGAAGTAGTTCAAACTGCTTGTTTTACTCAAAATGCAACACTGGTCAACAAACATGGTAAAACACCATATGAAATGGTGAAGAAGAAAAAGCCAAATCTAAAATATTTTCATATTTTTGGATGCAAATGCTTTGTGTTGAAGACTCATCCTGAACAGTTGACCAAGTTTGACCTAAAGGCAGATGAAGGAATTTTTGTTGGCTATCCACTGTCAACAAAGGCATTCAGAGTTTATAATCTGAGAACTAGAGTGATCATGGAATCAATTCATGTGTCATTTGATGACAAGAAAATAACTGGACTTGAAGATGTCAATGAACATGATCAACTGTACTTTGAAAATGAAGAATTATTCTCTGAAAAAGTAAACTCTGATCAGACAGATTTAACAAACTCTGTTCATCTAAACTCTGAACCTCTACTGGTAAATACTGAAGAAACTCTTCAATCAGAAACAAGGGAAGAACCAGTTGAGGGGGAGCATGAAGAATCACATCAAAGTGATAATTCAAACACTGAAAGTGACTCAGTTGATAATTCTGAATCAAACTCTGTTGATTCAAACTCTGTTGATAATTCTGAGCAGTCACATTCAGGGGGAGCATCAGAAAATGAAGAAAGGCACCAAGAAAATCAGGAGAGCATGGATCAAGGGGGAGGATCACATGATGACAGAAGCAATCTGCCTTCTGCAAGAAAATGGACTAAATCTCACACACCTGATTTGATTATTGGTGATCCTGATGCAAAAGTAAGGACAAGAAGTGCAACAACAAATGAATGTCTATTTCATGCATTCTTGTCACAAACTGAGCCAAAGAAAGTGGAAGAAGCTCTTAAAGATGCTGACTGGATAACAGCAATGCAAGAAGAGCTAAATGAATTTGAAAGAAATGAAGTATGGACACTTGTACCAAGGCCCAAGAACAGATCAATTGTTGGTACTAAATGGGTTTTTAGGAATAAAACTGACAGTGAAGGTGTTATCATAAGGAACAAGGCAAGACTGGTTACAAAAGGCTACTCACAACAGGAAGGAATAGACTATGATGAAACATTTGCTCCAGTGGCTAGATTGGAGGCAATCAAAATTTTTCTAGCATATGCCTTTCACATGAAGTTCAAAGTGTTTCAGATGGATGTAAAAAGTGCATTCTTGAATGGAAAACTTGAAGAAGAAGTGTTTGTGGAACAACCACCAGGGTTTGTAGATCCAAAATATCCAGACTATGTCTACAGGTTAGACAAGGCACTCTATGGACTTAAGCAGGCACCAAGGGCATGGTATGAAACCCTTGCCAAATTTCTACTAGAAAGTGGATTTCACAGAGGTACTATTGACAAAACTCTGTTTTACTTCCAAAATGGTAGTGACTTGCTTTTAGTTCAGATATATGTGGATGACATTATTTTTGGGTCTACTAATGATAAACTCTGCAAGAAGTTTGCCAAACTCATGCAGTCAAGATATCAAATGAGTATGATGGGAGAGCTTAGTTATTTTCTAGGCCTACAGGTGAAGCAAACAAATGATGGAATTTTTATAAATCAAGCAAAATATACCAGAAACCTTCTCAAGAAATTTGGTATGCTTGATTGTTCATCTGCAACAACTCCCATGGCAACTGCAACAAAATTGGACAAAGATGCAGGGTCATCAGTAGATATGACAAGTTACAGAGGAATGATTGGTTCTTTACTTTATTTGACAGCTAGCAGACCTGATATCATGTATGCAACTTGTTTGTGTGCAAGGTTCCAGGCAGATCCAAGAGAACCACATTTAACAGCAGTAAAGAGGATATTCAAGTACCTCAAGGGCACTATGACTTTGGGGCTGTGGTATCCAAGAGAATCAGAGTTTAAACTTCTTGGTTACTCTGATGCAGACTTTGCTGGATGTAAGATAGACAGAAAAAGCACCAGTGGAAGTTGTCAATTTCTGGGTGACAGACTTGTTTCCTGGTACAGCAAGAAACAGAAGTCAATATCTACATCTACAGCTGAAGCAGAGTATATTGCTGCTGGTAGCTGCTGTGCACAGATTTTATGGATGAAGAATCAACTGCTGGATTATGGATTAAGGTATACCAAAATACCTATTTATTGTGATAATCAAAGTGCTATTGCAATGACAGGTAATCCAGTACAACATTCAATGACAAAGCACATCAGCATAAGGTATCACTTCATCAGAGAGCATGTAGAGGAAGGCAACATTGAGCTTCACTTTGTGTCTACAGAACAACAACTTGCAGATATCTTCATCAAGCCATTGAGTGAAGCAACATTTACAAGACTGGTCAATGAACTAGGAATGGTCTCTAGTTTTGACTAGAGATGTTGGTTAGACTCAAAAACTTATTTCTAAAATATGTTGCTCATGTTTCTGCAAATTGTTAAGTGCTATGTGAACCTTAGTATTAAACTCTGTTATGCATGTTTATGTTTAAAACTTTTTAAACTCTGTCAGCATGTCTATCTGTTAAACACTGTTAACATGTTAGATACACTCAGTGAATTCAGAATTGATTATTGTCTGAATGAAAACACCAATGAAGAAAAATGTATGAAGCATGATTCTCAGTAAATAAATCATGATTCTTTCTGAGTCACTGTAATCTAATCAGACTTTATGCAGTAAATCAACACAGCATGATACTGTTTCATATTTATAGCATCTCTTAGTTTATTCAGTCCTAAACTCTGAGTCTATGAATATTGTGTGCATTGCCTCTCATAAATAATTTTGGTTATTGATGAACTCTAAACTCTGATAAGTGACATTCTGTTTCCAAAGGTATGGTTCATGATGATTCCTTGTTTGTACTTGTGAAAACCATAAAACTTGAGATGTGTCATTGATTAGTTTGGTGAGTTCAGATTCATGTCTACAACCTGTGAGAGTTTGAGCCAAATCAGTGATTGATACATTTTCTATCAATCAGTATTTATTGTTGTGTGATATTCATCAGGTAGTATGTTTCTCTAGAACTTGTATTAGATCATTTTGAGACTACATGATATGTGTGTGCATGAAAATGATAAAGGCAATAGGATTCACCATTTTTTTTCAAACACTGTTCAAAAATTCTTTTGAACTTTGTTCAAACACTGTATAAACACTGTTTATAAATTCCATCCTTAGTAAACCCCTTTGAGCCTTATTAACTGCTCATTTTTCTTATACTCTGAAGTGTTAAGAGCAGTTATATTTTTTTTTCAAGCAGATGAGTGTTTCTCAAGAAAAGAAAAAGTTTACTCAGTATATATGCTAAATAAATAAATAAATAAAAAAAAAAAAGAAAAAAAAAAAGAGCATATATACTGATCTTGTACAAATAAATACTGTGACTGAACACTTTGTTCTATTAAGATGTTCAGCTTGAAGTCACTCATGAATAAAACATCTCTTTTCATCTGTTTGATCTTACTCTATTTAAACCCTGAATAAAGTCCTTTTGATTTGTGAATACATGTACTCAAAGTAGTGTAGAATTGGTGGACATTCAAGCATATGGTAGATTCTGCTATTTCTGATTGAATGTGAGTGTAAACACTTCACCTAAACACTTGTGTGTTTGAGAGTTTGTGAGATTATCCAGTTCATGACTGTTATTCACTGAATGAAACTCTGATTTCTATCTCTTGATCTTTTTGTCTTCAAAGACTGTGTGCTTTCTTGGATAATCATGGACATCAAAGGGAATAGAAGTTTTCAGATTTCTGTATTCCAGTAACTACAGAGTTTAGCATTCATCAAACAATCAGTGTTTAATATGAGAGTTTGTGCATTCAGTGTTTATTAACTGTTTGTTATGGATTTTATGAAATATTAGATGCTATAAAAATTGATTTCAGTAAACTCTGCTTCACACACACTTAATTCACAACTGTGCAATTTTTGAAAGGGTTTTAGTGATAAAGTTGGATAATTGATAAACACTGTTGAGTTATGTTAAGTACTCTGAGGTAAAATCTCGTTGAGATGATTTGACTATTTTGCAGTAATTGGGGTAGTTGACAACTGTTAATTAGTGTAATTGTCGTGATTATAGGATTGACAGCGGTAATTATTAAGTGATCCATTGGTTGTTTGACACGTGTCCCATGATTATGTCCCACTCACACACTACTCTACAACAGTTGCGCGCTTTTACTAAATAAACGATTGAGTTTTAATTTTACTCAAATCGTCTTTAGTCTCTTACTCCATATCGATTCACATTCACCCACTCACAGTTACTTGCATACTCATTCACTTTCACACTTCTCATATACTCTCATTCACATTTTGATAAACACTTACAGTGCATACACATCTTTTCTCTGAATATCTTCGTATCAACTTTTTACTGATGGCAACTAAAGTGTTTGATGCAGCAGGGTTAGTTTTTCTCCCTAGTAACTATGCAGCACCATTGGAGAATGCAACTGCTCCACAGGCATTTCATTTGTTCCAAAATTTCTTGAACGATTCTGAGATAGGGAAAGCTCTAACAGCACCACCTACACTATCTGCTTCGCAAATTGCTGCTTTCTGGACAAACTCTGTATATGATGATGGAGAAGAGTCTGGCACTCCCACAATAACTTTCACTCATGATGAATCAGAGTATATTATTACTCCAACTACTGTTAGGGATGCTCTGGATTTTGAGACACACACTTCTTACAGTGTTGTTGGTCATGATCGGTTGAGGACAATGTTGGAGCAAATTGGATGTGCAGGAAACTTGAATAAGATAGGGTCTTTGAGACGGCCAAGTTTGAGAAAAGAATGGAGTTTCTTCTTTGATTGTATAACAAGGGCTTTTGGAAAGAAGACAACAAACTGGGATGCACTTCCTCTGGATACTATCCAAATTGGTCATGCTCTACTATATGGAGGTAACTTCGATTTTGGTAGACTAGTACTAATGAACTTGGGAGAGCGTTTGTCTGAGTCTACTACTGTTTATTTTGCTCGTTTTTGTCAACTGCTATTTACTGCCTGTGTGCCTAACATTCCAATTGATGAAGCTGATGTAATTCAGCCTTTTCAAGTTGCTAAGAGAATGTTTTCTGATTTGACAAACAAAGATATCACTAAACAGCAAATACCAGATATGTTTATGCCTTTAGCCTTACAAAACTATGTAAACCAACCACAAGACCCTCAATCACCACAACAAATGCCTGAACCAATAGACACCATAAACACTGAACCAACATCTACAACACCCACATTCACTGTACCTACTACATCTCATCAACCACAGCCAGAAACCTTAAACTCTTCACCAATAAACTCTCCACTCTTAAACACTGAACCATCAAACACTGAAACATTAAACACTGAAATCTTAAATACTCAAACCTTAAACCCTAAACCAAAACCTACTGAACAACCCAAAACCAAGCCAAAAAGAAAGAAACACACTGCCCAAAATACTAAACACTCAAAGGCTAAACAAACAACACCTGAAGCTGTTTATACAAGAAGGAAGAAACAGAAAGCAAACAGACCTTCACTTTCACCACCAAGAGAGAGCTCAAGTGAAGATGAAGAGGAGAATGTGGTGCCTCCAATCAAGAAAAGGAGATTAATTCTTTCTGATTCAGATGAAGAGAATCTTGTTGAAACTCCAGAGGTGGTTTCACAGCAAACACCTACTGTTGAGGTTACAGTGAATGTTTCTATACCTGCAGAGGTTAAAATGCCTGCAGAGAATATTATGACTGACAAAGTTGAATTACCTACAGAGGATAAAATGCCTGTAGAAGAGGATAACAGAGATGGTTTTTCACCATTGGATAATGTTTTTGACACATTTGAACCATTCTCTGATCCTATCTCACCTATTGTTCATACTGAAGCTCCTGGTGTAGCTGATGAGCTTGCAGTAAAAGTTCCTGAAGCTGAAGCATCACACACAGAGCTGGTATCTTCTCCAATTCAAGACAAAGGTGATGAAGTTGATCAGGCAACTAAGGTGATTTCTGAATCTATGCCTGTTGAAGATACAAATATAAACTCTGTTGCAGTTCCTGTGCAACATGAGGAGACTGTTGAAGAAAATGCAAAAGTTGTTGGAGAAACTGTGGCTGACACAGCTCAGCACAGTGATTCTTTAAAGGATGCTCAAGTTCAAAATGCAAGTGCTGAGAGTAAATCTGAAAGTAGTGCAAACTCTGATTCCTTTGTGAGTGCACAAGCACAGACAGATAATAAGCATACACCTTTTGATCAGCCTTGTCCATCTCATGCAGTTGAAGTAGAGCATCTTGCTAAATCTGCTGAAAATTGGTATAAACAAGACTGTATTTTTCCAAAAGGGAGAGCATCTGAGTTTGTTAAGCAAACTGCCAAGCAAATTTCAAATCCAGAGATCTTATCTTGTTTAAAGGCAACTGTGGTACAAGTCAAGACTCTAGAAGGAAATTTTGCTGAAACAAAACAAGAGATTGCTTCTTTAAAGACTGAGATACAGTCAAGAGAATTGAAGATGGATAGAGAGTCTAAAATAAAAGCTGTTCAGCTGTCTAAAGTTCAAGACACTCTCTTTGCCAGGCTAGGAAAAGTTGAAGAAAATTAGACTGCTTTGTTTTCTAAGGTGGATTCAATTGCAAACTCTTTAGAGCTCATTACATCCATACTTATACCTGATGATGTCAAAAAGGGGGAGAGAGTGACTAAGTCTAAATGCAAAGTTTCTCAAACTCTGACTCAAAAGGATGATGCTGGAGATGGAGGGGCAAGTGATAAGAGCAAGGTCTTAAACTCTGAAAAGCAAACTCTGAGATCTGACAAATCTCTTAAATCACAGTCTGTTGGAATAAACACTGAAACTCAAGGTACTTCAAAGACCAAGAGTTTGGAATTAATATCAAATCCAAAGACTGATGAGGAGTTAGCTGTTAAGCTTTTTATGGAAGAGAATGCAGAAGGAGTTACTTTAGAAGATGCTAAAGCTGAAGAGAAGAGTTTACAAGAAAAGCATCTGAAAGCTCTAAAGTCTGAAAAAGCAAAGAAGAATGTGAAAGTTGCTAAAGCTGCAAAGCCTGTTCTTAAAGGCATTCAAATCAAAGAACCTGTTGGTACAAATCAAAGAATGCAAGTATTCAGAAAACCAACAGATGCAGAAGCCAAGCAAAAGCTGAAAAGTATAGTTATAACCTCTGTTGATACACATGTTGTACAGAAGAATGAAAACACAACCTCTGTTGCTGCACAAGTTGTGACCACACCATTATTGTCTTCTCAGTTGAAATCAACATTTAAGAAGGGTGCTCCTCATGATTCAAGACTAGAAGCTACAATACCAATGGATTTTACTGATGGTAGAGTTTTATCTGGTAAAGTGGGATACAACAAAGAAGGCATAGGCTCACACAGAGATAAAAGGCAATATGTTGGTCCTAGAGATCCTTCTTCATTGTCTGCTCCAGGTCGTGGTGTCACTCAAGAAAGTTTAGACAAACTGGAGTCAGTACAGCTTGTACATCAGAAGAGTCTAGAAAAGGATTTCTTGCTATATTTCATGGCTGATGGAACAGTATTTAAAGTCTCTGAAAAGGATATCGAATTAAAGTATGCTGAAGAACTTGAATATGTTCTATACATTTTCAGAGTTAGAAATCAAAGAGCTCAGTCAGTTGCAAATGTGCTTCAACAAAGAATGATTCAAAACCTTGCAAGAAGGCAAATGAAATTCAACAGCAAGTATGTTCCTAAATACAGAGATTGGAATGGAAATTTGATAGAAATGGAGAAAGGGACTACAAAACTGAAGACTGATCTTGGGATTACTGTTCTGGATTTCAATGTAAAATCTGAAGAGGTGAAATATATCAGGTTGGGAAATGAGATGAGAAGAAACAAAATCTACGATCTTAGAGCTGCTATCTATCAAACTGATGAGAATGATCCTCAGTTGAGAGAAATCAAAGAAACTATGCAGATAGAGCTTGAGAATGCTGAAAGAAGGTTGCTTATAGACTATCTCAGAACAATGCCTGATCTGCAAGAGATTAGAAATTAAAGTCTGTAAGAATTTTCTTATTTACTGTAGAATTTGTTAAGTAAAAGCTTAAACTCTGTTTGTATGTTAAACACTGTAAACTTTGTATTTGTTTTGATATCATCATTTACTGTAAAACTTGTACATTCTTGCTAATGGACAAGTTGGGGGAGATTGTTAGAAATGATTGATGGAAACAGTGTTTGGAAGCTAAAGTCAGAAAACAGAGTTTAGCTGGAAGCAGTCAGAGTTTAGTTAAACACTGACTGGAAGCGCAAACAGAGTTTGTTAAACTCTGTAGCGGTATTGTCTGAAGAGTCAACAGTGTTTGAAGATTGATTCAAGATAAATATGGAAGCAATATCTTTGAAGATTGGAAAGCTGTCAAAGAGATTGAGTTGACTTGGAAGACTGGAACAATCGTGATTGATATCAATTGTATAGCTTGATTTTAGGAGAATCAATTACTGATTGTACGAAGCTGTATGTTCTATAAATACAGTTAGGTTAACCCTAGAAGGGTAATCGAACATTGAAAAATTTATTGATTGTAACCTAAGCAGCTCTCTGTGATATTTACATCACTGAGAGAGGAATTATTAATTCCAAACAGTTTTTAATTGTTAAACAGTGTGTTCTTGTTAAGTTACTCATACAGTATTTGATTGCTTATTGTGTATTCGACCTAACAGTTTGGGATAAAATTAGAGGTTTGGGGGTAGATTAGAGGTTTGACCAAATGAAACCTCTAATGTGAGTGTTTGAGTTAGAAGTTTGGGATCAAAAAGCTAATTTTGAAAAAGCTCCTTTTAGGAGCTTTTTCAATTAGAGGTTTGTTATGTGTCACAAAAAGTTATTCAAAAAGCTATTTACCAAACACTTTTATTCAAAACAGCTAATTTCAATCCGCTAGTCAAAACAGCTAATTCAATCCGCTAGTCAAAACAGCTAATTCAATCCGCTATCAGCTAACAGCTATCAGCTAATTGCCAAAGAGGGCCTTTACCCCTTTTTCTTTTAATTTAGGGCATTTATTAGCATAATGGCCTTTTTCATTACAATTCCAACACTTACATTCACTTATTTTATCTTTTCCTTTATTATTAGGTTTTCTCCTAAACTTTCTTTTGTTTCTAAATTTATTTCTAGTACTATTAGTATTTCTAAATTTCCTAAATCTTTTCCTTTTATATTTATTATAATAAGGATTATAGTTTTTAGGTTTATAACTTTTATTATAACTTTTATATTTTTGAGTCTTTTTCCTATATTTTTTTCTTATATTTTTTATAAGGTTTTTGATCCCAACCAAATACTAACCTTTTTTCAGTTAATCCACATATTTCTCTTAATCCTAATTTTTTATCTTTTTTAACTTTCTGTTGTATTCTATATTCTTCACATTTTCTCATAAGATATCCTCTTAATACTCTTATTTTTTCTCCTAATGTATTTTCTCTTGGTTCTAATTTATTATATTATTTTGTTATTTCAGTATTATATGGACTTGGTAAATGATCATAATATAATTGTTGATATACTAGACTTTCTTCAGGTAGAAATCTAGCTTCATAAAAGAATTTAGTAAAACTTATTGTATATTCTGGTAATTTATTTATTTTACAACATTTCATATATTTAAATTCATTATTATTTCTATTTTCCTTTCTACTAACACTTGATCTCTAGCTACTATCCATGGTTTTCCTAAAAATTCTCTTTTTAATATCATATCAAATATTTGTAACATAGATTTTCAGTCTCCAGCATTTCTCATAACTTCAATTCTTAATTGATAATCTATAGATTCTATCCAGTATGCAACCTTTCCTATTAATGTTTTAGATATTAGATCATAAATATATTCTAGATTATTAGTATGTGTAGAACTCATTAAAGCTATATAATTCCAAGATTCCAATCTGTTATTCTTCTACTAATTTCTTGTTCTTCATATACATTATCTAAATCTAGAAAATAACCATTTAAATTAACACCTTGTGACATTGATCCTACAAATTCTTTAAATTCTGCATGTTGTCCGATTGGTATATGTTTGGGAATTTTATTACTACCTCTTGTTATTACTTCTAAATTTGGGCCCGATAATTCTTCTTCTAGATAATTGTCTACATCTTCATTCATTATTTCATCAGTTTCCATTTCTGTTTCTAGTAGCTCATCACTTTCAGGTTCTTCTTTTATTATTGCACTTACATTATTCATTTTTCTTAAAGCTTGCCTTATTTGATTATTTTCTTTTTCTATTTCTGATCCTCCTTCACTTTCTGATTCTTCTATAAATTTTACATATTTTTTATTAGAACTATCATTTGAACTTTCTTAATCATTAGTTGTGTTTTCTTCATTCTTTTGAGAACTTTCTTCAATAATCATTTTTTCTTTTCCTTTAAATATCTCAATTTCTTCTTTTAAGATATTTAATTCCTTTGTAGTTTCTTCCATTTCTTGATGTAATTCATATGTTATTTGTTTTAATTCTCTTTTAGTATCTTTTAGCTCTTTTTTAACAATTTTATATTTGTCTTTATATTTTTTATATTTATTAAACCATTCTTCATTAGTTTTTTCTTTAAGTTTATTATTTTCCTCTTTTACTCTTTCAAACTCTTGTTCTTGTTTTTCTAATTTTAATTTTAGGTATTCTATAGTTTCTTTTTCTTCTCTAGTAATATTAACTTCTATATTTTTTGATTCTTTTCTTATCGGTTCATACTTATATCTGTCTCTTTCTAATATTTCTTTTCCATGATTTCTAAGAAATGTTATTACATTGTATTCCTTTTTATCCATTTAGAACTTTCCTTCCTTTTGTAATAAAAATAAATTTTTTAATACTCTATCGGATGATTATGATATTTTAGGTTTCATTTTACTTATATCTATCATAATAGGTTCTTTGTTTCTTCTCCAAGCATTTATGGGTACCATTTCTGATTTTTATTACTATCATCATTTTTTATTATTTGTGAGTTTGTTGTTTTTTCTCCTTCTAATCTAGTTAATTTTTCTAACATTATTTTAAATGTAGGTACTTCAGATATATTCCATAATTTAGTTAATTCCTCTCTTACTATTTGTCTTATTTGAGATTGATCTTTTTTAGTTTCATCTATTATTGTTACTATATTTTTTAAATTTTCCTTTACTATTATTTCTTCCCATAAGTCTTGTATTTTATCACGATTATCCTTGTTATTCATTTTTTAGGTATATTAATACGTTTTTTCCATCCATTTCCCATATCTATCCATATTTTCTTAGATTTTGTTTCTTCTTTACTTATAATTTCTTCTAATTCTTTTATATCATTTTCTAGTTTAATTTCTTTTTCACTATATTCTAAGTATTTTATTTGTGAATATATTCATTCTTTTAAAGCATCTTTTATTTTTTGTAATTTATTTCTTTTATTTTTTAATTTCTGCTGAATATTCATATTTTATTTATAAATCTAATCTTTCCTTGATCACTAATTTCAATTCCATTATTATTAATCTTATAATTTATCATAGTTAAAAAGTCACTTCCTAATAATAATTCATTAGAACTATCATATTCTATGACTCCTATATTTATATTATATTCTAAATCCTGTATTTTAAATCTTAAGTTAACACTCTTAGTAATTATTATTTCTCTTTCATTTTCAGGATAATTATAGGTTTGTGGTTTATTTTCATTAATTTTATTTATATGTATAAAACTTTTAATAGCTCCTGTATTTATTTCGGCTATGCAATCCTTTGCTATTAATCCATCAAATATTATTACCTAGATTTTTAATCTATCGGTTCTTATATCTATTAAATTTATTTGTCTAGGTAAACTATATTGTCTTGTTATCATCTGTTGCATGTCTTGAGATTGATGATTCTTTTCTAAAACTTAGTCTTGAACCTTCTATTCTTGGTATAATTTTATTAGATGGTCTTATTGTTCTTGTATTAAAATCTATATATATTTCTTCTGGTATAGTTAGTTGTGAGTTTTCTTTATGTTCTATTTGTTCTAATATTTATTGATACATTTTTTGTACTAAAACATCTAATTCATGTTGTTTAGTTACATGATGATATCATTTTTGTTTCAATACCTTGTGGCATCTTTATTCCATCTAATTTATAATATAGGGTTAGGGCTAATTCTTTTTGTTCATCTTTTAATGATACACTAAAATCTGGTTGTATAGTAAATTTTAATTTCTGATATATTATATTTCCTTTAATTACTGATATTAAGGCATCTTGTAGATTTCCTAATATTCTATCATCTAATATATATATTTGTATAGGCGTATCTATATTTTTCTGAAAATATGCTTTTATTGTAAATTCTACTTCTCCTAAATATATATTTCTGTATTTATTTGCTTCTTTAGTAGATAATTTTCTTAATTATCTTTTAATAATTTCATCAGTTATTAAACTTATTTTTGTCTTACCATGTATACTAGTTATATCTATTATATTTTCATGGTTTTGTGCTATATATCTAACTTCTTTATTTCTGTCGAACCATTTAGTTTTAAATATTTTCTTAACCGATAATTCTTCGTTTTCTTTTTGTATTTTCTGATAAGTTTCAGGTTTAAAACTTAATGTTTGTGATACTCCTTCTTCATATGTTTCCATTTGGTAATATATTTCGTTAGACTCTTCTGCTAATTCTTTACCTTTATCCATGACAAATTTTATTTACTTTATTCTCAATTTTCCTTTGACGTTTTTCAATCATTCCATTAAGAAGTTCTATAGCTTGGTCTTTATAAACTTTCGAGAATGGTGAGTTACTACCATTATATTTTCCATTTTTTATTCTATCAATTTTTCTTCTAATTTTTTCTATGTCTTTATATATTTCTTTAATTTTATTCTTTGCATTCTTCTTATATATAAAATAGGATTTATCCATAGAAATAAATATTTGTTTTTGTTTCTAATCTTTTCTTTATTTCATTTCTATATTCCCTTATTATATCTATTCTTTCTTGGTCTTCTATTTTTTTGTTTTTCAGAATTACTATTCTTCTTTTTAGATTCCAAGTATATTAATTTTTTTCATAATGTTTTAACCTTTCAAAAGTTTCTTTAACTTCCTCTTTTATTTCAGATTTATATGCAAAATATGATCTATCCATGGCAAATATTTCTTATGTCTATTTCTATTTCTTTCTTTATGTCACTTAAATATCTTTTAAGAAAATTAATATTATGTATTAAATTTTCATGGTTAACACATTTTTCTGTTTTATTAAGACTTTTTTCATAATCTTGCATTAGTTTAATTTTTTCTTTTATCTTTGTCTTATATATAAAATAAGATCTTTCCATTTTATCCAGTTAAATTTGCATTTTCTAATAATCTTTCATGATACCATTTTATATTTATTCTGTTGTTACTATACATTTCCATTATTTTACCTTTTCTTTGGTATAATCTTATTCTTTCTAAATGAGTTTCTTCTGTCCATTCAATTTTATTAAGCCCATTTTGAATTTTTTCCATTTCTTGTTCCATTTTTTCTCCAGCTTTTATATAATATTTAAAAATTTCAAATCTTCTTTGGAATGTCATTATTTTATTTTATTCAATTTATTAACTAAATCCTTTATTAATTTATATTGTTCTTCTATAACCTTTTTTAGTTCATTTACTTCTCTATCTTTTCTTGTTGTTAATGTTAAATTCTTTTCTTCTAACATTCTTATTTCTGCATCTTTATTAGCTAACATATCTCTTAATATTTTTATTACATCTTCTCTTTGTTCTACTATTTTTAAACTGATTCTACAACTTTCAATATGTTGATTAATATCTTTATTATAGGTAGGGGTTTTTATTGCTATTCTCCTAATTCTTTCTAGATCCATTTAGTTTAAATAATTTTTAACAAGTTCTTTACACATCCGTGTATTTCTTTTAACATAAACATTTGACTTTACTATTTGTTCCATTATAATGCTTTTAATACCTATCATGTTTTAAGTCTTTTTCCACTTATGTGTGCTATATATGTAGGCTTTAAATTATGTGTGCTATATATGTAGGCTTTAATAGGTTTACTATTTTGTACATCCATTTTCATACATTAAATTCACGTTATCCACCAACACGTTTTCCACCTACTACTACGAGTCTACGACTAGACTACTACTCATATTACCACTCCCTTTTTTTTTACAGGCTATCATACGCATCCTCTTGATGCGCAAATTGTGCGAGCATGCACATAGTAGAAATCTATGTGTATTGCACACATGCGTGTTTTTTTTTTAAAATTTCTTTAAAATAAATAAAAAACTATTACAAAACTTATAATAAAAACTTCAATTAAAATTGTGTTTCTTAAGTTCGTATACGGTTTATTCATCGTTCTGAATATTTCTAAAATCCAAAATGGAATTGTTGAACCTAAAAAATTAACTGCTGAACCCCCAAGAGAATATAGATAAAATTTAAAAATTTTAATTAACAAATTGAATATTTATTACTGAGTCTGGCGACCTGATTTTTAAAAAATCGGGGGCCAGTACCGATTTTTTAAAAATCAGGATAAGTTAGGGTTTAGGGTTTACCCTAAACCCTAAGTTCCTATACAGTTTATTCGTCGTTCTGAATATTTCTAAAACTCAAAATGAAACTGTTGAATTCCAAAGTTTAACCGTTGAAACCCAAAGTGAATATAAATAAAATTTAAAAATTTTAATTAAAAATTTGAATATTTATAAACCCCAAATGAAATCCGTTAAACCCCAACGAAAATTATTTAATCCCAAAGAAAATATCTTTAAAATTTTAAAAAATTAAATATAAAAATAATATTAAATGGAAACTATTTAATCGGAAATAAAAACTCTCGTGTAGACCAACACATGCATAATTTTATTTATTTTGTTTGTTTGTGAGGTAAGAGAAAGAACATTCAACAAAGTGGGAGAAAAAATTGAAGGAACAATGCATACTCCAGATGCACAACTACTTGGTATTGGGCAGCATTTACTACGGAGTATAATTAACAAAATAATGTTATTTTGATCATTTTTTCTTTTAAGATACCTCAAATATCCATTACATATTTTTACAAAAAACAAAAAATTAACATTTTTTGAGATATCGGGTCCAACTGTCCAAGAATGAATATCCGATCGGTAAAAATGGCAAAAAAATTGAAAATGAAACTTTTATAATTCAATCATGAAAAAATGGTGTTTTTGTTATTTTCAATTTTTATTTGGAAATTTATCAAATATGTCCCAAATTAAGGGATGCTTTTATGTTTATATCCCATTTTATTCATAATTTATAAATATGTCCTATGGTTAAAACTAACTCATATATAACTCATATACATATAATTGTATATATTTTTATACTAATTAAGACTATAATGCCCCCTCTCCCACCCACTTCATATCGAAAGAATGCCCAAAATGCCTAAATTTTCACTACCCACTAACCAAAATACCCAATTTTGAAAACACCGACTTTGCTACCCACGGGATACGCCACTCCCGTGGGCGTATCCACGTCCCTGTAGATGCCAGAAAACAGAATAAACTTGCCGGTAAATTGAGAGCCCGCTAGCCGGCGACTTTGGATGATTTCGTCCTTCTCGTCGATTCCGGCACCATACCTCGTCTCCCACCCTCCAAATCGTCACCACAGGACCAGGTATACATCGTCTTCATCGTCCAGTGATCGATTTATCTCATCTGGCCCACAGGGGCGTTAACAGCTCTCGCCGGAAACTTAAAATCGGAAAATGTCGTGATTTGGGTGTTTTGAATCCGAGAAAAAAAACGATAAAACATTGGTATAGGATTGTAGAGGATTGAAAGACGAATTGAATGGTACGTAGAGCGTAACCGGAAAGTTACGCTAGAGAGAGAACGGAGAGATCTAAAATATTAGTCGGAATCGCCATATTAGCGACCTCTGGAGACGATGAACGTCGACGTTAGATACGCATCTTCAAGATGCGTATCGCCTGTTACGCATAAGACATAGGCGTATCTCAAGTCCTGACCAGACGGCGTATCCCCCTGTTACTCCATCTCATACGGCGTATCCTCCCTGTTACTCCATTTCATAAGGCGTATCCAGCCGTTACTCATTTTCTGTAGGCGTATCCAGCCGTTACTCCTTTGTCATGGGCGTATCCCGTGGGTATATAGGGCGGTACTTCCCGATTCTGGGCATTTTGGTGAGAGAAAGCTAATTTTTGGGTATATAGGGCAATCACCCCTTCCTATCCCTCTCCTGGCCCCGCAAGGGCACAACCATTCACCGAAAACACCCATTCATCGGAATTTTTTGTAGATTATCGGCCAATTTCCTTGCCAAAACATCATCAGAATATATAACCTTTCTTATAAATTGTAAATCCGGACTATAAAAAAAAGATACAAATAAAGTTGTGTACAAGCATATTGTATACCTTGTTCCCGTGAAAAAATCAAATAAAACGAATTATAAGAAACAGAGCATGTGTCACATAAGCAATTTCTTATTTTTAAAGGATCAGATTTAATTTTGGAATAGAGGCAACATCAAATTATGAACCAATGTAATTAAAGAGAAATAAATAATAATAATAATAAAAATAAAGAGGAATTAGGATAATTAGGAGGACAGAAATGTCTTTTAATGATATAAAGTTAGTAAGTTAATCATGATTACATTTGAAAATGGGACATATTAGTAAAATGGGACATATTTATAATTAAAATTAAAAATAAGACATATTCATAAGGGTTTTGGTCCCTGACAATCATTTGTCAGGGACGGCTTATCTAACAATCGGTTTCTAAACCGTTGGATTGTTGATCCAACGGCCCCCCTGGATTACAAAAAAATTGCCTATCCGCGGAAAATTATAGCGGACAGTAATTTTTTTCTTCTGTCAAACCAATTATTAAATAACCTGTTCCTGACAAACGATTGTCAGGGACCATGACCCTATTGATAAATAGCCTTTTCAAATGGGATATATTAGAAAAAAAAACTTTTTATTTAACACGTTGTCGAAAATCTGAAATATCTTACTACTAATTTTCTTCTAGAAAACCTACCGGTAAAACAATTCACTCGATTCACTACACATATATCGCAAATTACAAAATTGTCTGGGGTTTTTCTCGATTGGCAGTGTTGAAATTTGGAGATACGGCGGTGGAACTCCATCGCCATAATCTATATATACATACAAACGCCTTCTGTATCTATTTTGTATGTATATTACTCATTCAGAGGGGGCCTATTGCCACAATTTCCTACCCGATTTTCGATATTATAGAAATTATCATCGCTGCTGCTGCTATACGCTGTCTTCGTCTATCCAGTAAGTCTCTCCATTAGCTTCTCTCTCTCTCTCTCTCTCTCTCTCTCTCTCTCATTCTCGCCCCCCTCTCTCCCTCCCCCCCTAGATTGCAATTAAGTAAAACCCTAGCAAGTGAATGATACTTGAATAACTGGAACACACGCTGAATTCTCTTGTGTAGCTTTCGATCATTAATTTATATGAACTACATATACTTTTTGTTCCATGTTTATAGTTTACTAATTTCGATATTGCCGCAAACACTCTGTTTCAGGTGGATTTAAGTAAGCTGCAATGTTCGAAGGTCTTGTGAGACAATTGATTGTCGGTTATTTAGGCCGCTATATTAAAGACATTCACAAAGAACAGCTTAAAATCACCCTATGGAATGGTACATTCTATTTCTGACACATTTTTAAATGTTATTCTTAAATTGCTTATGATTTTCGGCATTTGGTATTTACAGTTGAGTGTGTATCTGTAGCTCTACTATTGTTTAGGGAAGCTACTTGAGTTGGATAAGATTTATATTATCGTCGTATAATCTTAGGGGTATATGGTTAAAATATAAACCAAAGCCGTTATTTTTTTTTTAGTTTTTAAGAATGAGTGTACGAGGGCACTTAAAGAATGCAACTAAGAATCAGTTTTCATAACATAGGATCTGCCTGGTCCTGGTGAATACTGTGTCTGCTAGTTTCAGTTGTAGAACAAGCATGTGGTTTTTCTTTTAATGATCCTTGACAGAAACTTGAAATGGCTACACTACTTTTCTATTTAGGCGAAACATATTGTGTATCTAAGAACATATAATACCTACTATTTGTAAATTTTGGGAGAAGTGGTAACTTAATATGGTTGGGAGGAGATCTAGAGTTTATTTTCCTGCTATCCACCATATTCTCAAATATTTACTCCCTCCGTCCCACTTATTTTGTCCTCATTTGACTTTCTTGGTCAAATTGATAAAACTTTGACCTTAAATAATAATTTAATTATTTATGATTTCATAAATTTAAAAGTTGGATATTGTAATATGATAAGTGTACTTTGTGATAATAATTTTTTTAAAAATATAATTGTCATATAATATAAGTAATTCTCATTACAAAATTGGTCAAATTGACCAAAATTTGGTCAAAGTGACAAAATTAGTGGGACGGAGGGAGTAGTATGGAGCCAATGGCAAATTATTGCCCCAAAGATGGGCACTTGTGAAACACTCTTCACCCTAAAATGGGTTCTGGAGTTGGGTAGTGTTAGAATATAACATATGATCCTGGTAAGCCATTCTCCTAACGCCTCAGAGGTGAGATCTAGTAATTCAAAAAGTATTTATTATCATTAAAAATTGTGTTGTGTTTGTTCCATGTATAACAAATTTTTTGCTATAAATAGTTCTCCCTACATCATCAAACGTGCAAACTGTTTTACTTGCATTATTAGAGAAGCTATGATGACTCTGACTATAATTATGGTCTTGGGGGACAACATTAGTGATTGACGTGTCAACACATTCAGATTAAATGTTTTTTACTTTTGTTGGATAACTGTTAAACTTATATTTAGTTCGATTCTTCTGATAGGAAGGACAATATGATTTTTTTTGACCAACTTTATAATATTGTTAAAATACGTTACTACAGAAACAGCGAGTCTACATATTTGCCTCAATCAATCTGCGATTCTGTTATAAATTCCTAATGCATTATGTTAAAGTTTACTTAGATAGTAATGTTTGTTTCAGGAGTATGTGTTTCAGTAATTGCTTATCTGAATGACATGATACTTTCTGCAGAAGAAGTAAAACTGGAAAATGTAGAGCTGATTCTTGAAGCTTTTGACTACCTTCAGTTGCCATGTGCTCTTAAAGAAGGTAATATGTTAGTATCCACGAGTTTTATTGCTAGTGTAACCAATAAAAGAATAGCCAAGTCTATCTAGCCGTATAAGTACAAACCAAGTTAATGGTAGCTTAAGTGGTTTTGTTAACTTATAATTATAGAATAAGCAAATCCTATTGAGTTATTTTAATGACATCTTCACCAATCTCTCCCTCTCCCTCCCTCTCTCTCCCTGTGAATATGTAATTATGTATACTATTTCCTTTTTCTCTTTAGTTTTTATCTAGTGTTCTTTGTAATTTCTGTACTGTTTCCCTTTTGTAAATCTCTTTTCTCTTTAGTTTTTATTTAGTGTTCTTTGTAGTTTCTGTAAATCTACTGGTGTTTACTCAGAAATCTTCTGATATTGTTGTAATATGTTTAACCCTGATCATCACTTAGTACCTATGTTTTTCAAACTCTAGCAAGACGTGTAGGTCAGGATACGAATCCAAGAGTTTGACCTGAGCATTTTATTTTTTCTTTTTAAATTGGAGACGCGAAGATCAAGTTTTGATTTGTATCCAAAAATTGTTGACCAACAAGTATAGACAAAGTTGAACATAATATTTGTATTTAGAATGATTTTGCAGTGGGCTTTGCAAATTGCAAGTGTTTTTTTCTTAAACCTATTACATTGGATTTTTTTAACCTAGGAACCAAGGGTTTTTCACATAGTCGAAGTAGACCAGGCATAAGTAGGGTTGCACCATGTGCCTATATTTCTCCATGTAGGTTTATTTCTAGTGTCTGATTTGTCCAGTTGTCAACTTCGAGACCATTGTATTGTAAACTTTTAGGTTATGTATACCGAATGCAAACTGAGTTGATAACGGTCATTTAGCCTAAGAATATCCAATACAAGCGCCTAGGAGTTGCTATAAAGGCTAATGATGTAGGGAAAGGTAAACTGAAACAAAGGATATGGAAGACATTTGAAGCAGTAATTTTGTAATTCTCTTAATTTAGTCAATTATCTCATATTTATGTTGTCTTTTTTGTCTTCGATTTGGATCTATAAAGTAATTCAGGTTATTACATTTTTTTTATACTCTGTATTTTAACAGATTATTATTAGGAAGTATCGTTGAGTGTTGTTTAACTACTACAGGCACAATTGTGCTGTTGAGAAACGATATGGTTGGCTGGAAGTGTTAAAGATGTCATATTTGTGTGAGGATGTCTTTATGATACGTGTCCCGGATTTTTTTCCCTAAATGCGACCCCAATTTATCTCCCAAATAGGCAAAAGGCAGCACACAATCTAATCTTACAAGTCAGTTTTGCGACGACACGAAATACTAGATAGGATGGACTAGAAACTTAGACAGTCTTCATACATTCTCCATTTATTTTTTCCTAGACGGAGTTTCTGTCATTGCTAACATTAACATTAAATGATTATGGCAGGTCGTGTTGGGAGGTTAAGCATCAAAATTCCATGGAAGAAGCTTGGTTGGGATCCTATCATAATTAGTTTGGAAGATGTTTTAGTTTGCGCATGCCAACGGAACGATGAGGAGGTAATTTATCTATGTCTGAAATCAAACTAGTTATTAGAAGTATCAAGTATGTCTCTCTATTTCTTTGCAAGTGTCATGGCTCTGAACTTAGTTTTTTTTAACTTTTAAGTCATTTAAAGAATACATAACATTATCTAGATGTGTAACATTTGTTGAGCTTTGTGCTGGAGACATGGTTTTGAAACATTACAACCACAGTAACTGGAAAGGAGGGGGTATTCCTTTTTAACTGTTAAATATTCCTTCAGTAGTTATTTACTTTTTGGCTTTTGCCTTTGTCTTTTCAAAGTTACACTTGGCGCTTTACTAAAATTTGTAAATACTGTGAATGAGTTCTTACAATTTGAAATGTTGGAGAAAAGATATGTTTAACAAATAGTTCAAATGTAAGACATTATCCCTTTATGGTGGCAGTGGAGTAGGGATGCTGTTGAAAGAAGAGAATTTGCTGGCAAAAAGGCAAAACTTGCTGCAGCAGAATTGGCAAAATTGTCTAGACGTTTTTCCGGTGAGTTGTCTTTGACAATATTATCTAAATATTATTTTGCACCAGTAGCATGCATATGTTGGTGTTACACAAAGTTGACTTATATTATAAAAGCACACTATATTCTTATTTCTGCCAAATGGCCTTTGCATATGCAAACTGTAAATATAATTGCAAGTTATTTGAAAATGTTCAATGCTTGGTATAGCACTTAAATTTTCACCAACTCTTTCTATATTAGCATATAAGATCATCACTTAATTATGATCTGCTTTTAGTTTCATTGTGATAGTAGGCCTTACTGCCTCCATGTATTTTTGCCTGGTCCTATTACAGTATATAAATGTTGTCCACCCTATTGTCTGACTGTTGATTTAATTTTTTTTTTATTGAACTTATGCTATTCTATGGAGATCGCAAGTCATAGGTACTATGTAAGATATTTGCTATGTTTACAAAATGTGTTCTATGTATTATTATTCAATTTTACTTTTATTGGCCTATATCTAGTTTGTGCCCTCATATATTATGCTTTAGTGTAGTACATGGACAAATAGGTATTTTTTCAATCATGCAAGGCCATCTCCAATCCATTACAGCAAAACGGTGTAACTACTACACAATTTTGGTGTAACTACTATACAATTTTGGTGTAAAAGTTACGGTATCCATAAAATTAACTCCAACTTATCACACTGCATATTACACTAAAAGAATCTGTAGTCTATAAGATACATATTCTTCTAACTTTTCTAAAAGTGACTGTTTTGTTAGAATTAATAGGATGTAAATGGGACATAAAAGGAATGACATTTGTTTTGTTAATAAATTCAAGGGTATACTAGGAATCTGAAAGGCACCAAATTTATGTATCTTTGGCAGCATATTTGATGTAAATTTTTATGCTATAGTAGTGAAACTACACTATTATAAGGTTTTGGTGTTGGATTGGAGATGCTCTGAATATAGGATACTACGGGCCACTATGCCTGCATGAGTGCTTGGAATATGGATTGGAGTCTCTCTATCCTCTTTTTATTGTTTCTCTCTCAAGAAGCTATCATCTTCCCCAATCTATCTTTCTCCATCTCTAAACCCCAAACTCCAAACTCTGTTGTCTCTATCTCTCTGCTATAACTCTATCTCTGATCTCTCTCAATCTATCTTGATTTCTCTGATTATCTCTCCCTATATCTCTACTTTTTCTGCTTAATTTCTCTGTTTTCTGCACTTATAAACTAGAAAACACCAAAAACTGTAACAAAACTAGTTCAGGAACCACTGATTCCAGTTTGTGGCACTTGTGGGGGCCTGCCAACCACTTAATGATTTCTTCTGTTGCATTTGAAGTTTTAGCAGCCAACCCTCATCCATCCTCATTGATTGTTTATGCATCTTTGATGAACTTTTGTCATCCTAAAGTTCTTTCGATGCCTCCAATTAAGAACCCCAATTTAAGATGGTAAACTGTTCCTTGTTTCTTTCGTTGTATTATTCGCTAAAGGTTTTTCAGCATTATCCATTTAAAAAGAATGTTCCTACCATATATGCAAATATGTAACTGAAGTTAACATATCTTAACCTTAGTACTTAACTACGAGAAATTTTTAATTTGAAACTTTCACTTACAAACATTAATGTACAGGGATCTAATTCTTGCAATATTTATGGTCAAAGGGCAAAAATAGTAAATTTGCATTGCATGTAATATACCAATTAACCACTCTCTTTTCTAGTTTGGTTGGCTAAAAAAAGTTCTTGCATGTCAGGTGGTCATTAATATTTTCCTTTATGCAGATGATCAAGCTGGAAATTCTTTCATGTCTTTCATCACTGCAAAGGTATGTCAGCTTCACTGGCCTTGAGATGACTATTTGTATTTTCTTTAGTTCAACTGAAATAATTACGTTCGAGCTCTTTTTAAAATCATCCATGTTTTTACAAGAGTATGATATGTTATATTTTTTAAAGATTTGATGCTCTTGTGATATCACAACTAACAGTTTTGCTTTTTATCTGCTATAGATCCTTGATGGCATCCAAGTGTCCATACGTAATGTCCATGTCCTCTATCGTGATATGCTGACAGACGGGGTATTATACCATTCCTCAATGTTGTATTATATTTTACTCAAGTGAAATCCTAAATAAGAATTACGTAATGTCCATGTCCATGTCCTCCGAGAGCTAATGCTCTCGGAGGTAAGACTACGTCATATGTGGACCAAATGTTTGATGTGATAAAATTTATAAAGAATGATAGTTATCTACTTGTTGCACTGGTATGTTATTAGAATAATGCAAGTCATATTTGTAATTTATTCTATAAAATTTGAAACGTTAAAATTTTGGTATTCCATTATTAGTATTTTTTTTGGGTTGGATTTAAAATATGGATTAGTTAACTTTTGTATCGGATTAAAATAATAGAAATATTGACTTTTTAAAATAAGATCTTAGATATGAATTATATGGATTAGTTATTCTTTTAAGTTGGACTAAATTAAAAAAGTTTGACCCTTAACAAATAAGAACTTAGATGTTTTATGTTTGATTTAATATTTTAGTACCATTTTTAATTTTTATGTATATACTTTCAATCCTGTCACAATCTCGTATCTATGTATGTTGATTCTTCTTTAAGGTTACTTGTAATATTCTATACATGTTAATTCTTATTTAGAATTTATTCCTATTGTGATATTCAATATATGTTAAGTTCCGGTTACAATTTTAAATATATATATGTTAATTACAATCTAAGATTGCATATGCTGTCATATATATGTTTATTCTTTTTAAGATTTGCTCATATTGTAAGATTCTCTGTATGAACTATACTATTTGAGATTTATTTTTTTACCTTTTTATTTTTTGATTTTTTTAAAATATACTAATACACACTATCCTTTGATAATTGAACAACAGATTTGCTTGTGAAAGTAATTCTCACACATTCAAGATGTCAAAAGTACAAAAATATCTAAAAATATATACTAATACACATTCCTTTGATAATTTAACAACAGATTTGCTTGTGAATGTAATTCTCACACATCCAAGATGTCAAAAGTACAAAAATATCTAAAAATATATACTAATACACATTCCTTTGATAATTTAACAACAGATTTGCTTGTGAATGTAATTCTCACACATCCAAGATGTCAAAAGTACAAAAATATCTAAAGATATTTGGATTGTTATACCGAATAATAGATATTGTAATGCCAAGTGTGAGGTACTTTGATTAGGTGGATATCACAAATGTATATATAGTCATTGACGTCAATTAGTATAGAAGTTGGGAACCTATTCCAATTTCAAGATGTGCCACATTATGAGGTGGGACCAAATTTTATCCATGTAACTTCCTTGAAAAAATCATTTGTGGCATTTTTTTGTACAATGCAGTTTTCATCTTATCATGTTTGCTTTTTGGATGTGTTTGCTAGGCACGTGCGGAGTTTGGTTTGAAGTTTTCTAGCTTGACATTAATGAAGCAAAATCCTGCCGGGTATCTAAGCTTTGCTTTCCTTTCATTTTGCCCTTCCGAGTGTACTAATGTTTGTAACTTTGTCTTGTGCCATCAATCTTAATCCTTACAATGTAGTATACACGCTTTTAGATAATCTAAGAACAATGAATACAATGTATAGTATGCATTCTTCTTTTATCTACTTCCGATGTAAAGGTATTCATACTAGAGATTATTTGAAATTGCTTTAATTCCAAGATTAAGTACTATAATGAGTGGTGGTACGTCGAAAACATGATGGTTGGTATTTCGATGTTGAGACCTTGATGACCATTTTTTTTCCTTTTGGTAATTATGATCTATAGTCATGTGATGGGGAACCAAAGTGAAAGTAAAAAAGAACTATAAATTATTATTATTAATATGTGGTTTTGGTTATAGGTAGTAGTGACTAGTGTATGCGGGGTTTAGTTGGCTAGATAGTTAATTAGTATATATATAATAAGCCCAATTGTTTTCAGACCTTAAAGCCATTAGGTTAATTTATTAGACATTTATTATCTATATGAAGATGTAATCCCCATGTATAATTGACAACTTGACAACTTGGTTGTCAATTATACGTGGGGATTACATCTTCATATAGATAATAAATGCCTAATAAATTAACCTAATGGCCCGAGGTCTGAAATTTATTAGGCATGACGTGGGAGATTGAACCGCCATATAATTTCTACCCCAATAAGTTGAAAGAAGTGGTTCCTCAACTTTTCCGAGTTCATAAACCAGTCCCTTAGCTTGCAGGTCCATTTGCCGTCCCAAAATTTTTAATCAGCCCCCAAACTTCAGATGCTTTCGGAACTTATTTCTTATAATCTATCAGATTCAAAATCAGTGGGAAATATTCCACCTACCCCTAACGGTTGCAAAGGAATGGAAAACACTGAATGTGATTATGAAAGTCAATTTTGGTTATTGTTAATGAATCTGTAATATTCACTAGTATGCCGCTACCTTTTTTTTTGAATAAAAAATGTTTCTTTCTTTTTCATTTGTTTTATAGTTATAGATACAATATAACCTTTAGACTATTGCCTACAACGAACTTCCCCATGTATCATTTGCTTAATTTAAGTAAAGTTAAGTTATCCTTGAACCTTGAAGGTAGTTGTTTATGACACATATCTGTAGTTTTAAGATGATGGAGTATAATTACGAAACATATTGATACTTTATTGCGTGAATTGGATAAAAGTCACATAAATTGCAGGCAGGTGTTTTGTTCTTGCTATGGAGGAGTATTTAAAATATTTTAAAAATGTCAAAACTTTCTTTGTTAAGATTTTAAGTTAGGTAAAGACTTGTTTCTTATGCCATGTCTATGCAGATCTTGGCCTCGTATCTGGTCATAATTATATTATGGGGTAAACTCAAAGCGTTATCATATCATCACTGGTCATAATTATATGAGGTAAATGCATTTTGCACCCTCCAACTTCCGTTCAAAATCAATTTTGTACCAAAACTTTACAATAAACAGTTTGCTACCCTTAAGTTTTATTTTGAATGCAAATTGCACCCCTTTGACGATTTTCTGTTACTATTGACCGTTACCGTTAAATTAATGAAGGGTAAAATTGGAATTTTGGTATCAAACATAAATAATATTTATAGTTAGAATTCCAATTAAGTTATAAACTTATGCTAAAAAATTCTTTTATATTAAATCTTCATATTAAAATAAAGTTTTCTTACTTAAATAATATTAACTTCAAATAATTGTAAAGAATTGGTGAAGCAAATTCTATATTTAATTTAATATCTAATCAAAATTAATGCTAAAATATATTTAAAATTTAATATTAGTAAAATCATAAATTTTGGAATAAATATTTTGTAATAAGAAATGTAATTCTAATTATTAGCATGATTTGGATATTAAAAATTAATAGTTTATACATTTTATAATAAGATTCCAATTTTCAAAATAGTTTAGAAAATATGAAATTTATATTACATAAATTTTATACTGAAATTCCCATTTTACTCTTCATAAAATCAACGATACAGTCAGTTATAATGAGGAAATGTCAAAGGGGTGCACATTGCACTCGAATTTGAAAGTTAAGGGTAGCAAATTGTTTATCTCAAAATCCTAGCATAAAATCGATTTTGAACGGAAGTTGGAGGGTGCAAATTGCAATTATCTCTAATTATATTATGGGGGTAAACTAAAAGCGATTTCATATCTTCACTCGTCGGGAACGGAATAGAGAATACGTGACATTTATTAATTCCTATTTTTTCAGGGTTTCAAGTGGAAAGGCGAGAGGTAATCAAGTTAAAAAACTTGTTGAAGTTCAAAGCTTAGAAATCTACTGTAGGACTTTCCAAGGAACTTCTGATGGATTAAGGATTGGCAGTGATGGAACTGAGTTTGTTAACAGTAGAAAGTACCTACATGAGGAACATATAAATGTCTTGGCTCCGGTTGATGTATCAGTGTCCCTTTTGGTATGTATTTATGCTTACTAGAAACTACATATCACCAACTGCCATGTAGCCAGTAAACTGCTAAAATTGTGAAATAATTATATGGAATACAATTATACTTCTTATTGTAATTAAAAATATAAATTTAATATTAAGAACTGATTTTTTTAGTTATATCTATTTACATATCTGCATGTGTGCCAAAAGTCAAAGTGACTATTAAATGGAATAGAATGTTCTTTTACTAATGTGAAGGGTAACTTCACATTGTGTAGCCATACTAGCCAATTCTTTTCCTTGAAAAGAAGATTGTTTAAAGGACTTCCGTAAGGATCTCTCTTATTTGGGTATTAATATCTCAGTCTTAACTGACTAACCGAATCTAGATATCCAGCTTTAAAAGTAGTTTCTGTATGTGACTACATGGTTATGGAGTCGTCCGACTAGGTTTAGCGTCTAGTTTCCTAAGGAGAAGTTGGTCGGCTACTTTGCTTGTCATGGAAGCCGTCAACTGGTCTGCTTTTGCTGTAACTAGACGGTTTTGGGTCAGCGACTGGTAAAACCCCGGCCTAGATGGAGTTGAAAAAATTTGAGTAGACGACTAGACGGTTTTGGGTCAGTGACTGGGTGAAACCTGGTCTAGATGGAATAAAAAATTGCAAAAAAATAAAAATAAATCCGAAACATATGAACTAGAGATTCCTATCTGCTTTCTTTGAACCCCACTTGTCAGAATGGAAGAGAGAAGAGAAAGAAGAGGAGATATAACGGATATCAAAAAACCCGATTTGCTTCTTCCTCTCGTTTCTTTTCTTTTGTTTTATTTTCCTTTGTACATATTACAGCCACAGGTACATACGCGCGCACATATGCAGCAGTTTTGTATGTAATCTATTTTTAAACTTCTTTTTAATTGTTCCCCCATATCATATGTTTTTTTTATCTAACTTCACACTTATAAGATTTGTTTTTTTTTAAATCAAATTATATACTTAGATGAATTGTTGAATTGTTTTAAATAAAAACTGTTTCATTTTTGACTTGAATTTACTTCTATACACTTATGTACATCGACATATCGACTGACTTGTAGCATTGTACACACTGACTGATATTGTTGGTATTGTTTTGAAACAAACCGTTTCACACTTATCTATACCTAATACAAAAACGATCCTTGACAATGAGGTATATTACATATATGATTTATTCTTGTTTTACTTGTCGTCTAGTCGGCTAGCCATGCCACGTTGACTCAACTCGACTTACTCTTGTAAATAAACAATGGTTCCTTCTGCATTTTTCATAAATTGTTAATATTGGAAGTACATCTAGGTTCATGTGTTACTCGGTTCTAAAATCTTGTAGCTTTTCTTCATCTTTTGTATGATATAGTGCGATATCTCCCTCGTTGCCTGTTTTAATGCAAATATTTTAAGCTTCAACTTAGAGCAAAGAAATCCACATATGCAAATATTGATTAAGCTTCAACTTTGATTATATTGACTATAGACTATAGTCCCTTCAAACAAAAATATCCCAGGTGAAGTATGTTTGATGTAGGCTGAGGTTTGGGGAATCTCCCTAGAATAAACTTCTACAATGAGAACACAAACCAATATCAAACATCAATATTATGTTAAATATTATTCTAAAAAGATGATAATAATTCCTTGTTTTGGAGAAAGATTGAGTTTTGATATTATGAAAGCAATCTCTTATAACTATATAGGTGGTAAAGATAATTACTGCCATAAGAATTCCATTGCATATCTTAAGTTCAGAATTTAATAATGCTGTAATATAAACATTATTATTTAGCCGTTGACAGGATGCGATGCTAGTAGCCTAGTGCTAAAAGTATATATAAGCTTAGATACTGATAAGTAATAACCTTTATAGCGGATAATATCTTTTTGCTGATTATGTAGCCAATGATTTTCTCTTTTTGTGTATGCATATATTTGTAGGTGAACAGACCTGGAAAGCTCGAGAGTGATGCTCCACAATATTCTATCGATTTTAACCTAACTGGTTTGGTTAGTTTATATTGAACCGGAGTTTTTATATAAATATATGCTAGTTTCTGATAAATTGGTGCTTACCTGCTCATTTTTTATAGGTCATTTCCTTGGATGAGATGCAGTTGCAAGAGATACTGAATCTATGTGATTATTTAAGTACTTGTCGTTTGAGAGAGAGGTAATACAACAAAAGGGAGCATTTGACACTCTTGCATACATGCTTACATACATCAGACTAATTCTTGCACTACAATTATTAGTGTCATCATCATGCAAATTAGTTTTTCAACATGTTCTTTATATTGGAATGACAATTTGCAATTATGCAGTGAAACTTGTTTTTTTTGGGTAGACACATGAATCTTTGATCAGATTGGGTTGTTTTCTCAATTGATGAATGGCATACCCAATTTCCTTGCTATTACCACTGCTCAAGTATTCTAGCTTTTGATTTGTTTGGGCCTTGCTTGAGATTTTTGTTGTTTAAAACTTGTTTCTACACCAGTGGTAGTAGACAAAAGAAGTAAATTTTGGTTCCCCTTAAATTATGATTTTACAGTTTCACCATATATCTATATCTATATCTATATATATGTATTTTTATTACCAGATCCTTGTGGACGTCAGTTTTGAAAGCCGTATATGAAGGCGTAGGTGGTTCGGTAAAAAAATCGATATGCTAATCAGTTGGTCTTATTAAAAAACTAATTTTTGTTTCATTTATGGTATAGAATTTGTTAATTATCGAACTTAATGCTATAGCCTCCCTTGAGCACCAAGATATGACTATATGAAAAGAGTTATGTAATTTAAATTTTTTAAGTGGAACTAATTTGGTGTATAAATTAATTTGTTTGTCAATGTCATAATAGAGCTTTGCTGCTGTTGTGAATGCTGCAGTTTTTAGCTTTCAGTGAAAACTGTCTTTTGTTTTTTCTTGGCTTCTAATCTTCTATCATATTTTTTCTTTTAATGCAGTATATTCTGAAAACATTTTTCCTTGCTTGATGAATAGTTTTTTAGTTTAAGGAATAAGCAAGTGTTAGAATTCTATTATGCATATTGAACACTGTAGAAGGAATGGCAAGCACCAGTGATATGTAATACTTACATCCATTTTAAGGAATCGTTGTTGGCTATTTATGATGTAGGTATGGACAATATCGACCTTGGGCTAGTCCTTTATCAAAGAAACTAAAGGGATGGCAAATATTATGGTGGCAGTATGCTCAACAGTCAGTGTTATCAGATGTTTGTAAAAGATTGAGGAAAACTTCGTGGAAGTACCTTGGTGAACGACTGTAAGTTGGCTGTAATATGGTTTTTTTTAGTTCAGCAAAAAAAGGTTTTTTTTACCTGCTGCATATAGGGAAGGCATCCTTATCTGTAATTAGCCATCACATTAGCTACAATTTTTTTAGAACTTTGAATCTGATTAATAATTAATGAACAATGTCACATGACATATACTCAGGGTTCTAAAAATCACCGAGTCAGCCGATTACTCATTCCGAGTACTCGTTTTTAACCCCTCGTCCGATCCGAGTTCCGAGTTCCGAGTTCCTAGTTTCGGAGTCAAATCCAATTACACGTACTCATATTTTTAATGTTTATCTATTGGTTTTAATATTATTAAATAACTATTATTAGTATATATATATATAATATATATTACCGTTAAATTCTAAATTTTAACACATGTACATTAAAATATGAATGAATGGATTTAATAAATGGAATTTTTTTTTTTTAAAAAAAATCCGATTTGTTCTCCGAGTACTCATTCCGAGTACTCTCCGAGTTTCCGAGTACTCATTTTTCCGGAACAAAACCGAGTCAAACCGAGTTCCGATTTTTACAACCTTGCATATACTATAGTATATTGTGGAGAGTTTTCTCTTTCAGCTTGATGCAGCTCGTGTCCTTTGTCTAAATCTAAGTAAGTGTGAAGAGCAGTATTTAGTGTGAAATTCCGCCTTGCAGAAGGCAAGAATAATATAAACAATTAAACACTATATCTTAACGCACCACTAGGAGACTTCTCCATTCTGAATGTTCTTGCAGAAACAAGTAGGGAGTTTATACGAGATGAGTGTGTTTTTACTCAAAGCTTGTGCTGTCCCGATTTTTGACAGAGCTATTTTATTATGAGTTAGTCTATCTGTCAATTCCTTAATGCCATATTAACAAAACGGTCTCCCGGTTTTCTTTAGGAATAGGCGAATCTAGCTTTTTAAGATAACTTTTTTGGATTTCAGCTCCATTATAACAAGACAATGCAAAGATGTTTGAAAGTGTTAAAATTTTAAGTCTGCAACAAATTTAATGTATGGTTATTAGGCCTTGCAGCACTGTGATCCAAACAGTGTTCAACATATTTAGGATCAGAGATCACACAAAATTCTTTGCTTTAGGTAAAACTTGGTGATCAAATGCAACTCATAATTAGTCCACAGAGATGCATTTAAGAATTTGACTGTAATGGTTCTCTTGTTATTGCAATAGAATTGATTACGTATTTTTGTTTTTTTGTAATGTTGCAAGCACATTGTTCAACTCTTACTTTTAGTTTCACATGAACAGAAGCCGTCGTCACAAGTATGTGAAACTGTACAAAACAAAATTGGAATGTCTTCGACAAGAACTGGTGAGGCTCTTAACCTACTATAAAAAAGAAGCCTATTTGTTTTATTAGATGACTTATTTTTTCGGAATAATTTATTCTGTTTTTGTATTATTTATTAAACAATTTTCCTCGTCCTGGCTGCAATCTATTATTTCGAAGAAAGTAAAGGAAATAATTACGATTGCAAATTCAAACATAAAGGAAATGTAAGGCTTCACACGAATTCTTTTCCAAAATTAAATAAGTTCCGTCTTCTACATGGATCAGAAGAAGAATAGAACCATTTGAGAGGCCAATGAACAATTAATCATATGCTCAGAAAAATAACTTACATGTACAAGTAGTTTACTAAATTCCAACTTCCGAACAAAACTCCCCTTTCAGTTAAATGACCAAAAAATGAATCAGAAATTGTTGAAGAATTCGTTCTCACTGAAATCAATGTTATCTCAACCCTAAATAAGTTTCTGTGTTTTGGACTAGGCTACTAGCTAGACAACACCTGCTTTGCAGTTTGCTTTTTATATTCCTAATTGAGCCGTTTTCTTCTCTCTGGTCGATACCTATACTGTGTTTGGTCAGAGGGAATAAAATGTGATGAACACAATGAAAAATTGTGAACAGATTGAAGGTGGAAGAGAAGGATGTGAGAAAGAAGAGGCAATGAAATGAAAGATTGTACTTTTTCCATTCTGAGGTCTAAGAAGAGAATCAGTAGGATGGAATAATGAGCATTCCTTCTCAAATTGGTGGGGTTGAGCTCTGTTTTAAATTGGTAAATATAGAATAGTGGAAAGAATGAATCTGTAAATAAATACCCAAAAAATGGTTCCACTTTCACTCCGTTCCCAATCCATATCTTTCCTTCTAACCAACAGAGCATTATAGTATGTTAGTGTATTGAATACTATTCTTGTTTTGCTTGATCATGTATTGAAAAGTTCTTCCGTCTTTTGAACAGAATACCCTGCTTCTTCAGGTTTTCTGAGGCAGTAGCCCACTTCTAAACCTAAGTTGGCATGATGCCTTTATTCAAGTTTGATTTGTGTTTTACTTTGCCATTGCTGAAACCTGTAAATGTTTTAGATTAAGAGGACTACTGAAATGCCTTCTTCTAGTTTTTCACAAGTGTGTGTATCTCTTGAATAGTCGGTAGAGGTCTGCAGATAGAGTACTGCTCCTAGTGATGTATATCTGTTTTTTAAAATCCATTAAATGTAGTTCCAAGGTAAAGCTTAGAGAGATATTATACATGTTTTTTTTTATGTTGATTGGTTTTAATCTGTTATTCACTTAACTACTTTATGTGTCAGTTGCTTGATGACGATGTTCTTTGGGAATTGGAGCAGATTGAGAAAGAGGCAGATATAGATGAAATATTAGATTATAGATCTGTTGCAGAATGTGAGATTGAGGTTTGATCACTGTCATATATATGATGGAGCTAGTAAATTAATTTCATAATGTGGATTATTTCGTAATTCTGTTTTTCAATTGTTTAGTTGCCAATCATTTTTGTTTTCAGCGGCCATTTATCTTTTGGATGGCCGCTGCTAATGGTTAAGTCTAATTATGTAGGAATATCTAGAAGAGTCTCCTTCTAGTTTTGGAGCTAATGGACCTAATGCTGTTGACTTTGCTGCTGATAATTCAGTAGAGGATGAGCTTTCATCTAGTAAGCCACGTGGATGGTTAAACTGGCTGTCACGTGGTATGCTTGGTGCTGGTGGAACAGATGATTCGAGTCAATTTTCTGGTGTTGTTTCAGATGAAGTAATTAAGGTAAGTGTTAAATTACATTGAACAGCATCTTTTTTTTTCCCCCAGATATATTAATACCCTCTTTGTGCAGGATATCTATGAGGCAACAAAATTCTATTCAGTACCGGCTTTGAGTGGGGAGACAGCTTCAGATGAAATCTATGTATCTTCAATGAAGTTCAACATTCATCAGATTACTGCAACATTGAGGAGCATGTATGAAATCCAGTATATTACATATTGCTGATAATATTTAATGATTAGTGAAAGTACAGTACATTTTCCAACTTTTGGATATGTTATTTTATTTGTCATCAGTGTATCCATATTCCGTATGGTTTTATTCTAATTTGAAGTGAAGTGAAAGGTTTTTTTCACATATTTCTAGTGTTTTATCTTCAACTCAGATTGTTGGTTGCTTGTATTTCTGTTTATGAAGATATCTGGCACGATTATTCTGATGCATGTTATGTTTACATCTCTCTCTCTCTCTCTCTCTCTCTCTCTCTCAGTGTCTTTTTCTGTTCATATTGGGTGTATTCGTAGATTTAGATTATATAAGACCTTTGGTCAAGTGTTAGCATAGGTTTCTGTATAGGTCAACATCACCACACATCTTGAAAAGATGCAAAATTTTGTTTAAATGTAGTACACCCTTAACCCTTGCTTCTTTGGATGCTAGTTTTTTTTTCATGTTTTTCGGGTTGCCTGTTAAGTAGTTCTATGCATGTATGCATTTGACCATACTTGATTTTGGAAAACATTGTAGATGGTTCATTTTTATCGGGCATTAGGCACAGATTAAATGTGGTTTGATTGCTTTTCATGGTTGAGTAATGAGAAGGTTCTGTTATAGTTTTATAAGATACATTGTCTCAGTCTCAGCCGTTTACCTTTTATTTTGTTTTTGCTTGCACTTTTCTGATCTGAGTCTCAGTCTTTCAACTTTTTTCTTTCGGTTGCACTTGGTATGGTTCGAAAATGTTTACTACATAAATTTGTGTATGATAGTTTTGAATTCTTTTTAGAATGCTTAAAAATATACTCTGTAATGTAGATGACAAATGCAAAAACCTTTTGGACTGCTGACATGCACAACCACACTTTTAAAAGAAGATAAGACGTGGTGTATTAATTAGGATCATAGCATGGCTGAATAATCAATTCTGTTTTAGTTTTTGATTAAATGAAACACATTATACATGCTGGACATGTGTTACCTGTACAATTAGCTCTTCGAACACACTAAAAATGAGTTTATTCACATGCAAGGGTTAGTATGATTACTTTCAAACCTCAATGCAGTTTGACTTTTCACCTACAAGCCGGAGATTAGCGATACTTACAATCCTACCTTGCTTAAATATGCAGGAAGCCTAATCACCCTATAGCTGATTTGCTTTTTGAAGGGGTTTTTATTGAATGCAAGATGTGGGAGAAATCTGCAGTAATTACTTCAACAATCAAATACGCTCAGATAGTTAATCCATCAAGCAAGCAAGTCATTTTACTTACAAGAAAGGTATGTATTGAATTAAGCCATTTTGTATTTTGTGTTTGAACACACTGTGTTGTGATGTTAATTTAGTTACGAGTGTCTCTATCTTAAGTCTTGACAATGCAGTACTGATACAAAGATTGCAATCAATTGTACCAAAATTGCACTGGCTTAAAGCGTGCCCATCTAATTTTATTTCCAAGTTTTCTAGCAGTATGATTGAGTTGTGGAGCATAAATAATTTTAACTAATGTGGACCATGTGGTAACACACACAGGCTAGTACTCTCAGCGGTCAAATTTTGATATAACTGCTCTATAGATGCCTAGAGGGACTGCTGCATGTTTTAAATATCTACGAATTGTTATTATTCGCCTGCACATGATTAACATTAATATGTGGTTCTAGTCCTGAATACTTCACTCATCCTAATTGTACTCCACGTGTCATTAGTTAAGTGTTGTTTTAGCCATCTATGGAACTTAATGGTGGATTTTTTTCTCTTTTAAACTGAACAAGTACCTTGACATTTCGTGTGGGTAACTTATCAATATCAGTGAATATTATATCCTTCATCTTGTTACAACCTTTTCGGGTTTGCCCTTTGTTCTTGCATGAAATTTCATAGATTATTAACTATTAAGTGTTATAAATTTTCAAGTATCTATTTTAGATTTTTAGCCAAAGATACAGATGCCCTGATGAATGTTTATAGTATCTACATCTCCAGGTCCGTTTTCAGCTGGGTCGAATATTGAGATTAATTATGTTGGCTAAGATATTTAAAATTAGTACTTGTTTAGACTCGTGCATTCATATGCTAACATGAGCTTGAGCGTTGAGCCTAGTATAACATCTTTGAAATATGTGTTCCCTCAAGTTAAGGAGTTTGACAAAGTCATACTCGGTATTTCAATTTCTGTTTCTCTTCGTTTAACAAGTCCTATTATTTAGGACCAGTTTAGAGTTGGTGTGGGTATCAGTTTAGAGTTAGTTCTTGTATTTAGAGTTAGTGTGTTCATTGTACACGTTGACATGTTTAACGTGGGCTGTTTCTTAGGCCTTTCATTGGGTTGTATTGGCTATTTATGCCAAAACTGTTAAATAATATAATCAAATCTTTATTTTGCAAGTTGAGTTATCCTGAGTTCAGTTCTCAATATTTATCAGTATTATAGCTTTATCACAATGATTTTATGATTTTAAGCTTGAGATTGAATCATAGTGTTTTCTTGATGTAGCTTTTTTGCTTGCTCCTAGCATTTTATTAGAAATTTATGCTTAGATTTGGATTTCTGCGCGAAACAAATCTTGTTTCTGGTCCATATTAACAGTAATGTGTACTCGTGTACAAACCATACCAAGTCACCCCAAGATATCCAATGTATCCCACTCAAGGGTAGGATGTATGAAGGGCAGATGTATACAGACCCCTTAGCTAGAGGTTGTTCCGTTGAAACACCCTTTGGAAAAAATGTTGAAATATCAGAAATGTTTTTAGCGTGAAAGTAAGACTAACCGTACAATAGAATAAAAGTATGTGCGCAAAGTAGTGTTTTCTCCAAAATGAACACTGCTGTTGAATATGTTGGATTACATATGCTATAAAAATTCTACTACCTTGATGCGGTGTCTACAAGCTCGCTTTTAAGGAAGTCATGTCTAAACCTTAACTGCTCATCTTTTATAGCCTGCCTCTCCTTTTCACCCTCTCTACTAAAACACTTTCGACTCTGTTCAAGTGTCGTCATCATTTTCTTACAGACATGATCAAATCACCACAATCTTCCCTTTCTTTAGCTGCATTAGGTGCGGCTAGAGATTGTTGAATATGCTCATTATTGGAGCTATCATTTAAAAATAGTTACACTAAATTATTGTCTTTCATGTTTCGAGGACGTGAATGGTTTATTATTATCGTTAATGAGTTAACGATTTTACTTGTAAAGCTTACAACACTTTGTTGGGCTGAAATTTACAATTATTTACCTATAGGTGTGATCGTTTATGTGTCTGTTCCCGAATGTCTTAAATGCATTTGATGGCGTAATTACGTGTTAATTGATTTCTTTGCTCCTTAACTAGTTTGGGCAAATAAATTTGTTTACTAAATTTTTTCAAGTGGCACAATCGTTTTCCTTTTTAGTTATCCTGTTTTAAATTTCTAACAAAGTTCCTATTCATTAAACTTTTCTCAGGCCATTCCCGCACAAAATCTTCCTGAAGTGATGCAAACTTCTGTAAATATTCAAGTTGATTTGTCCCCTCTAAATCATGATAATGAAATATCAGTAAAGGTATTTTCCTGTTTACTTGTGATCAGTGGCTGTGGAGGCTATTTACGGAGTAACTGTTTATGGTTTTCTTTTTGATGCCGTTAATTCATGTCTCTTATACGTATCTTCTCAGGTTATGCTTCAGTCATTGGAATTGACCTTTGACTCGGACTTTGTCCTTAGTGTTATGGAGCTGTATAGAGTATTACAGTCATTCACATTTCAGCAGGAAAGGGTGAGTTTTCTGATATTAATCCTTGTGTATTTATCTATAGGCACATACTATGTAAAATGTTAACTACCTACTTTTTGTTTGTAGTATCTATGGACCGTGTTTATTTTTATTAAGACAGAAATAAGCAGGATCAAGAGTGTTTTTGCATTTTTAGTTACTCCTTAAATGGATGCCCAATCTCTGATAGACAAATTTGCATTTCGCACCCCTTTAAGGAGTAATGTGTTTAAGATTTTACCACTCAGTTCGGACTTGTTCCGGAAATCTGGAAATTGACTGCAACTAAATTTCATTCTGTTCGCTGTTTTCCCCTCAAACTGGGTCAAGGATATCTCTGCAAGCATGCTCTTTAGGTTGCTAAATGTTTCTAGTGCAAGCACTTTTTGGTTAATGTACAAGGCACACAAATTAGTGCCTCTCTGACTTCACATATCCGTTACTTTTGTGGAAAATAGAGTTATTGGCTAAAATTAGTGGCTCTTGTCGCAGTAAAGCTTGGCAGGGGATATTGTACAAATTGTTCCTTTTCTGTTTTTCTTTGTTATGTTGAAGATCACTGAAAGTAGAACTAGTTTTCATCTCTCTTTTTCTCTCTGAACTTCTCTATTCCCAGTTTTTGTTTCTTCCTCCAAAAATTCTTGCTCTATCGTTTGTAGGCCTGTCAATGGATCGAGTTTGGATAGGATCAATATAAATCCATATCAAAATCCATTTGATTTTTCAGATCGGATCAAATAATATGTCTGAAAATTTACAGATCAATCCATATCCGATCCATTAGGGCCATGGGTATCCTGATCAGAGTTCAGACCCAAATACATTTTTTAAAAGCCCTAACTTAACAAGTACTCCGTGATAGCATTGTACTGTTAGTTACTAAATCATATCAAAAGATTCGGGTCAGATTAAAAAACACCATATCTCTTTTCTTTTCCTAGATAAACTGACATCAAAGGAAGGAAGAAAGAGTGATGGAGGAATATCCCCCATTCACATCAAATCTTAAACTGCTCACTAGATAGCAAGATCACCCAAAACTACTTACTGCAATATTAAAACATGGACTCTGAACATGTTATGTTTATATTAATATGTGTTTTATATTATGTGTACCAGAGGTACCACTCTCACCCTCTCTGTGGGAGGTTGAGGTTTCAAGCCTGTCAAGGCAAAGTGGGTGTCTGTTTGTAATTAATAAGAAAAAAGGTGGTAGATATCATTCTACTATATTTTATAATCTCTTCGATTTAGTACTATGATTCAAGTTTCAATTATCTAGTGTTGATGTTATGTTTTTTTTTTAATACAGGTTTTGTTATCATTGAATGGAATTGATGATGACAAAGTTCGACTGCAATCAAAGGCCGAGTAAGTTTCCCCTGAACTGTAGATCTTTATTGAAGTCGAAAACTGCCAGCTTCATGAATGTTGTTGCAATATTTTAAGTAATTGCATCTTAAATCTTAAATGCATGTCATCCATTATTTTTTATAATTAATTATTCCATGTATTTGACAGATACATATTATCCAGTCGCAAGAGGGTTATTTGGGATGTCCAAATCTTCAATAATCGAACAAGTGTTTTATGGGAAAATGCAAAGGCAGATCCTTACAAATTGGTATGCCGTTGTAAATGATAGTATCAAACACATGTTTAAATGCGGATATTGCACCTCAACTTGTACTCCTTTTTGTGGTTCACATAAAATTTGGAAGGAATTAATCTTGTACCTGTTTTGATTCTACAATCACAAGGCTTCATACAGGATTTAAATGGGCATGGACTCATGCTTCCATTGAAGCTTGGACCCTCAACCACATGCTTTCTTAGTAACATGCGGATGAGTTGTAATTGCAAAGAGAAGGAGATGTTTCTAATTGAATTCCATTTTTATAGAAAATACTAAGAATATGAACGTGATAACATAAACCCTACCCTAGTGTGCACCAAAACTAAGTCTTAAGAAGTCACACTCTTGCTTATCCTTACTACTGTTAGTAATGCTTACTGCTAGTGCTAGTACAGTAAGCTAATTGCTAAATAGACATGATCATACCTAGTACGTACATGTTCAGTAGTTTTGCTCTTAAGGCCGGGCCTGAGAAAGACACTAGAGAAAAAGGTGGACAAGGGGGCATGCAACAAGATACAAGAAGTTGATCTCTTGAGCATTGTAGACCGTTATTTGTTATTTTTTGGTTAAAGGGTGATGCACTAGTTTTGCAGTAATTTTTGTTGCAACTTTTGCTGCTTGAAAATTTATAAACATTCTTGTAAAATAATATTGGTACTCCATGTTTTTTTTTCTAAAACACTAATCGTGGCAGGTCTTTGAATCACACACTCTTTCGTTTCGGACAATACAAGATATAGGTCGTGTTTCATTGGATGTGGATCGTCAGTTCCTGGGGTTTCATCTCGCAGATCTGTATGATTGGTTTGAGATCAAATTAGATGATTTTGAGGTTTGTGTCACAACCTTACTACTGTTTATTTTCCACTATGTGAAACTAAATCTAAAAATGGCTTATTGCAGATAAATGTGTTGCTGCCTTTTAATCCTCATATGCTTTCTGTTTTGGATAAGATTGGTGCTTCTCTTACCGTGTCATCCTGCGTCATCCCAGATGAGTCAATACTGAAACGCTCTGAAGTAAGCAATGCTCGGGTGAAATTAATATTACTGACTTATAAACTCCTTTGTTATTGCATGTTGTGTATGAAATTAAAAATTAATGTTTGAAATAATAACCTTGTGATTGCATGAACACCAAGTGTTATTTTGCTTTGATTTTTTAATTTTAAAGTTGCTGCACAAATATCTCCACAAATTCAAAAAGGGTGCTACCACACTTAGCATACATTTCCACCAATGCAGTACCGACAATGGAGTTGATCTCAATCCTGTTTTCACTGATACACGAATGAATTCGCAACCCTTGATCCAAAGCACCTAAATGACCACAGGCTGATAAAAGGCTAACCACGGTAGCTTCAGTTGGTCTTATTCCCAACCTCTTCATGTCATTATACAAAGCAAGAGCTTCATTCGACTTCCCAGTCTGTGCATAACAAGCCAACATAGCATTCCAAGATATAACATCCCTATATGGAATCTCATGAAACAACTTAAGCGCATCCTCAACTTTCGCACATTTCACATACGCTAACAACATCGTATTCCATGACACAGTATTCATAACAGGCATATCATCAAACATCCTCCTTGCTTCATCAATATTCCATATCCATTAATCATAGTATTCCAAGAAATCACATCCTTACACACCATCCTCTCGAAAACTCCCCTCGCAAGCACCATATCACCAGGCACCAGCCTTCACATACCCATCAATCATCCCATTCCAACACACAGTATCTTCCCCAGAACACGCATCAAACACTTTCTCTGCATCAACCAAAGCATCCCTACTTACATACAACTGAATCAATGTACTTTGTATATAACAATCACACTCTAAACCAAATTTCACAACATGGGTATGAACCAAAACACCACAATTACTCACTGATGACTCACAACAAGCCTTAATCACAAAAGGGTAAGTAAAATTATTAGGATACAGCCCATTTTCAAGAATCTTTTTATACAACACAACTGCTTCAAGAGGCTCTTTACTTAAAGACAACCCTCGAATAATTGTTGGCTTCGATTGTTGTTGTTGGGATTATTTTGGGTATGTGTTAAGTATGAATAAGTGTTAATATGAGTTTCTCCATTGGGTGTTGGAGAAGAACAGAGGAGAAACGGCTGAGATAATAGTGCTTATTATGTTGTTAGTACGCAGTTAGTATTCATTTAAAGACTATAATATCCCTGACATTTTAACTCCGTTAAGGCCAAAGTTGACGGAAGTCATTTAAGTGGCTAAAAAAACAATTTTGAGCCATCATAGTGTAAGATTTGCAACATTGGCCATCAAAGTGCCAAAAATTAATTTATCTGGCCACTACAGTGCAATTTACTCTAATTTTAATGATATGTTTGGTTGGAATGAATGAAGTTGGACGGAACGGATTGAATCTTAAATTATATTATGGGTCAATGTTCAAAATTTTATTCCTTCAGTTGTTCCTTGCCTAAGAACCTAAAGTAGAGCTTAAACCCCGATTTTGGTTTCCCATCATTTTTTTTTTGCTCATTTGTTTTTCAAATGTTCCTCCCTACCTCCATTGTTTCCCTTTCATTTCATAGGTTCCATTTCTTTCCATTTCGTTATCCCGAACCAAACACAACGTTAGAGTATAAAAATGTTTTATGTATTAATATAAACGGTCCCATGCCTTCTTGTAGGTATAGATATAGATAATTATTGTTCAGTGTTTCTATATTGTTGTCTTCGAAATTTTTGCATTTCTTTCCATTTCGTTATCCCGAACCAAACACAACGTTAGAGTATAAAAATGTTTTATGTATTAATATAAACGGTCCCATGCCTTCTTGTAGGTATAGATATAGATAATTATTGTTCAGTGTTTCTATATTGTTGTCTTCGAAATTTTTGCTCAGTTTTAATCTGGGGCATTTCATTGACAGATACCGTATGCTTTACGTATAGTTTAGACTTCTTGTTTTTCGTAATTTTATATGAGAAGTTACATTGTTAATTATCCTGTGCAGGTTTGTGTAACTATATCATCTTTAATTGCGCATTTTTCACTTTCGAGATATGGTGCAATACTGGAATTGATTTCTCACTTCAGTACACTGAAACCGGCAGCAGACACGGAAATTCTGAAAACTGATACCTTGTCTAAAAAACAGTTCAATGGGGCAAGGACCTCTAATATCAATAGTTTCTCGGTTGTTGCTAATTTGGGATCAGCCAGCTTACTTATGGACCTTGAAAATGGTACAGAAAATAACTGCATTTTAAAATTCTCTCTGCAGGAGTTGAATGTTCGGTAAGTTGCTTGACAATATATTTTCTTCCCCTAGGTCTTTTAGTAGAATATCGTTCCTTTTTTTCTCTCTGTGTGCTGCCAGAGAAGCTGACGTTTTATTGTTTTGCTAAACTTTATCTTGGGCAAGATCTTTTGAAGCTCATTTAACAGCAGAGTAATTTAGCATGAAGAACATATATTTTCGTCTGGATTTGCATGCTTTTTAAGTGCAGTTATGATTTATTGTGAAATTTTATAGGTTTGGAACATTGCAAAGTAAAGTTATAAATTTATAGGTTGTGATTATATAAAGTTACAAATTTGTTTACATGTTCCGTACCTGCAAACAATTGTTGCCCTGCAAACAATTGTTGCCAGTTCAGCTGAACGACCTGATTCCAGAAGTTAAACTGCAACCTGCAGCACTAAGCCACTAACAATTAACTTAGGGCAGCAAAAAAAGAACAAAGGAAACTCCGCGACAAACCATCAATTATGGAATTTAATTGTTAAAGGCAGGAACCCAACTGCCTATTACATCGCAGTCAAAATTTTGAAGTCAAGCACAAATCAAGTCGGAAACAACGTAACATTTAAATAAGTTGCAAATATAATAAAACAAATGAAAGACTACTATATTCATCTTCATTCTTCATCTTCCATACGATCCATATCAATATATATCAAAGTTGGTGCTTGGATCCCCTCCCGCGAATTCAGGTTGATCTTCCTCTTCTTCTTCCTTTATTAATCAAGTAGAAGCTAGTAAATGTTGAACCAAATGGGCATCCCTTTCTCGTTGTTCACATCTTGTGAAGAAGTTGATCGAGTTTGTAACCACTTGTAGCAAGATTCTCCTGCTCCAGAGGCAGTTGCTTCGTCTTTCCAATTTAAACCATCCTCCTCATTGAAAACAAAGTCACTGGCTTGATCGTTCTTCCATTCATTGCTATTTTCAATATCACTCAAAGAGATGAGATCAACGGTGTCACGCAAGGCATATAGATGTCACAATGCTCAATTGTTTTTGACAAAAATTAGATCATTCAAACATTGTTGAGCTAATCGGTTCCTCTTCGAATGAAGCTACGAACTTATTGCATCTTGTTAGCATACAAATTAATTGCAAAACTAGGTTTGCAATTATTTAATTTACTACAATAAGTTCATCACGAATAGTACAATAATTTATTTCGGTTTGCATCTTCCACAGTAAGTAGATGGGAGGAGATCTTAATCATTTATCACGAGTAACTAATCTCACTGGCGCTGTCTACAGCCTTCTCTCGATTGGATATGCAATGTAAGAGCAAAGGAGTAACCACTCTAATTTTGCTAACAGTTGGGCGGATAGGTTTATAACTATTACTTTGGGCTGTATGATCGCGTGAGGGACAGTTTATATGAGCTGTTATGCAATAATTATGTTTTACCCTGTTGCGAATAGGAGTATAACATAATTCTCGCTCTCTCTATGTGTGTGTGTTTGTATCCACAGACTCATATTTATACTTTGGGATAAGTAGTTAGTAATTAGGTTGGTTTAAATTGTTTTTCCTGTTATGCCGGTTTCTTGCACCAATCATTATTCGAATGCTGTTTACTCTGTTGTTTGTAGGTGAACAAGTCTAGCCCACCAAACCTCATATATGCTGATCCTTGTAGCTATATACTCCCTGTCCCACTTTATTTGTCTTGATTGATTTTTGCACACATACGAAGAATACTTAAACTTTTTTAGATTTTAGACTAATTTACCCTCAATTAGTATCAAATAAAATTCAAATTAATGTATGTGTGCCAATAAGAAAGAGAAGAAGAGTAATATAATGCCTTTTTTAATCTTCTAAGAAATGTAAATCAACTAATCAAGTCAAAAATCTCTCAAATTTTTTATGTTAAATAAGGGTATAGTAGGACGAGGATAAAATACATAAAAGGAATTGAAGACATCATTTTAGGACGAACTAATATTGAAACAAAGAAAAATAATATGGACGGAGGGAGTGTATATTTTCGTATACTTTCCTGCAAGTGCATTTCACACAAACCATTATTAGTTCATTCGAGCTCATGCGACCTTGTCATATGTGCAGGCTATCTATTGCAAGGTTCTCTCAGTGGTGGATTGGTAGCAAGGCCTTAAGAGTTATCATTTGTCCGATGAAAAATGAGGAAGAAATTCAAACTCTGTGCTCGGCTGAAGCAACAGTTTCTAACAGCTGTGCGCAAGCACATGAAACGGATGCTGAAGTCAGCAACGAACATGTAATTGTTGATAAAGAAGGTACTTGTGGTGGGGAATGCTTTCTGATACATTATCAAGCTAGCAGAAACTTGGATATTAATCGGCAGAGGTATTCAATATGGTTTAATGATGCCGACCTGCATATTTATCCATATATAATTGGTCAGCTGGTTGGATTTTCCAATAAACTAGCCAAGTGCGGGGCATCTCATGTTACCATGGCCAGGGCTGGTGTTGAGAGTAGTTCAATAACAGGGTCTGGTTTTGAATTCCAAAGATTTGGTTTCTCGAACTACTTTGACAGAGGCGCTTCTGAATGGGAATGCATTCCTGTGGATCAGTTTCCTTTTGTTACAATAAATAATGATGGTCTCCTTCTCAACCTAGAAAGTTCACAGAACTATGCCGTTCCTGAGTGGAGGGATCTACTGAAATTGAGAGAGAGAAAAATTGTAAGTCCAAGGTTTAGTTGCAGAAAAGGGTATGAAGAAATAAATGCTCAACCAGTTAATCCGATATCTGATTCTGCGGTTTTGCCTACTTTGTTGCCTGTCGATAGGGCTGATATGTTTGCAATTGAATTAAATCTCAGCAGTGTTAGATTGCATTTTCATGACTCTGCAAGTTTGATTGGAAAAGTGACATTGCCTACGTCTAAAGCATCCATCAACATATGTGATGTTTGCTTTGACGTATTGTTTTCTTGTGAGGGATTGACCCTCTCATCATCTTTGTGTACTCAACATCATAGTGACATTTTGTGGGGACCCTCATTACCTGATCTCTCTCCAATTCTAAACATACGCATCAGGAAAGGAAAGAACAGATCACTAGGTTCTTTTATGGAATCAAGTTTCAGCGCGCAGCATGTTTCTTGCATTTTACCTCCTGAATATTTGGCGATATTACTTGGCTACTTTTCATTGACTGACTGGAAACCAAATATGAAGCAGCGTTCAGTTGCTGAAACCTCTGAGTTGGCCAATAATGATATGAAAATTAATCTTAAGTTTGAGGTGCTGGACTCTTCTTTATTTGTACCAGCTGGGGATGATGACTGTCATCTTTTAAAGCTTACCATTCCGCAATTTCTTTGTACTTTCATCGAAAATTGCAGTTCAGAAAATGTACTGAAGGATATTCCTGTTGAATGTTTGGTTCCAGTTCATAAAGTTAGTGGCAAGAATGACTGTTTAAATATATTTGCGCATGATTTATCTCTTCAACTATTGTTCCTGAAGGATGATGCCTCTGATTTCTCGGTATTCAATGAAAGCACAGGACAAACAATTGCTACCTTAATCTCTCAGCTTAATGGTGATGTATGGATTAGATTACCCTGCAAGTCTGTGCCACTTTCTTCAGGCTCTTCTCCACTATGTATTATGGCAAGGATCTGCAATATCCAGCTTATGGTTGAAGGTAGGGATTGTTGTATCCAATATTTCCTTTATAGTCTCTTGCTGCTATCCCCCCCCTCTGGGTTTAGCTAATTTTTTTTTTTTTATATAAATTGAATAACAGGTATTCAAGTACTTTCTGGTTATGAGGCACTACTGGATATTATAGATCAGTTTTCCGCTGTTCATTCTGAATCTCGAGGTTTCACATCTGACGTTCAGCAGTTTCTCCAATTTAGGAGGAGTACAAAAGAAAAAAAAGTTCTAGATGAATCTTCAAGTGTAGTATTGACAGAGATTAAGTGTTCCTTTAATTCAGTGTCAGTGAAATTGTACTCCTCAAAACGAGAGCTAGCTGCATCTATACTAGTTTTCGAAGCTAACACACAGCTTTTATGCTACGCGTCTTTAAAAATTGATGAACCTCATTACTTGGATATTTCATTCTCCACTATATCCCTGATCTCAATGATTAATTCTGTTAGGTTAGTGGAATGCTGCTCAAGCTCAGTGGTAAGTGAGGTAAATACTTTAACTGCTACGCTGGCAGAGATTGAGACTCATGTTTCTCTTCCGCCACTAGACATATGGTTTTACTCGTTTGACTGGAGTGAGTTTATTGACCTATGTAGTTCATACTTTAAACATAGACCAAAAATTCCAGTTGTTAAAGTATCATCATCGAACTCAACTGATGATATTGTAGATCAAGCCGAAAATGAAGATTTTGATGTTTCAAATCCTCCTCATTCTGATAGTATGTCAAGTAAGTTTGCGTCACAGACCACGAAGCGTCATACTTCTTTTCTTCATTTGAAGTCAGAAAATTTTACCGTAACAGCCCGTATACCTATCCAAGTCAGTGACGAGGTGTTTCGTGAATTTGCTGAGCTCCAAGTTCACAAAGACTGCGACATATATGAAGCAGACCAATACTGTTTTATTGTTGTTGCTTTGGAAAGTAAAAGTAATGAACTAGTTTTTGACGGCAAAACTGCCAAAGTAAAGTGCAACGTGGAAAAAACAAATGGAACAGTTGAATTGTGCAAGGAAATAAGCGAACGGGTGTGGCGTTTTTTTCAGATCTTTCAATTGAATTTGGAAGCTGATATTAGTAAACAGGTAGACCTTGTGCAGATTAAAGGAGAAGTAAAATGTGATAGCGTCGACATATGGATTTCTCATCATATATGTTATATTTGTCGATGTATCATGCTCGAAAGTTCTTCACAAGGGTCATCACAGTTGGCATTTGGTGTAACAGACTTGAACTTAAATCTGAGGAAGCTCTCTCTTCTTTTGATTGATGGGAAGGTGTGTACATTTTTTACCTTTTGCGTCCTAAGCTATATGAATTGGGCTGCATTTTTTCTTCTTACTTTTTGCTATTTCCCTAAAATACTGTATAACCTCAATAAAATCTTCTAATCAGTCATGATTGTAGCTAGCTTGCAACCTGTGGGATTCATGGATATTATATACTTTTATTAAACAAAATTGTATGCTGTTTTTTAACTCAAGAAAACACACGGTGTTTATTTTTCCCTTCTACCATTTTTACTTCATCCATGCACTTTTTTCCTTCTTAAAAATCAGAAGCAAACCTAATAATTAAAATATATGTCAAAGTAGTCGAATTTATAAGTTAAGAAAATCTTGTGTATTTTCAGTTGTTTTGTTAGTGATTTGTTTAATTGTTTCTTACGAACTTTACCAGAAAGGGTGACAAGCAGATCTCAGAAATTAGTTATATGTTAATTCTTGTATTTGCCAAGACTTGAACCCTTAACTTTTGGTAGGACTTATCACTAGATTTTGATTTTTTCATTTATAGTTAAGACTTGGACCTTGACCTCTGGTAGTATTCAAATTAGGGTATTTCCTGTAGTTGCCTATTTTTTGAAGTTGCCAAGAATAGAACCCTTGACCTTGGGTAGTACTTAAGATTAGATCCCTTTTACTCTTATTTGTTTGGATAGGATTGTTTAAGCTTAAATAAATGTTTGGTAGTTCGGCTTCTAAAGTAAATAAGTAAAGTAAAAAATGTTTGTGACTAGACTTATGTTGATGGATGAGAAGATTATCCCCTGTTACTTGCACAAAAGCATAAGGGCAGAATTATCAATTATTAAAAGGTCTTTCGCTACTTCGACCAAACTGTCATATAAGTTAAAAAATTGAGCTGATCCCCTAAACTTATTATTATCATTTCTATGTGTAAGATGAGAATAGAAGTACTTAGATACCATTACCAAACCTGTGAAACATCCATTGTAGCTCGGAAGTTTGACCAGCTTGTAAGCTAAGCTAAACATGTTTAGAATGTTACTTTGCAGTTTTCTTTTTGCCCGAATTACCATTTTCAACTTGTTTAAAGATTAACTAAACTCGATTGAAGAAGTATGAACTAAGTAATACTGTCCCTTCCCGTTATATGGAGGCTTTTTTACGCCACACACACATCCATTTGTAATCCTCTCCTTTAATTGAAAGAAGTTTGTATATACATAATTTTTTCTTGTATTCTTGAATAGCATTCTTCTTCCTCGACTATATTTAAAGAAACTCTGACGCCATTTCTGTCAAAATATAAATATTTATCCAAATGTTCTGTTGGTAATCTAAATCAAGATTATATGAATTTTATATTCCATTCAGTTTCTTCATTCGAATATGCTTAAAATTCCAGCCTGTACAATATAAACAGCCAAACTATTTAAGTTATGCTTCTTTGTGCCACTGCAGCAATGCTCTAATGGACCTCTTGTGGAAGTTCTTCTACGTAATTCACTCTTATGTGTAGTAAACAATGAGAACAATATTCAGACCTCGATTTCTGGTGATCTACAAGTGAACTACAATAATATTCACAAGGTATTGGAATTGCTCAGAAGTGTTATTCTAGCTTACATCAGGTTTACATTTTTGTAACAGCGACTTTGTATTACCTATAATCCTTCCAGGTATTGTGGGAGCCTTTTGTGGAACCTTGGAAGTTTAACTTGAGCTTAAACAGGCGAAACCAGAACAGTGTTCTTCTAAATGCTGCACTCATGGCTGATATTTCTCTCTCATCAACATCAGAACTTAACTTGAATATCACAGAATCCTTTGTCGAGGTATTTGAGTACTAAATTGGGTTCCGCCTTTATTTTTCTGGAAATAACAACTTAATATAACATTCAGTAGCTCGCTGGCCATGTGATTTTGATGTGTCATCTGGTCTTTTTTTTTTTTAATCCTATTAAGTTTCAAGTTTTAATTGTAGTGATGGTTTCCTATCTTATTTAAATATTATTACAATTGTTAACAATTTGAATATAATCTTGCATCATTAAATTGTGTTTCAAACTCAGTTTTTTGATGGATACTTTTGGTATGAGGAGTTCCAAGTCGCGTTAGTCAGTTAAGGCAATGGTGTGTGCTTGAGGGCGGGGGTCTGATGTCGAGAATATTTTTAGAAGTGTTTTGTTTAGATTGTTAATGTTTAATTATATATTCTTTTATTTGTGGCGATGATAAATATGATCATCTACTGTATTTTTTCTATCGGAATCTTTTTATTTTATTACATGTTATATAATATGTAAATTTTTTTACTTTCTACAGGTTGTCTTTAGAGCCTTCGATATGATTGCAGATGCCTGGGGTCTTCCAGGGTTGACTGGTCATTCTGAAAGCCCTAGTTTTTTAAAGTATCAGACTAGAGAAAGTATATGTGGTGGAAGATATGCTCCCTATAGAATACAAAATTTGACTTCCTTGCCTCTTGCTTTCCACGTCATTGAGGGCCCACTTAGCACTTATGACTTGGATGTATCAGCATTAGAAGATGAGATAGTTGTGCAACCAGGTTCTTCCATTCCAATATATATTGATGAAACTGCAGAGGAGCAACTCTTCCGCCATAGGCCTGCGCATTCATCTGAGAGACTTAGTGATAAGCAATTCATGTACACAGCACACCGGTATGTTGTCATTCGACTTGAAGGTACTTCTAACCCATCCGCTCCAATCTCAATGGATCTCGTTGGCCTCAGCTGCTTTAACGTGGACTTTTCTAAGTCAACAAAGAGTCTAAAAGGTGATACTCCAGATGGCTTGAAAACCAATTTTATAGGGAAGAACAAAGCTGAGTTGGACAGTGGCTATGTTGTTCCTGTTGTTGTTGATGTTTCTGTACAACGATATACAAAACTGATCCGGTTATACTCATCGGTATGTCCACATCTATTTTATTTCACTTCTAAAACTATATAGGTTTAGTGAATTTTTCTCATTTCAGGTTGTCCTGCTAAATGCTACTTCTACACCATTTGAAGTACGATTTGATATTCCATTTGGTGTGTCTCCAAAGGTATAGTTTGACAACTTTCTTTCAGGTCAATGTTCTAGGCTGTGGAAATTTTATATTGGTGATAAAGTGCCAATTGAATTCAACAATGTTTGTTTCAGATGCTAGATCCTATATATCCTGGCCAAGAGTTTCCTCTTCCTCTACACTTGGCTGAGGCAGGGCGGATGAGATGGCGCCCCGTTGGCAATTCCTACCTATGGAGTGAGGCTTATAACATCTCAAATATTGTTGGACATGAAAGTAATGTTGGAGTTTTGCGTTCTGTTGTTTGCTATCCATCTCATCCAAGCAGTGACCCATTTCGATTCTGCTTATCGGTGCATGATATGTGCTTACCTGCATCCGGCAGGCTCGGAGGTGGTACATCTGAGTATAGTGTCAATACTGTAAAACAATCATTTGAAAGTTCTCATCAAGTTTTGGCCAGGTTGGATGAGTCGAAGAAGTGTTTTCTACACCTGGTGACTATTAGTAGTCCATTAGTAGTGAGTAACTTTTTACCTGTGTCTATAACTCTAGAGATAGAAAGTGGTGGAGTTACACGTTCTGCAATGCTGACTGAGGTATGTAGCCTGTTGTTACAAGCTTTTAGCAACTGCATTGGCAATTTTAAATGTTCTTGAAGCTGCCGTCTCAGATAAATTGATGCCCGCATGTTCTGATACATTGTCAGGTAGAAACTTCTTTCTTCCATATTGATTCTTCGCATGACCTTGCAATGGTCTTCACGATTCAGGGATATGGACCTTCGGTTCTGAAATTTCCCCGTGCAGAAAATTTTGGTGCTGTGGCCAAGTTCAATGGAACAAAGTTCTCTGCATCCGAAACCATTTCCTTCAATTCTGATTCATTATCTGAAGGTAGTATATTGTTACTTTCATAAAAAAACAACTTTTATGTACTAGAAATAATTTTTAGTAATGTTCGTCATATTTTTGTAGGTAATTTATATGTATCAGTCGAGATGATTATGGAGGCAGCCTCAGGAGCTCGTGAAATATACATTTCAGTCCCTTTTCTGTTATATAACTGCACAGCTTTCCCGCTTGTCGTTTCTAATTGTGTCGGTGACATGAGAGGGTGTGGTTGTACTCTTCCATCTTCTTATAATCTAGAGGAAGATCTACTCCCATGCAGAAAAGATGGTTTGAGTCTGCTGTGCTCTGATCAAGATTTCCAAATAACCTTGCATAATAGTAATATGAGAAATTCTTCCTTCAACCAACGCATAATCTCAACTAGGAAGCTAGTGGAACCCCACTCTTCAAATTTACGTGGAGCTTCATACAAGGAAATAAGTGCAGAAGCCAGAAATTCGACAAATTTGTCAGCGTCTAGCAGTCAGTCAAACTCGAAATTTCCCGATTTTGTTGAATTTGGTCATAAAAGGGTTAGCGGTTGCATGTATTCACCCGATCCTAAGTCCTCTGCAAGTGATATCAAGGTTCAAGTAAGTCGAGGCCAGCCCAAGGGTCACAAGGATAGCAGTCAAAATTGTTTTTGGTCAGGTCCATTTTCCCTTGTTCCTTCCACTGGTTCAGTCAGAGTTCCTGTTCCGTACCCATCTCCAAATGCTGGGTACACGATAGCTGTTACATCAACTGTGGTTACTGGGCCAATTGCTGGGAGAACAAGAATGATCACTTTCCAGCCTAGGTATTTTCCTAGAATATCTTATTATGAGGTTACGTAAATAGTGACTAGGTGAATGATCCTCAGTCAATTATCTAATTCTCGGATATATTGTTGAGTCCCCATTCTTTTTATTGTTCCCAAATTATGCAGATATGTGATCAGTAATGCCTGCAGCCGTAATCTGTATTATAAGCAAAAGGGAACTGATTCCATTTCTTATCTACAAGTTGGAAAACATTCTCAAATTCATTGGGATGATTATACCCTAAGGTAATTGACACTGATCTTGTATATATCACTACTCCCCCCGTCCCACTTAATTCTTAACATTTGGGGTGGTCACGGAGTTTAAGAGGAGTGTAGAAAAGGGAAGGAAATGGGTGTAAAGTGATGGGACCTACTAAAATTAGTGAAGAAAAATATACTATTTTAGGAAATGTTAAGAAATGAATGGGACATCCCAAAAAGGAAAGTGTTAAGAAATGAATAGGATGGAGGGAGTATTTTATTTTGATACAGCGCAACTGGCAACCGTGTTTAGATTTGATATATATGACTCTTTATATTGCTTTATCATCTTTGTTTTAACTCTTCGTCTTTTTCTAGCAGTGAACCTATTTATAGTAATGCTTTAACTTATTTCAGGGATCTACTAGTTTCCGTTCGTTTTGATGAACCTTCATGGCAATGGTCAGGATGTTTTTTGCCTGAGCATCTTGGTGATACTCAATTAAAAATGAGAAATTATGTTTCTGGTGCACTCAATATGATTCGCGTGGAAGTCCAAAATGCTGATGTTTTAATTGGAGATGAGAAGATCAGTGGAAGCTCCAACGGAAATTCTGGCACAAACTTGATCCTAATATCCGATGATGATACTGGTTATATGCCATACAGAGTAGACAATTTCTCAAAAGAGGTTACTTTCTTGTTACTTATCAGTCCTGTTTTCCTTTTAGCCAAGCATGATTTTTTTTTGCAAATAGGAAAATGGTCAGTGATCAGGAATATACTGTTAGTTCTTAACTTAAAAACAGTTGGTGCTTTCATCTTCTGTCTCTGTAAAAGAAATAGTGTTTAATTTTTCATGTTTGTGCTGTGCTAGAAAAGATGCGAGTATCATGCTCATTGAGTGTGGTAGTTTTCTGCGAGGATAAGTTTAGGATGCAGTGATTTCTGTGCCCCCTGGATTTAATGTATTTTTTCAGAAGCAAAACTGTAGATAATTTAAATAATAAATTAGAAAAGGCTTCTTACAAGACCAAGCTTGCTCAAGGGAACCACGTAGTTGTTTTGGTGAGACATAGAATGATATTGAGTTAGGGATCCTAGAATGGACGAAATAGATGAGTTCACCAATATTGGTGAGACATCGAATGATGTTGAGTTAGGGATATAAATGAACGAAATAGATGGGTTCATCGAAATTGAGTCTAAGATAGAGCTTAAATATGGAGGAGAGTGTGAAGTGATTGAATTATTTATGTCATTAACAATCAATATAACGTTTTCGATTATTTATGATATTTTTGGTGAAATTTGATGACATAAATTGATTGGAAGCGACTACCATTTCCCTGTTCTAAATAAATTGCGGTATTTCAAATTGTTTGTTGCCTTGGCCCTTCCCCCCTCCCCTAGGTATCCTTGCTTCCTCTAAACATAAACTCTTTACGACAGAACAATAAAATCAGTGTGCTAATTGTACCACTCCTCTCTTGATATAACATGTTATAGGTCGTATGTGACATACTTTTTTTGATGGACCAAATGTTTTCTATAGATTAATCGAAAGGTATTTTAATGATGGCTTTAAAGTGACCTGGTTACTACCCCAAACAATTTATTATACATGAAAAATTGGGCAGTTTACTGAATCAAGTAGTCAGAAAGCAAGGATCTAAAGTTCACTAATATAATAACACGTTTTGGTTGTTCATGTCAAGCAGAATATTTCATCTATTTTAATTTTAATGATTTAGTCCGAGATTATTAAATTTCACTTTCGTGACGCAATGTAGAGACTGCGAATCTACCAACAAAAATGCGAAACTTTTGAAACAATCGTGCACACATACACCTCATGTCCTTATGCGTGGGATGAACCCTGCTTGCCCCATCGTCTTACTGTGGAGGTATGTCATTATTAAAATGTTAAACTATTATTGATGTTATTGCAACTATTATGATTCTTTTAACTTTTAAGGTACCTGGTGAACGTGTTTTGGGTTCATTTGCTCTTGATGAGGTTCAGGAATTTTCACCAGTGTACTTGTGTGCAACTTCCGAAGTAAGTTTTCTACATTCACCGATCCTATTTAAAATGTATTCTTTTGTTACAAAACAACATACATGCACTAACTTATGTAAGAGGAAAAGTTCTCAAGATTGCCCTCCATCTATCCGTTGAGATCCCCATTTATTTTTCTTAGCTACATGAAGCCATTTATGTTTTTGCATGTGTACGAGTAGGTGCATCTTTGTATGCATATATATATATATATATATAGGGTCTTGATAGAATAAAAACCAACTTTAGCTCAAAACAAAAAACCAGTGGTACTTTTGTAAATATTATAAAACATAAGGCTGAATCTATGGCAGTGGTGGCATTGAAGCGTTGATGTTACCTGCTCTATGGGGGATTGATTGAGAGAGAAATATAGATATAAATGTACACGTATGTATATATGCAACAACTTCAAATGTGTATAAAGGGGAAGAGGGGCAAGTAGCGATAAACGAGGTGGGTGATGTGAATGATAGTGGGGTGGGCTGGTTGAAGGAGAGTGTGGTTTAATTTTAGATTTAGTTTTGTTTATGATTATTACCCTAGATGTATATATGTATGGATGTATATATGTATAGGCTTGTGCTCGAATGCAAACCATCGAAGCCTCTAAAGTCTATAGACAGTAAATTTTATATATTGTTTTAGTTTTAAATATATCTATTTTTTATGTTAACATGATATAATGAATCTTATTTATGCATATAGTTACGGTTAATGGGACTTGTTAAGTGTATAATCTTCTATGGGACATCTCCATTTTCTTTCTTAATGCAAATGGGATTGTGCAATATTGTGGCCTTTTCTGGAACTAAATGGTTGGGGACATTGTTAATGGGAACACAAGTTATCAAAGAACAATTTGTTAAATATCAACAATTATGACATCAGCTATCTTATGTCATCAAGATGACATCATTAATGTACTTGGCACTGTAGCAAGAGTAGCCACCAAGTTTCATGTTTCCTATATATACAGGCTTTTGCCTCCTTTGTAATGTGCAGTAGACAATATATAATATATACGCTTTCAGTTCTCTACCTCTCTTTCTCTCCTCTCAACTATGATCCCTTCTATATATTCTTAGTATTCTCATATAATTTGAGATGGTATCAGAGAGGGAATAGAGATGAGGAGATTTTCAGTTGAAGCTTGTGGCTTTTCAAGTAAAACACAAGCTGCCCAAAACCAGACTTTATAGTTTCAAACTCTAGCCCCTCGAGACATGACCCAAACCAAGATCTAAATAAATCAAGCTTAAGGGGCTACTCACCGGTTCAAATCCAGCTTGTAAACACCACCCCACGCATTGTCAATTGAACTTTGAGGTTTCTTAAGAGAAACTCAAGTTTCATGTTTCCTATATATACAGGCTTTTGCCTCCTTTGTAATGTGCAGTAGACAATATATAATATATACGCTTTTAGTTATCTGCCTCTCTTTCTCTCCTCTCAACTATGATCCCTTCTATATATTCTTAGTATTCTCATATAATTTCAGATGGTATCAGAGAGGGAATAGAGTTGAGGAGATTTTCAGTTGAAGCTTGTGGCTTTTCAAGTAAAACACAAGCTGCCCAAAACCAGACTTTATAGTTTCAAACTCTAGCCCCTCGAGAAATGACCCAAACCAAGATCTAAATAAATCAAGCTTAAGGGGCTACTCACCGGTTCAAATCCAGCTTGTAAACACCACCCCATGCATTGTCAATTGAACTTTGAGGTTTCTTAAGAGAAACTCAAGTTGCCCAGCCTTGTTTTCAACAGATATCCACTAAACAAAACCAAAACACAAATACAAATATATACCAGCAGAGATAATCACAAGTAGACCTGCCACAAAGAGAACAACCGGAAAAAGCTTCCGCACGTGCTCAGAAGTGTGCCATCGGATTTTGGCGAAATTTCTTAAGGGCGCATCTATCTTATTCTAGCAGGCTGTTTTCAGGTTGTTTCTGGCAGATATGAGTCTTCTCCTAAAGCAGCAGGAGCTCCATTCCGAATAAAGTTTAGGGAGCTCAGTTCCGGCAAAGTTATCAGGTGATGGTCATTAAGGCAAAATCATTCATCAAAACGACTACAAAGCAGCAGTAGTGTGTGTATAGATATATCATATATACATGCAGTTCACTGCTACAAAATGAAAGCAGTGTTAGGGGACTACACAAATTACGAGATTCAAACAAAGCAAAGCGCACACACAATATATTTGACGCGGAAAACCTACGTCCCAACTTGTATTATTAATTAAAACAATTATCAATAATACATCAATCTCTCACCAAAGGATGTATCACTCACACGATACTCAACCCAAACAATACTCGAGCATACATCAAACATACTATGATTATGTTTATATAGCCATCCGAAACTTAGCCACCAAGACTTGCCATTCTCGGTTCCTAAGGAATGTGGTTCTGGTTGAGGCTTTCTTTACCTAGGTTCCTAATTATCTAACTTTGTGATCAAGACATACCATCTATAATATTTGTCTACCCATACAATTATTACCCGACCCATATATGACTTGTATCACCAAGGCCCATATTAAGGTATTGGGTCCCCTCGAACAAGAACCTCTCCTTCTAGTGTCGAGTCCCAGTATTCCCAAAATTCTCATATATTCAACCCAAGATAGGTCAATTCCAAGATGGATCAATCTCAAGATGGATAGTTAACTCCAAGATGAGTCAATCCCAAGATGGATAAATCCTAAGATGGGTCTTTAATCCTAATATGGGTCTGATTGGACGCTTAGGTTATGCTTACGGGTCCCTAGTGTTCCACTCTTCAATCCCAAGATAGGTCTTTTATCCCCGGATGGGATTTCGAGTGAGGGGTCGTGTTAAATATCAATAACAATTATGACATCAACTATCTTATGTCATCAAGATGACATCATTAATGTACTTGGCACTGTAGCAAGAATAGCCACCTAGTTTCATATTTCCTATATATTGAGGCTTTTGCCTCCTTTGAAATATGCAGTTGACAATATATAATATATACACTTTCAGTTCTCTGCCTCTCTCTTTCTCTCCTCTCTACTATGATCCCTTCTATATATTCTTAGTATTCTCATATAATCTGGGACAATGTAATTATATGACGCTTAATACAAAAAAAATATAGAAAGTAGTAATTTTTTGTTTTAGTATTGTAATATCCTAAAAGTATGTGTGGACGTCATATTTTTAGTAGCTTCTCATTCATCATGGAGTTTGGAGTCTTGTAATTTATAGATAACACCACTACTAATTGTAGTATGATATTACTCATATATTAACCGATTAAAAATCGTTAGAAGAGTAAGAGACTATATCTAAGGAGAAGGTTATCATTATATGAAGAGAATTTGGATGATATTAACATGTTTTAATCAAAAATTTAAAAATTAACATTTTTTATTGATACGTTATGGAAATTTTAAATTTTAAAATAGAATTTAATAGATGATTTGTGCACCACATGTGTATAAGCGAGTAACGATAAAGCAAACACGCCCAATCTATCCTGCTCACATACACACAGCCTGTTATAAGCTGAGTAAAGATAATTTTTATAGATATGAATGATTACATGTTACCAACTAGTAGAAACATTAATACTTAGCTAACAAGAACCTAATAACAATGGAAGCTAATAATAAAGGATAGAAATCCCTTTTTCTCCTACCGCTACTATAATCTAGAATATTCCTAATAAAATATTTATCTAACATATTTATACTTATGATAAATTGAAACTAACTCTATTCCTATGAACATAAAATAAATACACATTAATGTTTTAATTCCCTTCTCCGCAATCCGCATCCATAATTGACGTGTAAATATTAGATTTCAAAGTCGCTATATATTACATATCAGTGTATTTATTTATGAGAATACTAGAAACCCTAATTCCTTATTGTAGACCTTCTTGAGGTATCCATCAAATCACATCAAGACTTTCATTAATGATGTTTGAAACGTCCTTGTATGTTCCTTGAATTCGTACTTTCTGACTTATTTTTGAATGTCATTGAGAACTCTCATCCAACCAAAAAATGAAAATGAAATCAACTCAATTTGGTCCTGCATGTATTGTAGTCTTTTCAAGGAACAGGTGGTCTTGATGGGAAATTAATTAATTAAGTGGTACTAAGGCAGTTGATTGACCTTAGATTTTCAAAGTGTTCTTAATAATTCAATTAAAAAATAATGGTACTTTTTCTACAGAAGCCAGAAAGGACTTTGCTCGTATATGTCCAGGCAGAAGGAGCAGTAAAGGTGCAGAGTGTTATGAATACGATTTTGATCTTTTTTTTTTTCCTTTTGCTTACTGGATTTGAATCTTTCTGCTTTACATAATTTCGTGGTTCTTTCATGTCTATTGTTATAGGTTCTTAGTGTTGTTGATTCAAGTTGTCATAGTTTAGATGATTTGAAAGGTCCACGGGTTACTACCTCGAATGTGAAAGGAAAACGAGATCACAAACAGGAAGCTTCAGCACATTACAAAGAGAAGTTGTCATTTTGTATTCCCTTCATTGGAATCTCTGTGATGAACTCTTACCCGCAGGTTATTAGTCTGAAATTTCAAAGCCACAAGTTTTCCTCCATGTGCTATTACTACTTTCTTCTTATTTATTTTTTTGTGTAGGAACTGCTTTACGTATCTGCAAGGAACATGACAATTGATCTGGCTAGGAATGTTGATCAGGAAACATTTTCCATACAGTTGTCATCTTTGCAAATTGATAATCAGTTGCACAGTACGCCATATCCTGTTATCCTGTCTTTTGAGCATGAAATTAGAAGCAACTCAGTCGCCCAAGCGAGAAGAAAAGATGACAACACAAAGGTAAGTAGTGATAGTGAGGTTGAGATTGCTGATGGTTCATGTGACCCAGTATTCAGCTTGGCTGCGGCAAAGTGGAGGAATACAGATACATCATTGGTTTCATTTGAGTATATAAGCCTAAAGTATGTACTGTTGAGGCAAGTGTACGTTATTTTTTTTTTTAAAGCATGCATAAAATTCTGATTTGCTTTTCTGTTGCTCATAGGGTGGCGGATTTTCATCTAGAGCTTGAGCAAGAAGTAATCCAAAGTGTTTCTGATTTTTTCAAAACCATATCTTCAAGGTTCAATGGTGATGTTTTGCCTGACGGGGTTTCCATGCTAAATCTTACATCTGAATTTGGTTTAGTTGAAATCACTTCTACATACACTCAGGGCCATGAAGGTGTGAAAACTGCTGACCAAATTTCTGCTAGTAATATTCCTATTGTTACTGGAAACCACAAGAGAAGCTCTTTATTACCGTCAGTAGTTCCGATTGGAGCTCCATGGCAGCAGATTTATCTCCTAGCCAGAACACAGAAGAAAATATATGTTGAACTACTTGATCTGGCGCCTATAAACTTGACCTTAAGGTGAATCTTAAACTGTATAGTTGTCAGCATGTGTTACGCTGCCCAAAAAAAAAAGCTTAGTAAGATTGTTTTGCAGCTTCTCTAGCAGTCCATGGATGCTTATGAATGGAGTGCTCACATCTGGAGAATCTGTTATCCATGTAAGTATAGGGCTTTAATTAAGGTAACAAATGTTTGTAATTCAATGCGACACGATGGAAGGATTAATATGTTAGATGGACATGGGAAAATGCTTTTCTGCAGCATTGTCCTTTTAGAACATGGGTATGACCTAGTTGAATTTCTGATCTAGTTTTAAATCTAATGGTGAGCACAATGCATATTTTTTAATAAAAGGACAATGAATAAGCAGTAAACTGCAGTATTAGTTGTGATTATGCTGCTGTTTGTTCCTAAAACTGCACTATCTTAAACGAAGTGCATCAAACTAGTTAACCAATATTGTTTTTATAATGACGAGAGAAATCATAGACACATTAAAATGATAGTAAACAACAGTTTTCTGATTTCTTAATGTTTAATTATGTTTTTATGCAAAGTAGCTTAGAAAATCGATTACCTGACATTGTTTTAAAATTTTGAGCTTCGTAATATTATTTTGGTTTTGATGAGTCAAAATTAAACTATTTTCTGATTTCGATTGATTTTTGACTGGAAACCCTCTGTCTGAAACTACTCTACACTTGATTGAGTGAGCTGCAGCAACTGGTTGTGAATTCTATACTTGATTTTATACCTAAGCTTGTATCTTTTTGCTTGAAATATTCCCTTTTGTTGTTCATGTGTGACCCATTCATTAGAGAGGAATGCTGATGACATTGCATTAGTTTAGTGACTTCTTTTTCTAAGCTTATAGCTTCTATCATCAACATTCTACTTTTTTGTTCTTATGTAACCAATCCATTACAGAGAGGTCTCATGGCACTTGCTGATATTGAAGGAGCACAAATCCATCTCAACCAGCTTCTCATTGCACATCAGTTAGCTAGTTGGGAATCCATTCAAGTGATCTTGATCAGACACTACAAAGGGCAGTTTCTTCATGAGATTTACAAGGTAAGCTTAGGGCTATCTTTTAATTACTTTTGGAATTTCCTGAGATGCTGTAGCTCGTGTTCTAAAAATCGGCCTAGGCGGTAGGCGGTGCTCCTAAATGCCTAAATTTTGCAAAAATCGGGCATTAGGCGTTTTTTGTATTAGGCGGCGCCTAGGAGGGTCTTGGCAGTATAATGAATTAGGCAGAAATCTTCGATTTGGTGTGATTGGTCAAATTTTCATTAGGCTGTCAATGTAAGGGTGAAAAGGTAAAATTACATTTTTTTTTAAAATATAAAAATAGAAGACAACTAAATACAAATGTGGATGAAAATGAAATATAATAATTTAGTTTAGACAGCTAAAGTTTATGAAGGTAATGAAGTAAATAACCTAATTTTCTTCTTCGGCTCTGCTGTGTACCGACGATAGAGGTAACAATAATTCTTCTTGCCGCCTTCTTTGCTCATATATATTAATTATTAAGTCTTATTTTTCTTGTATATTAACTATCTAGTATTAACTATTAAGGTTCCCAATTTGTATATTAAGATGAAGAAATTAATGAAGATTTCGTATGTGAACATTGATTACCATATAAGAACATTTCTGAGAGTTATCATTGGTTGGCTTGTATTATTTGTTTACTAATGTAGTGCAAGGTTGTCTCATGGTTTAATAATTGAACTATTGGAACGATTGTCACTAAATTCACTATTGTGGTGGGATTGAAATTTGAGTAGAAGCCTATATTATACTGGAATTAAATGGTGTGCATTTATTTTTCCAACATTTGGAGTACAACCATAGAAACTGGACAAAGTATATATCATCTGATCAAAATGCCTGTCATTTTATTGAACTCTATCATGGATTTATCTAAAGTTGCGTAATTTGGTGTTGATCATGGTTTTTAAGGATTGTGCACAAAGACATCAAGGTGGGTATTTGGGTATGTCTTGAACCTTTTTGAGTCGTATAAGAATCTCCAAGAAATGGTTATACCATCTTGTGCCTGTTTGGCTATGTCTGAATTGCATCTTCGTGAAGCTTATTATGCAATGAGATAAATAACATTGAGTCGAATATTGCCAATGGTGCAGCACTTTAAATTATACTACTAATCAGAGGTTTCATAATTATACTACTTATCAGAGGTTTCATTCTAAAAATTTTATTGCACACTTCATGCAATAAAGTATCATACCATTAGTTTTTTTGTTCCCGCGACACAATACACATAATTGTGTAATTACTCATTTTGCAGGTTTTTGGTTCAGCTGGTGTCATAGGCAATCCCATGGGATTTGCAAGAAGTGTAGGCCAGGGAATTAGAGACTTTTTGTCAGTTCCTGCTAAAAGCCTTGTGAAGGTATGTTATATTTGCCAGTTAGTGGTGCTTTCCTTTTATAGTAAGTATATGAACCTGCAACTGCTTTTGCAGAACCCAGCTGGACTCTTCACAGGAATGGCACAGGGTACGACTAGTCTTCTAAGTAACACAGTGTATGCCATAAGTGATGCTACTACTCAATTTAGCCGTGCAGCACACAAGGTATTTACAACTAATAAATAAACTTTGAGCAAATATAGTTTTTCTTGTTCATTTTACTCGAAGTATTGATCTGATTTCCAATTGTAGGGTATCGTGGCATTTACATTTGATGACCAATCTGCGGGGAGGATGGAAAAGCAACAGTTTGGTATATCATCACATAGTAAAGGCGTAATTAATGAGATATTGGAGGTTGAGCATCTTTCTGTGATTTACTATAACATTTTTGTTAAAAATAAATAAAGTAAAGCATAACTTTAAATTAAAGCATAACTTTGAATAGAACTTCTTGTTTAATATAATTAACATATTCAAACAAAATTAATTAAACTCTAACAAGCAGATAGTAATCCTTCAGCAGCAGTCCCAGCAGATATGTGCAATATTGTTTCAAACTCTGTCGTTAAAGTGTATTGGTTAGTAATGTATACATCGAGTGTTTGTTAGTACTGTACCATGTAATAGGCATTCATGAGCATTTGAGTATGACTTTTGAAATGTGATTTATTGTTCTGTATCTTCCTTATGTATATAGGGCCTTACTGGTCTTCTTCAATCACCAATTAGGGGTGCTGAAAAACATGGTCTTCCGGGTATCCTCTCAGGTACTTCATTATCTCCAGGGTCTTACTAGTTATGTATAGAACTAGTCTTTGTTGTAATTGGAAGCAAGATAATTTTCACATGAACTGTGCCGGTTTGGTGGGTGTTCATGATTGTGTTCTTATTGCTTTTACTGTTCTGCAGGTATAGCACTTGGAGTCACGGGCCTTGTGGCAAGACCAGCAGCTAGTATCCTCGAGCTCACTGGGAAAACTGCACTGAGTATAAGAAATCGTAGCAAGCTCTACCACATGGGATCCCACCGGTTGAGGGTCCGTCTCCCTAGGCCTTTAAGTAGAGAATCTCCGCTGAGGCCTTACTCATGGGAGGAAGCTGTTGGAACATCTGTACTTTCAGAGTTTGACAGTGGCTTGAAGCTGAAAGATGAGATTTTAGTCCTATGCAGAAGACTTAAACAAGGTGGAAAATTTGTTATTATCACAGAAAGGCTTGTCTTACTTGTTAGCTGCTCCAGTCTCGTAGACTTAGGTAAACCAAGGTTTCGAGGGGTTCCAGCTGATCCAGAGTGGGTAACAGAGGCAGAGATTGGAATGGATAGTGTGATCCATGCTGATGCTGATAATGAGGTGGTACATATTGTTGGAAGCAGTTCAGATACATTGTCAAGGCAGAAACAGTACCAGCTGAATAGAAATGATAGAAAAAGGTGGAACAATTCTTCCACACCGGTCCCGCTTTACCAGACGAATTTGGAATTTACATGCATAGAAGAGGCGGAGAACTTTTTGCAAATTCTGTTGGCTACCGTTAGGAAGGGAAAAGAGCATGGATGGGGTCATGTAAATCTTATTCATCAAAGTAATCTCAAGTAGTGGGAATGAGTACATATTATTTTCTTCTGGCTCCCTGTCGATATAATTAGGGGTATAGGTTATTTCAAGTAAAATAGGAAGGAACATCAGAGTAGCTTCCCAGAATCAAGGGTAGATTATAGACTCATTGTACTGTACATAATGTAGATGTAACCCGTGTATTGTATATGTTGTAACATGTCCGGTTAGCAGTTAGTTGTATACGAAATGTGAAATGGCAAAATTAGTTCAGTGGAGTAGTTTAATGTTACAAGTCATGTAAGGCTGTTGAATGCAACGTAGACCTCCAACATGTCCTCTTTTTGTAAGCATAACTTTATATAACAAATCGATGGTCGAATTTTGGTTGAATATATTTTTATGGAGATTTAAAAAGGGACATATATCTCCTTTTTTTATGCCTGATTGGATGTTTTTTTTTTCGATCTTTGTAAACTATTATGCAGAACATTAAGCTCAACTAGCTTTATAGCAAGCCCAGAAATTATGTTAATATGTATTTGTGTTACTCTATATCCAAATAATCAAATGGTATTTTCAATGAGGGATTATGTGTTTATGGTGTATATCAATTGTACAGCTAAAAATAGGTATCATTTACAATATGCTAATTTCATTTCAAGGATTACTACTTGTATGAGTTAGGAGTATAAAAATATGGCTCCCGGTCACCTGCAAACTGCAAACGTTTGCCAAATTAGTGGCAACATACGGTTTTATAACCGTTGGATCAACAATCCAACGGTTCTGATTTAAAAAAAATGATCCAACGGTTCTGATTTAAAAAAAAAATTGTATCGTACCGTAGAAACTTTCTGCGGTATGATGATTGTATCGCAGAAAGTTTTTGCGGTACGGGTAAATTATGAAAATGCCCCTGTATTCACATCAAAAGAGTACTGTACACACATACCCACTTCGATGGTTTTTGAACTAAACCAAAGAAAAAAGAAAAAGAAATAAATAAATAAAAGCACTAAAGTCTCGTACACACTACTATAATACCAAAATGCCTCCTGTTTCAGATAAAAAATCTACTACTATTTAACACTACTATTTAAAAATATTTTAAATGATATTAAAAAGTATTTTAAATGATTGAAAGGAATTAAAAAAAGAAAGAAAGAAAATTAAAATAAATATTAGATGGTTTATTAAAAAATTGGAAGTGGAGCAGCCCAAGCCCACTTCGATGCTTTTCAAAATGCAACTGTGAACGCATATGCGGTACGAGAAGCTGTACAAATGAGGAGCGTTGAATAGTTGATCCAACGGTTATAAAACCGTATGTTGCCAAAACCGTTTGCAATAGAGCGCGCCCCTAAAAATATTTACATAAATAGTGACTGTTCTGAACTTGCATATTGATACGATTGAAGAATTTATATGAGTGACTGACTCCAAATTACTTGGAAATCAATCCTGTGATCCAAACACCATGACTTAAATTTATTCTTCAGTTTTTTGTTTGAATATTACCAATGGGTTGAACCTAAATTTAAAAAATGGAGAGTAAACAGAAAAACTTCTCAAACCCATATTGTCCTAAGAAAGTGATAACAGATGGATGCGTTTTCTGTTCCACTTTAATTAAATATGTTAATATATACGACTGGCACCCTTAAATTTAAATTAACTGATTACCCTAATTATGTCATTCTATTAATCAAAACATTAAGAAACGTCAATAAATTTCAACATTTATTCCATAATAAAATTTTATGTCATATAAACCACAAATTAAAAAAAGTTGAATGTGGAATTATGTTATTTTATGGTCAGAAAATGACTGAACACATATTTTAGATTAACGGTATGTTAACTTATTACAAATTAATGTTTAATATTTTTCAAATAGTGGCACATTAATAATTATAAATTAGTATTTAATTTTTTTAACTAGTAATACATTAAAAACTTATAGATCATTATTTATTTTTATAGTTTTTTTAACGTTTCTTAACGTTTTGATTAACAAAATGACATAATTAGGGTAATCAATTACTTCAGGGGTGCAAGTCGTAAGTCTAAAACATGAAATGACACCATCTGGAAAAGTCAATTCCAGAAGGGTACCAACGAGAATTTTCCTAATATGTATTTATATTGTTTTGTAAGTAAATAGTGTTTGTCAAAAAAAAAAAAATAGTGCTTGCAACTTGTAAATGCTTAGTATGCAAAACATATTTAAGAAATTATCTATTCATGACGAATGATGTATGTACCCCTAAAAATAAGTAAATTTTAATGTGCTAATCTCTTTGAACGAATGTTCAAATGACTGAGTTATGAGCATATACGAATTTATATTAGTAGTGAATGCCTGATCATCCACAACCAATTTGTGCATTTTGACCCGGATTAAAAGATATGCGTAAGATATAAATTAATATACAAATTATAGTATCCATCTTTTAAATCCAAGTAACTTGTTACTACTTGATAAGTGCATATTTTTGCATATTTTTATTACCTATTTATTGCTTGAATTCGTATTTTAATAAATTATTTTGTTGCATTTCAGGAAATTCAAGAAATAATGAAGAAATGGAAAAATAAAGAAATAATGGTCAAGGAAGAGAAAAAAGAAGAAGAAATTCGAATTTATTGAGCTACACCCGCCATCTACAGTATTTATTTCATATCCGGAGTTGTAGGAGTCGGATTTGGACGATCTTACAATCCACGCGAAGCTTAGAAAATTATCTTCAATTCAGAGGGATTAAATCAGCAAAAATCCGATCGGAGAAGCTCGAAATTTGAAGACCAAATTCAGTTCCGAATTTTATTTTTTCCGAATTTTATTAGATTTGGAATATTTTTGTAATAGAATAAAATACAAAAAAAATATTGTTTTGAATGATTAGAGCATCTCCAACCACAACAAATTCTTAGCTAAAATTAGATAAAAGATACCATAAATAAAAATTATAGAGATTATCTAAAAAAAACTTGAACTCCAATGGGTCAAAGCTGTTAGCTATAATTTTAGATAATTTCTACAGGTTGGCCATATTTGTCGAACCTCTATATAGCTGTAAGAAATCTGTAAGAAGATTCCACATCATTCATTACCATATTGAAGTGATATATTCTATTTATAACAACCTAAATTATTAATAACATACTATTTTTAAAATATAGCCAACCAATATAGCTAATACCATTGAAGTAAAATGTCTTACAGATTCAACAAATTTTACATAATGTCCTACAGGTCCAATTTAACCAACCAATTTTAGCTATTGCCATTGAAGATGCTCTTAGTGGTGAGAACATAGTGTATAATGTGATGGATTGGTTGGCAAAAGGAATTTCCAAGATGGTGGGCTAATGATGAAGAATATTAATGATGGAGGCATTTTTTTTTATGCAAATTGGAAGACTTGAAAGGCCTATAAATAGCAAGAGCTTGTGCAGGAGGAAAAAAAAAACACACACCCCTTAGTATAGTATTGTATTGTAATACAACTCTTGTAAACAATTTTTTTCAGTACGTATTTAATTTGTTAATTCCAAGCATAATATTACTTCCCCTGTTCTTGATACAAGCAAACTGTATATCTCTCGTTCTTTTAGTTTCATTAGTTTAATTCAAAAACACCTCCTTCCTCCCATCTTTCTCTTTCTCTCTTCCTTCCCCACAAAATCGCCACTCCCCTGATTTTATCATCGAACAATCACAAAACCCATCTCCTCCTTATTTCTTCTTCTACAAATCCTCAAACACACAACTACCTTACCCAATTTTGATTTTATTCGAGCTTAAACCCAGCTGTTCTTTCCCCTTTTCTTTGTTTTAATGTCGTGTTTTCTTTCCTGTTACCGAGTTTTGTTTGAATTGATGAATGGAGTTTTTAGAATCCTTGAGTTTGCCGAGTACTGATTATTAATCCTCGTTGTTTCTAAAGTTTTCGAATTCTTCCTTTTCGTTTAACCCACAACCGCTGCAACCATTTCCCCAGTTTTAATTTTGCTGCAGTTAATTTTGCCGAATTGTGTCACTTGAGTTATTAAGTCGAGTTTAGTGAGCCATAGCCGAGTTGACTGGTTTTGTCACTGAGTTCACAATGGTTCTGGGTTTTCATTTGTACTGAAAAATGAAAATCGTGTTATGTATTTTGAGTTGAATGTTAGTTGAGTTCTGTATTCGGTTTTGTAGTTGAGGCTTGCCGAGTTTTTCTGTTTTTCTTGCAAGTTCTGAGTTCGAAATCTTCTTTTTTTGAAATAAAATGATTTTATTAGCAAATAGAATCAGCAACCAATGTCTCCAACACATTCAACGGAGGAGACGAGACATCAATAAAGCTATTGACCAAACAGGGCACCCTAGCTAACAAATGGGCGGCCTTATTGGCATGCTTTTTAGCAAACAAAACAGACACATCAGGCCTAGACTGTAAAATGGATACACAATCTCGCAGAACAAAATCAACCTCCAGGCAATGCTCCTCCTTTTTCTTTAATGCATTTACTACAAGTAAAGAGTCACTCTCTATAATCACATTCTCCACAGACAACGTTTGCAGCCATCTCAACGCTTCGAGAACACCCCATGCTTCAGCTTCAAATACTGGAATCTCTCCTGCTCGTCTTACTGTCCTTGCTTTGACGAAATTACCAGCATGATCTCTTAAAATCATCCCCACCGAAAATGTTGATTGCCCAGGGAACACTGAAGCATCAACATTCAGTTTAAGCTTTCCTTGTACTGGGGCAGTCCACTTTACTTTGCTTTGAACTACATTGTGACTCCCTCTATGCAGCAACTCCAGCCTTCTCCTAACCTTCTGCCATTTAGAAATTTGCTTACTACTCCACTCTATCGCAAGAGCAGGCGTGACAATTTTATTATCCCACACTCTCAAATTCCTCGCTGACCACACTCCCCACAATACCTTAGCTATGCGACCTCTAATTTCATGAGACTCACCCCCTAATTTTTGTAGTAGCCAATTTTTGAGTTCGAAATCTTCTTGAAAAGCTTGTTTTGGTTCGGTTAAATTTCTTGCGTGAATTGTGTTTTTGGCTAGTCTAATTTTTGAACAAGTCATGTCAAAATTTCGTTTAAATTTTCTGTAAATAAATCTTTAGAATAAAATCTAATTTTAATTTGTATTTAGAAAATTTTAGTTTTTGTTCCTTTCACTTTTAAATTAATTAGTTTAGAAATAAAATAATAATTAATTTTGCATTTAAAAATAGTTTAAATTTTCTTTTAGGAATTAATTAGTAAAATATCCGAATTCTAAAAAACCCAAATTTGTCTAAATTCGCCCAAGTTAAAAATTAAGGTTTGTGAAAAATATTAGTCCTTGTATCGAATCATAAAGACTAAAACGATGATCGTGCGCTTGCGATTTTAATTGTCATATTTTTAGCATATCAAGTTTTTGGCGCCGCTATTGGGGAGTAATTATTTTTCGCGTCTTAATTTTTAATTTTTCGGATTAGTTTTCTTTCACTTGCCTTATTTTTATTTCATTTTTTTAGGAAAGTTTGAAATTTCGGGAATCTTCTCACGGAGCTCGGAGCAAATTGGAATTTTTGGAAGCGTGCTTCGGTAACCCGTATCTCACTCTTTTCGCATTTTTTTTAAAAAAAATCACAAAAAATTGAAAATTGAAAAAATCCAAAAAAAAATTTAGTTGTAAATACATAATTGTTGCATTATGCATTTAATCACCTAGGAGACGTCATCTAGATTTTCATTTTTTTTTAATTTTTCGTACCTTTAAATTGTGGTGATCGCTGGAGGACCCAAAGGTACGTTAAATTCTTCTTTCTTTTAGATTAGGACACGTAGTGTAAGCATCCATAATTGTTTACCGCTTTCGTATATGTCTCGTTGTTTGTTGCATTCATTTTAATAAATCTTAAGGGCAAAACCCCATCACAAGATAAGGGAAGGGATTTCATCACTCTTTCCTTGGCCCAAAAACCATTTACTCCATCATTTTGCATACCCTTAGCTTTAATAAAATTAATTAGACGTTTGCCCCTAGGAATTTCGCGCTCAATTAGGAAGGTACCTAAGAAACGAACTAATCATTAATTATTCCGACTCGTTGGTGTCTAGGCTAGCGAAAGCTTACCTAGCCAATTAAGATTTGGTGTCTAGGGTGGTGTTTACCCTCTTGGCAATGCTTACACCTACCTGGCCAAATCGGTCCGAATAAATTCTGATTTACCGAGTTTTTGGTGGTCCTTAAAGTTAGGAGCAAGGTCTAGTTTATTTTGTTAAGGAACCCTAGGATTAGAATTTTTCTTTTGATTTTACACCCTTTCTTTTGTTTGTTTGTTTTTCGCACTTATTTGCTACTTGCTACTATTTCTGTTTATGCGCACTACTTGGGTTAGAGATAATTCTTCTAGGTTAGTGAGAGCAATTGAGTGTTCTTCCTCTTCGAATCCGAACCAGTAGAAATTCTTGACCCTGTAGTTACCATGGCAGTATCGCTCAAGGATCGTTGTTACCCCGCCCGTTCAGCCCAACCCTCTTGCATCTCCCTACCCCCCGTAAATGCTAATAATTTCGAAATCAAAGGTCATCAAATTAGCATGTTACCTAATTTTCGCGGGAGTGACGGTGAGGATCCTTATCTTTTTCTACAAGAATTCGAGGAGGTTTGCGCTTTGCAAAAACTCCAACAACTTTCCGAGGACGCCATACGACTTAGACTAATCAACTTCGCTTTAAAAGATAATGCTAAAAAATGGTTGTATAGTCTACCCGTCAATTCGATTTCCACGTGGGAGGGTTTCGTAGTCATCTTTCTAAAAAAATTCTTCCCAAGCCATAAGACTACGAAACTCACGAATGAGATTAATCAATTTCGTCAAAAACATAACGAACCATTTTGGACGTGTCTTGACCGTTTTAAAAATCTTCTATCTCAATGTCCCCACCACGGAATCGAAAAATGGAGGCTCTGTAAGATTGTGTACGAGGCCTTAGATGGTTCAACAACCGCATTGTTGGAATCTATGTGCCAAGGAAAATTCATGGAGAAAGACGAGGACGAGGGATGAGAATTTTTCGAAGAGTTCGCGGAAAAGACTATGTTGTGGGAATCGACTAAGGAGCCCACTCGAGAACCCGAGAAATCAAACGATTCAAATGCTACCATGCATCAAAGGGGGTTACATCAAGTTGGTAACTCTATCGCGACCGAGGCTAAATTAGCCACTCTTACTCGACGTTTAGAAGCCTTAGAAACCAACGGATCCTACTCCCAAGTATCCATGTGCTCAAATTTTAATTCATCCAATCAAGGGATACAAAATCCTCAAGATTTTCAACAAGTCAATGTGATGTTCCAATCGGGTCCTCGAAATGATCCTTATGCTCCTACTTATAACCCCGGTTGGAAAAATCACCCGAACTTTTCTTGGAATCAAGGTCAAGGTCAACAATCTCACCACGCACAATTCCAAAATCAACCTCCTTCATTCCAAAACTTTCAATCTCAACCGCCGATTTTTCATAAACCTCTCGCGAATTCCTTTTCTCCTCAAAATCATGCTCCTTATCCGACTCAAGCTCCTTCCCACCCTCCCAGTTTTTCTGAGTCGGATAAGCGACTTACATCGTTGGAGAAAAGTCTCGATGCGCTTCTCAAATCCACCACTAATTTGGCTCAATCGCAACAAACTTTCATGCAAACCATGACTCAAGATAGGCAAATCTTAAATGCTAGCACCCAAGCCATATCTAAGTTAGAGGTTCAAGTGGGGCAATTAGCTAATGCCATTCATGAGCGTGAAAAGAATAAGTTTCCAAGTCAACCCGAGATCAACCCTAAGTTTCCTCTTAATCAAAGACCTCATGACAATGTAAATGCTGTCAATTCCCTAAGATCTGGAAAGCACGTTGATAATCGAGTAGGAGTCGAGTCCTCCGAAGAGGAAAAAGAAGAATCAGACGTTGCACCGACACCTATTCTCGATCCTTCTGATCAAACTCCGATCCCTGTCTCTTCACCTCTTTCTAGTCAGCCGTCTTCTTCGAGAGGAACAACCTCGGAGCCCGTTCCCGAAGAACAAGTTTATAAACCGAAGGCTCCTTACCCACAACGTCTCGTCTCTAATAAGCAAACCGCTCAATTAGATAAGATCTTAGAGGTGTTTACGCAAGTTAAAGTCAACATTCCTCTTTTAGACGCGATTCAACAAATTCCATCCTATGCGAAATGTCTAAAAGATTTGTGCACTCACAAGCGAACCACCCAAGTGCCTAAGAAAGCCTTTTTGACCTCTCAAGTGAGCTCAATTCTTTCTAACCAGATTCCCGTGAAATATAAGGACCCCGGTTGTCCCACAATTTCATGTGTCATAGGTAATTCTTTTGTGGACAAGGCGTTACTCGATTTAGGCGCTAGTGTGAACTTGCTTCCATTTCTGTCTACCAAACCCTAGGGTTAGGAGAGCTTCAAAAGACGAATGTTACCCTTCAATTAGCAGATAGATCGATCAAAATTCCTAAGGGGATCATCGAGGACGTGCTAATTAAAGTTGGAGATTTCGTCTTTCCTGTTGACTTTGTGGTACTAGAAACTGAACCGGTTAGGAATCCGACATATCAAATTCCCGTCATTTTAGGGCGTCCTTTTCTAGCCACTTCGAATGCTTTAATTAATTGTAGAAATGGATTAATGAAGCTCACATTTGGGAACATGACTATTGACCTCAATATCTTTCATGTTGTGAAAAACAACCCGATGATTTTCACGATCAACCTATGGATGTCAATTTAATTGATGAAATAGTTGATCAAAATTTCATGACTTCTAACGAGGCCCTCGACTTTTGTTTTAAAATACTTTGGCGATGATTGGGATGTTTCCGAATATACAAATGAGGTCAACCAAGTGTTAGAATCCACAATTCCTACAAATAATCAAGATGTTGAACCATCTCCTTTGTCTCTTCTCGAAACTAGTGAACCGCCCGATTTAGAACTCAAACCTCTTCCCAACACTCTTAAGTACGCCTTTTTAGGTCCCAACGAGTCTCTTCCCGTTATTATCGCCTCTAATTTGACTAAGTCACAAGAGGATGAGCTTGTTGGGGTACTTAGAGAACATAAGGAGGCCATAGGTTGGAGTATATCTGATATTAAAGGAATTAGTCCGGCCATTGTCCAACATCGAATTCACTTAGTTGACTAAGAACGTGAAATTTGGCTAGATACTTGTTTTGATAGAGATTGGGTCAGTTCAATATTGGTTGAAAAAGAGAAAATGTTCGTATGCACTTTATCCATCATAGGCCTTAAATTCATTACACACCTTGGGATTTTTTGTAAAATTTTTAAGTCTATTCAAGTGGATTGTGGGAACCTATAACTTGGCTATCATTAGATTAATCTTTAAGGCGTGTATTTTCCTACAAAATTGTTTTGTTGACACCAATGAAAGCTAGGTTGTAAGAGGAAAGTTGGATACTTGCTGACTTATCTCAAAGATTTTATGTGTATATCATCTGTAAACCCTTAGGAGACATCACTCCTCCTGTAGAGATCGTCTATGGGTTTAACGGGTTGGTAATCCTAAAATTACCCGTGATTCCTACGACAATGAGTATAGGTTTTGTATTCTGCATTTTTCTTTTTGTTTTACTCGAGGACGAGCAAAAGAGAGGTATGGGGGCATTGTATGGGGGAGGGTTTAGTGCAAATACATAAAAATTGAAAAATCTAAAAAAATTTAGTTGTAAATACATAATTATTGCATCATGCATTTAATCACCTAGGAGACATCATCTAGATTTTTATTTCTTTATTTTTAATTTTTCGTACCTTATAAATTGTGGTGATCGCTGGAGGACCCAAAGGTACGTTAAATTCTTCTTTCTTTTAGATTAGGACACGTATTGTAAGCATCCATAATTGTTTACCGCTTTCGTATATGTCTCGTTGTTTGTTGCATTCATTCTAAAAAATCATAAGGGCAAAACCTCATCACAAGATAAGGGAAGGGATTTCATCACTCTTTCCTTGGCCCAAAAACCATTTAATCCATCATTTTGCATACCCTTAGCTTTAATAAAATTAATTAGACGTTTGCCCCTAGGAATTTCGCGGTCAATTAGGAAGGTACCTAAGAAACGAACTAATCATTAATTATTCCGACTCGTTGGTATCTAGGCAAGCGAAAGCTTACCTAGCCAATTAAGATTTGGTGTCTAGGCTGGTGTTTACCCTCTTGGCAATGCTTGCACCTACCTGGCCAAATCGGTCCGAATAAATTCTGATTTACCGAGTTTTTGGTGGTCCTTAAAGTTAGGAGCAAGGTCTAGTTTATTTTGTTAAGGAACCCTAGGATTAGAATTTTTCTTTTGATTTTACACCCTTTCTTTTGTTTGTTTGTTTTTCGCACTTATTTGCTACTTGCTACTATTCTGTTTATGCGCACTACTTGGGTTAGAGATAATTCTTATAGGTTAGTGAGAGCAATTGAGTGTTCTTCCTCTTCGGAATCCAAACCCGTAGAAATTCTTGACCCCGTAGTTACCATGGCAGTATCGCTCAAGGATCGTTTTTACCCCGCCCGTTCAGCCCAACCCTCTTGCATCTCCCTATCCCCCGTAAATGCTAATAATTTCGAAATCAAAGGTCATCAAATTAGCATGTAACCTAATTTTCGCGGGAGTGACGGTGAGGATCCTTATCTTTTTCTACAAGAATTCGAGGAGGTTTGCGCTTTGCAAAAACTCCAACAACTTTCCGAGGACGCCATACGGCTTAGACTAATCAAATTCGCTTTAAAAGATAATGCTAAAAAATGGTTGTATAGTCTACCCGTCAATTCGATTTCCACGTGGGAGGGTTTCGTAGTCATCTTTCTAAAAAAATTCTTCCTAAGCCATAAGACTACGAAACTCACGAATGAGATTAATCAATTTCGTCAAAAACATAACGAACCATTTTGGACGTGTCTTGACCGTTTTAAAAATCTTCTATCTCAATGTCCCCACCACGGAATCGAAAAATGGAGGCTTTGTAAGATTGTGTACGAGGCCTTAGATGGTTCAACAACCGCATTGTTGGAATCTATGTGCCAAGGAAAATTCATGGAGAAAGACGAGGACGAGGGATGGGAATTTTTTGAAGAGTTCGCGGAAAAGACTATGTTGTGGGAATCGACTAAGGAGCCCACTTGAGAACCCGAGAAATCAAACGATTCAAATGCTACCATGCATCAAAGGGGGTTACATCAAGTTGGTAACTCTATCGCGACCGAGGCTAAATTAGCCACTCTTACTCGATATTTAGAAGCCTTAGAAACCAACGGATCCCACTCCCAAGTATCCATGTGCTCAAATTTTAATTCATCCAATCAAGAGATACAAAATCCTCAAGATTTTCAATAAGTCAATGCGATGTTCCAATCGGGTCCTCGAAATGATCCTTATGCTCCTACTTATAACCCCGGTTGGAAAAATCACCCGAACTTTTCTTGGAATCAAGGTCAAGGTCAACAATCTCACCCCGCATAATTCCAAAATCAACCTCCTTCATTCCAAAACTTTCAATCTCAACCGCCGGTTTTTCATAAACCTCACGCAAATTCCTTTTCTCCTCAAAATCATGCTCCTTATTCGACTTAAGCTCCTTCCCACCCTCCCGGTTTTTCTGAGTCGGATAAGCGACTTACATCGTTGGAGAAAAGTCTCGATGCGCTTCTCAAATCTACCACTAATTTGGCTCAATCGCAACAAACTTTCATGCAAACCATGACTGAAGATAGGCAAATCTTAAATGCTAGCACCCAAGCCATATCTAAGTTAGAGGTTCAAGTGAGCCAATTAGCTAATGCCATTCATGAGCGTGAAAAGAATAAGTTTCCAAGTCAACCCGAGATCAACCCTAAGTTTCCTCTTAATCAAAGACCTCATGACAATGTAAATGCTGTCAATTCCCTAAGATCCGGAAAGCACGTTGATAATCGAGTAGGAGTCGAGTCCCCCGAAGAGGAAAAAGAAGAATCAGACGTTGCACCGACACCTATTCTCGATCCTTCTGATCAAACTCCGATTCCTGTCTCTTCACCTCTTTCTAGTCAGCCGTCTTCTTCGAGAGGAACAACCTCAGAGCCCGTTCCCGAAGAACAAGTTTATAAACCGAAGGCTCCTTACCCACAACGCCTCGTCTCTAATAAGCAAACCGCTCAATTAGATAAGATCTTAGAGGTGTTTAAGCAAGTTAAAGTCAACATTCCTCTTTTAGACGCGATTCAACAAATTCCATCCTATGCGAAATGTCTAAAAGATTTGTGCACTCACAAGCGAACCACCCAAGTCCCTAAGAAAGCCTTTTTGACCTCTCAAGTGAGCTCAATTCTTTCTAACCAGATTCCCGTGAAATATAAGGACCCCGGTTGTCCCACAATTTCATGTGTCATAGGTAATTCTTTTGTGGACAAGGCGTTACTCGATTTAGGCGCTAGTGTGAACTTGCTTCCATTTCTGTCTACCAAACCCTAGGGTTAGGAGAGCTTCAAAAGACGAATGTTACCCTTCAATTAGCAGATAGATCGATCAAAATTCCTAAGGGGATCATCGAGGACGTGCTAATTAAAGTTGGAGATTTTGTCTTTCCTGTTGACTTTGTGGTACTAGAAACTGAACCGGTTAGGAATCCGACATATCAAATTCCCGTCATTTTAGGGCGTCCTTTTCTAGCCACTTCGAATGCTTTGATTAATTATAGAAATGGATTAAAGAAGCTCACATTTGGGAACATGACTATTGACCTCAATATCTTTCATGTTGGGAAACAACCCGATGATTTTCATGATCAACCTATGGATGTCAATTTCATTGATGAAATAGTTGATCAAAATTTCATGACTTCTCAAGAGGCCCTCGACTTTTGTTTAAAACACTTTGGCGATGATTGGGATGTTTTCGAATATACAAATGAGGTCAACCAAGTATTAAAATCCACAATTCCTACAAATAATCAAGATGTTGAACCATCTCCTTTGTCTCTTCTCGAAACTAGTGAACCCGTTGAGTCAACGTCGCCCAATTTAGAACTCAAACCTCTTCCCGACACTCTTAAGTTCGCCTTTTTAGGTCCCAACGAGTCTCTTCCTGTTATTATCGCCTCTAATTTGACTAAGTCACAAGAGGATGAGCTTGTTGGGGTACTTAGAGAACATAAGGAGGCCATAGGTTGGAGTATCTCTGATATTAAAGGAATTAGTCCGGCCATTGTCCAACATCGAATTCACTTAGTTGATGATGCGAAACCCGTTCGAGATCCGCAACGGCGTTTGAACCCCACCATGATGGAAGTCGTTCGAAAAGAAATTCTTAAGTGTCTCGATAATGGGATCATTTATCCCATTTCTGATAGCTCTTGGGTCAACCCCATCCAAGTAGTTCCTAAGAAGTCTGGTATTACCGTTGTCACCAACGAGAATGATGAACAAGTGCCCACCCGTGTTCAATCCGGGTGGAGGGTGTGCATAGACTATAGGAAACTAAATTCTGCCACTAGAAAAGATCACTTTCCTTTGCCTTTTATCGATCAAATGTTAGAAAGGTTAGCTGGTCATTCGTTCTATTGTTTTCTAGATGGTTATTCTGGCTATTTTCGAATTCCCATTGCTCCCGAAGACCAAGAAAAGACCACTTTCACATGTCCCTTTGGAACTTTTGCATATCGAAGTTTAGCCTTTGGTCTAACCACTGCTCCAGCCACTTTCCAAAGGTGCATGATGAGCATCTTTTCCGACATGGTAGGGGATTTTCTCGAGATCATTATCGATGATTTTTCCATCTTTGGTTCGTCTTTTCACCAGTGCCTAAATCATCTTCAGTTAGTCTTAAAAAGGTGTAAAGAAACCATCATCGTTCTAAATTGGGAGAAATGTCATTTCATGGTTAAGGAAGGGATCGTTCTTGGTCATAAAATTTCCGAAAAGGGAATAGAAGTCGATAAAGCCAAAGTTGACCTCATTGCAAATTTACCCGCACCCAAGTCGGTCAAAGCCATTCGTTCCTTCCTAGGCCATGCGGGTTTTTATAGGCATTTCATTAAGGATTTTAGCAAGAAGGCCCTTAACCAATCTTCTCGGGAAAGATGTCAAATTCGATTTCAATAGCGATTGTTTACAATCTTTTGAGCACCTTAAGAAAGAATTGACTTCCGCCCCAATCATTCGATCTCCCGATTGGAATCTCCCCTTCGAGTTGATGTGTGACGCTTCTGATTATGCGGTAGGAGCCGTATTAGGGCAACGAATCGATAAGATGCCCCATGTCATTTACTATGCTAGCAAGACTTTGAATGATGCCCAACTTAATTATTCTACCATTGAAAAAGAACTTCTAGCCGTAGTCTTTGCTCTCGACAAGTTTCGGGCTTATCTTTTCGGTTCAAAAATCATTGTCTACACCGATCACGCCGCTCTTCGTTATCTATTCTCTAAGAAATACTCTAAAGCCCGATTGATTAGGTGGATTCTCTTGCTTCAAGAGTTTGACCTGGAAATTAGGGATAAGAAGGGTTCTGAGAATTTCGTCGCCGATCATCTTTCTCGCTTGATAGTGGAGTCCACCATCGACTCTCCTGTAAACGAATCTTTTCCGGACGAGCAACTTTTATCCATCTCTACTCCCCCTTGGTTCGCCGATATTGTCAACTATCTTGCAACCGGCGACAATCCCTTTCATTGGTCCTCTCAAGATAGATCGAAATTTTTCTCACAGGTCAAACACTTCTTTTGGGACGACCCGTATCTCTTTAAATACTGTCCCGACCAAATCATTCGGAGGTGCGTCCTAAATCATGAATTCAAGAATATCCTTTCTTTCTGTCATGACCAAGCTTGTGGAGGACATTTTAGTGCTAAGAAAATAGCCGCTAAAATCCTCCAAAGCGGTTTTTATTGGCCTACTTTGTTCAAGGATACTGCTGAATACTGTGCCGCGTGTAATAGATGTCAACACTTAGGAAAGATCAATAGGAGAAACATGATGCCAATAAGCTCCATCTTAATCATTGAGATTTTTGATGTATGGGGTATCGATTTTATGGGCCCCTTTCCTAGTTCCTTTGGCAACCTCTACATTCTATTATCGATCGATTACGTGTCTAAGTGGGTGAAAGCCATTGCTACTAAGTCCAATGATAACAAGGTCATTCTTAAATTACTCAAAGAGAATATCTTTTCTCGTTTCGGTACACCTAGGGCTATCATTAGTGACCAAGGCAAGCACTTCAAGAATCATCAATTTGAGTCTTTTTTGAAAAAGTACTCAATAACTCATAGGCTAGCCACCCCTTACCATCTTCAAACTAGTGGTCAAGTTGAAGTCTCGACTCGTCAAATTAAGCAAATTTTAGAAAAGACTATCAACTCGAATAGGAAGGATTGGTCAACTAAGTTGATAGATGCCTTGTGGGCCTATCGGACCGTGTTTAAAACCATTTTAGGCATGTCCCCTTATCGGATTGTCTTTGGCAAAGCCTGTCACTTACCCGTTTAGCTCGAACATAGGGCCATGTGGGCCATTCGAGAGTTAAATTTTGACTTACCAACCGTCGGTAGTCATAGGAAGTTGCAGTTGTCTGAACTCGAGGAGTTGAGAAATGAAGCCTACGAGAACGCTAAAATCTACAAACAAAGAACTAAGCTTTTTCATGATAAATCTATTTTGAGAAAATCTTTTTCTCCCGGTCAAAAGGTTCTTTTGTACAATTCTAGGCTTCATTTGTTTCCCGGGAAATTGTGATCCCGATGGGAAGGTCCTTATGTTGTTAGGGTCGTTTTTCCTCACGATGCTGTTGAAATTGAAAATCTTAAAAATGGTGATATACTTAAAGTTAATGGACAAAGACTCAAACCATTTTTAGAGCTGCCAATTGATCCCAAGGAAGAGGTTATTCACCTCATCGATCCATGATTCAAGTAAGTTTCTTCAGTAGGTATTTGTAAACTCTCTCATCCCTTGTCAGGTATTTTTTCAACATTCTCCTTTGTCATTTATCCTGCATTTGCATACATTGAGGAAAATGCATGATTTAGGTATGGGGAGGGTTTAGTGTAAATACATAAAAATTGAAAAATCCAAAAAAAAATTGAAAAATTTTAAAAATCCGAAAATAGAGATATTTTAAGCATAGTTGTCCTTCCCACTCTTTAACTATAGAACTAGTTGGTGTTAACTATTTTTCAAAAATTATATGTATAATTCCTTTAGAGGATTTGAACGTAGTCAAGTAAGGTTTTACTCATGAAACTTGTGTCGAACAAATTTTTGCTTAAAAGTCCAAGATGACACATTTGCACAAGACCTTTGATGGAAAGATTGCATAGGAATGTTATTCGATACCTGAGAGAGAACCCACATGTTAAAACAATGTCGAATCAAACCTTTGCGAATAAATTGTTCTTATAGTGTCTTTAAAAAAAAGAAATAAAAAGAAAAAGAAAAAAAAAAGAAAAAGAATCAATAAATGTTTGTAGTTGTAGAGTGCTAGTGTAGTTTTCTAAGAATAAGTTCTTAGTTTTAGACCGACCGTGCAATGGTTGAGGTCCCAAAAGACTTTTGCATTGATACCCATTTAGCGAGTTTTAGGTCAACAATCCCAGATCACAAAGGACCTTAGGTTGCTAGGTACAAAGTCCCCTCGGACTTACTTACTCGGGTTATCAATGAGCCCAACCTAGCCGATTTTCCTAATAAGAATTTATTCTTAGAAAACTACACTAGCACTCTACAACTACAAACATTTATTGCTTCTTTTTCTTTTTTTCTTTTTTTTTAAAGACACTATAGGAACAATTTATTCGCAAAGGTTTGATTCGACATTGTTTTAACATGTGGGTTCTCTCTCAGGTATTGAATAACATTCCTATGCAATCTTTCCATTAAAGGTCTTGTGCAAATGTGTCGTCTTGGACTTTTAAGCAAAAATTTGTTCGACACAAGTTTCATGAGTAAAACCTTACCTGACTACGTTCAAATCCTCTAAAGGAATTATACATATAATTTTTGAAAAATAGTTAACACCAACTAGTTCTATAGTTAAAGAGTGGGAAGGACAACTATGCTTAAAATATCTCTATTTTTGGATTTTTAAAATTTTTCAATTTTTTTTTGGATTTTTCAATTTTTATGTATTTACACTAAACCCTCCCCCATACCTAAATCATGCATTGTCCTCAATGTATGCAAATGCAGGATAAATGACAAAGGAGAATGGTGAGAAAATACCTGACAAGGGATGACAGGGATTTTACAAATGCCTACTGAAGAAACTTACTTGAATCATGGATCGATGAGGTAAATAACCTCTTCCTCGGGATCAATTGGCAGCTCTAAAAATGGTTTGAGTCTTTGTCCATTAACTTTAAGTATATCACCATTTTTAAGATTTTCAATTTCAACAGCACCGTGAGGAAAAACGACCCTAACAACATAAGGACCTTCCCATCGAGATCTCAATTTCCCGGGAAACAAATGAAGCCTAGAATTGTACAAAAGAACCTTTTGACCGGGAGAAAAAGATTTTCTCAAAATAGATTTATCATGAAAAAACTTAGTTCTTTGTTTGTAGATTTTAGCGTTCTCGTAGGCTTCATTTCTCAACTCCTCGAGTTCAGACAACTGCAACTTCCTATGACTATCGGCGGTTGGTAAGTCAAAATTCAACTCTCGAATGGCCAACATGGCCCCATGTTCGAGCTCAACGGGTAAGTGACAGGCTTTGCCAAAGACAATCCGATAAGGGGGCATGCCTAAAATGATTTTAAACGCGGTCCGATAGGCCCACAAGGAATCTATCAACTTAGTTGACCAATCCTTCCTATTTGAGTTGATAGTCTTTTCTAAAATTTGCTTAATTTGACGATTCGAGACTTCAACTTGACCACTAGTTTGAGGATGGTAAGGGGTGGCTAGCCTATGAGTTATTGAGTACTTTTTCAAAAGAGACTCAAATTGATGATTCTTGAAGTGCTTGCCTTGGTCACTAATGATAGCCCTAGGTGTACCGAAACGAGAAAAGATATTCTCTTTGAGGAATTTAAGAACGACCTTGTTATCATTGGACTTAGTAGCAATGGCTTCCACCCACTTAGACACGTAATCGACCACTAATAGAATGTAGAGGTTGCCAAAGGAACTAGGAAAGGGGCCCATAAAATCGATACCCCATACATAAAAAATCTCAATGATTAAGATGGGGCTTATTGGTATCATGTTTCTCCTATTGATCTTTCCTAAGTGTTGACACCTATTACACGCGGCACAGTATTCAGCAGCATCCTTGAACAAAGTAGGCCAATAAAAACCGCTTTGGAGGATTTTATCGGCTATTTTCTTTGCACTAAAATGTCCTCCACAAGCTTGGTCATGACAGAAAGAAAGGATATTCTTGAATTCATGATTTAGGACGCACCTCCGAATGATTTGGTCGGGACAGTATTTAAAGAGATACGGGTCGTCCCAAAAGAAGTGTTTGACCTGTGAGAAAATTTTCGATCTATCTTGAGAGGACCAATGAGAGGGAATGTCGCCGGTTGCAAGATAGTTGACAATATCGGCGAACCAAGGGGGAGTAGAGATGGATAAAAGTTGCTCATCCGGAAAAGATTCGTTTACAGGAGAGTCGATGGTGGACTCCACTATCAAGCGAGAAAGATGATCGGCGACGACATTCTCAGAACCCTTCTTATCCCTAATTTCCAGGTCAAACTCTTGAAGCAAGAGAATCCACCTAATCAATCGGGCTTTAGAGTCTTTCTTAGAGAATAGATAACGAAGAGCGGCATGATCGGTGTAGACAATGATTTTCGAACCGAAAAGATAAGACCGAAACTTGTCGAGAGCAAAGACTACAGCTAGAAGTTCTTTTTCGGTGGTAGAATAATTAAGTTGGGAATCATTCAAAGTCTTGCTAGCATAGTAAATGACATGGGGCATCTTATCGATTCGTTGCCCTAAAACGGCTCCTACCGCATAATCAGAAGCGTCACACATCAACTCGAAGGGGAGATTCCTATCGGGAGATCGAATGATTGGGGCGGAAGTCAATTCTTTCTTAAGGTGCTCAAAAGATTGTAAACAATCGCTATTGAAATCGAATTTGACATCTTTCCCGAGAAGATTGGTTAAGGGTCTAGCCTTCTTGCTAAAATCCTTAATGAAACGCCTATAAAAACCCGTATAGCCTAGGAAGGAATGAATGGCTTTGACCGACTTGGGTGGGGGTAAATTTGCAATGAGGTCAACTTTGGATTTATCGACTTCTATTCCCTTTTCGGAAATTTTATGACCAAGAACGATCCCTTCCTTAACCATGAAATGACATTTCTCCCAATTTAGAACGAGGTTGGTTTATTTACACCTTTTTAAGACTAACTGAAGATGATTTAGGCACTGGTGAAAAGACGAACCAAAGATGGAAAAATCATCGATAAAGATCTCGAGAAAATCTCCTACCATGTCGGAAAAGATGCTCATCATGCACCTTTGAAAAGTGGCTGGATCAGTGGTTAGACCAAAGGCTAAACGTTAATATGCAAAAGTTCCAAAGGGACATATGAAAGTAGTCTTTTCTTGGTCTTCGGGAGCAATGGGAATTTGAAAATATCTAGAATAACCATCTAGAAAACAATAGAACGAATGACCAGCTAACCTTTCTAACATTTGATCGATAAAAGGCAAAGGAAAGTGATCTTTTCTAGTGGCAGAATTTAGTTTCCTATAGTCTATGCACACCCTCCACCCGGATTGAACACGGGTGGGCACTTGTTCATCATTCTCTTTGGTGACAACGGTAATACCAGACTTCTTAGGAACTACTTGAATGGGGCTGACCCAAGAGCTATTAGAAATGGGATAAATAATCCCATTATCGAGACACTTAAGAATTTCTTTTCGAACGACTTCCATCATGGTGGGGTTCAAACGCCGTTGCGGATCTCGAACGGGTTTCGCATCACTACTATTGAATAAAAAAATGCTACATAACTATGTATTGTTCAAAATATTCTCAAAATTTTATAATACAATCAAAACTAATATCTAGCATAATGATAAGAAATCTCACTTCTAAGTCAGAGGTCAAGGATTAAATTTCCATTAGAAATAATTTTTTTATCATTAATATAATATAGAAGGGGTAGTCTAGTAATTTTATGATAATTAAATTGTCTCACGATATATTAATAATGAGTTTTATAGTATATTCAAAATTGACGTCTAGTATAGTGGTAAGGAATCTTTTTTCCAAGTTAGAGGTCAAGAGTTCAATTCTCTTTAGGAATAATTTTTTTATCATTAATATAATATATGAGGGTTGTCTCATGATATATTAATAATGTGTTTTATAATATATTCAAAACTCATGTTTATCATAGTGGTAATGATTCTCATTTACAAGTTGGAGGTCACGGGCAAGCTCTAGCATCCCATGTTGTGCAATTGTATATATGCTTGTGAAATGTTGAGAAAAGGCCCCCAATATCACAATCCAACATCAATGGTCCCAAATATCATAACTCAAAAACTTGACCTCAAATATCACTCAATAACACAGTATCGTGTAGCGTTTAATTTTTTTCAATAAAAAACGATACTTCGTGTAGCGTTTTATATTTTTTTTTTAAAAAAAACGCTAATGCGTTTAGCGTTTTGAAGGGGAAGACGCTGGTTAATGTGGTGTTTTGGGGGAGGGGAGACACTGTTTTATGTTGTGTTTTTGGGGAAACGCTAGTTTAAGTTGTGTTTTTGGGTGGGAAGACACTGTTTTATGTGGTGTTTTGGGGGAACGCTACACGAAGTAGCGTTTATGCTAAAAAAATTAAAACACTATATTATACTGTGTCTTGGAGTGATATTTGAGACCAAGTTTTTGAGTTATGATATTTGGGGTCATTTCCTTTGAAAATGTGATAGAAAGGGCCAATGCCCTGAAATGTTACATTAGCGATAAATTAGTGAAATGTTGTTATTAATATAATATAGGAGGGATAATTTAGTAATTTCAAGATAATTAAATTGTATACCGATATTTTCCTCTCGCCTCTCTCCTCAAACTTTTCCTTTCGGTGGAAAAGTAGGCTTCTTCTTCGTCTCTGTGGTTTCCCCTCCGGCGGTGGTTAATCCACCGGCCGGAGGCCCTCTTCCTTGTTTTCTTTTCAATAAATCCCAATTGTTTGGGAGTCTGTGTGTCTCTCCTTTTGGAGTGTGTCTCTCCTTTTGGAGTGGTTTTAAGTGTTTTTATGTTTTTAATTAATTATGTATCTCTATGTTCGTGGTTGGATCTGCTGAGAATAACTTTGTTGATGTCTTGGGAGATCTGGAAAGACTGCATCGAAGCTAGGACGGTGAAGATTATTGCAAGAGCTCACCACTCACAACCAAAGATGGTTCATCATATTTTGGAGGTTTTCACTTTCGACATGTCTATAGCTGGTATCCGGCATGTAGATAGCTGGGGTGTTACTCATCCTTTGGGGGTTTCCATGTTCGGCATGTCTATAGCTGGTATCCGGCATGTAGATAGCTGGAGTGAGGATTCTGAACACTGGGGTATCAACGATTCTTATGTGATGTGGTCAATTGTGATATCGCTATTTTCAGGGATTTTGGCGTAGTTTGGATCGCTTGGGATGTTTTCGAATTTGTTTTTAGCTTCAAGAACTTTTAAGTTCATCTTGTTGAACGATCAGAAAACAATTTATTTGTTTTTCAACCTGGTCGTGTTGACAGTCGGGGGTTTGTCCCGCTGTTATATTGAGTTGTTTGATCCAGTAATATAATTCTATGCATTTCGTCAAAAAAAAAAAATTGTCTACCAATATATTAATAATGAGTTTTGCAATATATCCAAAACTAATGTCTAGTATAGTGGTAATTAATCTTTTTTCTAAGTTAGAGGTCAAGGATTCAATTCTCTTTATTACATTAGCGATATATTAGTGAAATGTTATTATTAATATAATATAGGAAGGGTAATTTAGTAATTTCATGATAATTAAATTATATCTCGATATATTTATAATGAGTTTTTTTTTTGCAAAAAAAAAAACTAATGTCTAGTATAGTGGTAAGTAATCTTTTTTCTAAGTTAGAGGTTAAGGGTTCAATTCTCTTTATGAACAATTTTTTATCATTAATAATATATGAGGGTTGTCTCACGATATATTAATAATGAGTTCTAAAATATATTCAAAACTCATGTCTAGCATAGTGGTAAGGATTGTCTTACAAACACCCATGTTGTGCTATTAATAATATAATAGATAGATTTTAAATTTACTATTATTAATGTTGTCCAAATTTATTGTTTATTGTTTTTACAGGTATATTCTCTTTCCAAACACTAAAATTTATTGCCTAAATTTTCGGGAACATTTTGCATGTCTTTTGATTAGATTGATAAATTTTTTTAATAAATTTCCATTTTCTCGTATATTGTATTTTGGTAAAATTCATTTACGTATGAGTAAGTTTTATCAAAAAAAATTCTAAACAATCATACCATCAAAAGTGCTTCAGTACTCTATTTTTAGAATTTCGAGTTTGTAGCAATCATTCATGGAACATTACTAACGCCTCTAACCGACTGATGAGAAATGTGTATACTGTGTAGGGGAGAGCACGGTTCGGTTCGGGGCAGTTTTGCCCCGAAATCGAACCCGAAACCGCATGTCTTCGGTTTTAAAAATTGAAAATCGCAACCGAACCGTCGGTTTCAATTTCGGTTTTAAAAAGCTCAGTTCGGTTTTTGATGGTTCGGTTTCGGTTATAAAACTGAACGAAAAAAATAATAAATATATTACAAGATTTTAAATTTATAAATTATAATGTTCTAGACTTTTAAACAAAGTGATTGATACATGCAAATTTATCTTATACTCGAATTTCTGGAAGAAAGAGATTGATTAGATAAATGCAGTGTTTACAGTAACAATGTTAAATTCAGTGCTTCCAGGAAGCTATTTGCACAAGCTAATCTGGCCACAGGGGACGTTTGTGCTTTAAAGGCTCAGAGTTGATTAATTGCTCGGTAGCTTACTGAATGTTGTCATTCTGAGCCGATTAATTGCTTCAGTAGCTTACTGAATGTTGTCATTTTTTAAACTGAATAATTATAGTTCAAGTGAATTTCACAGACATGTTCTCCAATGTAAATCATCATAGCTTGAACTCTTCATTTCTTGGTGAATTAGAATATGAATCAAGAAAGTTACTTTCTCTTACATATAAATTATGTTAGTCACAGAGGCATGCCTGTTTACATCTAATAACAAGCCTACTTGTTTGTAATGCTTTGCATTACTTACATGAACTCTTAATTGAGGGAACCTCTAGTTGTAGAGTTTCTATTTGTTTTGTACTTGCAATAGGCATCAAATCCTAGTTGTGTAACTGTACTTATATAGTCAAGAATAATGCTTGAAAGAAGTTCCAAGGTTCATGCCTCAAGCAAGAAGATAAAGACTGTCAAATAATCACAGTTGGGATTTGAAGAAATGAAGAATTTGCCTAAGTACCAATTCGAGAAGTACTTTTGTCTATTCGAGAAGTCTAGCGTTCGAGAAGTCAGAGATTCGATATCTGAGAAGACACTATTCGATATCTCTGAATGAACTGGTCAATATCTCATTCGATATCTCAGAGATTCGACATGTCTAAATACTCTATTCGAGAACTCAAGAAGTCAACAAGTCAAAGTGGTATTCGAGTTCTCAAAGAGTCAACAAGTCAAAGTTCCATTCGATATCTCAAGGACTCTGAATGAACTATTCGATATCTCAGGGATTCGACAAGTCAATTGTTTTATTCGACAACTCAAGGAACCCTGGAGAAAAGTACTATTCGAGAAGTGATTCGATATGTCAATCATACAGTATTCGAGAACTCAGAGTTATCTAATCCCAGTTCTCGAATCAATCACTTAGTCACTTCTCGAATACATTCTTGGAGACAAAATACTGAAGAAATTGTACAAGTCTGAAACCTGCAACAAGCCAATGCACTTTATGGACCACAGTCTGTTACGTGCTCTGGAAAGCCTACAAGGAAGCTTAGAGAGATATAGAAGAGACAAAGAGCTAAAGAAGTGGATCTGAACAGAACTTTGCAAAGTCAAATCTGTAGCCGTTTGGATGCTTACTCAAAAAGGATAGACATGCAAGAAAGTAATTTATCCTGTAACCTTATTTGTAGTAACTGAGTTGTATTCGTGTTCTATAAGAATACAATCTCACTTCTTTAGTTGATGAAGTTTTTCATACATTGTAAGATATATCTCTCTGATAAAAATGAAGCTGAGAATACTACCATTTGTATTCACAGATTGTAGCAACCTTTATCTAATACAATATTAGATTAAAGTGATATTGTGTCTTGTGTTGTTCTTTATCCGCACCTACATACTTGCACACACAAACACTTATCTTGCTACACATATTCAAGAACAAGAAAAGTTCAAGAATCCATTCACCCCCCCTCTGTATTCTTTTATTGTATTCAATACTCAACAAGTGGTATCAGAGCGGGCTGTTTATTCAAAAACAGAAAAACGATCATGAGTTCGAATACACCAAAGACCACAGGAACGGTGAAAGTCCCTAAGTTTGACAAAGAAAATTACAACCTCTGGAAGATAAAAATGATGTTGTTCATCAAAGCCTCTCATCCTTTATATCCTGAGATTCTCAAGAATGGTCCATTTGTTCCACAACAAGAAATACCTGAGAAGACTGTTGGAACCATAACTGTTCCAAGATCTTATGTGGCCAAGGAACCATCCAAATTGACAAAATCAGAAAAGGAGATGGTTGCTCTTGACAGTCACCTCATGTTGCTAATTATTGATTCCATGGATATGTCAATGTTTGCAAACATTGCATCGTGTACATCTGCCAAAGAAATGTGGGATCACATTGAGGTGTTATGTGAAGGGACTGATGAGGTCAAGGAAAATAAGAAACAGATACTAGTCACACAGTATGAAGCTTTCATGGCACAACCCAAGAAAAGCATCACTGAGATGTTTGAGAGATTTCACAAGCTAGTTACTGAGTTGCAGATGTATGTCAAGGTTTACAGCACCAAGGAGTTGAATATGAAGTTTCTATTGTCTTCTCCAGATCACCTAGAGCAGAGGGTCATTTCTCTAAGGGAAAGAGATTCGAACAAAATCACTTATGATGTGCTCTATGGGGTTTTAAAGACTCATGAGCTTGAGTTGCTTCAGAAAAGGGCTATCCAAGCCAACCAAGGCAGAATGATAAACACATCATGTGCCTTGATTGTCAACAAATCTATTCAAGACCTAGAAGCATCTACAAGCCAGCTAAGGATAGAGGAGATAGTAGATGATGAAGAAACTGAAGCTGAGGTAAGTGAACCTATTGAGGAGGAGGAGGAAGAAGAGTTCTATACTCTTGAAGAACTAGATGGAATGGAAAACACTTCATATGTTTTCATGGCCAGAAAATTTCCAAACATCAGATTCAAGAGGAACCAACCCTTCAAACCTAAAACCCAAAACCATTCATTCAACAAGAGCAAGGCACCTGTGAAAGCAAAAAAGAATAAATTTAAAACCAGCCATGTGGATAGGTCATCTGTAAGGTGTTATAGATGCAATGACCTAGGGCATTTTGCCAGTGAATGCAAGAAGCCTAAAAAGAAGGATAAAGAGTTTCTAGAGCTTGAAGCTAAGTATGAGGCCCTTATGAAAAAGTAGACACAAGGTAAGGCCTACATAGCTGAAGGGAAGTGTTGGGATGATTCTGATAGTGATGGAGAAGAGCAAGAATTCTGCAACTATGCCTTGATGGTCAATTCCAAGGATGACACATCTTCATCAGACTCTCAGGTACCATCCCTCACTACCATAGACATGTTTGTTTCTGAGTACAAATGCATGATTGAACAACAATCTGTTGAATTGTTTAATATTCATACTAGTATGACTACTGCTAATGAGAAAATTGCTAAACTGTCTGCTAGAAATGAAATGTTAATAAAAAAGAATGAGGAACTTGAGCTAACTGTTATGCAAGTAGAAAACCTTAAGAAAGAAGTTGGATATCTGTAGAATAAGGTTCTATGTGCTAGTCAAATTAAAAAGGCTCTTAGGGATGAACTAGCTGAAAATGAATTCAAACTAAAAGCCTTTAAGAAATAATCTGGTCTAGTGCAATTCTATTGTGAGAAAATTCAAGCTAAACCCAAGGCTGCTATTGGACTTGACTATGGAACTCTTAAACAAAGGAAAGGCTTTGCTATCATTGAAGATGACATAGTTGTTCAGGAGGAAGTGCCTCACATTTCGAAAAGGGCTGAGACTCCAATCTTTAAAAAATCAACATTTGAAATTGATGAGGATGCCTTACTCATCAAGCAAATGTTGAATGATGAGGATGAGGCACAATCCAGTGAACAACAAGCATCCTCTAAGAGTGAGAGTGTCAAGCCAAAAGCCAAGGAGCCAGTAGGTGATAGGTCTAGACCTAAGAAGTTTGTTAAGTTTGTATCAGCTGGGAAGAATGAATCTGAGAAGAAAGTGACTAAGAAGAAACAGAACAGAAATGGCAAGCTATGGATTAACAAAGATAACAACTATGTTTATATGCCTAATACCCCAAGGAAAATTTGTCAAAATTGTTTCAGTACCAATCATTTAACTCATGCATACAAGAAACCTGTTGGTAGTGTGCCCAAACCTTTCTATGATTGTTCTGTGCCTTTAAGACACAGAGATGCTCCATTTTGTGATAAATTTGATTGTATGCCATGCAATATGAATGTTATGACTAGTTATTTCAATTTGAGAAGGTAATTCATTGATGGTTGTATCAGTCACAATTCTCACACACACTACACAAGGTCAAAGTCTTCAAGTCCTCCTAGAGTTAGGAAGGTACCTCTGTCACCTAAGTCTGAAACCTCAGGTTCTAAAACTTCTAACAGTGACAAGAAGACTAACACCAAGAAAGTTGATAAGCATGTTGTTTATGATAAAACTGTTTCTAAGTCATATGGACCCAAACTTGTTTGGGTACCAAAGGAGAAGTAATACCTTTGAGTTTGCAGGGCAAAGAAAGTGAAAAGAAGGTCATGTGGATTTTGGACAGTGGATGCTCAAATCACATGAATGGTGATATGACCCTGCTATCACAGTATGAGGAGAAGGCTGGCCCAACGGTTGCTTTTGGAGATGACATCATGGGTAACACATTGGGATATGGCAAATTGAAAGTTGGTAATGTCATCATTGAAGATGTAGCACTAGTCAAGGGACTCAAGCATAATCTGTTAAGTGTTGGTCAGTTTACTGATAGAGGATTCAAAGTGGATTTTGCCAAAGATGAATGTTTGATCACCCACAAGAAGACTGGTGATTTTGCTCTATCTGGAGTAAGGAAAGGAAGCCTGTTTGTAGCCAATATGGACTCTGCAAACAAGGACAAAAATTGTTGCTTCTACTCAAAAGCATCAAATGAAGATTGTTGGCTGTGGCACAAGAGGTTATCACACTTGAACTTCAAAGCCATTAATTCTCTAGTCAAAAGAGAGTTAGTGAGAGGCATGCCCACACTTGAATTCTGTCAAGAAGGAGTGTGTGAGGCTTGTCAAAAAGGAAAGATGAAAAGATCAAGCCACAAGTCAAAGACAGTGACATCAATAACCAAGCCCCTGCAACTCATTCATATGGATTTGTTTGGTCCTGTCAATATTATGTCACTAGGAAGAAAGAAGTATGCCTTGGTGATGGTTGATGACTTTACAAGGTATACATGGGTGGAATTTCTAGAATCAAAAGATGAGGCTCCACAAGTAATCATTGAGCACATAAAGAAAGTTGACAAGGAAGCAAAGGCCAACAATGCAAGTGTGATTGCATTTAGAAGTGATAATGGAACAGAGTTCAGAAATGCCATACTTGAAGCATTTTGCAAAGAGAATGGAATTTCTCAGCTCCAAGGACTCCACAACAAAATGGAGTTGTTGAGAGAAAGAATAGAACTCTAATTGAGGCTGCTAGAACAATATTGCTTAATGCAAAGATGCCTACATGTTTTTGGGCTGAGGCTGTGAGCACCGCATGCTATATCCAGAACAGAACCCTCATCAACAAAAATATTGGAAAGACACCTTACAATTTGATGACTGGAAAGAAGCCTACTCTAAAGTATGTTCATACTTTTGGAAGCTAATGCTTTGTGTTGAAGGATAATTCAGAATATGTTGGAAAGTTTGATGCAAAGGCATTTGAAGGAATTTTTCTTGGCTACTCTATGGAAAGAATTGCATACAAAGTTTATGTCATCAGTCAAAAGAAAGTTATGGAAAGCACAGATGTGACATTTGATGACAGCAAACTATCTGGATTAGAAGAAGCCAATGATGAAGATAAAGATCCATTGAAGTTTGATAATCTAGATGATTCTGATGAAGAGATTGAAACTGGAGTTGAAACTCAAGTTCAACAAACTCAAGTGAATGATGATACAAGAGAAGAATTTGTGCCAATCAATAGTGGAGAAACAAGCATCCAAGACACACCTGTGAATAGTGGCAACCTCACAGGGGGAGGAAATGAGAATGATCATGACTTGGATGATGAAGCAACATCAAGCATGACAAATCAGGCTGAGCACTCAAGGAAATGGGATAGATCACACACTGCAGAGCAAATTATTGGAGATCCAAATGCAGGAGTAAGGACTAGGAGAGCAACTCAAAATGAGTGCCTCTATGGCTGTTTTCTATCTCAAATTGAGCCTAAGAAACTTGATGATGCACTGTTGGATCCAGATTGGATTATTGCCATGCAAGAGGAGCTGAATCAATTTGAAAGAAACAAAGTATGGGAACTTGTGCCTGCACCAAAGAATAGAACCATTGTTGGAACAAAATGGGTTCTAAAGAATAAGATGGATGAAGATGGTGTAATAGCAAGAAACAAAGCAAGGTTGGTTGCAAAAGGATACTCTCAACAGGAAGGCATTGATTATGATGAGACATTTGCCCCTGTTGCTAGATTGGAAGCCATCAGAATATTCTTGGCATTTGCTGCTCATTCAAACTTTAAAGTTTATCAAATGGTTGTCAAGAGTGCATTTCTGAATGGAGAGTTGGAAGAAGAAGTTTATGTGCAACAACCACCTGGCTTTTAGGATCCACATTTTCCAGAATTTGTCTACAGATTGTTTAAGGCATTGTATGGACTTAAGCATGCTCCAAGGGCATGGTATGACACTTTATCACAATTTCTCCTTAAAAATCAATTCACTAGAGGCACATTGGACAAGACACTGTTTTACAAGAAACATGGTGATGATATTATCCTAGTTCAAATCTATGTGGGTGATATTATATTTGGCTCTACAAATGAGAAGCTGTGTGAGAAATTCTCTAAACTCATGCAGAGCATTTATGAGATGAGTATGATGGGAGAGTTGACATTCTTTCTTGGGTTGCAAGTCAGTCAAAGGAAGGATGGTATCTTTATCAGTCAAACCAAGTACATCAAGGATTTATTGAAGAAGTTTGACTTAGAAGACTGCTCACCTGCAAAGACACCCATGGCCACTGCCACTAAATTGGATGAAGATGCTAAAGGCAAGAAAGTAGATATCTCAGTCTACAGAGGCATGGTTGGTTCTCTACTCTACCTCACTGCAAGTAGGCCAGACATCATGTTTGCTACATGTTTGTGTGCAAGGTTTCAATCAAATCCAAAGGAATCACATTTGATTGCTATAAAAAGGATCTTTAGATATCTGAAGGGCACTCCAAACTTGGGTCTATGGTATCCTAAGGACACAGGGTTCAATCTGGTTGGTTATTCTGATGCTGATTATGCTGGATGCAGAGTGGATAGGAAAAGCACCTCAGGTAGCTGCCAGTTTCTTGGACAAAGGTTAGTCTCTTGGTATAGCAAGAAACAACAATCTGTGTCAACTTCTACAGCTGAGGCTGAATACATAGCTGCTGGAAGTTGTTGTGCTCAAGTTCTTTGGATTAGAAATCAACTTAGAGATTATGGACTTGTGTTGGAAAGAATTCCAATCATGTGTGACAACACAAGTGCAATCTCTATAGTTGCCAATCCTGTCAATCATTCTAGAACAAAGCACATTGACATCAGATATAACTTCATTAGAGAACATGCAACTAATGGAACCATTGAGTTGCATTATGTCTCTACAGATAAACAACTAGCTGACATATTCACTAAGCCATTAGATGAAGCCACCTTCACAAGGTTGGTTAGTGAGATTGGAATGCTGAATTCTTCAGATTCTGGCTAAGGGAATATATCATCTAGATTGTTGCAGCAATAAACACTTACTTTATTTAAATTCTCAATATTTTTGGAGTAAGTGTTGGCTGAAATATGATTTATAAATATTTCAAATCTGTTGCATATGTTGGAAAATCATATTTTGTCAACTTGAAATTTCTATGAAATTTTGAGAAAATCACTGTTTAATTTACTAGAATATTCTTCATTGAATATGACTGGTAAATTTTGAAAGATAGTGAAAATTGATTTTTGTGAGTGATGAGTATATTTCGATAAGTCAGACATCTCGAATGGTTCACTGTTCGACATCTCTAACAAGTCTCATTAGAGTTCTCGAAGAGAGTCTTTTAAAGATATCGAATAGAGGTATTCTTGACTTCTCGAATATGGTAATTGAGTTCTCTAATGACTGAGTTCTCGAATACTGTATTTGAGTTCTCGAATCATTTGAAAAGGCTGAATTCTCGCTGAATTTTAACCGATTTTGGATTTTTGTCTAAAATTTTAATTCACTCATAAAAACACATTTTATTTAATTTAGAATTATTTCTAAGTTAGATAACTACCAGTTGTGAGTTACAATCTGCTTGAGTTATCGAATAAGTCTTTCTTGACTTATCAAATAGTTGTTTTCTACTTCTCGAATGCCTGACTTGTCGATACAAAACATGTATCTAATCGACAATTCAAGTACTTCATACTTATACAATTCTACATCTGTTCAATTCATTTTATTCGATTTCTAAAGCATCTAAAACTCCAAAACCTCTGAAAACCCTAACTGCAAAAGCTAAATTTCTTCTTCAACCATCATTCTCTTCTCGCTTTTCTCTGTATCAATGGCAACTGTGAAATTCAACACCAACTTCATCGCTATCTCAAGTGATGTTGAAGCTCCTAATACCAATTTCAAATGCTTTGTAAAGTGGATGTCTGAGTCATACATCAAGGATGCACTTTCAGCCAACCCAACTCTGTATCTAGACCTCTTGGAACAGTTTTGGAGAACTGCTACTGTGGAAGTTGTAGCCCTAGAAAGCGCAATAACATCATATATAATCTACTGCAAGATTCAGAACAAGGAAATCACTATCACCACTGAAGATATGAATCAAGCACTGGGCTTACAACAGGAAGTGTATGATGACCAAGCCACAAATGGTGAATTGGAGGACTTCTTTGATTTTATCAACTACTCAGATGAAATCAAACTTGGGCACTTGAATAGGAAGTTCTTGAGGAAGGAATGGAGTTATGTCTTTGCCACCATTCTTCAAGTCTTCACAGCTAGGAAGTCAAGCTTTGATCAGATTAGTGCACTTGCTCAGCAAATAGGCTATGCCTTAGCTTATGGGAAAAAGATCAATGTTGGCCAACTGATTATGCAGGAGCTGTATGGGAGACTTGGTAAGAACTCAACCAAGAGAGGTACTGATATCTTCTTCCCTCGCTTTATTCAATCTGTACTTAATTTTAAAGATGTTAAATTGATTGAATTACCTGGGATAGATAGAAATAGAATAGACTATCCTAAATCCATGACCAAACTCATTTTTGGTAATTTGGAGACTAGGAATGATGTGGATGTAAGACTTAACATAACTCTCCATATGGAGGGTTTGTTTAGGACTTACCCCCACAACATGCCAACATTTGATTCCAAATCTCAGTTAGCACAGCCCAAGCAAGTAGAACACAATGCTAACCCAGGGCCTGTTAACCAACCCTCTCAACCAAACACTCTACCAAACACGGAGCCACCTATATCATCCTCTCAACAGGGTGGTGTTAGTAAAAAAGAGAAGAAGAGAAAATAGGTTACTTCTGCACCTTTGACAATATTATCAAAAGCAGCACTGGCTGTTGAATTAGGTTTAGAAAGTGAGGAACCTGAGTCACCCTTAATAAGGCCAAAAAAGAAAAAGAAATCTAAAACCACCTCTTCAGTCACACAAATGGCTAAAGTTGTAAAATCAGGGGCAAACAGTTCACTAGATGTATCCTCTCAACAGGGTGCATCTATAGAATCAAGCATCCTCCCCAATGCACCTATTTGTAAAGAGTCAGCACATGGGAGTGATAAGGCTGGCATAACACTGAGTGGAGAGCACATCACATTTGAAACTCCCTCTATTTCTCAGGGAGAGTTGCCAAAATCCATTCCAAAATACACTTCTCTTTCAGAATCTCACACTCAAATTTCTTTGGAGCCTGCAACTCAATTAATTGAGGAGCAAGACATTGATCATCAAGAATTCTTTTCTCTTGGTGAGCCAATGGACTCAAGTGACTTAGTGCATGACACTTTGCTCACCACCCAGAACCCATATTTAGATGGTGAAGGAATGCAAGCTGGGGCATATCCTAATGACACCATCACAAACACAGAGGATTCACTAGAGACTCTGTGCCTGTGTCAACTACTGTTGTAACTCATCCCACTCCTGTGGAGACAACAGTAGTAGAGTCAATCCATCCGGTTACAGAAGTTGCATCTGTAACTGAGGAGTCTAGCTTGCCTAGCTCTAGCACTAACTTGGCTCAGGCCACCTTGTCACAATGGCTGAGGCCTATGCAACATGACAATGTCTCAGGATCATCAACTGTTCCACCACTATTGACGGATAAAGCACTTCATTGCTTAAATATGGAACAGCTTGATGAGATCTCTAAAATAGCCCAACATCTCCTCACAGCAAATCTACCAAATGCCAACTATGAAACTATTTTGCTCTGTCACAAAGAAGATGTTGAAAATGAACAAGAGAAAATAGCAGATGAGGTTGAGAAAGATGGAAATATAGATGCATGGATGAGCACCACCAAAGAATGCACCCTGGCTGAGGCTCTACAGTACTTGAGAGAAGAATATATAACTACTCTTGCCTCAAATGCTCGAACTCTCTCACCTACTGATGTCTATGAAGCCATGAATGAATCATACAAGGGAAGTCTAAAAGGCATTCACTATCTTGGAAAAGGAATGAAAACTGAACTTGCCAATATCTGTAGAGATACAACCAAAGAAGTGAGTGAGTTCAAAAGTAAATTCACAACTGAATTCCCTCCCCTAGCATCCACACTCAGAGAGATAAGGGAATGTAAAAAGACTTGCACCTCTGTGGACCATGAACTACCTTCTTTGAAAGACAGCCTCACAAAGCTCACAAGTGAAATGGCCACTCTATCATCTCAAACTCAGGATGCCAATGCACTACTAAAAGTTATGTGGCAGAATCAATATGGTGACAAAGTCATCTCTGAGGTACCTGTGCACAACATGAGCAAGTATGAAGTGGAAAGGCTCTTAAAACAATCACTCTCCTCTTTCAAAGCTGAACATCTCAAGGAATCAGTGGAGAAATTGGACAAAGAAGTGTTTGACCTAAAAGTCTTCAATGCTGAGCTGAAAGAATCTGTCAACCTTCTGAATGAAAAGTTGAACACTCAAGCTACTGCTCATGCTGAGGTTCTTCTCAATCAACAACAGATGCTTTCTGCAATGATGAAGCACATGGGTCTCCCTCTACCTGAAGAATCTTCAACCCCAAAGGTCACTCCTACAGCCTCTGTGCCTGACAACAAGCCTAAAGGGGAGAAGAGGACATCAAGGAACTCAAATACAAAGGGGGAGAAACCTAAGGAGAAAGGCATAAAGCTAAATGAGGGTGGTCAGCAAAGGGCTTAAAAATCTATAACTCATGTGCCAGGCAAAGAAAAATCCAAAGTTGATGAGCCTCCAACCTCATTGCCAGTTGTCACTCTACCAACTGTGCACATCACCACTCCTGATGGCCAGAAACAATCTATCACAACCACAGTGGTTGCAGGGAGCATGCCATCTGACAAACCTCTCCTCTCCAAGACTGAAAGTGCCAAGCCTGCAGAAGTGAAAGTCATTACTGAGGCCAAGCTACAAGAAGTTGTTAATTCAAATGTCTATCATGATAAAGCCTTCTTGGAGTTTCTGAAAGCCACAAGGGAATAGGCTGGTGACACTCAGTTCTATCTGAGAAAGTTGAAGGAGCAGATTGACTACCTCACTGTCATACCCAAGAAAATCAACAACTTATGGTTCAAGGAAATACCGATGGTCTTAAAATCCAAAATATGGCATCTAACCTTCAAAACCCTACAAGGCCTAATGTACTCAGCGGTGGATGCCCTAATCAGTAAGATTGAGAAGAAAGATACCAATGAGAACAACAAAAGTCTCTACAATGACTTGAGGGATGAGTAACCAACCAGATTGCCTGAGGTGATGACAAATCCAAGGACAATTATCTACCAATATGGCACAAGAATTAATGAAATCCAACAGTTGATCATTCCCAAGCATCTGGTCCCCAACAACAGAAATCTTATCATTGCCATTGTTGAAAAGATAAACAAGAAGAAGGGTGTAAGAATAGCAGAAGAATTGGAAGCCGTATTTTATCTCAGGACATACATTACTTCTGGCATTGTACCTGAATCTACTAAGTTCAGCTCAAGCAAGGATGGTGATCAAGACAAAGATGGAGACAAGAGTGATGGAAGGAGAAGACATCACAGGAGTGATAAGGGTGATAAAGATGAGAAGAAGAAAGATAGCAAGAATAAGAAAGATGGTGATGACCAAGGCAAAGTCTATTAGAGGAAGATTGGAAAACAGCAAGCCTTAGGCATTGCTAGCAGTAAACTCACCATAACACAAGACTCTGAGTCTAGGGTGAATACTGTTAGTAATGACCTACCAAAATCTGATTCAATGGCTTCTGCAACTGTTTTGCCACCTCAAGAAGAGAAGAAGATTCAAATCAAGAAACCAGGTGTATGTTTCCATAAGCAAACTGCTAATGGAATACTACAATGGTCTACAAGTAAGGGTCATAAGTTTCTACCTAGCAATCAAGTAAAGAGAATTAAATTCAAGCATGCTGCAAGAAGGGTGAAGTTATCTAAATCAAAGGCACTGACAATCACTCCAGGATTAAACCTACCACCTCTAGATGAAAACTATGATGAAGACCAACTGCAGTTCCTATGGGCTCAAAGAATCTATCATGTTGCCATTGTTGATGATTTTCTTGAAATTAAATATACTGATGAAAGACAGAAGAAATTCAGACAAGGGACATGTCAGCACTGGGGCAGGTTATATGATATAGAAAGGATAATTGCAATGTTGGATTCTGAAGACAGAGTGGAAATGGTATGGAAGTTGGAGTTAATTGACTTTGTCAAAATGAAGAGAGATCACCAGGCAGAACAGAAAAAGAACAGTGAAGAGCTACTAAAGAAAAGGGAGGAGGAGTTTGCTGCAATGGAAGCCAAGGCTGATGAATTGAGGGCTATGGGTCTGTGTAAAGTCAAGATTAATCCTTACATCATTGAATACAAGAAATATGGTAGAAATGTAAAGATTAGAATGGACTACATCAGTTCCTATTCTGAGAAACAGCTGAATGAAGTACTCAAGGATTTGTCAGGCTCCCCTCTAATTGAAGAACTCACTGCAATGAAAGACATTATTCTTGTTATGGAAGAAAATGCAAAGAAGAAAGCTAATGAAGCTGAAGAAAAGATGAAAAATGAGAATCTGCAAGCCAAAGCTCAAGAGATGAATCCAAAAGGATATGGCTAGTAGTTCCTCATAACTTGTAAGAATACTTCAATGTATTTTCTTCAATCAATCTACATACCTGTACTTTTCAAGTTTTATCTTTATGTATGTTAGGCTTGTTATCAGATATGAAATTGTGACTAAGGGTCTCACTCACAATTTGGGGGAGATTGTTAGTCACAGAGGCATGCCTGTTTACATCTAATAACAAGCCTAATTGTTTGTAATGCTTTGCATTACTTACATGACCTCTTAACTGAGGGAACCTCTAGTTGTAGAGTTTCTATTTCTTTTGTACTTGCAATAGGCATCAAATCCTAGTTGTGTAACTGTACTTATATAGTCAAGAATAATGCTTGAAAGAAGTTCCAAGGTTCATGCCTCAAGCAAGAAGATAAAGACTATCAAATAATCACAGTTGGGATTTGAAGAAATGAAGAATTTGCCTAAGTACCAATTCGAGAAGTAGTTTTGTCTATTCGAGAAGTCTAGCGTTCGAGAAGTCAGAGATTCGATATCTGAGAAGACACTATTCGATATCTCTGAATGAACTGTTCGATATCTCTGAATGAACTTTTCGATATCTCATTCGATATCTCAGAGATTCGACATGTCTAAATACTCTATTCGAGAACTCAAGAAGTCAACAAGTCAAAGTGGTATTCGAGTTCTCAAAGAGTCAACAAGTCAAAGTTCCATTCGATATCTCAAGGACTCTGAATGAACTATTCGATATCTCAGGGATTCGACAAGTCAAGTGTTTTATTCGACAACTCAAGGAACCCTGGAGAAAAGTACTATTCGAGAAGTGATTCGATATGTCAATCATACAGTATTCGAGAACTCAGAGTTATCTAATCCCAGTTCTCGAATCAATCACTTAGTCACTTCTCGAATACATTCTTGGAGACAAAATACTGAAGAAATTGTACAAGTCTGAAACCTGCAACAAGCCAATGCATTTTATGGACCACAATCTGTAACATGCTCTGGAAAGCCTACAAGGAAGCTTGGAGAGATATAGAAGAGACAAAGAGCTAAAGAAGTGGATCTGAACAGAACTTTGCAAAGTCAAATCTGTAGCCGTTTGGATGCTTACTCAAAAAGGATAGACATGCAAGAAAGTAATTTATCCTGTAACCTTATTTGTAGTAACTGAGTTGTATTCGTGTTCTATAAGAATACAATCTCACTTCTTTAGTTGATGAAGTTTTTCATACATTGTAAGATATATCTCTCTGAGAAAAACGAAGCTGAGAATACTACCATTTGTATTCACAGATTGTAGCAACCTTTATCTAATACAATATTAGATTAAAGTGATATTGTGTCTTGTGTTGTTCTTTATCCGCACCTACATACTTGCACACACAAACACTTATCTTGCTACACAGATTCAAGAACAAGAAAAGTTCAAGAATCCGTTCACCCCCCCCCCCCTCTGTATTCTTTTGCTGTATTCAATACTCAACAAATTATATAATAAATTATATAAATTTATATGAATTATATATTTATTTATTTATTTTAATAATCGGTTCGGTTTTAGCCGGTTCAGTTTTAACCTATAACCGGAACCGAAAGTCTCTCGAACATGATACTCAATATATAGAATTTGTTTGGCAAATCTTATTTATCAGAAATAAATATCTTATTTTAAAAAATACTAAATTCCTCCTAAATATTAAACCCCTACATGTACTTTTTTCTGAAATCCTACATGTACTTTTTTTTTAAAATAGATTACTTATTTTCTGCATAAAAAGAATATTAAATCTTTACTAAATATTTAATCCTAAAAATTAATATATAAATGTGAAATTTTTTCTCAAAATAAGTCACTTATTTGAAAATATTGGTTTATATCTGATTAATTAACTTCTTTCTTTTTATGTTATCGAAACTGGGTGTGTTTACCAATTTAAAATTTCCAAACAAATCATAATTCCAATTTACCAAATAAAATAATTTTATTAATTATTTTTCACAATAATTATAACTAATAACTGAATTAGATTTCCATATTTGTATTAAATATCAATATTAAAAATAAAAATACGTCTAAACAAAATTTTTTAAGAATAAAAAGAAAATCAAAAAATTGGGGTTGGGTGGGTCCTACTGCTTATCTATCTATCTATTTATACTATATTATTATAAGCAAAATATGGTATATTTGGTTGGTAATTTGGTACATTTGATTGGTAGTTTGGTACCTTTTTTTGGTATACTCAATAACAAACGTTTGATTTTGAGATTGATTACTAGATCTCGGCTTCCCACTAATTTTTTATAAATGGATTGTATATATAAAATATTCTTATAGGTTCAAGGTTCGAATCTCGTTAATAACATATTATTATTAAACATCTATATCATCTTATAAACTACTCCTATAAATTCAAGGTTCGATTCCCCTCAACAACATATGTTCGTTAAAATTTTATATTATCTATTTTCATTATATTATTATAAAACATTTATATTTTATTCTAGAGTACTCCAAGAATTTCAAAGTTCAATTTCCATTAACAACATATTAAATTGAAAAGGTTATTTATCTATTTTCAATAAACAAACAAAAACTAATCATTTAGAATATTATCAAGTATGTATTATTATATTTTATTATCTTCTTCTTTTTTCTTACTAATTAAAAAATACATATTAAAATTATGAATAATAAGATAAAAATGTTATGTATTAAGATAAAAACTAGCATGAAAACCCGTGCAAGGCACGGGTCTCGATACAAACTAAAATAATTCTATCATAAATAATTTTCTACATGAGCCTAGTATTTCTAAATATATTTTTTGTTGTAGCATAATTTGTGAATATTATTTCTTTCGAAAGAAATGGTGTATTTTCTAGCCAAATTCAAAATGGGCGAGGATATGTGCTTGACAAACTCGTAATAGCTAAACCAAAGTCGATGCACATTTGTATTAGCCAAGAATACGGATCTAGCTTGACTACGATATTTAAATCTCTGCTCTACTCGTCGAATTGCATTCCGTCAAACTTTATCGCACTCTGCTTTACTCAGTAGTTTGCATTCCATCAACTGCTTTACAACATGAAAATTTTAGTCATTGTTGCAATCCTAATGCTAGAATGCATTTAAATATTTAGGGAAAAATGAATTCCCTTCAGATTTCCTTGTTAACAAAAAGAAAATTAACGAATTAGCTTACAAAACCTCATCAACTAAAAGAAAAATAAAGAATTTAGAAATAGCTTACAATTTTTCTAGGACATTTTTTTGGATTCCTTTCCCATTTCTAGCCTCTAATGAAATCAAGAAAATAAATGTTATATTATTAAGAGTATTTTGATAGGGACCTTTGTGTGCTACTCGTATAAAGTGATATTCATGCTAAAAAAAACATGGCTTCCTATAAGGTATTATAGACTCCTACATCAAAGCACTTCTAGATTGCAACTGCAGCACCATATAAGTATACAAGCATTAGCGTGCACATAATTTTTTACCAACACACAAAAATGAGTTATTCAATACTAAAAGGGAATGAGTTATTCAATACTAAAAGGCCAAGATGTCTATCTAACAGGCATGTCAAATCATAAGACAAGCGTAAAAGCTAAAACATTTTGTGGACAAACAACCAACTAAATTGACTGGAATAGGTGACGCCAGTATTTGACTAAAAGCTGACAACCTGTCCAAATAAACACCATCGGCTAAAATTCCTAAATTCTGATACACAGTTCTCAAACATTAATTATGTAATGCCAGATTGCCAGTGTAAGCCTCTTGCTAGTTGCTACAATCTCACATATTAGTTGACGCAAGGAGTAATTATGAATGACAAGCAAATATGAACCTCAAAATTGATAGACACAGCAAAATAAAAGGTCTCACGATTATTCAACGACATACTCTTAATAATATACATAAACTGACAAAAGTTAAATTATGAGTTTGGCTATAGATATATTACCGAGCCCAAGCAAAAGGTTTCTCTAGAGCTAACAACGAACCCCCAACAAAAGGCAGTGGAGGCTACAGATATATTAGTGCATTATCTCGTGTTATGTAACTTTTCCAGTAGTTCTGTGATTAGGTTTTTAAAATTGCATTTATGTGCTTAGGTTTTTAAAATTGCATACTCATTATACAAGCTATCCAAGTACGATGATTTATGAATAAAAATTAGTATAGATAGCCCAGTGGATATGCTTATTGGCAAAATAAGGTTAACTATATGTGTTTTTTTTGGCTAATTGAGTATATGTGTAATACAAACATTCCCAAATTTCATAATTCTTTAATTTCATTATCTGCCAAGCATTGACAGTGCCAGGGGCATTTGTGAGTTAATTTTCACCACCAAACTTTCTAAGGATCTAAAGTCTGAATACCAACGGATCATTATACGCATGCATTACATGTATCAAATCAACTTAAATCATCGTGAGCTTACCAAATATGTAACAGATTAAAAAAAAGTAAGCCATTTAATACCTGTTGATAACCATTAGATGTCCTCAGTGTTCTTTAGGAGCTTTTGCAGATCAGTACTCTTTCCAATACCAAAGGTCTCAGCTGTTTATGATCATCAACTGAAAGTGTTCCACTGGGTAGCTAAAATTTGATTGGTAACTGAAGCCGACTTGCCAAATGGTTCAGCATACAAGTACCTGCCAGACTCTGTGGGCTTGAGCTGCACTTGGTTTCTGTCCTACAGGTAAACATTTTGGCTTAAAATCATGATCCTCAAAATAATAATGAAGTCTACTGTAAGTGAAGATATTAAAAAAGAGAATCAGTAAATAATATAAAATAAATAATTAGGACAAGAAAAGAATGTACAAAAGGTCAAGGTTGATGATGCCATGAAAGATCATGGAGCTTAATACGCCCATCTTCCAACGGTCAGACATTCTCCAAGGTTAACTGTTTCAACAGGAACATCCTGAAAATAAGATACACTGAGAAACTATGTTAAACAACACAAAGTTAAGGGAATTTCAATTATAATATGAGCAAGAGATGTATGTAAGCTACTTTTTCAGGCTTGCTACAATAAATCCACTTTATAACATTATTAGTTTTGACATCTATTTCAGCTCGTACATATCTAATACGTATTCAAAATTGCTCGTACCTTCTTATATTGGTTTTTAATGTAAAATCAAAAATAGATTATATACATCATATCACAAGCACATGGAAACCCGGGGAGAGACTGACCGCAATTTACCTCGACCTTTTCTTCTTCTAAAGCATAGAATATTCTTTTGAAAAGAGCATGTTGACGAATGGAAGATTGACAGGGAATAAAACCCTAGGCCCATCAAAAGGACATGAATCATGCACAACAATTCAGCACTTTGTGCACTAGTTGAGCAACAATTGGTTTGCATCCTACATGTACACATTGCAGCTTACAATCATGATCCTCAAAATAATAACGAAGTTTATCGTAAATGAAATCATCAAAAATCTTGACAATAAATAATGTAAAACATATAATTAGGGGAGGACAATAATGTATCTAGACATTCTAGATTGAATTTAAGCACAAAACCTTCAAGTATCAATTTATTCACGTTTAATGGTCAACTCACAAAGTCAACCGATTGCTATCTAATCAAGTTGAAGAAAATTCATAAAATCCTAAATATCACACATTATGCAATCCATAATCCATAAACGTATCCATAATCCATAATCCTAATTGCCGCATACTAAGTGCCGCAATTACAAAGTGAAATTGTACGAGACAAGAAGAAAAAGGGGCTTAGATCTTATAATTACTTGGAAAAAGCCCAGAATTTAGTTGCTCAACCGCAGTAAGCATATGGCACCCAGAACCCTCAACATTAGTCTTGACAGTGCAGGCGGGGAAACATCAGGACTCAATATTAGTCTTGAAATGGGCACAATTGTCTTATCATGTCAGAATAAAATGTCTCACGATTTATTTGGGGAATAAAATGTGCAAGCAATTATTGACCTAGGTTGGGCTATTAATAATATAATAGATAGATTGCAGGAATATATTAAATTTCAATAAGAAAATGCATATGGATTGCTACACGAAAGAACTATATCAAAAAATATCAATTTTATATCTACGAAAAGCCAATTTTAATATATACATTTTAGAGAAAAAAAAGAGTCATATATCCTTTATTATAATACCTGAGTCTACTACACGTCAGTTAACCAATTAGAATCGAGGAATTATTTTAGGACCAATCAGAACTGATTCCTAAATTTTAGACTTTTCCTTATTTACAATCTCACCCTACCACTTTAACCATGGTTAATTAACACTTCTAATATAAATACAATAATGATTTTATTAAAAATATCCATAAATACATATTTTTTAAATCAAAAAATATTTACTAGAAAATTACAATTTCAATTTGAAATCAATCATGATATACCATTATATATTTTAAATTAAATTTCATAATTAATCATTCATTAATCAACCACTCTTTTAATATAAAGTCACTCACAATCATATTATCATACATCATATATATTGTACAATTATAATCGATATTAAATAATTATAATCTAACTTAATTAAAAATCTGAAAAATCGGATTTGAAATCAGATTTTAAATAACTTGGATAAAATTCATACTTTCAAAATTTTGATTTTTTTATAAGCTCAAAAATAAATTTATTCATAATTTGTTAATAAAATTAATTAATAAATGCATATAAGCCAACTCTACAAAATCAGATTTGAACAAATTTTAAACAACTTGGATAAAATCCATGTCTTTAAAAACTCGATTTATTGAAAGGTTCAAAAATATATTTATTCACAATTTGTTAATAAAATAATTAATAAATTCATATAAACGAATTTAAATACAATAATAATTTTATTATACATATCCATAAATATATATTTTTTAAATCAAAAAATATTTACTAGAAAATCACAATTTTAATTTGAAATCAATCACGATATACTATTATATATTTTAAATTAAATTTCATAATTAATCAACCACTCTTTTAATAGAGAAAATGCCCAAAATGCCTAGATTTGAGCTTCTAAGGCCCGAAATGCTGATTTCCGGAAATATGGCCCTAATTACCCACGCATCACGCATTCTCAGAATGTGTGTCCTACGATACGCATTCGTAGAATACGTATCAGGGGTCACGCATTCTGAGAATGCGTGATGACGTCATCTTCGTCACTTTCACACAAATGTCGTCGGCGTTCTCTCGAGCTCGAAATCGCCTTCGTTCGTTCTTGACAATACGGCAACCTCCATAAAACTGAGTACAGCAAAGGGATGCCCAGACCTTCCTCTACCTTTTAACATCTTCGTTTGTTGATTCTTGTCCCAGAAGGGACTTGTACGAACAGATCAGAGAAAGTAATCGGAAAAACCCTTTGATTTGGGTCTTTTCAATCCGTAAAAAAAAACAAAAAACGAAGAACATAGGATTGTAGAGGAGGATAAGACGATGAATTTGGTATATAGAATTGTACTGTTCCATGCCTGTAAATCACGAACGATTTGGTCAAAGTTTTTAGGCGAATAAACGACGCCGGCGGTGCTTGGAGAAGGTGAACAGTAACTTGGTATACGCATTTTGTACATGCGTATCTTGAGATACGCATGCTCAAAATGCGCATGCCAAGTTACTGTTCACCGAGATCCGATGCAGTTTATGAAGTATACTCCGATGGTAAATGCGTGTCCGAATACTCCTTCCTCAAATGCGTATCCGGTCGGTATTTAGGGCCATGCAGATTGGATATGGGCATATCGGGCCATTGTTTCCCAAATCTGGGTAGTTAGGGCCATCACCCCTTTTAATATGAAGTCAGTCACAATCATATTATCATACATCATATATATTGTACAATTATAATCGATATTAAATAATTATAATCTAACTTAACTAAAAATCTAAAAAAATCGGATTTGAAATCAGATTTTAAATAACTTGGATAAAATTCATACTTTCAAAATTTTGATTTTTTTATAAGCTCAAAAATAAATTTATTCATAATTTGTTAATAAAATTAATTAATAAATGCATATAAGCCAACTCTACAAAATCAGATTTGAACAAATTTTAAACAACTTGGATAAAATTCATGTCTTTAAAAACTCGATTTATTGAAAGGTTCAAAAATATATTTATTCACAATTTGTTAATAAAATAATTAATAAATTCATATAAACGAATTTAAATACAATAATAATTTTATTATACATATCCATAAATATATATTTTTTAAATCAAAAAATATTTACTAGAAAATCACAATTTTAATTTGAAATCAATCACGATATACTATTATATATTTTAAATTAAATTTCATAATTAATCATTCATTAATCAACCACTCTTTTATTATAATGTCAATCACAATCATATTATCATACATTATAAATTGATTTTTACAATATATATTGTACAATTATAATTAATATTAAATAATTATAATCTAACTTAACTAAAAATCTTAAAATATCGGATTTGAAATCAGATTTTAAATAACTTGGATAAAATCCATACCTTCAAAAAATTGATTATTTTTATAAGCTAAAAAATATATTTATTCATAATTAGTTAATAAAATTAATTAATAAATGCATATAAGCCAACACTACAAAATCGGATTTGAACAAATTTTAAATAGCTTGAATAAAATCCATATCTTCAAAAACTCGATTTTTAAAAGGTTCAAAAATATATTTATTCACAATTTATTAATAAAATAAATAATAAATTCATAAAAACGAACACTACATATATTTTAATTACTTTAATTATTGAATATAATGTATAAGAGTTTTATTATTGATTGGTTAATAAATTACCAATCAAAAAATTAAAATTATTTTAGGGGCAACAAGAATTTACTTCTAAACTTTAAATCAATCAATCATATACAAAATTTTTATTATTTACCATGCTTATTCTAATTTACTAATCACGATTTAATTAAATTTAAATATAAAATATCTTGATTTAATAACTTCGCATATCACATGGTTTTTAATTTTAGAAAATTTCTATTAATCGTAAACATTATTTTTTATAAATCTATATAACAGTATATTTGGTTATATATCTTTTAGTTATGAATTGTTTTTGAACATCCTTTATTATAATAAAGGATACCCGAATCTAACATATATTAGTTAACCAATCACAAGATTGTGGATTATTTTAACATCAATCAGAATCTATTAAATTTAAATCAATTAAACTTAATGTAACATGTTTCGCTATTGGATCTAGATTCTACGTTTCAGCCAAGACTAAACTCAAATCAATTTACACTCAATAACAGTTAATTTCTATTTTTTCATATCAATTAACTAAACATAATAACTACTAATTTTATTTTAACGGTTAACTAAATAACAATTTATATAAAATAAAATTCTTACAAACCAAAAAATACAATTATTATATCAATTTAAACATTACAGGAAATCTAAGCCGCTTATTCCCTATTCCCCATTAGACCTAGCAAACTTTGATAAACTAAGTGTATACATCAATTCTCCTCATGGCTAAATCATATCAATTTCGGTTAAGGTACTATTTTATATCTTTTTATTATATGACATTCTATACTTGGACAGATTATCTTTTTATTTCCATTGTATATATGTATTGTATGTTTCGTGTTTTAATTATCCAATAAATTCAACAGAAATACGTTTTCAACAAAAAAAATAGAAAACGATTTAGATTATCATCATCCCCACCAGAGTTACTTCCCATTATAATATTCAGTAGCAAATTCCAATAATTCTGCGACTTACTAAATTGTAGGCATCAATTCTTATCACATTACAGTGATTTGTTTACATTATTAGGTGTGCCTATAGATAAATATTGTTTTACAGTTTTGGGTTGTCAATGTTATTCAGTGATTACTTAACAATTTTATTCTAAATACAATAATTATTTAATTTTAAAAATTATATGTTAATACATGAATCTATTAAATTTATAATAAATATTTTGATATCTCAAACTCTCAATTCAGAATCATAAGATACAATTAAAATCATGAATTAAAAATTATTAACAATATAAAACTATTTACCACACTATTCTAAATACACATTCAAAATTTAAGTTATGTAAATTATTAAATAATTCAATCATAAAAAATGTTAGAATCAACCGATTAAAATATTAGAATGAATTTTAAACCAATCATCTTTTAACATTTTAATTACGAAATTTTTTAACAATGCAATAATTAATGGGGAAAAAAATTTGACCTGACAATATATTTGAATTATTAAAAATATGAAATATACTCTTAAATAGTACTATACATTATTTGGTGTATAAATTATCAATCAAAAAATAAAAAATATTACAAAGTCAATGAAAATATTGTTAGTGAATATTTCCATAATAAATTGGTCAATTTAGCACAAATTTTCTTATAAATCACTATTTATTTATTGATAATTAATTCATCAATAGAAGGACATATGTCATCCACAAAAATAATGAAACATGCAAAAATCATCAATAAAAGGGCATACAACATCTACAAAATAATTAAAATTGAACAAACACGTAGTAATTTAGATCACTAATTTCCTTTATCTAATCATTGAACAGATCTTCAATTATGGTACATCTCTAGCTTATATCACTAAATTATACAGTCTTTTCGGCGAGATAATCTAAAAATTTGTTATAAACGTGAGGAATATGTATATCTGATTTGTCATAACGTATTCAAACAACGGACCAGAACTGTGATTCTATATTATCCAAATCAATGAACTAATATAACAAAATCTAATATATGGTAGACAAAATTCACGAACAGGATATTAGGCTCTTAATAAAGAGAGATATTTATTGAAAGCCAAAGTAAAATGAAGGAAACGAAAATAAGGTTTCTCATTTATAAGGAGATAGTACAAAATCTAATATTTTGGTTGAAAAAATCCACCAACGGGGTACTAGAATCTCAATGATATATTTATTGAAAAATAAAGCAAAATCAAGAAAAAAATTCTTAAAAAAACTTTAAAAACTGATATCAGCTCCTAAACTTTAGTTTAACATTTTTTTTAGGAAAGGTGGAGAGAGAGAGAGAAAGAGAGCAGCAACTACGGTTTTTGTTATAAAAATTATTAATAATGATAAATAAAAAGGTTGATACACTTAAAATTATATATTGTTTTTCATAAAAGGGTGCCTTTTTTAATTTTGTATTCTTGAATTAAAGTAAAAGTATCAATACCGATATCTTAACGTAAGAGCATATATTGAATTTGTTTGGTTCGTTGATTATATTTTTTTTATATATCAACAAAGCATAAAATATGGCTAAGAAAACAAAATAACTTGGTAGAAAGATTATACACAAAGAGAGATATTTGTTAACGAGAAATAAGAAAAAATAAAAAAGAGGGTTTCATTTTGTTTTGGAGACTTTATACAATGCATGCTACTCTTAATTTTGTTTTGTAACATCTCAATGTTGTTCTAAAACATATAATTATATATTTACATAACTTGGATACATAGTAATATTTCATGTAATTGTTATATTTTTTTCTATTCGCGTATTTCATTTCATTTCATGTACACGAAAAAATTTGTGTTAGTGTCATTTTGTGTTCTAATTTCGGGTCCACGATTTAATATAATGTCATTTTCGTTCAAGACCCTAAAGTACATGACATGAATGTACAAAACGATTTGTCAGGTCTACATAAGCTATTTCTTCTTATATATGTTAGAAAAATATACTCACGGTTAAAGGAAAATGAATTTCATGTTATTTAACCCAAAATCTGGATTACAAGGACACATATATAACAATGTGATTATGTGTTTATATATTACACACTTGATTTCAATTTTATGGACAATAGCTTATTTTCACAAGTTAGTCAAATTAAAAAAAAGATAGGTGATACTCATTTTCAAATGTCTTATTTTAAGAATAAATGAAAACTAAAATTTATTATTCTGTGTTTTACTAGAAAAGAATAAAAAAACCAAAATACAAACTTCCAAACTGAAAATGCACATTTTAAGTTGTCTTTACAAATAAGCTAAGGGCAATAGCCATAAAATCTAACAATCATATGTTACTCCAAGAGCGCGATATATTGAATTTGTTTGGTTAGTTTATAATATTATTTTTATTGTAAATCAATTCATTAATAAAAGGACATATAATTTGTAAAAATGATATTGAACAATCACATAGCAAACTAGATTAGATGAAATTTCTATTGTTATAACTACGTTCGTTTCATATATCTTGCACAATAGATATCTTTTCTCATATCGCTGAAACATGCAACCGTTTTTTGACAAACATTCTAATGATTTATTGGAGTCGTGAGGATTAAGTTTCTATACATTTTGCATATGTAATCGAAAAATTAATCATGTCCATACAAATATTTTCAATTAATTAATATAATAAATATTTAAGGATTCGATATTGAATAAATATACCGAATTCTCAAAATATGGGTGAAAAATTTGTTAACATGATATGTAGAAATATTCGCTAACAGAGAAATAAAATGAAAGCTAAATTTTAAAAAAAAAACAATAAAGAGGGATTTGAACTTTTCAACGGGGGTTGTATTTGTTTTGATGATTGGTTCATAATATTAATTCAATTGATATGAATTCACGAATAAGCAATTTTATAATTAAGTTAATTAACATTCCAATATAATTATTTATTTTTCTAAAAAAATTAAAATAATATATTTATATTAATTTATTAATACAATTTATCGGTCGGTGCGTAGCACGGGTAGAACGCTAGTACAAAGATTCATAATCATGTTGCACACAATTTTAACATGTTTACATCATCTAAACCTCATAAACTTATAAGTCATTCTGACACCTCTGAATCAGCATGAAACTGAATAATACTTTGACCATAAAATCTACCCCTCAGACCAGACACAACGCCAATTTAAAATGTCAAAATCCTGGATGTGTATATGAATACAGGCCAATATCTTTATCAGATTTATAGCCGCATGAATATATCACAATTGCCAGGGAAATATTGCATAATTGATGCTATATTCAAATAACCATGCCATGAAATAACCATTGTTATATACTATTCGGTATATTAACTTATAAGTATTTAAAGTTTCTTCACTACTATATAATGACAGAATAATATCACTCAGTAAACTACATATCTTAATCTCTGAATCGGCATTTTGGTAATAAATACTATTCGTTCATAATACTGATCCCCGAGTGTTAAGGGTCAACAGGAAAATATAATATAGAGGCTATTTTTCTGACTAATCATTGTTAAATTCTATAGATAGTATACAAGGTGTTACAAAAGGCATATGCAAAGCTTTAGATAATAATCAATTACTGGCTTAGAAATTAAAGATTAAAAAGTGAAAGAATCCAGTGTACAATTTTGTGAGGACATGAAAATTCAGCCCTACAAAAAAAAAGAGACTTGATCAGTTAAAGTACGAACGACTACTTACTTTGGAGGATTAAATGACTCTCCCACTTGCCGACAAAGCTTGCACGAAGTCACCTACAAACAACAGAGTCTTAAAGTAGTAAGCATTCACTACTTGTTCAATCCTAAACATACTTTTGTCTATCAAAATTATGCTAAAAAAACAACTGCATACCGACAACATGACAACCGAAGACAGATGAATGAGTTAATCTAATACATAAAAAAATATTAAAATCAATTTCATTTATAGAAGTAGAGCAATATTATTGAAAAAAAAATCAATAGTAATAGCTTCTAAAGGTTTAACAAGCTAGGGCCATATATGTACATGCCCTTGTTTTCGTAGCCAAAACCAAATAAGAAACGACCTATATCTTTTCATCCACTTTAAGTCGCCAATATCTCTTACTTGTCACTTGAAATATTGAGCCTATCTAGTCAATTTGATAGAAAGCAAGTCTTTTCAACGAATATTTCCAAAATTATGGCCATGTGACTGGACGATGCATTGTTAAAGGGACAGTTTTATGTCTTCGGATAACCCATATATACATATAACTATATAAGAATGATTATTGAAAAAAAAATTACATTAAGTAAAATACTACAACATTATATAAATCGCTCAGTAATTAAAGATCAAAATCAAGACCTAAAATTTAAAATGAACACAGAACTATATATAGGGAACAATGTAAATAACATTTGTTCCCCGTTCTCCCAGATCTAGACATCACTACTGGAAAAACAGCCTACAACATTGGTTTTTGACTGATGTTAAAAGTGTTTCAGAACCGATGTCTTTGTCGGTGTAGATAAAGGGGGGGTCTTTAACATCGGTTCCTGACCGATGTCAAAGATGTCTATAGACATCGGTTCCCAGGTAGAAACTGATGTCTTTCCCAGTTTTTAACATCGGTTTATAAATAAGAAACGATGTTAAATTCAAGCTTAGACATCAGGTTGACAACTAAACGATGTTACAGCTATATGTAGACATCGGTTAAGGTAAAGAAACATATGTCTTTGCCTCATATTTAAAGTAATATTGAAGTAGTACAATTTAAAAATTACTATATTAGGAGGCTTAGGTCAACATAAACATACCATACATAAGAGAAAAATAATAATAGACATCAGATTTTAACAAATAAAGGATGTCTTTCCTCTTGTTTAACATCAGTTTTGATAGGAGAACCGCTGTTTAATTATAGCTTAGACATCAGCTAATTAAATAAATGATGTTTAAAATAACCTTTAACATCAGTTTTTGTAATATAATTGATGTTTAATATTTCCTTTAACATCCGTTCTTGTTACAAAGCAGATGTGTAATACCTGTTTTAGCATCGGTTTATTACTCAATGCCTGATGTGTTTTGGTCATTTAGACATCCATTTTTTGGTAAAACAGTTGTTCATTTAGACTTTTAACATCAGTTTTAGAGTGACCAAAAATTGAAAGTGATGTTAAAATTTAATACATTTCTTCAATAACCTGTTGATTTTGTGCACTAACCAAGAAAATGAATCCAAAAACAAAACAAACATTCAACATTCAACAAATTAAAACCATCCAAGTCATACATTCAACATACATAACGATCCACCTCCAACAAAAACCAAAGGTAACCTCCAACAAAATCCAAACCCAACCTCCAACACAAACCAATCCTCTCCTAACATCCACTAATTACCAAACTTCTAAAGTATTCATAATAACATCAAAAGTATCACATACGAAGGGATTCAAAAAGTAAATAAAGTTCATTAAAAAGCTGATGCTTGATCACATCTTGTCTTCGATGAATACTGCAGCCTCGCAGCGCACATCATCAAGCTCCTCCATTTTATAAGAATCCCGAGTCTTGGTCGCCCACTGAAAATTGCAACACCCAAAAAATAATTAGGATAACCACCAGATATATGCACTATATTTTTTTACAATTAATGATCAACATAAAAAATAAAATACTCTGCTTATAAAAGTCATTTCTTTGTCGAAAATGATCTCTTTCATATAGCGCATGATGACGTAACCACATTCATGACCTCCTGGCTGTTTAGGCGATCCCTATTTCAGTAATATTAAATGGTCAATATCTATATGTAAACAACAATAAATAGTAACTTGACCACACATGCAATAGGATAGAATTAAAATACTTACCACAAGATTTTTTACTACTGGGGGTCTGCTCCCTCTTTCCGTTTCAGCATTGAAAGATTTTACCGCGCTATATGTATAGATCAATGACAGAAATGTAAAAAATATATGCATAAATATATGCCTAAATAATTGAAAAACATACATTACCTTGAAAGTGCTTTTTCTAATGCAGGAAATCTTAGAGGGTGACACAGAGGATTGCACAAGTAAATGTCACCATTCCATATTATCACCAAAATCCAGTGTTTACTGTTTTAATTACAAAATATAAGGAAGTTAGACTTTCTGAAAAAATTACATAAAAGTCGTAACAAAGTTAACATTTACCTCTGATTATGTGGCATTAGGAATAAGCGGTCGGGATTACCCTCTTTCAATCGATTAACAACATAAGATTCAAAATCCTTGTTAAGGGTAAATGTTAAACCAGGATCGCAAAAGGCATACACTTCTAAATCTTCATTCTTCTGGACCACAGTATACAAGTATCTGTAATTTAAAATTGGTATTGCTAATTAGTGTATGCATGAGTGCAGAATGACAAGATTTAAAACAAAAAAATGCTTATGCCATGTATGCAGATATTGCAGATTGTCCGACCATGTCATACTCTAACAAGGCGATTACGTTCTCATACAATATGTAAATTATTTTCTCAACTCCAAAGACCTCAGGATCACAAGGAATGGGTATTGAGGTCCCAGTGTCTTTCAAGATTGATTTTGCATGTTTTTACAATAACTTGAAGCGACTTGGCACGTTGGGATGTGACTCTGTATCTTTGAATGCTTTGACCAGGCCTTTAAGATCAAATGTTGGTACTTCTTTTTTCTTTCTCTGAAAATAAAGATCAAAACGTTTAAAACATATAAACCCAGGTTGTACATAATCTAAGAAAATATATACATGTGCATACCGTCTTTGTCATAGTCGGGTAGACTATCAAGTTCTGAGGCCATGCTAACTGTGAGCCAACAGCTTCTTGGACCCTTTCTATTTCACCACGTACTGGTACGGGAACCAAAGCATCTTTTTGGATGATTCCGTCCACTAGAACACGAACACATCCAGATGGCATAGGCATTCCATGTACTGATTGATTCATGGAATCCTCTTCCAAGACCATGCCAAATGCAACCTTGTTTTCGATATTGTCCACCGCTAGCTCACATTTTCTTGGAACCTACATTCATAAGAAAAGACGTGTAAAACACTACAAAAAATGTATGGTATGTGCACTATCACATATCTACATATATACTACTTATTCTTTTACCTTTTTCCCAGTTGGAGGGGTGTCAAAAGCCAAATACTCACCTTCTTCGAACAATTTTTTTGGAATTATTTTTGGTTCCTGTGTTGCTTCCTGATCATCAGGTTTCTGGCAGCTTTCTTTTTCAGAAACTGGAGATATCATTGCCTTTAGAGCATCAATCCGCATCTGCATTTCTTGCTTGGTTTTCTCCAACTCCTCGTCCATTTGTCTAGCACGAGCTAACAACTCAGCCTTCGTAATTCTCGTTCTTTTCCCTTTAGGCAAATTAAAGAACATCTTTGGAGTGACAAAACCTCCTACCCCTCGAACCCTACCCGAGTGCTCTTCTTTTTCCAACGCCGTGCTTAACACATCTGTAATACCCGACACCTGAAATTCACCATTTTCCTTTTTTTCCAGCAATTCATCCTGTCAACAACACAAAAAATTGCCAAAAAGTCATGTTTCTTTCCAGCTTGTAATTCAAGTAAAATAAAAAACAAATACCAGAAATATGAAAAAAAATGCTTACAATTCTGTCAAAAACTTCTACAACTTCTTCATCAATTTTCCCGTCCTTCCGTTTACGAGCTTTCTTCCACATAATCACTCTATCAGGCCTTTCTCCAGGCAACAACTTTCCAGCCTTTACCTGTTTAAAATTTGGAAATATTTAAAATTGATCACACGGTAAAAATTAACGTAACAATGATAAGTTCTTACTTCCTCTTCCAGTAAACCCGTGTACCCATTCCTTGCCGTACGATGTGGATACTTGCGCTCCTTCACTCTCTCGCTCTAAGTCTTACGTAATGGCTGTTGCAAAAAATTACAATAATTAAATATACAATTCTATAAGAATCATCTAATGAGCTGCAGAATAAATAAAGGATCTAGAATAAATAAGAATCGTCTAATTATATACACAAGTATTACATACCTGCCAACTCTCAGAGGTCCTCTGTGCAACAAATTTCTTCCAAGGCTCCTTACCCACAAATGCATATTTCTTTGGAGGTTTCTGTAATCGTTTCTTGTCTCGAACATATGGCATCACATATTCATATGTTAACTTAGTTTTAAATTGTCTCCACTTCACCCCCGCTGACTTTAGCACGTGCGACTCAATTTATTCTGGAACTTTAAATGTATCCTAAAAACCAATATATAAGAGCAAATGGATTAAACATCAAATAGTTTCAAATATTGTAAACTCAAATGTAAATTTTTTTACCTGAACATCACGCCACAAGTTGTCTTTTAGTTGACGATCCACATTTGGCCAGCTAAAAATATCAATTGGAATCATATTCCTACTAAGCATCCCCACGTAGGACTCTAACATGTGTCTAGTATCTCCTATAGGCTCAACATACATATTGCATCTAACTTTAATTTTCTTCCCCTGAGCCTTTTTCACCAACACTTTGTACATTCTTGAAACACCTTGCGCATATCCTTTTTTGGTTGTTTCAGTACTGGTAACTGCTACTACAGAATAAGTTGGTTGAGGTTCTGTTTCTTGTGCTATGTTAGACTGATCACACGCATTCGATGCTATGGCCTCCAGCTGCAACTGATTGGCATCTTCTGAGCACTTTGAGACTTTTTCCTCTGGTACTTTACTCCTTTTCTGCTTCTGCTTCCTAGGTGCCATTTAAATCCTTTAATCTGTAAAAAAACAACATAAAACTATTAGATATTGGTATCTAAATGAGATGGTCAGTAAAGTCATGCGAAAAAACATGAATAATTCAAAAAGCAAATAAAAGTGAACTAAAAAAGCAGCACTGCAAGTAAAGTAAAAATCAACTGCATATATATGTGCATGAAACAAAATACGTAAACTAAATGGTACACTTCATATATAACATAGTTCAATTAGTTAGAGGAAATACATTACAAGGAAGTGACATTTTAATTATAGATCACAACAGAATGGTTACTACATAGTGCTACATTATTTAGATCACTTTTAACCCATATTCCCTCAACATTTTGCCTAACCCTATGCTCCATATCATCTGCGACATCACATGTAGGAATTTTACAGCAAAATGGTTGTTGTTCCATGGACGTGTCTCCTAAATCATCTTCATTATAAATATCGTAATAGTCTCGAGTAGTGGAGTTTAATACGATGGACCAGGCAGGATCAGCCGGATCTTGAACATAAAACACTTGTTTCACTTGGTCAACAGAAACATATTTATCTTTTTTGTGGCCTTGTCGACTAAAATCCACAAGTGTGAAGCCAAGATCATCCACCTTGATTCCTCTATCATTCGCTGCCCATTTACATAAGAACAAATGGGCTTTGAAGGCATGGTAATCCAACTCCCATATTTCTAAGATGATGCCGTAGAACGTCATATCACTCTCTACGGGATTTAAATCCCTAGCACTAGAGACTTGGACCGCCTTAGCAACCAAGGAAACACCACTATTTTGAACAACTCTTAAATTATCACGATCTTTTGTGAAGTAGCGAACCCCGTCAACTAGAAAACCTTCGTAAGTCAAAACAGAAAATGACGGTTTGGCAACCAACCATCTTATCGTTTCCGAAACACCAGCACGATTCTTCATCAGTTCAGTCCTAACCTACAAAGATTTTCGCAAACTAAATTTCAAAAATCTAATTAATACTCCCTCCGTCCCACCCAATTCTTAACACTTTTTTTGTCACTTTCTGGCACACATTTTAAGGTGAATTTTAAGTATAGTTCCATAACTTATTTTTGAAATTTTATTTTTTTTGTTTAAAAATAGGATTGTTCTATTTTTATATAAAAAAGAAAATTTCAAAAATAAGTTATGCAACTATCCTTAAAATTTACCTTAAAATGCGTGCCGGACACCCTATTTTGAAATGTTAAGAAATGGTCGGGACTAAGGGAGTAATATACAGTGAATTACACAACAAAAGAAAATTATAAGAAACTAACTTCTTTCTCAAACCAATTAGCAAACTGTCGATTATGCTCTCCCATGAGCCAATGAACACTTTTCTTTTTTCCTCGGTAAAGTTCTTCGAGATACTCCTTATGCTTTCTGAGAAAATGCATATATCAATTAACCATGAAATATTTACCGATAGAGGATTTTAAAAGAGAAAAAACAAAAATTAAGCTTACACTTTATGCTCTCCCATGAGCCAATGAACACTTTTCTTTTTTCCTCGGTAAAGTTCTTCGAGATACTCCTTATGCTTTCTGAGAAAATGCATATATCAATTAACCATGAAATATTTACCGATAGAGGATTTTAAAAGAGAAAAAACAAAAATTAAGCTTACACTTTATAAGGAAGCACTTCAGGGTTGTTTAAAAGAACAGTCAAATGCGCCTCATCACGCTCTGCATCTTCCACTTCCTTCATTTTCACTGTAGACAATGGACCAGAAAGCTTGCTTTGGTCTTTTGGCATACCGGCTGTTTTGCAACTCTCTTTAATAAATTCTGTGCAGAATTCTATCGATTCTTCACCAAGATAACTTTCTGCAATACATCCTTCCGGATAATAACGGTTTCGTACATAACTTTTCAGCACTTTATTGAACCGTTCAGATGGATACATCCATCTATAGAACACTGGCCCACATAAACGCAATTCCTGAACTAAGTGAACTACGAGATGTACCATTACATCAAAAAATGTGGAATGAAATACTTTTTCGAGTTCACACAAAGTCAATATCACATCTGACTGCAGTTTATCCAGTTTCGTGACATCTACTACTTTACTACACAAGGAATTGAAGAAAAAGCACAATCTTATTATTGTGACCCTAACATGTTTTGGAAGAACGGAACGAATTGCAACCGGGAGTAATTGTTGAATGAGGATGTGGCAGTCATGGGATTTCAACCCATACATCTTTAAATCAGCCATGGACACACAATTTTTAATGTTCGAAGCATGTCCATAAGGAAGCTTCATAGATTGCAATGATGACAGCATTTCTTTTTTTTTCAGCCTTTGGCAAAGTAAAATCGGAAGGGGGCAAGTAGGTTTTCTTTTCTCCTACTTGTGGAGCTAACTCAGTCCTAACACCCATATCAATCATATCATTACGAGATGCATCACTATCTTTTGACTTAAACGGCAGAATTAACAACGTCCCAATCAGATTATCGCATACGTTTTTCTCGATGTGCATAACATCGAGACATTGACGGACATGGTGAAACTTCCAATATTCCAACTTAAAAAATATAGACTTTTTCTTCCATGGACAGTCCACCTTTTTTGACTTCTTCGCTTCCTTTCCAAAAGAAAATTTAATTCCCTCCTGTTGCGCTAACACTTCTTCAGGGGTGGACGTGGATGTCGAAACTCTTGCTCTCCATTAAAAGCTAACTTCTGCCTTCTATACGGATGATAGTCAGGCAAATATCTACGATGACCTTGATAACACATTTTTCTACTATGAGATAAGTACTTAGCCACGGTATCATCACCACAAATGGGACAACCCTTATACCCTTTATTGACACAACCGGACAGATTTGCATATCCAGGAAAGTCATTTATCGTCCACATTAAAATTGCTTTTAAGGTGAAATATGATTTATTATAAGCGTCATACACATTTGGTTCACCAACTTGCCAAAGCATTTTCAGATCATCAATCAACGGCTCTAAGTATACGTCAATATTATTACCTGGCTCATGTGGACCAGGAATTAATATCGATAACATTATAAACTTCCTCTTCATGCATAACCATGGAGGAAGACTATAAGCTACCAATAGTACCGGCCAACAGCTTTACCTATTCTTCAGGCCATTATTATGTGGGTTTATTCCGTCAGCCGCCAAGGCTAATCGAAGATTTCTCGGATCACTAGCAAAGTCAGGCCATCGATAATCAATATTCCTCCATGAAGGAGAGTCGGCTGGATGTCGCATCTGACCATCATTTGTTCGCTGTTTTGAATGCCAAACCAACTGTTCAGCGGTATCAGGAGATTTAAACATTCGTTTAAATCTAGGAATGATTGGGAAGTACCACATCACTTTAGCTGGAATGTTGACCCTAAGTTTACCGTCTTTCCCAACCTTCCAACGAGATGTATGACATTTAGGACACTCAGATGCATTAAGATTTGTACCCCTATATAGTATGCAATTGTTCGGACAGGAGTGAAATTTTATATACTCGAGGCCTAAATCAGATAGGGTTTTTTTCGCCTCATATGCACTAGCCGGTAACACGTGATCTTTAGGAAGGAAAGAGCCAACAGAAGAGAGAAGATCAGTGAAGGCACTATCGCTAATACCAAACCTAGCTTTCCAATTATGTAGTATTAACATTGACTCTAACTTGTTGCACTCACTACCCTTGTACAGAGGTTGTTCGACATCAGCCACAAACCTCTTGAAGTCATAGGATTCATAGTCACCAGAATTATAAGCCGCTTCACAAACATCAACGGTTTCAGATGGAGCAAACTGATCCTTAGGATGAAATGCACTATTAGCCGATGACCTAACACTTTTAGAACATTTTTCTCCATTCCAAATCCAATCAATATACCCCAAACACCAACCGTTTTCATATAAATGACCCCTGATTACTTTTACATTAAATTGTCTAAAATTAACGCATTTTGTACAAGGGCAAGGTATCTTCTTAGGATCAGTGGCATTTTCTTCTACAAATATCAAGAAACTCTCGACCCCCATTTCGTATTCTAAAGAATCCCTATCTTTCGAAATCCATGACTTGTCCATATTTATAAGACGACAAGCTACCTACAATATAAATCTAGTTAGATATAATATGTATATAACTAAGTACATTGCAAAGCTACATTCATAAGTTAGCAGATTTAAATGTCTAAGTTTTAACAACCTCTATCTAAGTGATATGCAAATGATACTCTATTTAACCTCTATCTAACTATACTTATATATAGTTGTAATATATATTGACATGAATATTATTACTTTTAAACTAATTTAACCAGGGTACCTCAACCAGCTGCTGAAGCATATAGTTTTCTACATTTCCAAATATTCCAGATGTGTTAATACATATAAAACTTCCAGACATTTCTTATAGAATTACAACAAAGCTAATAGTTGTGAACAAAGCTAACAGTTTATACATTTAAAAAAAGTAATCAAAACACCAAAACCCCAAAAAATAATCAAAACACAGCTACACACACCCATCATAATAATCAAAATAAAGCTAGTGTATAATCCAAAGCTAACACCAATACAAGTAATCAAACACCAAAACCCCAAAAAATCACTACTGTATAGAAACCCCTAAAATATAAAGCTCAAAAAACATTGTCATATAAAAGATTATACATATAAAAACAAGTGTTATACATATGTAATTATACAAGTGTATACATACATACATCTATATATATATATATATATATATATATATATATATATATATATATATATATATGCATGCAAAAAAGGCACCAGAACAGAACTAAATAGGGTTTATAATTGAGTAAATTAGGGTTTCTTACTGCGAAGAAAGCTTTGGCCGTTGTAAATCGAACCAAGCTCCAAGCTCCGATTCGTGCTTTAAATCGTCGGATTCGTGCTTAATTGAACCTAAATCGAACTAATTAAGGTAAGAGAGATAAGAGATATAAGATAGATAGTGAGAGAGGGAGATAGTGAGAGATAGAGGGACAGACCTGCGAGAGAGAGAGAGAGAGAGAGAGAGGGAGAGAGAGAGAGAGAGAGAGAGAGAGAAAGAGAGAGAGGCGGCTAGGAGTGAGAGAAAAGAAAAGTGAGAGACAGCTGAGAGAGTATAGATGTAAAATGGGGGGAAGCAAAATTTTGTTTAAGGGGGAAGTGAAATTTCGTTAAGGGGGAAATGATATTTTTTTTTGTATAAAGGGGGAAGGTATGGTGTACGCATCAGTTTTTTATTTTTAAAAAAAGAGATTAGACAACGGTTGTTAATACAAGCGATGTCTGAAATATGTTTTAACATCGGTAATGAACCAACCGATGTCTAAAATACTTTTAACATCAGTGACATTTCTAACTGATGTTTAAAGTGTGATGTTTATATCTACCAATTCTAGTAGTGCATTTAGAGTTGCCTCCTTCCACCTCCCTAACATCACCCTTGACCTCTAGAACCTTTCAATTTCATGACGCCGAGCAAGGATAAAAGTTGATTGTAATATTATATGCATTCTAATAATAATATTGGATAAGCTATTATCAGGAATACTCTATAGGTTATAGTAGTTAAGTAATAGAAGGAGCTCCTTCTTTTGTTTAATTATGGTAGTCGATTGGTATTAAGTAGTTTCTTTAATTATGGCTAATGTAGGTTAATTAGAGCTAATGCAGTTTCTTTATCAAGGGTAGTTTAAAGAATCTCCTTTAGGAGATGCAATTTTTAATAAATTTTTAGAGCTTCTATTTGGGATTGTCTATCTTTTTATGGGTTGTGATGTATAACTTGAGGAATTTTTAGGTGATGGATTTTCTGTTGTTAATCTACACAAGTTAATCTTTTTATTGGTTTATTCCATAATCTTTGCTTCTAAATGTTGTCCACTGCATTAGCCACCAAGCTCTACCATTATAAAGGGAACAAGTATCTGACTGTCAATTATTAGATCCCAATTTAACTTTAAATTTTTCCTTGTCCCCTCTTGTGGCTAAACTACTTCTCTTCACCAACTCATGATTAGTATGTCTGAAAGTTATAACAAGTTCACAATTCATTAGGGCAGTTTCATATCGTGTACATAAGCACCCACAAAAATTTAGATTTCCTTATGATTAGTAGAACATTTAGCATACGTTCAGAGTATGATATCTACTTTTAAAGAGTTGCTAATGGGGTTAGAACTATGACTGTGAGTACAGAAACTAAGTTCTTGGTGCTGCATTTGATTGACAGAGAAAATTGCAACTACAACCATAAATCAGAGATATTTGAGGATAAGGTAAGTCAAGGATATAGCAATTCTACGTTATAGACGACCGCGAAAGTTGGAGCTAAGAAGCATTATATGGTCAGACTCAATATAAAGTTCAAAAGCCTTATACTGCCAAAAAAAATTATATGATACCCCTATTCCCATGTTTTCCCTCTTCATTAACACCTACCTTAATTTAACATTTTTGTGAAACATATACACAAAACTTTTCTAGATTGTAATTAGCACCTCAAACCCTACCGCCTGTATCCTCAATCCCTACCACCTATATGCTGTTTTAGACAAGTTTCATCTGAAGCAGGTAGCTAAATGCTAAGAATGGCTCAAAACAACCTATTCTCCGGGGCTTATGGTGATCCTTTTAGCACTTGGGTTCTTTTACCTACTAATAATATGATCTCAGAATTATGATTCCACATATTCCTGATTCCAAAGTCTATGAGCTTCTAAATGAGTAATTCCACATATTATCTTAACTTCTCATATTAGTCTTTAATCTCATATCTGGTATATCAAAAGCAGAATAAATATCTTCTTAAGATAAGCGCTCCCACATAAGGACTGTAACTTCTAACTACGAAACTGATTTTGTGCTTCGGGCACTGAACAAATGTTCGTGGTTTTGCAATACATTTATATATATTACAGGGGTGAACCCGTACTTGAGGGTAGAATGGAGAACATAGGACTTATTATCTAATGAAAGTAGCGGAAAACATAAATATATGTCAAATGTCAATTGCCAAAACCCAAGTGTATAAACATTTAAATCGGCATACTAACAAATATAATGATAGAGTAAAGCACAAGATAAAACATTAAGCATCAAAGACAATAAGGGGAGTATAGTGCTGATTAACCTGCTCATAGCCACCAAGCTTGATTACTGATCTCCACAACCTAATCAGAAGAAGTATATCAGTTTCAGATTATAAAACCGTGGCATAAATACTTAAAAATGAAAGGTTGAACTGAAAACACACTTAAGGCAATTTAATGGCTCTTGATAAAATCTTGGAGGCTTGAACTCCAAGAATCTCTCTTTGTGAAAAGTCTCCAGCTCCTTCATGAACTCAGCTCGCTCTTCCTCTATTCCTGTCTCAACACCCAAAAGTGGATCTGGTCTGTCCTACATATGAATTGTTTGATGTCTTCGAGAAAACCTCCTGCCTTGTATCTAACTCCAGGTTTCACAGCTCTCCCTTCAATTCATTGTCCAACACCATGTCCATCCCTCTGAACTTGTTACTCAACTCCTCTTTTCTTCCATTCTCCTGAAGCACAGCCAACTAACTCAACGTATCAGTCGACGTATCCATATTTTTTCCATCACTCATAGCAGGATCCCTTTGTATCTCCCCATTGTTTAATTCTTCTTCTTTGCATCCGTTATCTTCACCTGATCCTGGTACTGAAGCCTCGTTGGTCGTATCCATTCCATTCGTCACATTTGTCAACTCCTCATCCTTTCCATCCCTTTCTTTTACCTCTGGGAAACAATCATTACTTGCTACTACTGCCACACCCTGATTCTCTGGCTCATGACTTTTCTTGTCATCCTCTCCAATTCTTTCACCAACATCGTCACCGCCACTAGCTGAGCACAATATTGACATGGTTAGCTTACCTAAATCACATGAACTAATAGTTCAACTCTAAAAGCTCAAAATTAGTAAAGCTCAGGTGCATTCTCAGTGAGTCTTTCACTTTGATATTTCTAATAAATATCACTCATCTATAATATTAAAGTAATCTTGCCTTCCCACTACCATCTCTTTAGCAAAACAAAATCTCAATACATAACCGAAACAAATATATATGTGCGCACGTTCACAAAATCCCGGGAATCATTTCATTCATGTTACAAACGGCAATACATTGCTTCTATTTGAGTCCAAGCAAATTCATGGAGCCCTAAATGGCCAAAAACATGCAACGATAAATAGTGGCCACACACACAACCAAGTACCCAGAATTACGAATTAAAATCATAGGGCACAAGTAGAGGTGAATGAGAACAAGATGATACAATTACCTGGCATAAGGGAATAACTGAGTCGTTCGGCCATACCCACATCCAGCCTATGCCACTAAAAACCGCCTGGAAGTCGGAGGACCTTTAGCCACGCCACCCAGTACCCAACGATCAAACCCTCGTAACCTCCCAAAACCTTGAGCACAAAACAAAGTGAAGGGGTGGACTGGCAAGGGGCAACCGTTCATAAGAACTAAATTAGAATGAGCAGGGATAAATTTGACTTTTTAAGTGCATTAAAAAATCTCATATTTTTTTCTTTATGTTGGCGTATTATATATATAATAGATAATAGATATTTAAAATATTATGTGTATCGCACGGATTATAAGATAGTATTAAATGAAGCGAGTTTGATGGTATTTGAATAGAGATGTTCAAAAAGCCCGAAACCCGAAATTCGGCCCGATCCGATTCGGAAAAAGCCCGGCCCGAGGACCTAAGATGGGCCTCCTATTTTTTCCAAAGCCCGGACAAAAGCTCGGTTCAGCCCGGATAAAAGCCCGGATTTTTTAAGAAATCCGGATAAAAATACGATTTTTTATAGATAAAATCTAAAAATATATAATATTTTTAATAAAATTCAAGAATATTAAACTTAGCAATACGATGTGAAGGATCATGAGGCGAGAAAGAATGAACAATATGCAAGATAAATCATTCTTCCAAGAAGACTTATTGAATGTAAAGGATGTACGAGAAGATTTGTATGGTGTGCTTCTTATGTATTCTGGATTATAGAAGTTCGGGGGTGTAACTCTTAAAGATTATTTATTTTGTAGAGATTTTTTTTGTATATTAATATATTATCTTTGCAAAAAAAGACAAAAATAACATATATATAAACTAAAAAAAACCCGGATAAAAGCCCGGCCTGGCCCGAGAGCCTATAACAGTCCTCGTATTTTATTGAAAGTCCCGATTTTTGAAAAAACCCGACCCGACCTGATTTTTGAAAAAACCCGGTCCGAAGGGCTTTCTATGCATCTCTATATTTGACACCCTTAGAGCAAGTCCAATAGATCCCTTATATGAGCTCCTAACTTAAATTATAAGGAATTTGGTCTAAAATAGTGTTCCAACAATCTCTTAACTTTCCCTTAAAAAGTTAAGAGCATCATGTCATCCCTTATCTTTAAGGGATCCCTTATTTCACTTTTATCAATAAAATATTATTTTCCCTCCTTTTTTCAATTGTTTTCCTCTTTTTTTGTTCTTGCTTCCTTCTTTCATTTATTATTTAATAATTATAAGGAACAATTATAAGGAAGCTTGTTGGAGTTGTCATACCTTATCATATTCTAAATCACTAAGAGCATCTCCAATGCATCAAAGCCCTTAGCAAAAATTTCAAATTACTTACCAAAATTAAAAATTATACAAAATTTGTTAAAATTTGACTATTCCAATGGGGCATTCCCCTTATGTATAATTTTAGCCAACCCCCCAATATTGGCTATATTTGTACAAGCACTATAGATCTGTAGCAAAATCCACGTCACCTCTCGCTCATTTTTTTCCCTCTTCCCGCTGATTTTTCTTTCCCTCTTCCCGCTGATCTGTAGCACTACAACTACAGCATCCTTTCGTTGGGTAAAATAATTATCATGAGCCACAATTGCTTCTTCAATTCGTAAAAATAGTGATCTACTCATTCGAAATCTTCGACGAAATTGTGTTTCTATATATGTGGGTGTTTCAGAAAAATAATCATGATATAATCTTGTATGACCTTCTTCTCTATTCTGATTAATCTTACGATGATTAATTATAGAATCACCATGATTTGAGACAAAACTCGCTCTCTGTCGTTCATGGAGGTAAGTAGCAGCCATTCTCATTCGTACCTCATGTTCTTCTTCTTCTGCCTGCATAATATCGAGAATCATTTTTGTGGTATTGTCCATTGAATTTGAGTATTCTAAAAGTATAAATAAATTAAAGTTTGTTTAGGATTTTTATCTTATTCACATCTCAATGGACAATAATAATAACAATAATAATAATAATAATAATAATAATAACAATTATAATAATAACAATCAAAAATTCAAATTCAAAATATAGCCAACCAATATAGTCAGCCCAATAGAGTACATTAAGTTACAGATTCAGCAAAAATATAGCCAATCAATTTGGCAAACCCCATTGAAAATGCTCTAATAACCTAATATTTTATAATATTTATAAGAGAAACACAATGAGACTATTGGATTTGCTCTTAATTGAAAGTTTGAAACCTCAGCAAGTCTTGTCGTAGTCTCTCCCACTTCTTTCACGCTCTTCACTCTCTCTACGCTATGTTTGTCTTACAGCTCTAAGAACATTTCGTGTGTACTTTTAACCCCAATCTTGTCCAAGTGCTCCTCTTCAATCTTATGATGTTCTCCATTTTTGCCCGTTCATTGCAGCGATCATCACGTCCCTCGGTTATTCCCCCTACCCTGCTTTTATATAAAAATGTCGTAGATGTTACTGTTGTTTATTTTTTAGGATTTTATTGTTTATATGTATAATGTAACATATGTTTGTTGTGGATTTTGAGTGTTTAATTATTTATGGATATACATATGTCGTATGTGAACTTGGAAAGACCTAGAGCTCAAATTTTTAATTGTGAAATTTTCACTTATTTACCTTGTTTCCCTAAAAGCCTAATATTTTATAATATTTTATAATATTTATAAGGGAAACATAAGTATGCTATTACCCAGATGAAATGAGGGTAAAAAATTATTTTACTAAATTTTCTAACTTAAAAAAAAAAACCGCAAAGTTTTAAAGATCGGCCTGGGTTTAGTTCGTTAGCCCTTTCTTGGTTCCGCCATTGTTACAATTTTTATAATGTGTGTGGTGTGTCACTATGTGTGATATAAAACGTGTGTGTGTGAATGATTAATTATGAACTACTGAGTTGTTTGTTTTGATTTTGTAGAAAAATGTGTTGGTATATGGAAGGTCTTTTCTTGGGGAATCGTTTCCACAAGCTCGAGTCAGTCGATTGGATGGGAATGTAGGGTTCTCCAGGAATTATTTAGCTGCTGTTGCTAGTCAAGCTAATAAAATTTATGCTTCTAAAGTTCACTTGTCAGATGCTGATTTTCTTCATGCTAACCTTAGCTTGCGAAGATTTTTTTCGAGTCATGGAACTCCAAAGAAGAGTAAGATTTCTGAATGAGTTTGTAATCCTTTTTAAAATGTTTTATTTTTGACTTGATTGTTGCTATCTTTTTTCTGTAGACTATGAGAACTATTACCCTAAAGATAAAAAGCCGATTCCAAAAGGAGATGATCGAAAATCAAATTCAGAAGGTTAGCTTCGATTATGCCTTTGTTCCATCTTACCACTAGATGTTCTAGATCAAGACAATATCTGTTGTGGTGTATATTTATGAATAGTAATTATTATTTAGAGTCGGGCAATAAAAATATAGAACAGTGCAGGCAGGCAGAAAGATATTGTTTGGTGTGTGTGTTTACAAATTGCTGTGGTGGTTTGCATTTATAAAACATACGATTTTAATTTATCGTGCTATATGATCACAAAGGTAGAAACTAATTATAGCGGAATATAATCACTTGTCCTGAGATCAGAAACTAGAGATGGGAGAAAGAAGTTAGATGGTGCTGGATTTCATAAATCAATGTGGGATGCTACCGCATCATGAAGTGAGCTTGGTTTTATTTTATGTTACTTTGAACGATCTTGTGTTCCTAATGAGAGGCTTTCTAATTTTAGATGTATATATATACATATGGGGTGTAGGTTAAGTTTAATATATTAACCGTAGAATAATAGGCCCAGAGTTGAGACTATAACTTAGTGGAATATGCATGAAATTTAGGTACCATGAAAATTTGTAAGAGAAGATGAAGTAAGTTCTGTAAGCAAGTATATTGGATTCTTGGTTCATGTACAGAAAGGATCAAAGGAATGATGGGGTGGCTTTTTTAGAAGTAAAAGAAAGATGTCTAACAGCGAAGAAATAATTGAAACTGAGGTGTATGATATAAAAGGTTGGTTCCCGGATCTATCTAATAACTGTAATGAGGTTGCACTTGTATCCTGACAAGAGTCTCCAAGTTGTAAAAGATTGCAATGGTTTACTTGTGCGGATGAGATTTCAATTGTGTACTTCGAATTTGTGCACAACATACTTGGATTAGATATCTCTTTGTTTTTTTGGGTGATTTACACCTTCAACAGGTTTTGCATTTTGAAATTATTTTCCTTATCTACAGAGGATTCAGATGCAGATGATGACGAGACTACTATTGCCAGTGCCACCATAGTGATTCCTATAGAAAAGATAATTATCTTCTTGTTTGTGCTTGGATTGTTCTTTCTATATGCCTTTGGTTCTGGTGGCGAGAAAGAGGTAACTATGTGATTGATTACTGCTCAGAACTTAGTTGATTGATGAAATGATATTCTTAAGATTTTATTTTGTAAGTATTTATCTTCTTCCTCTGTTGTTACCTTTTTGTAAAAGAACACACTTTTAGCCATCTCTGATAATTTAATTTTACTTCGTATTCAAATACCTAGTAGGCTAGTAAATATATTCCACCTGGCCTTTCCTCAGCAATGACGACCATAGATAATATTTGCCTCGTAGTTTTGATATCCAGATAGTTAGGACTATAGGTAGTTAATATATCTCTATGAATGACATTGGATCAAATTTTCTTATCATTCATTCTTACGTTATTGCCTATTAGCCTTTTCTAATGGACTATGGCCCTCTACAGATTAGTTTCCAAGATTTCAGAAACAACCTTCTGGAACCAGGTTTAGTGGACAATATAGTTGTTGCTAATAAGCTGGTTGCTAAAGTGTATGTTAGAAACTCTCCACTTGATCAGGCAACGCAAGGGCGTGGTAGTGGGTCCAACGCAAGCCAATATAAGTACTATTTCAATATTGGTAGTGTTAAATCATTTGAGGAGAAGTTACAGCAAGCCCAAGAAGATTTAGGGATAGACCCTCATGATCATGTTCCAGTTATATACCGCTCCGAAGTTGGTTTGATCTATACATTACTTGCAACAACAGTGGCACTCTTGATTCTTGGGACAATGTACTTGACGCGGAAAATAATAAGTGGACTTAGTGTTGGTGGAAAGGATGTTCGTGGATTATTTAGTATGAAGAAGGCTCATATTGTAAAGGCAGACAAGAATGCAAAAAACAAGGTTAGTCTACCCCCACCCGATGCCAAATAAGTAAAGTTTGAAGGACGTAGATTCATTAAAATATCCCCTAGTTTGTTTGATGCACATCTTTTCTGGTTTGCAATTTTTATTTGTGGAAAATCCTTAAAGAAATGCCATTTTCTGTCTACTATTTTTTCCTATAATCCTTTTTTCTGTAGGTGTATTTCAAAGATGTTGCTGGTTGTGATGAAGCAAAACAAGAAATCATGGAATTCGTGCATTTTCTGAAGAATCCAAAGAAGTATGAGGAGCTGGGAGCAAAAATCCCTAAAGGTGCTTTGCTAGTTGGCCCTCCAGGAACAGGCAAGACACTTTTAGCAAAAGCTACTGCTGGAGAGTCTGATGTGCCTTTTCTATCTATATCTGGTTCGGACTTTATGGAGATGTTTGTTGGAGTTGGGGCATCTAGAGTGAGAAACTTGTTTCAAGAGGCAAGAAAATGTGCTCCTAGTATAATTTTTATTGATGAAATCGATGCAATTGGTCGAACAAGGGGTCGTGGAGGCTTTGCAGGTTCCAATGAGGAGCGTGAAAATACTCTTAATCAGTTGCTTGTTGAAATGGATGGATTCGGCACAACTTCTGGGGTGGTGGTTCTTGCTGGCACTAACAGGCCTGATATTTTGGACAAAGCTTTGTTAAGGCCTGGTAGGTTTGATAGACAAATTTCACTTGATAAACCTGATGTTAAAGGCCGGGACCAGATATTCCAGATTTATTTGAAAAAATTAAAACTTGATCACGAGCCTTCATTTTACTCTCAAAGACTCGCAGCCCTTACTCCGGGGTTTGCTGGAGCAGATATTGCAAATGTTGTTAATGAAGCTGCTTTAATTGCTGCAAGGAGCGAAGAAACAGTGGTCACATTGGAGCACTTTGAGGGAGCTATAGATAGGATCATTGGTGGGCTGGAAAAGAAGAACAAGGTAAATTCATCTTTGCATACTCTTGAGCATGCAATCAGATTTTTAAGTATGTCAAGATGTTAGATATGATGCTAAACGTAAGTTGTTAGTACTTAAAACCTTAATAATTGGAAATGGAACCATCTAATCCTGCACTTTTTTTCTTCTAGTGATTGTAACTGCAAGATATTTGAAAGTGCTACATACACATACAATTGTTAATATTTGATATAGCAAGTTTACAAAGAACTAATAAAATTTCGTTTTTTGGACATACTGGGAGTGGAGGACATACTAATAAAATCCTAAACTCTTTCTTTGTCTCAACTTTTCTCTTTTTTGTCGATTAATCAGGTAATAAGCAAACTTGAACGCCAAACTGTAGCATATCATGAATCAGGGCATGCCGTAGTAGGATGGCTTTTGGAACACACAGAGCCATTACTGAAGGTGACTATTGTTCCCCGTGGTACTGCTGCACTCGGCTTTGCACAATATGTGCCTAATGAGAACCTTCTCATGACCAAGGAACAGCTCTTTGATATGACATGTATGACCCTTGGTGGCCGGGCTTCTGAACAGGTATTTACAGGTTCTGTATTTTACCTGTGTGGTAGGACTTTCTTTAGATGTTTCATGAAAATTTAAGTTGCAACCCTTGGTGGTCGGGCTTCGAAACAGGTAAATGGAAGTTCACACGTTTCACCTATGCAGTAGAATTTTTCTGTAAATGTTTCAGAAACATGTTGTATTTGCAACTCTATTTCTAGGTCTGCAAAGTTGCTGCAAGTTCATTTCTCTATTCTAAATTTCTTGTGTGCTCAACATTAAGAAGATTATAGAATTATTATAATAATTAAGACGTCGATGATTACTGCCAAGAGTAGAAGCTTTTTTGAAAAGAACAGGGGGTGAGGGTGAAGATCATTCAACAGTTTCTAAATATTGGTTGGTAATGGACATTTTCTTTTGGTTCAGGTTTTATTAGGTAAAATATCAACAGGAGCACAGAATGACTTGGAAAAGGTGACGAAAATGACATATGCACAAGTAGCAATCTATGGCTTTAGTGAGAAGGTGGGACTCCTATCTTTCCCACAGAGGGAAGATGGTTATGAATTGTTGAAGCCCTACAGTAACAAGACAGGGGCAATCATTGACACCGAAGTCCGAGAATGGATAGCCAAGGCATATGAAAAGACCATTACTGTAATAGAGCAACACAAAGAGCAGGTGGCTCAGATTGCAGAGCTCTTGCTCGAAAAAGAAGTCCTTCACCAAGAAGATTTGCTCCGCATTCTTGGAGAACGACCTTACAAGCCAAGTGAAATGACAAATTACCATATATTTAAGCAAGGGTTCCAAGAGGAAGGTGAGAAGAGAGAAACAGTTGTGAAGGGTTGTACTTCAGAAGATGTAGGCTCATCGTCACCCATTGCGCCAGAGGTCACACCGACCTAGAAGTGGAATATTGTTATTGTAATTGTAGAACCTGCGGCTGCGACTACTTCCCTAGTTTATTCTACAGCCATTGTAAGTGGAGGGCTGTACTTCTGAAGATGTACGCTCATCGTCACTCATTGCACCAGAGGTCGCACCAACCTAGACCTTGAATATTGTTATTGTAATTGTATTACCTGCGACTACTTCCCTAGTTTATAGAGTAAGCTTTATCCATGTGCAGCCAATGTGCCCTTTAGCTCAACTAATATAATTAGATGTCTTTAGTCTTTTAAATTTTAATTGTTGATCTCATGAATGTGTTTTTTGGTGTTTGGTGCACCGTCAAAACTGAGGTCCTTATTAAAAGACGAAGAAACCAAAATTGAGGGGTTGTTTGGGGGAACTTTTTTCCAGAATAATTCAACTTATTTTAAGACAAAGTTAGAGATTCCTAGCTTTCCAATTTATTTTTGCAACTTATTGAATCTCAAACATACGTTAAATATTTATATAAAAAAAAATTATCAAAATATAAAATTTTTACCCGAAAATAAGTCCACAAAATAATGTATGCCAAACAGGCACTTAAACCACATCTTACGATTAGATATGTTTATTGTCGGTAACGATTTCTAGAATTGTCTTTTACTACTTAGGATTACTAACACATTGGTCCAACATAAAATTTTAAAGTATAAAACCATACCTACATGTCACTGAAATATGTTTTTTGTACGTATAGGTACTTTTTTCGATGGTCGGAGATAAAAGTTGCATATCGGGTGTTCAGCATAAGGAGAATATCGGAATCTATGTGTTAATCTGTACAAATATGCATACTTCATGTGTTAAATTATACAAATGTGCAAATTTCAAGGACCAATTTGTTAATATTGCTAGGTTATGAAAAAGGGCAAAAAAATGCAATTTCACTTGTTTTCACGGTCTAAAAATTATATTTGTACATATTATTTTTTTCATTTTTTTCCCCGTATTAAAATACTGATATCCAACTTTGGTAAAAATCTAAAAACTTGAAAAAATAAATACAAAATCATGTTATTTTTAAGTCCCTAAATGACAAAAAACCATAATTTCCATAACTTATTTCTATAGGCATTTTCACAGGCCTAAAAATATCTTTTGCATACTTCTTTTTTTCATTTTTTATATTTATATTAAAATTTGAACGTTCTACTTCGGTGCAAGCCAAAAATCTCTTAAAAAAATATAATGCGGACCTATGTTATTTAAAGATCCGAAAAAGACAAGTACACTTAATAAAAATATATAAAAAAAAAAATTACTGATTGTGTTAATGTGTACAAACATTCATACTTTAATGGGTTAAATAGCCGTTTAGTCACTGTTCTATATGAAAACTTTCAATTGGATCATGATTCCAAAAAAGTTTTCAATCGCATAATGGAACCATTAATTATTTTCAATCGTATCACTATACTATAAATAAATTTCACTGCTGTTAAAAATGGTTTGACTTTGACGGAGAGCCGTTAAACCGTTCATCAACTTTCAATTAGGTCACTGTACGAAAACATCAACTTTCAATTAGGTCACTTGACGAAAAAAAAACTGTAGATTGAAAAAAATTAAAATTTTTGTTAAAAAATTTAAAAAAATTAAATCGTAGATTGAAACTTTTTGAAAATTTTAAAAAGTTTTATTTCGAAAAAATTCAAGAATTTTATTTCGAAAAAATTTAGGATTTTTATTTCGGAAAAATTTGAGAATTTTTATTTCGAAAAATTCGAGATTTTTTCATTCGAAAAAATTTGAGATTTTTTCATTCGAAAAAATTTGAGATTTTTTCATTCGAAAAAATTTGAGATTTTTTCATTTGGAAATTTTTGATTGAAATATCTACATTAAAATAAAATTGATTTTCTTTCCAAATCGTTAAAAATATTTTCTTTTCTTCTTACAAATATCATTCAAAAAAAATTGATTCGCATGTAACGATTTATATGCATATAAATTGAATGGGTATATTCATAATTAAAATTTGAAAATTTTCAGTCATTCGAAAAAAATTCGAGAATTTTTTAAATTCACTTAGAATTGCAAAAACGTGATACCTTAAAATAATTGTTCGCATATATCGCTTTATACGCATATTCATAATTGTTCATATTTGAAAAGTTTAAAAAATTCAAAAAATATAAACTTCTTTGAAAATTTAAAAATTCATTTAAAAAATTAAACTTCATTTAAAAATTTAAAAATTCAAAAAAAAAATACTGACGACATAATTGAAAATTGTTATAATGTTAAGTGATGGATTAGCATTCCGTCCATTTTTTAACGGAAGTTAACGAAAAGTTAACGGCAATGACCCAATTGAAATTTTTTGCTTGTACAGTTGTTTGACTGAAAACTTTTTTGGGATCATGACCCAATTGAAAGTTTTCATATAATATAGTGATCAAATAGCTATTTAACCCATACTTTAATAACCAAAGTGTATGGGTCAAAAAGTTCATACTTCAGCTGATTTAATAATATATGACTTTGAACGGAAAAAGTATCGAATTGTACATCGGACATACTTCAGAGGTAAGGAAGTACGGTTTTGTAATTTAAGAGTTTATGTATATTTTCAGCCAAACTTTAAGGATCGATGCTACTTAATATAGAAGGTAGGAACAATCACTAATAGATCAACTTTAGGCTTGCAGGAGTACAACGAAAATAATCTCAAGTGTCAGTGTCTCCTCCAAGTAAAACAAGAAACGAAGTTCAAAGTACAGAACTAAGTGTACTCAAGTCCAAGGTAATGACAATGTGCAAAATAACTAGGAGAACGCAGTTTCAAAATGTAAAAACACACAACATACAAGTTCAACAAAATAACATGAATGGAGTCTGAACAGACTTCTTTTGTACTTCCAATAAAAAGCTTTGTCGAGTAATAAAACATATAACCAAAATCTATATCCTTATAAGCTCTTTTCGGAGTAATAAAACATATAACCAAAATCTATATCCTTATAAGCTCTTTTCGTAAATCAAATACGCCAGTCACTACTACATTTCTCCTTACAGAACTTCAGATTTCTATAGGATATACGTATAGCTGACCAGCAGACCAGTAATATTTACACAACCGGTTATAGGATAGTGCTCAAGTCAGCAAATTTGTTTCCAGTTCCCCCTTCCATTGAGCTCAATATAACATGGTTTAAAGACAAGTATTTTGGATTCATCAATAATATGGCCGTCGATGTCTAGCTGGATTAGTTCGATAATTATGAGATACCGGAATCACACACAATGTTGCTAACCACACTCAATTTTCGATCCAAGTCAAGGAACCCAAAATCAGAAATCTACTAGGAAGTTCTCCAGCCGACGGTGCAAGGTATGTGATTTTATTCCTGAAATGACAATTAAAAACAACTATTGAAGTTATCCAGATAGAAATAATAAGTTGGAGGTGCTTTTTCAAGTTTAAAACCTCTGAGTGTCGACTTCTGTCACATAGATGTACCCAGCAACATTACTGCATCATAGAAGATTCAGACTTGTCAGAGAAGGTAATGGTTTTCTTAAAATGCATATGTAATCAGGTCAAAGCATGTGCAAGTTGATATAACAAACATCCCTCCAGGTTCAGTGACTTCTAAATTAATTTTTTTTCTTGTAAAGTGTTCTTTATATGAAAAAACGGAAAACACAAGTCAATGGGCAATAACTCTGTTTATTTATCTTATCTGTCTTCTGTCAAGCACTCAAAAAGTTTAGGCTAACATGGTAAAACCTCTACAGCAAATTGCTACTCTTTTTACCATATAAAATCCTGAACTGAATGCATATGTTACAAAAGGAAAGTTGTTGCATCTTATTACACTACACAGCACAAATAATATAATTAGTCATGCATCATTTGATGTAAACAGACCTAGGGAATATACCTGTCATGTACATACTTGTGCAAATGCATTATTCATAATACTAAATGTAAGCATATTCTTCTTACCATATGTAGTGTAGGTCTGTACATAGTTCAATCCACTTGATTATATTAAATTTGACCTAATGCAGGTAGTTTCTCTGTTCACAAATAGAATATAAATGCCAACTGAAGTAAAGAAGAAAGATTTCACATACCTAGAGATTATTTCATTTGGTTCTTTGGCGAAGGAAACAGCAAGAACTAAATGCACAAAGTTGCTATCAATTTTCACTTGAACCAATCTTATTGGATCAGCAGCAGGCTCTGCACCAATTGGCAGAGCAGAACGCGGGGCCTGTGGCCCACCACCAAATTTGTAGACAGTTAAATCACTAAAACTAGCAACATTAGAGTGCGGGGACAGATCATTTGAGAGGCCATAGAAGTATTCCTGGAATAAGCAAACATTTTATATTTGATATAAGCAGATACATGATAAAGTCAATATCATAATTAATGGCAGAACCCTGTGTTAAATTAAAGACTTTCTTTTACCCTTATTCTGTGCCCTCTAGCCCTCTGACGCACTTTCGCGTTCCTAGATACTACACCACCTGACTTTTGTAGCTTCACGACATCTACATTAGGTTTGCTTTTCAGAACATCTTTGAGCATGCTACAAAGTTTTTCCTGCACAAATTTCAGATATATTAGTAGGACATTGACACTTGGCTGAGTTAATGAAGTTCTTATGTTTCCATTCTTCATTGAAGAACTAAGTGATTAACTATATCATCCAAAAGCAAAATCTTAGTGACTGGCCCTTGGGGAGCAGATCTATAACTACAACTCAAACAAAGTACAACTGACATCATCCTATCTCACCTTACGTGGCCTTTTTTTTGTTTGATATCATGATGCCATCTTTCACTACGTTACCTAATTTTCTCTTTTCAGTTTTTGAGAAGAATACATCCACTAATTCTCTCTCTTCCTCGTGTTCATTAATTTCTTTACCTTTACTTAATTAATAAATATCAGTATTATTTGCTCAAATCATTTTAATAATAACAAAAATATACATTTCAAAATTATTATGCAAATCTGCAATAATCAAAAGTCAAAAAATTCAACACAAATACAATTATAGGATTATAAATTACATATATGCCTTTTGCATGTCTAATATAAATTTAATCTATTATAAATTCATATTAACTTCAAGAATTGTTTTATAATTCAATTAGATTCTATGAAGATAAATTATAAAATTTAGTTGTAATAATCTATAGAATAGGTGGTGTTCAAAAATTACATAATTCTATCTACAGTAAATGAATACGCACGGGTAAATGAATATACAGTTAATATACAGTTAAATCTCAGTAAATGAATACGCTCGGGTTTGAAAATTTTTATTCATTAATTGAGATTATTCATTTATCGAGGTCAAAAATACCCTCTATTATTTTGGAACCAGAAATAATTATTTATTTGAGGAGATTATTCGTTTTATTTTAGCTTTAGACAACAATGTGTAAAAAAATTAAACTACAGCCAATAAAATGCAATTCAATCTTACTTTATTTCAAAAACCCTAACGTTGTTAATGGCGAACTACAGAAGGACCCGGATCCACCTAAGTGCTGAAAAATTCAATAATTAGCTATCAATTTGGCACAACTAATAATTTAGCCATTTTCGTGCAAAAGCATTAAACTACAGGTCATCAATCTGCAATTAAGTCTAAAGTTTATATACATTTTTTTAACAATGAAATTACATGTTATAATATTGTGCTTAATCCTAATTTTTTTTGTTAATTTCATGTTAAATTTTATTCTAAAAACCTAATTGTTGTTAGAATCTAGATGAAAATATATGTTAGATTCTATAGTGTACTTTTTTTATTTTTTTATATAATAATGTTTTTTATGGAGTAATGACCTACATATGTATACATATAAATATGTATACAATGCAAATCATAATTAAACCTCTAATATAAATCAAACAGTGTAGATTTTCTGGTTGTGGCGGTGCCAATAGCCTAACTCTGGACAACTTTAAGGTTAAGAGACAATTTTCATGGCCTGACAACTATTTGCACAACCATGAAGCAAGATTGTACACAAGTTGGGTTGCATATGAAGCAATTAACAGAATCCCCGTTTATAATCCGATATCTTAAATTTAACTTTAACTTATTTCTATTCAATTGTCTAACTAGAAATATATTGTTAGATAGTTGACGCGCTTTCCTCCGAAAAAGTTCTTACTTTTTTTATATCACATAGTGACTCGTATTCTGGTCGATCGTCAATAAAAACACTACAGAAAATAAAGATTCTAACGTAACTGCAAATCAAGTACATAGTTGCTTAGTGCGAAGTTGATGCAGAAAAAAAACATACAAAGAGCTATATCCATAATAACTCATCATATCTCTCTTTAATACACAATACTGTTAGGTACAACCGTATATATTGATAAAGCTTGAAGACATAAAAAGGAGCTGTGCATATTTAATTATTGCGTAATAGTCTCAACATACCTCCCTAATTCAATATACAGTATTGTTAAGCACAGCTCTGGTCTGAAACTTTAAACTTAAGCATTTTCTTTCTACTTTCATAGTCAAGAATTTAAATGCATTTTCAAGCAATCAGATTAAAATACAAAAGCTGATGAAACTATAATAGAAAGAACTGCATTCACGCAACTACGACTCAGTTATTGACGAAATAAAGCTAACCTGTCCCAGAACCAGAACAACTGTTGCATTAAACGCATCAATCGCATGTAGAAGTAGCTAAAATAGATACAAGATACAGAGAAGTTAGCATCTATACTTCATGTTACTAGAAACCTTAAAAAGATATATATTTAGTGACTTTGAGTACCTCATAACCAAGACCATCTACCCAGCCCATGGTATTGATCACCATCCCTGCAGCTCGAGATTCAGTATTCCCAGCAAACTGTTTCTCCAAAATTTTCGCAAGTTCTGTTGCCAGTATCTTGTAAAGATCAGCATTTGCACTGAAGCAAGTATGGGAGACCAGAAGGATTAGAAAGAAAATTAATTTGCAACAGCCAAACAACAAAGACGGGCGGTAAATTTTAGAACCTAGGTGTAGGATGTCCATGGAAGTAAACCATAGGCATTTCAAGAGGAATTCCTTCTACAGGATCAATAGGTGTTTCAACTGGAGTAGCAGCTATGCACCCAGGAATAGTTATAGATCCTTGGCCAATGTCCAAATCCACAAATGTAGGTTTCCAACCTTGTTTTGCTGCCCAACTAAGAAGCATCCTTGACAAAGTACTCTTTCCTGAATCTGTAGGTCCCACGACAATCACCCTTGGACCCTTGATAACAGACTGAAACTTTAGAAAGACAAGAAAAACTGGAACTTTTTGCAAGTAACGTGTATTCAAAATTTCAAATACAACTTAAAGCAACAACTTGTATAAGGGAGTTTATACTGGTTAGCAACTGTATACAGTATACACTACATCAACAGGAATTTTTACAAAATTTCAAGGTATGTTATACTTCATTAGATAATTATTCTTCCACCAGTTCCATTAAGGACATAAATAAAAAGGAAATTAATCGTTTAGGTATAAAGCAGACTATAGTACATAAGGAGATTCACAGAGTACTAGATGCCTTCATTTTGCTTTTTTCAATCGTAGCTCAATAGATGTGCCAAAAAAAATTTTGACAACTACATGTCATACAAAATCTATTCAAATAGGCTTTAAAGTTAACAACTACATGTCATACAAAATCTATTCAAATAGGCCTTAAAGTTACTTCCCAAAAGGAAAAGGCCTAATGCATATACGATAATTGCATATTAACAAATTAAAAACTAGGGAATAACTAAATAAGAATGGACTGCGCATGGAAAAAAATTAATTCCTACTTGCAAGATAAGGAATTCTAATTCTTACACTCGACAGAAACAATGATTGATAAACTACCTGAGAAGACTCGGAATCGCTCGGAGATGCTTTGGCGCGGTTTCTCCGTGCATCCAGTACAGCGTGCACATTTACGTAACTAATCATTGGTGTCTGGCCTTAAAATAGCAAAATATTAGTCGCTAATACTAATTTAACAGACAGTCCTAAAAACAGAATAATGTACCTCATCTGCGGTGTAATAAGTTTCAGTGGCACCATCCATTTCAATAGTAGCTCCATACCAAGTAAAAACCTGACATTGTCACGTGAAAATAACATAGACATCATATTGAAAGGCAAGTAGGCGACCAGAACTAAGCAGCAATCAGAAATGATGACACCTATGTCACTGGATTACTGTTAAATTATCTGTAAAGTCTCCATTATTAAGCACATGGCACAGCACACCACAAACACCACTAGCAATTTCATCATTTTGTCTATGTACTTTCATCATTATGTCTATGTTTTATTTCCTATTAAAAGAGGAGTTCTCCTCCTACTGTAATTACAATCAATCAATATATCTCTCTATATTCAATCTAATATACACAAAATGTAACATGGTATCAGAGCAGGTAGCAGAATAATAGGACAGGAGAGTCTTATTATGTCCAATTTTTATAAATCTGAAAATAAGTTCTTAAGAGAACTTTGCTCAGTTTCTGTTTCTACCTCAAATCCCACCAAACCAAACCAGAACACAGTTACAAAAGAATACCAGTGCAGATCTTCAAGAAGCGGGGCACTGGTGAAAATCCGGCTTGAAACCACAACAACTATATACGCTGCCACTTGCCTCTGGTTAATCCGCCTCCGGCAGTCACACAGCCAGCGCGTGGAGCTTTTTTCAGTATAACAAAGACAGCTAAGATTTGTTTAAGGCTGTTACTTTGCTTTACAGGAGAAGAAAACCCAGTGGGCTTAATTTCTTGGGTTGAATTAGGACTCATCTGGTCATAAAAGGGGGAGTTGGACAGCCTGTGTGACCTGTGTCAAATGGGCTAGGCTGTTCTAATGATTATAAGGGAAGGAAGTCAGCTTCCTTATTTAAAATTTAGTAGGAGTTATTATTTTCTTAATTAAATTGATCATATGTATTTAGATCTGTTTTTAACAGTTATTTTCTTAAGGGAAAATTCTGTTAGGATCTTTGGTACAAGTGTATCACTTTTAGTTTGAGAGTTTGCCCGGATTAAAGATTTAATTGTGCAGCAAACAACCGGTTGGAAGATATTACGGTATCCCACCATTTTATTATGTAGCTGTAAATTAAATAGTTTAGGGGGCTAAGTTCAGGTGATGTTCCTTGTCAAGGCGAGTTCATTCATTCATCAAGTCAGATCAAAGGAGCAGAAGAAGTAGTAGTATATACAGATATATACACACAGTTCACTGCCACAAAATCAAAGCAGCAGAAGTAGTTGTATTTCATACAACACAGTTCACTGCTATATCTTGCATTTGTTCTCCTAAGTTGCAGAGGAGGAAATACGAGTTTGTGGACGATCTTAAGGGATGCAGTCTACCAAATCTATCGTTCTAGTTGTTCCCGTTCAAAAAATAAAAGATGCATGTGCAGCTCCTCTGGTTTTTTTATATGGCCTAAAATGTACTGCGTGGTCGCGAAGTCGAGTCCGGTATTCCCAAAATGCTCAATTTCAATCCTAGAGATGGGTCTAGTTGGAAGCTTAGGTTATGCACAAGTGCTTATAAGTGTTCTACTCTTCAATCCCAAGATAGGTATTTCATCCCAAGATGGGATTTCGAGTGAGGGGGCGTGTTAAATTATCTGTAAAGTCTCCATTATTAAGCACATGGCACAGCACACCACAAACACCACTAGCAATTTCATCATTTTGTCTATGTACTTTCATCATTATGTCTATGTTTTATTTACTATTAAAAGAGGAGTTCTCCTCCTACTGTAATTACAATCAATCAATATATCTCTCTATATTCAGTCTAATATACACAAAATGTAACAATTACATTATTCAGCATATCATAATGTGTAGTTAAGGGATGCTAATTAACGGATTCATTGACTGTAAATTAGGGATAGTGATCAGCTGTTGTTAACAGTTCTGATCAGCTGTAATCAGGGATAGCAATTAGCAGATTCTGAGAAGATAATTAGGCAGTAATTAGATATAGTAATCAGAAGATACTCACAAGATAGTTAGGCTATAATTGTGGCATAATGTGTGTATCTCTGGTGTATATAACAGAAAAGAAATACAAAGGAAAGGCCATTCAATCCAACTTTGATATGGTATCAGAGCTCAGGCACGCAGAGGTCTCAGGTTCGACTCTCTACAACCCCCAATATTCTCAATATTTAATATGGACACGAAGGCAAGTTATGCTCCAAAGATGAGCGCCCGTGATCCACTCTTCGACCCAAAAATGGGCTTTCGAGTGAGGGGGAGTGTTAGAATATAATATAAGATCCATATAAGGCCTCCATCTAACAGCTTAAGGTTTTAGATGAGTTGGTTACTTAACAACCTACTCTTTAATTGTAAATAGTTCAATCTAGGCAAGAGACCGTTACGTGCTACTTCTATTATTAGGGATTGTAAAGTGTCTATTTTCTCTACATATAAATCTGAGGAAGCAAGGATAATACAAGTAATTATATGCATTACGAACTTCTCGTCCGAAACAGCATAGAAGTTTATCAGGGTGATGTTCGACCTGATTTTGCAGAAGCAGTTGGTATCAAGGAGGCATTGAGCTGGTGCAAAGAAATAGGATGGGGAAAGGTTGTGTTTGAAGCTGATTGCTTGGCAGTGATTCAAGCAATTAGGAGTAAAGTTACTATGAGGTCTCCGCTTGGACAGGTTATTATGGAATGTAGGAGACGCATTAGTGAGTTAAACATTGAGTTGTTTTTTATTAAACGATCTGCTAACATGGCTGCCCACTTCATAGCTAGGGAGTCACGTTCTTTTCCAGGTCGAGTTTTTGACGGGAGGTCTGTTCCGGTCAACTTAGAACCTATTTTGTTGGCTGATTTGAGTTCTTAATACAATTTTTTTCGTCAAAAAAAAAAAATATATATATATACTAATTGAAATTCTAATCGTGGTCAAGCTTCCTTCTGCTTAAGCTAACCATATATTAGAATTAAACATTCCATACCCTACAAGTAGGCTTATATTAATGAACATAAATTAATACTACTTTGAAAGATTGTGGACAATTGAGTAATTGGAAGTTGCACATATAAAATTGAAGCAATATTCAGTTTTCCAGGACAGTGTTAAAACAAGGGTTGCTTACCGCAAATTTGAGGAAAGGCGGAAATGATAGCCAAACTTGAGGAGGCATCTCAGTGCCAAAGATTTCAGCGGTTCCATTGAGGAGTCGAATGCGAAGTTGAGAATCGGGACTGACTTCGACTCGTAACTCGCATTCCTTGTCCAACTTCACCTGCTTTGTTGCTGCCATTACACAATTCACAACCAACTCCTCTGACTTAAAATCTGCCACAACCAAATCAACAAAAAAATTGGCATTAGCAACTCAAATGAATATGCAAAGTTATTTAAAAAATAGAAAAATACAAAAGAGACGAGATGAAATATAAACTTAAAGAAATTCAAATTGAATGAAACATTTTATCGAACACATAGTATGCATTATCATATATCTAAAAGCTGCAAAATATTTTGAGTAGCTGTAAGTCACGTACAGAGGCTGAGGGTTGTGAATTTCAGAGGTTTCCACTTGAAAAACAATAGGCGAGTGTATTAATGTCACAACCCTCAAATTTTATAAAATAGGTTTTTATTAACAGAAAATTGGGTTTGAGGTTATAAGTTATAACACAAGACAAGAGCCAAATATAAATTTTTTCTCAATAATTTATTTAAATATTCTTTAAATTTGTATTTTTAATCAGGTAGAATTCTGAGTTAATCCTTAAGCACATGAATCCCTTTTATTAATTTATTTTCGGGTAAAAATTTCATATTTTGATAATTTTTTTTATGGATGTTTAATGTATGTTTTAGATTTCATAAATTGCAAAAAAAAATATTGTGCTTTTTTTTCATAGAAAAAACTAGAAATCTTAACTTTTTTCTTGAAATAATTAATTTTTCTAGAAAATAAACTCCCCAAACACTTCGAATATTTCTCTTCGTAATTGGGAAAATATAACGATGTTTTAAAGACAAAGGGAAATATTCGTAGAATCTTATTTTGTCGATTTTTTACATAAAAAAATATTAGAAAGGGGGTTAAATATTAGAAAAATTATTTAAAATACTACTTTTTTATTAAAAAAAGTTGTAATTTACCATCTTCTGAAAATATTTGAAATAATACGGTTTGCAAGCAAAGTATTCAAATACAACTTATTTTTATATTTTTCTGAAAAAATTATTGAAATTGTTGTTGGTTACATTTGAGGTTGTATTTAATTTAACCGGTGCAATTTGTCCCACTTTTTTACTCTTCACTGTTCAAAATATCCGTTCCGTTTTCAGAAGCCTTAAATACCCACGGAATCCGCTGTTGGTAGAGGTGTATGTAGCAAATCAGAAAACTCTCACTCTCACCGCTCGCAAGCGACGAATCGAGTTTTAGGGGTTTTAAGTCCGACATATAAAATGATATGGAATTGGTATAGGCATTTAGAAAATGAAGAAGCGATTCGAATAGTATGTAGAAGATGATTGTAAAAGTACGGGAAAGGGGTGAACGAGAAAGAGTGAGAAAAAGAGTCGTCGAAATCGCGATTTGATTGGAATAGACAAGATCTCGATTTTTAGCATTAGAGATAGAATAAAACTGGTATAGGATTGTAGAGGAGAGAATGACGATTTAATTGGTGTGTAGAATATGAATGAAAAACGACGGGAGAAGGGTGAACTTTTTCCTGCAAATGAAAGAGACGAGGGATACGCCACATTTTTCCTGCAAATGAAAGAGACGAGGGATATGTCACATTTTTTCTGCAAATGAAAGAGACGAGGGATACGCCACTACCAATTACGTATCCCATGATGCGTTGCTGACAATGGCGGATGCTCCTTTCCAAGGAACGACACTAATAATAGTGTATCCCGTGGATATTTAGGACGCGCAACGTGCAAAATAAATATTTTGGGTTTAAAATAATAAAAAAAATGGGTGTTTAGGAATTTTGGTTGTGTCAATTGCAAATGTGGTTGTCAAGTTGTAAATCGTATTTTTGCAAATATTTTTTTAAAATTTAGTACTTTTGCAAAAAAGTTTCTGACCTTAAATGATTTTGAAAAAAACCCCTTCAAAAAGTGGAATAATTGGGAAAAAGAAATAGAAAGTCATAATAAGCATATCAAAAAAAAGTGATAACAAGGGAAGATGAATTGAAAGAGAAAGATAAGTTGTAATAATTAATATATTAATATTCCGACAAATCAACCTTTTTTTTCTTTGTTTAAAAAGCTCACTCACTTAAAAAATTAGCAGACACGAAATAATTTAAAGTTTGTTCTAAAATGATAAATGACAATTTATAGTTTATGTGTTTTTTTTTTTTGAAACAAAAACGGAGAAGTTAAATAAATAAATCACGCCTCAAAACATCGATGAGAAAGGATGGTACATCACACCATTCCTTACGATCAGACAAAGAACCAGCTTCTCTTGCTAAAGCATGAGCTACTGAATTCGCTGAACGTCTTATAAAATAAACTGAATAGGACCCTAAGTCCTTCAAAATGAGATGACAATCCTCCATAATCGACCCCAAATAAGAGGAGTTCCTCTTCTTGCTTCCAAACTCCCGAACAACCACTTGAGAATCCAGCTCGATATTTACACAAGTTACCTGCAATTTCTTCAACCAAGAGAGGGCTTCTTTAAATGTTAGAGCTTCAGCATGCTTCGGGTTAACATCTCCACTACAAGGACCTGCACAACCAGCCACAAACTGGCCCTTTCCATTTCTAAGAACACACCCAAAAGAGCTCTTACCTTCTCTTTCAAAAACTGCTGCATCAACATTGCATGTCAGCCACCCCTGATCAGGCTTCTGCCAAACTAAAACCCCTTCTCTGTTATTCAGCTGAGGAACCAGGACTTTATTAGATCGAGCTCTTTGCCATTGAAACAAGAAGGAGCTTGCACTGTTGACCACCATTGATGGTTGCTGAAACCTTTTCTTCCACACCACACTATTCCTATTTGACCATAACTGCCATGCTACTGAACAGATAATCTCCAACTCCCCTAAGGATTTCGACTGAAAACACTCGTACAAAGTATCCCGAAACGATAAATTAGAAGATGATGGATATATAATCCTTGCTAACGCCCAGCAGTTTTGAGCAAATGAACAAGAAAAAACTACATGCTCAGTGTTTTCCAAATTTTCTTGACAAACTGGACATAGAGGATAGACCTCTACCCCCCTTCTCCTCAGATTATCTAACGTTGGAAGACAATCCCTTAATGCTCTCCAAATGAAATTTTTAATTTTTGGAGGTACAGATAAATTCCATACTTTAAGCCAGCAAAACCCAACCCCCACGCTAGCATCAAAACTCTGCTCATTACATAAACTACGATATGCACTTTTGACCGAATAAAGACCTTTCTCACCTTCCACCCACAACCATGAATCCTCTGACCAACTGCTACTTAACGGGATTCTTAGAATCTGTTGGCGATCATTCTCATTAAAAAGATCTGTCAGGATTTCCATATCCCATTCCCTTCTACCACTGACCATAAGGCCACTGACCTTAGCTTCCTCTAGACCATTCCACACAGGAGTCATAATCCTTGGCTGATTGACATTAGGAAGCCACTGGTCCTTCCAGATATTAACAGACTCCCCATTCCCGATTCTTCGAACAGAACCTTTACACACCAACTGCTGAGCAGCCATGATGCTCCGCCAAACATAACTCGGATTATTCCCAATTCTTGCCTCCCCAAACTCACTCCTCGGAAAATAGCGCGCTTTCAGAAGTCTTGCTATAAAAGAATCAGGATTAGTTAAGATCCTCCACGCCTGCTTGCCCAACATCGCCAAGTTAAACTCTCTTATCCGTTTAAATCCCATCCCGCCAAATTTCTTCGGAACACACATCCTATCCCAAGACATCCACCGAATTCCTTGATTTTTCTCCACATCCGAGAGCCACCAAAATTTATTCATAAGCACCTCAATATCCTGACACAACTTCTCCGGTAGGAGAAACATCCCTGCTACATACGAGGGAATTGATTGTACCACTGACTTTAGCAGAATTTCTTTCCCTCCTCTAGACAGTGTAAGCCCCTTCCAACTTTGAAGTCTATTCCATACTTTCTCCTTAACGAACCTAAATGTCTCCCATCTGTTGCTAGAAACTGTTTTCGGAAGGCCAAGATACATTTCATTACTACGGGCCGTAGCTTGAAGAACCTGACTAACAGCAGCTTTCTCAGATTCCATTGTGTTCATACTAAACGAGATTGATGATTTCTGCAAATTAACTTGTTGACCCGATGCTCTCTCATAGAGAATAAGACACTCCCTAATACATTCCGCTTCCCTTAATGTGGCACGAAAGAATAGATAGCAGTCGTCCGCGAAAAATAAATGAGTTATCACCGGAGCCCCAATTGTAATTTTACACCCATGAATATCTCCCATTGCTTGTCTCCTATGAATAAGAGTTGACAGACCTTCTGCACACAGAAGGAAGAGATAGGGAGAAATTGGATCCCCCTGCCGTAGACCACGACTTGGCAAAACAGGGCCTATCTCATTTCCTGAAATCACAAATTTATAGGACACTGTAGACATGCATAAGAAAATCCATTTGCACCATTTCTCTACGAACCCCATTCTTCTCATTACCCCCATCACAAACTCCCATTCTACCCTGTCATACGCTTTACTCATATCTATCTTTAACGCCGCAAACCCAATCTTACCTTTTTTTTTCTGTGCATCCAGTGGTTAATTTCAAACGCTGCAATAGCATTATCTGTTATTAAACGTCCTGGTACAAAGGCACTCTGAGACTCCGCTATAATGCTCGGAAGAACTAGTTTTAAACGATTTGCAAGCATCTTCGTGACTATCTTCATCATAACGTTGCACAAAGATATGGGTCTTAGATCCACAACTGCTTCTGGACTGACTTTTTTTGGAATAAGCACTACTAACGCTTCGTTAAGACTTCCAGGAATCATTACTCGAGACAAGATACTAATGCACTCCTTAGCCACGTCTGAGCCTATAATACTCCAAAATTTTTGATAAAAACCAGGGTTCATGCCATCCGGGCCGGGGCTCTTATCAGGATGCATAGCAAAAAGAGCTTCTTTCACCTCTTCCTCCGAAAATTCTTGAATCAAAGCCTCATTCTGCTCATTGCTAATACGTTCCTCAATACATTCCAGCACTGCTTCTGCCGTAATCCCCTTAGAATCAAATAATTCCTTGTAATATGTTTCAATAAGCGAACCCAGACCTGAATTCCAGTTCACCCATTCCCCTTCACTATTCTTTAACTGGGTGATCTGATTTTTCCTTTTCCTGGCAGACGCATAAGAATGGAAGTATTTTGAGTTACTGTCTCCTCCCATAAGCCAATGTTGTTTAGCCCGTTGCTTCCAAAAGTCTTCCTGTTGACTTAATATTTTTGCATACTCTACCTCAGCCTCTTTCAAACACTGCATCGAAAATGCGTCTTCATACCCCCTAAACCTGTCCATTCTGTCTCTACACTCCTTCAGCCTGCTTTTAAAATCTTTCACCAGCTTCTCTCCCCAGATTTTTAACTCATTTGCACATCTCTGGATTCTCTGATCAATAGACAATGCCACCGAATTTCTCCAACTTTCAATAACAATATCACTACATCGATCCTCTCTCAACCAACAATTTTCAAATCGAAATCTATACGTTTTCGAGGCTGGTCTCCACATACTAACCTGAAGAAAAATTGCTGAATGATCTGAGGATGGAGCAATAATGTTCTGCACTTTATTTGAAGGAAAAAGAGACCTCCAATCCTCATTAACAAACACCCTATCTAGCCTCTCTTGCACCCACCTCCTTGTACCTCGACTTCTCTCCCAAGTAAAGGGATAACCTTCCATAGGCAAATCAGAAATCCCACTTTCCAAAACTGCGTCCCGAAAACCATTAAGAAGCCATGTTGGATGAGTGTGTTGTCCTTTCTTCTCCTCCGCACGCAGTAAATCGTTAAAATCCCCTAAAATTACCCATGGGAGAGATGACCTTTCTGCAAGCATTTTAATCAGCTCCCAAGAATCACGTCTCCGAGTCCTTTCAGGATACCCATAGAAACAAGTAAGCCTCCAAGGAGTAATACTTTTTATTCTAACCTCTGCTCAATATAATTCGTAGAGGATGAGAATATGTTTATACAATCTGCTTGTTTCCATAAAAGTGCTAAGCCCCCTCCATGTCCCGTTCCAGCTACTGTAAACAAACCCTCATATCTCATTTTAGCTCGAATACTTTCTATCCTATCATGATCCACCATAGTCTCCATCAAAAAAATAAACATGGGCTTTTTCATTTGGACTAAGTCCAATAATACTTGAACTGTATGAGGGTTACCCAAACCTCTACAGTTCCAGAATATCGTACTCATTGTGGCGGGCGGGCCTGGATTACAGGACCCGCCAGCGCCAAGTTTTTTTGGTTCTGATTTCTATCCTCACCCATTACTATGTCCAACCCATCCTCAGTATTAAGCAAACGACCCACATCCACAGAATCATCTGTTATCCGCTGTCTTTTCTGTTTTGAGACATTTATCCCCTCATTAAAAGACCTATCTTCATTATTATTTGAATTCTCTACATTTCTCTCCTGACTTTCATGTAACCCAACTGACCAATCATCATTACCCCTATTCTCTCGCCGACCGTCCCAAAAATTATGGTCCTTCACCTCCCCCTGACTTTCATCTTTACCTCCTTCCTTTTTACCCTGACTAACCGGAGTTACCGCAGCACCGTCAGCTCCTCTTATCCACTGATTTCCTAAGAAAGACCCCTGACTCCTCATTGTTGCTCGTATTGAACTGTCATACCTCCTAACATCCATTCCTTGCGGGTTATCAAACATCGCTTCACAAAATTTCTCTGTATGCCCTATCAATCCACAGAAAAAACAGAAGGATGGTAACCGCTCATACTTAAACTGTAACCATATCCATTCCCCTCCAGCTTTCTTTATACGCATTCTGCTCTTCAAAGGACGTTGGATGTCAAGAGCAACTTTAACCCGTAAATAGTTCCTGCACATTCCTTGATGATTCCTTGGATCTGATTCCATAAAACGCCCCACATAATTCCCAATAGACTTCATAACAAGCTCTGAATTAAAACCAATCGGCACATCATACACCTGAAGCCAAATAAATACCTCCGATAAGTTGATATCCTTTAACTGCTCATCCACATTTAGCTTTTTGATAAGAAGTACATGTTGATTGAACGTCCACGGCCCATCATTTAAAACTCTTTGCATATCTAACTCATGGAAAAACTTGAATAAAAAAACATTAGGCTGATTAGTCTCCTCCATAAACACCCCCTTTACTGGTCTCCAGATCGAAGCCAACGTATCCTGCATAGCCATAAAGTTTACTTTTCTGCTTGTCAAAATTCTGCCCACCAGACATTTATCAAACCCCTCTTTGACATTATTTTCTGGGATATTGTCAAATATGAGACCTCCTTCCTCCTCATCGTTATCTAGCGATAGCTTTGCATAAACATCCTCTAGAGTTCTATTTTGAGAAGAACTAGCCATAAGCGAGAACAAAAAGAAAACAATGATTTCGATTAACCTGTCCTTAATACTTTAAAGAAGAAACAAAACTCACCAAAAGATGAGACAGAGAACACTCATCATATGATGAGACACAAATGAATGATTTTTCCTCAATTGACGAGATATATCACCACTTAATTCTTAAACATTCGATTAAACAAGACGAAAAGAACAGCTATTTTCTCAACGACAATCTTACAAATACCTTGCTTACAGTCCACACTGACCCTGCGACTATAACTCATGAAGATGTGACAGAAGATGATGAGGGGAGAACGAAAAAATTGGTCTCTAAGCAAGCCAGGATGTTGAAGGAGGCGGTCTTGGTGGTCAAAGGTTGCCGGATTAGGTGGTTACTGTGAGCCGAAAGGTATAAAGGTGTTTGGAGGTGTTTGGCGGGAAAATGAAAGTAGGAAAGAGGGGAGAGCATACATACACCAGGTTATTATCTTCCGGAAAACCATCAATTATAACTTGATACTGAGAATTTTTGTTTGGGGTAAATGGTATTGATTCTTTTTCTTTATTAAGGTACGTATTTTGTAAAAAAGATGCTTAAAAGCTTCACCGTTCGTTTTTCCAATTCATTTCCATGAAGAACAAAAATAAAAAGGTTATCAGTGATTGACCATAAAAAAAAACGTCAATACGAGCAAGTACAATCAATTTGGCGAAAAAAAAATGCTGCAATAATTAAAACCACAGCAAGATACATGGACAGTCGCATAAACTTTTGTTGGGCAAAACTCAGACCTACTATTACCAGTAGTAAACTTCAGCTTTGCTGCATAGGGTACTACGAGAAACATGAACCAACTTCCATTATCGAATAAATTGTGATCAGCCTAAGCCGAATAAACCATGATCAGCCTAAGCTAACACACAGTAACCACTGACCAAGGGTTGAAGTACAGAGTAACCTACAAGTCTACAACCAAACGAGCACCACACCTTACTCCAGCAATTTACTGTTGAAGGAGATTTGTCCACCCTTTCTTACAATAGGGGAACGATTACCGCTACCAAAACTCGCAGTTAGACTACTTTGATACTCCCATTTGTATCCAAAGAATGTGTATGACCAATTGTCAATTGATAACTGATTAAATGTTTGAATGCGAACAATGACATTAACATTAGGCTTCTTAAAAAGCTGAAGTGGATTTGGTATACAACGTCGAACAAACCAAAAAGGATGCTACTTTAAATAATCACCGAAATAAACCGGTCCAAATAATACAAATATACTAGTTCATGAGATAATATACAAGAACAAAAATGAACACAGTACACAAGCCTATAATTAATTTAGCTTTCCTCTTTAAGAGCATATAAACACACTGAGGATTAACATAATTTTACTGAAAGTAACCAACTGGTGGTTAGGAAAAAATGATTTTATGATGTTTCCGTGGTTTGCAACTGCAGTTGGGATTATTCAAATTATCTTTCTAGCAAGCTCTTACAGAACAGTGATGTCAATTCTACCATTTCCATCCATGATATGCTTACTTTTCCAATATGCGTATTCATACAGCTCTGTGACATAGATGTCCTAGCTAAGATAATGTAAATCAGTACATGTAATCAGCTAACAATACCACAAATATATGTCATCATCTTCCTAATCTTGGAAGATGTATTGTTAGGCAACATGAAGGTTATCTGAGAAAACAGATTGCTTAAGGTTAGATTGTGTTCTTCAAAAAAAAAAAAAAGGTTAGATTGTGTTAGTAGCTACAATTTCGAAACTTTTATAAATAGACCAAAAAAAAAGATTATATTAGCAATTTGTAATTTCCACTTTCCAGACATGATAGTAAAAATAACTTACAAAACACTGATTGATCTAATGGCTAACCTAAATAACCAGCACTCAAACTTCAAACACATAGATCTTCATGTCTGCAAGTGCATATATATTAGATGTGTTCAAACATACCAAGCCATATAAAATTTCCAGGAACGTTAGTACCTCATCCATAGCATGGTGACCTCCAAATTAAATTTTATATTTTTCAGTATTGCATTTAACTAGAGTACTTTTATGCGGGTACCCAAGCCGAAACAGCATGGAGAATTCGACCCTTCCACCCAACCAATATCCACTCACAATCTTCATTAAAAACGAAATCTTTGTGGAAATCCAACTTAACCTTGTGCTTCAGCTTTTTTACGAGTTCTTCGTTCAACGGATGAAGTTTGAAACCAGCATTTGTATTGCGGATATGCCACTGCTTATATGTCTCGGGCCTTTCAACCCTTTCCATACCCTCACATGCAATAATATTCATGACCTCACGGCCGCAGAACTCTCTCTCAAAATTAAATCTCTGCTGATTGTCACTGGGTATAGTAGTTTCAAGTAAATCAAGGAAAGAAGAATAATAGTATAGAGCCTCACGGAACCGAGTCACAAAAAAAGATGCACCGTATGCTCCATTAACAATAGCCTGCACAAATATAGCCGGGTTTACTTTCCTGATCAATTTAAGAACAGCATCCCTTGGGCTGTTCACTGCAACAGTCTCATCAAGTAGGTTTTCAAACCGTAAAAAACAATTTACAGCAACAACTTCATTTCTCTCAACCTTCAGGTCCTCCACGGTTATTGTTTCCCATTTTTGGCTTGCTATGGGATTGTACTCAAATGGAACATTAAAACGCTCGCAATAACTTCGTAATCTACGACCTGTTGCTTCCATGTATTCTGCCGGTCTGAAACCAGGCTGGGGCAACTCTATTCCAGTAATCCGAAGCTTAGGTGGTCCACCGGGTCTCTTTGAGAGAAGTTGGATAAGAACTGGCCACTGGAAACCATATTGTATACCGAAATCGATAATATGAAGTGTCGTGGCATTTGACGCTTTCTCCAAAATCATTTTATTGGAAAAGAGAACTGACGTCTTTTTAAATGGACAGGCTGAGAGATATGCTTGATATGCTTTTAACTTCTCGATAGCTGAGATCCTCCTCCTGGATGCTAAGGATGCATATAACTGACTGCCTGTGCCAGCCATACGTGCCTCAAGACCATTAGCAAAGATAACAGCCAATCTCTGCGATGCATCGCCAGAGGCAGACGAGTGCTGCCTAATCAGCTTTAATTGTTCATGAGCAGTCTTGCGATCCTCGGAAGCAACTGATTGTGCACAATTGATCAGAAGAGTCCTTAAATCCACCGCTTCACTACCACTTTCTGTAATAGTAGAATGACTCCAGCTACCATTAGATCCATGTGTCAGACCATTTTCAAGGTGAGAGAGCGGGCTCCACTCAATTGGTTCTTCCTTGTCACAGCCTGGCTCATGTAGCAGAACTTTGTCGAACATTTCTGATAACTCAACTTCTTCCTCGTAAACTGCCGAATGCTTGCTACTCCTCTCATCTTCAATCACACTATCCTGTCGAAGATAATGCTTCCGTCTCCTTGAACTGCCAGGTGATGTCTCCTCATCCTTTTCTAGCTTCACTTCAACTGGAGGAGGAGCTTGTTTTGTGTTTGATGGTAATGCATAGTTATTCGAGTTAGCAAGTAACTGAGCAATGTCAGGAAGAAATTTATTAGCTTCCTCCATTCCTCTCTTGAACTGCAAAATGGACTCGCTTTCACTAAGCATATTTGGAATGACCTGCGTGCTAACAGGGAAGTCCATTACGCCATTGATATTATTACCGAAGCTGTTTTCAGGCCTTGCTGACCACTGTGATCTGCTTCCTGAGTTGGAAGATGAAAAGTCTTCTTGAGGTTGATTTTGCGCTTTAGATGAATTAGAACCTACAGAATCAGCAACTGATTGAGGAGGTTCATAGTAGTTTCCACTACTAGTACCAGCACTGCTGCTGGTACTGTACTCACTTGGGCTTCTGGTAAAATAATCATTTGGGCTTTCAACACCTTGGTAGACATCCACTGACCCATAGGGTGGAGGATAGTCCTTGCCAAGTACTTTAGAGAAAGACTTCTCCTCTGCTTGCAATGCCAATGGATCATGAAACATTGAAGGTTTCTCATCGATTTTGTCTTCCATAAGAATCTGGTTAAGAAACTTCAACACACCATCAGATAATTCATTATCATCAGGAGAGTACAATTCCGAGCTACCAGTAGGTGAAATAGTAGTAGCATAACCAGATTCAGTCGGATGGTCAGGAATCTCCAAGAAACTAAAATCAAGGTCATCTCTAAACTTGAACCCATTGGCAAAATTTGGAGCTGAATCAAAACCAGGTAGAACAATCTCATCGCTAAACTTGAACCCGTTGGTAACGTTTGGAGCTGAATCAAAACCAGGCAAAACAATCTCATCGCTTAAATTAAACCCACTGGCAACATTTGGGGCCGAATCAAAACCAGGTAAAACAACCCCATCTTGAAATTCCAAACCATCTAGTATGTCAGAAAAATCATCATATCGCGGATCCATAACCATCTAGCAAAGAATATGAACCCTAATAACCAAATTTCAATAATAAATAAACATGTCAGAAAAATTAAAATTATGTTAACATATCAAATCAACTTCCAATATGAAACCCTACACATACCAACAACAAAAAATTACCTAAGACACCTCAATTTAACAATCAATAATTAACATTTTTTTTTGCTAAACAATTAACATAATTTTACTTTTTACCAATGAAAAAAACCTATGTTGAATAATACATGATCCAGTTGGGGCCTCCTACTCAGACACCGGATACTTTACATGTTATCAGAAGTGGGATCTCGGTTGGAGTCCACCCACCTCAGCTGTTTAATTCAATTAGTTGGGTTTGATGAGAATTGGTTAATTAACAACATATGAATCCTAGTTTGAAAAGGAGCTGAAATTAATATAAGCTACATACAAAATAAGTAAGAAACAAATACAACTAAACTATAAAATTAAAACAATAACATATAGGAAATAATATGAATCTGGATACAAGACCAAATATGTAAAGATAAAAACTAAAACAAAAGCATAAGGTAACAGACCATAAGGGGAGAGAGAGAGAGAGAGAGAGAGAGAGAGAGAGAGAGAGAGAGAGAGTCAAGTGAAAGTTGAAACGTAGCGTACCTGAGGGGAGTGGGATTGGACTTGAGAGTTGAGAGAGAAGATGGGGGTGAGAATGATTATAGACTATAGAGAGAGGTGTGAAATGAGAATAAAAAAAGGAAATAAACGCACTATGTGTATGTATATGTTGCAGTATACGTACAGACAAAGTTAGAAAGGTGAATGAGAAAGTTCGATGAACAAGAGGAAGATGTAGCTTTTTACCAAAAACAAGAGAGGGAGGTAGCTTAGCTAGCTGCTCCACCATCTTTCAGACACGCCTTCCTCAACTCCAAATTTTATTTTTGATCTAAATTTTATTTTATATTAAAGAAAAACTGTACATAGTGTCTACAGTACTCCAATTTTATTTTTGCTAAGCTACATGGTACAATAAGCTACATGGTACGTACAATAATTGATTGAGTTGATATGTCTGACGTGGACGTGGGGATGAGACACGAATGAGGCCTTGAGATATTTTTCTTTTATTGTTGAACATTCCAACATGGAGTAGTAAGTTAAACTGGGGTGATTATTCGGTTATTTGGTAATCAAATCGAAATATATTTTGAATTTTGGTTATCGAATATCGAATAAGAAAAAAATTATATTCGAATAATGAATTGAAATAATTTTGATTATTTTCTTAATCAAATTTTTTTTAGTTAAAATTGATTACCGAATTAAATAATCAAATAAAAAAATTCATTTTACTTAGTCACTTTTGATTATTTTAATTATTTTTGCCCTTTTTTTTGAAAGCTTTTAAAAATTGAAAAAATAAATAAAAATTATAACTAAATCAACTATAAATGTCAACAAATTAGCATTATTAATTGTCATTAATTAATATTTAATAAAAATTATTAAACAAATGAAATTATTGTACAAAATTTTAACGGTAATAAGTGATCAAGAGTTAATTTTAATCAAAGGACTACAGTAACGGTAGAGATATCATATATGCCACACACAAAATAAGGTTAAATTGAAAGACGCACCCCTTTGAATGGGACATAAAATAAAATAAGACCAAATTAAAAAATGCATCCTTTTAATTCGGACCAAAATCAGTTTGATATTTATACTTTGGATAATTGCAGTTTGCATCCCTAAGTATATTTGGACGTTACAAATTACACCATTTTCATCAAATTTATCAAAAATCCAAGAATAATTGCGTAAATTCAGAATTTAAAGTATGAAATGTAAATTGATAATTACATTTTGATCCCTAATGTATAAAATGAACCCTTGAACAAAATTTTTATACATTTTTACCCATGCATTCTAGAAATTGTACAATTTAGCCCTTTTTAATTAAAGTCATAACTTTATTTAAGTTTTTTAACCCTATAAACGATATTTTCTAAAAACATTTAAATAACAAACGTTGTAGAGAACATAATGATTTTTCCGAAATTATAAATCTCGTCAGAAATGGAATTATAACGAGTTGGGAATTTGATAAAATGTATGTTGAATGAATTTGCAAACGGAAAAATAAGTTATGAACATTTTTTATTATTTCAAAAATAGTTCAAAACATAATATGAGGAAACACCGTTAGCGAAAGTTATGAGCAAATGAAGAGGTTTTTCGAAGCATCAAATATCTTCGAATTTTTTCTCTTTTTTTTTTGAATTTTTCCTAAATTTCCAAATTTTCCCTAAAAAAAATTTTTTCCTGATATTTTTTTATTTTTCCCTAAATTTCGATTTTTTCCTAAGAATTTTACCAAATTTGTAAATTTTCAAAAATTATTGGATTTTTTTCCATCTCTTACTTTTATTCAAACAATTTGGGAGAATCACACCAAATTTCTATAAAATTATTTGTGCTTTTTCTTTATTTTTTAAATATATTTTATAAATTCTAGCATTCTAAAATAATATAGGAATATAATTACATTAAAATGGGTATATTGTACAATTTCTAGAGTAAGGGTTAAAATGAATGAAAATTAGTTTTGGGATAAAAATGTAACTACCAAATTACATTTCATACTTTAAATTCTGAATTTACCAAATTGCTCCTGGATTTTTGTTAAAATTGACGAAAATGGTGCAATTTGCAGCGCCAAAACATACTTAGAGATGTAAATTGCAATTACCCAAATTATAAATACTAAACTAATTTTGATCCGAATCAAAGGGTGCGTTTGCAATTTAGTCCATATAATAATAATAATTAATTTGTTTCTGATTATGATTTCCGCTATTATTGAAGAAGAAAGTGAAAACGTGTTGGGTGTTGATAGGGGTGTACACGGGTTGGTGAAATCAACCAACTCGACCCAAAACGACCCTATATTCGGTCAATCTAATTCGATTAATTTTAAATCGAAATAGAGTTGGGTTAAAAATATTTCAACCCGGTATTAATGGATTGGATATAGCTTTCGATTTTTTTAATTCAACCCAACCCAATCCATTTAGAATTTTGGCAAATTAATAATTATATACCTATAATTTATTAGTCTAGCCAATTATCCATTTATCAACCCAATCTATATATTATTATGTTTACTCAAATCTTCTTATAGTAACTTTTTACATGATCAGTTTGACTTGCATATATAAATAGTGTAATTAGGGTGCATGATATTGTTTTTTTTAGCAATACTAAGACTTAAGTACTTCCTTAAAATAAATAAAAATAGGACCATGACAATTCTTTCGAATAGGAATATCATTTAAATCTTAATGTGTGATTTTATATATTTTATATTTATATATTAATATTTATAAGTGCACTACATCATTTTTGTCTTGTTAATTTTTAGTTCAAGAAACATGTTGATCGGTTGTTCAACTGATTGTTGTAGGTTAGTTTCAGTTGACACTATATTATCCGCCATAAAAAAAACATACTCTCTCTTTTTTCTTTCCATAGTCGCCTCACTTTTTCCCTCTTTTTCTTGCCTAATTGCCGGGGCTTCCATCGGTTTTCACTGGTGGAAAGCCCCAAATCTTTTAAATTTCTTTATTTTTGTTCTTATTGTTCAATAATCTCCCTTCTTGGTGAGAGTTTTCCCAATTTATTTGGCTCTAGTTTATCTCTTCTTGTGAAAGTTTGGTGTGTTTTAATATCCGGGATTTCAGATCTGAAGGATTTCTTTGGTTTTGATGGATCTTTATGGTTCTGATTTTGTTATTCGCTTCTTAATTGTGAGCGGGGGTCTTGATTTAGTGATAAAGTTTTGTATGAGATTGCAGTTTTGGTCGATAGCTCAAACGATAGCTCCATCGGGGCATGATGAAGAAGGTACCAGTAATCCAACGAGGATGCACGAAGTGGATACTTGTATTTGTATATACTTTATCTTCAAAATATCGCTTAACTGTCTCTTCATGAGAACAAGCGATTGCAAATTACTGTTTGTTCGACTCGATCATTGGTGTAGATGTCGTTTGATTTTTTTATTATTGAATTAACATCTTTATTTAAAAAGAAAAAAGTAAAAGTAGATTATTGAAAATTATATGTATCACCAACAAATATAGATAATCGAGAATAAGAATGACATTGATAGATACTTAAACGAAGAATCTTTCAAATCGAAAAGATACCCATTTAAATCGACCCAAACTAATCCTATCCGACTTTTGAATAGGGTTAAATATCAAATTGGTCATTGAAGTGGTGACCATATATCATTTTACTCACCGATTTCAACGGGGTCTCATTTGAATAACTTAAGTCAAAATAATTATCAAACGGATACCTATAAATATGTGATCGAGAATTAAAATAATTTTTTGTTAAGTTTTATACATTTTCTTCAATGTCACCATAACCAAATGAAAAGTCACGGGTTCTAATATTTTAGATAATATATTTAAGAATTTTAAAATCTATTTACTATTTATTTTTAATTAAATCAAAGAAAATAACTAGAAAATCAAATATAAATAGTAAATAAATTTTAAAAATTTTGAATATATTATCTAAAATATTAGAATCTATGACTTTTCATTTGGTTATGGTGGTATTGAAGAAAAATGTATAAAACTTAACAAAAAATTATTTTAATTCTTGATCACATATTTATAGGTATTTGTTTGATATTTATTCTGACTTAAGTGATTCATATGAGACCCCGTTGAAATTAGTGAGTAAAGTTATATATGGCCACCATTTCGGTGACCAATTTGATATTTAACTCCTTTTAAATATATAGAATTGGACTAAAATTTTATTTTTATGAATTGGATTGAAATTTTTCAAACCGTTAAAACATGAATTAGTTTGATATTTTTCTATAATCCGATCAACCCGATCGGTATACCCCGTAGCCGTAGGTGTGGTGTGGGCAGTGAAAAGAACTTAGTACATGGTACAATAATTGAATGAGTTGATATGTGTGACGTGGACGTGGGGATGAGACACGAATGAGGTCTTCAGATATTTTTCTTCTTATTAGTTAAGGGTTTTGGTCCATGACAAATGATTGTCATGGACCTGTTAAATAACAATCAGTTTCTAAACCGTTGGATCGTTGATCCAACGGCCCCCCTGGATTACAAAATTTTTTTACTGTCCGCTATAATTTTCCGCGGATAGGCAGATTGCCTGTCCGCGGAAATTGATCCAACGGCTGAGATTAAAAAAAAAAATTTTTACTGTCCGCTATAATTTTTCGCGGATAGGCAGATTGCCTATCCGCGGAAAATTTCCGCGGACAGGCAATCTGCCTATCCGCGGAAAATTATAGCGGACAGTAAAAATTTTTTTTTTTAATCTCAGATCCAATGGCTATGGAACCGATTGTTAAATAACCGGTCCCTGACAATCATTTGTCAGGGACCAGGACCCATTAGTTAAACAGTCCGACTTACAAAGATTCGTTATATATTTGATCCAACAAAGTGCATATACACATAGATCATCCATGATTGACCGGAAACGAGCGATTCAACTCTGACCAACACATCCTTACTCACCAAATCAAATTTTCGGCCGACTCAATTAAATACTCCTATATTTGGACGGGTCCAAAACAAAAGAAAACCAAATATGTAGTAAAAATTACGACCCACATTTAATAAAGAACATATTAAACCAATAACCTCTTCATTTCAAAATACTCGGCACAGTCAATTAAACTTTTATTTTTAATATCTTTTTGGTGTTATCGAATAAATTATGCAATATAGTTCGATTATGTTAGGGTTGTTGTCTTTGCTTTTTACCAAATATCAAAACATCATCTCTCTCTCCTAAAAAAAAGGAGAAAATGTCCAAAATGCCTAAATTTAAGAAGAAAAGGTTCGATATACTGATTTCCGGGAATACGACCCTATTTACCGACGGGTCACGCATTTTGTACATGCGTGACCCATGATACGCATTCCACACATGCGCAACAGGGATCACGCATTCTTAGAATACGTGATGACGTCAGCTGACGTCATTATCACACAACACGTTTCAGAATTCCGGCGATCAAAAAATCGCCCAAAAATCGTCTATGTTCGATCTACCTCCTCCGGCCACCTCCACCAAAACTGAGGACATCAAAACGATGGCCACAGCTCCCTCGTCAATTTGCCATACTCGTTTGTTGATATATGGCCCCGCAGGGGCGTGCACGAGCAAATCGGTTTTTAAATCGAAAAGTGGAGCTCGAATTGGGGCTTTTAATTTCGGTCAAACAAACTGAAAACTACTGGTACAGACATGTAGAGGGCGAAGAAACGATCGTTTTGGTATATCATATGCTAGTGTTCGAGTGCTGGAAAGGTTGAACGATTGTTCCAAATTTTTGGCCGGAAAAAACGATGTCGACTGGAGACGATGAACAGTACCAGCACATACATGCGTATGTCAAGTAACGCAAGTGCAACATGCGTATCACAAGTTGTCCAGAATTCTGCAGAATTGAGTTTGTGAAGGACACGCATGTGTCAAAGGAGTGTCCGGATACTCCTTTCCCACATGCGTGTCCTGTGGGTATTTAGGGTCTTTTCTTCCGAAAATAGGCATTTTGGACCAAATATTTTGGGAGGTGTTCATTTAGGGCCATCACCCAAAAAAAAGGTATGACAAAAATTATTTACAATGATGGCCAACAAAATTAATTAACGGGAAAATAAATTCACATATCTTCGATTATTTTCACTGATTTCGTCCCTGTTCTTTTGTTGTTCAAATAATTAAAAAGCAAAGCATACTACAATTTTTTTATTCATACAATTTTTTATTATGAGAAACCCATATCAACTTTACAAAATTATACTCCCTCCGTCCATTTCATTTCTTTACACTTTCTATTTTGGGCTGTCCATTCCATTTCTTTACATTACTAAAAATAGTAACTTTTAACAATAAAATACATTATTACATCCACTACTTCACTCCACATTTTCAACCCTTTACACTATTACACCCACTACTTCATTTATTTTAACAATAAAATTACTATTACACCCACTACTTCATTTATTTTAACAATATTACATCCACTATCTTGGTTTCCGTGCAAAAAGCAAACGTAAAGAACTGAAAAAAACAGAGGGAGTATTATTAATACGAGGCAAATATTTTATGATTATGTATTTATCAAGTATAAATTTCCTTCTTATTAGTCATAAATATTATTAAATTAAAAAACTTACAAGAGGAAAAACCCAAGTAGAATACCCGAGCTGACATATAGGCTGACGTGTCGGATGACATATAGGCTAACGCACCCTTGCACTTCCACTCAAATAGAATTTCATTTGTGTTTATGAAAGATTTACTAAAATACGCACTAATATTATTTTTATAGGAAAATTGGGAACTCAACATTGGATTAATATGAATGGTGTGACCAATTTTTTTTTAATTAAATGAATTGAAATTTATACTTCTTCGGTGTGACCGGTTGTGTTTCTTTAATCTAATGAACCAATTCCAACATTGGCTGAAAATCATCCTAAAGATTCTTTCTACTAGTATAAAATAAAATCATACTGACATCATGTAAACATCATGGCTCCTCTGGGCTTCAAAGATACCTGCCGGCTGCCACCCCACACGAGGGGGTGTAAAGCTAAAGGTCACTGTCAAAATTGGAGAAGAGCAAGTAAAACTTTGACCATTCATGTTCACACTTCACACCATTCCCTGGTCATGTTTGTTGGTAGCCCTTGGCCGTGTCCCTGTCATCCCTCTATTTTTGCCCCGAGGGCCGAGGGATATTTGATCAAATATTGCATTCTAGTCAAGTAACACACCCAACAGAGTTGCAACCAGAGTGGTACAACAGACACAAAACACGAAAGTAAAACAAGTATCATAACATAGTAGCGGCTGAAGTAGGCTACAACAGAAAACACATTTTAAACTAGTAAAGAGTCGTTCTGAAACTAGGCATAAAATTTATGGAACCAAAATATCTGCAAATGAAGATGACATTCTAAAATATTGTAATGACCTGTTTAATACTACATTACCATAAAATATAGTAAGCAAACATGGAAGAGTGCTCATAACTTAGAAACAAAAATTGCAGGTAAAGCATTAAGCTGAGGTGGACTCATTTTACTTGAAGTATCCTCAGCCATCCAAGTTCCAACTGATTAGGAGTTCCAGAGATATCGTAAAATCTGGGAGACAGAGACATATGTCCAGTTCACTTTACTCCGACGAGGAAAAGAAGGACCTGGTATTTAAGTTGCTAAACAAGAAAACCAAGTGGATGACAAGCCTGTACAGCACCAAGATTAGGATCTGCTATGGCGCATCACATAATCAATTATCATCATTCTTCCGTAAGGATTCACAAACAATGCATGTGCTATCTAATCAATGATATAGGCTTATATTGTTGTGCTTGTTTGTCATCTGAGGAGAGTGAAACTTTGACCGTGACGGACAAATCATGCAACCACGAGTCTTTCATTTAACTAAGAAGTGCTTGATGTATCGGGTTTTGGTAAGTGATCAAGACCTCCGTGGTAAACTCTTCCTCGTCCCTTTAATATGCAATACAAGTACTTTTATGCAGGTACCCAAGCTGAAGTAGCATAGAGGATTCGACCTTTCCACCCCACCACCAACCACTGACCATCATCATCAAAAACAAAATCTTTGTGGTATTCTGACATTACCTTATGACTTAGCTTTTGAAGTAGTTTCCGATCTAATGGAAGAAGTTTAAAACCTGCCTCTGTAGTGCGGACCTGCCACTTCTTATATGTCTCGGGCCTTTCAACCCTTTCTACACCCTCACATGCAACAACATTCATGACCTCGCGCCCACAAAACTCTCTCTCAAAGTTCAATCTCTGTGGATCGTCACGAGGTATAGTAGTATCAAAAATATCAAACAATGCAGAATAATGGAAGAGTGCCTCTCGGAACCGAGTGCCAAAGAATGATGCACTGTAGGATCCATTAACAACAGCCTGCACAAATATATTTGGGTTTAACTTCCTGACTAATTTAAGAACAGCATCCCTTGGATTATTCACCACAACAGTCTCATCAAGTAGGTTTATGAACCGTAAACAACAGTTAACAGCAACAACTTCGTTCTTGGCAATCTTAAGGTCCTCCACAGTTATTGTCTCCCATTTTTGAGTCGCTATGGCATTGTACTCAAATGGAACATTAAAACGCTCACAGTAACTTCGCAAACGACGACCCGTCGCCTCCATATATTCTGCTGGCCTGAAACCAGGTTGGGGCAATTCTATTCCAGTAATACGAAGCTTAGGTGGTCCGCCAGGCCTCCTCGAGAGAAGTTGGATAAGAACAGGCCACTGAAATCCATACTGGATTCCAAAATCAATGATATGAAGTGTTGCAGCATTTGACGCCACGTCCAGAATCATATTATTTGCAAAGAAAACTGATATCTTTGTAAATGGACAGGCTGAGAGGTATACTTGGTATGCTTTTATCTTCTCTATAGCTGAGATCCTCTTGGACGACAAGGCTGCATATAACTGAGTGCCTGTGCCAGCCAAACGCGCCTCAAGGCCATTTGCAAAGATAACAGCCAATCTCTGAGATGCATCCCCAGTGGCAGATGCATGCTGTCTTATCAGCTTTAATTGTTCATGTGCAGTTCTGCGATCATCAGCAGCAACAGACTGTGCACAACTGATTAGAAGAGTGCTCAGATCTACACCTTCAGTATTACTATTTTTTCTCACAGAACGACTCTTGCCCCCTTTTGCTCCACGTGTTGTCACACTTTCAAGATGAGTGGTCGGGCTTGCTTCGATTGGTTCTTCCTTGCCACATGATGGTCCGCATAACAAAACTTTATCAAACATTTCTGATAACTCAACTTCTTCCTCGTAAACTGCCGACTGTTTGCTACTCCTCTCATCTTCTTCAGACAAACTATCCTGACGGTGATACTGCTTCCGTCCCCTTGAGCTGCTAGGGGAAATCTCATCCATTTCGACCTTCACTTGAACGGCAGGAGGACCATCTTTTGCATCTGAAGGTAATGCATAGTTATCCAAGTTAACAACTAACTGAGGAATGCTAGGAAGGAATTTACTAGCTTCCTCCATTCCTTTCTTGAACTGTAACATAGAATCTTTGTCATTGAATATATTTGGAATGACATGGGTATTCATTGGATAGTCTATCGAGCCATTGATATTATTACTAAAGCTGTTTTCTGAGGCTACTGTCCACTTCGGCCTGCTCTGCATGTTAGAAGAAGATAAGTATTCTGATGGTTGCTTTTGCTCATTAGATGATCTCAAATCTAGGGAATCACCAGTCCACTGAGGAGGCTCATATTGATTCCCAACACTATTACCACTGCTCGAACTGACCTCACTTGAGCTTCCAGCAAAGTAATCACTCACAGTTTCAGCACTTTGATAGACGTCACCCGGGGGCTGATAACTTGGATGAGGGTATTCCTTGCCGAGAACTTCATAAAAAGACTTCTCAGCGGCTTGTAGGGCCAAAGGATCATGAAACATGGAAGGTTTTTCATCAATCTTCTCCTCCAACAGAATCTGATTAAGGAACTTGAGCACACCGTCAGAAAAGTCATCAGGAGAGTTCACTTCAGAACTACCAGACGATGAATTAGGATTGCCATTGGCATAACCTGGGTGCTGATCAACCGGACGGTCAGGAATATCCAAGAAACTAAGATCTACATAGTCATCATTCAACCTAAAGGCACCGGCAATGCTGGTGGACTGATCAAAACCGGGTAAAATCATCTCATCACCAAAATCAAAACCATTTATTGCATCAGACGTATCATTGAAGCCGGGATCCATAACCATTTATAAAATACTGAAACACAGATTGAGTAAAGTATTAATTGTCAATTAATCACAACTCGATTCTTACCAAATCAAAACACCTGCTTAATCAAACCCTAACGCCGCAAAAAAACAAAAAACTCACTAAATTCACATCACAATTGAATACCTAACTTGTTTAAACCAAGAAACAAACAAAACAAATAAACCCTAAGCGCAAACTAGTAAACTAAATTTGCTAAATTAAGACACGCATAGAAACATGTATGTAGGTAGCTATAAATATGCACAAAATTTAGTAAACTAACTAAACAAAGCCTAATATATACAAACACAAACTGAATAGGATAACATATGAAATTGAATAATTTGAAAACAAAACAAGGACATATATACATACACAATACACACATGTATAAGACAGATCTGAAGAAATTGAAAAATAAAAAAGAGAGAGAAAATGAATAGGTAATTTAAAAAGAGTTGAAAATTAATATACCTGATTGAATAGAGGTGCTAAGAGAGAAACGGGAGGCTGACTAAATAGAAAATGAAGAGTAAAATGATAAGCAACTTGCGTGCAGCACCCGTGTCTAGGCTTGTCAATGGATCGGATATTCGATCCGATCCGGTCCGATCCAAGTCTTAATAAGTGGATATGGATTCTATAAAAAAGAATCTGATCCGATAATAATCCGATCCGATAATAATCCGATGTATAATGGATCGGATATGGATTTTAGTTTATCAGATCCAATAAAAACCCGATCCGACCATTTATAATTATTTATATATAATTTTAATATAATATATAAGATAATATAAATTTAAATATATATAATCAAATTAATCTACTTCTCTGTGATTTATTATTTTATTTCTCATTCAAGTATTTTCTTCATATTTCATGTGTACTATAATTTCATTAGATTTTCATATTTTGTATATACCATTATTTCATTAGATTCAAACGAATGAATATGTACATTCTAAGTTATTTGTTCATATTTATTTATTAGTTAAATTTATGTTAATAGTTATAATATATATACAAATCACATATACTTAAATTCAAATTTTATTATTAAATCTTGAATATTATATTTTGGGAATTTTTTTTGCTATTTTAAAGATTTTTTGGTTTTATTTTATTTTGTTATTTTACTATTTGTTATATTAATTTTTAATTTTTATTTTAAATTTAAATGGATTCGGAGGTCCGATCCGATAATCCGAAATCCTAATGGATTGGATATGGATCAGGCTATTAATAATCCGATAATGATCCGATCCGAATCCGAACCGACAAATTTAAATGGATATGGATATGAATTTTGTCGAATCCGATCCAAACCCGACCCGTTGACAAGCCTACCCGTGTCTGTAGGTATATGTATATATTTTTCAAAATATTTAGAGAGGATGAACAAGCCATTCCCAAATTACTTTTTCCAAACTAATCTACTTTGTACAATCATTCTCAAACTAACCTACTTTATTATTCAAATTCAATATTTTTTCTTTATTGTTTTTTCTTTCTTTATTGTATGCAATTTCTATTAATTAAAAAGTTTTTTTAATATTAATTGTAATATTGTTTAGTATTAAATGTATTATTTTAAATATTTATATTTTCATTTTAAAGTTTATCAGAATTTTATTATATACTCCCTATGTCCCATTTTATGTGACCCTTATTCCTTTTTGGGACATCCCAAAAAGTATGAACCTATTATATATACTTACTATTTTTGAACATTACTTTTCACTATTACACCCACTACTTCTACATTTCATACTATTTTTATATTATATAAACACTATTACAACCATTACTTTACTCCACTATCTCAAATCTATTATTAAATATTGATAGATCTGACCACTTTATCCACTTTTAAACTAACTTTACACTTTTTCTACTACCTTTTCTTAATTATCGTGAAAGTCAAACTGGCTCACATAAAATGGGACGGAAGCAGTATTTATATAATATTTTATATACATAAATTTAATAGTAAATGAATTAAGAAAACTATTAAAAGAAAAAAAATGAAAAAACTGAGTTTAAATAGTAAAATAGGTTAGTTTGGGAATGTTGGAATCTCTGTTATGAAAAGCGTATTAAGCGGTCGCTTAAGCGGAATCAGGGATAAAATGCCTAGCTTTTAGCAAAATCGGGATTTTAAGCATTTTTTGGGTTTAAGCGGGATTAAGCGGGTCAAAGACGGATTAAGCGGGTCAAAAACGGATTAAGCGGATGAATTAAAAAAAATTATAAAATTATAAAAAATTATAAAGGATGGTGAAAGAATGCATATGTTTCCGTCTTTCTGAAAGAATGCTGCAATCTATCTTTCTATCTTTCGGATCTCGTATTATGATAATTATGATTTTTGTATTTTCTAAGTTCATTATGACTAAGTACAATATGACTTTGTGAATGTAGAGTTCACTAGTTTTAATTTTTATCATAATATGTTATATCATATGTGAATGTTAGTTTTTTTTTAAAAAAAATTAATATTATATTTATTTTTATAAATATATAATTATTTATAATCCGATTAATGATCCGCTTTTAAAATCGTTTAAGCGTTCGTTTAATCGCTTAAGCGCTAGAAGGTCATTCCATCACTTAGGTCTGATTTACGCTTTTCACAACACTGGTTGGAATGAAGTAGGTTAGTTTGGAAAAATGAACAAGAAACTAGGTTAGTTTGAGAATGGATCGTGAACAAGGAGGTAGTAAAGTGTAGAACAAGAGGGAAGAAATGTCTACTAGTTTCCAGGAAGTCGCACTTTCATAGACTCAAACAGCAATGTATACATGTGGCACATTTTTTGTGATGCTCGTCTACGAACACAACACGCATTCCAATCTATTTTTTTAATTATAAAACAACTAGTTGAAAACCCGTGCTTTGCGCGGGCGAAAAAAATTTCATAAAAAAATTTCTATATGAATGAGAATTTTTATTAAATATGCATATATTTATTTCTTGATTATAGACTGTAAAAATATAGATCAAATAAAAGTTAATTTTATATATTACTCTATCACTAATACTTAAGTTTTTTTAGAGACAATTTCGAATGAGACACATACTCTACATGAGCTTAATAAAATATTTTTATGATTAAATTACCAATTTGTATCGTATAATTGGTGTTATAAGTCCTGAATGTATTTTATAGTTTAGTCCATTGGCTACAAATTTTAACTCCTGAAGTACAAAAAAAGAAACAACGATCAAGACCATCATCAACTCACCAACTAAATACTCAAAGTACATAACCCATTATGTGATACATAATATATTTAAAGAGAATCAAAGCTAGACAGACAGCTGTAGTAGTAAATCAACAAATTATCTCTTCCATGCCACTTAATGATGTGGGAAAAAACATGTACATCACAATAACATTTCATTTACACACATAAGGATGTGTATTATCTTTCCGATGCCTAGATTTATGTAGTTCCAAATTTACCGCATTACACAATCAATGGCCGATACTTGTTCCTTGTGGTTTTTCCACATGATGTTCTTTCCAAGTGGTTTATATAAATTTTGAGTAGTAAAGAAACTAAGGAACAACTGGCAAAGACTTAAATGAAACCAAAACTTTAGTCTGAAACTGTGACAATTGTAATCATCTATAATTTATTGAGCAAGTGCAGCCATACTGCTTTATCTATTGTTTGGATCCGATGAAAAATAAAATACAATACGTGGAACAATTCATTGTCCCTTACAATTCGTGATATAGTAATGCAATTTGTAATAAAACAATTATGCAAACTAATCTGTATGTTAAATATTGATCCAAAAGATCTCAAAACCATGGTCCTTCAAGTAGTTGGTCTTTTAATTTTACATTCCTCGAGCCTTAAATGTGACATTGATGCTCACTTGTATTCAAGGCCCAAACATACCTCATATCTCGTTTACATAAATATCTTATGTGTCTAGCAAAACAAAATATGTAGAAATTCTCGTAAAAAGATGATAGATCAATCCTTGCAATGGTAAAAGAGCAAATTTGTAAAAACAAATTTGTAAATCATATCAAAGTTGTAAATCATATCCACTAAAGTGCCCAACATGGAGTTTGTGGTAACTTCCACTATAATAGAATACTCTCTGCAATCTAAGTAAAACGAATTTCCATGAATCTGCAAGAATTCCCCATACAATATATAAATGTCCAATAGTGAGCTAGAATTCCCCGTACAATACGTAAGACCAAAAATAATTTAGAAATTTCAGGTACCTCGTTATTTCTGAGATCCTCGATGGGTAGTAGGACTATTCACATTTCTCGTGCCAATGTTTGCAGTTCTAAGAAGCCTTTGAGACTTAGACTGGCTTATCTTTCCATCCTTGTCAATGTCTGCTTCCACCAAAAGTAATGTGGGTTTGTCAACAATCACATGGTTATTAACTTTCAAGCCCTCGAAAGACAACTACTATTCTGATATCAACAACTGTCTCCGCCACACAAATAATGATGGACGCAGCAGCCTCTCATCCGGCTGGCTAATTACTCTACATAAACATGTAAATTAAGTAGAAGAGCAGCTAAAACTAACACCAAAAGGACGAACGTAAACATTGTTGCATCTGGATTATCATCCTTACCATCCTAACTCCGGCATAATGGTTGTACCACAAAGATATATCGAAATAATGATTTTTTGAAATACAGAAATTTAGCTTGGGCTTAGCCAGGAAATCGGTTCCTTTCAGTGGATCATTTACCCAGATGCTCGTAACTATCTTTTCTTTTTCTAAAGTTTTACGTAAGCTCAATCGCGGTTGAATGCCATTTCTCAATTGCTGAACAGAGAAAACAAATTAGCAAAAAGATATTTTAATTGGAAGTATTTTACCATTTTCAGTTTTGGTTGCAGGTAAAGTTAAAAGCAACTAAGCAAGAGTGTGTATGGCAAGGAAAACGACAACCCAGTTATTGACATTTCTTTTTTATATTGGATCTATGTCAACTGTGACACATCCTATCTGCCTATCCATTAACATTCTACACAGTCAACACAACAACATAAACGTAGAGAAGCTCTCTAGAATGGCTGAAATGATTTAGCATAATTACTTGCAACAAATTTAAAATATACTGATTGTCGATCAGAAAATAGTTGCACCAAAAGAATACATGCTAGAGTGTTGAATGAAGTGTTGTATTGACATATTTTTGTAGTTTTGTAATGGCGCAAAAAAAAAAAGCACAACTTATATCCAACAACATACTAATTACTACAAACATTTGTTAATATTCCTTGACCATACAGAATGAGCCTGTGATTTGGTATTTTTAATAAAAAATAATAAAAAATTAAGCATAACACTGGACTATAGTACGAATACCTTAAATAATTGGAATAGTAAAAATTAGACCTCGTATATCAAAACAACAGCCTAAGTAACTCAAACATGGCGACAATATTTACGACTCATGCATTTCAATGTCTATAAATTTAAGTTTAAGTAACACTCTTTACCAGGCAAAAGTAGGCGCCCACAACTTAAGTTGCTTGAGAACAATCTGTATGCCAAACATTGAGATTGAAACAATTGATTTGATGTGCCCTGCAATAGCTTAATAGAACCCAAGAACAAACAATGAGTAAAAAATAATACTAAAAATAGTGAGCATGCATAGCAAAAGGAAGACAACATATATGTTTAAAGTCAGGTCCACAACCATTGCTTGCTATTTCAATATAGATTGGATTTATACATAAAAAAAGAGACACACAAGCAAGAAACATTACCTTGAATATCTGAAACACAACAACAGTGAATTTACTCTAAACAACCGCAGCCAAAAATATAAGCAAGCATCTGAAAAAAGAGACATACCTGCATAAATTTTAAGAGGAATAAGGCTAAATAAACATCAATCAGTTTTTCCGATAGATGTCTCATGTGTGTATGCACATAAAAAATAGATACAAACGGCTCTCCAAATATGATCCAAATGGAGTAGAAACAAACCTGATTGAACATTAATCTTTTCCATAAGCGTAAATCTTGGTAAATTCTCTCTCTTTTCGGTTAGCTTTTGTAACTGCAAGACCAATCATATGTAAATATATAGGTTCAACACTTGAACGAATTTGGGCAGGTGGAAAGCCAAAAACTTACTAAGTTTAGGAGATTGAAAGTCAAGAGTCTGAAATCGATTGGATTTCAGACACAAAAAGCCCAAACTGGATCATTTTTTTTTGAAAATTAGTCCAAAACAGAGGAAAGTCTTGAAATGAGAGAAATTGGTTTAAAAGAATATGAAACTTGCCATGTGAAGATAGCTTTCACATCTGCTAGTCAAATGTTGAGCCAGCTATCATAAAAATACAGGATTTTAAGCAAACGACCCATAGGAACCCATATGTCTCTCTACTACTCTGTAAAACAATTATAAAATTAAAAGGTCACATATCGATAATTAGCATATTTGAAAAACTAATACAGCAAGAAAATTAACAAACACTTAAAGGAATAAAAAATTAAAAAACACTTAAAGGAATAAGAAATTATATTTCATTTTGGACTTTTATCAAACATGTCAGTTGCAATTCAAACCTTGTACATTTAAATCAGGTGAAGTGATATGGACATAAGAAATATGAACTTACCAGTAACACAAATATGATGCACCTCAGCCCCTGACAACGGCATATAATCAACCATACATAGAATAGTAGTTCCGGAGGAGGCAAAAAGAGGGCCAGGCGCAAGAAATATATGGTATGATTGGACTTACCGAGAGATAAAAGGCTAAACTGATTATATAAATGATCGACCCTTCATATTTCGTAACGGGCGTGAAACGAATTTTTACTTTTACTTTGATGAATTGATGAATAAAATGAGGAAGACTCAAGAAAATAGGAAAAATTAGAATACGCATCTTGACAACGCCACGTCAGCCGCCTGAGTTTTTCCTTTATATAGATAGAAGATATTCAAATATTTTTAAAAAAGCTTTTTCTATCCCATTCTTTTATTTTTATTTTTTGAATATCGTGCTCAGTTATTTATTTTTATAATTTTATAACATAAAATTAATTATATTTATTACTTTTTTACATTTTTTATATTAAATATTGATTATTTGATTACTTTACTTATTTTCAATTTTCATATGTAAAAATATAAACAAGATAAATGAAATATCATCTTTGCAAGCGATATGATATGAAACCCTTAATTCGTTACATGATTTATCCTAAAACTACTACATGGAAAAAATTAAAATGAATTCCAGTAAATTTACATCTAGAAGATGGTTCGATTATAGTATTATAGTAGAATCTCGATAAATTAATATTCGATAAACGAATAATTTCATCAAATAAATAATTTTTTCCGGTCCCGACATAATAGAGATAATGTATTTCTTACCTCGATAAATGAATAATCTCGATTAATGAATAAAATTTTTCGATCCCAAACATATTAATTTATCAAGATTTAACTATATCATTTAGCAAAAAAGAAGAAGATTTAACTGTATCATAAAAACCACAAACAAACAAATGGTTCGAATTTCAAAACGCTGACACAAAAACAAGTCGACACGTCGAACTTCAAGTACTTTTATGGCTAAAAGTAGAAGGTCCTAGGAGTATTACGTCTGTAGTGTTGTCAAGCTTTAACCATTTACGTGGAGAAATTAGAGTAGCAAAATCGGCCAAACATCTCAGTAGCTGCACGAGTTAGGTTGATCGAATTAAAAACTTTTTAGCAACCTAATTTAATTAAATTAATATAAAAATTTTAACATAATTTATAAAAAATGATTTTGTAACTTAATCCTAATTATAATACACATCAATTCGGTTTAGTTTGGATTATATTAAACGGATTGCTAGTAAATATATTTCTAAAGTTTTTTTATTAGTTGAATATTCACAATTTACTAACATCATGGATTATGAACAATATAATAAAATTGAATTTATTAGGTACTAAATTGTACAAATTCAATTACATAAACGACAAATCGATAACGTTATGTTAAACTTGAATATATCAAATTTTTAATTCCTAAGGTTAATTAATACTCCCTCTGTGCCTTAATATGTTTCTCATTTTAACTTTTGTTACTATTCATTATAAGTGATTGACTACTAATTTACGCATAATTTATGAGACAAAATATAGTCATGAGTGATCTTGTTGGATTCGTATTTATGAGTACTTTAATACAATGAAGTTTTTATATTTAGTACTAATACAAAATTCAAGATATTAACGATCAAAAGTATGCGTTGGCAAACGTGTTTTTAAAAACAGGAAACATATAATGAGATGGAGGGAGTACCTTATACTCCCTCCATCCCAAAATAATAGTCCTGTTTGGGAAAAAAATATCCCAAAATAATAGTCCTGTTTGGAATACTCTTTGTTCAATACAATTAATGTGAATATTTCCAAGATTGACTACTAACTACTGTTGAGTTTGTGAGTACTACTACTGTTGAGTTTTTATAGTAGTGCGTAGTATTCACTTACTCCTAAATAAGTAATCAATGCATAATGTGTAAAATGGGTCTTAATATGAGAATATAATCAACACAATTAAATTTTCTTAATATGTGTGCTTTTTCTAAACAGGACTATTATTTTGGGATGGAGGGAGTATATAATAAGCATAAGGGAGATCTTATCCAAATTTTTTGTCGTCGTCGCTGTACTACTAAAAACATATGATCTGTTGGATTAAAAGTCATTCGTTGAATTATAAATTATATCGTTATATATTTATTTATAATTTTCACTTTGTTAATTTACTATAATACCCTTTCTTCATCCATTTGTTTTTTTCCTTCATTAAAGAACTAAATTTAATTTAAAAATATCCATATATGTAAAAGTTTATAATACAACCGAAAAAAAAATGAAAGAAAAAATCCTCATTTTTTGAAATTTGAGGTAACACTTTGTTGTGCCTTTAGTGGTCAGTTGACTTGTCTTTCCACTTTCCCATGAGTTGGAGGCTGTTGGACCTTGGTAGATTCTTTCCCCAGGTCACGTGAAGTCGGTGACCCGTTTAGGTTCCAGGATCTCTGCGGAGTGTAAAAAACTGGTAAAGTTGTTTGCAAACATGCCGACCGATTAATTTTTAGTCTGCCTTGTTAAGAGTAAAGCTGCGGAGGCTTCGACTATGATGCCTAGTGTTGGATTAGAAAGTGGACTCCAGGTTGTCTCGAAGAGCCTTGCGCTTCATTCTGGTGTGGTTAGTATTGGTGCCTTTAACACCATCATTCTAAGAAGTTGAAGGAGCCGGTGAGTTGTCCGAGCTCTGGTGGGTGATAAGTGGATTTTATATCCACTTGGAGCGTTCCATTTCGGCTTAAATTGATTCACTTGGCCTCAAGTTTGTTGTAGTTTTGATGTGTTTTGTTAAGTGTGCAGGGTTGCAAGAATGTTGCATTCTGTCCATTCCGAATTTTACTCTAAAAAGCCTAAAATTCTTTCATGTTTCGAATTAAATTGTATTTTTAGGCTTTTTCTTGTGGGCAAGACTTCTAGGGCCTATTTAAACACATCTTAGCATTGTAAAATTGTATCAATTCATATTAGTTAGCATATTATAACATAGAACTCATATCTTGTTTCATTATCATGGTTTCACTTGATCCCATGATGACGAGAGGTTCAATTATGAACTAATCATTGTCATGAGATTCTAACGGATTTTATTTATGAAACTTAGTATCTTGATGCTTTAAAGATCTGTGTGTGATGTATATTTGATATCCTCGTATGGTTATGCTTAATTGTTAGATGCGTAGCTAACATCTAATATGTTAATCTCTTGTGAAGTGAAAGTGGATCTTGAGATTTAGAACTTGCCATGCTAGCATAGGTTCATGATTGTTTATCAACATGATTCGTAGTATGAGATGAGAATACTTATATTGCCCTATGTGATCTTTATGGATAACTTGCTCTTCAACCGTTATGTTTTCAAATTCTATAGACATATAGGGTCTAAGCATAATTGGTGTCTATTCATCTTCTATCTCTTTTGTGGATGTATGTTTAGTTTGGTATTCGTATACTGAGAAGTAGCGTGTACTTGTTTCGTGTTGTCCGATCAGATATCATAACCATTGCATATAGTGATTAAAGGCGTCAGATCTAAACGAAGTATTTAATGAAGTTAGGATCCCATGTTTACTCTTGTAGAAGTAATTCGATTTTAATTTTCATTAGATAATTAATTCTTAGTTGTTAATTTATTTCTTAGTTAATTTAGATAATCAAAACTCAAATTTGTTAATTGTCTTAGCAGTGAATAATAATCATACATTGTTGCATGGGTACATCTACTGAATTAAAAACATTACCAGATCTCTGTGGGAACGAACTTGACTAATTCATATATTACTTGTGACCACGTACGCTTGCGTGATTTAGTGCAAACAGTGGGGTGGGTTCGCTTTCTGAAAATGACATGGGATCTTTCCTCAAATGAGAGCTAACATGGAAGCCTTTAGAGTGGATGTTGAGAACGTCCTCTGTGTCTGTAAGAGTTTTGTTGATAAGGTGCTTTATCTTTATTTGTTTTGCTTCATTTTTATTTGTTCTAGATATGATGTGTTTGCCCACATACACTTTTTGTTTGTTCTACTTTGTAGCTGTCCATGGAATTGGAGAGGTTGTTGAAGCTTTAGGACGTCATCGACATCTCTGAGGTGAAGACGCTCCGTGAGGAAGTGAGGGATTTGAAGAAGTTTCCACGAGAAGTTGGAGGAGACCTCTAAGAACTTCAACGAGAAGTTGGAGGAGACCTCTAAGAACTTAGCCGGCGACAATACTGTTGTTGCTAACAAACTTTTTGCTACCTTGAATGAAAAGTCAGAGTTGATTACTGAGTGTTATTGTAACCCTCTTTCTTTCTTTGAATTCCTTGGCGTATTTGTCACATAACTTTGGATAGATTTCCTTATGCACTTGGTGACTTGGTGAATTGATAGTTGGCATACTTTAATTTGGAGAATTATATTTGGCGAATTGTAAGTTTGGCGGACTTTAATTTGGCAAATTTTTCCTGGATTTGGCGAACTTGGAGATGTCTAAGAGGATCCAGAGCCTCTTGAGGTGTTTGAGATGATCGTTGTTTTGTCTTTTGGCGTAACTTTGGAGTGATTTCATTTTGTACTTGACGATTTTTTATCTCATCTTTTGTAGTTGGCGATTAGAATGTGGGCTTGACGCACTTTACCTTGGAGATGTCCAAGAGGACTTTAAGCTTCTTGAGCTATTTGAGGTGATCGAAGTATTATCCTTTGGCATGGTGTTTCTTACCCCTTCTTTTTACTTACTATCTCATGGCGTAACCAAATCCTGGTTTGGGTGTACTTTATCTTTTTTGTTTAATCGGAGAATTTACGAGCTTCGAGTATTCTCTTGGCACGATTTATCCTACGACTTGGTGTAACTTGGTGCATTATTTGGCATAACTTGGCGCAGTTTTTGAAATTAGAGACGTCGATGAATCTTCTGAGCTTCATGGAGTTGTTTGGGCTATCTTATTTTTTTTTGGCGTAAATCAACCTTTTCCTTGGCGTGAATAGAACATATGTTTGGCGTACTTTACCTTTTTCCTTTTAGATTGGCAAATTGGGAGTTGTCCAAAAGGATCCTGAGTTATTTTAGTTGGAGATGTCTATGGAGCCTGTGAGCTTCATGGAGTCTTTTGGCGTAAAATTTACCTTTTCATCATTTTGAAGTTGGAGATGTCGACGAAACTCTTGAGCTTCATGGAGTCTTTTGGCGTTACTTTGTTTGTATTTTGGCGTAAACTTTACCTTTTCATCATTTTGAAATTGGAGATGTCGACGAAGCTCTTGAGCTTCATGGAGTCTTTTGGCGTTACTTTGTTTGTATTTTGGCGTAAACTTTACCTTTTCATCATTTTGAAGTTGGAGATGTCGACGAAGCTCTAGTGCTTCATCTTGGCGATTTTGAGATTTGGCGCTATTTTTATCTTTCTTCTTGGCGATTTGGCGTTATTTTTATCTTTTCACCTTAACCTTTTGACGCTATTTTTACCTTTCTTCTTGGCGATTTGGCGAAGTGTTTGAGCTCTTTTTACCACTACACCACAAATGGTCTTTGCCAACACTCGAAAGTGATGTTGCCACGAGAAATGTTGCCTTAGATGTCTAAAAATCAATTAAAACGATGTATGCCAACATCATAATCAGATGTTGCCATTCATGTTGCCTTAAATACATTTTTTTCCTCAATGCCAACACTCATATGGGTGTTGGCTTAGACACCCAAAAAAGTGTTAATTAAAAGAGCCCGCTTACTAAAAAATTGAAAGCCTGCTTCCTGAAAAATTGAAAGCCCGCTCAAAATAAAATACATTGTCTGAAAATACAAACCAAAACACAGTCTCTCTGTCTCTCTCTCGATCAAAAATCTCTATCTCAAAGTCTCTCTCCGTCTATCTCTCTCTCAAAACTCTCTCTCTCTCTCTCTCTCTCTCAAACACACTCTCTCTCTCAAAACCCTCCTGTTAAAGCTCTTGCTCTTTCACTCCGGTTCGAAATTCATCTCCGGTCGAGCTCATCTCGAACCTTCATATATAACTTGTTCAAAATTATACAAGGTTCAAAGTTCGTGGTATGTTTGTTTTACCGTCTAATTAGTTCATCTAATTACCCTAGTTTAATTAGTCCATTCATAATTTATAGTTTAGAAAGTTTTTGGGGGTTTTTTTATTTTGTTAATTTTGGGGTTTACAAACCCTAGTTTTTGGGGATTTTTCTTTGTGTTTATCTGTATCAAGTTTGTTGGGAGTAGTTTTCTGATTGAGAGTAAATACATGACCCTTGTAAGGTCAGCTAATTTAATTTTGCAATTTTATTATTGTGGGTGTTTAGGGGGTTCAAGTTCTGATTTTCTTGGTCATCAGTTTAGATTTAAAAGTATACCTGGGAATAGTTATAAGGTTATTGCTGATATTACGTATTCAAGGCTTACTTGTCTTGAAATGTTGGTTCAGTTTAATGATTTTAATGCTAATCAGTGGATTGCTAAGGGTGAAAGTTTGAATGTTATGGTGATATGTTCTTGTGGTAGTAGAAGGTTTTCGAAGGATTATGACTTGTTTCGAATGTGTGAATTTTAGTAGCAGAAGTGGCTTGGTTTTCATTCTTGCAAAAGGTAATTCTTTCATATAATGTATTAGGTGATGCAAATTTTCATATCATCTTATGATACAGATTATGAATTCTATTTAACTAATGTGTCTTGGTTCAGAACTTTTTACATATTTTGTCTGATAATATTCCTTATGTTGAATTCATCGTCCATATTCCTAGTTTGTTCACAGAGGTCGTTAGAAAAATAGTGTTTGGAGTGACACCTTTGTGATAAATTTATGTCTTTTAAATGCAGATTAAACTATGAATTACCCTCCCTTAAAGTCAAGGTAACTAAACACTTGTATTATTTAGGATTTGAATTTCACTTTTTTATCTGCAATTATACCTAATTTTCCTGCTCTGATTTTTCAGATCGAGTGGTTGGTTCTTTGCCTTTGTCTGTATGATATATAATTCCATTTGAGGGCAAAATGGAATGGATCATTTTAGAGTACCCTTTTCATGTTGCACATTCTCCACCTGAAATTACTATTCCTTGTCCATCTGAAATTGTTCATTTATTGTCAAGTTAAATTTTTGAGTGCTTCCTCTGTAGGAGATCCTCGGGGATTGTGGCAGAGGTGCTATTCAAACTCAGGGCTCAGCTATCAATCCTTTTGAATCTACTTTTGTATATGGCTATCCAAATATTGCATTCGAGGTGAATAAAATAATTTAACATTTCTTTCCATTTTCTAGTTACGTGGGGGTGGTAGTTATAATTTCCCCTTTCAAGTTATGTAAACACGCACAAACATGACCACCTCGTGCACGTAATGCACAAACATTAGAGAGCTTGAATGCTTATGTTATGTTTAAAAACAAAGTTGGCTGGTTTAAAAGTTTTGTTCTGTTCTTTATCTGAAGTTTGTTTTTCTGTTAGTTTAGCACATCAAGCATTTGTAACTGCTTCCCGTGTCGATTTTACTAATTAATCATAGTTCTTACCTTATATCCCCTTCTTCATCTGACATAATACTTATTTCTAGGCTTCTGTGAGACATTATGTACCCATCACTCATCACCCAAATGGCTCTATTTCTAAATTCACCTTTGTGTTTACATTATTACCTTAAGAACTTCAAGAAACCTGTAGCTCCTTCAATATGCTATTGGACAAAACCTTTTTTTTCTGGAAATACTTAACAAAGAAATTATGATCTACCTATTAATCAAAAGGGTACATGCTCTAAAAGTACTAATTTTGATAGTTTATATTCAGGTAGTCTATCCCACTGGATTGAATGTTAAAAGATAGACAAAGCCATGCCATTAAGTGAAACATTTTCTAGATAGCTGTGAGAAAGACCTCCCATTATATTCAATATTTGTTAATGGGTATAGTACATAGCATGTTACATTCTTTGTTATTGCTGGGCTCCTCGATGTACATGCATGCTCTGCTTGCACCCAGAAACCCTGCATGTAGGTGCTGTATAAACTTTCTCAAAAACAATTGCAGTAATCAAACAATGTGAATAATCAATATGATGTCTTAAAATACTGCAAATGAGGTGAATATATCAAATATGTCAAAACAAAATGATGTTTTTCTGGTCAAAGTTGCATTTCTTGTGTCCGCCTCTGGTCAAAAAAGTTGGATGACTACACCTACTAATCGATCCCATTAAGACTAGATGCACAAAATGATATCCATCTATAGATTGTAGTACATCCAAAGGGGCATAACCAACCTATTTGGGACACCCATGCTTAACTTTCTACAGAAGTTAAAATGATCCTCTCTGTTGGCATGATATTTTTCTGAATGCACATTATTCATTCTTATGTAAATATTGAATCCTACATATGTATTGTATTTCAGCTCCTCCTTATGTCACATGACTGTATCGGTTGATGTATGCAATTATAATGTTTTTAAATAAAACTAACTGACCAATCTCTTGTTTTCAGTAAAACATCGGGAAGTCAGAAGCCTAAACCTAACGAGCAGGACTGTTACTGTTCATGCATCTAGTGTTGGTACCGGAGCTGGAGGCTTTGAAGGGAGTGAAGAAGATGACAACAAAAAGATCTTCGTTAGTCCTTCTGATGACACAGCATCTGAGATGTAAGTTCGTTGCAGCATTGGTTGGTTTAATCTTGGTAGAAGATGAATAAACTAGTCAATATATGTTTTGACCTTAATATGTGTATACAGGCATTTCATGAAAATGTCTACATTTCAAGTACCATCTTATATTTTTCCTTTTTTTTAAAAAAAATAGCCTAGTTCTCTACTTGACTTTCTCTCGGTATGCCGAAATATGCTTTTAATCGTTCGACCAAGTTTCCATTGCAAAATTTGTCTTTATCAATTAAAAACCGCCTTTCACACTTTCACTTTTAGCAATTATATCTGCTTCTTTTGTTGTGGTGGTTGTTGTTGAGATGGATTTACACTTTAAAGAAAAAACCCTCAAATACTTCCAGATATTGAACCCCGATACTCTTGTGTACTTCCGTATCTACCTAATGATATAAATTTAAGAAGATGATATTTGATTATTCATAGTGCAAAATTGTGCTCTGTATTAGTCCAGAGCATAGCATTTCAAATGCAAGCCAATGATTATAAGAAAGCTTAAGCTGCAGACTTAAATAAATAGACATTTAATATAGGGGTCAGACAAAGGTTTGTTAAATCTTTTCCCAGCAGCGCAAAAGTCCGGCATAACCTTTTTTTGCTAACACGTTGGAATTTGCTCGAGTAAAACCGGTAGCTTGTCAAATATATTGGATGTTGTTGGTTGTTTTTCCCCTGTATATTACTTGGTTAAATTATTTCTGATTGTGCAGTTATTTAGTGAGAATGTTGTCCAGTTTAGTGAGAATTATTTTCTGATTGGTATCCGTTAAATTCAGGTCTATAAAGCTTGGTCTCATGCCCGGTCCAACTGAATCTTTTGGTTCTTCTCAGACATGTATTTATAGTACGAGAAATCTCACAGACGTATCTGGTTTCTCATGGAATGATAAGAGATCGAGATAGGGGAAGGAATCATGTATTCTCTCACGGTCGTGCTTAAGTTCTTTAGGCTCAGACAATGGCGCTCCAGGGTAGTGTTCAATATTTGACCTAACAACGGTGATGCAAGTGCAACCGACAATGATACTTCTTGATGCTTCTGTCTTATTAGTAGTTATAAAATCTTTTGAGACATTATGAAGAATTTAGATTCATGGTAATATTAACTATGTTTGACAATATTTGACTTGTTTATGTAATCGTTGGTTTAAGGATTATTGCAAATTTGTGTTGGAAGTGATTTATATATATTAAAGTTGCATCTGTTATTGTCTTTGCTTGATTTTTGGGATGAATTATGTTTTATATTAGGATGTTTCATTTAGGAAGCAAGATGTTACAAAATTATTACTAAAGATGTTGCCATAGCTTGTAAAAATGTTGCTAAAACTTGAACAATGTAAACTAAAAAAGTGTTACTATAATATGTTAGGATGTTGGCAAAAATGTGAACTGTTATATCAATCGATGTTGTTGTAGAGGGACAAAGATGTTGGAATAGGCTATATGGCAACATCGCAAGGATGTTGGTGTTGAGTATACAGTGTTGCCATAGATTTTATGCCAATACTGGAAAAAGTGTTGCTATTTTGCATGAAATGTTGGCATAAGTGCCTAAGGCAACATCATGTTGATGTTGCCATAGTTTTGACAAAATATGTTGGCTTAACCTCTAAGCCCACATGCAAATTCCCAACACCTGCAAAATTGACAAAAGTGTTGCCTTAAATTCTATGGTAACATTTTTCAGCATTTTTAACACTTTTTTTTGGTGTTGCCATAGACCATTTGTGGTGTAGTGTACCTTTTCTCTGTTTCTTGACGAATTGCAACATAGGTGCTGCTTGTATATATTTTTCCACTCATGTATGGAGATCTCTGTTGAGATTACCTTGGAGTTTCGTTTGGAGATCGACCGAGTCGCTTTGGAAATGAATTTTGCTTTTCTCGAATTTTTATTGGATAAACGACTTTAGATGACCTTGTAGGTCATAGAAGGGAGCTATGTGCGCATTTTGTACGCTAGAAGTTTAAAATATGGATAGCAATTTTTGATAAGTAAAATGTAACATAACACATTGTGAACGAAATACGAAAGTTTAAGATTTTGACTTCAACTTGAACCTTCATTCACAATAAACTTAAAACAAATGTCGACTTTAAACACAACTCATTCACATGCGGAACGAATCATGAAAGCAACTTGATTACACAAAAGCTTAGAGATTTAATTCGTACCTTAACTTAAATAACTTAAAGAGACAGGCGATGCAAACTGGAGACTTTTATTGGTAGAATTTCTTAAGATGGATGGGGATATGTAATAACCCAAATTTCTGTACTCGAGAAAAATTTTCATTTGCATGGATGAATAGTGAAATTATGGATGAATAGTGATTTCTGGGGATTAAGAAATTTTTATGTCACCCTATGTACGGGATATGAAATGGATATTTCGAAGTTATATTAGTAATCTACGAGGTAAATAAGTGTATGTAAACGCGATCAGAATTTAGAAAATCAAAATTATATTTTTATGGAATATTTGATCGGTCAGTGAAGAGTATATCAATTCGATCAAGGCAAAGAGTTATTTAAATTGAGGATTTGAGGATTTTATATTTTATTATTTTATTTAAGGTGATTTAAGGATTTAGAACGAAAACCCCTGAGTTAGTGTAACGAACGTTCTAGGAATCGCTAGAACTTTATAACGAGATTAACCGATTAAGCGAACGAATTATGGATTATGGATTGAGTTCATAATGAGATTAGATGTCCTACATGATCATCAAGAGAATTATATCAAGTGGATTAAATGATTTAAGCAAAGATTAAATCAAAATAATTTAGGATTAAGTGATTTAAATCACTTAAATCAAATCTAAAACCAAACAAATATCAACCAAGCTTCTTGCATACTCTTTGCACAAGGATCAAGGATCAAGGATCATAAAGTAGCTTTAAACATCTGATATTTATCTTCAACACATCATCCAACCATAGTTGGCAAGTCAAAGTAGATCAAAATCAAAAGAAAGCCAAGAACACCATTTCCTTAACAAAAATTCTGCTCCTTTTAGCAAAACCATCGGACCACTTCCAGCCACTCAAATTTGATGATCTATAGCTCAAAAGAAAGCCATTGAAGAGTAGAAGGTGTGGTAAAAATTTGAGAACCAAACTCCTATTTTTCAATTTTATATGAATTTTACAAGATGATGATGAATAGTGGTGAATAGTGACTAACTATCTTTCTTGTTTTATATCTTTGTATTATGGCTTCCTAAAGATCCTTTGAGCAAGGTTTAAGAGTTGTGAGACTTTAGTAGCATCTCTAAGCTTCATATCACTACAAGAAAAGGGTCAATAGACATCAGTTTATGGCCGATGTCTATGTTATTTTGCATGTGATGTCTAGGTCGGAGATGGCTATTCTAGACATCGGTCAGAAACTGATGTTTGTGCTAATATAGACATCGATATTTCATTCAATACACATCAGTTGTTCTACAAAATAGGTTAGATATAATTAATTTTATAAACAATTTGCATGCCTTATATTCTAGAAAACATATAATAAACTAAGTTATTTTTCACATACACATCACTTTCTTTCTTTGGAAAAGATGTCTATTTCGATATTAGACATCATATTTTTATCAAATAAAGTGATGTCTATAGTTATCTTAGACATCATACTAGACTGATGTCTAATGTTCTGATAAACATCAATTTCTTTCTAAAAAAACCGATGTGTAAAGTGACCTTAGACATCATCCTAGACTGATGTCTATTGTAGGTATAAACATTAGTTTTTTCTGAAAAAACTCATTTATATGTGTCTCTTAGACATCAAATTTTATAAATAAAAAGTGATATCTGTTTGTTGTTTAGAATCAATTTCCTACACTGTTTTATACACCAAAATAGCCAAAACTTAAATTTTGCACAAAATAATAACCAAAATTACTAAATTTATCATTGAAAGAATAAATCCAGAATACTTGTATCATTAACAAAATCAAAATGGCTTACAATATTTGAGTCTATATATACCAAATCCCCAAAACCAAATTGTCACTACATAAATTCCAAGTATAACCATCATCATAGCTAATTAACTTTCAAGCCCATGAAGGGTTCTTTGTGCATGTGCCCATCTAAGCTCCCTTTGTTCCCTTCCAAAATCTTTCTTCCTGGTGAAAGCAACCTGCAATGTGACCCATAATTAGAAGCCTAATTATAATGTACAAATAAACTGGTGTTACTCCAACAAAATCAGGAAAATGTTCATACCCTTCGTTCAATAACAAGATCCTAGGCCCTCCCACTTATAGCGTATCGGATAAAGAATTTTATGATATCAAGGGGAAAGTAGAAGATGATATTGTAAAGCCAAATCACACCAGCCTAGCCCCATCCAATTCCTTTGATTGTAGCGAAACTCCAATTTGCATAAACAGCTATCAAAGTACCATCAAGATAAGATAAACTCTATGCAGAATTTACATTTCAAATAATCTAGGTAAGCATTTTTAATGACATAACAATAGAGAAAGTTCAAATTTGATTAGATAACACACCCTAGAATAAGTTTAGTTTTTTAGTTTTTTTCAATATTACATATGTAAACCGAAAATGAAGAACTTGAAGAGTACCAGATTGAGGAGTGATGTGAGAGAAAAAAACCAGTAGGGGAACTATTTTGCCTCATAAGACCAGAACTCAATTTAACCATGTGATATTTAACAACTGATGCATCAAGTGAAAAAAAGCTCATGTCTAACTGGACTTACAGCACTGGTCAGGTCCTGGACGTTCTTGCCATTTCGGAAGTAGTTGTTTTTTTGACCACTTACTATCTCCTAAACTAATACACCAAAGCTGAATACATCAGACCAGCTAACTGAGAACTCCCCGTACATTGCATACTCAGGTGCCATATATCCACTGCAAGCACAGGTAAAGATTTATTATTTTGCATCAAATTGATACAAGATTAATTGACATGATCATTGTGCTCTTAGTTTCTAATGCACAGGGGTGTAGAATAATTAAATAACTTACTATGTCCCCACAACTCTACTTGTGTTTCCTTGAGTTTCATCCATTCCAAAGAGTCTTGCCATGCCAAAATCTGAAATTTTAGGATTCATATCCGCATCTAGCAAAACATTGCTTGGCTTTAAGTCTCGGTGAATAATACGTAGTCTAGAATCTTCATGAAGGTAAAGAAGTCCCCTAGCAACTCCTCCTATGATTTTGTATCGTTTTTCCCAATCCAGGAATGAGCACCTGGTTGAATCTGCTGTAGCAAACTAATCATGTACCATATTCTATCTAATTTAATATGGCATCATAGACAATATTTAACGCTGGATGGAAAAAAGAGTACTTGTGTGCTAAATTAAATCATATGGGAACATTTAACAAAGAATGTAGATGCAGATACGTACCAAATATGAAATGGTCAAGACTTCCATTAGGCACAAACTCATAAATGAGAAGACTTTCCGTTCCTTCATAGCAGAAACCAAGGAGCCTAACTAAATTCCTGTGTTGCAGTTGTGCCACTAACAAAACCTCGTTTTTAAATTCTTCTTCACCTTGATCTGAACCTCTTGAAAGGCGTTTCACAGCTACTTCTTGACCACTCTTAAGCGTACCCTATTACATTAGAAAATAAAATGAGACAAGAGAAAATTTCTGGAAAATATCTTGACATGACAAATTTATGTACGGAGAAACATTAACCAAATATCACATTTTCCTTGTATTTGATGACTTTAAACTATGACTTGAACACATCTATCCTCTTACCTTATAAACAGCTCCAAATCCACCCTGTCCGAGCTTATTGCTAGGTTAGAAGTATTTTGTAGCAACTTCTATTGTATCAAAGTCATACTGCAAGGATTCAGAGCTTCTTATATCTTCCACATTATCATCTGCAGCAAAACATGTGGGAGAATAGATAAAGAAATGTAACACTGCATTAGCACAGATAAAACAACAAACTGCATAGTCAAATTATTTCCAAGATACCCGTTAGACTATAATCACTAGTTGTGTATAAAACAGTAAGTTGCTTTAAACTACAAATTTTTTCAATCTTGTGCAACACAAAACTTACTCTGCAACGTCTTAGTATCAGTCCTCAGCTTTGTCTTTTTCTTGAATATGCAAACCAATATAAGCAGGAGTATAACAAAGCCAACAAATACAACCACAATTATAATTACTGTTCGCATGATGCCATCATTTTTGCCTGCACAAAGCACAAACTTATGATTATACAAGAGAATCTACTAAGGAAATTTGTTGCGTCTGAGACTTAAATACATTTTTCCTTCTAGGGGCTGTAGTGAAGGGTGTCTCCATCTTAACCGTGGCTTGCCAAAGCACAGTGGCAAGTCATAAAAAGTTTAAATCTTAATATTGTTCTAAAACTAATTTAACTTCTATTACAAATGAGATGAGATATTTTAATTGTAATTAATTATTTACTTAAGAAATTAAAGAAATAAACCATAATAATAACATGTATTTATCTCAAGTATATGTGAAAAAAAGAATAAACACAGTACACACAAAAATTTAAACTGATAACTGCACCGGATACCACAAAAATTCAGGATTTTACTAAGGGCCAGAGACCCCCTTCCCCCTCTGACGACACCAGATAGAGCTCCTACCAAACTATCACAATTTACATGCAATAGAAAATCATCTAAGTTTGTCGTGAACTAGTAAAAAGCGGGTTTAGGGATGTCCTATCTGACAAACATGCATTGAAAATTCAACATATTATGTTATGAACGAGTAATTTACCATGAGAAGGAGCTGATGACGGTGAAGGCAGTTGTTGCAGTGGTGATGGAGCATAAATCATAGTCGTCTCGTTATAAAAACGTGCAATCTCGAATCTAAGCCTACAACTTGGTTTCAGAATTTGTGCTCCTACTTTTCCAGACGGAAAATCGTCTATGGCCGGATCAAGACAGTCATGACAGTCATCTACAGATAAATCAGGGGTGCACTACATAAGCCCATAAATAGTTATATGATCTGGTCCAGTTATATTCCCTGTGGCAAACTTTCGCTCTATTGCTTTTTCCCTCACTTCATCCAACAAGCCTCTAAGGTCTTTACTAAACTGAAGCGTATAAGTTGCATTTTTCACACTGAAAAACTTCCTGATTGGCTCATGAACTAGGTTGTTAAGAACCGAATTATTAGAATACCTTAACATGCACTCATCGTACCACTCCACAGCCTCCATCTGGTTGGGACATAGCTTTCTTAGCTTGTTCATAGAGTCTTTCACAAAGCTTCTGCATAAATCGGGTTGAACGTCGCCCCTACATAGCACAAGCACGTTATCTGCATCTACTCCTTTTGCAAACACCTACAGGAATTGAACAGGACAGTTACACAAGTGATACTGTTTCGATTGTATAAGGATAGATGTTTCGCTTGTACAAAAGTTGTTTCACTTGTTTAAGGAAAATAGTTAAACAGGGTCATGTGGAAATACTTGTATGATTGCAATGCTTGTGATCCATACTTCACTACATTTGAAGAATGTGACTAGCATCTTATGCTTAAGGTACATTTTACAGTGTCCTACAAAGCTTGAAAATGTCTTGATATTTCTTTTACAAAACATGCAAGCACTCGGACAACATTTATCAAGAGGGATCAACAAATTAGCATCAAGATAAGATAAACTCTATGCAGAATTTGCATTTCAAATAATCTAGGTAAGCATTTTTAATGACATAACAATAGAGAAAGTTCAAATTTGATTAGATAACACACCCTAGAATAAGTTTAGTTTTTTAGTTTTTTGCAATATTACATATGTAAACCGAAAATGAAGAACTTGAAGAGTACCAGATTGAGGAGTGATGTGAGAGAAAAAAATCAGCAGGGGAACTATTTTACCTCATAAGACCAGAACTCACTTTAACTTGATTATCCATTCCCATTGAACTCCCTGTTCTAAACAAACCAGAATTATTATCCAAACCTCCAACATGGTTTGTTGAAACCTGCCTAGGAAACTATGACAACAACTGTGAACCAAGCCCAAACCCATTTGACATTACCCTATATTTGTGTGCATATCCACATTTGCAGGGGGTGCAACAGGATTTCCAAGCACCACAGCCATCAGAATATTAATCTTAACAGCCGTGCTTGAGCATCTTTTTTCTTCTTTAACTCAGAAAATTGACAAGGAGATGCCTATTAATCTAAGTAACTTAGTGGAGTCAGAAATTTTGACAAATATAATTACCTGTGCTTCGAGAAAATTCAACTTTCGAAGATAATTTTCTTTTAGCTTTTGAGTACTGCCATCAGAATTAGATGATAAATTTGCAAGATTACACCTCAGTTGTTTGATCTCTTTCTACAAATTGATCACAGTATAAGTAACAAATACATAGCATAATCACAAGCACGTGTAAAAAAGATGTAAAGTTTGATGAGACTTCAACCTGCAAAGTCTTTTTTTCCTGTTCCAAATCCAGAACCTTTTTCTCGTAACGCTATTTAAGAATCGATGTGTAGGCACCCGCAAACCGCTTCATTTCAGCCTTTGATCACATGAATTGGCAATTTAAAATTATCAAGTTATCATGTCAAAATTATAAGAGAATAATGGGTTGCTTTCGACTATAGAGTATCCTAATTTATTTTAGTAAAAGATGCAAACTAAATCTAATTGGTAATTTCTGCAAGTTAAATAACGAGCGAATGACAAAAAAACAATGTATCATGGAGCTCATACAGAAGCTACCCTGATAAACTAAGATGCAGTAGCCATGGGTAAAATTGCAAAGTAGGATAATGAATATATACCTCCTTCTATTCCAATTTTTTGTCCAATTCTTTCAGCTCTAGATCCAATTGTTCCTAAATACTAGATTGTTCTAGCTCTTTCACGACAACTTCAGCTTCACCTACAAATGATAAAATATTTTAATTTGTTTTTTTGGTGTACATAAATTTATTACTGATAGATAGAAGTAAAAAAATTTAAAATCTCAAACTACTTATACAACTTACAAGTAAACTCTAAGCAACAAGCACAACTTACAAGTAAACTCTAAGCCACAAGCATGATTATTGGTCGCACTACTACAACCTTTAATCACATATAACAACTAGCCACTAAAACCCATGAATTCTTTACCAATAAACTGCAATTATAGTGAAGCAGCTTACCATCAGTAACTGTAGCTTCTGTGGGGATGAATAGAAGCAAGCATATGATGACTTTGCCTCAAAATCTCATACGGGTCATCTTCATTATCCTTGATACCCATGTGCACTACATATAGATACATATATACATAAATTACAGATAATATAATTAATACACATACATATATACATAAATTTCATATAAATTAAATTAACCCCAAATTAAAACTTAGGGTTTCAATTTTAAACCCCCAATTTGTAATAAATCGAACTTGTAAGTTTGAACATATCAAACTTAGGCTTACCCACTGACAAATCAAACTAATTCCAGCTTTGAACCTTCGAGTTTTAAACTTCGAACAAATCGATTTCGATTTAAGCGTGAGAGAGAGAGAGAGTTTTGGGGGTTCGATTATGTGAAAGAGAGAGAGCTCTTCGGGGGTTTGAGTGTGAAATAGATAGAGCAGAGGTGAGTGGTGGATGTGAGTTGTGGTGGTGAAAGACGAGGAAGATGAGTGAGAGTCGAGAGAGAGAGAGAGTGGTTCGGTCGAGAGAGAGATGAGAATGAGTTTAGTTTTTTACGGAGTAATTTTTTGTTTTAGTTTTTTTAGTTTTGTCTGAAAAGCTGGGGGGGGGGAAATAATTGGTAAAGGGGGAGAATATTTGGTTAAAGGGGGGAGAATTTTGATTTTGGGGGGAAAATTTCCGCTAAGGGGGAAATAAAAAACAAGGGCGCGTGTTTTCATTTTTTAAAAGGTGACTTTAGACATTGGTTTTAAAAACAGTGATGTTTATGAAAAGCAAAGACATTAGTTTAATGCGGGATGATGTTATTACATCTTTTAACATCACGGGCATTTACGACTGATGTCTAAAGTGTGATGTCTATTGACTATTTTCTTGTAGTGTATCAAGGTAAAACCCTAACCCACCCTTTGAGTTTATATGAGTTTTAGATGTAGTTTTGATGTTATATAAAGATGAGATCATGATTAAGTGATTTAGTGGTTGTTTGAATTTGTAAAATATGAAAAATGGTGGGTGTTGGATTGTAGCCACACCACTGACTTTAGAGAAGTAAAAAGGTTGTTTGTTGAGGTTGAGGATGTATGGTATGCCCGGTGTGGCTTGGTTGTGTTGTGACAAAATGGAAATGTCCGAGTTATAGCCGTCGTAATGGCAAAATTTTGTTAACCCTTTAAAAAATAGTTAAGGCCCGAGACCATAAAACCATTTTTAGACTCACCACTGCCTATGATTACAAAGAAAGATATGGTTGTCTAGTTTACATGGCCACAAGAATCGCATTAAAAGAGTTTACGGTTTAAGAGTTATGCAAGTTTTAGTAAAAGTGGTTCGAGAGACTTTGTCGCAGAAATGTAACCACTTTGATGCTAAATTTGAGACCCTTAATAGTCGAATTAAAATGTGAAACTTGGTGATAAAATGATAATGACAGTTAGCAAGAAGTGTACGAAGGTTTTGAGTTAAAAAATTTATTTTCCGATTTTATAAAAATGCGTCAGCCGAGGTTGCGCAAGTGAAAAAGCCTTTTAGGGATGAAACTATTCACTAAATTCACCACTGGCCTGTTTTGTAAATTACGAAAAATGGGTCTTCTGACCAAAGCCAAATCTTGAGCTAGTTACCTTCTAGATATTCTCTAGATCGTGTGCGCGAAAACGGTGCGTCATTTGGGTTAACGGTTATCGAGTTATGAAGGTTTTAGTAAAAGTGGTTCAAATAGTAAAAATCTGTAGTTGACCCAACTTTGAAAATACATTTCACATATCTAGACCGTGTTTTCAAATCAAGATTTTTATGATAAATATTAAAAATACCAAAGAAGAATTTAGAAGTGGTTTCGTATTTAAATACGCTTCCAGTTATTTATTAAAAGTGTTGGAGTGCGAGTCGAGGAATAGTAATATTCAGGAAAGTCAACTCTATAGGTATTACTTTGACCATTTGTTTTGGCTAAGTTAAAAGAGGAATTTCGAGTCGACTAAAACACGAAACTTGTTAAGAATTATCAAGGCAATACATTGGTGTAAAGAACGAGGTTATAGAGGGTCAAGTATAACTTGAATTTGAGGAACGCTTTCGGACTAAACTTGTGACTTAAGTGTTTATCGATCAACATGGACTTAGAACGAGTCTAGTGGGACCCCTTAGTGCCTTATTTGTGATTGGCTAAAGTGTCTGAATATTGAGTTATAAGTGGATCGTATAGGAGATTAATCGCGTGTTTTCTTGACTTTGTTTAGATTGTCGGATTCCACTACGAGCCCCTGTTACATCCAGCGTACCAGGCAAGTTTACTAATTCATACTCTATTGTTCAGAGTATTTATATATTTTTAAATACATAAGTATGCTAATCAAGTTTTTCAAAATACAAATGCAGATATTCTCTCTAGTTGTTTATATCGGATATTATTCATGCAATTTACATGCATATATATTATTGTTGAGCTGTTGTCCGAATAATTATTACTCGAGATGTTTAAATTTATTTTATGAGGTGGTCCATTGAGGGGACATTTATCAAGATACTTTATTCGTACTCGCTGAGGAGATAATATAGATATATTAAATAATATCTTCATACTATATATTAATTGATGTTTATGGGTGGAGTTACATATACATAGTGAGTTGAGAATACTGACATGGATTACTTCGTTCTCGATCCATGATCAGGACAGTTTTTCATAAATATTTCCTCTACTCATTCGAGAGGAAAACCAATTATTGGAGGTGTTTATCGTTCATTGTTTCTGAATGATATTGGAGTAAACTTTTATTGAGAAGTAAATAAAGGTGCACGTGCTCTTTTACCGTGACACCTAAGCAAATTTCTTGTTGAGGTGATCGAAGATTCCGACACCTAATATTCTGGACTAAAAATAGCGTAAGAGACCGGGACAGGACCGACCCAGTATAATAATTAATGTAAGTGACCGGAGTAATGCACCGGCCCAACCTGAGGAGTTTAGGGTGTGTTCGAGACGTCGGCTCATCCTTCTATCGATAGAAAACGAGGCGGGACAATGGACTGATCATCCATTACTTGAGGAGGCGTTTGAGGAGAAGTCCAAATCATCGATACCCTAACTGTTAACCGATGCCTTTGTGGTTTTGTTAACTAGGGTGTTGATTCGAGTAGTTGTTGAAATTTTATTTATCCAATTCAATTGAGCAGTTCTGAGGAGTTATTGTATTATATTCGAGGAGTATCAATGGATTATTGAGGGATATTTATTTCTTATATGAGTAGTATTCAGAGGTTGGTGAGAACTTTCGAGTTAATTTCTTTTCAAAGCAGAGTATATTTACTTATGTGAATGAGTTTTTATAACGTGGTAAAAACATAATTTCGAACGAATTGTTGTTGTTTAATCTGGTATATATATACTTGCTGGGCATCCTTTTTGCTCATTCTTGCTATTTAAATATTATAAAACAGGGGCGTCCAGAACTGGCACTAGTGAAGGGAACCGAGACAAAGGGAAAGGGAAAGGCTACTGATTCATCGCATTAGCCTTATAGTATCTGAGAAGGGTATAAGCTGGAAAGTAGTTGTTTAATGCTCTATTATCTAGTATTTTAAAGTGTAATAATATTTCAGAGATTCTGGGAAGTGGACTTGAAATGTAATAACTTTTGGATTAGTATGTACTTGTTCTAAGACTATAACCCGTGGAGTATTATTATGGAGTTTATTACAAATATTGTTGTAGATTATACCGTGAGCAGGTGATTGAATATTCCGCAAGAGGTGTGGCGACCTAGATTCCTGTAAAGATTTGGGGGCGTTACAGGATACCTGTGATGCGAATGACCTGCTTGATGTATATGAGGTCCCATCTTCCTTCTTTAGTTGAACTTGCGATCTTGCTTGTGTTCTTCGATCGCATGTCTCGGTATCCTCAATCACCTCGACGATATCCCATTGAGAGGTCTGTTCAAGTGGCCTATTCATCCTAGCCCTTGGAGATCTAGAAGACTGTATACTTCCCACAGCCTCCTGAAGAGTTAGTCCATGTTCAAACAACTGTATAGCTGCTTGAAGTGATTGAGGTTCCTTTTCAAAGTATTCTTCGAGTACCGCATTGTGTCTAGAACTATCAATTCTTGCCGCCAGGTATGTCATTGCTAAGTTTTCCACTAAATCTGGGATTTGAATCATCTTTGCTCGAAAACGATTTAAGTACTCCCGAAGGCTTTCATTTGATCTTTGGCGAATATTCACGAGAGAGGCCGTTAACTTTTTTGCTTTTTTATTAGTAGAGAATCTTGACATGAACTTTTCTTTCAAGTGAATCCACGATTTTATAGACCTTGCTGGTAAGTTGTTGAACCACATGAGGGATGTGCCCTTTAAACACGTCGGGAAGAACTGACACTTCGCCACCTCAATGTGTCCAAAGAAAGACATTCTTCCATCAAAGAGGTTAATGAAGTCATAGGGGTCCGTGAACCCATCAAACTGATCCATTGGCGGTACCTTAAGATCCCTGTTTACCTCAGCCTTTTCAATACTCTTGATTAACGGACTCTCCGAAGAGACCTCAGTCTCTCCCGAGTGTGACTTGATGAACTCCTTGAACCGCAATATATCTTTCGCTGATAAGCTAGCCGTGCTTGATTCTTCTACCTCATAATCTTCATCAGCATCCTCAGCGTACTCCTGTTCTTCATTTCTAGTTTTGCATTTCCTCGATGAGAATGAATCAGAGGACACCTCCGCCTTAGAATACTTACTTCCCATAGATGTCCTCCATGAGGACTCATAATTCTCAGTTTGATATTCTGTAGGAATATGACCCTCAGACACCTCACGGAGTTCCTTCTGCACTCTGGATACCTCATGGAGTTCCTTTTGCAATCTGATTATCTCCTTTTTGTGCTTTACTTTCTCAGCCAATATTTGCCTTTCTAAATCTAAACGACGAAGCTCATAATCAACAATAACACTGTTTAAAGCTCCAATCTGCTTCTCTTGAGCTTGTTTTTGCCGCTTTTGCTGGATGGATAGAGCCTAAAAAAATAAGAACTTTTTGTATTGGGGGCCCCTGGCGGGGCCAATGGATCTATTGGAATAAATGATTTTATAGTGTTCTTTATTGTTTGTTATATAAGAGTGTTCTTTATGGAGCAAAGGCCTATATATATATAGGGGCTTGCTCAAATGAGACCCCTCTTATAATGAGACCCTCTCTTATAATGAGTCCCCCTCATATTTTTTTTATTCTAAAGGGCCCCGCTAGGGGCACCCAATACGAAAAAGGCTTATAATTATACTCTCTATCCATTCATCAAAAAAAAAATTAAAAAAAAAATAAAAAATCTGTTGCCACGTCATCATATTTTTTTTTGAAAAAAAATTTTAATTTTTTTTTTGATGAATGAATAGGTGGTAGAATTATAAGACTTTTTCGTATTGGGTGCCCCTGGCGGGGCCCTTTAAAATAGATGAAATATGATGGGGACTCATTATAAGGGAGAGTCTCATTATAAGAGGGGTCTCATTTGAGCACCTCCATATATATATATATATATATATATATATATATATATATAAAAGATTTTACACATTCGATTTGATATTTATACTCTATCTTGAATTCTTAAAATTTGATTTGAACGACTAAAGTCCACGTGAAATTATCAAAATAATCTTTAATTTAGTGATGGTTTAAAAAATATTCTAAATAAATCTACGCAGAAATAAAGAAGAGAAGAAATTGACAAATTTTTACGTTGAAAATTCTATTTGATTTATGAATTCTACTTATAATTCGTTTTAATTTTCAAAATACCCTCGAAAATAGTTCTACTAACAAACAAATACAATTTTAATAGTAAATGTAAGAGGGATTTTGTCTAAAACTTTGATAATCGGTAGTCTGATCATTTGTACGACAAATGTGACACCCCCCAAATCCGGGGTCAGAAGATTTGGTTGTCACGCGAAAATCCTCAAAATAAAACATCTGTTTAATAATAATCATCACTTGTGATTGACCAACACTGGAAATATAACATCTGTGACCCCAAACATACCAAGATCTTTTAAGGTTATAGGGCTAGAAACAAGAATCCAAATTCCATTAAATAGAAAGTATTTCTTTCTTCACAACATTCTCTTTGATCAAATCTTAAACCACTGGTGTAACTTCGATAAGAAGTACGCCAGGCTAACTAGACCATCACATAATAATAATAAATATTAGAACTCAATTATATAAAATAGATCTTACACTAAATCCAGACATCCTGAGCCAAGTCATCTTCGAAATAGCATCATGCTTCTTCTCTTTCTGAGTTGTGCGGATACGTCTCGCCAAACTACCTTACTGAAATGTTAGAATTTACAACAGCAAGTATGAGCGAAAGAAATGCTCAGCAAGCGTATAAAAATTTTGATATAAAACCAGGATAAGTGGGGCATAAAAATCAACTGAAATGTAAAACAGTTTATAGAGAAACTGAATCAACAACTGTGATATAATTCAAATCATAACTGAAATCATTTGGCATGTCATAAAAATGAATCATCTGCCAATTCACAATATATAATAGCCATTCTGGCGATATGGATTGGATATATATAAAAAAACAAAACCCATTGCCCCCTGATCAGGTTCAAAAGCAATGGGACCCTTTATACTACCACCGGTACATTTCTATACCCGTGTGTATAACCCGGATTTCAATGAGGGTACCAAAATAGGCAAGTAATGTTAGCCTATAGGAAGATGGTATGGTTACCATATCCTCCTTAAATATTGCTGGACCATAGTAGCAACCATGGCCTCCTACGCTTTACCAATAAACATTGCTGGACCATGATAGCAATCATGGCCTCCTACGCTTTACCATTTTCCAATCCAATAGAGCAATTTCCGAATTCAACAGGAAATGCTTAGTTTCACATACAGTTCATATCCCTATTATTTACTACGATAATAAGGATATGAAGAGTTTATCTTAAACAATTCCCCACATCAAGGATACCAATATCAAGCAACTATTTTCGCATAAAAATATTTAATAACCACAAATAGCTCTGAACAATAACTATTTGTCATGATATGAATAAATGAAACAGAAAATAAAAAGTGTTTAGGATGATCAAGAAAATACTTGCCTCTGGTCCTTAGCTATTGCGCAAAGTCGAGGTAACCCGTCCACCTTCTTCTTCTATCTTACGTCATCACATCCTCTGTTCTAATCATGCTTACCAATATCTCTGCCAGAAGAAAATAATTGGAAATGTCCCCTTTGAACATAAACGTTTTCCCGGCGTTAAAACACCTCACAAGTAAACCAGCAATCCACAAATAATACTGCATCCATCTCCCATCTTCCTCATAATCCACAAATAATATTTCATCCACCTCCAACTTCCTTTATTAAACATTTATTTATCTCCGCTGACAAACCTAAGTCAATATTCACCAATTAATCCTTGCGAAAATAAACGATATCCGACCATTGTTGCCAGTAAATCAAAGAAACCATCATCTACTCTTAATGACATCTTATAATATAAATCATATAAACAATTAACACACATTAACTATATATATCGATCAAAACTCGATTTACATCATAACCCTCGCTACTTAATACCTTAATAATTCACATTGCACGTAAAGAGACTCAATAAGTAGATCACATAATCACATAACACGTTGATCAGATCATAAAAATATTTTATCCAATATTTTTAAAACAGAAAACGGGTCAAAACCCTAATTATCGGATATAACCGACTCAATAAAAAGGTTTGGTAAAAAGTCGACCAAAATTTAAAAGTTGAATTTTAACTTAAAACTATTTTTATAAGAACCGGGTCATTTTTCTAATTCCAGAAATACTTTTCTCGTTGAAAACGGACAAACGGTTTAATTAATACGCAATTAATAAGAATAATTCAATTAATAATTAAATTAATTGAATATTCAAATTAATTATTTATTAATCAACTCAATCGATAGATAATCCTCAAAACATTTATCTTATTCTTCGATAAAGAAACATGATAATCAATTAATCCACAAGACACGATTATTCCTCGAAACAATAATTAATCCTGGAGATACATCATTAATCCTCAAATCAGATACATATATACTTGTCACGTAACCAATCAACACATAGCACGGATACGACTCACCATTAAAAGAGCACTCAAATTATTATTATAATATTTAAAAGTATTTTTAGAATAATTAAAAGAATTTTAAAAGATTTAAATAACCCTTCCCGAATCGAAAAGGATCATTAATAAACCCTTTGGTTAATTATTGGATCCCAAAAATATTTTAATAAATATTTAATCCGGGTTTATAAATAATTTTAGAATTTTAAAACTATTTTTACCGTTCCCGGATTATTTTTAGGATTTAAAACAATTTCTTTCTATTTTAAATCACTTTTAAACAGAAAATTGGTTAATTAAAAATTAAATAATCCTAAATAAATTAATTAGAGTCAAGTAATAATTAATTAATGAAATTATCTAATAAATTATTACATTTATTAGATAATCAAATTAATTAAATCATTATTTGAGATTAATTAATATAATTAAAAGTATTTAATTCTTAATTATTTTTGAATTAAAAACAATTAAATAAAGAAATAAAGAAAAAATAAAAACAGAATTCAGAAATAAATTCTGGATTTATAAAACAATTTCAGAAAATAAAATTTCTGAAATTTATAATTAAATTCAGAATTATAAATTAATTAAAGTAAATAAAAATAAATAAAAGTAATTAAAAGTAAATAAAAGTAAATAAAAGTAAAAATAATTGGTAAAAAAGTAAAAATCAATTCCAAAATCACTTTTCAGAAAATGTTAACAGATTTTGAAGATTAAACTGGTACTATTCATCACCACCTTCACTGTTCTTCGTATGAATGCTTCGAAGAACACCACCACCATCAATGGTGGTTTACCCAGAAACCGGTGACCGGAAATTTTTCCGGCAAACTCCGGCGACCACAAAAACGTACCAATCGTTACGTTTTAAAGCACCAACACACTCCAAATCACCTCCTAAACACAGATATACCATTCGTTCATTTCCAGAATTTACCAAACCAAAAATCCGGCCAAAAACCGAATTAATCCGGCGACCTTCAAAATCAAAAACCGGTGAACACGAATTCGGACACCAAAACATACGTTCTCTATATCAAATCGAAGCCCATGAGTTCAAGAACATCAAACAATCATCAAGAACATCAAACAATCATCATATAATCCGGAAAATTGAAAATTATAATCATCCCCACAAAAATTCGATTTTCTTATTTAGGACACTAAAATTCAAACAAAAATTATCACAATACTCCTGGGATCATAAGAAATCTATAGACACTAACCACATCAACAACAAATCACTACACAATCCACAACAAATTAAACAAGTTCGAAAATTAAAATTAAAAAAACAAATTTTCGAATCAGACAATTTTGGTTATGAACACCTACATAAACATGTAGTAGAGATCAAGAGCTTCAGTTTGGTTACCCATATGATCGATTTGGATGCCGGAAACACTGTGAACGAGTGGTTTGATTCTCAAGAACACCAAGAACACAATTTCCAGAATTTTCAGAAAATAAAATCAAAAATCTGATTTTTTGATTAATTTTAACAATTAATAATAAAATTCTGCTATTTATATAAATCTGAAAATTAATACCCCAAAAATATTTTTAACCCCTAATTAAAATTATTAAGCCCTAAAAATAATTTTTATGGGATAAAAATGTAAAATTTTTATTTTTAAACAAATACAATATATATGTCAAAATTCCCCAAAAATTATGAATTTTACAAAAATTACAACATAATACATTTTTGAACATCCCATTATTATATGAAAATAATTTTATGAAAAACAGGGCCTCGAATCCAGTACAGGGGCTGGGTCCGGAATTTAAAATGCAAAATAACTGTATTATAAAAATATAAAAATTACAGAAAAATAGAATAAAATATTCTATGATACACAGAAGTCACATAACACATATGGGATAATTTTCCTATTTAATAAAAATCAAAACGCGTTTAAATGCATTAAAAATAAACTAACGCACATTAAAATCAACTAAAAATATATTTTAATATAATAAATTACACGTAATTTTCCGGGTCGTTACAGACTTCCCCCCTTATAAGGATTCCGTCCTCGGAATCAACTAAGGCAACTAGTGAGGTTCCTTAACTCCTTCATCATCAATACTTGCTTTACAAAACTGGGGATGATGTTCCTTCGTAAACAACTTCTCCAAAATCTCAATTTAACTATAGGGTCTCTGTCTGACACAGTTATCACGGGAGTCTTACAACCCATCATTATTCGTTTCAAATATGGCTCGACCAACTTTCCATTAACATAATATCCTTGATAGAGAGAGGGAGAGAACTGATTCCATTGATATGTCACTGATATTCTAATCATTTTAGGACCTGCCCTTGCTCTTGGCGATTCTGTTGCGAATCTAACTTCTATCTGCGAATTTCGCTTATCCTGACCTGATTGGCATACCCTTGAAATTCAATAGAGATAACAAAAATCATGAAATTTTGAAGAGAACAGATTCCATATCATAGCAAATGTCTCACAATTGTGGTTATGAATTTACGAATTTTTAAAGCAACCTGATTTGAAATAAGAGAATAACTGAGAGATCAATATGATCACATGAACCCGACGTTGTGTGTCTTAGCTCCGACATTTACAATTAAAGGTGATCAGCCTTCTTGTAATACACAACACACCAGTGATGGCGTCCCATCCAACTTCTATCACACAGACAGATATACCTGGTGTCCCCTATAAATAGGGTTGTTCATCTCAATTGGAGTAGAGAAGTATGAAAGGAATTCCAAATGTGTTATTTTCCGAAAAGAAGAACCAGGAAGAAAGTACCGAACAAGTGGTACTATATTGCAAATAAGGTTATTAATCATTGGAGAAAACAAAAAGTTGAAAGTCTCAGAAATTTAAAAATAGGTTTCATAGTAACCACTGAAACAATTGAGATTCAAAATGGAGATTGAACACAAGTATCAAAATGTCACTGTTTAGAAGAGGAGAAATATCTTTTAACGAATACCTCTTTAGGAGGGATATCAAAATAATTCATAGAAAGAAAAGGTATTGCCAAGGTCTCTACTTATGCCTTCTTTGCCAATTCCTTCGATAGCTCGTCATTCGAATTTAAGCTTCTTCCGTTCCACGTTTTAAAAATATCGATATCGTACGTCGTCATTCACTCGTAATAATCTCTGAGGATTCCACAGTATTCATCTCCATTCGCCAGGCGATCTATCCAATTCAGCACAACTATCTCAAACGAGTACTCCAATCTTAACTTACTAATTGGTACTATATCCAATAGTCCAACACGAACTCTACATGAGCTCTGACGTTCCTTACTTAGCTATACACACTCCTACACACTCTCGTTTCTAGTTTACTATAACCCTGCTCTGATACCAACTGTGACACCCCCCAAATCCGGGGTCAGAAGATTTGGTTGTCACGCGAAAATCCTCAAAATAAAACATCTGTTTAATAATAATCATCACTTGTGATTGACCAACACTGGAAATATAACATCTGTGACCCCAAACATACCAAGATCTTTTAAGGTTATAGGGCTAGAAACAAGAATCCAAATTCCATTAAATAGAAAGTATTTCTTTCTTCACAACATTCTCTTTGATCAAATCTTAAACCACTGGTGTAACTTCGATAAGAAGTACGCCAGGCTAACTAGACCATCACATAATAATAATAAATATTAGAACTCAATTATATAAAATAGATCTTACACTAAATCCAGACATCCTGAGCCAAGTCATCTTCGAAATAGCATCATGCTTCTTCTCTTTCTGAGTTGTGCGGATACGTCTCGCCAAACTACCTTACTGAAATGTTAGAATTTACAACAGCAAGTATGAGCGAAAGAAATGCTCAGCAAGCGTATAAAAATTTTGATATAAAACCAGGATAAGTGGGGCATAAAAATCAACTGAAATGTAAAACAGTTTATAGAGAAACTGAATCAACAACTGTGATATAATTCAAATCATAACTGAAATCATTTGGCATGTCATAAAAATGAATCATCTGCCAATTCACAATATATAATAGCCATTCTGGCGATATGGATTGGATATATATAAAAAAACAAAACCCATTGCCCCCTGATCAGGTTCAAAAGCAATGGGACCCTTTATACTACCACCGGTACATTTCTATACCCGTGTGTATAACCCGGATTTCAATGAGGGTACCAAAATAGGCAAGTAATGTTAGCCTATAGGAAGATGGTATGGTTACCATATCCTCCTTAAATATTGCTGGACCATAGTAGCAACCATGGCCTCCTACGCTTTACCAATAAACATTGCTGGACCATGATAGCAATCATGGCCTCCTACGCTTTACCATTTTCCAATCCAATAGAGCAATTTCCGAATTCAACAGGAAATGCTTAGTTTCACATACAGTTCATATCCCTATTATTTACTACGATAATAAGGATATGAAGAGTTTATCTTAAACAATTCCCCACATCAAGGATACCAATATCAAGCAACTATTTTCGCATAAAAATATTTAAGAACCACAAATAGCTCTGAACAATAACTATTTGTCATGATATGAATAAATGAAACAGAAAATAAAAAGTGTTTAGGATGATCAAGAAAATACTTGCCTCTGGTCCTTAGCTATTGCGCAAAGTCGAGGTAACCCGTCCACCTTCTTCTTCTATCTTACGTCATCACATCCTCTGTTCTAATCATGCTTACCAATATCTCTGCCAGAAGAAAATAATTGGAAATGTCCCCTTTGAACATAAACGTTTTCCCGGCGTTAAAACACCTCACAAGTAAACCAGCAATCCACAAATAATACTGCATCCATCTCCCATCTTCCTCATAATCCACAAATAATATTTCATCCACCTCCAACTTCCTTTATTAAACATTTATTTATCTCCGCTGACAAACCTAAGTCAATATTCACCAATTAATCCTTGCGAAAATAAACGATATCCGACCATTGTTGCCAGTAAATCAAAGAAACCATCATCTACTCTTAATGACATCTTATAATATAAATCATATAAACAATTAACACACATTAACTATATATATCGATCAAAACTCGATTTACATCATAACCCTCGCTACTTAATACCTTAATAATTCACATTGCACGTAAAGAGACTCAATAAGTAGATCACATAATCACATAACACGTTGATCAGATCATAAAAATATTTTATCCAATATTTTTAAAACAGAAAACGGGTCAAAACCCTAATTATCGGATATAACCGACTCAATAAAAAGGTTTGGTAAAAAGTCGACCAAAATTTAAAAGTTGAATTTTAACTTAAAACTATTTTTATAAGAACCGGGTCATTTTTCTAATTCCAGAAATACTTTTCTCGTTGAAAACGGACAAACGGTTTAATTAATACGCAATTAATAAGAATAATTCAATTAATAATTAAATTAATTGAATATTCAAATTAATTATTTATTAATCAACTCAATCGATAGATAATCCTCAAAACATTTATCTTATTCTTCGATAAAGAAACATGATAATCAATTAATCCACAAGACACGATTATTCCTCGAAACAATAATTAATCCTGGAGATACATCATTAATCCTCAAATCAGATACATATATACTTGTCACGTAACCAATCAACACATAGCACGGATACGACTCACCATTAAAAGAGCACTCAAATTATTATTATAATATTTAAAAGTATTTTTAGAATAATTAAAAGAATTTTAAAAGATTTAAATAACCCTTCCCGAATCGAAAAGGATCATTAATAAACCCTTTGGTTAATTATTGGATCCCAAAAATATTTTAATAAATATTTAATCCGGGTTTATAAATAATTTTAGAATTTTAAAACTATTTTTACCGTTCCCGGATTATTTTTAGGATTTAAAACAATTTCTTTCTATTTTAAATCACTTTTAAACAGAAAATTGGTTAATTAAAAATTAAATAATCCTAAATAAATTAATTAGAGTCAAGTAATAATTAATTAATGAAATTATCTAATAAATTATTACATTTATTAGATAATCAAATTAATTAAATCATTATTTGAGATTAATTAATATAATTAAAAGTATTTAATTCTTAATTATTTTTGAATTAAAAACAATTAAATAAAGAAATAAAGAAAAAATAAAAACAGAATTCAGAAATAAATTCTGGATTTATAAAACATTTTCAGAAAATAAAATTTCTGAAATTTATAATTAAATTCAGAATTATAAATTAATTAAAGTAAATAAAAATAAATAAAAGTAATTAAAAGTAAATAAAAGTAAATAAAAGTAAAAATAATTGGTAAAAAAGTAAAAATCAATTCCAAAATCACTTTTCAGAAAATGTTAACAGATTTTGAAGATTAAACTGGTACTATTCATCACCACCTTCACTGTTCTTCGTATGAATGCTTCGAAGAACACCACCACCATCAATGGCGGTTTACCCAGAAACCGGTGACCGGAAATTTTTCCGGCAAACTCCGGCGACCACAAAAACGTACCAATCGTTACGTTTTAAAGCACCAACACACTCCAAATCACCTCCTAAACACAGATATACCATTCGTTCATTTCCAGAATTTACCAAACCAAAAATCCGGCCAAAAACCGAATTAATCCGGCGACCTTCAAAATCAAAAACCGGTGAACACGAATTCGGACACCAAAACATACGTTCTCTATATCAAATCGAAGCCCATGAGTTCAACAACTCATAACAATCATCAAGAACATCAAACAATCATCATATAATCCGGAAAATTGAAAATTATAATCATCCCCACAAAAATTCGATTTTCTTATTTAGGACACTAAAATTCAAACAAAAATTATCACAATACTCCTGGGATCATAAGAAATCTATAGACACTAACCACATCAACAACAAATCACTACACAATCCACAACAAATTAAACAAGTTCGAAAATTAAAATTAAAAAAACAAATTTTCGAATCAGACAATTTTGGTTATGAACACCTACATAAACATGTAGTAGAGATCAAGAGCTTCAGTTTGGTTACCCATATGATCGATTTGGATGCCGGAAACACTGTGAACGAGTGGTTTGATTCTCAAGAACACCAAGAACACAATTTCCAGAATTTTCAGAAAATAAAATCAAAAATCTGATTTTTTGATTAATTTTAACAATTAATAATAAAATTCTGCTATTTATATAAATCTGAAAATTAATACCCCAAAAATATTTTTAACCCCTAATTAAAATTATTAAGCCCTAAAAATAATTTTTATGGGATAAAAATGTAAAATTTTTATTTTTAAACAAATACAATATATATGTCAAAATTCCCCAAAAATTATGAATTTTACAAAAATTACAACATAATACATTTTTGAACATCCCATTATTATATGAAAATAATTTTATGAAAAACAGGGCCTCGAATCCAGTACAGGGGCTGGGTCCGGAATTTAAAATGCAAAATAACTGTATTATAAAAATATAAAAATTACAGAAAAATAGAATAAAATATTCTATGATACACAGAAGTCACATAACACATATGGGATAATTTTCCTATTTAATAAAAATCAAAACGCGTTTAAATGCATTAAAAATAAACTAACGCACATTAAAATCAACTAAAAATATATTTTAATATAATAAATTACACGTAATTTTCCGGGTCGTTACAACAAAACTCTTAAAACAAATAGATGAAAATCGTTGGATCTAGTATTAAAAAATATTTAATATTTTAATATGTTATAAACTTAAAAGTGTATTTATATTGTAATACGAAAATGTATATGTCAATGATTTAAATCATATATATCTACATTTAATAGGACTAATGTAAAAATTCGTAATTATATTTTCTCTTAAAATTCTGAGTATTTTCATTTGAATAATAATTATTCAATCATCACTAAATTAAAGATAATTTTATGAGGTTCGCATGGATTGTAAAATCATCATCCAAATTTGATTTTTAGATATCAAGATAAAGCTCAAATAGTAAATATGAATTTTTTAAATACTAATAAAAAATAAATAAAATTCAATTTTAATACAACATTTTTTAATTATATCCTTTTCAGATTGTAATTCTCTTTTTAAAATTCAATTTTAATACAACATTTTTTAGTTATATTCTTTTTAAATTATAATTTTTGCATAATTTTTTTATTTTAATATGTTATAAAATAGAGTCATACACTTGCACAAAACAATCATGAATTGGATCTTAAAATATAATGTATGGTTGACTTAAGAACCGTACAATCTGCGCACCAACAAATTTAGTAGTTGTATTTGGTTCGGACGTTATATAAATATCCTTTTTAATACAACTTTTTTTAATTATATCCTTTTTAGATTATATTTTTTTTATGTGATTTAATCTTGATCGTCTAGTTTCAATCCAACGGATCATATAATTTTGGTAGTACAGCGACCAGACCAAAAATTTGGATAAGATCCCTCTTATAAAGATATTTTTAAATTAAATTTAGTTCTTTGATAAAGGAAAAAAAACAAATCGATGAAGAAAGGGTATTATAGTAAATTAACAAAGTGAAAATTATAAATAAATATATAAGGATATAATTTATAATCCAACGAATGACTTTTAATCCAATTTTTTAATCCAACGGATCATATGTTTTTGGTAGTACAGCGACGATGACCAAAAATTTGGATAAGATCTCCCTTATACTTATTATATATAAAGGTATTAATTAACCTTAGGAATTAAAAATTTGATATATTCAAGTTTAACATAACGTTTTCGATTTGTCGTTTATGCAATTGAATTTGTACAATTTAGTACCTAATAAATTCAATTTTATTATATTGTTCATAATCCATGATGTTAGTAAATTGTGAATATTCAACTAATAAAAAAACTTTAGAAAAATATTTACTAGCAATCCGTTTAATATAATCCAAACTAAACCGAATTGATGTGTATTATAATTAGGATTAAGTTACAAAATCATTTTTTATAAATTATGTTAAAAGTTTTATATTAATTTAATTTAATTAGGTTGCTAAAAAGTTTTTAATTCGATCAACCTAACTCGTGCAGCTAGCCAGCTACTGAGATGTTTGGCCGATTTTGCTACTCTAATTTCTCCACGTAAATGGTTAAAGCTTGACAACACTACAGACGTAATAATTCATGTTGGGCCACAGACCCACCTAGTTAGTAAAGCCCATTAAAGGTCCATTTAGAGGTTTTATAAATACTCTTGTAACCATTTGTAAAAGGATTGTCATTCTAATATACACTACTTCAACAACGGCGCTAGAAGGAGCTCCTACCTCCTCCTAAAAAACAAAAACACACACATCAAAATCAGTTAGACATATTAACAGATCGAGCTTAATATTTGTTCATCGACTCTAATTTTCCATTTAAAAACGAAGAATGGTGGGTGAAGCTCAAGGAACAAGAAATCTAGTTCCGAATACTCACGATATTACTAGTGTTACACGAGTTGAGAAATCAAAAGTGTTAATGGCTCCACAAGCATTGTTTACCTCACCTCCGAGATCGAGCATATCAGATCCGTTGAACGGATCTCGTAAATCAAAGAGGGATGCTCGTTTATATTGGGAGAAGAAAAAAAAAATTTGAAAATTTTACTGTTCATGATGACGTCACTGATGACGTCACTGATGAACAGTAAATTTTTCAAATTTTTTTTTTTTTTTTGCTGGATGGATAGAGCCTAAAAAAATAAGAACTTTTTGTATTGGGTGGCCCCGTCAGGGGCAATGGATCTATTAGATATGAGGTGTTCTTTGTTGTTCTTTATATAAGGTGTTCTTTATGGAGTCCAACCCTATATATATATAGGGTCTTGTTCTAATAGAAACTAACTTAGAATAGAAACTAGAAACTAAACCTAAATTAAATATTTCAAACTAATCTAATGACCAAATTAGGGGTACCCCAATACAAAAAACGTTTAAAATTATTGGCTCTATTCAACAAAAAAATAAAAAAAATTAAAAAAAAAAGTTACTGTTCACGTGATGACGTGACACGTGAACAGTAACTTTTTTTTTTATTTTTTTATTTTTTTTAATATTTTTGTTGAATAGAGCCAAGAATTTTATGAGTTTTTTGTGAAGGTGCCCCTAGCGGGGCCATTAAAATAAATGAAATATAATTTATTTAGTGTAGGTTTCTAGTTTCTATTCTAATGTTGGTTTCTATTTGAACGCTAGCCTATATATATATATATATATATATATATATATATCCTTTATTATAATACCTGAGTCTACCATACGTCAGTTAACCAATAAGAATAGAGGAATTATTTTAGGACCAATCAGAGCTAATTCCTAAAGTTTAGACCTTTCCCTATTTACAATCTCACCCTACCTCTTTAACCATGGTTAGTTAACACTTCTACTTTAAATACTATAATGATTTTATTAAACATATCCATAAATATCTATTTTTTAAATCAAAAAATATTTACTAGAAAAACACAATTTTAATTTAAAATCAATCACGATATACCACTATATATTTTAAATTAAATTTCATAATTAATCATTCATTAATCAACCACTCTTTTAATATAAAGCCAGTCACAATCATATTATCATACATTATAAATTGATTTTTATAATATATATTGTACAATTATAATCGATATTAAATAATTATAATCTAACTTAACTAAAAATCTGAAACAATCGGATTTGAAATCAGATTTTAAATAATTTTGATAAAATCCATACCTTCACAAATTTGATTTTTTTATAAGCTCAAAAATATATTTGTTCATAATTTGTTAATAAAATTAATTAATAAATGCATATAAGCCATCACTACAAAATCGGATTTGAACAAATTTTAAATAACTTGGATAAAATCCATATCTTCGAAAACTCGATTTTTTGAAAGGTTCAAAAATATATTTATTCACAATTTGTTAATAAAATAATTAATAAATTCATATAAACGAACACTACATATATTTTAATTATTAAATATACGATATAAGAGTATTATTATTGGTGGGTGAATAAATTACCAATCAAAAAATTAAAATTATTTTAGAGGCAATCAGAATTTACTTCTAAACTTTAAATCAATCAATCATATACAAAATTTTTATTATTTACCATACTTATTCTAATTTACTAATCGCTGTTAAATTAAATTTAAATATAAAATATCTAGAGTTAATAACTTCGCATATCACATGCTTTTTAGTTTTAAAAAATTTCTACTAACCGTAAATATTATTTTCTATAAATCCACATAACAGTATATTACATGTGGTTATATATCTTTTTGTTATGAATTATTTTTGAACATCCTTTATTATAATAAAGGATACCCGAATCTAACATGTATTAGTTAACCAATCACAAGATTGTGAATTATTTTAACATTAATCAGAATATATTAAATTTAAATCAATTAAACTAAATATAACAAGTTTCTCTATTGGATCTAGATTCTACGTTTCAGCTAAGACTAAACTTAAATCAAGTTACACTCAATAACAACTAATTTTTATTTTTTCATATCAATTAACTAAACATAATAACTACTAATATTTATTTTAACGGTTAACTAATAAACAATTTATATAAAATAAAATTCTTCGAAACTAAAAAATATAATTATTATATCAATTTAAACATTACAGGAAATCTAAGTCGCTTATTCCCTATTCCCCATCAGATTTAGTCAACTTTGATAAATTAAGTGTATGCATCAATTCTTCTCATGGCTAAATCATATCAATTTCGATTAAGGTACTACTTTATATCTTTTTATTATATGGCATTCTATACTTGGATAGATTATCTTTTTATTTCGATTGTATATATGTACTATAAGTGTCATGTTTTAATTGTTCAATAAATTCAACAGAAAAACTTTTCTGACAAACAAAAATAGAAAACGATTTAGGTTATTATCATCCCCACAGTCCGAATTCTCTCAGAGTTACTTCCCATTAGAATATTCAGTAGCAAACTTCAATAATTTAGCGACTTACTAAATTGTAGGCATCAATCCTTATCACATTACAATGATTTGTTTACATTCTTAGGTATGCATATAGGTAAATGGTTTTTTACAGTGTTGGGCTGTCAATGTTATTCAGTGATTACTTAACAATTTTATTCTAAATACAATAATTGTTTAATTTAAAAATATATACATTAATACATGAATCTATTATATTTATAATAGATATTTTGATATCTCAAACTTTCAATTGAAAATCATAAGGTACAATTAAAATTTATTAATAATATAGAACTATTTACCACACTATTCTAAATACACATTCAAAATTTAAGTTATGTAAAGTATTAAATAATTCAATCGTAAAAAAAGTTAATCAACCAATTAAAATGTTAGAATGAATTTTAAACCAATCATCTTTTAACATTTTAATTACGAAATTTTTTAACTATGCAATAATTAATGGGAAAAAATTTGACCTAACAATATATTTGAATTATTCAAAATATTAAATATACTCTTAAATAGTACTTTACATTATTTGGTGTATAAATTATCAATCAAAAAATAAAAAATATTACAGAGTCAATGAAAATATTATTAGTGAATATTTTCATAATAAATTGGTCAATTTAGCACAAATTTTCTTATAAATTACTTTATATAATGATAATTAATTCGTCAATAAAAGGACATATGGCATACAAAAAAATAATCAAACCTACACAAATTATCAATAAAAGGACATACAACATCTACAAAAATAATTGAAATTGAACAATAATTTATTATATCACTAATTTCTTTTATCCGATCATTGAACAGATCTTCAATTATGGTATATCTCTAGCTTATGTCACTTAATTATACAGTCTTTTCGACGAGATAATCTAACAATTGTTATAAAAGTGAGGAATATGTATATCTGATTTGTCATAACATATCCAAATAACCGACCAGAACTGTGATTCTGTACTATCCAAATCAATGAACTAATATAACAAAATTTAATATATGGTTAGACAAAATCCACGAACAGGATATTAGGCTCTCAATAAAGAGAGATATTTAGTGAAAGCCAAAGTAAAATCAAGGAAAAGAAAATAAGACTTATCATTTACAAGCAGTTAGTACAAAATCTAATATTTTGGTAGATAAAATTCACCAACGGGCAACGGGGTACTAGACTCTCAATGATATTTTTATTGAAAGATAAAGAAAAATCAATATAAAAATTATAAAAAAAAGGTTAAAAAATTGATAACAGCTCCTAAACTTTAGTTTAGCATCTTTTGGGAAAGGTGGAGAGAGAGAGAGCAGCAGCCACGATTTTTGTTATAAAAATTATTAATAATGATAAATAAAAAAGTTGATACACTTAAAATTATATATTGTTTTTAATAAAAGGGTGCCTTTTTGAATTTTGTATTTTTGAATTAAAGTAATTGTATCAATTCTCATAACTTAACCTAAGAGAATATATTGAATTTTATTGGTTGGTTGACTATATTTTTTTTATATCAACAAAGCATAAAAAATGGCAAAGAAAACTAAATAACTTGTTAGAAAGATTCTACAGAATGAGAGATATCTGTTAACGAGAAATAAGAAAAAATAAAAAGGAGGGTTTCATTTTGGTTGGGAGACTTTACATCATGCATGCTACTCTTAGTTTTGTTTTTTAACATCTCAATGTTGTCCTAAGACATATAATTGTATAATTGTATATAATTGTTATATTTTTCTATTCGCATATTTCATTTCGTGTACACGAAAAAATTTGTGTAATTTAGTGTCATTTTGTGTTCTAATTTTGGGTACACGATTTAATATTATGTCATTTTCGTTCAAGACCTTAAAATACATGACATGAATGTACAAAACGATTTGTCAGGTCTATATAAGCTATTTCTTCTTATATATGTAGGAAAAATATACTCACTGTTAAAGGAAAATGAATTTCATGTTATTTAAATTACAAGGACCCATATATAACAATGTGATTATGTGTTTATATATTACACACTTGATTTCAATTTTATGGACAGTAGCTTATTTTCACAAGTTAGTCAAATTAAAAAAAGATAGGTGATACTCATTTTCATATGTCTTATTTTATGAATAAAAGAAAACTAAAATTGATTATTCCATGTTTTACTAGAAAAGAATAAAAAAACTAAAATACAAACTTCCAAACTGAAAATGCACATTTTAAGTTGTTTTATAAATAAGCTAAGGGCAATAACCATTAAATCTAACAATTATATGTTACTCAAAGAGCGCGATATATTGAATTTGTTTGGTTAATTGATAAAAAAAAAAAGTAATAGTAAACCAATTCATTAATCAAAGGACATATAATTTGTAAAAATGATATTGAATAATCACATAGCAAACTAGATTAGATGAAAGTTTCTATTGTTATAACTACGTTCATTTCATATATCTTGCATAGTAGATATCCTTTCTCATATCGCTGAAACATGCAACCTTTTTTTGATAGACAGTGTAATGATTTATTGGAGTCGTGAGGATTAAGTTTTTACACATTTTTAATATGTAATCGAAAAATTAACCATGACCATACAAATATTTTCAATAAATTAATATAATAAATATATTAAGGATTCTATATTTAATAAATATACTGAATTCTCATAATATTGGTGAAAATTTTGTTAACATGATATGTAGAAATATTCTCTAACAAAGAGAGAAATAAAATGAAAGCTAAATTTTAAAAAAAAAAAACAATAAAGAGAGATTTTGAACTTTTTAACGGGGGTTGTATCTGTTTTGTTGATTGGTTCATAATATTAATTCAATTGGTATGAATTCACAGATAAGTAATTTTATACTTACGTTAATTAACATTCCAATAAAATTATATTTTTCTAAATAAAAATTAAAATAATATATTTATATTAATTTATTAATATAATTGATCGATCGGTGCGTAGCACGGGTAGAACGCTAGTATATATGAATTTGACTGTATGCCATGCAATATGAATGTTATGACTAGTTGTTTCAATTTGAGAAAGCAATTCATTGATGGTTGTATCAGTCACAATTCTCACACATACTACACAAGGTCAAAGTCTTCAAGTTCTCCTAGAGTTAGGTAGGTACCTCTGTCACCTAAGTCTGAAACCTCAGGTTCTAAGACTTCTAACAGTGACAAGAAGACTAACACCAAGAAAGTTGATAAGCATGTTGTTTATGATAAAACTGTTTCTAAGTCACATGGACCCAAACTTATTTGGGTACCAAAGGAGAAGTAATACCTTTGTGTTTGCAGGGCAAAGAAAGTGAAAAGAAGGTCATGTGGATTTTGGACAGTGGATGCTCAAATCACGTGACTGGTGATATGGCCCTGCTATCACAGTATGAAGAGAAGGCTGGCCCAATGGTTGCTTTTGGAGATGACAGCATGGGTAACACGTTGGGATATGGCAAGTTGAAAGTTGGTAATGTCATCATTGAAGATGTAGCACTATTCAAGGGACTCAAGCATAATCTGCTAAGTGTTGGTCAGTTTACTGATAGAGGATTCAAAGTGGATTTTGACAAAGATGAATGTTTGATCACCCACAAGAAGACTGGTGATTTTGCTCTATCTGGAGTAAAGAAAAGAAGCCTGTTTGTAGCCAATATGGACTCTGCAAACAAGGACAAAATTTGTTGCTTCTACTCAAAAGCATCAAATGAAGATTGTTGGCTGTGGCACAAGAGGTTATCACACTTGAACTTCAAAGCCATTAATTCTCTAGTCAAAAGAGAGTTAGTGAGAGGCATGCCCACACTTGAATTCTGTCAAGAAGGAGTGTGTGAGGCTTGTCAAAGAGGAAAGATAAAAAGATCAAGCCACAAGTCAAAGACAGTGACATCAATAACCAAGCCCCTGCAACTCATTCATATGGATTTGTTTGGGCATGTCAATATTATGTCACTAGGAAGAAAGAAGTATGCCTTGGTGATGGTTGATGACTTTACAAGGTATACATGGGTGGAATTTCTGGTATCAAAAGATGAGGCTCCACAAGTAATCATTGAGCACATAAAGAAAGTTGACAAGGAAGCAAAGGCCAACAATGCAAGTGTGATTGCATTGGGAAGTGATAATGGAACAGAGTTCAGAAATGCCATACTTGAAGCATTCTGCAAAGAGAATGGAATCTCTCAGCAATTCTCAGCTCCAAGGACTCCACAACAAAATGGAGATGTTGAGAGAAAGAATAGAACTCTAATTGAGGATGCTAGAACAATGTTGCTTGATGCAAAGATGCCTACATGTTTTTGGGCTGAGGCTGTGAGAACTGCATGCTATATCCAGAACAGAACCCTCATCAACAAAAACACTGGAAAGACACCTTACAATTTGATGATTGGAAAGAAGCCTACTCTAAAGTATATTCATACTTTTGGAAGCAAATGCTTTGTATTGAAGGATGATTCAGAATATGTTGGAAAGTTTGATGCAAATGCATTTGAAGTAATTTTTCTTTGCTACTCTATGGAAAGAATTGCATACAAAGTTTATGTCATCAGTCAAAAGAAAATTATGGAAAGCACAGATGTGACATTTGATGACAGCAAACTACCTGGATTAGAAGAAGCCAATGATGAAGATAAAGATCCATTAAAGTTTGATAATCTAGATGATTCTGATGAAGAGATTGAAACTGGAGTTGAAACTCAAGTTCAACAAACTCAAGTGAATGATGATACAAGAGAAGAATTTGTGCCAATCAATAGTGGAGAAACAAGCATCCAAGACACACCTGTGAATAGTGTCAACCTCACAGGGGGAGGAAATGAGAATGATCATGACTTGGATGATGAAGCAACATCAAGAATGAGAAATCAGACTGAGCATTCAAGGAAATGGGATAGATCACACACTGCTGAGCAAATTATTGGAGATCCAAATGCAGGAGTAAGGACTAGGAGAGCAACTCAAAATGAGTACCTCTATGGCTGTTTTCTATTTCAGATTGAGCCTAAGAAACTTGATGATGCACTGTTGGATCCAGATTGGATTATTGCCATGCAAGAGGAGCTGAATCAATTTGAAAGAAACAAAGTATGGGAACTTGTGCCTGCACCAAAGAATAAAACCATTGTTGGAACAAAATGGGTTCTGAAGAATAAGATGGATGAAGATGGTGTAATAGTAAGAAACAAAGCAAGGTTGGTTGCAAAAGGATACTCTCAACAGGAAGGCATTGATTATGATGAGACATTTGCCCCTGTTGCTAGATTGGAAGCCATCAGAATATTCTTGGCATTTGCTGCTCATTCAAACTTTAAAGTTTATCAAATGGATGTCAAGAGTGCATTTCTGAATGGAGAGTTGGAAGAAGAAGTTTATGTGCAACAACCACCTGGCTTTGAGGATCCACATTTTCCAGAATTTGTCTACAGATTGCTTAAGGCATTGTATGGACTTAAGCATGCTCCAAGGGCATGGTATGACACTTTATCACAATTTCTCCTTGAAAATCAATTCACTAGAGGCACATTGGACAAGACACTGTTTTACAAGAAACATGGTAATGATATTATCCTAGTTCAGATCTATGTGGATGATATTATATTTGGCTCTACAAATGAGAAGCTGTGTGAGAAATTCTCTAAACTCATGCAGAGCAGATATGAGATGAGTATGATGGGAGAGTTGACATTATTTCTTGGGTTGCAAGTCAGTCAAAGGAAGGATGGTATCTTTATCAGTCAAACCAAGTACATCAAGGATTTATTGAAGAAGTTTGACTTAGAAGATTGCTCACCTGCAAAGACACCCATGACCACTGCCACTAAATTGGATGAAGATGCTAAAGGCAAGAAAGTAGATGTCTCAGTCTACAGAGGCATGGTTGGTTCTCTACTCTACCTCACAGCAAGTAGGCCAGACATCATGTTTGCTACATGCCTGTGTGCAAGGTTTTAATCAAATCCAAAAGAGTCACATCTGATTGGTATAAAAAGGATCTTTAGATATCTGAAGGGCACTCCAAACTTGGGTTTATGGTATCCTAAGGACACAGGGTTCAATCTGGTTGGTTATTCTGATGCTGATTATGCTGGATGCAGAGTGGATAGGAAAAGCACCTCAGGTAGGTGCCAGTTTCTTGGACAAAGGTTAGTCTCTTGGTATAGCAAGAAACAACAATCTGTGTCAACTTTTATAGCTGAGGCTGAATACATAGCTGCTGGAAGTTGCTGTGCTCAAGTGCTTTGGATTAGAAATCAACTTAGAGATTATGGACTTGTGTTGGAAAGAATTCCAATCATGTGTAACAACACAAGTGCAATCTCTATAGTTGCCAATCCTGTCAATCATTCTAGAACAAGGCACATTGACATCAGATATCATTTCATTAGAGAACATGCAACCAATGGAACCATTGAGTTGCATTATGTCTCTACAGATAAACAACTAGCTGACATATTCACTAAGCCATTAGATGAAGCCACCTTCACAAGGTTGGTTAGTGAGATTGGAATGCTGAATACTTCAGATTCTGGCTAAGTGAATATATCACCTAGATTGTTGCAGCAGTAAACACTTACTTTATCTAAATTCTCAATATTTTTGGAGTAAGTGTTGGCTGAAATATGATTTATAAATATTTCAAATCTGTTGCATATGTTGGAAAATCATATTTTGTCAACTTGAAATTTCTATGAAATTTTGAGAAAATCACTGTTTAATTTGCTAGAATATTCTTCATTGAATATGACTGGTAAATTTTAAAAGATAGTGAAAATTGATATTTATGAGTGATGAGTATATTTCGATAAGTCAGACTTCTCGAATGATTCACTGCTCGACATCTCTAACAAGCCTCATTAGAGCACTCTCGAGTTCTCGAATAGAGTCTTTTAGAGATATCGAATAGAGGTACTCTTGACTTCTCGAATAGAGTATTTTAGTTCTCTAATGATTGAGTTCTCGAATACTATGTTTGAGTTCTCGAATCATTTAAAAAGGCTGAATTCTCGCTGAATCTTAACCATTTTTGGATTTCTATTCATAATTTTTAAATCACTAATAAAAACATATTTTACCTAATTTAGAATTTATTCTAAGTTAGATAACTGCCAGCTGTGAGTTTTCAACCTGCTTGAGATATCGATTAAGCCTTTCTTGACTTCTCGAATAGTTGTTTTCTACTTCTCGAATGCTTGACTTGTCGATACAAAACATATATCTAATCGACAATTCAAGTAATTCATACTTATACAATTCTACATCTATTCGATTCATTTCATTCGATTTCTCAAGCATCTAAACCCCCAAAACCTCTGAAAATCCTAACTGCAAAAGCTAAATTTCTTCTTCAACCTTTACTCTTCTCTCTGTATCAATGGCAACCGTGAAATTCAACACCAACTTTATCGCCCTAACCAGTGATGTTGAGGCACCAAATGCCAATTTTAAATGCTTTGTAAAGTGGATGTCTGAGTCATACATCAAGGATGCACTCTCAGCCAACCCAACTCTATATCTAGACCTCCTGGAACAGTTTTGGAGAACTGCTACTGTGGAAGTTGTAGCCCTAGAAAGCGCAATAACTTCGTACATAATCTATTGCAAGATTCAGGACAAGGAAATCACTATCACCACTGAAGACATGAATCAAGCACTGGGCTTACAACAGGAAGTGTATGATGATCAAGCTACAAATGGTGAATTGGAGGACTTCTTTGATTTTATCAACTACTCAGATGAAATCAAACTTGGACACTTGAATAGGAAGTTCTTGAGGAAGGAACGGAGTTATGTCTTTGCCACCATTCTTCAAGTCTTCACTACAAGGAAGTCAAGCTATGATCATATCAGTGCACCTGCACAGCAAATAGGCTATGCCTTAGCCTATGGGAAAAAGATCAATGTTGGTCAACTCATTATGCAGGAGCTGTATGGGAGACTTGGTAAGAACTCAACCAAGAGAGGTACTAACATCTTCTTCCCTCGCTTTATTCAATCTGTACTTAATTTTAAAAATGATAAATTGATTGAATTACCTGGGATAGATAGAAATAGAATAGGCTATCCTAAATCCATGACCAAACTCATTTTTGGTAATTTGGAGACTAGGAATGATGTGGATGTAAGACTTAATATAACTCCCCATTTGGAGGGTCTGTTTAGAACTTAATATAACATTTGATTCCAAATCTCAGTTAGCACATCCTAAGCAAGTAGAACACAATGCTAACCCAGGGCTTGCTAACCAACCCTCTCAACCAAACACTCTACCAAACACAGAGCCACCTACATCATCCTCTCAACAGGGTGATGTTAATAAAAAGGAGAAGAAGAGAAAACAGGTTGCTTCTGCACCTTTAACCATCTTATCAGAAGCAGCACTGGCTGTTGAATTAGGTATAGAAAGTGAGGAACCTGAGTCACCCTTACAAAGGCCAAAGAAGAAGAAATCTAAAACCACCTCTTCAGTCACACAAATGGCTGAAGTTGTAAAATCAGGGGCAAACAGCTCACTAGATGTATCCTCTCAACAGGGTTGATAAGTGGAGTTATATCCACTTGGAGCGTTCCATATCGGCTTAAATTGATTGTCTTGGACTCAAGTTTGTGGTGGTTTTGATGTGTTTTGTTTAGTTGTGCAGATTTACGAGAATGTTGATTAAGGTTGATGCTTCTATCGTTTTTGGAGAATAAATTGATTAAAATTCGGATTTCTGAGACGGTTGCGCAGTCTACACTGTTTTGGACATATCTAGAGTTCTAGAAGTCCGTTTTCAGCGATCTTACTGCCCACGCGAAGCTTGGGAGATTTTCTATAATATGGGACAGGTGTTGCACGAGCAGGTTGCGCGTGGTGGGCGCAGGTTACGCGAAGAACAGACTGATGGGCGCAGGTTGCACGCGCGCGGTGCTGAAAAATTACAGTTTTTACTATTTTGGCCATATCTTGAGTTCTACAACTCCGTTTGAGGCCCATAAGCAGTCCACACGAAGCTAACGAGATTATCTATCATTTTAAAGTGGTCCAGAGGTCCAATTACGATTGGAACGTTCCAAAATATCTGAAGAAAAGTCAGCCACGAATTTTCCTTAAAAACAGAATCAGTTTAGGAAACGTATTTTGCAGAAATTCTATTATAATTCTGTTTTGGTATTTTCTTGCTGGGCAAGACTTCAAGAGGCTATATAAACACATCTTGGGACACATCATTATGAGGGATGTAATATTAGATCAGATAATATAGTTTAGAGTAGATTAGTATTATTAGTTGGAGATGTAGAGAAACACCATGACTCTTCTTTTGGGTGACAACATTGAAGTTTGAAGGTTTTGTTCTCTTAATCTTTTCTTTGTTCTTATTAGTTTAATTATGTTTTCTTGTTTTACTAGTTGTTTTACTTGTTTAATTATTAGCGAGTAGTTATTTCTAGGGCTTAAAGGGAAGCCATGTTTGCATTAATATTGGCATGATTTTCATAGTGTTTTGATTGGTTATGGTTAATTCTGATTGATATGTTTTAATCATTAATTTGTGTAATTGGCCAATATCATGGATTAATTATATGCAAATAGGGGTATGGATCGAGAGATTTACTTACTAGAGGCACACATACGATTAGCAGAATTGAATTTGAGTGCGGAAGCATCATTGGATTTCTGAGAGCGTTAATTCTTGGAAGAGATTAACTTGACTCTAATTACCTGATTGATTGAATTACTAAAATTGGTTAATTGTGTTGAATGTTTCGAGAGTGTTAATGCTTGAAAGAGATTAACATACTCTAGTTATAGGATCACATTGATTGCTTTAGCTTAAGAGCCAATTGTGTAAGCATGGTGGACCTGATTGCCCTAGGTTTTAAATAATTTGTTTATCATCTGTTTACTTAGTGTTAATCTAGTTTAATTAGTTAATTAATAATTTCATATATTTGTATGACCCCTGAAACAATTAGCGATAACTGAAAAGGAATTAGTAGAACCTGTCTCCTTGTGGATTCGACCCGCTTGCCATCTGTACTAGCAATAGACACCGTGCGCTTGCGGTTAGGTATAATTTGACACATCAAGTTTTTTGGCGCCGCTGCCGGGGAGACAGCGAGTTTCTGTTGATTTTAATTTAGTTGTTTCGATTGTTTCCATTGTCTCGTTGGAACCTTTGTTCCAATTGAGGCAAATTTTACTGTGTTTTCTTGGCTTTGTTGAGTGTCTACAGGTTTGCAATGGGTGAAGTTGATACTTTTGCACTCTTATCTTCCCTAGTAGAGGCACATACTCGAGAGATTGCCATGTCGAAGACTACAGAGCCCACTATGCGTCCAATGAGTATCAATGAGATGTCACAAATGGCCCCTAAAACTTACAACTTCTGTCAAATTTGCGGTGTGCAGGGTCACTTTGGTTTTGAATGCTCTTACAATTTCTATAATTCTCAGAGTGCTCAGTTGGGACAAATGAATTCTTTTGAAGAAGGATATGGGTACAATCAGTATTCAAACACTTTTGATCAAGAATGCGTGAATCAACTAGATTTCTACTACCAGGACAATGGTGCTCAAAATTTTTCATATCATAATCAGCAACAGTTTGAGCAACAATATTATCAGTCATATGAGCAGCCGCCACAGCAAGAATATCAATATCCTCCTCTACAAGAAGATCTACATGTTTCTCAACCCAGTGTAGATGTGCAAGCTGATCAGACAAATGAGATGTGGGATATCTTGAATAAATTGCTAAAGAGTTTTGAAGAATTAGAAACTCAAAGTTTGGCGATTGAATCTCAAATTGCACAGTTGGCTAACTCTTCTACTACAGGACAGCTCGACTATTTACCATCATCATCTATCCGATCCGAAGAGAACCTGATTGCTATCAATCTCACAAGCGATCAGGAATATGATAGTTTCTCCATGTATGTTGATGATGAGGCCATTGATAAAGAGAAGGAGCATGCCACCGATGACGAGATCAATGATGTTGCTGTTACCGAGAACAATGTGACTGATGATGAGGCTACAAAGGAAAGCAATACAGAGATGGTTGTTGTTTTTCTTCCATAACCTGTGCCTAAGCTACCATGTATTGATAAATTTGCTCTCGATCTAGCCTCTACTTACAAGGCTTCTTTGCTCAAGAACACTTATTTCAAGGTTGATGTGATAACAAATATTGTCCAAGATGATATTTCTCAAATTCTGGTTGAGGATCCATACAAAGTGGCTCCTACGTTTGAAGCTCGAGGAGAGGGAGAAGATGGAAGTGTCGGCTTAATCTTTGATGTGATAAGCCAAGATGTCCGAATGACTCCAGTGAAAGTGAGGAGTGAAGAAAAACCACCACCAGAACCTCCACCTTATGTCAAGGGAGTTCAATATTTTCGTGGTGTTGAATTTTATCGCTGTTTTATCACAAAGTTTTCCAAAACTGCACAAGCACTTAATTCTCTATTGCTTATTAATGACATATTTTATTTTACTGATGCTTGTTTGGAGACTTTCTGCAGGATAAAGATAACCACTAACACTCTTGATACTTTTTGTGGTGACGAGTTTATGATCGAGAAAGTGGATATTACACCTTTACCGGAGTATTTTTGAGGAGGTCAAGCTATTGACGTTAAAGAAGCGCTTTGTGGGAGGCAACCCATGTGTTTCGATGATTAGGCATGTTTCCTACTATCCCTCCTATTTACTTTCATTCAATGCGGACATTGAATATTTTAAGTGTGGGGGTGGTTTGAGGGATTAGTAGTTGTTGTTGTATTATGTGTTCATGTAGGATTTCATGCTTTGCATATTAGTAGTAATAAATTATGCATTTATGTTCGTGTTATTTACGTTTGTTTCATATAGGACATTTTTTTTAGTACAGTATATCATGTGAGTTCATAATAGTTGCATTTGCACCCATGCTTGATAGGAATTTTGTGTTGTTGACGCTTTTGATTGAGAAGTGATATGCTTTGTTCTTGTGCACACACATACACTAGTAAGTTGAAGCTAGTAGACTTATTGAATGTTGTAAGTAATTAGAAGGACATGAATATGTGCAAGTTGATTTAGTTTGCATGCTTTGAATACAAGTCGGTGCATTAGAGAGATTTTTGCTTGGGATTGAGTATGTTTTTCCACCAAGTGAGATTTTGAGCCATATTGCATATTTTTTGCAATTTATTCATTTGCTTGAGTGTCCACGGATTGTTTGCATTGCTAGCAGTTGTTTGAGGTCTTTCTTGAAATGCATGACATTATTTGACGATTAAAATGATAAAGGCATTTAGGAATAACCGCATATTTTCCCATATTACCACACCGTATTAACATGATCAATTAGTTACCCATTGAGCTTAATCCTATTCTTTCGGTGACATACCACATTACTTGCCTATATCTTTTTCTTGTATTGGCCTTACATTAATTTGAAACCACATTGTCAAAGGCTAGTATAGTGCTTAAGGGAGTAATAAGGTGTGCAAGGAGGGGTTTATTGTTGGTCGTACTTTTGGGGGAAATATTGAAATTGGGTTTGTTTACTTGATAGTCGGCATATGTAATAAATTGTGGGATCATTGTTATTGTTTATATTATTGTTTTATTTAGCTCTCGAAAAAAAAGAAAAAAAGGAAAAAAAAAGAAAAAATGAAAAAATGAAAAAAAAGAAAAAAATATATTATGAGAGCATGTTTGTGTTTGTTGTGATCCTACTTTAGTCGACTAGTCAAGTGTTCTTAGTAAAAATTATGCGCGGGGGGGGGGGGAAATAGGGTGTTGTGTATGATTTATTATGGTACTTACTAGCTTTTGACACTTCACCTGATTTGGCTTATTTGACATACCTTGTCCCTAGCCCCCGTTACAACCCGAATGAAGACCTTTTGATTATTGTCATTGATGTATGTTGTGTTAAGAATTAGATTGATACCAAATGTCAAGCATGTTTATGATTTTGTTGGAATTGAGTGATACACTTACCCTTGTTCTTGAGTGAATATTCTTTTATGAGTGGATTGTGAGTGTTTGCTTATTTTTGCGTATGAGATCTCGAGTTTTGTCTCAAAGATGTACTCTTGTAGGCTTAGCATGTTTACTAACTTATTCTTACACTTGACATGGACTTGTGAGAACTTATGCATGTTCATTGAGTAGACTATGTGAATACTTGCACTTTCGACACCAAAGACATTGCGTATTCACTTTGATTCTTAAATTGATATGGCATGAGAGGATTTGAAGGTATGGTAGGATATTAGTACTAGATTATTTGCATTTTCATATTAGTTGCATTCATGCATTGCATTGTATTAGGTTACATGGATTTTGTGGGTACATTCACTATAGGCCCTCACGAGACCTTACTCGTCCACTAGGGCTGCCTAGGGGTTTAAAGGGCTTGTTGCATATGCCAAATGCAACCGTGATCACCTACGGAAGTGGTACTAGTTAGTTAGTTAGTTGTAATTGTTTATGCTTGAGGACAAGCATCGGTTTAAGTTTGGGGGTGTGATGAGTGGAGTTATATCCACTTGGAGCGTTCCATATCGGCTTAAATTGATTGTCTTGGACTCAAGTTTGTGGTGGTTTTGATGTGTTTTGTTTAGTTGTGCAGATTTACGAGAATGTTGATTAAGGTTGATGCTTCTATCGTTTTTGGAGAATAAATTGAGTAAAATTCGGATTTCTGAGACGGTTGCGCAGTCTACACTGTTTTGGACATATCTAGAGTTCTAAAACTCCGTTTTCAGCGATCTTACTGCCTACGCGAAGCTTGGGAGATTTTCTATAATATGGGACAGGTGTTGCACGAGCAGGTTGCGCGTGGTGGGCGCAGGTTACGCGAAGAACAGACTGATGGGCGCAGGTTGCACGCGCGCGATGCTGAAAAATTACAGTTTTTACTATTTTGGCCATATCTTGAGTTCTACAACTCCGTTTGAGGCCCATAAGCAGTCCACGCGAAGCTAACGAGATTATCTATCATTTTAAAGTGGTCCAGAGGTCCAATTACGATTGGAACGTTCCAAAATATCTGAAGAAAAGTCAGCCACGAATTTTCCTTAAAAACAGAATCAGTTTAGGAAACGTATTTTGCAGAAATTCTATTATAATTCTGTTTTGGTATTTTCTTGCTGGGCAAGACTTCAAGAGGCTATATAAACACATCTTGGGACACATCATTATGAGGGATGTAATATTAGATCAGATAATATAGTTTAGAGTAGATTAGTATTATTAGTTGGAGATGTAGAGAAACACCATGACTCTTCTTTTGGGTGACAACATTGAAGTTTGAAGGTTTTGTTCTCTTAATCTTTTCTTTGTTCTTATTAGTTTAATTATGTTTTCTTGTTTTACTAGTTGTTTTACTTGTTTAATTATTAGCGAGTAGTTATTTCTAGGGCTTAAAGGGAAGCCATGTTTGCACTAATATTGGCATGATTTTCATAGTGTTTTGATTGGTTATGGTTAATTCTGATTGATATGTTTTAATCATTAATTTGTGTAATTGGCCAATATCATGGATTAATTATATGCAAATAGGGGTATGGATCGAGAGATTTACTTACTAGAGGCACACATACGATTAGCAGAATTGAATTTGAGTGCGGAAGCATCATTGGATTTCTGAGAGCGTTAATTCTTGGAAGAGATTAACTTGACTCTAATTACCTGATTGATTGAATTACTAAAAGTGGTTAATTGTGTTGAATGTTTCGAGAGTGTTAATGCTTGAAAGAGATTAACATACTCTAGTTATAGGATCACATTGATTGCTTTAGCTTAAGAGCCAATTATGTAAGCATGGTGGACCTGATTGCCCTAGGTTTTAAATAATTTGTTTATCATCTGTTTAATTAGTGTTAATCTAGTTTAATTAGTTAATTAATAATTTCATATATTCGTATGACCCCTGAAACAATTAGCGATAACTGAAAAGGAATTAGTAGAACCTGTCTCCTTGTGGATTCGACCCGCTTGCCATCTGTACTAGCAATAGACACCGTGCGCTTGCGGTCAGGTATAATTTGTCACATCAAGGGTGCATCTATAGAATCAAGCATCCTCCCCAATGCACCTATTTGTAAAGAGTCAGCACCTAGGAGTGATAAGGCTGGCACAACACTGAGTGGAGAGCACATCACACTTGAAACTCCTTCTATTTCTCAGGGGGAGTTGTCAAATTCCATTCTAAAAGACACTTCTCTTCCAGAATCTACATCTCAAATTTCTTTGGAGCCTGTAATTCAAGAAATTGAAGAGCAAGGCATTGATCACCAAGAATTCTTTTCTCTTGGTGAGCCAATGGACTCAAGTGACTTAGTGCATGACACTTTGCTCACCACCCAGAAACCACATTCAGATGGGGAGGGAATGCAAGCTGGGGCATATCCTGATGACACCATCACAAACACAGAGGATTCACTAGTTTTTACTAGAGACTCTATGCCTGTGTCAACTACTGTTGTAACTCATCCCATTCCTGTGGAGACAACAGTAGTAGAGTCAATCCATCCGGTTACAGAAGTTGCATCTGTAACTGAGGAGTCTAGCTTGCCTAGCTCTAGCTCTGACTTTATGTCACAATGGCTGAAGCCTGTGCAATATGACAGTGCTTCAGGATCAGGATCTGTTCCACCACAATTGACGGTTGAAGCACTTCAAAGCTTAGTTGTGGATGAGATTCCTGAGTTTGTCAAGATAGCTCAGAACTTGGTCACCTCCAACATGCCTAATCCAGACTATGAAGCCATTCTGCTATGCCATAGAGATGATGTGGAGATACAAAAGACAAAGATAATTGATGGTGCTGAGAGAGATGGCAATGTAGATGCCTGGTTGCAAGGAAAATATTATATTACTCTTGATGAAGCTCTTCAATATCTCAGAGAGAAATACATCACTTCACTGGGTTCCAATGCCAAATCTCTGACCCCTGGTGAAGTGTATGAAGCTATGAATGATTCACACAAGGGTTTCCTCAAGGCTGCACACTATCTTGGAAAGGGAGTCAAAATTGAAGTCAACAGAGTGTGTGATAAGACAGCCACTATAGTGGAAGAAATCAAGAGGGCCTTTGATGCCAAATTCCCTCAGCTCGACAGTGTTTTCAAGGACCTCAAACACTGCAACACCACCTGCACCAAGATGGATAATGGTCTAGCTCTACTAAAGGATACTGTCACAGGTCTGGGGCATAAATTTCAAGTTCTATCTGATCAGACAACAGATGCCAATGCCATGCTGAGGACTATGTTCAAAAATCAATATGGAGATAAGCTAGTGACTGAGGTCCCTGTGCATGAGATGACCAAATTTGAGGTGGAGAGACTGAAAGATCAATCACTACCTGGTTTTAAAGCCACTAAGTTGTTCACAAAGGTGGAATCTCTTGAACAGGAAGTAACCTCTCTCAAACAGTCCAATGCTCAGCTCACAGACAAAGTTGCAACTCTCAATGAACAGTTGAACACTCAAGCCACCACCACAGCTGAGGTTCTTCTGCATCAACAATTGATGTTGTCTGCCATGATAAAGCACATGGGTCCCCCTCTACTTAAAGAATCTTCAACCCCAAAGGTCACTTCTACAGCCTCTGTGCCTGACAACAAGCCTAAGGGGGAGAAGAGGATATCAAGGAACTCAAATCCAAAGGGGGAGAAACCTCAAGCAAAGGCATAAATATAAATGAGGGTGGTCAGCAAAGGACTCCAAAATCTATAACCAATGTGCCAGGAAAAGGAAAATCCAAAGTTGATGAGCCTCCAACCTCTCTGCCAGTTGTTACTCTACCAACTGTGCATGTCATTACTCCAAGTGGTCAGAAACAATCTATCACAACCACAGTGGTTGCAGGGAGCATGTCATCTGATAAACCTCCATCCTCCAAATCTGAAAGTGCCAAGCCTGTAGAAGTTAAGGTGGTTACTGAGGCCAAGCTACAAGAAGTTGCCAATTCAAATGTCTATCATGATGAAGCATTCTTGGAGTTTCTGAAAGTATCAAGGGAACATGCTAGTGACACTCAATTTTATCTGAGGAGCTTGAAGGATCAGATTGACTATCTCACTGTGATACTCAGAAAGATAGATGGAGTATGGATCAAGGAAATAATGATGGTATCCAAGTCCAAGATATGGCATCTAACCTACAAGACTCTACAAGCCGTAAAACATTCAGAGATAGATGCACTGATTGAGCTTATTGAGAAGAGAAATGAGAACAATAAAAGTCTGTATGATGACTTGAGGAATGGCCAACCTTCAAGGCTGCCAGAAGTGATTAAGAAGCCATGGACAATCATCTATCAGTCTGGCACCAAAATTGAAGACATTAAATAATTGGTCATTCCCAATGATCTCACTCCTCGAAATCATAGACTTGTTATTGCTATCATTGATCAACTACAGAAGAAAGTTGGAGTCAGAAATGCTGATGAAATAGAAGCACTGCACATCCTCAGATCTTTCATAGCAACTGGTGCAATTACAGAAATGGCCCAACCTAGGAGGAATAAGGATGATGAAGACAAAAGTGATGGGAAGAGAAGACATCACAGGAGTGATAAGGGTGATAAAGATGAGAAGAAGAAAAAGGACAACAAAGACAAGAAAGATGGTGATGACCAAGGTAAAGTCTATGAGAGGAAAGTTGGAAAACAACAAGCCTTAGGCATTGCTAGCAGTAAACTCACCACAACACAAGACTCTAAGTCTAGGGTGAATACTGTTAGTAATGACCAACCAAAATCTGATTCAATGGCTTCTGTAACTGTTTTGCCACCTCAAGAAGAGAAGAGGATTCAAATTAAGAAACCGGGTGTATGTTTCCAAAAGCGAACTGCTAATGGAGTACTACAATGGTCTACAAGCAAAGGTCACAAGTTTCTGCCAAGCCACCAAGTGAAAAAGGTCAAATTCAAACAAGCTGCAAGAAGAATGAAGATACCCAAGTCTAGAACCCTAACTATCTATCCAGGACTGAAACTCCAACCACTTGATGAAGACTTTGATGAAGACCAATTACAATATCTAAGAGCTCAAGGAATCTACTATGCTGTCATTGTGAATAACTGCCTTGAGATTAAATATACTTGAAAAGTTCTATCTTTATGTATGTTAGGCTTGTTATCAGACATGAAATTGTGACTAAGGGTCTTCCTCACAATTTGGGGGAGATTGTTAGTCACAGAGGCATGCCTGTTTACATCTAATAACAAGCCTAATTATTTGTAATGCTTTGCATTACTTGCATGACCTCTTAACTGAGGGAGCCTTGAAAGGCATATGATGTAGCCTATTTGTATTTCGAGGATACAACTCAACTTAAACAAGATTGTAATAGTAAATAGTATATAGACTGTCACAAGGAATCTCAGATTGTATTATCTGTCAGAAGAAAAAGATCAAGGTCAATCTACAGACTTGGGGAATTACTACATTGAAAGAAGCTCAGTCATCTGATCAAGCCTCAATGAAGTATTCGTTAAAGAAGTGGATTCGTTTAAAGTGACAGATTTAATAGTGACAGAGACAGTACAGAAGAATTGAAGAGAGATGAGAAAAGAAAAAGAACCAGATTTTAAAGTCAATATATGAAGAACAGTCATTGCGGTTAGTCACTCATGAACCAGACAGTACATCGAGTGTCAACATTTAACAGTGGTTGTTCATCATTAACTTCAGTGGTTCAAGCTATCAAGACTGGTATGTGAGAAAATCATTGTGCAAGCAACAGAAGGGTTAAATTATTTAATCACAAGGATTTTATTATCAAGTGGACTGGCTACGAGGAAAAAGAATTATCATAAAGAAATTCTAAGTGATATTTTCTTAATGTTGAAACCCCGGTTAGAATTGTTGTATTTTTTGCTAAGCAAAAGGAGTCTGGTTTCACATCCTCAAGAGACCGTAGCTTACACCTGGACGGGTTATGAGAAAATAGAATTGTCACAAAGAAAAGCAAAGTGATATATTCTTAAAGCTGGAACTCCGGTTGGAATTGATATATTTTTTGTTAAGCAAAAGGAGTCCGGTTCCAGACGCTCAGGTAACCGCAGTTTAGAGTTTAAGGTTAATTTTATATTAATAAATATTTTATTTATTTAGAAAATTATATTTTTAAATATCTAATAATATTAGATATTTATTTTTATAATTTCTGAATTAAAATAATTATTTATTAATTAAAGATTATAAGCTATGCGAGTTAAAAAGCATTTCTACGGAGCCATCCATGTAAAACAAAATAGACCCCGGTTTCGTGTCAATTGCGAGTAAACAATTAAAGTGGCCAGTAAACAATTGAAAAGCAAAGAAACAATTCTGTCATCACATGCATGGTGTCGGCAAGAATTCTACGCGCGTGCGGAACACGCGCCAGGATTAAACCCACAGAAAGCCTGCCGTGCTGTCCACTCTCTTCTCCCGCAACTGGTCTTCAGCTTGGAAGATTAAATCAGTTACTGTATTTGTTTACAATTCAGAAATGGTAGTTCTGATTTCTTTATTAAAATCAATGGTAGTACCGCCAAAATTAGCGAGTGAATAAAATTAATTAATGGGCCGTTTTTAATTTCTTCATCAATCCCTCGTCTTCCGTTTACTTTCTCGGGTGGCTCAACAGTCGGCCTAATTAAAGGATATACACTTTCACTACTTCACTCAAACCTTGATTGTATCATCAGATCTGATAAAGCTCTAGTTGATCAAGGTTGATTTGGTGATTCTTTATATTTAATTACTTACATACATATATATATATTAAAGATCTTGTTGTGGGTAGCCACCTCCTCACATCCTCGTGTAGCATCTGCAAATCAGTCCTCCAGACATCTCCGGCCTCATCTCACCGGAACTTTCACTTTTCGATCTGATTTGATTTCATTAACGGGCCCACCACATAACTAGGAGTATCCGCTACACCTAAAGCAACAGGCTACCGTCACCAACTGTACTGGTTATTACTGACTGGAGTATCGCCGGAAGAATACTTTATAACACCACCTACTTTTCAGTTTCCTTTAACTAACTATAAAGAGTATGTTGGGCCTGAGGATATCCTCAGGTAACATGTCTGAGGTTAAAAGAAGTATAGTTGTAAATTAGGGACATTTTTGTAAATGTAAGGGATGGATATTATATTTACAAAAATGCCCCTGCGGGGCCACTTGATTTATAAGTACAATTTGTTTTAACCTCAGGGAGGTTACCTGAGGACATCCTCAGGCCCATTATTCTCAACTATAAGTTAGTAGATATTTGTGTATTTTACCGTTTTTGCAGATAAAGCTTACCGGATTATTCGAAGGCTGGTTTATCTACCGGAATATCAACCTCATTCGAAGTTGCAAAACACCCTGGCGTGTTACGATTCGAAGTCTGGTATCATTTCATTTTTTCATTTTTCTAAATTATTGCTGTCAGATGCCTACATATAAATTGTGATCTATATTTTACCTTCATTTAGTACATTTGAGACCTTAGATATAAGTAGATTTGATTGGTAGTATAGTTGTCGATGTCGCAGGGTCTACGAGTTGACAGTTTGAATGTGGGTACCTTGACGGGAAAGTTATTGGAGCTAGTGGATGTGCTGCGTAAGAGAACGGTAGATGTGCAGTGTATTCAGGAGACTAGGTGGAAGGGGGCTCAGTCCAAAGAAGCGAACGGGTATAAATTGTGGTATTCAGGTCTTGTGAACTCGAAAAATGGGGTGGGTATTCTGCTATCGAAGGACCTCACGGATAATGTTGTGGAAGTAAAGAGGTGTAACGACAGGATTATGTCTGTTAGAGTGGTAGTTGGGGAGAAGGTGGTGAACGTGGTATGCGCGTATGCTCCACAGGTCGGCTTGAGTGAGACTGAGAAAGCAGCTTTCTGGGTTTGTTTAGATGAGCTGGTCGAAAGTATTCCTGTCGACCAATTTGTAGTGATGGGTGGAGATTTCAATGGCCACATTGGTGTTCGGGTGGATGGTTACCATCGCGCTCATGGGGGTTTCGGCTTCGGGGATAGGAATGACGGAGGTTTCGCATTGTTGGAGTTTGCTACTGCTCATGAGTTGGTAATCGTAAACTCTGTTTTTCAAAAGAGGGCTGAACACCTCATCACTTTCAGTAGTGGGGGGCACAACACCCAAATCGACTACTTACTTATGCGCAATCGTGATGTAAGGTCGTGCATTGATTGCAAAGTGTTCCCGAGCGAGGCTTGCGCGTCACAACACCGTCTGCTAGCTATGGATCTTTCCATGGGTGGTCGTGTGGTGAACAGGGCAAGGGAAGCTAGACCGAGGATCCTTTGGAAGGATCTGAAGGGTGAGAAGGCGGCTGATTTCAAGGAGGCTCTGCTCCGCGAAGGTGGTTTTACCCGGGGGGATGATGCAAACCAGATGTGGATCAACATGGCCAATGCTATTAGACCATCTCCAACCCAAGACACCAAAAGAGTGTCCTAAAGACACTATTTTGGTGACAAAATTACACCATTCACAAAATGCACTCCAACCCACGGTCACTATACTTGACACTAAAAAGAATCTTTCACCAATAAAATAGAATATTCTAACTTTGTTCAATTTTTACATAATTAATATTTATTATATTTTAAATTGTAATGTTATGGTCGCATAATATTAAATTTATTTATTAATATAAAAAGATATTTATAAAAAAATCAATATCCAAATTTTGTTAAAATTTAGTCAAAAGTTTAAAAAGCAATAAATCACAATTAACAAATGTTCCCAGTTGCCACATCTAAGAAATAAAAGTGGAAAAGACTTATTTAATTATTTGAATTGCCGTATTCTTCCCAGAGGTGTTCAATCAACGCATTGCGAAATTCAAAATAAGCTTCGTTATCTTTGATTTGTGGATATCTACTTAGAAAGTTTTGAAATTTGACATCTTCATTTCTTATAATTATTATCTTGTAACTTCATATTTATCATTATGATGTTATTTTATAATTAAATTTGGTGTGTTGTTTATAATTCACGATTAAGATTTTTTTTTCCCAAGATTTTGTGTGAAAGTTTAAAGTTCAAAAAAAATAATATTTTAGAATTAACAAGAGCTAAGAAAAAAAATAAGTTTCAATTGATAAAAATTTAAAGTTAAAAATTACAAGAACAAATAAGTTGGAAAAAAATTAGAAAAAAAATTACAAGAACAAATAGTGGGACATAGATGGAAAAAAATTGTTTTGTTAACAAATATAAGGGCATTGTTGGAATTTTGAAAGTCACCAAATTTGGTGACCAAGGATCACCAAATGTACTTTTGTCACCAAATTTGGTGACCCAAAACTCATTTGGTGATCAAGGGTCACTATTTTAGTGTTGCATTGGAGTGGATATGACACCATATCTATCACTATTATAGTGATTTAGTGATGGATTGGAGTTGCTCTTAGGAATGTGGCCGTGAAGGTGGTGGGGGTTTCTTCGGGAAGGTTCAGTGGTCTTAAAGAGGCGTGGTGGTGGAACGAGGAGGTTCAAAGGAAAGTTAAGGCTAAACAATTGCTCTTTAAAGAACTTTTGTCGGCTAGCGCTGGAGAGGAGAGGTTCTTGAAGACTACAGCTTACAAGGTGGCGAGAAGAGAGGCAAAGAAGGTAGTGGCTAAGGCTAAAGTTGAGGCATACGAGGAGATGTACAAGCGCTTAGACACCAAGGAAGGAGCTAATGCAATCTTTAAACTGGCAAAAGCTAGGGAGAGAGGGCGGCGCGATCTGGGTCACGTTCGGTTTGTTAAGGATGATTTGGGCCGTGTTTTGGTGAACGACGAGGCTATTAAGGAGAGGTGGAATGGGTATTTTTTTGAGCTTTTCAATGGTTCTAGGGGGAGCGTTTCAGAGGGGGGGCAAGGTGTTAGTCAATCTTCTACTCAAACTTTAGGGGATTGTGAGCGTATCAGCTTAGAAGAAGTCAAAGGCGCCCTTCTAAAGATGGGTAGAGCTAAGGCGGTTGGCCCAGACCAAATACCTATTGAGGTGTGGATTTGTCTGGGGGAGGTAGGTGTTCGATGGCTAGCAGATTTGTTCAACATTCTCCTCAGAGATGCTAAGATGCCGGCGGAGTGGAGGCACAATATTGTGGTGCCTTTCTTCAAGAACAAAGGTGATGCTCAGAGTTGTAGTAACTATCGGGGTATTAAACTACTGAGTCATACTATGAAACTTTGGGAGAGAGTGGTTGAAGGCAGGGTTAGAAGAATGGTAGAGATCTCAGAGAACCAATTTGGTTTCATGCCGGGGAGATCGACGACCGAGGCTATTCATCTCGTCCGTCGCCTTATGGAGAAGTTTAGAGAAAGGCGTAAGGACCTGCATATGGTGTTCATTGACCTTGAGAAAGCGTATGATAGCATCCCACGTGATGTTATTTGGAGGAGCCTAGAAGAGAGGAGTGTGTCATCATTGTACGTTAGGGCGATCCAAGACATGTACTCTCAAGCTACGACTTGCGTTAGGACGCCAGTTGGTGATACCCACTATTTCCCGGTTGGGATAGGGTTGCACCAGGGGTCAGCCCTAAGCCCTCTCATTTTCGCCCTAATACTAGATGTCATTTCGTGGGGGATCCAAGATGACGTCCCGTGGTGCATGCTTTTTGCTGATGACATTGTGTTGGTGGCGGAGTCGAGGGGGGAGTTGAATGCAAAGCTGGAATTATGGAGATATAATTCGGAGATCAGATTGTTCCTCGCACGGACAAGTTCAAGTATTTGGGTTCTATCATTCAGAAGGAAGGAGAGGTGGATGGTGACGTAACCCATCGTATCAAGGCTGGGTGGCTAAGATGGAGAGCAGCGTTAGGAGTGATGTGCGACAGGAAAGTCCCTTTAAAATTGAATGGTAAATTCTATAGAGCAGCAATCAGACCTGCGATGTTGTATGGTTCGGAATGTTGGGCGGGGAAGAAGGCGCTGGAGAGCAAGTTAGAAGCGGCTGAAATGAGGATTTTGCGTTGGTCGTGTGGGCGCTCTATGCTGGATAAAATACCGAATGTTGTTTTCCGGAATGAGTTAGAAGTTGCGCCTATTTCTGAGAAAGTTCGAGAAGGGAGATTGAGATGGTTCGGTCACGTCTGCAGGAGGCAGGCTACGGCTCCAGTGAGGAGGGTAGAGAGTATTTCAGTCGTAGGGGTGAGAAGGAGAGGTAGACCGAGGAGAACATGGGAGGAGCAACTAAGGTTAGATTTGAAGGACTTAAACCTAAACGAGACCATGATAGCTGATAGGTACTCGTGGAGGCGTCATATCAGAGTTGTGGATTCTCTTTTAGGGAGTGGTTCTGTTGTTGAGAGTCTGAGAGTTGGGTTGTCCCGTTTAGCTTTGGATTAGAGTTGGGTTGTCCCGTTTAGCTTTTATTATTTGACTGTTTGTTGTTTATGGTTTAGTTTTTGGCAGGGAGTGTTGCTCGGAGCGGACATATTCTAGGAGAGGAGTTTCCAATGCCACTTAGGTAAGTCCCATGAAGTCCAAGCCATGGGCTCAAGTTCGGCTGAGTACTTTCTCATTCGTAAGCATCTTTGTATAAAACACACACTACATTATTGCGCACTAAGCCGGGGGTCTCCACGGAAACCGCCTCTCTACCGTAAAAAGTAGAGGTATGGTCTGCGTACATCTCACCCTCCCCAGACCCTGCTCCGAGCGGGATACACTGGGTATGTTTGGTTTGGTTTGGTTTGGTTTGTAGTACCGCCAAAACTTCAAAGGTAGTCCCCAGAATTATATTTTCAAAGGTAGTACCGAACGAAGTTCTGAAGGTAGTACAAGGCTTGTTCAAAGGTAGTGCATGGCTTCTTCAAAGGTAGTGCAAGGTTTGTCCAGCAAAGGTAGTACCGAGTTTTGTCTCCAAAGGTAGTTCGAGAGTTAATTGTCAAGAAAAAGAGTCAGAAGCTTTGTTGATCAATTTCTATTAAAAGACAAAGGCGACTCATTTCACAATATACAACTTCAACATAATATCTAAACACACCCAGCAGCTTCATTCTATCTCAAAGCTCTCAAGAACACAGAGATAGAAAAATTCATAGTAAATCAAGCTTGCTATCTTTGTAATATTTTATCCGGTAGAACTTGATTATTTGTGTCTCTTGTACTACTAGCGAGTTTTTACTCCTAGCACTTATCTCGATTTTTATTAACAAATATAGAAAAGTTCATGTCGAATTTTCTAATTTGTTTTTATCAACTTGATAATTAATCTGTACTGAAATTGTAACACCCATCAAGTTTTTTTTTTTTTTTTGAAGAAACCCATCAAGTTAATATATTGTTATATTCAACTTGAAATTTGTTTCAATTTATTCCGCACAAATTTGTCTAAACTAAATTTTATTTAAAGGACAAATTTCGATAAATTGGTAAAGATTGTATTCAACCCCCCTTCTACAATCTTATCGGACCTAACAATTGGTATCAGAGCCTATTGATTGATACACAAATCAAGATCCTATTTTTATTCAATCAAAAATTTATCTCGAATTTTTAACTCACTTAAAAATTCATCATGTCTTCAAAAGCCATTGTTAAGATTCCCATATTTAATAAGGATAATTATGATATGTGGAAAAATAAAATGGAGTTGTTTCTAGATGTTACAAATCCCAAATATTTGGGTGTTCTGAAAAATGGACCTAAAATTCCTATGGTTCATGAAGAACAAGTTGTTACTGATGGAGTTGTTACAACACCTGCTAGAACCTATGAAAAGGTAAGCTCTATTCTTCTGATGAAAAGGAGGATGCTGGTCTAGACAAGAATTTGAGACTCATTCTGATAGATTCCCTAGATGCTGTGATGTACAGTCATGTGATGAATTGTAAAACTGCTAAACACATCTGGGAAACTATTGAGATCATCAATGAAGGAACTGATGAAGTCCGGGAAAACAGACTTCAGATTTTAACCTCTGAATATGAACACTTCAGAGCTGGTCCTAATGAAGGCATTCAGGAAGTGTTTGAAAGGTATAACAAAATAATCAACAACTTGCAAATCCATGGAAAGCACTATACACAAAAGGAGATTAACATGAAGTTTTTGTTGACTATGCCTACTCACCTAGAACATAGGATAACTGCCATCAGAGAATCTATAGATTTGAATAAGATTGCTCTTGAAAGACTGTTTGGTGTTTTGAAGACCTATGAGTTGGAACAAGTACAGCAAAAAGAGATTTCTGGTAAAGGCAGAGTGGTAAGTTCTTCTACAGCTCTAGTAGTTGAGGTTCTTAATGAAGTGGAAGCTAAGGTTGTTCGACCTTACAGCTCAGACAAGGAACAGACTGAAGTGGAACATGGTCAGACACCAGCTACTCAGGATGGTGGAGAATTTTACTCACTAGAAGAGCTAGATCAGTTGGAAGATGAATCCATGGCAATGATGGTGAGGCAATTCAGTAACTTCATATTCAGGCGAAATCCAAAGTTCAGGTTTAAGTCTAATAGCAGATTCCAGAGAGGAGGTTCTTCATCCTCTAGTAACAGGGCAGGATACAAAACTGGAACTGTTGACAGAAGCAAGATTCGTTGCTTTAACTGTAATGAATTGAGACACTTTGCTACTGAGTGTCAGAAACCCAAACAAATCCAGAAAAGAGATTATGTTCCAGAAAAGAAGAAGGTTGGAAAAGCCTATGTTGCTGCTGGTAAAAGTTGGGATGACACAGATAGCGAAGATGAAGAATTTGGAAATTTTGCGCTTGTGGCAAATACTGATACATCAACTCGTTATAGTACTCCAGTAATACTTACTGATTCTAAGTTGATTCGTAGTTTACGTGATTCCTTGATTAATTCACAAAATGAAAATGCTAGACAAGTTCTGTTGAACACTAATCTTGAAAATGAAGTGTTAGAACTAAAAAAAGTGCATGTTAATCAAGATCAGCAAATAAAAGAAATAGCTAGACTTAACTACAGAGAAAAGTCGATATCATAATACATGTTAAAACAAGTTGCTAAAATTGTTGAACTTGAAACTAAGATAAAGGAACAGGATGTTAAATTATCTGTTTGCTTTAATTCTGTTAAAACTTCTAAAGAGTTTTTCAATAAACAAGCTGTAGACCGAACCGTAGGAATAGGGTTTGGCTACAATGAGGCTATTGGAATGTTAGGCATAAACTCCCCTAATCCTGTTAGTTCTAAAGAAAGGGGAATACCACATGTGCTTAAGAATGTTGAAGATCCACTCTTTAAGAAGTCTGTTGCAGAGCCTCTAGATTTGACTTCTCTTGTTATTCAAGAGGAGATGCGTACTGAGGACATTGCTAGTGGAAGTGTCCAACTGAATGAAAAATCTGTTAAGGCACCTACAACCAAAAATGTTAAATCTAATAAGGTTGTTTCTAAGGAACCAGTTAAGTTTGTTGAGTCAACCAGTTCGTCTAAAACTGGGTTAGGTGGTTGATAAGTGGATTTTATATCCACTTGGAACGTTCCATATCGGCTTAAATTGATTGTTTTGGACTCAAGTTTGTTATAGTTTTGATGTGTTTTGTGTAGATGTGCAGGCTTGCAAGAATATTGATTAAGGTGGATGCTTCTATCGTTTTTGGAGGTTAAATTGATTAAAATTCGGATTTTCTGGGACGGTTGCGCAGTCTACACTGTTTTGACCATATCTGGAGTTCTATAAGTCCGTTTTCAGCGATCTTACTGCCCACGCGAAGCTTGGGAGATTTTCTACAGCATGGAACAGGTGTTGTACGAGCAGGCTGCGCGTGGTGAGAGCAGACAGCACGACAAGCAGACTTTGGAAGAAGGGAAATTACTGTTTTGCCCTTTTCAAGTTCTAATTGTATTTTGGGCAGTTTTTAGCACCTTAATTAAATTCTAATTGTAATAGAAGGCAATTTCTTCTGGGCAAGAATTATAGAGCCTATATAAACACATCCTAGCATTGTAATCATCATCAGTTTTAATATTGTAACATAGCTTAGATCTGCAAGGGAGAAAAGGAGAGAAGGATTCAACGCTCGTGACAAGCAAGGATCTAGATCAACTTCATCTTTTGTGTTACCTTGGATTATAGATTTGTTTTCTCAACTCTTTATTTTAATAATATTATTGCTTCTTTCTTCAATATCTTGTTTATTGTCATGTTTTCATCAAATCCCATGACGATGAACGGTTCAATTATGAGCTAATCGTTGTCATGGGATTCTAACGGAGTTATCTATGTAGCTTAGTAGTTTGATGCTTTAAAGATTACGTGTGGTGAATTCTTGATATCCTCGTATGGTTGTGTTTCATGTATTTAGATGCGTCGCGAACATCTAACTTGTTAATCTCTTGCGAAACGAGAGTGGATCTTGAGATTTAGAACTTGCCATGCTAGCATAGGATAAGTTGATGTTTTAACATCATGATTTGTAGAGATATTATGCTGCCCTATGTGATCTTAATAGACAACTTGTTCTTCAACCGTTATGTTTTCAAATCTTATAGAGATATAGGGTCTAAGCATAATTGGTGTCTATTCATCTTCTATCTCTTTTGTGGATGTATGTTTAGTTTGGTACTCGTATACTGAGAAGTAGCGTTTACTTATTTCGTGTTGTCTGATCAGATATCAAAACCATAACGTGCATTGATTAAAGGCGTCAACTCTAAGTGAAGTAGATAATAAAGTTAGAGTCCCATGTTTATTCTCATATAAGTAATTCGATTTAATTCTCTTAGTTAATTAATTCTTTATTTTGTTAATTTGCATCTTAGTTAATTTAGTTACTCAAAAATCCCAATTTGTTACTTTTCTTAGCAGTGAATTAAAGCCATACATTGTTAAATAGGTGCATCTACTGAATAGAACCATAACCAGATCTCTATGGAACGAACTTGAATTGTATTACTTGTGACCACGTATACTTGCGTGATTTTGTGTTAACAGTGGTAATAAGTTGAAGCAGAACAATAACATGTCTGACATGCATATCATGCCTATTATTGATTCTTCTCATAAAGCATGTGGTGTTGTTAATTGTATGTCTTGTGCTTTTAATGTCATGTCTGCTTACTTTAATGGTAATCATGCATGTGCTAATAAGACTGCCCCGACAACATATGAACAGAAACACAAATGTTAGATCAAAGACTGCTAGTCTTCCTAATGTTAGGAAAGAGACATTTGTACCTAAGCCTAAACAAAGTTTTACTAAGGCTGTTCACAAGGTCAAATGTCCAGTCAATGAAACAAGTGTTATTGCTGCTAAACAAACATGGATACCCAAAATGAAACAAAAGATTGTCAAATCTATTTATAGGGTAAAATGCCTGTTGACTAATGGTAAAATTGGTGTCAAGGTTAAAAATGTTGTTTTGCATGACAAAGGCCAATTCTTTAAGTATTCTGGACCCAATCAAATTTGGGTTCCGAAGAAAGTTTAATCCGTTTGTCATTGCAGGGTGTTGAGCAGGTTGAACGAGTAACCTGGATCTTGGACAGTGGATGTTCAAGGAATATGACTGGTGACAGAACCCTGCTGACAAATGTGGTGGAGAAGGCCGGCCCAGTAGTTACCTTTGGAGATAACAACAAAGGTAGAACTGATGGATATGGCAGACTTGAAGCTGGAAATGTTATCATTGAGGAAGTGTCCTTTGTAAAAGGACTTGAGCATAATCTGCTGAGTATCAGTCAATTCTGTGAAAAGGGATTTGAAGTCCACTTTAACAAGAAGAGTTGTCTGATTTCACACAAGAGAAGTGATCAACCATCTCTTACAGGAGTCAGAAAAGGAAACTTGTACGTAGCCAATATGAACACTGGAAGCACTGAAGAAATCAACTGCTTCTACTCTAAAGCATCCAAAGATGAAAGCTGGCTATGGCACAAGAAAATTTCTCATCTAAATTTCAAAACAATGAACTCTCTGGTCAGAAGAGAGTTGGTGAGAGGTTTACCTTCAATGGAGTTCACACAGGAAGGACTATGTGATGCCTGTCAAAAAGGCAAGCTTAAAAGGGCAACTCACAGGAGCACTGACATATCTTCAATAACTGAACCTTTACAACTACTTCACATGGATTTGTTTGGTCCAGTTAATGTGATGTCAATGTCAAAGAAAAGATATGCTCTTGTGATTGTTGATGACTTTTCAAAGTATACATGGGTCCTATTTCTGAATTCTAAAGATGAGACTCCACAACTAGTGATTGATCACATCAAGTTGATTGAGCTGGATTCTACGTATCCAGTTAGAGCTATAAGGTCAGATAATGGAACTGAATTCAAGAATGCAATTCTGAATGATTTCTGCACTGAAAAGGGTATAACTAGACAGTACTCAGCTCCAAGAACTCCTCAGCAAAATGGGGTAGTGAAAAGAAAGAATACAACCTTGATTGAAGCTACACGTACTATGTTAAGTGAATCAAGGCTTCCATTGTACTTTTGGGCTGAAGCTGTCAACACTGCTTGCTATACCCAGAATCGAACTCTTATCAACAAAGACTTGATGAAGACACCCTATGAAGCTATGACTGAAAAGAAACCAACACTCAAATACTTTCATGTATTTGGAGCAAAATGCTTTGTGCTTAAAGAAGGAGATGATCAAGGTGGAAAATTTGAGGCCAAAGCACATGAAGCAATTTTTATTGGTTATACAAGAAGAGCTTACAGGGTGTACGTGATTGATGAGCAGAAAATGAGTGAAAGTGTCAATGTAACATTTGATGACACTAAACTCCCTAGTATCCAAACTGAGGATCCATCTGAAAAGCTATCTTTTGATGACATGACAGATCCAGATTCAGATGATGACAATTCACCTGATGTTTTTGCTGATGCTAATGACAACAATGATAATGGTGATGATGATGATCAGGGTAATGGTGGTGAAAACATTGATAATAATGTAGATACACCTGACACTCCTGAACATTCATCCAGTCAACCTGGCAACAACTCAGAGGGAGATAATGAAGGATCAACTAGTCATACTCAACATCACAATGAAGAACAAGGCGAATCATCAAGATTAAATCTTCCAAGACAAACTGTTTGGAATAGAGCTCATCCATTTGAGCTAATCATTGGTGATCCAGATGTTGGTGTGAAAACTAGAAGAGCTTTTCAGAATCAATGTAATTACTCAAGGTTTCTATCTGAAATGGAACCTAAGAAAACTGAGGAAGCTCTTTCTGATCCTGATTGGGTGATTGCTATGCAAGATGAACTCAATCAATTCAAACAACAAGAAGTATGGAAGCTGGTACCCAGACCCAAAGACAGGAAAGTGGTTGGCACTAGGTGGGTATTCAGAAACAAACTTGATGAAGATGGCACAGTGACGAGAAATAAGGCAAGACTGGTAGCAAAGGGTTACTCACAATCTGAAGGCATTGATTATGATGAGACCTATGCTCCAGTGGCAAGACTTGAGGCCATTAGGATATTCTTGGAATTCGCATCATTTTCTAACTTTAAAGTTTATCAAATGGATGTCAAAAGTGCCTTCTTGAATGGTAAGCTAGATGAAGAGGTATATGTAGAACAGCCCCTGGCTTTGAAGATCCAGATCTATTGGATTATGTCTACTTTCTCTTCAAGGCTATTTATGGTCTTAAGCAATTGCCAAGGAAATGGTATGACACACTCTCTGAATTCTTACTTGAAAATGGTTTTGTTAGAGGTGTCATAGACAAAACTCTCTTTACAAAGAAACATAAGAATGATACAATATTAGTTCAAGTCTATGTGAACGATATAATATTCGGGTCTACTAATGATCTTCTTTGCAAGAAATTTGCTAAGTTAATGCATGGTAAATTTGAAATGAGCATGATGGGTGAACTGAAGTTCTTTCTTGGATTGCAAGTAAGTCAAAGGACAGATGGAATATTTATCTGTCAATCCAAGTATGTCAGAGAGATCCTCAAGAAATATCAAATGGAGGACTCATCTTCAGCAAGAACACCATCATCTATAGCTGTCAAATTTGGAGCATGTGAAAATTCTGCCAAGGTAGATATCACAAGCTACAGAGGTATGATAGGCTCATTACTATATCTTACTGCAAGTAGACCAGATATTATGTATGCTACGTGCTTATGTGCAAGGTTCCAAGCGGATCCTAGAGATGTGCATCTCCTTGCTGTTAAACGAATCTTGAGATATCTTAAGGGTACACCTAACTTAGGTATTTGGTACCCTAAAGAATCTGGTTTTAACCTTGTTGGATATACAGATTCAGATTATGCAGGAAGTGTTGTAGATAGAAAAAGCACATCTGGGGGTTGTCAATTCCTAGGTGGCAGGGTGGTTTCCTGGTACAGCAAGAAACAGCAAACAGTTTCCAACTCAACAGCTGAAGCTGAATATATAGCTGCTGGAAGCTGTTGTGCTCAGATTTTGTGGATTAGGAATCAGCTAAGGGACTATGGCTTTGTGCTTGACAGGATTCCTATCATGTGTGCCAATACAAGTGTCATAGCAATCTCTAACAATCCTGTGCAGCATACGGGGACCAAGCATATAGACATCAGGTATCATTTTATTAGAGAGAATGTCATGAATGGTATCGTGGAGTTACATTTTGTACCCACGGAAGAACAAACAGCAGATATTTTTACTAAGTCTCTTGACGAATCCACATTCACCAGAATTGTTGGTGAATTGGGTATGTTAAATAGTCCTAGTAATTAAACTAGTTAATATCTGAGGTTTGCTCTTTAATAATTTATAAGTGATTACTTTGTTAATATTTGTTATTAATATCACTTATATAATTATTTTATCAACTTACTTTCTTGCTTGTTAATTCTCAAATCATTGTCATTATCTTCTTAATATATTCCTACTTACTTCTTTTAATTTTAGAATATTTTTATTTTCTTTAAAAATATTTTTCTCAAATTTTACAAGTTAAAATTAGTGAGAATTTTTTTTTGTTGAAAATTACCTTTGAATATTTGTGTTGATTTAATAAGTCATATTTTCTCTTTAAATGATTTTCTATAAGAAAGTTATTTTATTAAGAAAATATATAGATTTATTAATTTACTACAAATATTTATGTAAACAGTTAATAGTTTATTCAATATTTTGTAGTGTTTGTCCTTTTGTTATTAATGTTTTATTTCCGTCTAAAGGATAGCCTATGGTAGTTTTGTGTAAATTAAAAGTTTTGTAAATTATTATCTTTTATCTTTAATATAATGTAAATAGTATTATTACAGTCATTTTTGAATATAAAAAAATATAATTAATAAAAAAAAAACGAATTTTTCTTTTCTTTTTAGTTTTATTTTATATAATTATTATGTATATTATTTCTTATTTTTGTATTTTCTTTTTCATGTGTATATAAATAGTTTGTATAGTTTTTACAGTTTAGTCACTATACTTTCAAAACTTACAAACAGGTCCATGTACTTGGTTCTTTTGTACTTCTTCTGTTTAACACACACATATCATGCTGTTTTAACTTCTAATCTTTGTTGTGTTGTTGTTATTAACAGAATTTCTTATATAGGACCATTGTTGGTATCAAATTGGTATATGTCAATTCAATTGTTTAGGAACTAATGTTTTATTTTCAGGATCTATAACAATTGGAAGACAAGACCTATCAATTGCTAACAATTTCTAATAGTTGGTATCTATCTTACAGGACCTAAAACATGATAAAACAGTTTTGTTTGTATTGGTTTAAACATTAACATTCATTAATTTGATTAATATTTATTGTTAATTGGATTTTTGTTTATGTGTTTGTTTAGTAAAACCGGCTCAAGATCTATATCTTTCCCATAACTCAAAATTTCTTTCTACAGCTGTGATTGCTTACATTGTAAATCTTTTGAAATCACAACTGTATATCATTTCTCTTAAGATAAAATGCAATATTTTCTCAGAAATCTTTTCAAAGATAAAAATGCATTCTATATCTATATTGCTCATATTGTGTGATGCAGGTTCATCTACATGGAATTTTGTATTCTCACATGTTTAGTCATAAGGTTGTAAACCCAACAACTTTTATCCCAGATTACAGTCAAACTCAAACACATTCTGACTTACCCCCTAAAAGGAAATAACCTTTCAGACAAGAGGTCACCAGGGAGTAGCTGCACTTGTTGCAGCAAATAAGGATGTGTGGGATATTCAGTTGGAGAGTCACTACCTTATACACAAACCAAAATATTTCATATGCACAAAGTGAGATTGCACACACTAAGGATGAATTGACGGAAACCTGTAATCCAACCATTTTACTGTTAGGATTATAAGTTAAAGGTTCTTTAATGAACTAAGAGTCTTCACAGACCTCGAGAGAAGGTATTGATCTCAATGCAAAATTCAACAAGATCATTATCTAGCTCCCCAGAGGGAACATCTCTGGATCCTACGGGTAACGGGTCTGACATAGGTGCGGATCGGCAACTTGTGAACTATGATTCAGATTTTACCTGATGAGTTTAACAAGGTGATGTCTTCACAGACATTAGAAGGGAACCTTGATCTTAATGCTAAATTTATAGATCATTGTTTACCTTCTCATAATTCAAATCTGAAAACCCTAAAAAGGGAAAACTAGCAACTTGTAGATTATGACTCAGATTCGTCTGACGAGTCCAACGAGGATTTGGGATTTGCGAACTCCCATTGCACCATCGCTGACCTCTCTTGAAGGGGCTAGGGTGATTTTTCCTTGCAGGTACACTAATAGATGTTGGAGCTATGAGTGATATGAGTGATACACTAGTGAGCAAGAGTTTAAACACAGAGAGATGTGAGACACTCAACACAAATGAGTGGAGAGAAGAGTGAAACACTTGTGAGGTACACTAAACACTATCACACACTCACAGTGAGGAAGAAAGTAAAACTTCCTTCCTAACAAAGAACTCTATATAATTGGTATAACTACTTTGTCAACTAGTTGATTGGAGGATTCCTCAACTAAGGGGGAGAAGTAAGGGGTACAAGAAAAAGGAGAGTAGGTTAGAAAGGGGGAGCATTTACAGACTGTGCTTAGGAGAAGAAGCAAGTCAAGTTACTAAGGGGAGATTTAGATGGAAAAATAAGAGGACTTTCAGTTGTTAAGAAAGTGGAGATATAAGGAGAGTTACATCACAATACTATTCTATTAGTTTTTCAATGTACTATATATAAAGGCTAAGTGGAGGAGTAGTAGATTTCCCAGAAGTTATAGAAATGGTATTGATTCACCATTGTCTACATAGTAGGAACAATTGTTTTTCTTTAGTGAGAAAAGCTGTGTTAGAGAAGGGAAGTGATAGTAAATCAAGAACTGCTGATAATCACCAGTGTAAGATGTGAAGGATTATCAGGCAGAGATATAAAGAATCAGAAATGAAGATGAGTTATCTATTGAAGATCAGTTCAGTGCTAGAGGAACAATCATCTATCATTTCATCAACTGAGGATTCTGGAATTGTTATACTTAAACCAGAGAAATTTTTTTTGTATTATTTACTAAGTTCTTTAATGCTTTATCTTTTTCTTGTTTAATTGAGTTAGTTGAGTTATCCTCTAGGTATTTGCTTGTTATTGTCTAACAAACAAATAGGGGGAGATTGAAAGACATATGATGTAGCCTATTTGTATTTCGAGGATACAACTCAACTTAAACAAGATTGTAATAGTAAATAGTATATAGACTGTCACAAGGAATCTCAGATTGTATTATCTGTCAGAAGAAAAAGATCAAGGTCAATCTACAGACTTGGGGAATTACTACATTGAAAGAAGCTCAGTCATCTGATCAAGCCTCAATGAAGTATTCGTTAAAGAAGTGGATTCGTTTAAAGTGACAGATTTAATAGTGACAGAGACAGTACAGAAGAATTGAAGAGAGATGAGAAAAGAAAAAGAATCAGATTTTAAAGTCAATATATGAAGAACAGCCATTGCGGTTAGTCACTCATGAACCAGACAGTACATCGAGTGTCAACATTTAACAGTGGTTGTTCATCATTAACTTCAGTGGTTCAAGCTATCAAGACTGGTATGTGAGAAAATCATTGTGCAAGCAACAGAATGGTTAAATTATTTAATCACAAGGATTTTATTATCAAGTGGACAGGCTACGAGGAAAAATAATTATCACAAAGAAATTTTAAGTGATATTTTCTTAATGCTGAAACTCCGGTTAGAATTGTTGTATTTTTTGCTAAGCAAAAGGAGTCCGGTTTCAAATCCTCAAGAGACCGTAGCTTACACCTGGACGGGTTATGAGAAAATAGAATTATCACAAAGAAATGCAAAGTGATATATTCTTAAAGCTGAAACTCCGGTTGGAATTGATATATTTTTTGTTAAGCAAAAGGAGTCCGGTTCCAGACGCTCAAGTAACCGCAATTTAGAGTTTAAGGATAATTTTATATTAATAAATATTTTATTTATTTAGAAAATTATATTTTTAAATATCTAATAATATTAGATATTTATTTTTATAATTTCTGAATTAAAATAATTATTTATTAATTAAAGATTATAAACTGTGCGGATTAAAAAGCATTTTTACGGAGCCCATCCATGTAAAACAAAATAGGCCCCGGTTTCGTGTGAATTGCGAGCCGGTCATGTTTTGTTATGAATTACCACTCCCTCCGTCTCATAAATTATATTTTATCTTATAAATTATGACTATATTTTATCTTATAAATTATGCGTAAATTAGTAGTCAATCGCTTAAAATGAACAGTGTAAAAAGTCAAAACAGGAAACACATAAAGGCACGGAGGGAGTAACAAGTAAACAATTAAAGTGGCCAGTAAACAATTGAAAAGCAAAGAAACAATTCTGTCATCACATGCATGTTGTCGGCAAGAATTCTACGCGCTTAAACGCGCGTGCGGAACACGCGCCAGGATTAAACCCACAGAAAGCCTGCCGTGCTGTCCACTCTCTTCTCCCGCAACTGGTCTTCAGCTTGGCAGATTAAATCAGTTATTTATTTACAATTCAAAAATGGTAGTTCTGATTTCTTTATTAAAATCAAAGGTAGTACTGCCAAAACTTCAAAGGTAGTCCCCAGAATTATATTTTCAAAGGTAGTACCGAACGAAGTTCTGAAGGTAGTACAAGGCTTGTTCAAAGGTAGTGCAAGGCTTCTTCAAAGGTAGTGCAAGGTTTGTCCAGCAAAGGTAGTACTGAGTTTTGTCTCTAAAGGTAGTTCGAGAGTTAATTGTCAAGAAAAAGAGTCAGAAGCTTTGTTGATCAATTTCTATTAAAAGACAAAGGCGGCTCATTTCACAATATACAACTTCAACATAATATCTAAACACACCCAGCAACTTCATTCTATCTCAAAGCTCTCAAGAACACAGAGATAGAAAAATTCATAGTAAATCAAGCTTGCTATCTTTGTAATATTTTATCCGGTAGAACTTGATTATTTGTGTCTCTTGTACTACTAGCGAGTTTTTACTCATAGCACTTATCTCGATTTTTATTAACAAATATAGAAAAGTTCATGTCGAATTTTCTAATTTGTTTTTATCAACTTGATAATTAATCTGTACTGAAATTGTAACACACATCAAGTTAATATATTGTTATATTCAACTTGAAATTTGTTTCAATTTATTCCGCACAAATTTGTCTAAACTAAATTTTATTTAAAGGACAAATTTCGATAAATTGGTAAACATTGTATTCAACCCCCCTTCTACAATATTATCGGACCTAAGCAAGAAGATAAAGACTGTTAAATAATCATAGTTGGGATTTGAAGAAATGAAGAATTTGCCTAAGTACCAATTTGAGAAGTACTTTTGTCTATTCGAGAAGTTTAGCATTCAAGAAGTCAGAGATTCGATATCTGAGAAGACACTGTTCGATATCTCTGAATGAACTGTTCAATATCTCATTCGATATCTCAGAGATTCGACATGTCTAAATACTCTATTCGAGAACTCAAGAAGTCAACAAGTCAAAGTGGTATTCGAGTTCTCAAAGAGTCAACAAGTCAAAGTTCCATTCGATATCTCAAGGACTCTGAAAACTATTCGATATCTCAGGGATTCGACAAGTCAAGTGTTCTATTCGACAACTCAAGAAACCCTGGAGAAAAGTGTTATTCGAGAAGTGATTCGATATGTCAATCATACAGTATTCGAGAACTCAGAGTTATCTAATCCTAGTTCTCGAATCAATCACTTAGCCACTTCTCGAATACATTCTTGGAGACAAAATACTGAAGAAATTGTACAAGTCAGAAACCTACAACAAGCCAATGCACTTTATGGATCACAATCTGTAACGTGCTCTGGAAATCCTACAAGGAAGCTTGGAGAGATATAGAAGAGACAAAAAGCTAAAGAAGTGGATCTGAACAGAACTTTGCAAAGTCAAATCTGTAGCCGTTTGGATGCTTACTCAAAAATGATAGACATACAAGAAAGTAATTTATCCTGTAACCTTATTTGTAGTAAGTGAGTTGTGTTCATGTTCTATAAGAATACAATCTCACTTCTTTAGTTAATTAAGTTTTTCATACACATTGTAAGATATATCTCTCTGAGAAAAACGAAGTTGAGAATACTACCATTTGTATTCATAGATTGTAGCAACCTTTTTCTAATACAATATTAGATTAAAGTGATATTGTGTCTTGTGTTGTTCTTTATCCGCACCTACATACTTGCACACACAAACACTTATCTTGCTACACAGATTCAAGAACAAGAAAAAGTTCAAGAATACATTCACCCCCCCTCTATTTTCTTTTGCTGTATTCAATACTCAACAAGAATCTAGTAAATATAAAGGGTATTAGTTTGATATGTCCCAAATTAACTAGTCAATTATGAATATATCCTTTTTTTATAGAATAACTAGTCGATAAAGCCGCGCTTCGCGGCGGCGTTACAATATTTTTAAAAAAATTCAATACATTTACGTTATTTTATAATATTAATATTAAATTTTAATAATTGAATAATCTTCTCTAATGAATCGATTTCTTGTTAAACATGATTATTTCGATCGAGTCGCTCTCTCGTTAAAACCAAAATCCCAACTTTAACATATATTATAAAGACTTATATAATACTCCCTCCGTCTCTCAAGGTTCTTTACATTGCCTTTTTGTATGGAGACCAATGAATATTGTTAAGATAATTGAAGTAATGGGTGTAATAGTAATTTTATTGTTAAAATAAGTGAAGTATTGGGTGTAATAGTGATTTTATTGTTAAAATAAGTGAAGTAGTGGGTGTAATAGTATAAAGTGTTGAAAAAGTGGAGTGAAGTAGTGGATGTAATAATGTATTTTATTGTTAAAAGTTAATATTTATGGTATGTAAAGAAATGAGAGGGACATCCCAAAATAGAAACTGTAAAGAAATGAGAGGGACGGAGGGAGTAATTTTTATCCATAAATCGAACCGTAAAAAAAAATTATGTCATCAGTATCAAATTCTAAAAGCTAATATAATCTTTTCTAATGAGCCGTCATCCCGTTAAATATGTTTCGAGTCGCTCTTATTTGGAATCGAAATTCTAACTTCATTATATAAAAAGAGTAAATCCCAATTTTTATATTCTTTAAACTTACAGCTTCGGCATGGGAATGTCTTTCTGTTATGTTTTAAAAAATTGTATAAGATGTCTCTACCGTACTCGTATTCTATTTCAAATAAAACATTTTATTATATATATTCTTTATATATTCAAAAAAAATTTACGGTCTTCTCTAATGAACCGCTTTCTCGTTAAACACGGTTGTTACTATTGTTACGCTCTCTCGTTAAAATCAAAACCTAAGTTTTACATATATCACTTGTATGATAATGTTTATCCATAAAAAACAAATCCTAAAAATAAAATAAAATTTATAACACCAATATGATATTTTAATAGCTAATACAATCTTTGTGGGTCGTCTTTCCATTAAACACGTTTCGAGCCGCTCTCATTCAGGATCGAAATTCTAACTTCATTACATATTATTGTTGATACTTATCTTACATAACAACTTACTCCTTAAAATCAAAACCTAAAAAATAGAGCGAATTCCAACTTATACTTATTCTAGACTTTCTAAAAATTATGGAGTTTTTGAAAATGAAAACACATCTTATTTTCTCTTTATATTATAGATACTCCTGTATTTATTTAGGATTCCTACATGACAATGTTTTTTTATTATGTTAATACATCAATTATTTTCTTTTTAAAAAACGATGACTTTTTTATGACAATAGTATTGGATTTATGAATAAAATTTTCTAATAAAAGTATAATTAACTTATATAAAAAAGTATAATTTAAGAAGATCGTACTTTCTATAAAATATTTAATTATATGACTGCTCTATATATTCAAACACCTATTCTACTTTTAATAGAACTTTTATTTATATGTTTTTTCTATAAATTCGAACTCTTATTTTTTTTACAAATAAAACTTTTAATCATATACGTTATAAATATTTATTCTACTTCCAATGGAACTTCTAATCATATGTCTTCCCTATAAATTCGAACTATTATCCTCTATAAATTCGAACACCTATTCTACTTCTAATATGTTAAATGATATTTTTCTACTTCTAATAGAACTTTTATTTATATGTTTTTTTTATAAATTCGAACCCTTATTCTCTATAAATTCGAACTCCTATTCTAATTTCAATAGAACTTTTAATCAACTGGTGTTGCTGTAAAGGGAAAAAGATGTTGCAATAGGTTTTATGGCAACATCCCATGCATGTTGCTTTAGACTAAAAGATGTTGTCATTGACTTTATACCAACACCGAAATTAGTGTTGCTATGTTGGATGAAATGTTGGCATAAGTGCCTAAGGCAACATCATGTTGATGTTGCCATAGTTTTGACAAAATGTGTTGGCTTAACCTCTAAGCCCACATGCAAATTCCCGACACCTTCAAAATTGACCAAAGTGTTGCCTTAAATCCTATGGTAACATTTTTCAGCATTTTTAACATTTATTTTGGGTGTTGCCATAGACCATATATGGTGTAGTGTAAATACTTATTCTACTTGCAATAGAACTTCTAATCATATGTCTTACTTATAAATTCGAACCCTTCTCCCCTATAAATTCGAACACCTATTCTACCTCTAATATGTTAAATGATATTTTTACATTTTTTACACTACACCATAAAAGGCCTACGGCAACACCGAAAAAGTGTTGGCGTAGGCCCAAAATATGTTGCCTTAGGCCCAAAAAACCCCAAAGGCAACATTTTACTGGTGTTGCTATTTTTGCCGTTGCCTTTGGGGTCAAAGGCAACATTCGAATTCTCTATGGCAACATAGATTTTCTGTTAGCGTAGACTAGCTATGGCAACAATATTATCAATTTTTAGCAACATGATATTATGTTGCCTTTGGGTTAAACATTTTGCAAAAAAGTGGACCCCACCAGTGGGGTCCACTTTTTGGGACCCACAGATTGGGCCCACTTTGGGACCTATCGTGGGGCCCACTTTTATGCCAACACAAATTTTGACCTACAACAACATTTTCTTGCAACATTTGTTAACATTAATTTTTCTTTTGCCAACAATTTATAACATCAATGGCAACACTTTTCTATTTCCAACAAAAAATCATAAATATGAAAATATTCATTTCCTAAATACCAAATCAACACAACCAACTTTACAATCATAATAATCCATACCAAATTTAATACAATCACAGCCAACAACTCAAATTCAGGGCAAAAGAAATAAGAGTTGGTGCCACAAGTACATAAACTACAATCTTACTAAGTACATAAGACTAACAAAAGAGCAAAAGACGGTCTAATACATAAACATATGGCATGACTAAATCAGGAGCTTGTCCCACCAGTCATTGGAGTACTTTCTTCATTATCACTCACTAGATTTCCTTTTTTGGTACTGAAATTATTGAAGAAACTATTTACTGGCCTTTCCTTCATGGTAAGTTGGCAAACCGTTGTCTTCTACGTAGACCTGTAAAAAAAAGCAGTCATGTATACATTAGTGTCATGCATTTTTACAAATATACTAAAGTTAATATAAATCATAAGTTTGTGTGACCATGCAGGGAAACATACATTTTTGGCTGCTGTGCTGATTGCTTGTTTGTGAGCCATGCTGGGATTTTTAGCCTTTAGCCTTCTGATCTCTTCTATGATAATTAAATAAACATAGCATGTTAACAATCACATAAGTATGGATGTCATTAGCCCTTTGTAAACAAATAAACCATACAGAGAAGGCCTTTTACATGTCATATAATAGTCCACACTCATCTAAGCGAGCTTTATATATATATATATATATATATATATATATATTACTTAATGAACAATGTAATTAATTTCACCAGTAAAAAAGCACCTCAACTTGTTCAGAATCAGCCACATTATAATAATCACAAAAAAATATACAAGAAGAACACTTGGTAATTGAAGAGCTTCTAATTATCAAATATGCAAGTATACACGGGGGAAGCCACTAGGATTAATGTTACTAGCTACCTCTTTTTGTTGTTCTTTAGGCCATGCTATTTATAAGAATCATCATAGGCGTAAATAAAATTCGACTTGCATGTCAAACCTTTTAGATGCATTTTAAGAGAAATCACTGCAACTTAAATATTAAACCTTTACCAGTTTCAAAGCAGCTCTTCCAGAAACAATAACGAAGCTAGTAAATACTCATATGTAACCTAATCTTTTGTTATTCAGCAAGTGTAAGACTAAAAAGAAAAGAAGTTGCCATAAAATCATTAAGGACGTACAAGGAAGTTAAACAAGAAAAATTTGCCTTTGTAGGATCAAATATACCAGCAACCATCAAGTTCTTATACTTCCCTGTTCTAGTATTGTGACCATACGATTAAAGATTATTGTGCTTATTATTTGTGTACCATTCACAAGTTCTTATAACCATTATGTGTATTAAACTAGCTAATTATCAACTCAGATCATTTGTAACTAATAGTGTACCTTGTATCTTATAATTATTTTAACCAAGTAAGCTGACCTATTAAAACAGATAAATGAAAATGACACCATATATTTAAAGAAAAAAAATTCCATAGGTTAGATCTGTATGACTATATCTAAGCCTAGTATGTTTGGTCAAAATTTAAATATATAATGAAATAGATGAAAATTCTAGCACGGCGATCAATGTCATTGAAATTTATAGCCAAAAACGATAGTAGACAATTGGAAAGAATAGATGCAATGATTATTCTAGCAAACCAGTTTGTACCTTTCGATCTCTGTGTATTATGACATTGGGCTCATTGTGAAGATAAGCCATGCCTCTGCTAATTCAAATTTAAATATGTTAGTACTACTTCTGTAATTAATGATTCAATTGTCAAAAAAAAAACCAAGACAGACTAAATATATATCAACCTTTATATATTTTAGTACTAATTCATGATTCGATTGTAAAAAGAAAACCCAAATATAGGAGGAAGACATACATCAATCCTAGATTATGTTTTTGACACAGCCTTTGTAAGGAAGCCCAAAAACTTCTGATGAAGATCGATTAACAACAGTACAGGAGGCTAAATAAAAAAGAAAGCAGAATAAAGTGGACCAATACATGAAAGCGAAGGTTAGTGCAAAACAAATCGAAGCCCTAAATCATAGTCATTCCAAAATCAATGCGTATGTAAAACAAAACAATACATATAACCGTACACGCAAAATAGTGAAACTAAACTAAGAGATAGTAGCGCCTGAAAAGAAAGAAGCTCTACCTCGAATCCAAATCCGACACCCTAAAGCCATAGGTATGAACCATAACGAAAGTCCCAAATTGAACCCCAAGTACATCCCTAATTCCCAATTGAAGCTTCAACCCTAAATTAATTATAAATATAAACTCCCTAAATTGAACCAGCATTCATATCGATTGAAGGAGAAAGAAGGAGAGAGATAAGAAGGAGAAAGATAGAGCGCTACCGAGAGAGAATAAAAGTGAAAAAGAGAGTGAAAAAATATCTAGGATTTGTGGACCAAAAGGGCCAAGGGCGGGGTGTTTGTTTTCGTTAAAAAAATAGAAAGAGCGGTATTTTTACCGCTCACTCTCTTCTTCATTTGTTTTGGGTAGGAGGCTATGTGCTTTTATTTCCCCCACATTTTCAAGGAAAAAATAACTTAGTTTTTTATTTTTTATTTATTTGAAAAAACAATTTAATTTTCATTAAAAATACAATTCTTTCTACAAAATTTAAAGTAATGTATTCAAATATTTTTAATCAAATATGAAAATATATTTATTTTAATGATATATTAAAATATATTTAGAAAAAAAAAATCATTTTAAAAATTTTGTTTAATAATATTTAATGAATATAAAAGTAAAACTATTCATCTTAAAAAGTGTTAACATTTTTATTGAAATCAATTTATCAAATGAAAAACTATGGCAACACAAATTCATACATATTAAAAAATTTATCCAAAAAAAGTAATTTTCATGTGAAAAAAAGGTTAAATTTTTTATTTTTGTAGAAAATAAAAAATTTTGTTCACTACAAAATCATGGCAACACAATTTCATACCTACGGCAACATGCAAACACTTTTATTCTATGCCAACATATTTTTGCTACCTAAGGCAACATGAAAATGATAATGTTGTAATAGCCAAAAACATGCATGGCAAAGGCAACATATCCAAAGGCAACATAGGCTCTAAATGTGGTCGTAGGCCTTTTATGGTGTAGTGTTAGTGTTTGTAATTCTAAAATTCTAGAAAATTAGAAAAATAGATTGATACGATCTTAGAACGCCAGCTAAGATCCCGCGTATCCTCCTTTATATATTTTGATATATTGATTGATGATTATAATTATATCCCATGATTAAATTTAACTCATATATAACTTATATACATATAATTATAGATGTATTACACGTATATTAAGACCATAATACCCTTTATATATCCCATTACCGTTCTCCTCCAAGCTTTGGCCCGGCAGGGCACTTACAACAATATATTGGCATGCTACAAACTTCGTTAGACAGATACTAGCAAAGGAGGTAGTACAGATACTGTTGATTACGTAAAAGTTACTCCATCAGTCCCATTTGATTTTTAACACTTTTCTTAGGCTTTCTGGCACGCATTTTAAGGTGTATTTTAAGAATAGCTCCATAACTTTTTTTAAAATTTTCTTTTTTTGTATAAAAATTTAAACATTAAATTTTTATACAGAAAAAGAAAATTTTTAAAAAAAGTTATGAAGCTATCCTTAAAATACACCTTAAAATGCGTGTCACAAAGTCCAAGAAAAGTGTTAAGAATCAAAAGGGACGGAGGGAGTAAATGTATAGCCACTGGAATTCCCGGTGAAAGGTATACACCGAGTCCAAATCTTCTACACCACTTTAGGTGGTTGTTTTTGATTGGGTGGTTGGTGTGAATACAGGGAGGTCCCATTTATATTAATGAGAGATGAGCCAATCAAAAACAACCACCTAAGGTCGTACATGGAGTGGCACACCTAAGATGGTGTAGAAGATTTGGACTCGTATACACCCGTCTTCTCTTTTAACCCTATATATTTAAATGCTCTAGTTCCATATTTTATTCTTATACTAGTCAATATAGTAAATCATTAAGAGTTTAATGTTATATGTTTTTAATCTTAATAAGAGTTTAATTTAGTTGATCCCATCAAGTGTTGTTGATACAATCATCATTTAGGTAGGAGGATAAAAAAGTTTTTTAAAATTATATAGTTAATGAGTTAATCATGGTTACAATAAAAAATGGAATATAATAGAAAAACTAACGTAAAAGCCCGTGCAAGGCACGGGCACTGCAACAATTTTTCGATTGAAAATGTATATATATTAAGTTAATTTTGTAACTAAAAATACGATAAATGATAATATTTAGATTTTATCTCATGTTTTTAAAGTTATTTTGTAATATTATATACAAAATTCATGTACCAATTATTCTATAATTAAATTAGATTTCATTGTAAATATCAATACGATAGTAATCACATGTTTAATTTAATTGCTGGAATATTAATTTAGTATTTAAAATGACGTGAAATCAGCTTTATCAAAATGAATATTTGAGTATAATACATAAATTATATTAGTAAAAATGTCCATAAATAACATAGAGGTATGTAAATTCATGTGATTTTAACGTAGAAAGAAACGTATTACAAAATCTCTTAATATTATATAAAAGTCATCTTTGTGGTCCATATATACATACATATTCATACACATTTAAATTCAAATGTTTTGTTTCAGTCTAATGCTTATTGCATAATATCAAAACTTTGTTTTTAAAAATTACTCCATCTGTCCCATGTAATTATTTACATTTGCGGACCAATTTCTGACACGGATTTTAAGGTGCATTTTAAGGATAGTTCTATAACTTATTTTGGATATTTTCTTTTTTTGTATAAATAGAACAATCCTATTTTTATACAAAAAAAAGAAAATATCAAAAATAAGTTATAGAACTATCTTTAAAATGCACCTTAAAATGCGTGTCAGATACGCAGTTTTTTATGTAAAAAAATGGATGGGACGGCGGGAGTAGTTAGTTTGAAAAACAAATTATATTATAATTTTGAATTATTTTTGAAACTCAACTTTAACTTTTTTCAAAGATTAAAATTGAAGTAAAATATGATTAAATGAGCTTAATGACTTTTACATCTATATGATATCCTAGATCAACTTTTTTTGTTACATCCATTGTAATATAAATATATATAAATATATGTTACAACTCTACCATTATATATTATAATGATCAATTTATTATATTATATGAAAATTCATATAACCATACTTTATAGTCGAGTTATAATCTAATCGATCATTGTTTATAATTATTACAATTTTGTAATATTTATGACTCAAGGATCATATCTTCTTTCATTCAATTTTGAACATTAGTTACGTTATTTTTTATATATATAACATAGATTCATTTTTAGAGTTTCATCTCTTCAGCATAAACTCAATAATTTTTCGTTTTTTTAAAAATATTTATGTTTTAACACCAATCATGCATTTAAATTGCTGAAAGTCTAAATAGTAGGTTAACCATAAATCTCTAATATGACTCATATATTTAAAATTTTATATACCTAAAAATTATGTGATGCAATTATTAATAATGTTTGTTTTGATAAATAAGATTTACATATTTCTAAAAACCAAATTTTCGATCTTTTTATTTTAATAATTTAATATCTACTTGGAGAATAATGTAAACAGATAAAAAAATTTTCCGAACTCGTTATAGTTTTGTATAATATAAAATTTTATCTTAATTTTTTTTTATTTCAATCATTTAAAATGGCAAAGGAAAATCGTAGAGTATACTCAATAGATTAAATGTATTTTGTAATTATATTCTTAGCAATCTTCTAAAATTAACAAAAACTAATATGTTATTTAGTCAAAATAAAAATAGGAAAAAGGGGACAAAAGGAGAAGATATGGTTTATCTATTATGATTTTTAAAATATACTAAAAACTAAGTTTAGCATAATGGTCAAGGAGTTTGAGAGTGGAATGTCATGGGTTCGATCCTTGAGGGTAACATAATTATATATAATTTTTATATAAATCTTAAAAGGGTGGCATTTTTGTTATTTTTCAACAAATATGGGTAAAACAGTAATTTTACAGGCATTAAAATGGTACTTTTTGCCCCTGTGTTAAAGTTTAATCTATAGTAATAGATGGGATATATTTATAATTATAAATAAATAAGGGACATATTCATAATTGACTAGTTAAAATGGGATATAATAGAAAAAAACCTAAATATAAATTTGTTAATGATGGATGAGCTGCTTTGCAAGACCACACGAGCGTCATCAAATGTCAAAGTCGGAAATGACTAAAATATTGGTAACCTGCTCCTTTGAGTTGGTCCACCAACTACATACCCTTTTATTTTTTTCTACTCCCTCCGTCCCAAAATATAAGATCCTATGACTTTTTCACGTATTTCAATGTTCTCGGATCGGGTACTTGTGAATTATATTTTTTAATTTTTTTCGATTTGTATAAAAATATAGAATTACTTGTGAATTATATTTTTTAATTTTTTTCGATTTGTATAAAAATATAGATTCTATATTTTTATACAAAACAAAAAAAAATAAAAACTATTATCTATAAGTACCTCGTCCAAGCACATTAAAATGCGTGCAAAAAGAAATGTGTCATACAAAATGGGACGGAGGGAGTACTAATTATCAAAGTACTTGATTGACCAATTATGTTAAGGGTAAGGGGAATCTAAAGGCACCTTTAGGAAAATAATCTAAAGTTAACCTATGAAATGAAGACACATAAGCAAAATTATTAATGCCCCTGCGGAACCCTTTTAAATAACATGAACAAATTAATCAAAACTACTTGATTTTAGTTTAGTAACTTTAGGAAATTATCTAAAGTTAACTTTAGATTCTTTTTTGCCTTATGTTAAACCATTCTTTCTTTAGCTTAAAATCTTCCTTTCGTTTTTTTAAGGAAAATGTTAAAGGTTACAAATGCAAATAGTAATTGTGGATCCTATGTATTCACATGAATTTACATCAATTAAAATATTCCAAAATATCAAGTAATTAATAACATGTCATTTGATAATAAATTTTGGTACCCAATTTGATACCTCTGCACTATTATTTTTTTTTTTAAAAAAAATAACTTTCCCTTTGGTCCCACCTATCTACGTTGAGTTATTTTTGAAGCAAGTACATAACATACAATAAAAAAAATGCTAGAGGTACCAAATTAGGTACCAAAAATTGTTACCAAATGACTTGTCATTATTATGATTGGTTATCATTATAATGGGCCCGCCAGGACCAACCAATTAAAACATCCCAATATGCCAAATATTTAATGCCATGTCATTTGGTGACAAATTTTGATACCCAATTTAGTACCTCTAGCACTACTCCATACAGTAATACAGGTCAGCAAAGACCAAACATTTCTGCAGCAGATTATGAACCTGCAGAAATATTTTGGATAAATATGCCATGCTTCCCCGTTCCACAAGTACCATTATAAAGTTGAACTAGCATAGCTTACCTGCTACATGAAAGAAATCAAACAAATATTTATCATTTTACACACATTCAATTGCCTAGAAATCTTATTACTAAATAACTACACATGGTCAAGTTAAGATATGTTACGACTACAACAGATAATTTTCTGTCCATCTAGCTAGCAGTTGTCAAATTTTGCGACAGAACTCTCGTCGATCCTGCAGCCTCGCCTACACCCCAATCATCTCTGCCAACACTATATCATTTGAATATTGATCATAACTAAATCACGGTAGTCCCTTAATTTAGATACTGATCCGCGTGACTGTTGAACAGACAAAGGTGCAAATGAAAGCTCTTGTAGCATCCCTATAGCATTAGGTGCAACTTCAGGGTCTAGCTAGCTAGGTATGACAATATAAAATCTACTGCTTGCTTAACTCTAGATTGAAAATACTCACTTATTCCTTTAAGGTCTCGATAGGATATTAAAGAGTAAATGAAATCTTATAGTAAAGGAAACTCCATTGTAAAGAGCTGAGAACGAAACATGATATTACTGAATAATGATACTACACCAGTCTGTCTTATCTCATACAAGGCAATGTCTATATATGGAAATGCTGTGTCCACAAACGGACAAAGAGGAGAATAACAAACTATTGCCACCTCAACATACGAGGAACAAACAAACTAATTATTAGATATTTATTAGAGACTAGACTATGGTGCATGCTAGTTCAGGATAATTCAGTAGTGCCTCTCACAATACACCCCCTCAAGCTGGTGAGGGTGAAGCTCCCAGCTTGTTGACATGAGACTCGTGGAGTTTAACAGGTAGAACTTTAGTCATAATGTCAGCTACTTGGTCTGCAGAAGAAACGTGCTGAGTGACCATGGTTCCTTCTTTCAACTGATCACGAACATAATGGCAGTCGATGTCAATATGTTTAGTACGTTCGTGCATCACTGGATTTGCAGCTATAGACAAAGCAGCTTGATTGTCACACTTGAGTATGGCTGGTGACAAGTTTTGCAGTCCCAAATCTTTTAGTAGAGTAGACAGCCAAGTCACTTCACAAGCTGTCAGTGCCATTGCACGGTATTCAGCCTCAGCAGATGATCGAGCCACTACTGTCTGTTTCTTCGTTTTCCAGGAAATAGGTGAGTGTCCCAGGAAAATGCAATAGCCAGTTGTCGATTTTCTTGTGGAAATGCAGCCAGCCCAGTCACTATCGCAATAGGCTGTTAACTGAGCAGCTGAAGTAGAGGCTAAAAGTATGCCTTGAGAAACAGTACCAGATAAGTATCTAAGCAGTCGTTTAGCATTCTGCATATGAACTGAAGTAGGGTGCTGCATATACTGTGTCAAGATTTGTACTGAGAAGGAGATGTCTGGACGAGTTATAGTGAGATAAATAAGCTTGCCTACTAACCGTTGATATGCAGAAGGATCAGGCAGGGGTTCTCAAAGATCAGCAGTCAATTTGAGTTTAATATCCATAGGTAAGCGCAAAGGCTTGGCATGTAGCATTCCAAACTCAGTGAGAATGTCTGTGGTATACTTCTGTTGAGAAAGAAAAAATCCATTTGCAGAACGATTTATTTCAATCCCCAAAAAATAGTTAACTGGACCAAGGTCTTTCATGTTGAAAGATTTAGACATCATTGCCTTAATATTATCAATAGTAGACCGACAATTGCCACAGATCAAGATGTCATCGACATACACAAGAATCAGGGTAATAGTAGAGAGTGAATGCAGAATAAACAAGCTGTAATCAGCTTTGGATTGAATGAAGCCCAAGGTTTGAATGGTAGAAGAGAATTTGGAGAACCAGAGTCTGGGAGATTGGCGTAGGCCATACAAGGATTTCTGCAACTTGCAAACCAGTCTAGGCTGAGACTTTGCTGTTGAGTTCGATTCTTGATTAACTCGAATTCTAGATCCCAGGTTAGTGTATCCTTGAGGCAATGTCATATAGACAGTCTCCAATAGCTCGCCATGAAGAAAGGCGTTGGTCACATCCATCTGACTAGTGTGCCAACCCTGTATGGCTGCAATAGCCAGAAGTGTGCGAACAGTGGTCATTTTGGCCACTGGAGCAAACGTCTCGTGATAATCCAAGCCATATTGCTGTTTGCATCCAAGTATCACTAATCGTGCTTTATACTTTAAAATTGAACCATCTGGGTTGAACTTCGTTTTATAGACCCATTTTGAACCTATAACATGCTGGCCAGGAGGTAAAGGAACTATTGTCCAAGTTTCATTTTGCTCCAAAGCATCAAGCTCCACGTTCATAGCTTGTACCCAGTTATCATTTTTAACTGCATCTTTAAAGTAAACAGGGTCACTTTGTTTGGTGAGAGTAGACAGAAAACAGTGAAAAGTGGGGCTAATCGTTGTTGTGGCTACAGTGTTGATTTGAGAAGTAGGTTGTGGGTTAGTAATATAGTCTTTATGCCAAGTAGGAACAATAGGTATTCTAGTTGATCGTCTCACAGGAACTACTGTTGTGTCATTGCTTGAATCAGGTGGAGAATCAACATTTTGTGTGTTTGACAAGGGGCTTTGTTGATGTGACTGGTCATCAAGTGAGGTGTGTTCAGTGTTATCTGAAAGAGAAAGAAAGTCGTCATAGGCTGTATTAGTAGGAATAGATGGTGTACTAGTAGGAATAGGTTGCATATAGGACCCAGTAGAGGTGGACTTAAAAGGGAACACAAACTCATGAAACAACACGTCTCGTGACACAAAAGTTTGCATTGTTTGCAAATTGAGTAATCTGTACCCTTTTTGCAGAGCAGGGTAACCAAGAAACACACAGGGAACACCTCGTGGAGCAAACTTATCACCAGGAATTGAGGGATTGCAGGATACAATCCCAAAGAGATTCCTTCATAAGAATTTTGATATGAAGGATCTGGGGGAAGTATCTTATGTCTTGGGCATTGAAATTCATAGAAATAGATCTCATGGAATTTTGGGTTTATCACAAAGAGCTTATATTGATAAAGTTCTCAAACGTTTTAACATGCAAAATTGTTCTCCAAGCGTTGCTCCTGTTGTCAAGGGTGACAAATTTAGCTTGAAACAATGTCCTCAAAATCAGCTAGAATTGGATCAAATGGAGCATATTCCTTATGCTTCGGCAGTTGGGAGTCTTATGTATGCTCAGGTTTGTACTCGTCCAGACATAGCATATATTGTTGGAATGCTAGGACGATACCAAATAAATCCAGGTCCGGATCATTGGAAAGCTGTTAAAAAGGTCATGCGGTATTTACAAGGTACAAAAGATTTTATGCTCACACATCGAAAGACGGATAACCTTGAAGTCATTGGTTATTCGGATTCCGATTATGCTGGGTGTAAAGATGAGTTGAAATCCACTTCAGGTTACATTTTTATGCTTTCTGGAGGAGCTATATCATGGAAAAGTGCTAAGCAGTCGCTGCATACCTCTTCTACAATGGAAGCTGAATTTGTGGCTTGCTATAAGGCAACGAAGCAAGCTCTATGGTTGAGGAATTTTGTCACGTATCTCAAAATAGTTGACACTATTTCTAGACCACTGCAAATTTATTGCGATAATAAAGCTGCTGTTTCTTTCTCTAAAGACTACAAGATAAGTGATGCGACAAAACACATAGATATAAAGTATCTTGTAGTGCGAGAAAGAGTTCAAAAACAACAAGTGTCTATTGAGCAAATTAGTACAGTTGCTATGTTGGCGGATCCATTGACAAAAGGTTTACCGCCCAATCTCTTTCGAGAACATGTTGCTAGGATGGGTTTGGTTGATAATCTTTCTTATTGATTCATGGATTTTATTGTAAGACACTAGTATTGTGATCACCTTATGTTATGGTTTTTGGACAAAGTATTTAGTTTGTTACTTCTATTATTGTGCACATTCGAAGTTTATGGAACAAACAATTATGTAAGGACCTCATGGACATATTGATTTGCTATTGATTATGAAATATTATGTTGTTCATGACTTAAGCTAGTATCTCTGTTAAGTTTTATAATTATACTTGGATTGTAACTGGAGGACGGTTTCATATTTATACATGAGTATGATACTACCTTTAATTCTGTTCTTGTATGATGTAAGATTTAGCCTGTCTTATGGGATGTAATGCTCAGTAATAAAAGTCTTGTTATATGTATGTTGATGATATACTGACCCTCGGCCAAGTGGGAGAATGTTGGATTCGACGGGATCCAATCCATTATTTATGGCCCATCGGGTTTTATTATTAATCATCTAAATAAGACTTGAGCCTAATTAATAATTAAATATATAAATAGCACTTAATATATATTTAATTATTACATCTAATATATATCTATTTAGATATATTTATTTATAATGGCTTAAGTACCCAAGCCCATAACTTTGATGGACGGTTATGGGTTTAGCCCATTAGAGTTGGTCCCATTATTCCCTCTATATAATGAATCTTATGCAAGAACAAAAGTTACGCTTCTCATAATATTCAGAAAATACACACACCCCATCCTTACGTATAGAGGAGAATAGTGAAGATCAAAGCCCTCAAGTACTTACGTTATTCGGACTCTCTCACGATCATTAATGACCTCTTTTGATTCAGGTACGCTTCCGCTATTTATTTATTTATTTATACTCATAGTTTTGATCAGGAGATTCATGTATATATATTATGTTGTATTTATATACATGATTTATTCTAACATGACAATATAAAATCTACTGCTTGCTTAACTCTAGATTGAAAATGCTCACTTATTCCTTTAAGGTCTTGATAGGATATTAAATGCTGCTGATTGTATGCTTGAGCTGCAAGAGCTGAAGCATCCTTTTTTCGCCTGCCTAAAGGCTTTCCACTAAGTTTTCTTGTGTTCCTTCTCATAGCTATTTTTGGCAGGACTTCCTGTACCTCCCCATCCCATCAAAAGGGAAGATTGCTGCACCACCACCATTAATCAGCACATTCTTTCATTGGCCACCGCCAATGCAATAAGGAAATACGGAGATTAGCAAACCTGTTTCCCTTCAGTAGATAAATCATAATTTACGGAACTCAAATTGTTGTGATGATTGTTATCCATGTTTCTGTAAGAAGCTGCATATAAGCACCCTGACCATTTGCTCGGGATTTGTCCGTGGCTTGAAAATCAACCTGATATCCTCTGCAACCTGAGCCCACTCCTCCACTGAAAGCAGTTGAGACGGCTCTTCCACCGTGTTAAATTGATTCCAACTAAGGCAAAATAAAGAAGAAAAATGAGATGTGTTGAATATTGTCCCTATATCTGACAGTTCCATATGCAAACCTATGCAACCCATAAGTCCGTCTTGTTTTCCAGTCGGACCTAGCTCCATGCTCAAGCGTTGCTGCACAGCCAAACAAAAACAGATTCTCTAGCTTTTTTCAACTTCAGCAAACACATGGGAGGGTGCATCATGGCTTGTACGCATGTGCCATGTACATAGGAAGTCCAGATATTATGCCAGAATAAATAGTGAGGTTGCAAAAATGGAATAGATAAACAAACGAGAACATTATTTATGCATTGCCAAAAGAAACACCTAAATCGCAATGAAAATTTACAAGCACACATATCAAATTGATCGCGTAATGCAGGGAAAAAGGAACCATATAGGTGTGGATCAACAGTCTTAGCAATGTAATGTAACCACACAATCTGATTTTATGACCGAAATTTTAAAGATTCAGTCATCTGATCATCTGCCTCAAATGATGAGAGGGTTGGCCTGTAAACTAAAGGCATGATAATTAAATTATGTTAGCAAACACAAGGATGTTGTGGTTTTTTTGTAATGTCATACAAGTGGACTTCTTTAGTTGAATAAAAACTACATAATTACGGGACTTGGTGGAACGGAAAAAATATGGAAATTAGAAAAAGAAACAAATTTTTAGAAATTATAAAACCTAGACAGAAACTTTATTGAACTAGAGCAATTGCAAGTGAAGATAAAACAATGCACTGCTTAACAATGGTGATAACAATCACACATTGAAAAGTCCAGAAAGCAAACAGAACAAAGAAAGTGTCGCAATATAAAAAGTAATACTATTTGCTATGAGCTAAAGCATTACGCTGAAAAGGTTGAGTTGTTTGAGGCGAAGCACCTTCAAGCATCTGATAAGGAGTCACAACAATGCTGAAAACACGAGGAGCGCATAATATGAGGCATGCTCAGTAGGTGGCAATTTACTAGGAGAAAAACTAGGCTGCCAGATTGTCCGGCAGCAAAATTAGCAAAACTAAGTGGAGGACGAGACTGCACAACTCCCAAATAAGGAATTTCTGATGGCATATTCACATAATCCCCAGACATTACGCTGAAAAGGTTGAGTTATTTGAGGCGAAGCACCTTCAAGCATCTGATAAGGAGTAACAATGATACTGAAAACACCAGGAAGGCATAGTATGAGGCATGCTCAGTCGGTGACAGCAAAATTAGCAAAACCAAGTGGTGGACAAGACTGCACAACTCCAAATAAGGAATTTCTGATGGCATATTCACATAGTCCTCAGACATTACTCTTCTTGAAGATTTTGCCACCCATCACTGAACTGGTGCACTGAAATATATAGGTTTGGATGGTTGTGCTTGGTTTGAAAGTTGAGGAGAGTTGAACGTTTGCTGAGACCACAAGCTCTGCTAATTTAGAGAACCAATCACGAGGTTGGGAATTGCTTACTGTGTAAGATCTTGATACGTGATCCCAAAAAGATTTAATACCACTGGCACTGCAATTATTTGCTTCTCTAACATAGAAAGAACATATTAATCACGATATTAGGTTTGAGTAGGATTGAGTAACGCTTCATGTCACGCTCTTCTATCATTTTATCCTGTTGTTTCTTTAAAAAATTTCCATACTTTTGCATTACAATTTACAAACGACAACATTATTAAATAACCTTCAGTACTGTTCTTAATATGGGATATAATATTTGAAGTGGAATAACTAGTAACCCTACACTGAAAATGCAATTATATAGAGGCTGACGGTCACCAGCAAACGCTTTTTTTTGCAGCAAACCGTACATTATGCAGTACGTAGAGAGATGGGGTACCTGTTTTCACACCAAAAATCCTACTGTACACGTATCGCAGAAAGTTTTTGCGGTACGTCTTCTCACTATTTGCTGTGGCAAACGTTTACCCCTGACCAGGCCCCTTATATAGATAGCGTCAAAGACTACTCTAAAGATGACTTGCAACAATTTCTTTGTTAAGCTCAGGCTCATTCATGATTTCACCTAGTTGCTTCGAGACTACTTCTGCACGATAACCAATATCAGATAATTAGTCAGGGGGATTATATAGACATGGTGAAGAATTAATCTTATCATTAAAAATTTTGTTGCCTTCCTCAATTATCGTGAAGACTCTAGTGATTTTGGATGGGGGATTATATTGTGAAGAATTAATCTTATCATTAAAAATTTTGTTGCCTTCCTCCATTATCGTGAAGACTCTAGTGATTTTAGATGATAAAATTAAATTTACCAAAGAAGAAATCACAAGGTTATTGCAGGCTGGAAATCACTGGGGCCATTTTAATAACTTTAAAAATGTTTGCAGAGTTATTAACCATCTGCATCAAGTGATAAAACTGCATCTACAAACTTTTTGTGTAAACTCTCGTGTCCATGTCCAAAGCAAAGGTTCATTTTTCATAGAGACCCCGTTGGAAAGAGCACTTAAATCTTCCTTTTCCTTGTCTCTACATATAAGGACCCTGACCATTTGCTCGGGAAAGTCAACCGGATATCCTCGACAATCTGAGCCCACTCCTCCACTGAAAACAGTCACTGGGGTTATTGCAGGCTGGGATTCACTGGGATCATTTTAACAACTTAATGTGTTTGCAGAGTTACTCACTATCAGCATCCAAGTGATAAACTGCATCTAAAAGCATTTTTTCAAAGGTAGATTTCCCATCACTATCACAATTTTTCGCATCAAATGTTTCCAAATGTTCTTTAGCACCAAAATTCTACCTGCAGGCTTATTACATGACTCCCCCTTTATTACATTTTCCGTGTTTATCAATCGTGAACATCACTTTAATATTAATCGAGTTCATATGTACATCAGGATAAGAAAAGCTCAGTGACGAAAGATACAGAAACCTTTCTTTGCTCACATTCAGTTTGAAGTCTCGGACTGTACATATTACTGGAATATATGTTCATGTCAAGGCCTGCAATTTTCAAGAGCTAAAAATTATCCGTCAAGACATGATATATGATCATGCTGAGACTTCTAACACACTGAGACTCTAGAAAAGTTGGGAGTTTAACATGAGATGAGAGCGCTGCCCCCCCCCCCCCCATATTCTTGATTGTTAATTCAGATGTTAAGATAAATATTATTGCAGAGATGAGTCCCAAAAATGGGATTTCGAAGTTCTTCCTCAGCAACTAACTGCGTAACTGCATGTACAAGTACTTACTGCAAGATTTACAAATAATTTGTTAAACAAAATAAAATCTTCTTCTCACAAAGATAACAACACTTTCTAGTTTTATTAATGGTACTATAATAAGTAAAATGAGTTATAACTCAATTTTGTTAGATTTACGACATTTGAATACATTTCCATTATAGTTTAACTCAATAGCTAATAAGTATAACTCCACCCACAGCTAGAATTGCGTTAAGATGATAAAACACAACAATTGTGAATCATAAATGAGTTGCTTTGCAAGGCTACACGAGCGTTTGTAAATCTAATCTTCAAATGTCAAAGTGAAATGTTGGTACACTTGACCTTAAAAATGTTACAATGTGAGTCATGTTACTTGCGAAATCTCATCCTCTATACAATCTTATACTGTAAAATTTCCCCATCAAATAAAATAATAAAAAAGGTAGACTACATACTACCAAACCAAATTAAATTTTTTTAAAAAAAGAAATTGAATAATTCAACACAATGCAGGTAAACAGTACCCTGCGACTAAAACGAATTCGAGTACATGTAATGTTGCATAAGAAACCAAATTTGAAACAGATATAATGGAACTGAACAAATGAATCAATCAGTCTATAAGGCTATAAAGAATGGCATAAAAGAAGGCTCTTCTACTGCTATATCTATTCTGCTCGACACGCCTCCTTGCAGTGCAATTGTCTGATATCTCAAGCCATGATTCAAGAACTTTGTTTTTTCACCAGCAACAAGATAGAAAGCTTAATATTCCTCTACCTTCTGCACTGCTATTCAATCCAGTCAAAGCTCATTTTTCACTGGGGCTGAAGTTGGGGCAATCTGTCAAACAAAAGCAAGTTTCAGTTGGATTCAATTGTTAGGCTAAGAGATTTACAGATCCAGAATTAAACAAACGTACTTAGTGAGAAGAAAATCTCAAGAATTCTAAGCGAGGAAAACACAATTTAATGATCTAGAGTCAAGCTTAGGACTTATTGGCATAACCAGTGCAATAAGGAAATACGGAGATTAGCAAACCTGTTTCCTTTCAGTAGATAAATCATCAATTATGGAACTCAAATTGTTGTGATGATTGTTATCTCCTGTAAGAAGCTGCATATAAGCTCCCTGACCACTTGCTCGGGATATTTCCGTGGCTTGATATTCAACTGGATATCCTCTACAATCTGAGCCCACTCCTCCACTGACAACAGTCGGGGCGACTCTTCCATCGTGTTGCCCTAAAATATAATAAAAACCATCAAGGAAAGAAATCATAGCAAAAAAATTCACGTCCAATCAAATTGATTCGAATCCACTTAAATTGACAGTTCCATACACTAACATCAAACAACTTGTCCAAATCTTAACAGAAAATCACTTATCCAACTCTTAACTTATCTAGTGATGCTTAATTAACATCAAATAACTAATCTAGTAATGCTTAATTAACTATAGTACAATCAAAAATAGAAATTGAACTAATATACTGCTGTATTAAGGGTTATGTATAATGAAACTTTTCGTGCAACATGTATTTGTCAAACAGATCCACCTGGCCTGTTTCACTCTATATCTCTTTTGTTCCACCTAGATATCTCATCTACCCCAAACAACGAGGGGGTTTGGTTAAATTAAAGCCATGAGAATCATAGTTTGTAGTAAGCAATTAGAAGAATGCTGTGGTCTTCTTGTATTCCCATTTAAGTGGACTTCTTTTATGGAACAAAAAATACTTAACTCGAGCACCGGACATGGTGGAAGATATAAAATATTGAAACTAGAAAACCATTTCCCAAAAATTAAAAGATCTAGAAAGTAACTTAATTGGAACTAGAGTAATGCAAGTAACGATAGATATAGTAGTGCACTAATTTAATAATGGTCATAATTAATTAAACAGTGAGAAGTCTAGAAAGCAAAATTATTCGTTACCAGGTAAAGCATTACGCTGAAATGATTGGCTTATTTGATTTGAAGCACCGTCGGGCATCTGATAAGGGGTTCCAACACGGCCAAAGACACCAGGAGGGCATGGATGTGAGGCATGCTCAGTCAGTGGCATTTTACCAGGAGGAAAACCAGAATGGCCAGATTGTCCAGCAAAATTAGCAAAACCAAGTGGAGGGCCAGACTGCACAGCACCAAAATTAGGAATTTGTTTTGATATATCAACATAATCCCCAATCATCATTCTTCCCGAAGGATTTGCCACCCATGACTGAGCTAAAGGCGTATTTCCAAGCACCGAAATAGGTTTGGGTGCTTGTGCTTGATTTGACATTTGTGGAGAGTGGTAATGTTGCGGCCACAAGCTCTGTTGGTTTAGGGAACCATGCACAAAGGCTTCATTCAATCGGGAACCACTGCCACTGCTGCTGCCATTATTTGCCTCTCCTAATATTGGAACTGTATAATTATCTTGATACGTAACTGGAGAAGGATTGAGGAAAGCTTCATGCATCCCTCTCTGATTAGCACTATAACTACGCCCTTCTGCCCGTAGTTTCTTCATATAGTTTCTGTACTTCTGCATTGAAATGTACATATGCTATAACAATCGCTACTGGTATTAAACTGAGATACATATTTTGAAGGGGGATAACCAGTAATCCTGTGCTGAAAATGCATTTTATTATAAACTAATGGCATCAGAGACAAACCTGGAGATGACTGGCAACAATTTCTCGGGTAACGTCAGGCTCGTTCATGCGTTCAACTATCTGCTTCGGAACTGCTTCTGCACAATAACCAATGAAAAACTATTAGTCACGATTAAAAAAAAATCTATTTTGACTGATGTTGATTACATTAACTTTAATGTGACTTGTTTTACAATTTTATTGTTATCAACTTTTTCATTTTTAGCATCTAAATATAAATCTATAGATATTGAGTCTCAAAAAATGTTGCGCTTTGCTTTGATGAAGCGCTCACTTCGCTTTTGTGAGTCGCACTTATGCCCCGAGTATCTTTGTGCTCAATGCGCATTGCGCGTTTAATAACTATGCTCGAGTGAGTCTAGATGATTTAAAAAAACTTTGACAAACGACATGAAATAATTAGGTTATTGCAGGCCTGATATCATGAGGCTCAATTTAAGAGGTTAAAGTGCAAAGTGAGATTCTTACTGCTTGGATCCAAATATTGAACTGCATCTACAAACTTTTGGTGCAGGTCTTCCGTCCAAGCAAACCTTCGTTTTTTCGTAGAGGAGGCCGCGTCAGAAAGAGGATTTGCATCTTCCATTTCCTTCTCTCTACCTCGTCGCTTTTTAAGAGGCAAGTCCCCCGTGACTATCTCTTGATTCATCAATGATGACTTTTCTGGATTTAAGACAGTTCTTCGCATCACATGTTGCCAAATGTTCCTGAGCTCTGAAATTCTGATAGGTTTCACCAAGTAGTCTCGAGCTCCATTCCTGACTCCCTTCATAACGGTTTCTGTGCTATCATCCACTGACATCACTGCAATATTAATACAAATTTTTATGTACATCAATCAGAAAAAGTTCAGTTTAGTGACAAGAAATTAAGAATGAATATCCTACTTCACGTTCAGTTTAAAGTCTCGGACTTACTTATTACAGGGATGCCCATTTCAATGCCGATTATCTTCAAGAGCTCAAAACCATCCATGTCAGGCATACTAACATCAGTAATTACAATATCGTAACCATCTTTGTGCTTCCTCAGCAAGTCCAGTGCTTCATTTGCATTTGTCACTGCTGTTACTGCATATACAAGTACCCACCTCATCATTAAATGAAAACAAAGCTACTGCAGGACTCATACGAGCAGCAAGGTTCGTTACCAATATGTTAAAACCCAATCAGATTTCCCATTTCAATCACAAGAATTAATAGAATTACAATCGAGAAAACCAAAGCATCCAACATTCATATATACACATACAAATAATTACCCAAACCAATTGCTAAATCTTCAGTGTATTGCTACATATATACTCAAGTAAACAACTAAATCTTTACAAATAAGATTGCATGAATCAACATAAAATCAACCAAAAGATTAAAATGAAAGGCCTAGAATAAATAATTTTGGCATCTACATAATAAAAGGAACACAACACATCTAGTTCATATCAAACATAAAATTTATTATATATCAATAGGATATCCATGCGAGATATAAAATATTTTGTCAACTAAACATGATTTGAAGTATCAAGAAGTCTCCTAACAAGTCATAGATTGACTTAAAACCAAAAAAACCCATCTCAATTTATTTAATCCTAAAATACACACGAACAATTATTTTTGCTTATTTATGCACCACCATTTGCATGCACACACATAGCACATACATAACATAAATTTGTATCACTACATAGCACATACATAACATAAATTCGTATCACTACAAGAAAATCAGGCTTTTCCGACAATTATGTTTATGATAAATAAGAGTATATATCATACCCTGGTACTTGCACTGCTCGAGCAAGACTGAAAGAGTTTTGAGACATATAGGGTCATCATCGACAGCAACAACTCTTAGACCCGCCGGGAACATGGGAATTTCCGGCACCGGAGTGCTAACACTGGCAGAATTCGCATTAGTATTATTTTCAGACATGGTGTATAATCTTGATGAGTCAAATTTAGTATGCAAATATTCAAATGATTTGTGTATCAAGAAAAGATTATATCGACTATGGCATTACACGGTTTTTTATATGCAAATAAAAGATTTTTAAGCAGCAATGGAAAAAGGTTACTATATTTTGTGCAAATTAAATATTAAAAAAAGAAAAAGCTGTAAAAGATTACCATAATTCTTACCGAGATTCATTATCTCGAAAAATCTAGAAAAAGAAATTTATTACAAAAAGCCAAAGAATGTAAAATATGTCGATATACGTTACCAAATAGAACGTATACTTGCATTTTACATTCGTATTTTACATATTTTGTGCCAAAAAAGTCAAAGATTCATAGACGTTATTGTGTCACCTGACCGTGTTCATACTTATTTCCTTCTACGTTAAAAAGATAAAATGATTTTCGATATTATCAAAGATTATATATGGATACTGTTTAATAGATTATTTGTTTTATATAAAATCTCGAACAAATATTTAAGTTTTGAGGAACGGTGAGTTAAAAAAAGAAAATTTGAGAGACGGTGAGAGTACAAAAAAGGATTTAATCAAAATGCGGTGGATAAGAATGGTGAGCGCTCGAATATGTTAAGTTACGCCTAATTTAGGAAATATAAATTACAAGAAAAGAATTGTAGTATTTATTCTCATCCTTTTTGTATGTAGGTGCCAGCTCAATTCCACCTCAAAAATCAGAAACTTATACTCGTATATAATATATAAATGAATATTATATGGAGATATTATTATCTTATATTTTTAAATAACATTTTTGAAATTAATTTATTTTATTATTAATAAATGATCTCTTATCAGCAAAAAAAATAAAGATAGATGAATACATAGATTAAAATTATGAATCTATCTATACCATATCATGTTTATAGCTGAAAGTTTAAAGCATTGTACGCATGGTTCTAAAAATTCCCAATTTAGTCGATTAATCCCCGATTAATCCTCTGTACGCTAGCCAACCGATTCGATTTTTGAAATCCGATTAATTCTGTGAATTTATTTAAAATGATATGTTTAATTGTAAATTAGACTAATATATTAAATATTATTATTATAATATCCGATTAATACTCCGATTAATCCTTCCGATTAATCCCCGATTACCCGATTAATCTTAAATCGATAGCTCAACCGATTTATACCGATTACCAATTTTTACAATCATGATTGTAAGTGAATTTAGAAATGTACAAAAATCTAGATCTGAAAAATTGGACCAGCCTCATTGGATCTTCAACGGCCCTATTTTATTAGCCAAAATTCGATCAGGTAAAAATCCTGATAAAAAAGGGCTTTTCTCATAAATATTCTAATATATAAATATTTTTGTAAAAATATTATTATTTTAAAGTTCTTTTGCAAAAATACCATCCTTTGAATTTTTTTGTAAAAATACAGGATGTAACTACATTCAACCAACCAATGCAACTGTTTTGACAATTTGGTAAAAATATTATCTTATTTGTAATGGATGCGCATCAGGTTGCATCTGGTTGAATATAATTGCATATACAATTGAATGCAACTAAAAATTGTAATTTTTCATTTTTTTTTCTACCAACTTTCAGCTTTATATAAGGACGCACCAGCAAAAATGAAAAGTTAAATTTTAGTTTTTAGTTGCATTCAATTGCAACTAGTTGCAAACGCAACTGAATGAAACTAAAAATTGTAATTTTCATTTTTTTTTACCAACTTCCAGCTCTATATAAGGGCACAACAACAAAAATGGAAATTTAACTTTTAATTTTAGTTGCATTCAGTTGCAACTATTTATTATACTCCCTCCGTCCCACCAGATTGTATACATTGGGGACGGGAACGTGGCACGCATTTTAAGGTGCATTTTAAAAATAGTTCCATAACTTATTTTTCAAAATTTATTTTTTCATATAAAAATAAGTATGTTAAATTTTTATAAAAAAAAATTTAAAAAATAAGTTATGGACTATATTTTATAAGAGCCTTAAAATGCGTGCCAGACAGTGAAAAGAAACTGTATAGAATCTGGTGGGACGGAGGAAGTATTTATTTAATGAGTACATTTACTTAGTTATGAACTTTAGATTAAAAGAATGATTTATCGATGAACATTTACGAAAATCAGCTTATAATATATAAGAGTATAATTTTGAGTGACTTTAAATTAAAAGGGAAATAAATTTATAAATATTTTATCATTTAAAAATGTGTACTTTATAAATATGTAAAATTAAGTAATTATTATACTTAAATCAGATCTGTTAAGTAATCACGATTAGTAAATTAGGATAAGAATGATACGATTGGTCCAAGTTTTAGTGATAAATTCTGATTATCTCTAATGTATAATTAAGAAAATAAACTAGTAATATATCATAATATAATTTAGATTGATTTTAATGAAAAGAATGTTTAAAAAAAAGTGTTTGATTAATATGTAATAATATAATTTTAAAAACAAAAATATTATATATATATATATATATATTAATAGCAAATATATGCATTTTTTATATCATCATAAAAGAGTGATTGATATTAAAATTTATTCATGAAAATTAATTTATAATATATACTATTATAATCCAATTGATTTTATATTGAAATAGCACTATTAATTAATATTTTTGATTATATGTAATATATATGAACATATTTAATTAAATTACTACTGTATTCAGATTAGAACGATTAACTAACCATGATTAGTAAAATATGATAAGAATGATAAATAAGAATATTATTTAATATAATATGATTGGTATAAAATTTAGAAATGACATATGCTTGGTTATTAAATAATTCATAATTTTCTGATTGGTTAATTATATATTAACTGGAGACTCACGTATTATAATAAAAAATGGGAATTCTTAGACAACAATCACTGATGAACAAGAACAAAAATGTGTGTCAAAATTTTACATGTGATGGGGTCTATTAATAAATAAATTAAACTTAATAATATTTTTATCCGTGAAAGTTAAGTTATACGTTGATACAATCGTATGTGATGATTTTTCATAAAAATTGATTAGCATTTAACCATAGAAAGTATAAGTTTAACTAATTGATTGATTATCTATGGGTGAGTGCCCTAAATACCCACATTTTTTTTAAACAAAAAAAAATCAATCCATTAAACAAAAGCCCACATTTTAATATTTTAATATTAAAATATTTTAATATTTTAATATTAAAATATTAAAATACCCACATTTTAATACCCACATTTTAATACGCACATTTTAATATTTGTTAACCAAAATACCCACATTTTAATATGGGTGAGTATCCTAAATACCCACATTTTAATATTTGTTAACCAAAATGCCCAAATTCGGGGAGTACTGTCCTAAATACCCACCACATACGCCACTGGCATGGGCGTATGTGGTGATACGCCTTTCGAACCAGCGCATCAGGCACGGACGCCACAGCTATACATACTGATATGGGCTAAAAGAAAGCCCTAAGGACACATTTAATGTGGCATTAATTAGACCTAGAATGGTCCAAACGTGGGGCCCACCAGGTGGGCCCAAACTCCAATTATAATATTAATTTCGTAATTAATATTTAGGGGTAATTAACAGCTGGGAGATACAAGTCAGATAAGGACGTTATCCCTACGAAAAGTAGCCTCCAAGCCACACAATCATACAAGGAAACTGACTCCTACAAGGAAGGAGTCTAGAACCTTCCTCAAGGATGACTTGCCCACCAAGTCTCCTAACCCTACCCTAATTCTGAGGCTTCTCAGCCTATATAAAGGGTCAGACCCTTCAACCTAGAACTACGTTTTATTGGCTTGATTCTCTTAATACAGAGATACGTAGGCATTCTGTGAGGACCGATTAAGTCTCGAACGCAGAAGCAGCCATTAAAGCTCGAAGCTCAACCACCCTTTGCATTAAATACATCAAACCCTAGCCGCAATCTAATAACCTAGTTTTTATTCCACAACATTTGGCGCCGTCTGTGGGAAGAAGACATCAACCATGGTTCAAACACGAAGAACTCCACCAAGCACTACAGAGCCAATCGCTACCGAGGCTCTACCTCTTAGCTCTGCTCCGCCCCGTACTGAACAAGTGCTACCGACATCTGAGCAAGTACCTCCAACATCTGGGACTATCGTTCCATATCAAGTTTCTCAACCCCTAGGGACGACTACCCATGTTGAGAGTACGCTACCTCCGATCGTCCACACAATTCCAGGGACTGACCCGGGGATTTCTTCCCTGATGGTAGACTCCAACAACCTTACACGAGGGGTTCAGATCCACACTACGGATCTCCCCATAAGCACCAATCCAATGTATGGGATGACCAATTACGGAGCTGGACCGAGTGGGCATGCCCTGTATATTCGAGATCGAGATTATCGCGATTTTTCTGGTCCTTATACGGATGAATCATCTTCTGGCGATGATTACGAGCGTGATGAAGCCCCGAGGAGGCGACGTGCAAGTAAAGAGCCTATGGGGAGAACTCGAACTATCCATGATGGACTCCCTTCAACAGCTGCTGAGAGGATTAAGGCTTATGAAGCCGAGATCTTAAAGTTAAAGGAAGATATGGCCAGGGAGCAAGCCAGATCAAAACAGACTTTGCCACCTCCCACGTCAGGACCGATTCCCTTCATAGATCTGGAGAGGCCTCTAAGGAGGCAAAGAAGGACTACCGTCCCACCTGAAAGAACTACAAGGGTGGAAACCCCTAAAAGCAACCCCAAGGATCTGATGCCGCTTGGGGACCCTGATGATCCCACACCTCCGTTTACTGAGGACGTGATGAATGCTCGTATCTCAAAGAAGTTTAAGATGCCAACAATCAAAGCCTATGATGGAATGGGTGATCCTGCCAACCACGTTAGAACGTTCTCAAACGCACTGCTGTTGCAGCCTGCAAGCGACGCTTTGAAGTGTAGGGCTTTCCCTCAAACTTTGTCAGGCATGGCTCAAAGATGGTATAGTCGGCTTCCTGCAAACTCGATTGGTTCCTTTAAGGAATTGAGTGCTGCCTTCATTAGTCAGTTTATCAGCGGAAGAACGCATGAGAAAAGCTCTGCATCTCTTATGTATATAGTACAAGGGAAGAACGAAAGTCTGAGAGACTATCTTAAGAGGTTCACCAAGGAGACTCTGAACATCACTGATCTGGACAATAAAGTTGCAATGGTAGCCTTGGAGCATGGTACCACCGACCTGTACTTTAAGAGATCATTGGCAAAGCATCCCCCGGAGAATATGGCTGAGCTCCAACGAAGGGCTGATAAGTATATCAAGGCCGAGGACATCACCATGAAGGATGTCGTGATACACAATGGAGGCAACGGGAACTCCAAGAAGCGAAGGCAAGACCAGGAGTATGATGACCAGGAATATGATGCTAGGGACAAGTATCCCCGAACTAGTGAGGACTCCGACTCTGCCCCTAAGAAGAGCCAAGGACCAAGGTTCACTGAGTATGCAAGGTTGAACACTCCCAGGAGTCGAATCCTATTGGACATTGAGAAGGATAAGGATTTCCGATGGCCGAAGCCACTCAGGGGTGATCCCACAAAGAGGAACAAAAATCAGTATTGCAGATTCCACAAAGACGTGGGGCATGACACTGATGACTGCAAACAACTCAAAGATGAGATCGAGTTTTTAATCCGTAGAGGAAAACTGAGCCACTTCACTAAGGGTGAAGATCGTGGTGGTCAAAGAAGAAATCATGATAGGAGCGATGATGATCGAGATCGAAACCCACAGCCCCGAGGGCCAGTAATCAACATGATCTCGGGAGGCCCGACAGCGGCTGGGACAACCAAGAACTCTCGGAAGGCTTATGCAAGAGAGGTGGTGCACATTGTCGAAGAAGCACCGAAACGTGCAAGAACCGAGTTAACGATCGGATTTGAGGATTCAGATCTTGAAGGGGTGAAGTTCCCCCACGATGACCCGCTGGTCATAACACCCATGATTGGGAATTCAGAGGTGAAGCGAGTCTTGATAGACAATGGAGCTTCAGTGGACATTTTGTTCTATGATGCATTCGTGAAAATGGGATACAACGACTCTCAGTTGACCCTATCTAACATGCCTATATATGGATTCAGCGGAGTAGAGTCTAAAGTTGAGGGAACTATTCTGTTGCCCGTCACCATCGGACAGAAGCCAACAGAGGCCACTCAGATGCTGAACTTTTTGGTTATCAAAGCGTCTTCCACCTACAATGCCATCCTCGGGAGGACTGGACTCCATGCTTTTAAGGCTGTGGCCTCAACCTATCACATGAAGATCAAGTTTCCAACCAGGAATGGTGTAGGAGAACAAAAAGGTGACCAGAAAATGGCTAGGAGCTGTTATGTAGCCGCGTTAAGGCCTGATGGAGTCGGGGGGCAGGTTCTTCCGATTGAAGACATGGACGTTTGTAGTGATAAGGAACATCAAGAAAGGCCAGCAGAGGACATCACACATAAACCTCGGACAGCCATTAAGGCTAAGGCGTCAACTGACTTCGTGGTTGAATGCATCATTGGCAACCAAGAAATCGAGGGGCAGGAGATTGTACCCCAAGCTGTAAGTGAACTTCAGAATAAGAATGAGGTAACCAGAAGGAGTAGTGAGTGCTCTATTTTATTGGAGCATCAAAAATAAAATCAAGTGGTGCAAGCCTAGTCTTGCAAAGCCCCGATGGGTTCAAATTATCCTAGTAGTTTTTAGCTTCATATTTTATCTAGTAGAAGTAGAAATAAGGTTCGATGAAACCATCGCAGAGCATGTTGCTCCGAGTAGGAAAGTAGTATTCTATGTAAGGGTTGAACCCATCTCAAGTTATTAATGCAAGTTTGTTTTCCATTCATTGATTATGTGATTTTATTTATGTACCTAACACCTGATGTGTGTAAGTCAAAGATGACCAAGTACCGAAAATAAAAAAAATACACGAATGGAAACAAACAAACGCATAAATAAAAACCCTGAAAGGTCGAGAGTTACTAAGAGTTTAAGTCCTTGAAGGACCCCGGATAAAAAACAGGAAGCAAAGATAGGTTTGAAAACCCTGAAATCAGAACTAAGATTCGAGACAAGCCGTGAAAGACATGAAGTCAAGTAAGGGATCCAAAAGACCTTTAGTTTGACATCAATCCAAAAGAAAGGTCGTGAATACTTGGTAGTCGACATATGAACACCAACGATGAACATGTAAACGTCAACCTCGAATCCTAGGATAAGGAACACGAGTTATTAGCCATGAAGGCCATGGGATAGCTATGAAGGCCAAACTTGAAGGGGTCGTGAACCTCCAGATAGGATCCAATGATTGAAACTTCAAGTCAAAGCTTGAAAACCAATATGAAATTTTGGACCCTCAATCCAGAATGCCAACATTGAAATATCTGAACAAGCATTGAGTGCCATCCTCATTCGAAAGGATAACAAGGTTCAGAAGCCTATCTACTATGTGAGCAAGATGTTGCATGCAGCTGAGTTAAATTATTCTCCCATTAAGAAGTGTGCTTTGGCATTGGTAACAGCCTCGAGGAAGCTACGATCGTACTTCCAGGCACATAAGATTGAAATCCTGACAGACCAGCAACTGAGAAACATATTGCATAACCCGAAGGCTAGCTAAGTGGGCGATAGAACTCAGATAATTTGATATCGCGTACAATCCTCGAATTGCAATTAAAGCACAGGTACTCGTTGACTTCTTAGTTGAATATACCATTGACAACCAAGAAGTCGGGGGCAGGAAGGCACAACACCCCAGTAAGGGCAAGATGAGACACCCCAAGAGGGAGAGAACTTATAAAGTTTAGAAGAAACATTGGGTGCTCTATTTTGATAGGGCATCAAAAACAAAATCAAGTGGTGCTTGTATAGTCCTACAGAGCCCTGATGGCTTCGCGATTGAATGTGCCTTGAAGTTGAATATTTTTCGACAAACAATAACGAGGCAGAGTATAAAGCCTTGAAGGCCGGACTAGGCTCGTCTTTAGCCATGAGGGCCAAAAATCTTAAAGTCTATGGAGACTCAAGGCTGGTGATAGCCCAAGTGAGTAGAGCTCTAAAAGCCAAAGATGAAACGATGTTGAAATATCTGAAAATTGTAAAATCACAGTTGGTATGGTATGATTCGAGGAATACCAACTTGTATAACCACCGATGCCTTGTCCAAATTCGCCTCGTCTGAAATCGAGAATTACACTAGAAGTGTTTACTATCAGGTCTTGGAGACCCCACTATAGAGCGCAAATTATTGGCGCCCATCGACGTTGGATGTTGCTAGACAGACCCCCATCAAAGCTCATCTTGAGACTGGTTGGCTCTATGATAATGCCTTGGAGGCACGAAACTGTCAGTGAGAGCATTGAGATACGCATTCGCCTTGATGGCCAACAAGGCCGTTTGCCTCAAATTAAGCTGGTTGTTTGAATTGAAGGCCTAAAAATCAGGAACTAGTGGCTAAATTCAAACCAAGGCAAGGTCCTACAAACCAAGAAAAGACCCGAAAGAAGAGGGAGAAGGTCAACCGGCTGTAGCCTATTGGAAACCTTTGTGGGCCATCAACACAAAGTGGACTTTAAAAAGGCCCAACAACACTAGGCTTGTTAAGGCCCAAGTTTAGTTAAAACAATTAAAGGCCTGTCATGGCCCAACCCATGTTGATGAACCTAATTAAGGTTTTAATCTAAGGTCATATTGATCAAAAGTTGAAGCCCAAGTCAAAGTCAATTAAGAGCCCACGAGGAGAGGCCCAGAATTAAGGCCCAAAAGCAAAATAAGCGTCCTAAGCAAAAGTTGTCTGAGGTCGTGACCAACGACCTCATTTGACAATACAATTTCGAGCTCGATCAAACGACCTGGAAAGTCAAGTAAAAACCCACTTTGGGGTCGAAAATATGCTGGGGCTAGCTCGTAAGTTTGAGGTCGAAAAAGAACAGAAAGTCACCAAAAATCTATACGACTTGAAACCCATTTTGAGGTCGATATTCTCTGAAATTGAGATCGAAATTCTGAGCTCGAAAATGAACTTGAAAATTTGGAAATTCCTAACGACCTAGGATTAAGTTTGAGATCGTTTAAAACATTATTCGAGCTCGTAAATATGAGGTCGTTATAACAGGGTTTGAAATCGTAAGTTCGAGGTCGAATTTGTACTAGGAATTCAAGAAAAACCACACGACCTAGGACCCTTTTTAAGGTCGTTTTTTCTTCATTTGAGGTCGTTAATTCGAGGTCGAAATTGAACTGAGAAACATAGGAAATCCTTTCGACCTGGGACTTATTCGAGGTCGAAATTACATTGAGTTGAGGTCGCAGACTCCTGGTCGAAAATCAACTGCAAAACGAGCTCGAAGCCCACGACCTGGGACACTTTGAGCTCGAAGTTTGAGCTCGAAAATGAGCTGGAAAAAAAAAAAAAAAAAAAAAAAAAAAAAAAAGAGAAAAAGAGAGAGAAAAGCTTAAAAATTCCAGAAACTCGGAAAAATTTTACATTTAAGCACCGTTTAGTGCCATTAAACACCATTTAGTGTCGTTTTATGCCAGTTAAACATTGTTTAACATTATTTAAACATTGTTTAAGGCTGATTAGCGCTGTCTAGTGCCGTTTAACATCGTCGTAAATGCGTCGGTCGCTCCACGCTTTGCATCAAGATGATATTGTTGAAAATACTCGCGTACGAGCAATAAACCCTGACCCAAGTCTCAGAAAAGACCGTTATAACTTCAAAGGAAAACCTGATCAGTTTTCCTAGAAGTTGGGGGGCAAATGATATGGGCTAAAAGAAAGCCCTAAGGACACATTTAATGTGGCATTAATTAGACCTAGAATGGTTCAAACGTGGGGCCCACCAGGTGGGCCCAAACTCCAATTATAATATTAATTTCGTAATTAATATTTAGGGGTAATTAACAGCTGGGAGATACAAGTCAGATAAGGACGTTATCCCTACGAAAAGTAGCCTCCAAGCCACACAATCATACAAGGAAACTGACTCCTACAAGGAAGGAGTCTAGAACCTTCCTCAAGGATGACTTGCCCACCAAGTCTCCTAACCCTACCCTAATTCTGAGGCTTCTCAGCCTATATAAAGGGTCAGACCCTTCAACCTAGAACTACGTTTTATTGGCTTGATTCTCTTAATACAGAGATACGTAGGCATTCTGTGAGGACCGATTAAGTCTCGAACGCAGAAGCAGCCATTAAAGCTCGAAGCTCAACCACCCTTTGCATTAAATACATCAAACCCTAGCCGCAATCTAATAACATAGTTTTTATTCCACAACACATACGCTTATGGGACAGGCGTATCTAGTGATACGCATTTGCCATAGGCGTATCACACGCCAGCGTCGTCTTCCCCGAAACCACGATCTACAGTCGATTCCAGGTTGTTTTTTGGTCAATCTCCGTTCGTCCACATCCCGACGTTTCCCAGCACATATCATATACCGTTAGAATCGAAATTCGATGCTCTACAAGACCATACCAGTTTCATAACCCTTTTATTACTGGATTTGAAACGCCCAAAATGGCGAGTTCATCGATGTCAAACTTTCCGACAATCTCTTACACGTCCCTGCGGGGCAGGAGCAGATAAGCGGAGGTTGGGATGAGCAAGGACAAAAGTTTCTGGTCACTTTGTGTTCATGTGGGGAGTGGACGAGGCTAGTATCGATGAGACGATCGAAATCGCTCAAGTCGCCGGTGACTTGAGCTCTCCACACGACCTGAGATTGTGCAGGTTTTTGGTAGCTACAGTAGAGTGGGATATGCCGTTCCCAGGGGCGTATCCCCCCGTGGGTAGTCTGGGCGATGTTTTGAGATTTGGGTATTTTGGTAAGTTGGTACCCAAAAAGTGGGTATTTAGGGCATTCTTTCATTATCCATCCTTTATTATCATACTTAAGTCTACCACATATCAGTTAAAAAATCAGAATTGAGAAATTATTTTAGGACTAATCAGAGCTAATTCCTAAAATTTAGACATTTCCTTATTTACAATCTCACCCTGGCTCTTTAACCATGGTCAGTTAACACTTCAAATTTAAATACAATAATGATTTTATTAAACATATTCATAAACACATATTTTTTAAATCAAAAAATATTACTAGAAAATCATAATTTTAGTTTGAAATCAATTACGATATACCATTATATATTTTAAATTAAATTTCATAATTAATCTTCATTAATCAACCACTCTTTTAATATAAGGTCAGTCATAATCATATTATCATACATAAATTGATTTTCATAATATATATTGCACAATTATAATTGATATTAAATAATTATAATCTAACTTAATTAAAAATCTGAAAAAAGTAGATTTGAAATCAGACTTTAAATAACTTGGATAAAATCCATACCTTCAAAAAACTAATTTTTTTATAACCTAAAAAATATATTTATTCATAATTTGTTAATAAAATTAATTAATAAATGCATAAGCCAACACCACAAAATCGGATTTGAACAAATTTTAAATAGCTTGGATAAAATCCATATCTTCAAAAACTCGATTTTTTAAAAGGTTCAAAAATATATTTATTCACAATTTGTTAATAAAATAATTAATAAATTCATATAAACGAATTTAAATACAATAATGATTTTATTAAACATATCTATAAATACATATTTTTTAAATCAAAATTTTTTTACTAGAAAATCACAATTTTAGTTTGAAATCAATCATGATATACTATTATATGTTTTAAATTAAATTTCAATATTAATCATTCATTAATCAACCACTCTTTTAATATAAAGTCAATCATAATCATATTATCAAACATTATAAATTGATTTTTATAATATATATTGTACAACTATAATCGATATTAAATAATTGTAATATAACCTAACTTAAAATCTAAAAATATAGGATTTGAAATTAGATTTTAAATAACTTGGATAAAATCCATACCTTTAGAAAATTGATTTTTTTTATAACCTAAAAAATATATTTATTCATAATTTTTTAATAAAATTAATTAATAAATACATAAGCCAACATTACAAAATCGGATTGAACAAAACTTAAATAGCTTGGATAAAATCCATATCTTCAAAAACTCGATTTTTTGAAAGGTTCAAAATTATATTTATTCACAATTTGTTAATAAAATAATTAATAAATTCATTTAAACGAATTTAAATACAATAATGATTTTATTAAACATATCCATCAATACATATTTTTAAAATAAAAAATATTTACTAGAAAATCACAATTTTAATATTAAATCAATCAGGATATACTATTATATGTTTTAAATTAAATTTCATAATTAATCATTCATTAATCAACAACTTTTTTAATATAAAGTCAATCACAATCATATTATCATACATTATAAATTGATTTTTATAATGGAAAAAGAGTTTCTACCTGACACTGTAGGAAATTTTTCTACAGTATTGCCTTAAATTAAATCTGGGCCATAGATTAATCTAATCCAATGGCCCCGCGAGGGGCACCACACACAAATTGAATACACCCTCACACACACAATCCCACCAAATTTCCTACATTTTTAATTTGATTTTTCCCGTCAATTACTGAATTTTTTTTGAAATCTGACTTCACTGTACTTTTCTCCATCTCTCAACGATCAGTTTGCATATCATATGTGCAGCAAAATCGTGATTTTAAGCCGACACTGTAGAAAAGTTTCCTACAGTGTCAGGTAGAAACTCTTTACCCTTTTATAATACATATTGTACAACTATAATCGATATTAAATAATTATAATCTAACTTAACTAAAAAACTGAAAAAATTGGATTTGAAATCAGATTTTAAATAACTTGGATAAAACTCATACCTTCAAAATATTGATTTTTTTATAAACTCAAAAATATATTTATTCATAATTTGTTAATAAAATTAATTAATAAATGCATATAAGCCAACACTACAAAATCGGATTTGAACAAATTTTAAATAGCTTGGATGAAATCCATATCTTCAAAAACTCGATTTTTTAAAAGGTTCAAAAATATATTTATTCACAATTTGTTAATAAAATAATTAATAAATTCATATGAACGAACACTACATATATTTTAATTACTTTAATTATTAAATATACGCTATAAGAGTATTATTATTGGTTGGTGAATAAATTACAAATCAAAAAATTGAAATTATTTTAGAGGCAATCGGAATTTACTTCTAAACTTTAAATTAATCAATCATATACAAAATTTTTATTATTTACCATGTTTTTTCTAATTTACTAATCGTAGTTAAATTAAATTTAAATATAAAATATATTTATTAAATAACTTCGCATATCACATGGTTTTTAATTTTAAAAAATTTCTACTAACCGTAAATATTATTTTCTATAAATCCACATACCAGTATATTACATATGGTTATATGAATCAAGTTCTGTGGAGACCATATATTTTAGCGGAGACCGGAGACCCCATATCAATCAAAATATTGCACAAACTTATTTATTGAAAATCATGTTCTATGAAATCACTATTTCATTTATTTAATTGAAAATCTTGAAAATCATATATGTTTTACATGCAAATTTCATTAAAAATCTTGAAAATCATGTATGTTCTACAAAAAAAATCATGCATAACTTATTGTTCTCCAAAACATGTTATGCTTAAAAATCATATATAATTTTTAAGATTTTGAATGAAATAATAATATTCATTGAACATTTTTTATAAATATATATGTTTTGCAATGTTTTGAGTGTATAATGTATACGGTCTCCACGATCTCCACTCAAATGTTGGTCTCCATAGAACTTAACTCATGGTTATATATCTTTTAGTTATGAATTGTTTTTGAACATCATTTATTATAATAAAGGATACTCGAACCTAACATGTATTAATTAACCAATCACAAGATTATGAATTATTTTAACATCAATCCAAATCTATTAAATAATCAATTAAACTTAATGTAACTTGTTTATTGGATCTAGATTCTACGTTTCAGCCAAGACTAAACTCAAATCAAGTTACACTCAATAACAGTTAATTTTTTTCATATTAATTAACTAAACATAATAACTACTAATTTTTATTTTAACGGTTAACTAATAAACAATTTATATAAAATAAAATTCATACAAACTAAAAAATAAAATTATTAAATTAAACATTACTGGAAATCTAAGCCGCTTATTCCCTATTCCCCATCAGACCTAACCAATTTTGATAAACTAAGTGTATACATCAATTCCCATCATGGCTAAATCATATCAATTTCGGTTAAGGTAATACTTTATATTTTTTTATTATATGACAATCTATACTTGGACATATTATCTTTTTATTTCGATTGTATATATGTATTGTATGTTTCGTGTTTTAATTATCCAATAAATTCAACAGAAAAACGTTTCTGACAAAGAAAATAGAAAATGATTAAGGTTATTATCATCCCCAATCCGGATTCTACCAGAGTTACTTCTCATTAGAATATTCAGTCACAAACTCCAATTATTATGCGACTTACTAAATTGTAGGCATCAATCCTTATCACACTACACTAATTTGTTTACATTATTAGGTGTGCCTATAGATAAATGTTTTTTTTCAGTGTTGGGTTGTCATTGTTATTCAGTGATTACTTAACAATTTTATTCTAAATACAATAATTATTTAATTAAAAAAATTATACATTAATACATGAATCTATTATATTTATAATAGATATTTTGATATCTCAAACTCTCAATTCAAAATCATAAGGTACAACTAAAATCATGAATTAAAAATTATTCACAATATAAAACTATTTACCACACTATTCTAAATACACAATGAAAATTTAAGTTATGTAAAATATTAAATAATTCAGTCATAAAAAATTAGGATCAACCAATTAAAATATTAGAATGAATTTTAAACCAATCATCTTTTAACATTTTAATTACAAAATTTTTAACTATTCAATAATTAATGGGAAAAAAATTGACCCAACAATATATTTGAATTATTCAAAATATTAAATATACTCTTAAATAGTACTATACATTATTTGGTGTATAAATTATCAGTCAAAAGATAAAAAATATTACAGAGTCAATGAAAATATTGTTAGTGAATATTTACATAATAAATTGTTCAATTTAGCACAAATTTTCTTATAAATAACTATTTATTTATTGATAATTAATTCATCAATAAAAGGACATATGTCATTCACAAAAATAATCAAACTTGCAAAAATCATCAATAAAAGGGCATACAACATCTATAAAAATAATTAAAATTGAACAAACACATAGTAAATTAAATTACTAATTTCCTTTATCCAATCATTGAACTGACCTTCAATTATGGTACATCTCTAGCTTATATCACTAAATTATACAGTCTTTTCGGCGAGATAATCTAACAATTTGTTATAAACGTGAGGAATATGTATATCTCATTTTGTCATAACATATTCAAACAACCGACCAAAACTGTAATTTTATACTATCCACATCAATGAACTAATATAACAAAATCTAATATATGGGTAGACAAAATCCACGAACAGGATATTAGGCTCTCAATAAAGAAAGATATTTATTGAAAGCCAAAGTAAAATCAAGGAAAAGAAAATAAGGCTTATTATTTACAAGGACATAGTACAAAATCTAATATTTTGGTAGATAAAAATCCACCAACGGGCAACGAGGTACTAGACTCTCAATGATATATTTATTGAAAAATAAAGAAAAAAATTCTAAAAAAAACTTGAAAAACTAATATCAGCTCCTAAATTTTAGTTTAGCATTTTTTTATAGTAAATCAATTCATTAATAAAAGGACCTATAATTTGTAAAAATGATATTGAATAATCACATAACAAACTAGATTAGATGAAGTTTCTATTGTTATAACAACATTCATTTCATATATCTTGCACAGTAGATATCCTTTTTCATATCACTGAAACATGCAATCTTTTTTTTGATAGATAGTCTAATGATTTATTGGAGTCGTGAGGATTAAGTTTCTATATATTTTTAATATGTAATCGAAAAATTAACCACGACCATACAAATATTTTCAATGAATTAATATAATAAATATTTTAAGGATACGATATTAAAATAACTTTAGCTTGTTTCTATAGATAATTTAATTATTAAAAAACAAATTATATAATCGATTTGTTTAGATTGCTTAAATAATTTAATCACCCACAAATTAAATGAAATATGGACAAGAAAATATAAAAGAATTAACTCACGATTTATTTTCATGATTTTTTTTTTGGTCGAACTACAATAACATAGATATTTAGTTTAAAACTTTAAATTGAGTGCTAGAACCTTGCAAACTCCAAATTGTTAACCATATTAAATGGAAAATTAGCAAATAAAAAGAGACTGTGAAAAATTTTCACGTTCATCACACAAGACCAGTTTTTTTAATCAAGCGAATTAAGGGTTATTAGCAAGGAAGGATTATCTCTTCTTGAATCCATATTTCTTCCTTTGATAGAATAGGTCTGTTTGAGCACTTCCCAGATTGACTATTTTGGGACACCCATCTCTGTCTTTTTCCTGGTGAGTGCACTCTTTGCAGTAATATGCATCAGATATTCCTACCCCTCCACATATAACGCACCGCCCCTGGAAAGATCCGTAGTTGCACTCATCACATACTCTAACAAGTGTACAAGGACGAACATATGAATCACATATTACACACTTTCCATCACATTTCTCGCATAAACGTCCTATAGCAATTCCTGGTTGCTTACGGCACATAATCAAATCAGGATGATGCTTGGCCATTCTTTCTCTTAAGCTTTCTCAAGTTGCTCTTTGCTGCTGCTGCCGCCGATTTTCAACACTTGTCAATGCTCACAGTCACGGGCTATCATGAAATTCTTCTTTGATAAAAGATTATAATATATGGGTATATATAAATTAGAAAAATAACCTAAATCCAATATGAATCGAAATAAGATTCGGAATCAGATTTTTAGCTAATATTTAAGTTCAACTTTGAAAACCAATCAAAAACCTAATTCAGATAGAAAATTACATAAAAACCAAATGCAACTAGAAAATTAAAATCCTAACTGCTTAAAATAAGAAAAATCCTCTCAACTAAAAAGTAAAAACTTGTAACCCAAAAAATTACTATTTTTTCAAATAACTTCAAATAATAATAAATTACTTCTATTTTAAGATTCAAATTATAGACAACCATTATAGTAGATCTTAGAATATAATATTTTACGAGTTTAACAAATTTTAGTTAATTATTTATATACATCGAAATAACTCCACCGCAAATGCTTTAAATGCATTTTTAAAGGTAGGGGTGAGCAAAACCGGATATTCGATCCGGTTAATAAAATTCGGATCGAATATCCGATTTTTCGAATCATGAAAAATTTATTCCGATTAAGCATTCGGTTCAACCGAACATTTGAAATTCGGATATCTATTTAAATCGGATAGAAAATCGAATAATCCAGATCCGAAGTAATTAGGTAAATTATATTTTAGTTTGTAGAAAAATTTTGAATTTTTTTAAGTTATCATTAACTTTTAAATTGTAAATAATTAACAACATTTTTTAAATCAACATTGTATACGTACGTTAACATTTACAAATTCATCTTTTTTAATTTTATTTTGAATCATCATAAACTATCATTTATTTATTTTAAAATTTTTCTAAATATTTTATAAAAAAACATTAATAACACACTAACTCTCGAATTTACAACTTTAAGTAAAATATTAATTTAGAAAGAGAATACTATTTCATGTGCCATGTATTTAAATTTTTTTAATATTATAACATTTTAATAAATCATTTTAGATAAAATAGTTAACTTAAAGAAAAATGTACTTGAAGTTGATTTATGAGATTATAAGATTTTCAAGTAAAAATATATGGGGTTGTATTTGCAGGTTTAATATTTTGAAGTAACCAAAACTCTGTTTGATTGTTGTTAAAAACACTACACCATAAAAGGCCTACCACCACATTTAGAGCCCATGTTGCCTTTGGATATATTGCCTTTGCCTTGCACGTTTTTGGCTATTACAACATTATCATTTTAATGTTGCCTTAGGTAGCAAAAATATGTTGACATAGAATAAAAGTGTTTGTATGTTGCCGTAGGTATGAAATTGTGTTGTCATAATTTTACAATGAACAAAATTATATATTTTCTACTAAAATTAAAATTTTTAACCTTTTTTCACATGAAAATTACTCTTTTTGGATAAAATAATAAAATTATTTTGTTAAAAATTTAGAATATTCCATTAGAGAGTGAATATTTCATTAAAATTGTTAAAATATTTTAAGATGAATAATTTTATTTTTATTTTCATTTAATATTACTCCCTCCGTCCCATATTGTATGAGCTTATTTGACTTTCACAATGGTAAAAAAAGAGTAAAGTTAGTTGAAAAATGGGTAAAGTGGTGAGAACTATCAATATTTAATAATAGATCCGAGTATTAAACAAAAATTTTAAAATTAATTATTTTTCTAAATATATTTTAATATATTATTAAAATAAAAATATTTTTGTATATGATTATATTATTTCAGATTATATAAAAGGAAATGAATATTTAATGAAAAAATTAATTATTTTTCAAAATAAATAAAATAAAAAAATAAATTATTTTTTACTCGAAAATATGGAGGAAATAAATTCACACACCCTCTTACTCTTACACAAAAACAAATGAAAATAAAGTGAGCGGTAAAAATACCGCTCTTTTTTTCACGAAAACAAACAGCCCGCCCAGCCCTTTTGGTCCCAAATGCCACTCCACAAATCCCAGATATTTTTCCACTCTTTTCACTTTTATTCTCTCTCGATAGCGCTCTGTCTTTCTCCCTCTTCTCTGTCTACATATGCATAATCTATATTTGCATAAAACTTACTTTGATTTTAGCTATCTACAATCGATATGAATGCTTGTTTGATTTAAAGATTTCTCATTATTTATAATTAATTTAGGGTTGATTTGAAGCTCTGTAGTTGGGGTTAAATTTGGGGCTTTCGTTCGGTTTATACCTATTGGAGGTTCCTGATTCTGAATTGAAGTGGTTAATTAAAGTTCTTATACAGTCGATATTTGATTTTTTTTATTTTCAGGTACTAATTGAAGAGAAGCCATAATATTTTTCACACTTCCTCACCAATCTCTGTGCCATTATTGGTGGTGTTTTCATGGTTCTCTCTCTCTCTCTGTCTGTGAGTGAGTATAAATGAATATATGTATAGTCTCTCTCTCTCTTTGTATATATAAATGAATATGTGTGTAATAGTCTCTGTCTGTGTTTTCATGTTTACTTTCTAATAGTATGAAGAATTTCAAAGCTGTTTTGCAGAAGAAAGAGGTTTGCTATCTCTTATAGCTTTTCGTCATTAATCAGTTATTTTACTCAGTCCTATGCATACTAATCATAGTTTTTTGTTCAGGTGAATGACATACTTGATATACTGCATACCTGTACTGGACTTTGCCAATAAAACATCCCTCGAATGGATTTTGAAGAGTCCGAGTCCCTCTGGTTCCGGTTACTTGATTCGTAAGTTCTTAATTTGTAGGCTAGTGCTTATTTACTTGGTCTGTTGAAATTTGTAAGTTCACTGCTAGTTTTGGTTATGATTATATTCTCCTTCAGGTGATTTTTACTTTGTAAAGAATGCTAATTTATATTGTCCTTCTTTGAAATCATTTGTTGACATTAAATATATGACATGTAGTACATGTCAAATTGTAGTATTTGTGAGTGTGACTGTGTGTGTGCGTTTATGTACTTGTGTGTTATGTATATACCTCAGATGCCTATAACTATATCTGTAAACTATATTAGGTATCATGTCTACATATGTACATATTTATGTTTGTGGTCTGGTGGTTGCATGATTTTGCTTTTCATTGTTGACTGATGTTGAGTGGTGGTGTTTATTTTCTGTTTTTTTATCTTATCCCATGCAAGAAATATTAATGGTTTCAATTCTATGATCTCTGAATATACATTTATATTTCCCCTTGTGTACAAATTAGTTGTAAGTAGTGAATGAGTCAACTGTTGCCAAAAACTTCATACTATGTGAATAGACAGATCACGTGTCGAGTGACTTGATTCTTGATGTAAAGAAGATAAGGTACTTGCACTATCCATACAACACTACACCTTGTAGATTGCTCTTTGTTCTCGTAGGAATAACAATATATGTTCCTAATTAGCACTAAATGTGTTTGTGCATGATTTTGCTTTGGATAGCTTCCATAAGAGCTCAATTATCATATGGATTTACTTTAACTGCTTTGAGTTATGAATTACGATATGATAGGCATTGTCTATATTTATATATTTATATATAAATCCTTATTTTATTTCATCATTATTATAGAGAGAACTTCCATTGATACATTATAAAAGATCGCTTAATTGCAAACCTTAATATTCTGTTTGACATTGTGCTTTACATAATGCTATACCTGCTCATCCCCTGCTATAATCCTACAACGACAGCGCTTTTTGGCCAAGTTACCATGCTAAATAATGAGGACATTCTGCATCCTGATTTGACTCCTATTCCACATACCAATTTAGATGAATATGTTCTGTTCTGGTACATAATTAGAATTTTGTGAAATAAACTAGGTCATTTTCATGTAAGATCGTCGTATTTCGGTACTTCATTATTGATGATCTGTTTCAATAAGTAAAGGTATCAGATTAGATGATAAGTAGTAATGTTGTGTGCCATTTCTTCACCAAAACACTGTTAAGGACCCTGACATTGCTGATACGTTAATAGAATTCGATCATATCAACCATGTTGATGCTGATATGCTCTGGAAGAGTATGATTTTCATAAACAATCTAAAAATTTATCGTGACAAACGCAGAATAACTGGATTATTTTACTCTCAGCACCAAATGTAGTCTTATGATGAATGCTAGTACGCGCACAACCTTTGCTGACACAGATTTAGTGGCTTGATTATTATAGGTGGTGGTTCCATTACAACAGGTTAAAACGGTTAATACTTCATCAAGCAGAACTAATAGTGCAGAGAAGTATATACAGGTTATATCTGTCGATAACCATGAATTCTGGTACATGGGTTTTTTAAACTATGATGCAGCTGTTAAGTGCCTGCTGAATGTCTCGAGTTATTAACTTTCGTTCCTTCTGAAACCAGGCGCCTTTCTGCTTGACATTGGTAAATTAATTTGTTTGTTTTGACTTTTTAAAATAAATATGTAGGGTGGTTTGTTTTTTTGTTTGTTTTGACTTTTTAAAATAAATATGTAGGTCATATGGATTTACTTTAACTGCTTAATCCTTCTTACAATAGCCAACAGGAATTGCTGTTGTTTCTATGAGAAAATAGTTCCTAACTTAAAGTTTACTCTTCAATGCAATGCAGATGATAAATGAGAAAACCCAAGTTATACTGGAGTATGAATATGGAAAAGCTATACCAAACCATCAGATAATCACCAAGCTGGAGAGGGCTCTTGGTGCAAAATTGCAAGGAAAGAATTATTTCAGGCATTAAGTTAGAATGGATTGCCTTTATGTACAAACTTATCTTCTCCCCGGTTTTGTCTTACGTATTTAGTAAGATTGTATTTTATGTATTTTTGGCACCATTTCTTATGTCTTTTGCTTTGAATTTGGGTTGTTGGTTGTGATTATATTGAATCTGGTATGGATTATTATTATTGTAAAGTTGTTTTGGTTATTTAGGAAATGCATATTTTCATATTTATGATTTTTTGTTGGAAATAGAAAAGTGTTGCTATTGATCCTATAAAGTGTTGTCAAAAAGGAAAAATAATGTTAAGAAAATGTTGTTGTAGGCAAAATTTGTGTTGGCTTAAAAGTGGGCCCTAAATAGTGGACCCATTGGTGGGACCCACTTTTTTGCAAAATGTTTAACCCAATGGCAACATAATATCATGTTGCTAAAAATTGATAATAATGTTGCCATAGCTAGTCTACGCCAACATAAAAGATGATGTTGCCATAAAGAATTCGAATGTTGCCTTTGACCCCAAAGGCAACGGCAAAAATAGCAACATCAGCAAAATGTTGCCTTAGGGGTTTTTTGGGTCTACGACAACATATTTCGGGTCTACGGCAACACTTTTTCGATGTTGCCGTAGGCCTTTTATGGTGTAGTGAAATTATTGTGCTGTTAGAAAAAGTGTTGTTATAAAAAGTTGAGAATTGTTTGATAATATTTTTAATAAGTGCATGTTTCTATGTAAAAGTATAATAAAATTAATGTTTTTGGTGAGATATGATGTTGAAACAACAACTGCTTCCCGCAAATTGGAAAAAGTAGTTTTTTTCAAAAACATTGGGAACCTGCTTTCTCTAAAAGCAACTTTTAGACTAACAACACTCAAGCAAATTGGAAAAAGTATTTTTTTTCAAAAGCATTGGGAACCTGCTTTCTCTAAAAGCAACTTTTAGACTAACAACACTTTTCAAAAAAATAGCTTTAAAATTTAGCCAAACACTTTTTCAATTCCTTTTTAAAAAAAAAAGCTGTTGTTGCTACCAAACACACTCCAACTCATCTAAAACCTTAAAATGTTAGATGAAGGTCTTATCATGATCTTATATTAATATTCTAACACCACTTCACTCGAAAGCCCAATTATGAGTTAGATAGGATCACGCCCATCTTAGGAGTATAACTTGTTTTCATATCCTTTGCGTGCTTGAGCTCTGATATTATGTTAAGTAATCAATTAATCCAAAATTTAAGGTGTTAGAGGATGGCCTAATCAGAATTTTATATTAATATTCTAACAAATATCAGAAACACAATTTCAAGTTTATCCTTATATTATCACGTCTAAAATGTCTTATAAACTTAGATAATACACAACAAATTCATTAATTTGTTATTGATAATTTATTACTTAATTTTATATATTACATGTTGAATTATTTTTCTTTAATATGTTCATTATTTATTAAAAATATTAATTATTGTTTAAGAAATACTAAAAACTAGATCGGATCCGGATATCCGATTTTGTAAAATATTGTGATCTATATCCGGATCCGAATTTATAAAAAATCTGAATCGAATATCCAGTCCGATCTTCTCGGATCGTATAACCAAATTTCCAAATTTTTTAAATCATACGGAACCAGAAATTTAGATAATTCGATTTTCGAATTTTTATGCTCACCGTTAAAAATATTTCATATTCTATTTCAAATATTTTATTTTGTCACTTAAAAAAAATTATATTTTGTTTTTAACTCGCGGTTAAGGGTATGAAAATGTAGTTGATGGAAATTGGAATGAGGGATTAATTAGGCATCGGCAAATCCAAGATTCCACCAGACTCACATAAATCACACACTCTCTCTCCTCATCACACTCAACAATCATCTTCGTCGTCAACACTCCCCTTATTTTCCCCAATCTCTCTCTCTCTCTCTCTCTCTCTCTCTGTAGTACTAACTTGATTAATTATGGGCGTGAAAGAGAAAAAATCCAAGCAATTGAATAGTAATCAACAACAGCACCAGAACGCTCACTTTTCTCCCTTCAAATTTGCTAAATTGGTTGATCCCGATGCCTCCTGGGACAAGGTCTCTTACTACTCTAAACTTCAATTTTGCTTACTATGTTTATTTACTCTCATTGTATGTGTATTTTCATTATTTTATCTGTTGAGTATCTTCTAGTTATGGTTACTTGTGGTTTCATTCTCTGATTAGTTGTGTACTGATAGTTTTTTTGATTGCGAGTTTTCAGCCGACTGAGAGACTTGATTGATAGAGTTTATTGGAATAGTTTATGTGAATTCGAGTGTATTAGGAATATGATAGGCAGAGTTATATCATGTATGTTCTTCTTAGGGTATGGGTAATTGGTCTTTTAAGTGTTTGTTAGAGTTGGTTAATTTCTCGCAACCAAATCTAAACAATTGTGGTCAAACTTGAAAGTAGAGTGTTGGTGTTATGTTACGCTTCTCCTAAAACCTCTGTGCTGCAGGACAATAAATTAGAGCAAAGATTATATTTATATCCCAAGAACAATCAACAATGTTACTCTAAAGAAAAGGTATATAATATAATATAATATAATATATTCTCAAATGGCAATGTGATTAGATGTTGTGAAGGGATTGAAGGGTTTTGCCTTTTTAAAGGATTATGGTTGATGCTAATTATTTCATATGTGTTAGCATTCCTCAGGCTCCAAATGTCGGATTAGTTTTGGTGTCCTTAGTAGAGTAATAGAAGTACTGTTATATTGTTTAAGTAGTAATAGAGTAATCTCTCTCTAAATTCTCTCTCTCTCTCCCCCCCCCCCTCTCATTTCTGTGCTAAATCTCTCTGTTTCTCTTCTGATCTCTCTCCAATCTCTGTTAGATTCTCATATTCTAGCTGTTAATCATTCATTTCTGCACTTATAAACCAGAAAATACCAAAAACATACGAAAAAGTTACTAAAAAAGTCATTCAAACCATGACACACCAAATTACTGAACTCAAGGGGAATTGGGCAAAAGTCTTTCTTCTTTTCAGATCTGCCTATATGCTTAGTTACAATTCGAATTAGGATCTCTCATCACTCATAACCACCCACAGCAGTTGAGAGTTTCTTTGTATGCCTTAATATACATCTTTAAGCTGCCAAAAATATTGTGAATGAGGTTGGGGAGTTGAAGCGGGTAGTGGTGTACTACATATTTTTTTTACCAATTTGCAATTTTTAAGTAAGCTGTTGTATATTCAGCTTTTTCAGTTACTAGTGATTGTCATTTGATTTGCTGCTTACAAGTTAAAATAGTTATTGGTACCTTTCATCCATTAAAATAGATAGGGGACCTGTTAGTGAATATACCTGTTAAGCAGTCATTTTTCCTTAAAAGTTGAAACTAATACTGGGGTGTAGACTGTCTTAATAAAGTGCACATATTGATTTTAGTTACTAACATACTTGGATTTGTAATAAAAAAAATAATTGTTTAGCAATAACTTTTGTCGACTAGATAATGTCAAATGCAAGCTCTGTTGCCTTGCTGATTGCTATACAAATTTGAGGTCACACTTTACTGCTTTTTTGTTTTTCCTTAATTATGGGCAGGATTGCTCAGTGAAAAATTTCGACTGCTGAATATTACACTATTTCTTGTAGGATCAATTGGGGGATGTCCTACATTGGATTCGACAAATTGTTGCCCTTTTATGCGGGTTGATATGGGGTGCAATTCCTTTAATAGGTGGCATCTGGATTGTCATGTAAGTTAATGCTTGTAAACTTCTTTAAGATGTAGTAGTGCTACTAATAAATAGTTGAATTGTAAATTTATGTAAATAATTTTCTGTAAGCGCACCTCCAGTAGAGCCCAATTCAACCTTGATTCTCGTGAAAGGGACTTGGACAAATACTGGAGTGTTGGAGCTGTCTGGCCTGTCCCACTTCCACGGGCTTTATCCACTTCTAGCCATTTGAATACGTTGTCTTTGTTCTTTTGTGCTTTTGAACGAGTTGTTATGAATGGCAGAATTAACTTAGTATATATATCCTATAAATTTATTTATAAAATTTAATGCACAATGCCTGCAGTAGAAATTATTATATGACACTTATAACTATTAGTATTTAATAAATGCATTACTTTTTGATTGGTGAAGCTTTGAAAATAAATTAGTTTAATCTTATAATTTAGATATTGTAAACTAAATTAAAATTGTTATGCTACAAGATAAGTTTGTGAGTCGGTAAAAATTGAAATAAAGTTTAAGGAAATACTAGTATTTTGATTAAATAATCTTAATACAATAACATAGCGAAATTAAGTTGGACCAACTGAATGTAAGAAATGGGCTTATTGGAGATGTCGTAAGTGAAATTTAATTTGGTTTTATGCCCAAGTAAGGATTTTAACAGAAGTGATTAGTTCATCCAGTGTTGTGAAACACGCAAAATCATAAAAAGCGCAAGCTCTAATTTTAAAGCGCAACTCGCGAAGCGCGATTAATCGCGCGATTTTTAGTCAAAAATGAAAATATTAACATAATTATCTATATTTATACTTATAAACTTTTGAGGATGTTTGTTCTAGTATTAAACAATAGAATAGTACTTGAAATAGTTTCAAAAAAAAATAAAAGTCTTAAACACAGTGGATAACACACAAAAGTATCAAACTATCAATCGATAACATTTAGTAAGTCAAAGGCTTCCAAATCGTTTAGCTCGATCTCAGTTTCCTCAATTCTCTCTCTCCCTCATCATCATTTTCGTCTATGAGATTTGAAAAAGAAGCTCTTTCACTTGTTTTTGAGGTGGTCATATTTCTTGTCAAGAATCTTGTGCTAAGCTTTTTAAGAATATAAGACATACTACTTTATAGAGACAAGTGACGGCTGATGTGAAAATTGTGGGACTGTAAAGGATTATAATAATATAAGGGTATTTTTGTCTTTTTGTACAGTTTGCGATTTTTTGCGATTTTTAGTGATTTTTTGCGCTTTTTTGCGAGTAATCGCGAGTCAAGTGCGATTTTTAGCCAATTTGATAATCGCACTAAATCGCTCATACGCAGCTCGCACAGCTTGCGCCTAATCGCGAAGCGCGATTAATCGCGCGATTAATCGCGATTTTAACAACACTGAGTTCATCAAAACGTAAATGTTTTATTCTTAAGGATGGCTTAAAGAATATCACATAATTAAAAAGAATTTGGTTAGTTAAAAGTTTAATACCACCTTACACTATTTTTCTTTAGAATAAACTTATATGAATGTACTGTTGGTTGCCTCGCAATTTCCCAAGATTTCTGACAAAGTTTATATGGTAAAGACCTGATGAACTTTAGTGTCAAGTTACATTAAATTAAAGCAATGCTTTTGTTAAGCTGTAGAAGGGAAGTTGCTGAGCAGTAGTATACAGGAAGAAAGCCATTCTGTTTACATATTTTATTTGCTTTGCATTTATATCTAGACTGAAATGTGGCGGGTGTGGTCGTATGGACGGGAATGGCTCAATAATCCCATAACAAAGTAGTACTAGTAGGTTTACTTTGCAGATGCTAGATACTGACTTTTTCCTCCCTTCTACCACATCTTGCGATATCAATCGGGAAAGATACCATGTTCTGAATTTTGAAGTTTATATATCACTGAATCGTGCCTTGTTTATCAAATTTTCAAATTGACTTGATCAACCTCATCTCTAAGACAATTGTGCGATTAGGAAATTATTATACATGAAAAAACTTCACGAGATCTGTACTTTTTTGTGCTCTTTTATTCAATTGTTTAATATTAGATTATTTATTTGTAGCAGGAACCTCTTATCTTTACTGTATTTCATGTCCCTTTTAAATATGAATAAGGTGCAAAAAATCCCAGTAGAGCTTGAGTCGGAGATAATGTACTTCTCTCATGTGTTTGTTAAAGAATAATTCAACTCAACCCAAGCTTGCATGTGTAGTTATCTTGAGCAAAAATGGAATTGGCAAACTAAATATTTTGAATTAGAAGTAGATATTAAATAAATATCTGTTTATTGTTATCATTGACTTATTTAAAAATACAATCACATGTGTGAATAGAATTTGATCTAAGAAAGACATCCAAAATGCATCCTCTGCTCCACAAAAAATATTCTTTGAGCTTTTTTTGGCAAAAACTATTCAAGTTCTTTTAGTATTTGGTGAAATTATAGAGTTTATGGTCTGTTGAAAATTTTATATTGCTCTTTGTTTGGTTTGGGTGAATGAAATTGGGAAGGAATGGAAGAAATTAATGAAAGCAGTATTATTTTATGGGTGAATGTTTTTAAAATTCAGGTCTTCGTTCATTCTATTTCTAACCATATAAACTGAAGCTCCAAACCACTAAATTGATAAATAATTATCCATTCTTCATCCTACTGATTTTCTTCACCAGTCTCATTATAGAAAATTTGCACTTCCTCATTTTTCTCACACTCCCCTCCTGGCTCCTACCTTCGTTGTTTATTTCTTATTTTTTATTTACAATTTTCTCCCAGATCGATGGAGCATTAGTAGTTCAAATTTTGACGTGCATTATCAAAGAATAACTAGTTTGGTATTTTAATTTTAAATTTTACAACTATACTAAATTGGAAATGGCATTTAAATTGTACACTGGGACGGCAGAAGTATTGTTTTATTTATTATTGACAAAGATTATAATAGTATATGATTTGATTAAGTACTATGGAAGCGTTTTAAATCCATGATTATACCACTATTTCTTCATCCTGGCATTAGAAACAGTTTGAATGAAAAACAAGTTCAGTTGCATCTTTATCAAATATGCTACCCACTTGAGACATCCCGTGGGTTTATTTCATTCGGCATTCAGAACCCTTTACAAGGTTGTCCTCTTTTTTGAGTTTGAAATGAATATGCCTCCAAACTAGATTTAATGAGATGTCTATTCAGATCATAATTTGGTTTTTTATAACCTTGACTATCCGAGGTTGTTGGTTGTTCAGGTCTCATCTCATTGGCCCGATAATTAACCTCCTGCATTGAGTATTGGATATTGGCAATTTATATTAGCTGATATTTAGGGGCAGCAATTTTGACCAATTTGTTTCAAGTATTAATATCTTATCTGTAATATTTGATTTTACAGTATAAATTATTAAATTGTGTTTTCAATGAGGTGGAAAGTTTGACAATTTTACTTAGTATGCTCATCAATCCTGTAATTTCTATCACAATATATAATTCATTGTTGATGATGTAATATTTACCTATACGAGTTCTGTAGAAATCTCGCGAACTTCTTTACAGATTCCTATGTGATAATTTTGTGGTTGCTATTTTTTTTTACAGATTCCTAGTTTTCTCCTCAGCAATAATTTATGGCTATTATGCAATGCTGCTAAAGGTTGATGAAGAAGATTTTGGTGGTCATGGTGCTCTCCTGCAAGAGGGGCTCTTTGCTTCAATAACTCTATTTTTGGTATTTCAAACTTCTGATGCTGTATGCTAGCAGAGTTACTCGTGCAGTACTTATGTGGTTTCTTTTTTGCAGCTTGCGTGGACTTTGGTTTACAGTCTGGGACATTTTTAATAGCCACGGTCTCAATAGTGCGGCTCTCTCTTTCGCCTTCCTATAGTTTTCTATGCTTTAGCCATTTCCAGGACTCCAGTATATTGCTCCAGATAAGACCAGGAAATCCTGCAGTCCAAATCATTGAGCATTTTGTAACCATTTCTTCAGCTTGTGCAGTGTCAGCTTTCAGTGGGCTGACATGCTTAGCTTTTAAATATATTTAGTTGTTTTTACTTGTACTCTTATAGTTTGCATTGGCAGGAAACTCAATCATGTTTTAGTCAAGAAACATTGTGTCTGTTGTATTTATTCAAATGCATTATTTCAAATGCATTATTACTCCATATACACTTTTACGGAGAAGCTATCTAGTGGGTTATTTTTAATTTCACCACCTCTGTAGCATATCCCTTTGTCCAATAAAAGAAGCGGCATTCTTGGCAACGATTGTGAAGTTGGATTCTTACAGCTAAACTAGGTCCGATTATGTAGCTCTCATTTATTGACTCCCTTGGATCACACTAACTTGCTCCCTATGGTGTTAGTGTTAAATGTAGGTTTGAATTTTTTAACATGTACTTTAAAGTTCTTTGAAAACCTACTTGTATCTAGTACTTCCTTCTTTTTCTGGATAAAAATACACAGAACTTTGAAATAGTAGAAATTATCAAACGACCAAACGACAGTTTGAGCAGCTTAATAGTGGTCTTGCCAATCATCTACGTCGAAGTGGTTTTAGATTAATGGTGTTGATGCTTTTGCTTAAACACATCTGCCATTGTTAATTTTAAAAGCTTCTTTCCTATGATAGCAATTCATGCACCAACCATATAGGCATATATATTCAAATGGAGGTGCCTATGAAGAATTCATCTTGACATTGGTATTATCAATGTTAGAGAATTGAACTAGGCAGGAAAACGATTAGTAATAAAATTTTCAACCCCTTTGGTTCCACTCGTTTTGTTTAAAAAGCACGGATGAAAGCAATTATTTTCAACCCCTCTTTGGCTCCAATTATTTGTTTGAAAGCAATGAAATTTAGTTAATGTATTGCTGCAACGGTATATGATAGAGAGAGTAGTTACGTCACTTTTGTAACGACACATTTACACTTTCTGTTGCCGTAGTGCTCAATTGCTCATGTAAGATAACAAACAAGCTGATTCGCTACGCCCAAATCTAACACTTCAAATCGATGGTTTAAGAACCTTGATTTATCCTTTTCATTTCAACTGGTAGCAAACATCACAAACATGAAAAAAAAATATTAAAAATCCAATTATTATAGAAAAGGTAGCATAACCGTTACTTTCATCAATCATCACCTTCAATATCATACTTAATGATCAATAAACAAAAATTTGAAGACATTATAATAACAGCAGTATTAATATAACAAGTGACAAGATCAGGATATATATACCACTTTTAGAACTCAAGATAATGTGCATAACTTGTTTAAAACTATAAATACTTTTTTTCTCATCTACACAGGGTATGGATTTATTGCATTAGAATAACCCTTTTGCGTTGTACGTAGGCAACTGCTGCTGCTGTTTTAAGCTCAGACAAGTAACTTTTTGCTTGGATCTTGGTAGCAAATGTTTGCATTGACTGATGCTGCTTCACATTGTTCTTATAGTTTCTCAAAGAATTCCTCAATGTCATCCTAAGCTTCAAATGATTTTCTTTTCACTAAAGCTTGACTGCAACTCATGTTTCGCATAGGTGGCTGCTGCTGCCGCTGAAAATTGTTGTTTCCAAACACTTCCTCAGAAAACCCATCAATGTATCACTGCGACCAAATCAAGGCCAGCATATTCTGATTAGTCAGCTTATAGCTTACCATTATTCTCTTCTTGGCATATCCGATAATCATTATTAAGTACATGATTATGGACTCATGTTTGAAGCACATTATGATTATTATCAACTGTTCTAAAATCTAGGATTAGGGGGGCATAAACTGACAATCTTTGAATAAGATTCTTGGAGTCTATTCATCTGATGTAATTTAATCCCTATATATTTACTTGGAGAATAAGCATGCAGAGAGACCTTAAGAACAAAGTTGACTTGGGCTAAGAAAAACAAAAAGGTTATGTTTTCTCTATGATTTACAACCTTTACCTGAAAACTCAGGGTAGAACAGCAACTAGGTCAATCATTATAAGGAAAAACTCACAGCTTTTCCTGCAGCCTAAGAAAAAAACCAAGATACAGAATAAATTTGTAAGGTTGAAGGTAGTTCAAATGGAGATCATAAAATGATATATATGCAAGAAGGTAATTTCTTTATTTCAAAGGTGAGCAAATGGACACGGAGAACCTAATGGGTGCAAAATCACCTTTTTTCTTGTTTGGTTTTCTTGTTCTTTTTATATTTCCTTTCATTCAAACACAATCTAAGATGGTGATAAACAGAAACAATATACAATTTCCACTTCTATGTGCTAAGTGTGTAAACAAAGTGCTTACAATGTATGGGTGTCGAAGTATGGACATGCTACATATGTTGCTTTTACGATCACGGGAAAGATGAAGCCGCATGTGGGGAATATTCTTCCAACTCTCTCCAAGTGCAGGCTTTAGATGACCTCCCTCCGCGCCCACCATGTGATTGGTCACCTATAGACATACGTCTTTGTTAGGCACTCTAGTCTCTAAAACAGTTCTATTGACACCAGGCACCATCTAAGCAACTAAAGATTCAAGACAACTGGATATCTTTTTCGCTGTTGCAGGATAAACATAATACACAATCATCAAAAGATAAAATGTTGCAAATCAACATTTTCTTTTCGTTGAAGTTCATTAGCTTTTTGCATTTGATACAGGAGGTATGATACTGAGTCAAACAACAAATACAGATCAAATAAAGTGGTGATTGCTTCTTCATATAGATAAACATAGTAATTTGCAAACAAATAGGTCAAGAAGAAGCACATATTCACATACAACTCAATCAAACTTGGTAAAAAAAAAAATACTAAAAAAAATGACAAAAGGCATGCTAATGTTATATGTTTAATGGAGTACAGGAACACATTCGAAGCTGATGGACATGCAAACAATTAGTGGATATACTAAGCAAGATGACTAAAAGGAGTATTTACACAAAAGCCAGACAAGAAAAGTAATCATGGAAGAATATGGATTTTTGTTCTAATTGAATGCACTGACCAATACAGAGAGGTTATGCTCATAAGCCAGCTCCTTCAGTAAGAAACCAACAGAGACCATCAAAGCATGCCCTGTATTGTATTCATCAGGAGTAGGCTGCTTAGTTCTAAGCAAACATGAGATTTAAAGATGATGTATGTCAAGCACAACTTAAAAAATGAAAGACCACATGCGTTAAATTAACATTATGGTCGTAACTATAAAGTAGGTAGACATAAATATAACACTAAAATAAAAATAATTTGAGCAATGTACTATGGAAAGCCACTAGCATATCTTTAATTGTTTCCTCACAGCAAACAATTTTTGTCCCTCCGTTTATATTCTCCACAGATAAAAATCCACCTTTTATTCAATCTCATTATATTAACTAATAATTCAAAAAATATATTTTACTTTTCAAATAAATTAACAAAATTAACACTTCGTATACCATAATAAATGACAATAGTTTTGGGACAAAAGAAAAATAGAAGGAAACATGGTCATCACAACGGCACGGAGGGAGTATGTGTTAGTCAAGATGATGAACTCATTTTTCCTTTTCATTTACTGCCTCTTTCCCAAATTACACAACCTGTTTTCCGTTGCTGGATGACCCAAAAATAGATCATTTAAAAATTCAACAAACAAACTAACAAAGGATTTTGAGAGCAAAACTATTCCTGATAAAACTTGGGCAAAAAAAAAAAAACTATTTCTTGATTAGCATACTAAGAAAAAAAGAGGACTGTTAATTTGGGTGAGAGAAGCATAATTTATATTTATGTTCAACATATGAACGGGCACACTAAGAGTATATGGTAGCGCAATGTAGCACAACTGCATGTACATGCAGTGCCGGTCCTGCCGGACCTGGCATTTTTTCAAGGGAGGGCCAATTTACATAGAATTCTTTTCCAAAATAGATGCAAGTTTTGAATTTTCGTATACAAATTTCTAATACACAAGAAGTTTGATGTGTCAATATTATTATTATCCTTGCATGTGCTTCGAATTTTCATTGTTAACATGTTTAAAATTACTATGCTTTTTTACCTATTTTAAGATATAAATAAAATAAAGGAGCTATTTAGTTTTATGATTTTTTAAATATTATACTTCACTATCAAAATAGATTATTTTTTAATAGATTCTAAAACAGACAAATAGATGTGCTTAAAAAAAATAATAAGAAAAATTAATTTTTATTGAAGTCGAACTTAAAAATTTAAAAAGATATTAAATAGAAATAAAAAAAAATCAAGTAACATATTTGAAGATAAAGTGAAAGTCTCAAATCAACTTCTGTTCTCAAGGTCTTCAATACCCTTTGACTCTACTTCATGTGAATATAGTTACAGCAACTATTTGTTTTACATGCATAGACTACCCCCATATAATACTACTGAAATTGCTGGAAGACAGATGTGTATGGACTAGACTATTTTCACTGGGTCTAGAAACTGAAATTGCTGAAAGACAGATGTGTATGGACTAGACTATTTTCACTGGGTCTAGAAAAAAAACTAGCCTGCTAGATCTCAGGGTGGGCCGAAACCAATTTTGCCCCAAGAGTAGGTCTGTCACTGTGTACATGCAAAGAGGAATATCGCTAATTCGCTATACATGACTAAAATTGACGAAAAAGTCCAGTTTCAGTATAAGTGTTCATGAAGTCAAGCCCTATCACATGAGATAGAAACTGCTAACTTACATCATTATAAAAGGTTGCATGTCAAATTAATGAAGAGAAACCAGATAAGCAATTTGTATATAAGCAGGATTTTGCCGTGAAGGATACAATGTATTTTCTTCACTACTAGACTTGACTTGATATCCCTAAAAAAGTCTGGCAGTAAAAGTACAGATGAACGTACAAAGATAATTAACCTCAACTTATATCATGCCACAATAAAGATCAAGGCAATGATATTTACTCTGTAAATGTTCTCAATGTTGGTTATAACATTGCAACACATGAAGTGTACGCTAAACTTTTCACAAACTTGTCATAGATTGCAAAATTTACATCTATAGATATTGACAAGTATTCAAGTTTGACTTCATGTGCTCAAAAAGAAAGTATAATTACCTTACAAGCTAATAATAAACATTTGCTTTAAGAAAAATTGTTTTTTTTTTCATGACAAAAAGAAAGAAAATATTGATGTCTTGTGTACCTAGAAAGTAGTATCATATAAATGTACATACCATGAGCACCACTTCCAAGAATTGGAGTGACGAGTGAAGATATTGAATCAACAATAAGCATCTGAACTGAGCGGCCTGTCTGCATATTTGGAAATATATTCTAATTGCGCAGAAAAAAGCAGCCAAAAATTAATGGTAAAACTTAGAAAAATTGATTAAATTGTATGATTTTTAAAAATACCATAGGTTTCAGGTTGGATTTTAGCTGATGAAGCAGATTGATTAGAACAAAGATGTCGAACACAGACTCGCACACTATTTTGTTCATCACCTGTTGACGAACTTCAGTCTGAAAAGTAAATCACTTAATAAAGTCAAAAAGGCAAGACAAGTGTGTAAATTATTAGGATAAGTATATGCATCATAAATCTTTCAAATGATGCAATAAACATTCTATAACAAAAAAACATGCATGCCGATTCTCTCCATCTCTTTCCAATTGATTTTCATGATATGCTTGTTCCACGCTTGCAAATTTGTTAGTGTATTGACGTATTCTATGATTTGTAACTGCAAGGCCTACTACGTCTTACCAAGTTTATGAACATTGTGTACAGTAATACAGTGATGCAGATTAGTTGTGATCAGATTAGCATCATGCCTAACTTAGGTCTACATCCGGCAACTACCTTAATGAAACAAGCAGACTAAGCAACTTTATAAGAAAGTCAATTAACTCTTTTCTGAAGTAACTGAAAAATAATTAGCAGCCAACTCGGACAGTCATTTATCTGACCTTTACTATAGCTGTATCTGAGATCTGATCAATAATTTTATCAATGCGTTTAGGTGAGAATGAGTTTCCCGTGTCGAAGAATATCACACTACCCAAATTATTTAGTGCAACATTTGCAGCAGCTTTCAAGCAAATCTGACAAAATAAACATTATTTTTAGTGATCAAGGCAAGATGATAGATATTAGTAAACGTACTAATGTACATATAAATAAGTAACAGCCATGACATGACCTAGAAACATAATGCAATAACTAAACTAACTCTGACTCGTATGTTATAAATTCTTACTTGCGTTTTACCAGATGACGATGGACCCACTACCTCTACTAGGTTTCCCGGGAATAATCCTCCTTGAAGTAGCATATCAATCCTACTCATTACAAAAGGATTAAAATAAGTAGTGAATAAATTATCAATGTCAACAAAAAGAACTTCTGAGTTCTGTCTTGAGAGACCTTTCATATCCCGTGGATATACTACATTTATTTCCTTGAGCCTCTTCCAACAACTCCATTCCGTTCAACCATGGTTGATGCTGACCTTCTATGATAGAGAGAATCACAGTGATTCCCTGCTGACACAAAAGAGGACATAATATTAAATACCATGCATACTAGATGCCCGAAGAATATATGTTATCAAATTCAAATTTGACCTGCTCTAATCTCTCTGAATTGGAGTGTTGTTTCGTGGAAAGCTGTAACTTGTAAATGTCATGAAACAGAAAATCTTCAACTGCACGAGAACAAAACAGTAGAATGTGGAACATGCCAGAAGGTAATATTCAAATTCACTATTGTATGTGGAACACACAAGTTCTTTCAACTACACACAAATCCAGCCTACAAACTAAAAACCATTGATTTGCATTAAGGAGACAGGTGATTTATAGTACTGTGACATACTGTATAATACTGTGACTGGTGATTGAGTGTAACACGACACTCTACATATGGGGGTGCTTGGCTCGTAGTTAGGAATGGGAATGATATGGAATCCCAAGGGGAGGGTATGAATTATCCACCCTAAGGTTGTGTTCACTCGGGGAGAATGGAATGAGGTAGGAATGGAATGAATAATTGTAAACAAAATTTATGAAGAAAGGGAGGATGTTGGGGGAATAGTGAACAAATATGAGGGAGATGATGTTTCTTATGAAAATTTAAACACTTTTCCCAATCTCCCCAAATAAGAGTACAAATTTCATTTCATTCTCCCCTCATTCCATTCAATTCAAGTGGACACAGCCTAAGGGAATGAGGTATTCATTCCCTACAACAAAATTAGTAATCCAAACACTAACACATGGGATTAAGGTTCCAATTTCCAGTAATAGATAGATACTTATTAAATGCAAGGCTCGTGTGATACAAGAGGGGTGTTTGGATGGACGTCGGGAATGGGAATGGGGTCAATGGGAATGGGAATGAAAGGGGAACCGAAGGGGGTGGGAATGGTAATGATTTAACCCCTAGAAGGAATGGGTTCCAATTCCATACACTCAAATGACTAATCCAAACACTAGTGCATGGAATTGAGGTTCCGATTCACGTTAACCGCGGCTGGTTAATCATAAACGTGGTTAATCATGAACCAAACACCCGCAAGTATACTTATAAAAGTTGCCTCAATGGAGGCATCATCTGTGTGCACATAAGTAATTAAATTCAGTGATTAATTTTACATTTAAGAACAAACAAAATAAGTACTAGTATATCTGTAGTCAAATGTATTGCAAGCTGAAAAATGAGTACTAATTTTTTTTAATTGAGTTAATCCGGTTTGAACTTAATTACAACTCATACCACAGTGAATAAAGTTGATACAACAATAAACAACACAATAAGAAAATGAGAACCTGAGAAAATGTGATGAGAGGCACAAAATTCCTGAAAATTGGAATCGATAATTGGGTTTTCCACCTCTAGGGATTTCAATGGCGCCATCTCTCTCCCTCCCTCCCCCTAATTTTGTGTATCTATATGAATATGCACACTTTACAATGTAATATCCTGATCATCAAAGTTAAAAATTGTAACAATCTGACAATGTTTTTCAATGTTTTTGACAATTTTTTACGGAATTTTTTTATGGGTTTCATGTGGCTGTTGACCTCAAGTAAAACCTTAAGGTTAAAACAATTCCCATACAAATTGATAGGTATTTATGTAAATTACTGAATAAAAATATAGATAGTTACAAAAATGCTCCTGCGGGGCCCCTAATTTTATAGTACAAATCTCAGGGGAGATTCCTGAGGACAATCTCAGACCCATTTTTCTCTTTTTTTATAGTATCTTTCTGTATTTGATTTTTTTCAAATGGTGTCCTTTCTTATTTTTTACTTATGAATAGGGCTGCACAAAGGTTCAAAATCGGACCGGACCGGACCGACCCGGACCGGACCGGACCGAAGACCGGATTTTATTGAATTCATGGACCGGGGACCGGACCGGTCATAACCGGTCTTTGGGACCGGACTGGACCGGACCGGAAAAACCCGGACCGGACCGGAACGGAACCGGACCGGACCGGAACGGAACCGGACCGGTTTGGACCGGTTAGTTAATATTTTATAAAAAAAAATTAATTTTCATTCTTTGTTGATTTATAAATTACTTGGTAAGTTAATTTAAATTTAAAAATAAGTAAATGTCATATTATTTGTAAAGTAACATTAATTTGTAAACGTAATTATAAATTATACATAGTATGAAATATGAAATTTAATCATTTATATTATAGTGTTTATAACTTTATATATACTATTTCATAAATTTATTATTTACCAATTTGGATCACTAAAATATATTATTTGTGAATATTTAATCATTAAACTATATAATTTAAAAGACAAAATAGTGTAAAATTAACTATATACATAAAATCCGGTCCGATCCGGTCCGGACCGGGTGTTTTCAGGGTTTGGACCGGACCGGACCGAAGACCGGATTTTTTTGATTTTACAGACCGGGGATCGGACCGGTTATATTCGGTCCGGTCCGGTCCTTGGACCGATAGACCCGGTCCGGTATAATTTACCGGTCCAGACCAGAAAGTTGTGCAGCCCTACTTATGAATGTTATCCTTTTAATTTATGTTTCATACATATTTTACCATTTTGTTATTCAAATGTTAGTAAAACATTAAAATGTAAGGATACAACACCTAAAAGTCAAAAAAAATAATAGTATTTGTTGAAAAAGTTAATAAGATAACGACATTATAAATAATTATTTTCGAATATTTATGAAGTTTTAACTATGTTTTGTTTAAATAATTTGATGAAGATGTTCCAAAATGTAGTAGATTATTATTGGTGTTCAAAGTGCGAAAAAATTGAAGTTAAAATAGTTAACGAAATCATTTATTTAAAATTTAATGTTTAATTAACATTTTGTTAACAGAATAGCATGATATGCATGAAACCTATAATATAAGAGTATAACTCGTACATTAAAAAAAACATCATTTGAAAGAGTAAAAAATTTCATTATAAATAGAAGTATTTTATAGTTAGGTAAAAAAAAACCAAACCAAACATACCCAGTATATCCTATTTAGAACGGGGTTTGGGGAGGATAGATTGTACGCAGACCCTCCCTTTCCCTAAAAGTAGGGAGGTTGTTTCCGTGCAGACCCCCGGCTTAGTGCATAGTACATAAAAATGAGTGATGTTTGGGAAAATACCTTAGCCCGTGGTACTATACACACGGGACGTACCTCGAGTTCCGTGTTTTTGCATGAGTAAATATGATAATATACTCATGGACCCCGCCGGAACCCACTTGAGGCAACCTCTAATACTCTAATACGACGTCTCCAATCAGCCTTATCAAATGTCATATCACCATTGAGATTCAAAGCTGTAATATCCAAACTCAATTGATCTTACAACGTCCTACGTGGTCTACCTCTCTTTCTATTCCCCTTAACCAAAATACTTTCAACCCTTCGAACTGAAGCTAAAGTACATCTGCGCCGGACATGCCCATACCGACGTAAGCGCCCCTCCCTCAATTTCTTGGAAATAGACTCAACACCTAAAACTCTTCTAAAAGCATCATTCGGTATATAATCAAACATTGTGCAACCACAAATCCACCGCAACATACGCATTTCCGTCACCTCCATCCTACGTTCCTGTGAACCTGCCTCAATGGCCAACATTCCGACCCATATAATAATGAAGGCCTAACTGCAACTCTATAGAATTTACCTTTCAACTTCTAAGGTACACTCTTGTTAGAATCTGAATATATATGTGATTATAGAGAGGGAAGAGAGAAATCAGTTGGGGTAGAAGAGAATTATATTCATACTTCTCCAAGTATTACAATGAGGTTATTGATAGCCTTATAGTTTTGATGATCACTCTGTCAGCAAGCTGATAAGCTTGTAACCGAATGTTATAGCTAGCTGTTTGGTTGTGTTCTAACTCTGTTTTACATGACTACATTTATAAGCTGAACAAATATCTTGTCAGCAAGCTAAAACCATATAAACAGAGAAAGATAGCAAGCTAAAACAATCTAAACAGAGTAAGACAGCAAGCTGTCTAATATATTATAAGAAATGTTGTATAGCAGCTGTCTAATATATATATATATGTTGTATTATATATTAGAGCTCCACTTGCTTTAAAGTTTCTTTCAAAACAAAATCCCTTAAATCAAGGAACCTTTTGACTAGCTTTTTGAAATTAACATCTCTAATAATTCTTTTGGCATGTGCAAGGACTTTTCTACTTTCCTTCTTCAACAAAGACGGTATGCAGGTTGAATAACTTGCCTTCATCAAGTTTCAAAGGAAGAAGCATCAAAATTCAACATGAGGAGCGTATGGGCAAGAATTAAAGAAATTCAAGTTCATCTACCTTGCTATAAATTCATGTGTGGTTTATGCTCAAAGAGAGACCAGCAAGAACACACAATATCAACTCAGTGCCTTCATTCAAATTCTTCCAAAATGAGCTCTAGTAGTATATGCAATATTTATATTTTTAGAGAGTTCTAGTTTGAGTTGTAAACACTTTCATTTTGTATTGCTCAAGGTGTAATTGGTGTTGCTGGATAAGTGAGCTTGGAAACAAGGGTTCGGGAACTAGTTTGCTAGAGAAGATTGTACTCAGGGGTAGTATAGTTCTTAGAGAGCATTTGGTTCAAAGGAGCAGGGGTTTCAGCAAGCTACTATCAGCAACAGGGAGTTAAAGGGAGATATATTATCTAATCTTGTAATCGGAATTTATAGTGATTAATAATATATTCTCTTACCACGTTGGTAAGGGACTAGGACGTAGACCATAGAGATTAGGGGTCGAACCTAGCTAAAATCCTTGATGTTCTTATTTTTCTGCATTGCATTTATTCATGTTAGCTAGCTGACAGACTATTTTTATTGCAATCAGTAAGCTGCCAGACAGCACTCTAGACTATCTTTGCTTGATATAGTCGAACAACTTGGTAATAAATAAAAAATGGATATAGTTAGTCTAATACACCTATTCACCCCCCTCTAGGTGTGGATTTTCATTTGGTATCAGAGCTTGGAATACTAATCTTTCTGTAACAGGAAAAGTATCGATCTAATGGCTGACAAATATCTAGAAGGAACTTCCGATCACCGAGCACCTCTATTGCTTGGTACTGAGAATTACAACTGGTGGAAGAATAGAATGGAGATATATTTATCCAGAGAACCACTTATGCTAAGGGTCGTTCAAAAGGGGCCATTTGAATTCTTTGACGACAAAGCAAAATTAAAGGATGTTGATGAGCTTACTGATGCGGAGCTTATCAAGTATAGTTACAATGGAAAGGCCAGGAACTCTCTCATGAATGGCTTATGTTCAACTGAATGTGATAAAATTTCCTCATGCAAGACCGCCAAAGAAATTTGGGATACTTTGGAGTTATGCCATGAAGGTTCCAAAGGATTAAAGAAGGTGAAACTAAGCAAGCTAATGAATGAGTTTGGAAACTTCAAACTCAAGGAAGGCGAAACTATTAGAGAGAGTCAAGGAAGGTTCCAGACAAACATGAATGCACTAAAGCAACTCGGAAAGAACATTCCTCAAGAAGAGATCAATATGAAGATTTTGAGTGCGGTGCCATTTATCTTTGAACCAAAGGTGACGGCCTTGGAATCATCACCAATAATTGATACTATGGATCAATTATCTGTGTTTGCTGAATTGGAACAGTTTGAAAATAAAATTCTGGAAAGTAAGAAAATGTTAGGTCCCGGAGATCGTAGAGGGGGGGTGAATACGATTCCCAAATAAAAAATTATGACTTTTAATTATTTTTGGGACAACATAAAAATTAATTTGGCTCAAACCCAGTTACTGTTCATGGTCTTCTCCAAGCATATAACTCCATTAAAGTAACCAAGACCAAGAACAGAAAATCACCCAAAACACACAACACAACAAGATTCACAAATATAAATTTATATTTATGAAGTGGGGGCAATGCTACAAACAAGTTCAAGAACATAAGCTCAAGAACACAACAAAGAAATGATTCTTGGCTCCTCTAAAAATATTAAAGTCTATGGACTTAGGAGGCAAGAATCAACCCTATCTTCTATACAAGATTTAACAAGTGTTTACACTAGAAAGATAGAGGAGTGGTGTAACAAAGAAAATCATGGCTACAAGTATTTTCAAGAACAGATCTAGCCATGGGGGAGAGAAAAATAATTTTCTCTCTCTCCCCTCTTTTTTTTTTCCTTGCGGCTGCACACCTTGCTTGTTGAAAGAGAAGACTTGCTTTTCTCTTTTATCAATTTGAAAAGCATTTCTTTTTCCTTTTTCCTTTTTCTTTTCTTGCTCCACCAAACCCTAATGCAAAGTCATGTGCCAAGCATGCCTTTGGAAATATTTAATACAAAAGTAATATTTAATATTTATATAAAATATAAATAAAGAATATCTTTATTTATAAAATATATAAATAATTAAATAAATACTTTATTTAATTAAATTAAATAAGTACTTTATTTAATTAAATTAAATAAATACTTTATTTAATTAAATTAAATATTTCCATTCCACTCTTCAATTTTTGTAGACTTCCTCAACCAAATACATGGCCCCGTATACGTGACTCCACCACGTCCAAGTATTTGGCCTTCAATTATGTGAAGCTTTAGTAAAGGTCCAATCAGGTTGTGCCACTAATTCTTCGTACATTTAATTCTCGTTCCTTAAACATTGAATACTGTATTTCGACCTGTATCTCGATCTTCCAATACAGCTCCAATGCATATTCTGGAACTTTGGCACTTCAACACTAATTTACCTCCTGTGTTGATCCTTCACATGACTTAAGAAGATCAACAACTTTAGAATGATTAAAACCATATTAACTGACGAGAGCTTGCCTCCAATGTCCTGACACTTGATGCAACGGTCTGGTTCATAAGTGACTAGTCTTGATAGGGGCTCTTGATTCCGAATATGATTCCACACTCTTCTATTTAAACCTTACTGCAGCTTCGATTGTGGTACAATAAAATCTTCTGAGACTAAGACAATCTTCTGTAACTTCCACATCCTTGAGTAGATGTTACCATCCTTTATTCTCCACTGAGGCCTGAACATATTAATGAACTTCTTCCAGTGAGCTTCAAGTCTGTAGATGATCCTTTGATATTTTGTCTTAACTGAACTCTGTGTTCCAAGATTCCTGTGCACCTGTATATTATTACATGTCCTGTTCTATTGTTGAGTTATCGTCAACCATTACATAGGGATTACATTTAGCATTTCTAGTACACATGAAAGTGCAGTGAGTTACTTCCCTTCACTTCTATCTCTCCTTTCAATCTCCCCTTTCAGAAAAGCTCTACTCATGCATCAAATTCTCAAATGAGGAATTTGGCACTTCATACTGATTCTGTCAGCAAGCTGGAATCAGATGATGAATCTGATGAATAGCTTGCTCTCATAACAAGGAAGATAAAAAAGATGATGGAACTCAGGAACAAAATGAAACGGGAAAAGAAGTTCTCCAACAACAAAAAGTTCTCAAGAGAAAGCAATGATCAAACATGTTTTGAGTGTGGCAAGACAGGTCACTTCAAAAGAAATTGTTACAAGCTGAAAAATAAGCCTAATCAGCAAGCTGCCTTAAGAGACAAAAATAAAGCTAAAGCATTTTTATCATGGAGTGATGATGAGGAATCGGCTTCTGATGATGATTCCAATGATGAAATGATTAATCTAGCACTTGTTGGAATGGATGAAGAAGATATCTCACAAGAGAATACGGAGGAAGATCTTATTGAAAGTGATGCCTCGAATTCGGAAGATAATGGTAGTGAGGTAAATTCATTCAACTATTACTTGTCTACTGATGATTTTGTATTAGAAAAATTAACCATGCAGGAACATAGTAGTATGTCAATGGAAGAAGTTTTAGCACTAAAAACTGCAAACAGCAAGCTGAAAGAGAAGAATGCTAATCTTAAGAAGGTTGTTTCTGATCTAATGGCTGAAAACGCCCTGAAAAATTCACATGATGAGGTTATTGAGCTCAAGGCCAAGATCACTCAATTGGAAGGATTGAATAAAGTCGTAATCAAAAGAAATGATGTTTTGCAAAAGGAAGTCAGCAAGCTGATAGCAGAAGTTGAAGTCAAAGATGAATGTATTGAGAAATTTAAACTTGAGGAATCAAGTTCAAAAGAAGAAATTCAGAAAATTGAGAGAATAAAGGAACTGGAACAGGAAGTGAAGAATCTCCAAAAGGGAATGGGAAAATTTGTTCAAGGAGAGGAAGTACTCAAATCTATGATGAAGCAAGCTAAGGTTCCGTTGAAAAATGAAGGACTTGGAGGAGCCTCAACAACTCTCAAATATAATGGAAAGAGTGGAATTCCTTATGACTATGCAATGCCTTGGAAGATCTGTCAAAAATGTCAAAAGAAGGGTCATCTAGCAAAACATTGCAATGTTCAAGTTGAGCCAGCTTACTGGAATAAACAGAAGACCTATAACAAGCAAGCTGACAGAACCAAGAGAAGCATAAATCACTCCCCAAAAATGATCCAAAAATGGATCAAGAAGTCCGATTTAAATGTTCTTTATGTTATATCTACTAACCAGTTTGGACCCAAACAACTTTGGGTACCAAAACGTTGAGATGTGTTTTATGTGTTTTGTAGGTATGTCTAGTAGCAAGAATGAAATCAAAGGAATGGATTTTGGATAACGGATGTACTAGACATATGTGCAGAGATGAGTCTCAATTTCTCAATCTCAAAAAGAAAAAGTATGGAAGAGTCACAATTGGTGATAGCAAAACTCTTCAAATTTGTGGTAAAGGTAAAATTGGTAATGATTCTATCTCAATTGATAAAGTTCAATTTGTTCAAGGTTTAAAGTACAACTTACTTAGTATAAGTCAGCTGTATGATGATGGACATAGTGTAGCTTTTGATAAAAATAAATGTATTATCAATATTGGCAATAACAAAGTCCCCCTAGTTGCTAGAAGGGAAGGAAATATATATATTTTAGATTTTGAGATGCAGGAAGCAGCTTGCTGTCTAGCTGCAATTGATACATCTCCTGAACTTTGGCATAGAAGACTCGGACATGCTCATATGGATTTACTCAGCAAGCTGTCTGCAAAGAAGCTAGTTAGAGGATTACCAAAATTGAAGTATGTCAAGATGGAAACCTGTGCATCATGTCAATTAGGCAAGCAAATCAGGACTCCACATAAATCAAAGAATATGGTATCATCTTCTAAACCCTTGGAACTTCTACATTTAGACTTATTTGGTCCGGAAGCATATAAAAGCATTGGAGGTAAACAATATTGTTTTGTTATTGTGGATGATTATTCTAGATATACTTGGGTATTATTTTTGCGTACTAAAGATTGTGCTTTCAGTGAGTTTGAAAAGTTAATTAAGTTACTTGAGAACAAGCTTGATACAAGACTTGTAAGTATAAGAAGTGATCGAGGTGGTGAATTTCAAAAGGACTTTGTTACTTACTGTGAAGAAAGAGGAATATCCCATGAATTCTCTTCCCCAAGAACTCCACAGCAAAATGGAGTAGTAGAGAGAAAGAACAGATCATTACAAGAAACAGCAAGGACATTGCTGCAAGAGAGCAAGCTGCCAAGAAATTTCTGGGCAGAAGCTGTCAACACAGCAAGCTATGTGCTTAATCGAGTACTAATCAGACCTATCCTCAATAAAACTCCTTATGAACTACTGAAGAATAAGAAGCCAAACATCTCTTATTTCAAAGTCTTTGGATCAAGGTGCTTTGTACTCAAATCTATTGATCGTGATGGTAAATTCGATGCTAAATCATATGAAGCAATTTTCTTAGGTTATTTTTCATCAAATAGAACTTATAGAGTATATAATCTTTCTAAACGTATTATTGAAGAATCTATAGATGTTTCCTTTCAAGAAACTAATGTTGATCTGTCAAGAGATGAGGAAGATGATGCAGGTACAGGTGATGCCAGCAAGTTGACAACGAAAAATACAGTGTCTCAGCAAGCTGACAGTCAAGTTGAGACAAATCCAGTAGCAGATCAGCAAACTGATACATCTTCACCAGTTGATGAATCAACTAAAAAGCTGTCAAATCTTACCTTAGAAGATTCTAGAAATCAAAGATCTTTAGAAAAGATGCCTATCTATGAGGGTGGAGAAGCTTCACCACCAAACAAGAAGATTAGGATATCCGAAGAGGTCATAGTTCCACATTCTTTACCAAAAGCAACAAGGACAACTAAGAATCATCCTCAAGAGCTAATTATTGGAGACAAAACAGACGGAATGATGACAAGAAAAGGTCTAGTCAATTTTTGTGCATTTTCCGCATTTCTAGCTCAAGAAGAACCAAAGAATGTCAAAGAAGCATTACAAGACGAAAGTTGGATCATGGCTATGCAAGAGGAACTCAACCAATTCGAACGATGTGATGTTTGGGAACTTGTAGAACCACCAAAGGATGTTTCAATCATTGGAACAAAATGGGTTTTCAAAAATAAAGTTGATGAATCCGGTACGATTACTCGAAACAAAGCGAGACTTGTTGCACAAGGTTATAATCAACAAGAGGGTATCGACTTCGATCAAACGTTTGCACCGGTTGCATGGCTAGAATCAATAAGAATGCTTCTCTCATTTGCATGTTACAAGAAATTCAAACTACATCAAATGGATGTGAAGAGTGCGTTCCTAAATGGCTACATAAAAGAAGAAGTTTATGTCAAGCAACCTCCCGGATTTGAAGATGCAAAATTTCCTAACCATGTCTTCAAGCTTAAAAAGGCACTATATGGACTACGACAAGCTCCTAGATCATGGTATGAAAGGTTAAGTAAGTTTTTAATCAAGAATGGATTCACTAGAGGTAAAATCGATCCCACATTATTTACTAAGCATGACAATTCAGATATTTTAGTTGTTCAAATATATGTGGATGATATTATTTTTGGATCTACTAATGATTCTTTGTGTAAAAGGTTTTCTAAGTGTATGCATAGTGAATTCGATATGAGCATGATGGGAGAACTCAATTATTTCTTGGGTCTCCAAATCAAGCAAACAGGAGAAGGAATATATGTACATCAATCCAAATATGTCAAAAATCTACTGAAGAAATTTGGATATGAAAACATCAAGTCAAAATCAACACCTATGAGTCCTGTCAGCAAGCTGACAGCAGATGAAAATGGTAAAGATGTTGATATTCGAAAATATAGAGGTATGATTGGTAGTTTATTATATTTAACAGCCTCAAGACCAGATATTATGTATAGTGTATGTGTTTGTGCAAGATTTCAGGCGAATCCAAAAGAGTCTCACTTACAAGCCATTAAAAGAATTTTTAAATATTTAAGTGGCACGATTACACTTGGTTTATTTTATCCCATCACAAAAACATTTAATCTTGTTGGGTATAGTGATGCAGATTATGCAGGTAGTCAAACTGATCGGAAAAGCACTAGTGGTGTTGGTGCATTTTTGGGACATAGCTTAGTCTCGTGGCAAAGTAAGAAACAATCATCGGTTGCATTATCTACGGCCGAAGGAGAGTATATAGCGGCGGGAAGTTGTTGTTCTCAAATATTATGGATGATTCAAACACTTCGGGATTTTGGGATTAAATGTGAAAAAGTTCCAATCTATTGTGATAATACTAGCGCCATCAACATTTCTAAAAATCCGGTGAATCACTCAAGAACGAAGCACATTGATGTTCGACATCATTTTTTAAGGGAAAATGTTACCAAAGGCAAAATAGAGCTGATATTTGTTCCAACTGAATATCAGTTAGCTGATATCTTCACTAAACCCTTAGCCGAAGAAAGATTTTCTGTCATTAGAAGGGAGATTGGAATGTGCAACATCTAGTGAGCAAGCTGAGATCAACAAAAAGAGTACTGATAGCAAGCTGACATAATCAAAACGGGTACTATCAGTTTACTACTATATATCTTTAACATTAGAGTATCTTTTTGAATCGTATGTGATTATTTATCTGATTTAATTGATTTAGTACAATCACTGCATATTTTAGGAACCTTATTTTTTATTTTTATATGCTTAACTGGTTCATGAATAAATTAGTAATCATTTGATTTATATTATGTAGTTTTAATTTTGGAAGGGTCAATTTAATTTCCTAAATTTATTGCCCCTTTAAAAATTAAAACATAAGAGATATATATGAGGGTTTCACAAGTAGTAAGTATGCTATTTGCCCGTGCAAAATTTTTTATAATTAGATTGTTATATATTGTGGTAATAACAAGATTCCTCTAGCATATAGATGGGATAAATATTTGTATATATACATTATATTGTGCAGGAAACAAAAAAAATGGAACACTACTATGGTTGATTGATTGGTGAAATGGGATGAAGTCACATTCATCATCATTTGGAATGTGTATTGTCTAATCAGCAAGCTACTTTGCACATGAATAACCTGAAAATATGTATTCAGCAAGCTGGTTTGATTTATCTAACTATATATATACAACCATCCTACTGTTTGTTAAATTATTTACTACATGTTTTGTGCTTACATGCTTATCTTGTTAACCCCTTTTCTGATGATGTCATAGGGGGAGAAGAATATGAATACATGTGATAAAAGGGCTATAATGTTATATTATATAATACATTTGGGATTTATCAACGAGTGTTTTATGCAGGGATGATTCATGTGTATGTCCTATTGCATACGATGATATATGTTAACCTGATTACATGACTATATGTTGAGATATTTTGTTAATAAGGGGGAGCATTATTTTAGGAGGAGCAACATAGTCTCTCCGATGCATTCTAGTATGTCATCATCAAAAAGGGGGAGATTGTTAGCTTGATATTTTGATGATGAATACAAATGTTGTTTGTGAATATTTCATACTTTATTATCTAATCTTGTTTTACAGGAAGCATGGATTTAGGGGGAGTTTTACTCTCCTATATATTATTGAGTAATCATCAAAAAGGGGGAGATTGATAGCCTTATAGTTTTGATGATCACTCTGTCAGCAAGCTGATAAGCTTGTAACCGAATGTTATAGCTAGCTGTTTGGTTGTGTTCTAACTCTGTTTTACAGGACTACATTTATAAGCTAAACAAATATCTTGTCAGCAAGCTAAAACCATATAAACAGAGAAAGATAGCAAGCTAAAAAAATCTAAACAGAGTAAGACAGCAAGCTAAGTCTACTCAAACAGCAGGTTACAGCAAGCTCACAGACAACGTTCAGAAATATATGTTGAAGATTCCAACGTCCTTAAATCAAGGAATTATTATAAGAAATGTTGTATAGCAGCTGTCTAATATATATATATGTGTTGTATTATATATTAGAGCTCCACTTGCTTTAAAGTTTCTTTCAAAACAAAATCCCTTAAATCAAGGAACCTTTTGACTAGCTTTTTGAAATTAACATCTCTAATAATTCTTTTGGCATGTGCAAGGACTTTTCTACTTTCCTTCTTCAACAAAGACGATATGCAGGTTGAATAACTTGCCTTCATCAAGTTTCAAAGGAAGAAGCATCAAAATTCAACATGAGGAGCGTATGGGCAAGAATTAAAGAAATTCAAGTTCATCTACCTTGCTATAAATTCATGTGTGGTTTATGCTCAAAGAGAGACCAGCAAGAACACACAATATTAACTCAGTGCCTTCATTCAAATTCTTCCAAAACGAGCTCTAGTAGTATATGCAATATTTATATTTTTAGAGAGTTCTAGTTTGAGTTGTAAACACTTTCATTTTGTATTGCTCAAGGTGTAATTGGTGTTGCTGGATAAGTGAGCTTGGAAACAAGGGTTCGGGAACTAGTTTGCTAGAGAAGATTGTACTCAGGGGTAGTATAGTTCTTAGAGAGCATTTGGTTCAAAGGAGCAGGGGTTTCAGCAAGCTACTATCATCAACAGGGAGTTAAAGGGAGATATATTATCTAATCTTGTAATCGGAATTTATAGTGATTAATAATATATTCTCTTACCACGTTGGTAAGGGACTAGGACGTAGACCATAGAGATTAGGGGTCGAACCTAGCTAAAATCCTTGATGTTCTTATTTTTCTGCATTGCATTTATTCATGTTAGCTAGCTGACAGACTATTTTTATTGCAATCAGTAAGCTGCCAGACAGCACTCTAGACTATCTTTGCTTGATATAGTCGAACAACTTGGTAATAAATAAAAATTGGATATAGTTAGTCTAATACACCTATTCACCCCTCCTCTAGGTGTGGATTTTCAGTTATGCCTCTATTTATAGAACAAAATGATCAGCTGTCTATACATATAATCTACTACAATCTAGCCCACACAGCCCTCCATCTTACCCAACCTATTTTAATACGATGCATGACATCAGCACGAATATCCCCATTGCTCTGTATGATAGACCCTAGATACTTGTAACTATCATTTTGTGGCATTACATCATCAGCAATACAAACTGCAATATCATCCGAATGATTGTCCTCGCTGAAATTTGCCCAAAGGTACTCGGTCTTAGAACGACTCAAACGTAATCCCTTATTCTCCAATGCTGCACGCCATTGTTCTAAATGTGTATTAACCTTACCCTTAGTCTCTGCTATTAACACAATGTCATCATCAAAAAGCATACACAAGGCATAAGAGTTTGAATGTCACGAGTAATCACATCTAAAACAACAATAAAAAGTAGGGGGTTCAATACCGATCCCTGATGAAGTACTACCTAAACCGGAAAAAACAGAGTATCTCCTATTGGCGTTCCAACACATGTCCCTGTTAGTGTAGGTGCCCTAGAGGCAATACATTGTTTCTCGAATAAATCTTATGTCATTTGATTATTTAATAAATGTATTTATTATGACTTTAATTACTGCGATATATTTGTTAGCATAATAAATGTCCTTAGAATAATGATACACATTATATAGTTTAAGTATTTAACTTGAACTTGAGATTATATAATATATCATATTCTTAAAGGTCCCTAGTCGAGTATTATTATATAGGACAATAATAATACATAAATAGACTAGTATGTTGTTGACTGATAACCACATCTCATTGGTTATAAGTATGGAGATACTAAAGTCAAAACATAGGTACATGTAAGGGTACATGGCACTGGACAGACCCACCGTGAGATTCTTCATGTTAATTAAGTCATAAGAAAGACTCACAGTGATAATGGTGTAATGATCCTTTGACTTGAGATCATTATATTTCTATACGAGGATAATATACTTTGACTACATTAAAAGTTATCTTTGACCGGGTAATGATAAAAGTGGACATCGGGTATATTGTGAATCGTATGAGAAATATGAATGATAGATAAAGGATTTAACCCTCCTATCAAGTAGGAGAGATATTATTGGCCTCTTGATTGAGTGAGACTATAAAATGCATGGTCGTGCTCAAATAATGATTTGTTATTAATAGTCTACTCATGGATCAAGTAAACCCGGATTAAATTATGAAGAGGATGACAATAAACATACCTCGAGTTTAATCTATAATATTTGGTTAAAGGGATTATATTACACGGGAACATTAATCACAAAAGGTTTATCGAATCACGATTTAATTATTATTTAATTGGGTAGCAATGATGTATTACTAGATACCGCTCATTGTTTATAATTTTATTGGAGAATAAAATTATTGCCAAAATAAATAATAACCTACAGGGTCACACACATAGAACATTTTAAAGGAAGAATTAATTTAAATTATGAATTTAAATTAATTAATGATAAGTTGGATTTTATTATATTAATTAAGTGGGACTTAATTAAGCTATAATAAAATACAAAGAGATATGAGATATGATTTTAATAATTAAGTTTGACTTAATTATTATTTATTTGAATAATAGAATTAGATTTTATTATTTAAATAAATCATATTTGGGCTAGGTTTTTGATAAGGGATTTTGGCTTTATACTATCCTATATATAAAGATATGGGGTAAAGGATTTGGTACGTGAAAATCAGTAGAGCCGCATCCCAAAAACCAAAACCCTAAAAAAAAAACTACATCTCATATTTTCATTGGAGGCTAGTACCTCCTTCCATTGAAGAATCGTTCTTCGAGTGTTCGTGTGGATACCGTAGAGGAGGCTTCGAAAAGGAGCGCTCAATATTCGTGGGAGGCTTGCATCTCCATCATTCTTTAAACGTAAAGCTTCGATAAGGTAATCGTTCTATCTACCATGATTATTCGATATATATTATACATGGATCCGGGGTTTGGTTTCGATTTTATTTACTGTTTTCGCTGCGTATATGCGATCGAAACCAACAATGGCATCATAGCTACTTGTATAATATGATAATCTGGTTATTATTGATGCATACGATCTGTTTTTTAAATTACCAGTTTTGTTTTTTTGTTCCCGTGAACCCTACTGCATGCCATATACGAATTGCATGCTGCGTTTTCTACTGGTATTAATGTGTTTAGTGATCTGTTCTGTCTTAATGGGATTAAAACGTAACATCAAAGGACTAAAACCCAGTTGGAATCGATTCAGATATTCAGTAGTGCAGTTCATGCATTAACGTATACATACATGTTTATACAACTCGTGTATATTAGGTTTAGCCTTTAAATCATTGAAGAATCAGTGATATTTGTTTATGATGTTACCTGCTGTGTATTATTGAGATTAAAACGTGACTTATACTTCTGGAAACCAGTCGAATAGCATGATTAAGATATCATTGTTTACGTAAGTATATATATATACATACGAGTTCATCGAGTTCATGAAAATCTGAAAAAACATCTTTGTTGGTCGTTCAAGATTGATGTTATATGTTTGTGTTGTTACTGTAAGAGTAATCGTAGGTCTGTAGAAGCAAAATCGTGATCATAATGATGAATACGTTTATACTGGGTCTCCTGAAATCTGCAGAAAATATTCATGTACAGGTGATGCGCATACTGTAGATGCGTATCACCTAGGGTTATAGCCATTCACGCATACGCGGAATGCGTGTCTGGTAGAATTAACAGATAAGGTCAGTCACGCGTACTGTAGATGCGTATCAGTTGTTTTATAAAAAAAAAATATTTCAGCTAGTTTTTGCATGCTAGATTAAATTATAATTGTTAATGTTTAAATTGGAGTATGAAAATTTTTAATTAATTAGTAATTTTGATTACTAGATTAATATTTAATTAAAGTGCGTTAATTTTATTATTTATGATTTGATCATATTTAATTTATGTTGTATAAAATTGTGTTTATACAATATGTGATGCTTTTAATTGCTATGTGAGCATGATGCATGGTTATGGCCCCAAGACCTAGTTTTAAATTTATTTCATTAATTTTAATTTATGGTTTGTAATAATTAAATACGACTTGCATGTCGTTTTTCTTTTTGTAATTATTTTATCTCGAATGCAACTCGAGTTCTTTTGTAAAATGTTTCAAGAGGAGCTTGGAGGCAATCAAGGCAGCTTTGGAAGCGAAGCAAGAGATTTTGTAATAATTAGTTATTACCACCATAGATTGACCTTGATTTTTCCATTAGCTTGGAAAAATCGCATAGGATTGGGCCATAATCATAGCATATTAATTAAGGTGATGCACTTTACATATGATGCATGTGTAGAGTAACAAATGTATGCATATTTTAATTAGATTAATGATGTATGCATGTATTAGATACGTCACCCATGCCATGCTTGCCATGCTAAACAAGATAAAATCTGTAACGATTCGAGATTTTAAAATGAACAAACGATCATGAGATTTCTGTGTTTATGAAACACGGAATTAAATACGAATTTTCAATTATTTAGATATGGGGAGATTTTGTCAAAAACAGGTTTTACCTGTAAGGAAGTTGGGTATTAAGTGAGGCCACTTGTGACTCCTCCAACAACCTGGAAATCAAACTATTGATGAATATTGATTTAAAGTATTTAATTCAAGGAAAAATTGGGAATCTCTTTATGATGGGATCATGGTCGTTTTAATTTTGAAACCCCTTAACAAAATATTAAGTTTTAATCGGATGCTTTCCAATGAATGAACACTCATTGAATCCTAGATCGATAAGGGGAATGACTGCCAGTGGCAGGGGACTCCTGTCTATCGTGGTGAGATGTGACGAATATAAGCGGTTATATTCGACCGTTGAATCATTGGGTCTAACTTAACTGAGTCGTCATAATAAGATGAAAATAAACGGTTATATTCAAATATTATGAACTTAGAAGCATAGAGTTTGGTTCAAAATCTATAAGATAGACAAGAACAATTGTTGTTCACCAAACTATCCAAGAATTATATATGATATAATTGACAACTTTTGTCTACCTAAATAATCATGTTTTAAGGACTACCAGTGGTTGACTTAGGATATGACGAAATATGGATCTTGGCTCACTAGAAAGATTTATGGGATATTCTTTCCGATTTAATAGTAAGGGCTATTAATTTGATAAAAATAGTGGGAGATATATTATGAATATATCATAATCATTTGAACATAATAATAATAACTCAGACAATCTAATGTTTATTTTGTGCTTTTAACATTGTAGATACTAAATAATGACAAACAACACAAACTCTCTATCGGTTCGATCAATCCTTGAGAAGGATAGATTGAAGGAGGATCTGAAGAAGAAGAAGGCTCAACAAGCTTCTACTTCAGGAATATATGTTATAGAAGTCAATCTGTCTACTTCTACATCTTGGGTATTGGATACTGGATGTGCTTCTCACATTTGTATAAATGTGCAGGAACTGCAGAGAAGTAGGACTTTGGCTAAGGGAGAAGTGGACCTACGAGTAGGCAATGGAGCAAGAGTTGCTGCTTTAGCCGTAGGAACTTATTATCTATCTTTGCCCTCTGGGCTTGTTTTAGAACTTGAAGACTGTTATTACGTGCCTGCGATTCGCAGAAACATTATTTCTGTTTCTTGTTTGGACAAGAAAGGTTTTTCGTTTATAATAAAGAACAATAGTTGCTCTTTTGCTTTAAATGATTTAACCTATGGTGTTGCGCGTTTATTTAATGGTTTATATGTTCTTGATTTTGATAATCCTGTCTGTAACATAGAAAACAAACGACTTAAAGTTAATGACTCAAATCAAACATACCTCTGGCATTGTCGTCTAGGTCATATAAATGAGAAACGCATATCCAAATTACATAAGGATGGATACTTGGATAAGTTTGATTTTGAATCATACGAAAAATGCGAATCTTGTTTGCTTGGTAAGATGACTAAAGCCCCTTTTACTGGTAAGGGTCAAAGGGCCACTGAACGTTTGGAGCTAATACATAGTGATGTATGTGGCCCAATGCGTGTGATGGCTAGAGGAGGCTACTACTACTTCATAACATTTACTGATGACTTCAGTAGATATGGATATGTGTATCTTATGAAGAATAAATCCGATTCTTTTGAAAAATTCAAAGAATACAAGGCTGAAGTAGAGAAGCAAATAGGCGGAGGTGCAAGTATTAAAATCTTACGATCCGATCGTGGGGGTGAATACTTAAGCACCGAATTTAAAGAGTATTTAAAGGAGTGTGGTATTGTATCACAACTCACTCCGCCAGGTACACCTCAATGGAATGGAGTTTCAGAGAGGAGAAATCGTACTCTGTTGGACATGGTACGATCGATGATGAGTCATGCAGATCTTCCAATAAGTTTCTGGGGTTATGCTCTAGAAACAGCGGCTTTCACACTTAACCGTGTTCCAACCAAGAAGGTTCAAAAGACTCCATATGAGATATGGGAGGAGAAACGGTCAAGCATGAACTTTATGAAAGTTTGGGGATGCAAGGCGTTTGTAAAACGTCAAGTATCTGACAAGCTTGGACCTAAATCCGAAGAGTGCAATTTTGTGGGATACCCTAAAGAAACAAAGGCGTATTATTTTTATAGTCCTTCTGAGCAGAAAGTGTTCATTGCTCGAGATGCTGTCTTCATGGAAAGAGATTTTGTTTCCAAAAGAGACAGTGGGAGAACTATAGATCTCGATGAAGATCGAGAACCACAAAATAGCATTGAACTTGAGGTGGAACAAGAGCAGAATAATGATAATGCTCAAGAAACACAGGTTGTTCGTAGATCTGGTAGAATTCGCCATGAGCCAGAGAGATATGGATTTCTTTTGACTCAATGTGGGGATTTAATGCTCATAGATGAGGATGAGCCTCTCACATACCAAGATGCTATGAACAGTCCAGACTCTAAGAGATGGCTTGAAGCCATGAAATCCGAGATGGATTCCATGTACAAAAACCAAGTTTGGGATTTGGTTGATCCACCTGAAGGGGTAAAACCCGTAGGGTGCAAGTGGGTTTTCAAGAAGAAAACTGACATGGAGGGAAATGTTCAGACCTATAAAGCAAGACTGGTTGCGAAAGGGTTCAAACAAATTCATGGTATTGACTATGATGAAACTTTCTCACCAGTTGCCATGGTCAAGTCCATACGGATTTTGCTTGCAATTGCAGCATTCCATGATTACGAAATCTGGCAAATGGATGTCAAAACAGCTTTCCTTAATGGGAGCCTTGAAGAGGATGTGTACATGACACAACCTGAAGGTTTTGTCGATCCAAGGAATGTTTGCAAGGTATGTAAATTACGACGATCCATTTATGGATTGAAGCAAGCCTCTAGGAGATGGAATATTCGTTTTGATGAAACAGTCAAGGAGTATGACTTTATTCAAAACGAGGATGAACCTTGTGTTTACAAGAAGGTTAGTGGGAGCCATGTGGCATTCATAGTACTGTATGTTGATGACATACTACTAATGGGGAATGACATACCTTCTCTAAAGGCTGTTAAGACGTGGTTAGGGAGCAATTTCTCTATGAAAGACTTAGGAGAGGCAACCTACATTCTAGGAATGAGGATCTATAGAGATAGATCTAAAAGGATGATCGGTCTAAGTCAGAGTACATACATTGATAAGGTTTTGCATCGTTTTGGTATGCAAAATGCTAAAAGGGGATATGTCCCTGTGTCTCAAGGGATAACGATTTCTAAAGACCAGTGTCCGAAATCATTAGATGAGAAGGACCATATGAATAAAGTTCCATATGCATCAGCAATTGGATCTATCATGTATGCAATGGTATGTACTCGCCCCGATGTTTCGTATGCTTTGAGCATGACGAGCAGATATCAGTCTAATCCAGGTGAAGGTCACTGGACGGCAGTCAAGAATATTCTAAAGTACCTGAAAAGGACTAAAGATTCATTCTTGGTGTATGGAGGAGAGGAGAAACTGGTTGTAAAGGGTTACACCGATGCAAGTTTCCAAACAGACAGGGATGATACTGTATCACAGTCTGGTTTTGTGTTTTGTCTAAATGGAGGTGCTGTAAGCTGGAAGAGTTCAAAGCAAGAAACAGTAGCTGATTCTACAATGGAGGCTGAGTACATTGCAGCTTGTGAAGCGGCTAAGGAGGCAGTTTGGATTCGAAAATTCATTTCTGATTTGGAAGTGGTTCCATCGATTGCAGATCCCATTGATCTATACTGCGATAATAATGGGGCCATTGCACAGGCTAGAGAGCCTAGATCGCACTCCCGATCCAAACATATACTCAGAAGATATCACCTCATACGAGAGATTAATGAAAGGGGTGAAATACATATATGTAAAGTGCATACAAATGATAACATTGCAGACCCACTGACCAAAGGCCTGTCGCAGCAGAAGCACGACGGTCACACTAGTTCCATGGGTATTAGATACATGGGTGATTGGCTCTAGTGCAAGTGGGAGATTGTTAGTGTAGGTGCCCTAGAGGCAATACATTGTTTCTCGAATAAATCTTATGTCATTTGATTATTTAATAAATGTATTTATTATGACTTTAATTACTGCGATATATTTGTTAGCATAATAAATGTCCTTAGAATAATGATACACATTATATAGTTTAAGTATTTAACTTGAACTTGAGATTATATAATATATCATATTCTTAAAGGTCCCTAGTCGAGTATTATTATATAGGACAATAATAATACATAAATAGACTAGTATGTTGTTGACTGATAACCACATCTCATTGGTTATAAGTATGGAGATACTAAAGTCAAAACATAGGTACATGTAAGGGTACATGGCACTGGACAGACCCACCGTGAGATTCTTCATGTTAATTAAGTCATAAGAAAGACTCACAGTGATAATGGTGTAATGATCCTTTGACTTGAGATCATTATATTTCTATACGAGGATAATATACTTTGACTACATTAAAAGTTATCTTTGACCGGGTAATGATAAAAGTGGACATCGGGTATATTGTGAATCGTATGAGAAATATGAATGATAGATAAAGGATTTAACCCTCCTATCAAGTAGGAGAGATATTATTGGCCTCTTGATTGAGTGAGACTATAAAATGCATGGCCGTGCTCAAATAATGATTTGTTATTAATAGTCTACTCATGGATCAAGTAAACCCGGATTAAATTATGAAGAGGATGACAATAAACATGCCTCGAGTTTAATCTATAATATTTGGTTAAAGGGATTATATTACACGGGAACATTAATAACAAAAGGTTTATCGAATCACGATTTAATTATTATTTAATTGGGTAGCAATGATGTATTACTAGATACCGCTCATTGTTTATAATTTTATTGGAGAATAAAATTATTGCCAAAATAAATAATAACCTACAGGGTCACACACATAGAACAATTTAAAGGAAGAATTAATTTAAATTATGAATTTAAATTAATTAATGATAAGTTGGATTTTATTATATTAATTAAGTGGGACTTAATTAAGCTATAATAAAATACAAAGAGATATGAGATATGATTTTAATAATTAAGTTTGACTTAATTATTATTTATTTGAATAATAGAATTAGATTTTATTATTTAAATAAATCATATTTGGGCTAGGTTTTTGATAAGGGATTTTGGCTTTATACTATCCTATATATAAAGATATGGGGTAAAGGATTTGGTACGTGAAAATCAGTAGAGCCGCATCCCAAAAACCAAAACCCTAAAAAAAAAAACTACATCTCATATTTTCATTGGAGGCTAGTACCTCCTTCCATTGAAGAATCGTTCTTCGAGTGTTCGTGTGGATACCGTAGAGGAGGCTTCGAAAAGGAGCGCTCAATATTCGTGGGAGGCTTGCATCTCCATCATTCTTTAAACGTAAAGCTTCGATAAGGTAATCGTTCTATCTACCATGATTATTCGATATATATTATACATGGATCCGGGGTTTGGTTTCGATTTTATTTACTGTTTTCGCTGCGTATATGCGATCGAAACCAACAGTCCCTACCTCTGCATTCATATCCTTAATGAGTCTTAGATACACACCTGAAACTCCTCTAGCTTCCAAACAATGCCAAATTACCTCCAGTGGTACACTATCATAAGCCTTTTCAAGATCAATAAGCACCATATGAAGATTCTTACGCCGCTCCTGATATTTTTCCATGAGGCAACGAACAAGATAAATAGCATCAGTCGTTGACCTTCCAGGCATGAACCCAAATTGATTCGTTAAAATGTCAATGAACCGTCGAAATCTGCATTCAATAACTCGTTCCCAGAGTTTCATCGTATGACTAAGTAACTTAATACCACGATAATTACTACAGCTTTGAGCATCACCTTTATTTTTAGAAATAGGTACAACAACACTCAACCTCTGATAGAGTATAGATTTATATGTATTTTAGATGATTTTTATTCCCATCTTAATAATATTTTGCATTTAATTGGATCTTTATTAGTTAGTTTATAATATTCTATTGTAGGAAGCAAGGAATTCTAAATTGGAAAGGATTGGAGTTGAATTAGAAGAAAAATCAGATTTAATGGACTACTCGCGCATTACACATTGTTTGGGTCGTATCTTGAGTTCTGCACATCGGATTTCGGCGAGTAAACAGTCCACGTCCACGCGAAGATAACGAGATTTTCTTTTATTCTAGAGTGGGCTAGATATCAAAGTCCAACTGAATCAGTCCAGAAACAGCAGAGAAGAGTCAACTACGAATTTTGACTTTTAGAAACCTTTTCAATTTTGGAAAGCCATGTATTCTTGGGAACAATTAAAAAAATAATACTTTTGTAATTAGGTTATTATTATTGTGAGAGAGATTATTACTTACGTACTTTTCATTGAGGAGCCACCAAGGAGAAGAGAAGAAGATTGCAAGGAGAAGAGTGTATGCTTGGGAATTTCCATAGGGATTTCTTTTCTACATCTCTTATTTGTATTGTATTCTATCTCTTTATGACTTTTATGTGTTTTACCATGACAATGGTAGGCTAAACCTTATTGTTGGAGGGCTGTTTTGAAGCCCTAAATTTTATGACAAATATGTTTTGTTTTTCGGAGATATGTGCTTGATTGTGCTTATACATGCTTCAATGCTTATAGATAATCTTGAATTGACTGTGGTATGTGGACATCCAATTAGGTCATGTGATTGATTTATCTGTAAAGTCAATTAATCTTTCTATGTGGTCCATGGGATTAATTGTATCAGTGTGTAATTCGTTTTAGCCTTTCTATGTGGTCCATGGGGCTATACGAATAACAGAGCTTGTTTCTATGTGGTCCATGACAAGTTCTCTATAAGTATCTTTCAGAACATATTATAAGAATTTTAGAATTATGTCATGAGTTTAGTGGTGGATTAATATGCTTTCCAACGTGCTTCCTTAATTGTTTATAAGAGAATTTTGCTTGCTTCGCACTTAGTTTAATTAATACGATATTTACAAAACAAACTCATTTTGAATTTGACACAATATAAGTTAAAGTGAACCCTTAGTCCCTGGCGTTGAACGATACCCTTACTTATTCTACGTTACATACGACACAAAAAGGGTTTAAATTGAGTCACACCAATTTTTGGCGCCGCGCCGCCGGGGATTGAATTTACTTTGCTTTTATTTTGTGTTAGTGTGGTTTAATCGGTTCGTGTTTTCAGGTACATGGTTAACACCCGCACATCTGAAGAACCTCTTGAACCGTTTGAAGATAATCCGGAGAAACTCTTTCACAAGAAGAGTGAGAATTTAACCGATCAAGCAAAGAAAGAAAGTGAAGGGAAAATTGTTATAGATAAAATGGCAATTGTACCAACACTTCGTGATGATGTTGCTATCTCGATTGCTAATATTGGCCATTCATGTATTGTCTATCCTGATCCCGAAGCTGGGAAGAGCAGCAGCTTTGAGATCAAGCAAAATTTACTCATGAGGCTGCCTGTCTTTCATGATCTTCCAACTGAAGAACCTAATCAACATCTCTCTATATTCGTGACTATTGTGGAAAGCATGGGACCAGATGGGGCAGATCCTCAAATTCTGAAGATAAAAGCTTTTCCATTTTCTCTTAATGGAGCAGCTTTAGATTGGCTAGAGGAATTGCATGTTGGGTTTATTACTTCTTGGGAGAAGTTAGCCCAGGAATTATTGCAAAAATTCTATCCAGCAACTAGAGTCATGAACATGAGAAGCCAAATAGCTGGAATTCGTCAGAATGCAACTGAAACTTATGCTGAGTACTATCCAAGGTTCCAAAAGTTACAAAAGAGATGTCCTCAACATGGTTTTTCTAAGGGGAGTCTGCTACATTTTTTCTACCAAGGTCTTCTTGAAGGTGAAAAGAGACTCTTGGATTCTGCTGCACAAGGTGCTTACGTGGACTTATCTCATGACGCTGCTGAGAAACTTATTGCTAAGGGAGCTGCAAATGAACTTCAATATGGGAGTCGCGGAAGGTCAAGCGTAACTCAGGGAGCTGGATCTAACCAAAGGCTTTCAAATATTAAGCAGAGCATTGAGAAGCTGAATGCATTAATTTTGAGTGGTAAAACACCAAAGGCTCAACTTTGTGGTATTTGCTCTTCTCCGGGACATTTCACTGATGCATGCCCTACATTGATGGACCCTTCTTATCAAGACGTTAATGCTGTTGGATTTGCCAATCAAGGTGGAAATCAGTTCTTGAACACCTATAATCCAAGATGGAGGGATCACCCCAATTTGAGGTATGGCAACACTAACAATGCTTTGAATGGGTTTCAGTTCCAAAATACTTTTGCACCCCCTAGTTTTCAACAACGGGGACAAGGCTCTCAGAACAAGAGTAGTGATAACAACATTGAGAAATTATTGTCCAAGTTGGTTGATGGGCAAATGGAGATGCAAAAGCAATGCACTACAAACTCTCAAGACATTAAAGAGATGCAGAAGCAACTTGGGTGTAAGAACCCAGATTTTTGGGTAGAATTAAAACTTTTTATTATGTAATAATATGGGAATGAATAGTGGTTATGACTGCGATGTAACGACTGTCTATTTAATGAATGGAATGGATTTGGATTCAATTATTATATGTCATGCAGAATACCTTTGATTGACAACATAGATAAGAATGATCTATCTCCTAAGAATATGAGAAGATTACTCCGAGTAAGATTATTCTTGTGTCATCCAAATCAATATCTATTATAAGCCCAGCGGTTCCGTAAAAAGGTTAAGGAACACTCGAGGGTGAACCAGGTTCATTTTCCTAATTATAGGAATTAAATAAAAATAAGTGATGAATAGTGATTTTGGTGGAATTTGGAATATTATTATAATAATGTTATACCCGGTATTCGGAACGGATTTCTGAGTTCGTATTAGTGATCCAGGGGGAAAATAAGTGTATGTAAAAGCTGTCGGATTCAGAAACAGAGCACTTTCATTTTCTCCGAGAATTCCCTGGACACTGCAAGACTTAAGGATTTATAAAAGGGAATTAAGGAATTTAAATTCGAGAAGTATTAAGAAAGATGAAGAATAGTATTAGAAATATTAAGAAGGTTTTCGGTAAAACCCTAACTAGAAACGAATGAGTTATTCCCTCGAACGATCAACGAATTAAGCAATAAACGGACAAAGAAACAAGCAGAGGGCCAAGGGGCAACCATGTGCTAGTAGATAAGAGCAAGTAACCAAGTAGTTACATGAGCAACTAGCATCTTAGAGAATGCAACTAAGTACTTAGCAAGCAACTACATAGTTAAGCTCTAAACCACCACATTTTCAACACATGTCTTGCCATTTCCTCATCCAACACCTCACTACTTTAATAAAGTAGCTTTATACAAGATATTATGTTGCAAGTGGATGAGATTGGAAGAGAAAATATCAAGAAAATCAAAGCAATTCTCTCCCCCCATCAAGAACAACTCCATTCGGCTTTTGCCTTAATTCAAGGACCAAAATCACACTTCCAACCATCATTTGATCTCCAAATTTTTATGGTGAGTCCTATATTTCATAAAACTGATCTCCTAGAAATCTTAGCTTCAATCTCCATGTTTTCCATTTTCAAATAAATCAAGAAAGATGAGGGTGAATAGTGTTTCTTAAGAACTAATCTTGGTTTTCATGTTTCTTATGATTGATCTAGCAAGCTTAAGGCAATCCAAGGACCATACCAAGCCTGGTAAAACTAGTTCACACTCCAAGGAAGGTATAAACTTCAAGAATCCAAGTTTTTATTTTGAGTTTTAATGGAGTTTTAGATGAGATTTGATGATGATGTAGTATAAGCATGTTTACATGATCATGTAGTTGTTCTTAGTAGTTATTTAGTCATGATTCAAGTCCTTGATGATTTTGAGGTTAAGACCAGTGGTTCTAGGACTTGTGAACATGAGAATCATGTTTATGAATTGTGTTGATGCCCGGTGTGGCTTGGTTGTGTTGTTACGATTTTTAGAACATCCGATTCATAGCCGTTATAATGCCCGATTTTCGTTAACCTTAAGAAATCAAGATTGACAGTAGCTTTAACTCACGGTCCAGGTTCTTATTCTGCTATGACAAGATAGAGGATGTTACAAGCTTCGTTTTGATATAAAGATCGCATGAAATGGATTTACGGTTTAGGAGTTATGATTAACTTCGTAAAAGTGGTTCGGAATCGTAAACGGGAGTTCGTAATTGAAATTGATTCCCTTAAATGTCGTTTAATCAGTGGCGAATCTTATTAATTAAATATTAGAGGTAAAAAGGAAGGTGTGGGAGAAAACCACATGTCGAATGGATCGTTTTTCAATTTTATAAAAATGTTTGAATCGAGGTTAAACGCGAACGAACCCCTTAGAGGTATGACTTTGGTTATAACTTAGAAAACGGGCGATAACACTCGAGGTATAATCTTGATTCGTAAACGACCAACCTTAGAACTTATACGACTTAAGTATATACCAAGTATAAGCATGATGACATGTCTTGATAACGAACGAATGTCGGATCGTATCGGTGATAAAAAGAGTTACACTAAAAGAGACGTAACGAGATAACTCGAAAACATGTTTCGATTTAAGTGGAGTTTATACTTAGCCTTTTAATAAGCGTTAAGTGGTTAATCTTAAATATTCTGATTGTTTATAGATTGTCGAGCTGACCCGGGACACATTACCCCTACCCGCACTCGATTCTCAGGCAAGTTTCCAATACTTGGAACTGTTGTTGTGATAATATATATATGATGATTGTTGTATACATATGCCATAGCATGCATGTCTACTTTCAAGTTATATTGCAATACTTGTTCCCTGAATTGATATTGGCTTATAGACTAGATACGATATATCAGTATAAGCCGGACTTTTGGTTAAGACCCTTAGTGAAGGGCATGTGATACTCATTCTTTAAATGTAGACCGGGAGTCGGTATTTTGAGATATAGATGTAGTCTTGGAAACCCGGAGGGATTCCAACGACAGATTAGTATTCCGTTTGAGGAATGTTATTATTAAACATTAATTATATTTCCATAAAGTATTATTTACTTGGAAATCTTTCGAGAAATGTTATTTGAGTATTATCTCAGTCGAGAGATATTAAATGAATATTATTTTGAATATTCATTTAGAGTTTGATTATTTCATGAATATTATTTCAAGATTCATTTGGAATATTGTTTATTAAATGAATATTACTTTCGAATATTCATTTAGGGTTTTATCTATTCAATGAATATTACTTTAAGATATTTCTTTGAAGTTCTAATTACTTATGGAATATTGTTTTGAATATTTCTTTAAAGTTTTGATTACTAAATGAACATTATTCGGATATTCATTTGGAATATTAATTGTGAAATGAATATTATTTTGGGATATTCAGTTAGAATATGATTTGTTTAATGAATATTATTTGGATATTCATTTGGAATGTTATCTGTTAAATGAATATTATTTTCAAAGATTCATTTAAGGTTGATTTATTCAGTAAATATTATTTTAAATATTTATATAGGTTTATTTATTCAATGAATATTATTTTAAATATTCATTTAAGAAGAGATTTATTTAATAAATAATTCTATATATTCATTCGAGGATTACTTACGAGCAATATTATGATTTAATAATATTCCGTAATTAATATTGACTTAATAAATATTCTTGGAATATTTAATAAAATTCTTTGGAATTCTTTTTGTAATGATTTATATTATTCAAAGGTTATCCTTCACCTTCAGATATTATGTAAAATATTTCAAAGTCTTTTATGACTATTTTATCAAGGGGAGGTTCCCAAAACTTTATTTTCGTTTAAATCTATCTTATAAGAAGATTTAAATACTCGCTCAACTTCCAAAAATTATATAAGGGGACCTCACTTGGAGATGTTATTTATTGGACTGCCCGGTCCTATACTTGCTAAAACTATCTTGTCACTCACATCTTGATTCTTTCAAGCATCGATATGAGTCTTTTGGTTACCTCCTCAACGCTCGAGGGGTATGATTGATGTAACAAGTTTATATCCATTAACAAGCATCAGCTTGGGAAATATTGGTGAATTTTCCTTTCCAATTAGATACGACTACTTTGTGGAGTCCTATCAACAAGTGTTACACTTGGGGAAAAAGGGGAACGAACTTTACGTTTCAGAGTCATGGATGATATTCGAACTAGGAGACGCGTAAGTGGCCGAGTGGCGCCGGTCCAGCAATAGCCCCACCGTTGGCTGAGGAGTTCCAGAGGGCGGTAGATAAGTAATTCCGTCGGAGCTACCTTCTACATGTAGAGAACGACTGATGAGATGCATGACATACGACTGATCATCGTAAACGTCAGGGCATCTGGCGCGGCAATGCTCCCGTATTAGTTCATCTTCTAAAAGTGAGAAATTTCTGCAACACTGTTGGTGTCGGCAAGGTGAAAAAGTGTTGAAACCGGAATTGCAATATTTTTCCTGCAAGTTCCTCTTTTATGATAATTGAGAATATCTTGCTTATCTTTTGCATAGCAGATATTTATTCAAAACAAATATATTTTTGAGTTACCTTGTAACTTCATCTCATACCTTATATTGGTACTACATCGTTAATGCATGGCATATGGTTTCAAAGATATTTTGGACTGTTATATATTATCACTGTTCAATTATATTTCTGGTGGGCTATTGCTCACCCTTGCTTTATTTATTTATATCACAACAACAGCTAGATCAGATGGCCACGCAAGGCGCACACAGCGTAAGCAGGTGTCAACCGTCAGAGGTTTACCACTAAGGTCTTGGCTACCTTTGTTGAGGATGCAACTACTGGTAGGCTAGTTGTTAGCAATTGAGCCTCAAATGTATTTACATTATGGTATCTATTAATGGATGGCAAAGAGTATGTAATTGTACAATTGTAATTCTTTGGGTTGTAAGAACTTAGACTTGTGATTAATAATATTGTTGGTTACTCTGATTTCATCTCTGGGACTATAACGGGTGTGTTTTATGTTGTTGTTTTGGGTCACAAGGTTGTAATTTAAATTATGTTGGTTTTGTGGTTGGATATTGAGACCGTAACGACCAGATCCCTGACCCTGGATCTGGGGGTGTTACAGAAATGGTATCAGAGAGAGCGTTATATATCCCAGAGATGATGCGACGTTAAAACAGTAAATTCATTAAGATAATAAGAACTCTTGCCAAGTTCATAGTCAGACTACATAATGTAGTATTGACATATAAAACCCTTATGGGAACCCTAAAGTATCATGATAATAACTTAGCTCGTTCTTGTATCGACTAGTAAGGCGACAGACCTTGGGGATTACGAGCAGTAACATAATGATGCTTGTTTTGATGTTGAAGATCGGATGGTGGATTCGATAGAGTACCCTACTGAGGACCCGGAAGAGGTTCCAGCAGAGAGGGAGAATCCTGTTAGAGACAGGGAAGTTTACCTTGAGGAGATGAGGGCTGCAGCCAGAGAGACTGTAAGAATCTAGATATAGTGCTCAGAGAAGTGAACTTAAAGAATTGAGATATTATTAAGAGAATTAAAGAGGCATATTGGATTCATAGCCGGACTACCGAATGAAGTGCCAGCAAGTAAGATGGATTTGAGGAATTACTCAAGATCTTATGTAAGGATAGATAAGAATCCTTGGAGACTTTCAGATTAATGAGAAAAGAATTAGAATGATGCATGATTATCAAAGACATTGATATAGGACGGGGAGCAGAGTCCCTAGGAACAGTTAAGACATAGGTGGCAAGTGCCATATCTTCAGATAAATGGATTAGTGTGAATCTTAGTGATGATAATTCGCCATGAGAAGGAAGATTTCCTAGGTTATAATTTATAAAGTCAATTGAGATTGATGAGGTGGTTTATCCAGTGAGATGTCCATTTTATGAATGGATTAGCTAAGAAAGTAAAGATAGTGGAAAGCAATGGCCTGAATGGATAAAGTTACATAAGGAAGTAGTAAGCGAGACAATGATCTCAGAACCTACAAGACTAAAAGACCAGTGAGTCTATGATAAACTAGTAATGAGGCTATCGTCAAGAAACCAATTATAAGTTTAGTTCAATTCAGTGAAATGATGAACCAGAAACATTAGATGCATGTAATTCAGAAGAATATTAAATTCTTTCTTTTCCTTGAATGGATTATGGTAGTTACCTTAAGCTTATTCTGACACTGAATCATAAATGGATTAGGCAAGGCGAGCAGTGGTCGAGATGCAATTGAGAATGCTTCTAGGTGCAACCTGATAGAACAAGTGTAAGACATGTTCTCGAAATAAGAGTTTTGGCAAAATGAAGTCCAACAATGGGACACATGATCAATAAGAGTAGTGTTGGTCGGCCCTACCAAGTTAAAGACAGTTTCAAATGAAGATTGGCCAACCACACTGGCAAAGGTGAGAAATTTCATAAAATTCATAAGGTATTACCAAAGATTTGCTCAGGACTTTACAGAAAGTGTAGTCCCGTAACCCGACTTATTATTAGAATAAAAGTTTGAATGGACAAGATAAACGTGAGAAGATCTTCCTGGAGCTAAAGGTAAAGTTGGTGATGACCAGGGTTGGCGTTGCCTAATGGAAGAAGGAAACTTTGGGAGATATTATGATGCAACTCATACAGGTATAGGTCTGCGCTTATGCAGCACGACAGCGTAATTTCGAATACAGTTAGACAGCGCAGTTCATCGGATTCAGATGGCCTTGGTAGTGCCAAGGTTGAGGAACGACTAACCCCGACGGTAGTGTTCCTTCTGAGACTAGTTGTTAAGAAGACTGGTATTTAGTAGTATCGACTAATAGGACGAATATGTATCGGGAAGATGTGGCATGTTATTAGTAGGTGAATAGATTAACTGAAATTTTCCCAAATTCTGGAAAGGAATTCAACGAATTTTGGCAAACCTTGTCTTTCTGATTATCAAAAGACGTCATTGAAGAGAGTGGAAACTGGAGCGAACCCTGTGGATTGGGTAAAGTAGCCGCTATACAGGTGGGAAGACATACCCCGATTATTACAGTTGAATGTAGGGATAAAATTATGAAGTTGAATGTAATTAAGAAACAAGCCGGACTGAGAATTCTGGGATTGACTTAAATGAAAAGGTTGTTATGTCAGAAGTGTTAAACTTTTGTGGTACGTGGAATTGATAAGATAAAGGAAAGGTGACCGGAGACGGTACCGAGAAGTCGATTGAGACTTATATGGAGAAGGGTTTTGAAAAGATCAAAAGGTATCAAAGTAGAAGGCACTATGCCAGCAATTGCTAGAAAAGTAATGCTATTAGCCGACCCCTAACTCACATGTTTTAGTATGGCAAGTTGAGGCCAAGTCACAAAGGATTAACAATTAACTAGACCAGCAATGAAAGGATATATCGGGGTTGCTTCTAATCAAGCGCCAACCGCAAGGACTTTTGATATAAAATGAATTGAGATACATGAGGATGGATTTTATAAATACCCTAGATGTATTAGGCACTAAGAAATTCACATTGATCACGACCAATATCTTCCAGAACATCCTTGCTACCATTACCAAGTTCTGTAAGAAAGACAGATAGACATATGTTGTCTTTTGGAAAGTCATATAGACTAACATTCGTTTAAAAGAAGAGGTTAGCATTAGGCTACCTATAGATTATCAAGATTGGAATGATTGAAAAGAGACCCTTATTATGGATATATGATTAAATTGCCAAGTACAGGATGTAAGTATTCCTTGAAAATGGAATTGAGGATAGAATGTCCATAGATTAATACGAACCCTGGGGGATGCACAAAGGATAGCATTACCCCTAATATAGACATTGTGAAATCAGATGATATAAATGAATAGACCAAGGTGTCAATAACCTATAAGGAATTGTGGAAAGGAGTCTCAAAAAGTACATAGACAGAATCGTTATAGAATTGGTTAATGATGTTTGATATACCCTGTACCCAGAAGATATAGGATGAATGATGAGGATGACCTAAGGAACCCTATAAGGGAAGAGGTAATGTTCTGAACTTCAGAAAGGGAAGTTTGGTAAGGAATGTATGACATAGTAACAATACGGCCAGAAGAATTAGGTGTGAAACCATGAGAAAGTATGGATTGAACCAATAGGGTTGAGATTATCCTAAAACAAGAAGGGATTTAAGTAAGGAGATATCCTAGGTATGATTGGGAGTATTGGTAGTAAAGTTCACACTAGAAAGGTGGAAGCAATGACTTTTGGAAAAGACTGATAGATGCTTTCTCTCATTCAGCAAAATTTAAGGGAGAATGCTTCCACCCTGAGTTGGAATAGATCCCGAAAACATTGATCTCAAGAAATTATTATAATCAGGAAAGGCCAACGAGGTGGTCGACACTTTAAGTATAGGGGAGTAGGTATAAATGCTCAGACCAAAGAAATAGAATGATAATGTAAGGACCTTGATGGTCATAATGTGGTGGAGGAAGTTACATTCCGTCTAATGATTTTGCCAGGATCAACTATAAGAATAGTTTAAGTAAAGATTCGATTCCTGATGTTGCCAGTAGCACATCATCGACATTAGGAGGCTCTACGATAGACCAGACCAAATTCCCCAAGAGACTCACCTTTTCTTTGGAAATAGAGAGGGGAGGTTAAGTAACAAGGAATTGGTAGTAGATGACCAAAAACAGAGATGGTACAAATACTGATAAGCCAAATGGCACGATGATGAATGACAAGCAAGTTTATGTTGGTGTATTTCTGTGCAAACAAGATAGAGAATTATGAGATTGGCAAGCGATTAAGCAAACCGCTAAGCTTTTAGTCTTCTACCGGAGATATGTGATTAATAATCTCACCAGCCTGTTCCAGCTGCAATGCTGGAAGCTTTCCTGCAAATTTTATCTGCTTCATGTAATATCTACGTCAAGTTCAGGAAGCATTCCCTATGGATAGGGAATAGTGATTATTTTGTTTTCCTAGAGGATCTTGAATTGACAATTATGAAACCCGTACGTTTAGTTATTCAATCACTGCGTAAACGATAAGCGATGGTGATCCTTCTGAGAAATTAGGTGGTAACGACTGTGGAAATGTCGAATTGAATCTAAGTTAGAGAAATCATCCAGGTTTATTTCGGATGGTGTAATTTCTGGAACGACGGGATATTTGAAATGAAGAATTAGGTTATGATGGTTCATAAAATGATTATAGTAGAAATAAAGACAAGAGACTGATAGAGATGGAAATAGAATTGGGAATTAATAAGAGAGTCAGATAGGCAGACTCATGAGAAGCTCCAGTAATGAAGCGAGAAGAGTATGGAATTGGCAAGGTAAGGGTATTGGCCAAAACGGAAGGTTGGAATTAGGAGCATGAATGACATACAAATTGACTCCTTTTAAGTTTGGAAAATCCGAGGAAATATGGAATAGTTTGATTGAGTAATAAAAGAGACTCATGGAATGAGAAAGTGAAATCTAGATGGTTGAACAAAGGAAAGTTTGACCACAAACGTGCCCCGTATATTGAATAAAGGTAACACGCGTTCCCCTAATAAGGTGACGGTGGAGTTCAATAGCAGAAGTGAATGAGAACTAGATGATAAGATGGATGTGATTGATAAAGAAAAGAATGGGAAATAATTATGGAATGTGGAGCAAGAAATGTTATGAATGGATTGATGAATGGGTTTTTCCTAACGAGCACTCGGAATGACAACCTGATAGTGTTAGAATTATGAGTATGAAAGAGCCCAGTGTCGGGGCGTGAAATGTGAGTAATAATAATGTCAAGCGGGAAATCCAAGATTTAACCTGAAAGGTTGAAGGATTCTCCAAAAAGTAAGTGGTGCTAATATCAAGCAAGAGTATAGGTCCATAGAATGATGGACAGAATAGCAGGGTCATGTGATATGTGAGATTACGAAAAAGTGGAATTTGATACGAATATGATTATTTCTCTTCTCTAATAAACCTCTATAGTTCAGAGGTAAATTCTAAGTATGATATTTTGACAATCATGAAAACTTTCATATATGATTCTTTGAAATTCGTTCTTTTCTTCTCCCTTATTTATCTTCCTCTAAATTGAGAAGAACAACCCTTTAAGGAGGGGAGGTAATACTACGTGACTCTCTGTCTGTGTGATAGGAGTCTAAGTAGAATGCCATTAATTGTTTAATTGCTTGTCAAGTACTAAAGGCTGGCCCCCTTTTTTACTAACTATGCAATATAACAAATGTTCATTGATCACAGTGATCTCTCGATAAATTTTTCCACCTAAATATATATACATCAAGATTGCGAAGATTAAAGCGATCAGGAATTGCAAAAAAATTACGAGTGAGGTTATCTCCGGAATTCGTAGCAACTTAGTGATACCGAAGTCACTGCACGTACCAATAAGGTTAATAGTATAATACCGGACAAGAGCGTATACCGGATAATGTGTCATGCGAAGGTATCAAAGAATTGGTAGAACGGATAAAGGGTGTATTGTAACACCAGTACGATGTGCTTTAGAAAGATCGGAATGTGTAAGGATCAACTAGAGAATTGGAAAGCGAAATAACCATCAGGTACCCAATTGTCTTCTACCTGATTCCGGGACGGAATCCTTTTAAGGAGGGGAGACTGTAAGAACCCAGATTTTTGGGTAGAATTAAAACTTTTTATTATGTAATAATATGGGAATGAATAGTGGTTATGACTGCGATGTAACGACTGTCTATTTAATGAATGGAATGGATTTGGATTCAATTATTATATGTCATGCAGAATACCTTTGATTGACAACATAGATAAGAATGATCTATCTCCTAAGAATATGAGAAGATTACTCCGAGTAAGATTATTCTTGTGTCATCCAAATCAATATCTATTATAAGCCCAGCGGTTCCGTAAAAAGGTTAAGGAACACTCGAGGGTGAACCAGGTTCATTTTCCTAATTATAGGAATTAAATAAAAATAAGTGATGAATAGTGATTTTGGTGGAATTTGGAATATTATTATAATAATGTTATACCCGGTATTCGGAACGGATTTCTGAGTTCGTATTAGTGATCCAGGGGGAAAATAAGTGTATGTAAAAGCTGTCGGATTCAGAAACAGAGCACTTTCATTTTCTCCGAGAATTCCCTGGACACTGCAAGACTTAAGGATTTATAAAAGGGAATTAAGGAATTTAAATTCGAGAAGTATTAAGAAAGATGAAGAATAGTATTAGAAATATTAAGAAGGTTTTCGGTAAAACCCTAACTAGAAACGAATGAGTTATTCCCTCGAACGATCAACGAATTAAGCAATAAACGGACAAAGAAACAAGCAGAGGGCCAAGGGGCAACCATGTGCTAGTAGATAAGAGCAAGTAACCAAGTAGTTACATGAGCAACTAGCATCTTAGAGAATGCAACTAAGTACTTAGCAAGCAACTACATAGTTAAGCTCTAAACCACCACATTTTCAACACATGTCTTGCCATTTCCTCATCCAACACCTCACTACTTTAATAAAGTAGCTTTATACAAGATATTATGTTGCAAGTGGATGAGATTGGAAGAGAAAATATCAAGAAAATCAAAGCAATTCTCTCCCCCCATCAAGAACAACTCCATTCGGCTTTTGCCTTAATTCAAGGACCAAAATCACACTTCCAACCATCATTTGATCTCCAAATTTTTATGGTGAGTCCTATATTTCATAAAACTGATCTCCTAGAAATCTTAGCTTCAATCTCCATGTTTTCCATTTTCAAATAAATCAAGAAAGATGAGGGTGAATAGTGTTTCTTAAGAACTAATCTTGGTTTTCATGTTTCTTATGATTGATCTAGCAAGCTTAAGGCAATCCAAGGACCATACCAAGCCTGGTAAAACTAGTTCACACTCCAAGGAAGGTATAAACTTCAAGAATCCAAGTTTTTATTTTGAGTTTTAATGGAGTTTTAGATGAGATTTGATGATGATGTAGTATAAGCATGTTTACATGATCATGTAGTTGTTCTTAGTAGTTATTTAGTCATGATTCAAGTCCTTGATGATTTTGAGGTTAAGACCAGTGGTTCTAGGACTTGTGAACATGAGAATCATGTTTATGAATTGTGTTGATGCCCGGTGTGGCTTGGTTGTGTTGTTACGATTTTTAGAACATCCGATTCATAGCCGTTATAATGCCCGATTTTCGTTAACCTTAAGAAATCAAGATTGACAGTAGCTTTAACTCACGGTCCAGGTTCTTATTCTGCTATGACAAGATAGAGGATGTTACAAGCTTCGTTTTGATATAAAGATCGCATGAAATGGATTTACGGTTTAGGAGTTATGATTAACTTCGTAAAAGTGGTTCGGAATCGTAAACGGGAGTTCGTAATTGAAATTGATTCCCTTAAATGTCGTTTAATCAGTGGCGAATCTTATTAATTAAATATTAGAGGTAAAAAGGAAGGTGTGGGAGAAAACCACATGTCGAATGGATCGTTTTCCAATTTTATAAAAATGTTTGAATCGAGGTTAAACGCGAACGAACCCCTTAGAGGTATGACTTTGGTTATAACTTAGAAAACGGGCGATAACACTCGAGGTATAATCTTGATTCGTAAACGACCAACCTTAGAACTTATACGACTTAAGTATATACCAAGTATAAGCATGATGACATGTCTTGATAACGAACGAATGTCGGATCGTATCGGTGATAAAAAGAGTTACACTAAAAGAGACGTAACGAGATAACTCGAAAACATGTTTCGATTTAAGTGGAGTTTATACTTAGCCTTTTAATAAGCGTTAAGTGGTTAATCTTAAATATTCTGATTGTTTATAGATTGTCGAGCTGACCCGGGACACATTACCCCTACCCGCACTCGATTCTCAGGCAAGTTTCCAATACTTGGAACTGTTGTTGTGATAATATATATATGATGATTGTTGTATACATATGCCATAGCATGCATGTCTACTTTCAAGTTATATTGCAATACTTGTTCCCTGAATTGATATTGGCTTATAGACTAGATACGATATATCAGTATAAGCCGGACTTTTGGTTAAGACCCTTAGTGAAGGGCATGTGATACTCATTCTTTAAATGTAGACCGGGAGTCGGTATTTTGAGATATAGATGTAGTCTTGGAAACCCGGAGGGATTCCAACGACAGATTAGTATTCCGTTTGAGGAATGTTATTATTAAACATTAATTATATTTCCATAAAGTATTATTTACTTGGAAATCTTTCGAGAAATGTTATTTGAGTATTATCTCAGTCGAGAGATATTAAATGAATATTATTTTGAATATTCATTTAGAGTTTGATTATTTCATGAATATTATTTCAAGATTCATTTGGAATATTGTTTATTAAATGAATATTACTTTCGAATATTCATTTAGGGTTTTATCTATTCAATGAATATTACTTTAAGATATTTCTTTGAAGTTCTAATTACTTATGGAATATTGTTTTGAATATTTCTTTAAAGTTTTGATTACTAAATGAACATTATTCGGATATTCATTTGGAATATTAATTGTGAAATGAATATTATTTTGGGATATTCAGTTAGAATATGATTTGTTTAATGAATATTATTTGGATATTCATTTGGAATGTTATCTGTTAAATGAATATTATTTTCAAAGATTCATTTAAGGTTGATTTATTCAGTAAATATTATTTTAAATATTTATATAGGTTTATTTATTCAATGAATATTATTTTAAATATTCATTTAAGAAGAGATTTATTTAATAAATAATTCTATATATTCATTCGAGGATTACTTACGAGCAATATTATGATTTAATAATATTCCGTAATTAATATTGACTTAATAAATATTCTTGGAATATTTAATAAAATTCTTTGGAATTCTTTTTGTAATGATTTATATTATTCAAAGGTTATCCTTCACCTTCAGATATTATGTAAAATATTTCAAAGTCTTTTATGACTATTTTATCAAGGGGAGGTTCCCAAAACTTTATTTTCGTTTAAATCTATCTTATAAGAAGATTTAAATACTCGCTCAACTTCCAAAAATTATATAAGGGGACCTCACTTGGAGATGTTATTTATTGGACTGCCCGGTCCTATACTTGCTAAAACTATCTTGTCACTCACATCTTGATTCTTTCAAGCATCGATATGAGTCTTTTGGTTACCTCCTCAACGCTCGAGGGGTATGATTGATGTAACAAGTTTATATCCATTAACAAGCATCAGCTTGGGAAATATTGGTGAATTTTCCTTTCCAATTAGATACGACTACTTTGTGGAGTCCTATCAACAAGTGTTACACTTGGGGAAAAAGGGGAACGAACTTTACGTTTCAGAGTCATGGATGATATTCGAACTAGGAGACGCGTAAGTGGCCGAGTGGCGCCGGTCCAGCAATAGCCCCACCGTTGGCTGAGGAGTTCCAGAGGGCGGTAGATAAGTAATTCCGTCGGAGCTACCTTCTACATGTAGAGAACGACTGATGAGATGCATGACATACGACTGATCATCGTAAACGTCAGGGCATCTGGCGCGGCAATGCTCCCGTATTAGTTCATCTTCTAAAAGTGAGAAATTTCTGCAACACTGTTGGTGTCGGCAAGGTGAAAAAGTGTTGAAACCGGAATTGCAATATTTTTCCTGCAAGTTCCTCTTTTATGATAATTGAGAATATCTTGCTTATCTTTTGCATAGCAGATATTTATTCAAAACAAATATATTTTTGAGTTACCTTGTAACTTCATCTCATACCTTATATTAGTACTACATCGTTAATGCATGGCATATGGTTTCAAAGATATTTTGGACTGTTATATATTATCACTGTTCAATTATATTTCTGGTGGGCTATTGCTCACCCTTGCTTTATTTATTTATATCACAACAACAGCTAGATCAGATGGCCACGCAAGGCGCACACAGCGTAAGCAGGTGTCAACCGTCAGAGGTTTACCACTAAGGTCTTGGCTACCTTTGTTGAGGATGCAACTACTGGTAGGCTAGTTGTTAGCAATTGAGCCTCAAATGTATTTACATTATGGTATCTATTAATGGATGGCAAAGAGTATGTAATTGTACAATTGTAATTCTTTGGGTTGTAAGAACTTAGACTTGTGATTAATAATATTGTTGGTTACTCTGATTTCATCTCTGGGACTATAACGGGTGTGTTTTATGTTGTTGTTTTGGGTCACAAGGTTGTAATTTAAATTATGTTGGTTTTGTGGTTGGATATTGAGACCGTAACGACCAGATCCCTGACCCTGGATCTGGGGGTGTTACATTGGGGATGTGATCAAGAAAATGAATCAAGAGCATGAACCTGGACGATTGCCTGGAACTACACAGCCGAATTTGAAATTTGAGCAAGCGAACATTATTATCACTAAAAGTGGTAGGAACGTCATCCCAACTCAGAAGGTATTAGAGAATGAAGGTGATAGGCATGGGATAGAGAGGGACCCAGCAACTGAGAAAACTTCACACAACAAAAAGGTTGAAGAAACTGAAGATTCACAAGCTAGTGAAGTCATTCATGAGAAAGGGAAGGAAGTTGAGAGTGTGCAAAAAAAATTTGGAGGAGCATGTTTCACCGATTCCTGAAAGTAAGCCTCATAACCTTTCAAATTCAGTTATTACTAATAGTCGCTTCGATTATGTTCCTTTTCCAGCTAGGTTGGTTCAAACAAAGAAGAGTGCACTAGAGACAAATATTTTGGAGACCTTTCGTAAAGTTCATATAAATTTGCCTCTACTGGAATGCATTCAGAATCTACCCGCATATGCTAAGGTATTGAAGGACTTGTGTACTAAACGGAGAAGGTTGAAAGGAAGGGAGGTTGTTGAGATGAAGGAGAATGTCTCTGCAGTTTTGCAAGGAAAGTTACCAGCCAAGTGCAAAGATCCAGGGAGTTTTACAATTCCTTGCACCATTGGTAATTCTAAATTTGAGAATGCTTTACTTGATTTGGGTGCGTCAATTAATGTTATGCCATCTAGTCTTTATGAGAAATTGTGTACTAAAACTAAACTTAAAACGGATGGTGTTACGATTTTATTAGCTGACAGATCTCACGTTTACCCGAAGGGTGTTTTGGAGGATGTTCTTGTGCAGGTTGGCAGGTTCCAATATCCAGCTGATTTCTATATATTGGACATGGGAGAAGCACCTAATGCATAATTGATTCTGGGAAGACCATTCATGTGTACTGCTCAAACGAGAATTGACGTGGCAAGGGGAGAGCTTAGCATGGACTTTGACAATGAAACAATAAAGTTCAACATGTTTGAAATGATGAGGTACCCCATGGATACCGAGACGTGCTGGAAATATTGCACAAAAGTACTTTGAGCTGATGAAGGATGATGAACTGGAGACATTAATTTCTCAAGGCATCGGTGTTGACAAGGAATGGAATTTTGAAGTCCTTGTAAAGAATTCAGATATGTACACCGATAGTATTATTGAGCAATGTAAGGCATTACATAGAGCCGATTATGTTGAAGGAGGTCAAAGCTTGGTACTCCCCAGTTCTACGAAAAAACAATTGCCTTCTATTGTTCAAGCACCTCAACTGGAACTCAAACCATTGCCTATCCATCTAAAATATGTGTTTCTAGGGAAGGAAGAGACATTGACGATCATAATTTCATCAAAGCTCACATCGGAACAAGAAGAAAAAGTGGTCAAGGTAGTTGGCAAACACATCAAAGCTATTGGTTGGAGTTTGGCAGATATTAGGGGAATCAGCCCCACACTTTGTGTTCATAGAATCCATTTGGAAGAAGGTGCTAAGCCTGTGAGAGTACCTCAACGTCGACTCAATCCTCCTATGATGGAAGTGGTGAAGAAAGAAGTCATCAAGCTATTGGATAATGGAATCATTTATCCTATTTCTGACTCAAAGTGGGTTTCTGCAGTGCATGTTGTTCCTAAAAAGTCTGGAGTTACGGTTGTAGCGAATGAGGAGAACGAGTTGGTTCCTCAAAGAACAGTGACTGGTCATCGTGTTTGTATTGATTATAGGCCTCTCAACAATGCTACAAGGAAGGATAATTTTCCCTTGCCATTTATTGATCAAATGTTGGAGAGGTTGGCTGGTCGTGAGTACTACTGTTTCTTAGATGGATATTCGGGATACAATCAGATTGCTATAGCTCCCGAAGATCAAGAGAAAATAACTTTCACATGTCCTTTTGGTAGCTTTGCCTTTAGGCGCTTTTGGTCAATGTAATGCACCTGGAACTTTTCAAAGGTGTATGATGAACATATTCTCTGATTACGTAGGAAAAATCATTGAAGTTTTATGGATGATTTTAGTGTCTTCGGTGATAATTTTGATGGTTGCTTGAAGAACTTGGGATTGATTTTGCAAAGATGCGAAGAAACCAATTTAGTGCTTAATTGGGAAAAGTGCCACTTCATGGTGACTCAAGGAATTGTTCTTGGACATGTGATTTCTTCAAAAGGTATTGAGGTAGATAAGGCTAAAATTGACTTGATACGGTACTTGCCCACTCCATCAAGTGTAAAGGAGATTAGACCTTTTCTTGGACATGCTGGTTTTTATAGAAGATTCATCCGAGATTTCTCTAAAATTGCAAGGCCTCTAGCTAATCTTCTTCAGAAAGATGTACCGTTCGAGTTTAATGATGATTGCAAGAAGGCATTTGAGGAGCTGAAATTGAAGCTAACTTCATCACCTATTATACAAGCTCCTGATTGGGACTTGCCGTTTGAAATAATGTGTGATGCATCAGAATATGCTGTGGGAGCGGTACTTGGACAGCGGAAGGACAAGAAGATGCATGCTATTTATTATGCTTCGAGGACCTTAAATGATGCACAACTTAATCATGCAACCACTGAGAAAGAGCTCTTAGCTGTTGTTTTTGCTTTGGAGAAATTTCGATCATATTTGCTTGGTACAAAGGTGATTGTATACAGTGATCATGCGGCCTTAAAGTACTTGTTGGCCAAAAAGGAGGCAAAGCCCAGGCTCATCCGTTGGATCATGCTGTTACAAGAGTTTGACATTGAAATTAAAGACAAGAAAGGATCTGAGAATGTTGTAGCTGATCATCTAAGTCGCTTGGTGAGGGAGGAGGAAGACGTTCCTATAACCGAGACGTTTCCGGATGAACAACTTCTCCGGATTGAGGTAAGTGCTCTAACTAATGTTACTCCATGGTATGCAGATATGGTGAACTATTTACATACTAGAATGTTGCCCAACACATTGTCTTATGCTCAAAAAGATAAAATCAAACATGATGCTAAATTTTATGTGTGGGATGATCCTTATCTTTGGAAGCATTGTCCAGACTTAGTGAAAAGAAGATGTTTGCCTGATAATGAATTTGAGTCTGTGTTAAAATTTTGTCATAGCTATGCATGTGGGGGGACATTTTGGAGCGAAAAGAACAGCACATAAGGTCTTAGAGTGTGGTTTTTATTGGCCTACAATTTTTAAAGATGCTAAAAAATTTTGTAGGATTTGTGATAGATGTCAACGAGTAGGGAACATTAGCGCTAGGAATGAGATGCCCATGAATCCTATGTTTAATGTTGAAATATTTGATGTTTGGGGTATTGATTTTATGGGACCCTTCCCGAATTCTAATGGTTTTGAATACATACTTTTGGCTATTGATTATGTGTCGAAATGGGTAGAAGCAAAAGCTACCCGTACTAATGATTCTAAAGTGGTTTCAGAATTCTTGAGGACACACATTTTTGCTAGGTTTGGAATGCCAAGAGTTGTTATCAGTGATGGAGGGTCATATTTTTGCAGTAGAACTATTGAGGCACTGTTTCGCAAGTACAATGTCACACATAAGGTTTCTACACCTAATCACCCGCAAACCAATGGATAAGCAGAGGTGTCTAATAGAGAAATAAAGCAAATTTTGGAGAAAACTGTGGGAGCTACACGAAAAGATTGGAGTCAACAATTAGATGATGCACTTTGGGCCTATAGGACGGCATACAAGACACCCATTGGTATGTCACCTTATCGCATTGTTTATGGGAAGCCTTGTCATTTGCCAGTGGAACTCGAGCATAAGGCGTATTGGGCTATTAAAAAATTCAACATGAGCTTGGATGAGGCTGGTTTGCATCGCAAGTTACAGTTGTCTGAATTGGAGGAACTACGCAATGAAGCTTATGAGAGTGCTCGGATTTACAAGGACAAAACTAAGGTGTTTCATGACAAGATGATCCAATAAAAGCATTTCGAGGTTGGTCAAAAAGTTCTTTTGTATCACTCTAGGTTGCGTCTTTTTCCTGGAAAATTGCGATCGAGGTGGATTGGTCCGTTTGAAATTGTGGAGGTATTTTCGCATGGAGCTGTGGTGATTAAAAAGGATGATGGGAATACATTTAAGGTGAATGGACATCGTCTTAAACCATATTTGGAGGATCCTTCGAATCACATTAAGGAGAGCGGGGCTCTTAACGATGTGATAATCTCTGATGCTTGAAATTTGAGGTGCAATGTCTAGCCAAAGACATTAAAGAAAAGCGCTTCTTGGGAGGCAATCCAAGCTTATTGTAAGTTTTGTATTATTATTATTATTATTATTATTATTATTATTATTATTATTATTATTATTATTATTATTATTAGAGGTAGATAATTTTTTATATCATTTTTTTTACTCCCGCAAGATGCCTTAATGAATTTCTTGAAGTGTTTAGGATAAAATTATTTCGAATTTTGTAAAATTTCGGAAAAGAAAAAAGAAGGAAAAAATGAGTGCAGCACACGATTTTGTGACTTAAACCGGTGCTATAATTTTTCTGAAGCAGGGCAGTAATACGGGCGGTTTGATTTTTCAAGGATATAGGCAGTGTGAGTTTCAAACTGATTGCTACGCTTTAGCTGCGAATTGTAATGGAAGTCCAGGGAGGTCTTTGTTTGATACCATTGTGATTGATTGTATTGGTTTAAGTAAGCACATAAATCAAGTGCTATTTAGCTTTGCTTTTCGTTCTGCGAATAATGTAGCCCATGTCTTAGCACAGGCTGCTTATTCTATGACAGACGTAGGAGAGTGGTTTGTCACTCCTCCTAATTTCCTTGTTCGCTCTTTAGAGCTAGATTCTGTTATCTAATGCAAGTTCGATTTTATTCAAAAAAATACCAGGTATAGAGTTTTTGAACCCGCGGTATTAGTTCCCTGTAATGCTGAGCGCATCGAGCACCTGGGCGTGTGGCTTACCCGCCTTTCGAGCGGCACTTCATGCAAGCATAATGGGGGAGTATTTCCATCTTTTCTTTGTATAATATTTTTCTTTATTTAATTTTTGTATTTTATTTATTAGGATTATTTTAGTTCTTTATATATGTAAATTAGGTTATATTATTCATTGAGGACAATGAACCATTCAAGTGTGAGGAGGTGTTCTCAATATTATTAAAAATCCAAAAAAATTAGAAAATTAAAAATTTTGTATATAATTGCCTTGTCCACAGCATGTTAGTGAGGATAAGTACACATTTTGTAGACTAATTTTACATGATTAATTCTGAGTGTTGTATCATAGAATAAAAATCATTTGTCGCTTGATAATTCCTTGTGTATGCTTTCAGGAAATTTTAAAACTTGAGATGCTTCTTAGTCAAATTTAGTGAGTCGAGCATGCTTTCACCTGGTGAGATTTTGAGCCTAATTAATGATTGATACATTTTATATCAATCGAATTTCTTTGTTGTGTGTTGTTCGTCAATTAGCATTGCTCTAGAACTTGTTTTGATACCTTGTTGAGACTACATGTTGTGTGTGTGTATGAAAATGATAAAGGCACTAGGATTAACCTCATTGACCTAAACACTATCCTTATGAGTTATATCCTTAGTGAACCCCCTTGAGCTTATATCCGTTTCTTTCAATTATCACCACTCTATAATTTTTGGGCCTACTTGTTTATTCTTATCTTGATTTACTATTAAAGCATTGTGATTCAACTTAAGGGTGGGTGAATGTTCAAGTGTGGGGATTTCTTTGTAAGGTTTGATATTTGGGTGAGAATTATATTTTGTGGTTACTTGATCTTCGTTCTTCAAAAAACAAAAAAAAAATAAAAAAAAAAGAGAGAAAAAAAGAAAAAAAAGAATAAAATAAGAAAGAAAATGCGAAGAAGATTAAGTAGAGTTTGTGTTCATTGGTTTTTGCAATGTGAAAGTGGGGAAGTACATAATGATGTGCATATGAGTTTAATGCTTGTGAAAGTTTAATCGACTTTTACATGATCTACTATTCATGTTGGGTGTTTTAATTAAAAGTGAACACTATGCTCTATTAGTTTATCAAGCTTAGCGACTTGTGAGCCTATTTCTTTGATATCTCACCCCGTACCTAAGCCCCATTACAACCTTTAATGAAGACCTTTTGATTTGTGCATGCGCATATACGAAGTAGTGGAGATTTGGTGCACAACCAAGCATATGGTAGTACATGTCTATTTTGATTGAACTTGAGTGAAACATTTACACCTATACACTTGTGTGAATTGAGAGTAATGTGAGATTTTCTATCCATAGCATGCTTACTTATTGAAGGCGACTTTGATGTTTATTTCATGATATTTTTGTCTATCTAGACAACGTGTGCATACTTAGATTGTTTTGTGCAAGTGGTGTACTTTCATATTGTCTCAGATTGTTGTGTGACTGAGGTTTGCATATGTGGAGTACTATGAATTGTTGCGTGTTTAAGACTTGGTGATTGAAAATATTTGATTTTGTGTTTTTTTTATCTTCTATAAACCCTCACGAGACAACACTCGTCCTACTAGGACTACCTAGGGGTTTAACGGCTTGTTGCATATGCTCAATGCAATAGTGTCATCTACGAAAGTGATGTTAGTTAGTTAGGATTAGTTTTATTTCTTTTATTTGCCCGAGGACGTGCAATATGCTAAGTGTGGGGATATTTGATTGAGTATATATTTATATGTATTTTAGATGATTTTTATTCCCATCTTAATAATATTTTGCATTTAATTGGATCTTTATTAGTTAGTTTATAATATTCTATTGTAGGAAGCAAGGAATTCTAAATTGGAAAGGATTGGAGTTGAATTAGAAGAAAAATCGGATTTAATGGACTACTCGCACATTACACATTGTTTGGGTCGTATCTTGAGTACTGCACATCGGATTTCGGCGAGTAAACAGTCCACGCGAAGATAACGAGATTTTCTTTTATTCTAGAGTGGGCTAGATATCAAAGTCCAACTGAATCAGTCCAGAAACAGCAGAGAAGAGTCAACTACGAATTTTGACTTTTAGAAACCTTTTCAATTTTGGAAAGCCATGTATTCTTGGGAACAATTAAAAAAATAATACTTTTGTAATTAGGTTATTATTATTGTGAGAGAGATTATTACTTACGTACTTTTCATTGAGGAGCCACCAAGGAGAGAGAAGAAGATTGCAAGGAGAAGAGTGTATGCTTGGGAATTTCCATAGGGATTTCTTTTCTACATCTCTGATTTGTATTGTATTCTATCTCTTTATGACTTTTATGTGTTTTACCATGACAATGGTAGGCTAAACCTTATTGTTGGAGGGCTGTTTTGAAGCCCTAAATTTTATGACAAATATGTTTTGATTTTCGGAGATATGTGCTTGATTATGCTTATACATGCTTCAATACTTATAGATAATCTTGAATTGACTGTGGTATGTGGACATCCAATTAGGTCATGTGATTGATTTATCTGTAAATTCAATTAATCATTCTATGTGGTCCATGGGATTAATTGTATCAGTGTGTAATTCGTTTTAGCCTTTCTATGTGGTCCATGGGGCTATACGAATAGCAGAGCTTGTTTCTATGCGGTCTATGGCAAGTTCTCTATAAGTATCTTTCAGAGCATATTATAAGAATTTTAGAATTATGTCATGAGTTTAGTGGTGGATTAACATGCTTTCCAACGTGCTTCCTTAATTGTTTACAAGAGAATTTTTCTTGCTTCGCACTTAGTTTAATTAATACGATATTTACAAAACAAACTCATTTTGAATTTGACACAATATAATTTAAAGTGAACCCTTAGTCCTTGGCGTTGAACGATACCCTTACTTATTCTACGTTACATACGATACAAAAAGGGTTTAAATTAAGTCACACCAACCTCCACTCACTCGGCATCTTTGCTGTCCGAAATATAACATTGAAGAAAGCTGTCAACCATCTTAAACCTACTTCTACCAGATACTGCCACACCTCAATCGGAATCTCATCCAAACCAACTGATTTACCTTTACCCATCATACCCAAGGTCGTGCGCACTTCTACGACATTAATAGGCGAAAGAAAACCCACATCCGTCTCAATAAATTGGATATTACCTTGATCAAAAGCAAAATTTCTACCTCTAGCTCCATTAAATAACTCAGAAAAATACCGACCCCATCTCGCTTTAATATCCACATCCTGTAGTACCACACGATCGTCCTCATCCTTAATATAACGGACCGAACTAAGATCTTGTCGCCTCCTATTACGTGCCTTTGCAAGTTTAAAAATTTCATTCACCCCCTCCTTACTAGACATTTTTTACTAGGAGGGTTGTGACTTGTGAGGTTGTTTCGCACAAATTAATCGCACTTTTACTCGTTTTTCATTTTTTGATGAACGAAATGAAATGACTGAAAATTAAAAGAAATTGGTGAAAATTAGAGGAGGGATTTGGGGAAAAATTATTTTGATAATAATTGTGAAAAAAATAAAAATGATAAGGAATGAAGGATTCATTTAAAAATGGGATGTTTAAATTAGTATGCATATAAGTTGTCGGGAATGGAAGAAAGTTGCAAGACATTAAGAACTCACGCCAGAGCTGCCAAGTCCACATGAGAGTCGACCTTCTTTTCTAAGTCCGGCGGCCGCCCACCCCACCCCACCCCACCCCACCCCACCCCACCCCACCCAGCCTACCCAGCCTAGCCTAGCCTATCCTCCCCCTCCCCTTCATTCCTCTTCAAGTCTTTTCCCCTTTCTTCTCTAATCAACATCCCTCCCCGCCGCCCCTCCCCGCCGCCCCTCCCCGCCGTCGTCCCGGCCGCCGTCCCGCCCTTCATACTTCCATCTCCGTCCCCTTTTCCTCTCTGTTTCAATTATCACAATTTTTTAATTCAATAAAACTCCGAAAATTCCTTTGAATTTTCTCAGATCTGTTCCGATCTTGAGCTAGTTTGTGCAATTAAAACTCATCTTTGTTGGGTTTTCGTCTCGCCTTTTGGCGTGTGTATCGCTTTATGTGCGATTGTTATCGTTTAATTTATTATCGTTGATGTTTTTGTTGTTGTTGGTGTCGTTATTGACTCCGTTGAAATTGGTTTATTTGGCATTTTGGGAGATCTTGAACGATTGCATCGATGCTACTTGCGGCATGTTTATAGCTGATTTTTGGCATGTAGATAGCTGGGGTATCGGCAGGTCTATAGCTGTTTTACGGCAGGTAGATAGCAGGAGTATTCTTGAGATGGTAGTGGAATTCACAAGAGCTCACCTTTCACAATTAAAGTTTGTTCCGGTTTCGGGAATTTATGCTTCCCGAACTTCAGTTGAAGGTTTGGAACATTGGGCTTCAGTACGCATTTATGTGAGGGTCAATTGTGCTACTACGGATTTGAGGGCTGATGCTAGTAGGATTGATCGGGATACCATTGTAACCTTTTTTAGCTTCAAGAATCTATGGATTCAGTGTGTTAAGCAGTCTGGAAACAATGCGGCTATTTACTTAGCTCGTTTATTGTTTTATCAACCTGATTGCATTGTCAGTTGGGGGTTTGTCCCGGCTAGACTTGTTTAATTTAATGGAACGAACTTGCATTTTGTCAAAAAAAAAAGTTGTCGGGAATGAAATATTGAAATGTATGAAATAAATAAAATATTTAAACATTTACCCATTTTATATCTAAAATCTCATTCCATTTCCCCCCACTTCATTCACCAACGACAACATAAGGTACTCCTATATGTTTGCTAAGTGACTTGATCCACCTGAAGGAGATGCTCTGACCTATGTCGAGGGCTCGAGGTACAGAACTACAACTCTTTCTTAAATTTTCTCATCATAAAATTGTGAGCAACAGACAAAGCATGTACATAAAGATACAACACCTATGTAGGCCATTGTTCCATGGAGAACCATGTTACGTGGAGAACCGTGGAGAACCACTTAAAATGCATTAAATTTGCTTTATATATAAGGACCCCGCCAAGGGTACCTTCACGAAAGATGCTTAAAATAATTGGCTCTATCCAACAAAAAAATAAAAAAAAAATCAAAAAAAAAAAAAAAAAATCCCTGCCGTGGAAATGCGAAGCATTTAAGACAGTAAACGGATGAGTTAGGTAGTCATGAGGGCCGAAGGTCCTCGACACACCCGTCAATCGTCTATTGCCTTTACCATTGATTGCCATTCCTTACAATTTTAGAATGATAAAGGCGCGAAGCGCCGTACAAGAAGGTGCGAAGCACCGTTAACCAGTGAAATCCACTGCCACGTCATCACGTGAACAGTGAATTTTTTTTTTCTTTTTTTTTCTTTGACAAATGGATAGAGGGTAGAATTATAAGACTTTTTTGTAAAGGGGCCCCGCCATGGGCCTTATATAAAGGACAATTTTAATGCATTTTAAGTGGTTCTCCACGTAAGATGGTTCTCCATAGAGTGGGACTCCACCTATGTATTATACATTTGAGATTGTTTGATCCAGAACTTTGAATACTCATATACTACTCGCGGCTTCATTTCATCTGTTACAGGTATTCGTTAGGCTAAAAACGAGTAATGACATTATATAGACCTCAAAATTATGGCAAACAAAAAGTTCACTAGCAATCAAATGAATTTGTACATCAAGCTAGACTAAAATTAAAAACCTGGATTTTACCACTTCTATATTCTTCTTCTTTCTCCAATTAACTTGTTTTTTTCCTTAAATTTCGATTTAATTTTTCATTTTTTTTCGTTAGTCCTTGTCCTAAAGAAATGATCCCACCTATGCCTCTTTTCTGTCCCAAACATATAATACTTCCAGCTGTTCTCTTCATTAAACTCAAGACTAGAATTCTTCCCCTCTCTAATCTCTTGTCTAAGAGTTTCGACTCTTTCAAGAACTCCTCTAAGTGCTAAGTCGAAAGCATCTTCGATTCCTGTCAATCCAGATCTTGGATCTGCATAAGTCACCCTGGGAATTAGCCTTATAACCTCTTCTCTCATCTCTGACACCTTTCGTCTTGGAATATGATTCAACACCCCTTCAATGCTAAAATTCTTCATTTTCACATCAAAACCAGATATTAGCACCGAATACTTTGTGAAATCCGCTGGTAAATGCCATAAATATTGAACATAAGCTGACCCTGGACTGAAAAAAACTGGAATGCATCCTGCCAATATTGAATCAAATGTTGATCGCCTTGTAAACGAATCCCCTGGAGGCTGTAAACAAAATATTGAGCTTTGAAAAGTCCTCATAATATTTACCGGCTTTTGGCATTTGTCACCTTTGTTCTTACATTCTAAAAACCTGCATCTTTTCGATGATGTACACTGATTAATTATTTCCCCTCGAATAGAATCCTCACGTTCAGACTTCGGAGAGCCAGCAAATGAAAACAGAAATCTCCTTCTTAGCCGCCTCATTCTGTTCTGCCATGTATTCACTTCATCTTCATTTGAAGGATGGAAAATTGTCGGATATGGAATTGCAAAGTCATTCTTATTCCAAGGACTCGACTCAATTGTCAATACAGTAGTATTCATAAATTCTGGTAACAACATAAGCTTGTTTCCCAAGTCCTCATCCTCATCACCCTTTCTGCGAAAATCCCAAGTAATCCGTCCTGCCACTAGAAAATGATCTCTACCGTCCATTACGTCCCACTCGGGCTGACTGCTTAGCCAATCTGCGACAGCTAAGGAATCAGCATCTCTTTCCGAAATATTATGATATTCCCCAAGATACCTTGCAACGTCAAGGCCTGCATAGTATGGCACAAACACAGCTGCAGCTTTCGACGAATCATTTGTTAAGCAGTCATACTGTTTCAATCTATTATGAAATATATAATCTAACGAAAACTGATTAGTGGCAAACCAAGCAGTAGGCATAAAAACTCTTTGCGGATTACCTAGCTCCGGACCAAGTCCCATATTTGCCATATAATAACAGATATCATCCCAATTACTAAGTGCATTACACTCTTTAATATAGTCTCTGTTAAATCTACTAGGAAGATCATGAACATAAATGTACCTATTGGAACATAATATATCATGCCTCTTTGCATCAGCCTCCCTCATTAGTGGTTCCAAATCCTTCTCGAGAATCTTAACTTTTTCCACGTCTTCGAACCAGTTTTCATCATATGATCCATTTTCAGATTTTCCGACCGCTATATCATTACTGACATTATTTGATCCGGTTGTTCCGTTTGCATGGAAATCAGCACGACCGTTAGATGTTTGAATCTGATCAGGATCCGAAGCTTCAAACGAAACAGAATGATCTACAGTTTTCGAGGATTTGTCACCCCCAGCAGACCAGTCATAAACATAAAGTAATGCATACCAGAAAATAAACAATGTGAAAACAATCAACCAGAAATTGTTACGGCACCTTGTGACGGTGGTATGATTCATTCTTAATTCCTCTGTTCTTGTTGATGGCTAAATCTTACAAATCATTAAGAGGATCTTTCAAGACAACTAGACAGAGTTTGTTGAGCATGTATAGGGGAGAAATTTTTTATGTGGCTTTTGAATACGTGATTTTAGTTTACAAATATCTAAATTCTACAATAAAAATTATAAAGGTGACTTGTCCATGGCAAACCGTGAATGCAGGGTGTAAGATAATTTTACCGGTGGTACTTATTACAAATATATTTAGATGATTTTATTGGTTGTGTAGTTATTACAAAAGGGTAATGTAAGGGCTATGGTTAACTAAACATAGCCCTAAGGGCTATGGTTAAGCATTAATGTAAGTGGATAAATGCATTTAAAATGTTAAATTTACACTTTTTTTTTTTGAAATGTTAAATTTACACTTAATACATCAAGTTTGCACGAATTTCAATATAATTAAGTAGCAATTTGGGATTTTTTTTATTAGTGAAAATTAATGTGAATGCAGGGGGTCCACTATTATTACTTGGAAAATTGAATTGATGTTGTAAAAGTGCATTGAAAAACTTAAAAACAATTAAATAACTAAAATCAATGTTGAAAAGATGAGAATATTTAATGCTTAACCATAGGCCTTAGGGCTATTGTTAGCATTTCCCATTTTTTAATACTGTAAATGTTAACCAGGCACAATAATTACGAGGGTATTGAATTGAATTGAGTTTCTTCAGCTTCCGTTTGTGACCGTCCATTTACCACTTTGCACATTTTACCAAGCACTTTATTGCAAAGTATTAAAATGACGCCATCCTGACTTCGGCCATTGCACCAAGCAAGCAGTAGATGTAGATTACCCTCTCCATTCAGCACTACTGTAAGTAAAACCCTAGTTTCTTATAGAGAAATCTGTATTTATACCCAGCACTAATCTGGTAGTACATATTTTTTTGGTGGTTTGTGCAGAGAAGTTTTATATAGCTGAGTTGGTCTGTTTTTCAAAGAGCTTCTTTCTATTTTGATTATTGGGTCTGGTAAGTTTTATTTGATATTTTTTGATGTATTACTACTGATCACAAAATGTGCCTTTATTTCTGTATGTTTTTGCATCCATGCATGTGCTCTGTTTGTTTACTGTTAAATTTTCTCCTGATTTTGTCGCTAACATACACATGCACAGTCTTGATTTTCTATATATTTTTGGGGGTTTAATGGATTTTATTTACTGTTTTGCTTATCACATATTTCTCTGATTGATCTGGCTCTGGCCTAATGAGTACGGATTTGAACCATGGAGTAGTTTGATTCCATTATGTTATTTAGTTCTGTACTTTCTAAAAAAAAATTAAGGATCTAATTCTATGCACTCCTCTTAACACCTTGATACCCCAAGGTATTACGAGATTTGGTTTAGCCCAGGTTGGGAGGGTTTTCGAGTTCGAAACCTCCTAACTCATAAGTTCTGCCCCCTGTATTGTTGATTTTTTATTTGGGACTCCAAGGCTGATTATTTGTCTCAAAGATAGGCTTGTTGTTCTACCCTTTCACCCGAAAATGGATTTTCGGGGAGTTCTAAAGATATAATCCAGTCAAGGGCATCTTTGTTTAACTTGATAAGTACCTAATTAGTTAAAATTACTTTTATGTTTCCTAACTCATAAGTTCTGCCCCCTGTATTGTTGATTTTTTATTTGGGACTCCAAGGCTGATTATTTGTCTCAAAGATAGGCTTGTTGTTCTACCCTTTCACCCGAAAATGGATTTTCGGGGAGTTCTAAAGATATAATCCAGTCAAGGGCATCTTTGTTTAACTTGATAAGTACCTAATTAGTTAAAATTACTTTTATGTTTACTGTTTGACTTGAACTTGATGAAAACTCTTTTCCTTTTGATGAATATCTACTTGTATTAAGTTGAATATGTGAAAATCACAATAACTGTATTACTTTCAGTTTTTTGTTTTGATTTTGTAATATTACTTTGTAAAAATGAATATTATCCCGAGTCTTACTCCTAACACCCTAAGGTTTTTTGTTATTTTGTTATTTGCTAAATAGTATAGGTTAAAATCATAAGCCCGAGTCTTACTCCTAACACCTTAAGGTTTTAGGAGAACTTATGGGAACTTCAAACTTATAAATGCTTTTATTTAGCACTTCTTGGTTTGTTAAATTTTATTGATCGATGTATTTGTATATTCAGTAACTATGTGTTTCTATGTATATAACAGTATGTATGGCTTATTATGCCAGCTTTAATTCATTTCAGGTTCAGATTGCTTGCATTTCATTGTGTATAAAGTTTGTTAATGTACTTGTCTATATTGCTATAAGCTAGTATTTACCTTGATCCCGTGTTTTTTAAGGGGCGAAAGTAAAGTGAATGTAAGATGAAGTAATTGAAAAAGAAAAGTATGTAATATGTTTCGCTCATTTGCTCCCGAGTTTTAAAAATTATATAGCGAAATTGATCTCATTAATATGCTCCCGAGTTGAAAGGAAAGCATATAAATGATTGTCAAGTTACAATTCAATCCTTAGATCTAAATTTTTTTCATTTAACTAGTAAGGGTATATTTATAATATCATGTGTTTTAGTAACCACACCACTTGCTTTCACTTGCATCTCATTTTTGGAGTGAAAGTTTTTGGAAGAAAACTTATAAAATTGTCACCCTCATTCACTTGCTTTTCTCTTTAAAAAAAACTTGGGAGCATGAATAGGAGTGAAAATGTGTTATTTGTTTTCCCCTCAATTTGCTTTCATACCCTTTTAAAACTCGGGAGCAGGTTGAGTTTTAAATGTTCTTGTGATTTGTGAAGTTGAACGAATTCTGGGTGTCCAAAAAGAGTGAAGTGCTTTGATTCTATAACTATCTGTAATGCTTTGTTTGTCTATTATGCTTGAAATCCAAGTATGTGTTCTGTAGATAAGGTTAGAACACCTTGAATTGTTTATTTTACTTTAATTGGTATAGATTTCTCTTACCTTATAGATTATTAGTCTGAACTTCTCGTTTAGGGTTCTAAACTTGTAATATCTACTCTGTTGTTTGTAATATGTGAAAGCAATCATGGAGCAAATGAATTTTCAAGAACGTCTGATGAAGTTGGCAGAAGCTCAAAAAGTGAGTTAAATTTTGAAAAAGTGTAACCTTGTAGTTGTAACAATTTTAAGGTTCTAACATCTTCTAATGCATGTAAACGATTTGAATTGCAGAAGGAAAAGCATCAACTTCACCAACAGATTATTGAACTACAGAAAAAACATGACGCCATGCAGCTTTTGGAATCGGAGATAGAACAAATGAGGGGGGCTTTACAAACCATGACACCTTTTACTGAGGGTGGGGATGTGGAAGAAAAGAAAAGGATGAAGTCCTTAGAATAAAAGCTGAAGGAGAAGGAAGATTATCTCGAGGATTTAGAATGTTTGAATCAAGTTCTCCTCATTAAGGAGAGGAAAAGCAATGATGAGGTGCAGGATGCTCGAAAAGAGTTAATCAATGTAAGTTTGTTTATTGTTTTCTCGTGATAAATTGAAGGTTCTGAATATAGCATGTATCTTCTAATCTGACTTAATAGATCATGAAAATAATTTATTGTTGAAATTTATATTATCTGAAGTGCAGTATTTTATGAACTGGTTGCAGATGTGGTGAAAGTTGAAAGAAAGAAATAAAGGATATTATAATTTATTGAAATCTATAAGTTTTAAGCCATGGCTCATATAGGTAGATGCTTCTTATGTTTTTGCTTCACAGTTTTTGAAGGCCAACCCTACTGAGGCCTCCATTGGCATTAAGAGAATGGGAGAACTTGACCACAATTTGATTGTTTCTGCTGCCAAGAAAAAATATCCTGATGCCGAAGCAGAAGAGAAAGCAATGGAATTTGATTGGAAATTTAGTGAGAAACTTACAAATCCAGGCTGGCACCCCTTCAAATTCCTAGTGGTTGGTACAGACCAGAAGGTAAGCATTATGTTGAGATGACAGATAAGCTTCTTCCTTTTGGTAGACTGTATAATTTAATGTCCCTTTTGGCAGACCGTATATTTTAATGTCACTAATCAGCGTCATTACTTTGACTTGTATTGTATTCTCCCCGAAATTGTACTAGTTTCTAACTTCACAATATCCAATCCTGATCTTTACGTTGATTCCTTATCATTTGCGTTGACTGGACGTGACATGTTCAGGAAGTTATTGATGAAGAAGATGATTTCATCAAAGCCATAAAGAATGAATGGGGTGATGAAGCATATGCTGCAGTGGTGACAGCAGTGACTGAGATGAACGAGTACAATCCAAGTGGAAGATTCAGCATCCATGAGTTATGGAACTTTAAAGAAGGAAGGAGGGCAACTTTAGCTGAATGTGTTAAATTTATGGCGAAGCTTTGGAAGACAAAGAAAAGGATGAGAACCTGAACTTTTGGTACAGTTGAAATGTCTGTACCATTTTCTACAATGCACTCTTATCTTTGTCTAAAGCCAGGATTAAGAGGGTGTTTGGGATTGCTTAAAATAAGTTATTTTTGACTTAATGGATGTGTTTTTAACTTAAAGGAGAAAGTAAAGTTGTTTGCTTTAAGTTGAATGAAAGTGTTTGGGTAATTTTGCTTAAAGTTAAATGGAGATTTAATAATTTTGACTTAAAGTGAAATTTGACTTAAAATTTTTTTAAATTCATGATATTTGAACTTTACAAGAATTGTAAAAAAAAAAAAAAAAAAAACTCGATAAGTCATAAGTCATAAGTCAAAAGTACCTAAATGGAACTTCTGACTTAAAGCAGTTTTTTAACTTAAAGTCGAATTAAAGTCATGCTTGCCAAACAGTCCAAAAACAACTTAAAGCTCATTTTTGCTTTAAGTTGATGTTGCCAAACATGCTGTAAATCTTGGTTAGGCTTTCTATGTTTGAAAACCTCTTTCTGCAGTCTATGTTTCAAAGACTTTGTGTATGCTCTGTGGAGTTATTTACAACTTGTGAACCTGAAAGGCTCTGAAAAGTCTGCATCTACTATTCTAAAATTGTAGTACTTCTCCGTTAACCTTGTGCATGGTGTTTAAAAATTCTATTATATGCAAATAAATGCTAGTCATCAAGCCCTAATAAATGAAAAATTAAGGTAAATTGTATGTATATTTAGGTGACATACTATTATAAAGTAAATGATACTTATTATATAGGAGTATTTGTTTAACATGCTACAGATTAAAGTACCACATATTTTTGTAATGGGTAATGCTAAACATAGCCCTAAGTGCTATGGTTAAGCATTAATGTAAGTGGATAAATGCATTTAAAATGTCAAATTTACACTTAATACATCAAGTTTGCACGAATTTTAATATAATTAAGTAGCAATTTGGGATTTTTTTATTAGTGAAAATTAATGTGAATGCGGGGGGTCCAAGAGACTAGTTAAATGGTGTCCTAAATGAAAATATAAGGATTTTGATAAAATTTGTTACTCCAACAGTCTCTTTGTCATCATGGTTCTAAAAATCCCCGATTTAACCGATTAATCCCCGATTAATCCTCTGTAAGGTAATGAACCGATTCGATTTTTAAAATCCGATTAATCCTGTGAATTTATTTAAACTGATATGTTTAATTGTAAATTAGACTAATATATTAAATATTATTATAATATCCGATTAATACTCCGATTAATCCTTCCGATTAATCCCCGATTACCCGATTAATCTTAAATAGATACCTCAACCGATTTATACCGATTACCGATTTTTATAACCATGTTTGTCATCCCTTAAAAATTTAGCTTTCTCCTCTTCCTCCATATTTATAAGGTATCTAGTATCATTCCTTATTTCATTTTTCATGAATAAAATATTAAGTTCCCTCCATTCTCATTCTCTTTTCTCACTTTTTCACTTTTTTCCCTCCTTCTTTCATTTGAATTTAATATTATTATAATAATAAGGAGTAAAAATGAGGAGTATTGTTGGAATTGTCATGCCTTATAATATCCTAAATGACTAGGAGCCTAATTATTTATAATATTTATAAGGAATATGCTAGGAGACTCTTGGAGTTGCTCTAAGCAAATCAGACGAACTAAGCATGCTAATTGTATCAAAGCCATCGTTTTTGGAAATTTGATCATCAACCGCTTAATGTTATTGGACAGCTGTTTCACTTTGTGATGTGTGTTTATATATGATGTTTTTTTTTTCCATTTTACTTTAGCAAGTACGATCAAAGAATATTATAGGGGAAGAGTATTCGGTAGTTAGGTCCTGTTGAATACTTAAAAAGCATAATAACACAGGAATTAGACTATTGCACTCCAAATCTGTGTTTGCTAAATCTTAGGAGTAAACTAGGAGGTTCGTGGAGATGTTCTAAATAACTCCACAATGCAGAATAAACGAAGTCTTTGAAATATAAACTGCAGAAAGCGGAATTTTGAAGTACTACCATAATGTGCATAGAAAGTTTAACCATAATTTAATCCTGGCTTTGGACAGACGAGAGTGCATTGAAAAATGGGTCCAAACCAGACATGTCAACTGCATTGAAAAATGGGTCCAGACCAGACATGTCAACTGCATCAGAAGTTCAAGTTCTCATCCTTTTCTTTGTCTCCCAACGATTTCCAATAAATTTAACACATTCACCCAAAGTCGCCCTCCTTCTTTCTTTAAATTTCCATAACTCAGGGACGAAATATCTTTCACTTGGATTGTACTCATTCATCTCGGTCACCGCTGTCACCACTGCATCATATGCTTCATTACCCCCATTCAATCTTTATAGCTTTGATGAAATCATCTGTTGGAATATGGATTCGATTATAATTTGAATTCATTGATTCGGTAAAATCAATTTCATTTTTACTACGGATTTTTTGCCACCTCCTTAACATAATTAATTAACAAGGTTAATTAATTAAGAAAATTGTCACCGATTTAATTGATTAGCACGGCTAATTAATTAAGACAATCGTGTTAAGGAAATTGCCACCATTATAATTGATTAGCGCGGCTAATTAATTAAGGCAATTGTGTAGCGCACAAGTCTTCTCATCCTATAAATACTCATCTAGAGCATTAGGATTATTCACTCGAAAACACACATCCTTCTATTTTATACAGCCTCTTCTCTTCCTCTGGTGATAGTTCTTGCTCGTCTCAAACTCGCTGAGAGTGACGCTCATATGTAGCCTCACTGCAATCCGTTTTATCCTGGGAGGCGTTTCGCTCGCACATACGGTGGAGGGCTAATACGCTTTAAGGAGACAGTCACGCACTGGGCTCGGGTTTTTCGTTCCTTGTCTCCTCTTTTGTCTATTTTAATTATACACATAACTGTTATTCACACAAGCACAAATATTATACTATTTGTATTTATCACAGATTGTCTAACAATCTTAAAGCGTAATAAATATATATCTGTGATCTGTACTTATGTAGTTGCTTGTTTGTTTGAGTGACAGATTTAATGGAGAATCAAACTATGAACAACACGAACATGGTGGTTGATCCCAACGCACAGATTATAACATCTGATGGGGATCACCAACCGTCGCCAAACTCTAACGCACAGATTATAACATCTGATGTGAGTGCGATATCGGTTGGACATGTGCCTACGGGACATGTGCCTTTGGGACATACTGTCGTTGAATAGATTAATGTTCCGATTGGATTCGGTGCCTACTGGTGTGCAAACATCGGTAGTACAGACGCCTGTTATGCTTGTGCTACCTAATGCACATATTGCACCTGTTGTGCCTGCTGTTCCTGCTGTGCCTGCTGCACATGCTGAGAAATATGAGAAGTTCAATGGAACGAACTTCAAACGTTGGCAACAAAAGATGTTGATCTGGATCACTACCTCAAAGAGGATCCACCGTTGCTCACTGCTGAGAGTAACACACAAACAGTTTATATTGTTGATGCTTGGAAGCACGCCGATTATATCTGTCGGAATTACGTGCTGAATGGTTTGGCTGACTTGTTATATAACGTGCACAGTACGAAGCCTACGGCCAAGGTCTTATGGGAATCACTTGACCATAAGTACAAAACCGAGGACGTTAGGGCTAACAAGTGGATTGTTGGCCGCTTTCTTGATTATAAGATGGCAGATTCTAATACTGTGGTCAGTCAGGTGCAAGAACTGCAAGCGATCATCCATGATATTCATGCTGAATGGATGATCATAAGTGAGTCTTTCCAAGTTGTTGCTGTAATTGAAAAGCTGCTACCTGGATGGAAAGATTTCAAGAACTATCTTAAGTACAAGCGCAAGAAAATTTCTTTTGAAATATCAATCTTGGTCGGATGTTTCGAGATGTGTAAAAACCTAACAGGCTTGTTACTTATTAAGTACAGGATGAGGGTCGGCACGAGATTTATAATTTTCTAGTTGGATTCGTTCCTCTGGTTAAATTATATATTCTCTTGTTGGTGTCGGTTTGCTGCGGCAGTGACACACGAGCCTATTATGGTGATCCATGTGATACATAATACGGCACTGCGATCAGCTCTGTATGCTGAAATTTGGAGAAATCCAGAACAATGGTGACCCTAACACATCAATTGATCAAGGATTACTGAATATGGGTTTATTGGAAGTTTATGTTCTTCCTCGGACCTCTTTTGGTTATACTGGTTATACCATTTGGTGAGCCAGAAAATTAGGTTCTTTTATGAATCAAATTGAAATTTAAGAGAAATTCAATGGTTGAATTTTTCAGTGAGAAGAACAAGAAAGTTCTTTGAACATGATATTAATACCTGAGAGGTTTTAATAAAAACAAGATAAAATCTGTAACGACTCGAGATTTTATAATTAAACAAAACGATTATGAGATTTCTGTGTTTATGAAACACGGAATTAAATACGAATTTTCAATGATTTCGATATGGGGAGATTTTGTCAACAACGGGCCATGCCTGTAAGGAAGTCGTGTATTAAGTGAGACCATTGTGTCTTCTCCGACAACGTGGAAATCAAACCATTGATGAATGTTGATTTGAAGTATTTAATTCAAGGAAAAATTGGGTATCTTTTTATGATGGGATCATGGTCGTTTGAAACCTGCTCTAGTGAGAGGTGATAACAAGTTGTGTAATTACTTTATAGTAATACATTGATTATGTGTACTCGTTAAAGAGTAAAAATGAAGCTAGATAGAGATAATTACGCTCTATAAGCTCGAGATAGAAAACCAACTTAATACGAAATTAAGAGGGTAAGGAATGACTTTGATACTGAATAATCACTAGGTGATGTTTGTTCACAATGTGGATATATTCATGAGGTTATTGCACATTACTCGCATTAATCAAATGGAGTAGCTGCAGGTTGAGTTGCACTCTAATGGAGATGCAAAAGCGATGCTGATCAGTTCAGACTATCACTGAATATGAGGATATTAGTCACGTAGAGACTAATCATTCCTTAAACAAGATACCTTGAAAGGAAATAATAGAATTTCCTATTAATTCTGGAATGGTTTCGACATTCTTAGAAATATTAAAATGTGGGGGTATCTTGAAGCGAAAATAATAAAATTTTCTGAGAATTCTAGAATGTAGAGAAACATTCTTAGATATATTTAAAATGTAGGGGTATCTTGAAGATGTCTTGATACCTATACCTATAAAGGTTAAAGGAGTTCCAAAAGTCATTTGTGATATTTTGGATGGATATATTGACAACGATGAAGTCTATCGATATCCTGTGGTCTGCAGATGAATCTAATGTATAAGATTCATTATAATGCAATTACAAAATCTAGGAATGTTTCTATGATGAATTAGTAGTTCCTTGTAAATTTGTAATTAAAATTTATCCGAAAAAATTTACGAGTTATTGGATGAATGTGAGGTTGAACCTAGACGGAGCAAAAGACTTGGAAAATTTGTTAGTCCAAAAAAAAAAATGTCTGAAATTTTGCTTGATGGTAAACCTCAAAGCTTGAAAGAAGCTATGAGAATTTTTCTGATAATCCTATGAGAAAAAAAGATATCAGTAGAGAAATTGACTAGAATTAAGAAGTCAATAAGTCAAGATTTCTAACACGTATGCTAGAAAATGGATTGTGACACTTTTCAAATAAATATGATCTCTCTATATCCTTTTTGGGGGGAAAAGGGATGTTAAGAAATAGAGAGAAGCGATTAATAAATAGAGAGAAGTGATTCTATGTGACAGAATCATATTCAACAACGTATGGATCTTCTTGCGAGATAGATGCCATTTGGGCCCAAACGAATTTTCAAATATAGAAAATAAATATATGGGTCAAAGAAAAGTAAAAGGCCAGACTGATAATTTAAAGATTATAGTCAAAAGTGAAGACCTAACTTACTCTATGTTATATTCTTGAGTTACAAGAATATGGTTCATCAAGATGATACTTAAATTATCGGCATTGTGAAATTTAGAAGTACATCAATGAACTTTGGAACAGTCTTTCTTGGTTTCTCTGGTTAAGGAAAGAGTAGAAAGTCTGTATTTTGGTGATTATGTTGATTGAAACAACATAGATACGAAAATTGGCATAGGCATATGAAATTTGATATTGTTGCGATATGCTATGGTTTCATAATAAACGATATAGTTGCCACTTTGAGGATGCTCAAATTTGGTAACTGAGTGAATGAGTATTGCCAGTTTAGGGACGCTTAAACTTGGTAATGAGATAAATTGAAATTACTAATTTTTGGGACGCTAAAAATTTGGTAATGTCAATTACGATTTGAAGCCTTAGCTGATGACTGGTAAAGTAATTACCAAAATGTGACATGCCAATGTTGAGATGTAAATTGATAGAAAATCAATGAATTGTATTTACACATGAGATGATAAAATTATTATAATTACAGGTGAGTGATCTGATCATTATGAGAAGTAATGACAAGATGATCATTTCTAGTAATTTGGATGAGAAATTGTTGTAATTGCACATGAGTGATCTGATCATTACGAGAAGTAATGACAAGAGGATCATCTCTAGCAATTTGGATGAGGCTTAAAGTTTTGATTTTGGAGATTAAAATCTTAATAACTTAAAAGTCTTAAAGGATACATGTCACACGTTAGTGATGTGAATCTTGAAGAGATCAACGTAACTAAATCTAGTATATCTAGAATGAATATATATGATGTATCTATCTAAGGATGAATGAACAAGGATCTCTCAAGAATGATTGAAAGTCTACTGTACATTTCAAAATGGTACAAAATCAGACATAGGCTACACAGTTGGTAAGCTGAGTAGATGCACGAGTCAAATCGAAATTGGTCTCTTGAAACTGATTGCAATGAGACTAAGACGTTTGAGACATACTCGTGAACTTGGGCTGCTTTGTAAACGATATCTAATTGTACTATGTGGTTATAGTATGGATGTTAGGTGTTTGACTTTAAGAATTTAAAAGTCATTAGTGAATTTATTTCACATTAACGTAAGCAGCCATGTCATGGAAATCCTATATAGACGATTAAACATAGCTCAATTCATGATGGAATACGAGTCTTTTACATAATGTATGTGCATGTGTAAGAGGGTGAAGTGGTAGTCACTTTGTAAAGGATATTCCTAAATGACAAGAAAATGCATGTGTCTTCAATATGCATATTTTATGTGAATAATTTGCAAATTGGGAGATTACATTGTTGTGTGTGTAATGGTATGTCTCGCCTCTATGACGAAGACATAATATCATTAAACAACTACTCTCAATGAGAATTATCAAGATTGACTCTGTAAAGTCAAATGATAATGTTGTGGATCCACTAACCAGATGGTTAAACTTAGATAATCTGGTTAAACCAAGAGAATCTGGTTATACTGAGAGATAGTTGCAAAATCATCGAGAGGGATGGGCCTTAAGCCTATTGCTTAACGGCGTCATGGTGGACACCCAACCATTGCTGACTGGAGGTCCCAAGAACTTGGTTCAATGGGCCAACTAAATCATGATGACCAAATCACTGTGGGGGTAACCCCTGGACTGTTCTTATGATGAGAAACAGTGAGACCCGTAAGGTACGAGGGTAAGCTTTTCGAGCTTTTAATGATCTTTCGGTGAATACATAGAGTTCAAGGTTAGAACACATGGAATTCAGTTGAGTAAACGCGGGTTACTCTATAAGATAAAGATCACCTATGTGGGAGAGAAGTGGGGCCGCTTCAAAGGAGAATTGCGAGGCACAATTCTTTAGAAACTCCTGCAGAACCAGGACGATGTTCCATGGCCAAAATGGACATAATCATGAGAGCTGAACGAGTCAGAAAGGATATAGTGATAAGTATATCATCGCTTACACAAACGGTCGAACAGTTCAAAGAGCAAACCTCCACTGTCTACCAGTAAGGTCGGTATGCTTACTCAAGCGAAGGTTCAAGGAGCAAACCTCTACCTATCGTATGCTATATCTGATCGAAGAATCTATCACCAAATCAAATTCTGTGTCTGTCTGGTGTGTGCTATTATGATATCAATCTTATCCATGTGGGGGATTGTTGGAATATGGATTCGATTATAATTTGAATTCATTGATTCGGTAAAATTAATTCCGTTTTTACTACGGATTTTTTGCCACCTCCTTAACATAATTAATTAACAAGGTTAATTAATTAAGGAAATTGCCACCGATTTAATTGATTAGCACGGCTAATTAATTAAGGCAATTGTGTTAAGGAAATTGCCACCATTATAATTGATTAGCGTGGCTAATTAATTAAGGCAATTGTGTAGCGCACAAGTCTTCTCATCCTATAAATACTCATCTAGAGCATTAGGATTATTCACTCGAAAACACACATCCTTCTCTTTTATACAGTCTCTTCTCTTCCTCTGGTGATAGTTCTTGCTCGTCTCAAGCTCGCTGAGAGTGATGCTCATCTGTAGCCTCACTGCAATCCGTTTTATCTTGGGAGGCGTTTCGCTCGCACATACGGTGGAGGGCTAATACGCTTTAAGGAGACAGTCACGCACTGGACTCGGGTTTTTCGTTCCTTGTCTCCTCTTTTGTCTATTTTAATTATACACATAACTGTTATTCATACAAGCACAAATATTATACTATTTGTATTTATCGCAGATTGTCTAACATCATCTTCTTCATCAATAACTTCCTGGACATGTAACATCCAACTAAATCAACAATGAGCAATAAGGTTTAAACGGAAAGATCAGAGTTAAAATGAAAGAATGCTCTAATATTACAAACTAATACTAAGACGGGGAGAACTAATCAAGTCACAAGTTAGCATCAATGGTGAGAAATTGAGAAGTATAGTTAGTCTGCTCAGAAGGGAGAAGTTAATTAGTCATCACATTACTAGAATGCTTACCGTACGCTCTACACCAACCATTATGCCCTTGAATGGATACCAATTTGGATTCCTAAGTTTGCCCTTTATTAGACAAATAATTTCGAGTGCTTTATTTTCTGCTTCAATAGCAGTGTATTTTTTCTTTGCAGCAGCAATAAATGGATTTAACTGACGCTCTCCCATTCTCTTGACACCAATGGAGGCCTTCACGGTAGGCCAGTCCTTCAGCAACTGTGAAATCAAGAAAATGATTCAAGTGTTTCTTATCCACAACCATGTACTTTATGAACAGCATACAATCTCTGATCATAAGCATAAGACTAAAATAAGTTTCAGCTTAATGTAAAAATGGTTTAATTATGCTCCTGAATAAGGGTATCTAATATTTTATTGTAACTATTACTTCTAACCACCAAAATATCAAACTTTCTTACTCTCCTGATGTTCTAAATGATGATGGGATCTGCTAAATAGTTATACGAAGTACTCCCTCCGTCCCTTTTGATTCTTAACATTTCACTTTTTCAAAACTTTCTGTCACGCATTTTAAGGTGCATTTTAAGGATAGTTAAATAACTTTTTTTTAAAATTTTCTTTTTCTGTATAAAAATTTAAACATTAAATTTTTATACAGAAAAAGAAAATTTTAAAAAAAAGTTATTTAACTATCCTTAAAATGCACCTTAAAATGCGTGACAGAAAGTTTTGAAAAAGTGAAATGTTAAGAATCAAAAGGGACGGAGGGAGTATTACTTTTAGCTTCACATGAATAATTTCTGATAACCGAGTTTAAAATATACTAGGCTTTTGAATGAACTCTTTTACTGCTTAAAGTGGTGCATGATGTCCGTACAACTAGTATAACAGGAAGAAAAATGTTACAGCCCCAGCTACCCTGAAGAGTGACTCTCAACTTGCTCACAATTCAAACATACTCCCTCCGTCCCGACAGATTGTTTACGTTTGCTTTTTGCACGGAGACCAATAATTATGATTAAAATAAGTGAAGTAGTGGGTGTAATAGTAATTTATTGTTAAAATAAGTGAAGTAGTGGGTGTAATAGTGATTTTATTGTTAAAATAAGTGAAGTAGTGGGTGTAATAGTGTAAAGTATTGTTAAAATAAGTGAAGTAGTGGGTGTAATAGTGTTAAAACTTACTATTTTAGGAAACGTAAAGAATTGGTTGGGACGTCCCAAAAAGGAAAGTGTAAACAATTGGTTGGGACAGAGGGAGTAATATGCTTTCAGATAATAAATTCAACAAATAGTATCCTCAAAACAGTTTTATGAGTCTAATGCTGGTCTTTGGAATGCCATTGTTTTATTGAATGAAGATAATTGACAGTATAAGAGTGCAGTGAGAAGGCCATGCAAATTAAGAGCCAATTTAAATATACTTACGTTGATCAACTCTTTTCGAGCATCCAGTAACTCGTCACGGAATTTCCTCTCCGAAGTGAAGAGAGCTTGATTTAAATTTTCAAGATACTCAAGTTCATCCCCCTTCTCCTTCAAATTTTCTTCCAAGGACTCTATCTTTTTCTGTGCTTCCAGAACCCGCCTCATTTGTTCTATCTCCAATTCTAAATGCTTCTTGTCATCAAGTTTCTTCTGTAGTTCAATACTCAGGTGGCAACTATCTGTCTGCCATTTGAATTATTTATATCCATCAATAATTATATCCTTTGAATTATTTGCATTACAAAGTTACACTTTTCAACTTTAACTCACTTTTTTTAGCTTCATCCAACCTTGTTGAAGGTTCTTGAAAATTATTTAGCTCCATGATTGCTTTCACAATTTACAAAAACAGAGCAAATCTTAGAACTCAGGACAAGAAGTTCAGACTAAAACCTAAAAGATATCTATAGGACTTTTAGTACCACCAGCAATTCATGCCGTACAATTAACCTCAGATTCAGAAGATGATAAACATATATTAGAATGCGAAGTTTAACGAATTAATAAGCATCATGAAACAAAAACAAAGGATACTAACTGTATGAAGGATGTCTTTTATGGAAATTTGATCACCAATCGTTAGCTTTTTGGTCGATTCAATTCACTTCGTGCATGTGTATATAATATATCAAAAAACAATTTTTAGTGGCTTGTCTTTGTTTTCTGCAAATAGCTACTTTGCATTACCTCAATATAATGCATGTGTTCACAAAGAGTTAGAAATCAGAGCACATTCACAGTTTCTGGAAACCTTATATTCGTTCAACTTTAGTGTAACAACTTCATATAAACTGCTAGTTTCTTTTTAAAAGTTACTCCCTCTCTTCCAAAATACATGTCCCTTTTATAAAAAAAATTTGTCCCAAATTACATGTCCCCCTCTTCTTTCCATACAAATATCTCTTCTTTCCATACAAATTTAAGTCTAATTTTCCAAAATTACCCCTTATTTATATTTTCAATGTTTGACTTCTTTAAAACTTAACTCTATTATTATTAGTTTATTTCATTAATTAAAACGATCATATTTTTAGGAAGAAGAGATTGTAGTTAGAAAAAGTTATAAAGATAAAGGTTGAAAAGGTAATAGCTGAAAAGGATAATTGGTTAGTTATTATTTAGAAGAAAATGAGATATTTTAGTTAGAAAATAAGTTAGAAAAGGAAATAGCTGAAAAAGGTAGTTGGTAAGTTATTATTTAGGGGAAGTGTTGGGAAGAGCTGATTGTGATATTTTGTGAAAAGATTGTGTTTTGTTTTTTAATAAGTAAGTAAAATAATTAATAGTAATAAAGTAAAACAATTAAATAAGGTAAGTACTGTACCGTACCTTACCAAAATTTTAATGTTTTGTCTTTTATAATATAGTATAGATTCTCATTTTTCAATGCATTTATTAAGGTTATTTATTGAAAAACCTTATCCAACCAACTTTTTTCTTAATATGCGTATTTTTTTCAAAAGGGACATGTAAATTGGGACGGAGGGAGTATTAAGTGACTATGTGAGTACACTAACAATCTCTAAATAATTAATTTTGTGCAATCTAAATCATCCAAAGTGAAGGGCTAAATAAGCATATAAAAATACAAAATCAAAATATAGTATATATGTAGTAGATAACATAAATTAAGATATATAAATTGATATGATTGCATTTGAATGTGTTTTTGAATACTAAAAGTTCTTTTTCAATTTCATGTTCTATTTAACTAGTACAGTTTTGGATATGGATAAATTTTTTCTTCACGATCTTGAAATATAGGAGCACCATTTCAAAAATTCGTCTAGGGCACCAAATTAATCTCTAGGACCGACCCTGACTCCACAGCAGGGGCGGATCTGAAGCTGGGCTAGGGTTGGCTCCAGCCCAGGTCAAAAGCCCAGCAGACCCTTATACATATATAGTCCAATAGAGTCCAGTTCGGGTACTTAAAAATCCAGCCCTATTAGTATTAATATCAGCCCATATATCTAAAGGATACCAACCCATTATCTAGCTATCAGCCTATCAGACCATCAGTACAAAAGAGCCGCATATAGGACCCAAATCAAATTAGATAACATTTAGTAATTTAGTAAAATCAAAAAATAAAAACAAAATTAAGTAGATTAAAAAAATGAGCTAGTCTCTGCAGAAAAAAATACTAACGCTTAAAGCTAAATCCCCAAATTAAAAGTTAGGGTTCTTGATTCCACTTAAATTATACACTCCCTCTTAAATTGATCAATCTTCATTAAATCTTCCGATTTCATTCTCTTTTAATTATATAATCTTCATTCTTCAAGTACAAATACCAAGCGGCAAGTGATGTAAGTGTACCTATCATATGACTTTTCTGTGTAATTTGAAATTTTGATTTTTTTATAAGTATTTTAATATGAAGTGGTTTGTTGCTCCATTATCTTGAACTTCGAATATAATCTATTTTTTAGTATATTGGTTTTATAGTGGAAGATTCTAGCTGCAGGTCATTTTCTTATATTGTATGTAATCAATTAATGTTATTATTGAGATGCTAGAGTCTGGTACTAATGTTATTATTTTACTTTCAATCTTTTTCACGATAATAATGCTAGAGTCTTGTACTTTCAATAATAATGTTATTATTGGTTTTAGTATATTGCTGAAGATATTGATCACGATGAAGTGATAGATGAGTTTTATGCTCAAAAGAATCGTCGAGTACAACTTAAATAATGTGAATAAATATTTTTCTATTTTTAATTGTAAACTAGTACTTTTATTATATGCATATGTTGGATTTCTAGTTAATAGAATGGTTGAACTATCAATATTCATTTTATATTATAAGCTAGTTTGTGCATTTATCATTTTTGTTAAGTACTTGAAAAATATTTTACTCCAGCCCTAGTAGGATAAAAATCCTGGGTCCGTCCCTGCTCCACAGTCCAAAAATGTTGAACGATGCACTAAATCCTAGTACCGTGGGATCGACATCAAACAGAGAGCTACTACATGATAAGCAAAACAGTAAGTAGAGCATTCCCAACCGATCCCCCATCCTCATCCCTAAAAATTTACTAAAAATAGTAAATCCCCAAACAAAAATAGTAAATCCCCAAAATTATCTAAAATTTTCTACATCTCATTCCCCATTTTCCATCCCCATATTCTTTTTTATATTACTTGTTTATCTCTCTTTCACTCACAATTTTAACTATACCTACAATTTAATACTCATATGAGGATAGAGAGAGAGATATTTAATATTATATAAAACATTTGCGGGAGGTTTGCAGAATGAGTGAAGAGTCTGCAAAAATGGGGGATGAAAACTTGTCCGTAAATCTATTCCCCATTTTGGGGTCTCGGATGGAGCTCTGTTTTGGATGAAAACTTGATAAAATCCCTATATTTATACAATTATACAGATGTAGAGTCCACTGTGAATGAATCAAGTAAACTTCAGGAGAATTGTAAGAGCACTCACATTGGAAGCCCCATCCCCATCCCCAAAAACTTACTAAAAATAGTAAATCCCCAAACAAAAATAGTTAATCCCTAAAACTATCAAAAAATTTCTACATCCCTAAAACTATCAATTGTTTGTAAATTATAGAATATCGGTATCTACAAAATCAAAATTAAAGCATGTGTAACTGGTAATCATACATGGAAGGATTTCAAATAAAACTACTATTAAAATCTCAGCTCTCTGCACAAACCAGAAAATATATGTATGAGATTAATGGTGTGTGTATAAACAGATATTTGTAGAAATGGAGAAACTACAAACTAGGGTTTTACTTACAATAGTGCTAAATAGAGAGTACACTGTGTTAGTGAGGAGAGTTGACCTTCCTAGTTGACTTTCCTAACTAACTTTTCTATTTGATATTAGTAGTATATAAGGCAAAGCAGAGACATTGAGCTGTGTAACAAACATTTTTCATATTGTAACAAACTTTTAGATTCTCTCTCTCTCTCTCTCTCTCTCTCTCTCTTTCTCTGTTCTTCTTTGTTGTAGTTTATCATCATTTCTATGTTTAGATTCTGCAACTTAGAAGTTAGAGATGCTGAGTATTACAAGATAATATCTTGTAACATGGTATCAGAGCGGTGAGATCCGTTGCTGAGTTTATCTTCGTCATCATCTTCATCAAGTTTAGAGCTGTACGTTCATTGCTTCCGTTTCGATCTGTTAATCATGATGATTCTTCATGAAAGGTTTAGTTTTTCGTGATCATCTGTAAGTGCTCTGGCTTCGTATGTGATTAGATCTTTAATCACTATCATCTAGTTGAGTGATTCTTGCAATCTCTATGTTCATCTCTATGTTTGAGTGATATTCTGAATCTGATTGTGTTCTGTACTGTTGAGTTGAGTAATTCATCATCTGTTACTTGATTAATGGCGACTAGTGCATCATATGCATCTGCTACTGCTGGATCTGCAAGTACTATTGTTGCAACTGTATTTGATTGTAATCATCCATACTACTTGCATCCGTCTGATAATCCTGGTATGCAAATCACTACTGTGATCTTAATAGAGAGTAATTACAATCAGTGGCACAGATCTATGGAGATTGCATTATCATCTAAGTTGAAATTAGGTTTTGTGGATGGAACGTATGTTAAACCTAATGCTAATTCAACCTTGTTAATTCACTGGATACGTTGCAAAAATATGATTATATCTTGGATATTGAACTCTGTTTCTGTGGACATTAGAAACAGTGTTGTGTACCTGCAGTCTGCTAGAGAGATTTGGATCAATTTAGAGACTAGATTTGCTCAAAGTAATGTTCCTAAAATCTTTCACGTACGAAAAGAAATTGCACATCTTATGCAAGGAACAATGAGTATCTCAGCCTATTTTACTAAGTTCAGGACATTACATGATGAACTTGAGTGTGTCACAACTAAGGCTTTGTGCACATGTGGCTTGTGTACTTGTTCAGTAAATGCTAAGCAAACTGAGTTAGAGCAGAGCATTCAACTTTCTCAGTTTCTAATGGGACTCAATGACACTTTTACTGGTATAAGAGGTCAGATTCTGCTAATGAAACCTCTGCCATCTCTCAGTCAAAGTTATGCTATGCTACTACAAGAGGAAAAACAGAGAGAGGTACATGATTCCATCAGTTTTAATGCTGAGAATGTTGCTATGACAGTTAAGCCTTTGTATTATGCTAAGCCTCAGTTTAAGCCTAAGAGAGTTGCTGATTCCTCTGTTGTTTGTGATTTCTGCCATATGACTGGACATTTGAGAGACAAGTGTTTTTGTATTCATGGATATCCAGCTTGGCATAAGATGTTTGGGAAACCTAAACCAAAACCTAAAAGTCTGAGTTCAAAGGGATATGTAGTGGCTAATGTTACTACTGGTGGACCAGGTTATGTACCTTCAAATGAAGTTGTTTCCAGTTCTGTAGGCAATGATAACTACAATTTATCTGAGACTCAGTGCAAGCAACTTATTCAGATGCTTCAAAAGAATATGATTGATGTATCTCCTTCTGTTTCAGTACCTCCTCAGCCTGTGAATTTTTCAACCTGGATGCCATCAATTAATACTGTTCAAATGGCAGGTACAACACCTCATTGTGTTCACCAAGTACACACACTTGAACCATCTGAGCATCATCAGTATAGATGGATTTTGGATACAGGTGCAACTGACCATATTACTCCTTTTCTAACCTTACTGCAAAATCCTCAACCGTGTCAAGCAACTTTACAATTGCCAAATGGAGCTACTGCTAGTATTACTCATAGTGGCACCTTCATTCTTAACTCACATCTTACTTTAACTAATGTGTTTTGTGTTCCTTCTTTTGCATACAACTTGTTATCTATATCCAAACTTACCAAAGACACATCTCATAGAGTGAGTTTTCTTGCTGAAACTTGTTATGTTCAGGACCCTACGTGGATGAAGGATCTAGAGATTGGTAAAGAGGAGAATGGATTGTTTACCTCTATGCTACACCTGGAATTGATCCTTTCACTTCAGCTGTTGTTTCTACTGTGACTCAGAGTATCTCTACTGTTATGGATGGATGTTTAGTTGCTCATGTCTGAAATAGCAATGTCTGGCATGCACGTATGGGCCATATACCTGCTAATGTTCTTAAGATGTTACCTGTTCAGTTGCAAAATTCAGCTCTTGATGTATGTGATAGTTGTCACTTAGCAAAACAATATAGGTTAGTTTTTCCAGTCAATGAGCATGAGACTTCTAATCTGTTTGATTTGGTTCACATTGATTTGTGGGGACCATATCGATTTAAGACTCATGACAATTGTAATATGTTTCTTACATTGGTGGAAAATAAATCAAGAGCTACTTGGGTGTATTTGCTTTCTGATAAATCTATGGTTGCTGAGTTACTGAAAAATTTTATAGTTATGGTTCAAAATCAGTTTGGTGTTACTGTTAAAGTGTTACGTTCAGATATCGGTACAAAATTCATGAATCATTCTGTCAAGAGTTTTCTTTCTAGTCTGGGAATTGTTCATCAATCTAGCTGTGTGTATACTCCACAGCAAAATGGATTGGTGGAACGTAAGCACAGACATATATTGAATTGTGCCAGAGCTCTTCGATTTCATGCTGCTCTTCCAATAGTTTTTTGGGGTGATTGCATCTTAACAACAGTTTATTTGATTAATCGTACACCTACTGCTCTTCTTAATGGTTGTAGTCCATTTGAGGTTTTGTTTCAAAGTAAACCTTTGTATGACACACTTCGTGTGTTTGGATGTCAGTGTTATGCCACAGTGGTACCACAGTCACACGATAAATTTGCTCCACGAGCTGTTAAGAGAGTTTTTCTTGGCTACCCTTTTGCTAAGAAGGGGTATAAGATTTTAAATCTTGATACGAAGCAGGTGTTTGTTTCTCGTGATGTTCAATTTATTGAGAACATTTTTCCATTTAAAGAGATTCAAGCCACACCCCCTCAGTTGCTTTTTCCTGCTTCATCTCAATTTGTTGAGGATGATCCTCTTACTGTTGCTATCTCTGAAGAGCAACCTGCTAGTATCTCTGATACTTTTATTTCACCTGATGCCCATGCTGGTGATAATGTTACTCATTGTGATACTGCTCATCATGATGATACTGTTAATAATGGGGCTATTGATAAGTCTGTTCAGACTTTACCTAGTGTTGAACTATCTGTGCGACCTCAAAGACAGAGGCAGTTACCTGCTAGGTTTACTGATTTTACTGGGTTACCCTCTCAGTTTGTTAATGCTGCTACAACTGATGTGCCACCTGTTGTAGTTGAACCTGATACTTTAAAGATGTTGTTCAGTCTCCAGAATGGTGTGAGGCTATGAACGTTGAACTTGCTGCTCTTGAAGCAAATGGTACATGGGAAGTGGTTCCCCTACCTTTAAATAAAACTATAGTGAAGTGTAGGTGGCTGTATAAGGTGAAATATCTTGCCAATGATCAGATTGAGCGGTACAAAGCTCGTTTGGTTGCCAAAGGCTTTACACAAACAGCTAATATGGATTACTTTGAGACATTTGCTCCTGTGGCAAAAATGACTTCCTTCCGTCTCTTGTTGGCTGTTGCAACTATGAATAAATGGGAAATTAATCAACTTGATGTAACAAATGCATTCTTGCATGGCTTGTTGGATGAGGAGATTTACATGACATTTCCTCCAGGATATAATGTCCCTGCCCATGTTCAAGCTAAGTATCCAGGTCAGAAGTTGGTGTGTCGTTTACTTAAGTCTCTTTATGGATTAAAACAGGCACCTAGGCAATGGTTTATTGCCTTATCTACAGCCTTGTTGTCTTTTGGCTTCAAACAAACTGCAGGTGATCCTAGTTTGTTTGTTTACTCTCATGATACATCTGTGGTGTACCTACTTGTTTATGTTGATGACATGATTGTGACTGGTAATTCACCTCAGTTTATATCTCTTGTTACTACTGAGTACCCAATTTAAGATCAAAACTCTTGGTAAAGTGAACTATTTTCTGGGTATTCAAGTTACACATACCATGCAAGGGTTGTTTGCCACACAACAGAAGTATGCTAGTGACATTGTGTCTGATTTTCCTTCTACTGTTTCTAAAGTTCCAATGATTCCTATGGATCAACATCATTCTTTATTACAAGAATCAGACAGTCCAGTGTTAAGTGATGCTACAAGTTACAGAAGATTGGTTGGTCGTTTGATCTATTTGACCATCACACGTCCTGATTTAGCTTATCCAGTACATGTTCTAGCTCAGTATATGACTGAACCACGATCTGTGCATTGGCATGCAACTCTTAAGCTTGTTCGATATCTTCACAATACATTGACTCAAGGACTGTTGTATTCTGCTCATACTAATCCCGTTCTTGTTGCATACTGTGATGCGGATTGGGGCAGCTGTCCTCTCACTCGATAGTCTTTAACTGGGTATTGTTTAACTCTTGGTGGCACTTTAGTTTCCTGGAGATGCAAGAAGCAACAAACAGTGTCCCGATCCTCTGCAGAAGCTGAATATCGAAGTATTGCAGATGTCTGCTCTTCTGACTGAGCTTCATCTGTCAAATCTGACTCCAGTTCCATTGTTCTGTGATAATCAGTCGGCTCTTTACATTGCAGCAAATCCCGTTTTTCATGAACGTACAAAACATATCGAGATTGATTGTCATCTTGTTCGACATAAACTCAAGTCTGGTTTAATTTCACCACATCATATTTCTTCTCATGAGCAGCCAGCTGATCTCTCTACCAAGGCTTTGTCTTCTACTCAGTTACTGTATTTTTTGTCCAAGTTAGGGATTTCCAATGGTCTTCCAATCTCTAACTTGATGGGGGGTGTTAGTGAGGAGAGTTGACCTTCCTAGTTGACTTTCCTAACTAACTTTTCTGTTTGATATTAGTAGTATATAAGGCAAAGCAGAGACATTGAGCTGTGTAACACACATTTTTCATATTGTAACAAACTTTTAGATTCTCTCTCTCTCTCTCTCTCTGTTCTTCTTTGTTGTAGTTTATCATCATTTTTATGTTTAGATTATGCAACTTAGAAGTTAGAGATGCTGAGTATTACAAGATAATCTCTTGTAACACACTACTTGGTGCAACGGCCAAAGTCAGGACCGTGGCCTCATTGTACTAATATTCAACGAGTACGCAAAGTGGTAAATGGACGGTCACCAACGATCAATAGACGTATTTAATTTAGACTAGCCTATCACCCGTGTGATGCACGAAATTAATTATTTTATTAAAATGTTAGTTTTTTGTAGAATATATTTACTAAATTTGTCCTGTTTTACGATTATCATACTTTTTTTATTAAAAAACTCACATTATCTTACGATGCGATGCACGAAATTCATTATTTAGCTTATAAATTATTTTATTAAAATGTTAGTTTTTTGTAGAATATATTTACTAAATTTGTCTTGTTTTAGGTTATCATACGTTTTTTATTAAAAAAATCACATTATCTTACGATTGAATAGTTTTTTTTACCAAAGTGATTGCATTTTACATTTAATGTTTAAACATACATAATTAGAGTCCCACTATAGAGAGACCCCTCTTACGTGGAGAACCCCATATGGTTCTATAGTAGAATCATTTTTTTCCCAAAAAAAAAAGTTAAATTTTTTTTTTCAAAAAAAATTTGCAAAAAAAAAATCTGGCCAGCTGCCACGCCATCACTGCCACGTTAGTAGTGCTGACGCGGTACTGCCACGTGTCAACGCCACGACAGTAGTGACGTCATCACTGTTGACATGTCACTACCACATCATCACTAACGTCAGCAGATAGTTTTTTTTTTTGAAAAAATGCTTTTAAAAAATATTTTTTTAAAAAAATAAACGTTTGGTTCTATCACAGAATCAGCAGATTGGTCTTTTTTTTTTGTTATAGAACAAAAAAAAATTGGTATTTTTTTATAGAACAAAAAAATTAGAACTTTGATTCTATTATAGAATCAAAAATTAGTGGTTCTCCACGTAAGATGGTTCTCCATAGAACAATGACCTACATAATTATTCATTTTTTCTCACTAACAATTCTTTTGTATTATTTTAAATTTTTAGGATGTGTTTTTTATCTTCTAAATTTGTCAAAATTGTTTTTTTTTAAATAAATTTTTCTTTGGTAAAGTTGTTAAAGTGTTTCCTCTCTACTAGAATTTGCTAAATGCTTCATTTGTCTTAAGTTGTTATTTTGTTATTTATTTGTAATGGTATTATAAAATGAACTTTCGTAATTTGTTTAAAAACTTTTTTGTTAAGAACTTTGTCCAAGATTTTCTCTAAATTTCAAAAAATTATCTTAGTTTGTTACCGAAAAACGTTATGCGGATCATTAATTATTAGCTTTTTTTCGTTTTCTTTTTTACGAATTTTATCTTGAATCTCAACGATAAATAATGTGCAATTTATTTGGAATTCTCTTATTTTTTTTTAATGAATTGTGCATATTCTCAATCATATATGATTGCACAAACTTAAAAGTGATTGATTTTTTAAGGGCACAATTAAATGTTATATATTTCTCAAAATCAATTATCATCATCCTTTTTCCCCATGTTTAGTTTCTCTCTATTATACTTTAATGTTTTCTGTAGAGATTAAAGTTGTTATACTTTTATGTTTAGTTTCTTAAATGTTTTATTATACTTTAATGCTTTTTTTAAATTTTTAATGTCTTCTTTTAATGTTTCTTAAATGTTTAGTTCAAGTTGTTGATTCTCCTATGTTGTTGAAGTTCCTGATGTTGCTATTGTTAATGTGCAGTTTCTCTGTTATTACAGGTCATAATATGTATTGTAATGTTGTTGTACATTATGATTTATATCTCTTTTTCTATTTAGCATTAGATATTCCTATACTTTTAGATGTCTTATTAGAAAAAGTTAATAATAATATGATTTATATTTAAGAAAATATTAATTTGTTTCTTCTTTTAAAAAAAAAGTTGAGTTATGATTTTTTTTTAAAAAAAATTGTGGAAATACATTATTTAACATGTTTTTAAATAACATGGAAAATACCAGGTTATTTAAATTAATTTATGTTTTTAATAAAGTTTTATTCTTATAATTTTTTGTAAAAAAATTGAACTTTGCAAATACATTATTTAATTATTTTAACTATTTGATTGACACTAATTGTCTCGCTTTAGCTTTCCAGTTGAATTCTTTTACATACAAAAAAGTTCATCTTGTCTCCTTTCTTATTACTACTTTTGCATTAGATGTTAATTATAATATAATATAATATTAATATAATCTTGATCGTTGATTTAATTTAATATCATATCCATCCAATGGTGGTTATTTTTTTCGCGATAGTATATAGCCAACCAAATAATATAATATAATCTTTTATAATATAATAATAATAATATACTCTTAATATAATCTTGACAATTGATTTAATTTAATATCATATCCATCCAATGATGGTTATTCTTTTCGCGTTAGTATAATTATAGCCTACCAAATAATATAATATAATCTTTTATAACGTAATAATATAATTTTAATATAATCTTGACCGTTAATTTAATTTAATATCATATCCATCAATGGTGTTATTCTTTTCACGTTAGTATAGCCAACCAAATATCCACCTTATGCTTATTATATATAGAATATAAATTTTAACAATAGGAATGCACCTCTTCATAATGCTTCCTCTCCTTGTCGAGGTAATCTAATTTTTCAAAGTAATCGATATTTGTATCATAGACCACTTAGTATCGTATATTTTCGTATTTGTCTAATTTCATGCTTTATATAAATGAAAGTTAAATTCAAGATAATCCATTTATGGTTTGTATTGGTATATTTTCATATCGTATACTTTTCGTATCATATATTTTTTTGTATTGTGTTTATATGTAATTTTAAATAAAAATATAATTTTAATACTAAATTTTCAGTCAAATTTTTACAAATATATATTAAATATTTATATTTACATACAACATTATAAATTATGTACAATCATATACATAAATATTAGTATATGTAATATAAATTTCAACATATTTAAAGTAAATATTAATATCTATTTTATATTTATTTATTTCGTGTTGTATTGTGTATATAAAGGTAAATTCAAAATTAACACTAAAATTTGATCATATACTTTCGTGTTATGTATTTAAAATATAAATATAAATATAAATTTTTATATTATATTTTCGTATCACATGATAAATTATTATGTCAATTTTAACATTCCCAAATTACACTACTTTTAAGAATCTGTTGTTCAAAATACCCGTCGCGAGAAGGACCACCTTTTTTCTCACAAAATACACATATCTAACATGCATACACCCCTTACGCATTTAAACAATGCATATTCTGCATAAAAGAAGAATTGTCACTACATGTCAACACTTACTTTATATGTCAACAGTCAACACTTACAAACTTACTTCATACATTGGCTGCAGCTTATCTTACAAGTTTGGAGCGTTGGCATGCTAGATTAGGTCATTCAAATTATAATTCTGTTCGTCAGTTGATTAGTCGTTTCAAATTACCTTGTTCTTCTAGATCTTTGTCTTCAGAAAAATGTGAGGCTTGTTGTTTAGGTAAACTTCATCGTGTCACTTTACCATTAACTCAAAATAGAAGTTCTTCACCTTTACAACTGATTCATACAGACGTATGGGGTCCTTCTCCAATTTTATCAATGCATGGTTTTCGTTATTTTGTTATATTCATTGATGATTTTTCACTATTTACATGGATTTATCCTATCAAATGTAAAAGTGATGTTATCTCAGTTTTTAAACAATTCAAAGTTCTAGTCGAAAAACAATTTGACTCACACATTAAAGCCATTAATTCTGATTGGGGAGGAGAATATCGAACCTTAAACACTTTATGCAAGGAAAACGGTATTTTTCACCGAATTTCATGCCCTCATACACATGAACAAAATGGCACTGCTGAAAGAAAAATTAGACAAATTGTTGATATTGGTCTTGCTTTGTTGGGACATTGTAGTTCTCCATTTCGATATTGGGAGTTTGCTTTTGAAACAGCGACCTTTCTCATTAATCGCATGCCCTGTACCTCGATACACAATTCCATTCCATTTCAAGTTCTTTTTAAACAAACACCTGATTATTCATTTCTTCGTGTCTTTGGTTGTGCTGTGTATCCGGTACTACGACCCTATAATCGTAACAAATTTTCTTATCGTACAACTCGTTGTGTGTTTCTTGGTTACTCCCCGCCACATATGGGATATCGATGTCTTGATATTGCTTCTAACAGATTGTACATTGCTCGACATGTTCAATTTGATGAGTCCATATTTCCCTTCAAGTTTAGTCTAGCTTCGCCGCCTTCTAATACTTGTCAAGATACTAATGCTGCTGTTGCTCTGCTTCCTCTACCGTGTGTGCAACCCCAGAATTCTATGCCACCCTCTCTCATAGATTCTAAGAGCTCAGGTAATGATTCTCGAACTAGCACTCCATCATCTAGTTCTAGTTTCTCATCTTCACCGGTTTTATCACAAACTAAAACACCATCACCACCCAACTCCTCACCTACGACACCTTCAGTTCTACCTTCTATAACCCATAATGAATCTGCATCTTCTCATAATTCGCCAGATGCAAGTCCCACAGCTTCTCATTCTTCGAATCCTTATGGCCTCCAACATCTAATTTCACCATCTTCTTCAACTTCAAACACTCTGTCATCCACAACACCTGTGAGAACTCATCCTATGACACTTCGACCTACTACTCTTAACAAAAAGAAATTTGTCCATTTGTCCACTCATTCTTTGCCAGACCTAACTTCTGAACCCACATCTTTTGTCAAAGCTCAAGGTGTCCCTGTTTGGCAACATGCAATGCAAAATGAAATGGATGCCTTGCATAAAAATAATACCTGGACCTTGGTTCCTCCACCAACTTCAGGCAATGTAATTGGTAATCGGTGGTTATTCAAAATTAAAAGACATGCTGATGGCACTATCGAACGTTACAAAGCCCGGTTAGTAGCAAAAGGCTTTACTCAAGAATATGGCCTAGATTATACAGAGACTTTAGCCCAGTGATTAAACCGGTTACTATTCGTATTGTCCTCTCCATTGCTATCTCATATGGCTGGTCTATCTCACAATTAGACATAAGCAATGCGTTTCTAAACGGTGATTTAACGGAGACAATTTTTATGGTCCAACCTCAAGGATTTGTTGATCCCAAATATCCTAATTATGTTTGTCGACTTAACAAATCTATTTACGGCCTTAAACAAGCACCTCGTACGTGGTCTCACCGTCTCTGCAAATATCTTTTGAAGATTGGTTTCAAGGAATCTAAGGCTGACCCTTCGTTATTTATTTATCGAGCTAATGGTTGTGTTTGTTTCTTATTAGTTTATGTTGATGATGTTATCATTACAGGCAACAACAACTCAATAGTTCAATCGTTCATCAACAGCTTATCTTCTGAATTTTCACTAAGGAATTTGGGCGCGTTGCATTATTTCCTTGGTATACAGGTCATCATTAACGATTCTAGTATACTTCTTACACAACAAAAGTATATTTCAGACACCTTAGTTTCTGCCAATATGCATGAATGTAAACCATGTTCTACTCCCATGGCTTCTGGTTCAGTTCTTTCCAAATATCAGGGTACTCCACTTTCGGATAGTGATGCTTCTGTCTTTCGGCAACTCTGCGGTCGGCTTCAGTATGCTACTGTTACTCGCCCAGATATTTCTTTTGCTGTTAATAAACTTTGTCAATACATGCACTGTCCAACTGATTTACATGCTCAAGCTTTGAAACGTGTACTACGATACCTCAAGGGCACTCTTAATCAAGGTTTATTGCTCAAAAGTTGTTCGCATAATCAACTCATTGCCTTTACGGATGCTGATTGGGCTGGTTGCCCCGATGACAGACGTTCAACAGGCGGTTCTTTGATTTACTTAGGTCAGAATTTGTTAGCTTGGAGTTCTCGTAAGCAACCAACTGTTGCTCGCTCTTCTACAGAATCTGAATTTAGGGCTATTGCAGATGTTTGTGTTGAACTTCACTGGATCTGGTTTCTTCTCTCTGAACTCGGGGTTAAACTCTCTCGTCCTCCTCATGTTTGGTGTGATAATTTAGGGGCTGTCTTTCTTGCATCGAATCCGGTTTTTCAAGCTCGCACGCGCCATGTTGAAGTGGATTATCACTTCGTCAGATTCCGGGTTCTCAATAAGCAAGTGTCAATTTCTTCTATTTCTTCGTCTGATCAGCTTGCTGACATCCTTACCAAACCTTTGGCTAAGCCGTTATTTCAACGGTTTTTTGACAAGCTTTGGCTAGTTGCTTTACCTCCTCAGCTTGTGGGGGCGTGTTAAGATAATGTTACATTCTTGTAGTTATCTTATAGTTACCATGTGTTTATCATGTTAAAGTTACTCTTGTATTAGGACTCTTGTTGATATGTGTATATATACTAATGTCATGTAATTCTGATGATATGAATAAAACATTAGATACAATATTATTCATATTTAGAGATTTGAGTGCTCCAAATTCATGTTCATAAAAGAAAATAGGAATATATATCATTTCCAAGGAACAATGAGAACTTGGAAAAATGAGAACTACATACCTGAATGCTATCAATGCGTCAAAAAAAAGTGAAAAACAGATTCACACATGACCTATACGCATGCTATGAAAGCGTGGTCTAATTTAGAAAAAAGGCACGCATATTGGATATGCGTACTGCAAGAACAATAATACGAAGAACACGCATAATAACAATGCGTGGCCTATTTTTTCAAAAAAAAAAATGAAGAACACGCATGTTGGAGATGCATGCTGGAAATGTGTAGTTGATTTTTGGACGGAACAACGTACAAATGGGTATTTTGATTATTTGGTTTGAAAAGGTGGGTATTTGGGAATTTCATCCAAGTATTGTTGATTTATTAAGTCCCCAGATTTTAAAAGCCGAATATCAAACATGTGTTTTTTTTTTTTTGTAGTTCGATATGTGTTGATGCCTTGATGGAGTAGATGCCTTTCTTTCTTCGAATCAGTACATATCCATGTTAATCCTTGATACAAGTACAAAGTTACTTAAATTAAAAAAAAAAAGTTTAAAGTCAAAAGTTGGTAGAAGTTATTTTTTTTGAATAACTTATTTTATTTTGAAGATTTTATTTGATAAATTTTTTTTTTTGATAAAGTTAATATCATCATTCAAATTGATAATTTATCAAAATTTATTTTTATGTTTACATTTTCAATAATTCATAAATTACTCATTATATCCTTATATATAGATAGTAAGGGTAAGGGGAATTTTATCCATAACTTTGGTTTGGTCTACTACCAAAATAATCTCAACCGTTGAATATAATATTTTTAAAAATAGACGATCAAGATTATATCATATTAAAAAGAAAATTATAATCTAAAGAGGATATAATTAAAAAAGATTGTATTGAAATTAAGTTTTAAAAATAAAATTATAATATGAAAAGGATATAATCATGATTGAACGTGTAAAACCTAATATATATCAATTTTGTAACAACAAATTGATATGTAATAACATATAAATATTAAAAAATTAATATATATTTAACAGATATTGAAAAAAGCCCGTGGGGATTATAAGTAAAAAAGAAAAAAGAAATAGCTATCATGTGTCCATCAGCATTGATGCATCAAACAACAAAATGGAACAACGCTAGTACGTAGATTAAATCCAAATTAAATTCATATAGAATTATTAATATATTAATATTGATATTCAACTCTAACCACGTATAGCTACTACCGTGAAACCTGTATAAACAACTAATATCAACTAAAAATAAACAAATAAAAAATATCTATAGAATTAATTGGAAAAGAAATCCTAATACAACCATAGATAGAATTAAAATTACATTATTCTATCAAGCAGAAATCTATACATATAAGACCATTAGTTACAAATGAAAAACAAAAAATTAAACGTAATAAAAGACGTCGTGAACGATATGTAGAAGTTACAGAAGAAGAACGGAGTCAAAGGAGAAAAAAAGGATGTGAAGAAAATAATGAAGAAAATTTTAAAGAAAATTGATTACTTATATTGGTTTAACGTTGCAATGATTTTTATAAAATTTGAAATCCTTAACTTAACATTGATAAAAAATATGTAATTATTCAAGGATTTATTTTTGTAAAATATTATTTATAAAATTTAACATCGTGTTGTAATCTATTTAAAAATTTACTTAAAATGTAATGAAATAATTTCGATGACGCAATACATAAATATAGCAATTTTCAAAATAAAACACACAAAAAATAATTTATTAAATAAAGAAAATTAAAAAAACCGTGCACGAATTATAAGCTAATATAAAATTACTCAAACAGATATTGATTCAAAATTGAGAGAATTACCAAAATGCCTATCTTTCTAAGTTTTTGCACAAAATACTGATTTGAAAAAAATGATCCGAAATACCGACGGGATACGGAGAATCGTCCTCCGTGTTATCATGATGCGGAGAATCGTCCTCCGTATTACGTAGATACGGAACCGAGTTCTCCGTGTTATGCATGATACGGTGAACCGTGTCCCGTGTTAGGTGGGTGCGCAGCACAGTCACGGAGCACGATCTTCCGTATCATGCATAACACGGAAGACTCAGTTCCGTATCATGCCCTATTACGGAAGATCGTGTTCGGCAACACCCCTCATATCACGGTACACGATGTACCGTGTCCCGTCAGTAAAAAGGGTCAACATGGCTCCCATATAAATATTTTGGACCATCACCCAAAATTTTTTACTTTTCATATATCACTTTAAAAACTTTAAATCATATTTCAATAGCTAAAAATATACAAAGGAGTGCAAACTAAAGGAATCAATAAGCAAATCATACGAACAAAGCATGATAATTGTATCAAAGCAGTCAATTTTGGAAATTTAATCATCAGTCGCTTAACGGTACTATTGGACAATTGTTTCACTTCGTGCAAGCATGTTATGTATGATGATTTTTTTATTTTTTGCTTTTCTTCTTCTTCTGCATTTTACTTTACCAAGTACAACATAAAGCTAAATATATTCATGTTACAAAAGAGTTGAAAAATCAGAGCAAATCTACGATTTTTAAAAATCTTAGATTCGTCCAAATTTAATTATAGTACCAACTTCACAAGTGCTGGTTTCGATATAAAAAGAAAATAAGTAACCATGCAATATCTTAAACAAGTACATTAACAAATTCAAACTGATGAAGCTTGTGCAATCTTAAAACAAAAACAGAAATAGCAAGTAACTCTACACAAATTTAAAGCTCCTAGATTTTGCTGCATCGTCTGAGAAATACAAGTAACTGAATAAACATGACTTCACCAAATATATACCAACGAGCGACCAAACATACCCTGTATATCCTGCATGAAGCAACGGAGAAGGGCAAGGAACGATCAACAAATAGTAAGGGGAGAACTGAAAATTAAATCCCAAAGACTCCCTATGGATTTAATACTTTCATCTAAAGTCGCCTTCCGTCCTTCTTCATAATTCCATAGCTCAGGTACAAAGAATCTTCCACTAGGATTATATTCGTTCATCTCCCTTAATGCTGTTAGCACAGCATTGTATAGTTCATCATCCCACTCCGTCTTTATGGCTCTGAGGTACTCATCTTCTTCGTCAATAAATTGCTGAAAAACCTCAACTTGTCACACATTCAATCAATGTACATGCTCTAAATTAATATTGTTGAGTTAGAAACTAAAACAAATTGAGGGGAAAATTAAACATAAGTCAAAGTAAAGACGTTGATGAGTGACAATTAAAAGTATGGTTTGCCCAAAAGAGGAAGCTAATGTAATAATTTATCTCATCAAATTAATGCTTACCTGAAGGTCTGCACCAGCCATTCTGAGCTTAAAGGGAAACCAGCACGGATTCATAATTTTCGCTTGAAATTGTTTATGAAATTCTTCTGCTTTGTCTTCTACTTCGTCAGCAGAATATTTTTTCATTGCAGCAGAAACAATTGTTTTGAGGTCAATATCTCCCATTCTCTTGACACCAATAGAGACCCCCATTAGAACCCCGCCCTCTACTAACTGCATGTTAATCAAGAAAATTAAGCATCTAGTGACGTGAGCCACCATATCTTGGACTTAAAGCTTATACGATATTTCCATATGACGCAATACTTACAAGTAGTCCTTATTTAATTTTTTTAATGTTTTATATATAACTACATGTATATGATGCTCTTGAATGCAGCTGAGGGTAAGTTATTGTGATTATGAGATCAATTTTTACCGCTCAGCTACACTCGGGACTCTCAACTTGCTCATGAGTCATCATCAGACACAAAATGCTTGGCTACACTGAAAAATCTCAACTTGCGCATGATTCATCAAATACAATATGCTTAGTTCAATAATAAGTTGACCAAATATTATATTCCACACAGTTCTACGGCTCTATTGCTGGTAAAAAGGGACGTTGTCATTCATATTGAACCAAGAGCAAGTTAATAGTAATGACAATGATCTGCAAATTAAGATGCAACTATAAACAAACTTACATTGATGAACTCTTTTCGAGCATTCTGCAACTCGTCATTGCTTTGCCTCTCCTTTATGAGGAGAGCTTGAGTCAGACATTCAAGATGCTCAATGGTTTCGTCCTTGTCCTTTAGGCTTTCTTCTAAGGACTTAATTCTTTCATTTGCTTCCACATCCCCACCCTCACCATAAGCTCTCATGATCTCTGAAGCCCCATTGAATTTCTCCGTTTCCAGTTCTAAAAAAATATGTGTAAAAATGGATGAGATTAATGCTATGTGTGTATATCAATGTATGTGTAAATATTTTATAGGTTGTAGAGAACTAGAGATTAATATTTCTGTTTCAGAGATAGAGCGAGTGGTTTCTTTAATTAACAGCACTGGATGTATAAATGGGAAGCATAGATAGTATATTAGTATATTATAGATTAAAAGTGGACAGGATTAGAATTTTTAAAGGTCAAAACTATTTTTTCTTAGTGCGCCTTAAATTGACTACATAATTAAAAATCGGTGTACTTACCAATTTGTGGCTGAGTGTTTGCTTGGCTTTGGCATTGGACCTCCTGCAGTGGTTGATAATGGTGCTGGGTTGCAGCTGTATTCTGATCATAGACCTGAAGCTGTCCTTCTACAAGTGGTGCATGCTGATGCAACTGCTGAGCAGTTTGTTGTTGATAAGGGTAGTACTGCTGGTACGGAACATATGCAGGATACTGCTGATAATATTGTTGAAACTGTTGTGGATACCAATGCTCTGCAGTTGTCCAAGCAGCTGAAGTGTTAGCTTGGACCTGAGGGTTTGCATTATGTGCAGAAGGAGGGGCAGTAGCGGCCTCCTGAGATACTGGTGCCTGAGAGGCTTGGTCTACGAGTAGTGAACTGGTCTGAGCTTGTGGACTCGGAACCTGTAGTTGGACAATAACGAGTAAACATTTATCAATGTGAGAGACTTACACCAGAAACTGAACGGCACTTGAAGACATATGTGCACTCACAACACAAGTCCGATAATGCTCCTGTACTTGGCGATGTACAAGCTCTAGCCCGCATCTGGTACATAAAATAGTAGAATTTTGGAAGGAGCATTCAGAGCAATGTAAGCTGCATTCAGATAAAGGGCCCTGCCATGAGCATCCACTCTTATGAAACAGACAACGCACTAGTGTTCTGTCTAGTCTTTCAGCCAAAGCTTTGTCGGATACAACTAGTGGCTGCAGTAAAAAAGGTCATTGAAGAAATTGAGATGGCTGGAGTCAATTTCATGTACTTAAAAAACCAATAATATAAGTCATAACCTTAGAATCTTGTAATGTCACCAAGTATCCATCATAGGGGCAGGCATTGGTAGTTGTCACAACGAAAAATAAACAAAGTCTGCAGTATAAATGAGTGCACTGTGATTGAAGTGCTTCATTCGGGTAGACAAGTTTGTGACAAACAGCACATAAGTACTCGCAGCGCAGAGAGTGCATGTCTACTATACAGTCGTTGTCGATACCCATATCCACTCTGAAATCTGCCCAAGGTACAACAATTAAATCAGCAAACAAGCAAAACAACGTTATCATCTATGATTAAATAATTGCAAATCACTTTCTTAAACACACACAAACATTTGCAAATTGCTAGTCATACTCCAACAGGTGCACGTATAGCCTACACAAACAACGTGTTGAATTGTCTATATGATGACCCGTTTAATACAAAAGTATCAAATTTTGGTAATCGCTGTATAACTAAAACGTAAAAGAGGCTGAAGCTCGAAGTCTGTGTGATGCTGTTGGTTGGACAGTGGCTATGGGTTTCAAGAAGTGTATTTTCGAGCTTGACTCAAAGATTGTTGTGAATGCTTGTAATGGTGGGTCTGGTAGATCAAATTTTTATTCCATTATAGCGGAGTGTGTTGAAGATTTTAAGCACCTCGATGAGGTTAAGGTGCAATTTGCTTATAAATCTGCGAATCTAGTGGCTCATACATTAGCTAGGGCCTCTATTTATATGTCAGGAATGCCCCTGAGTTCATCAGTGATGTTCTGAGTTTTGATTTAATTTAAGTAATGCAAGTGCTTTTATTTCAAAAAAAAAAAAATAAAATTAAAGAGTAATGCTAAATGTACACAACTGGTTACATAATTTTTGTAATTCCACTAATGTGGATTTTTATTGGTATATTAATGCGAATGCAAGGGTCTGACCAATGAAATTGAAATAATTATCATTTTATGAATTTTTTTGTAAAACTTTACGTAAATTTAGCATTTTCCATAACTAAATTAATTGTTTTGACCTTAATTAAACCTGTTTTGAATCAATCATCGCAGTTCCATGATTGAATTTAAATTTAATTTACCTAATTTGACGTTCCATTCTCTTTAACTATATAATTAAATTATATTTATTATATATTTTCAATCATAACTTTACTTTCAGTTCATATGTAAATTAATTATTAGTTATATATATTCTCAACTACAAAATTATATTATAGCTAATTATCTTAATTCATTGTATTGTATTAAAATATTATGCGTGATTCATTCATATTACTCATATTCATCTACATGATTAAAGTATATTTACTTTTTTTTTTGAAAGTAAAGTATATTTACTTATTATTAATTTATAATTCTTAACTAGGATGCTATGCGTGATTCGTTCATATTGCCAATATTTATGCAAGATAAATAATACAAATTGATAAAAGCCGAAGTTGATAAATATACAAGTACGGTCGTATCAAATATTTATCTATTTTTTTTATCTTTAATTATAAAAATGTTTTTCGTATTAATAAAACTAATTTTTTAGATAGCTTTGTTTCATAATAATTGACTTTTATTTTAGATATATAATGGATACATTGCTCATATTCAAATTCATCTTTGATAATAACACCCAATTTTTTAATTTTCTACACCATTATAAATAATTTATTAAATTCTACATATTTAAATTGAGATACAAAATATAGTTGGTAATAAATAAGAGTAAAGAAGATGATTCAATATTAGTGAATAATGTATTATGAGACAAAAAATGTATTATGAAATGAGAGTTAATTATTATTATTTTTTTGGGGAATTAATTTCACATGAACAAAATATGATTTTCAGGACTCTCTTTGGAGGATCCTTCAAGGATATATATATATATATATTATATATATATAGGAATAAATCCAATAAAATGCATATATATATATATATATATATATATATATATATATATATATATATATATATATATATATATATATATCGTAGATATTCACTTACTCCCTCTGTCCCTCTCATTTCTTTACATGTTTTCAGCATTGTTTGTCACGCATTTTAAGGTGTATATAAAGTATAGTTTCATAATTTATTTTTAAAATTTTCTTTTTTTGAATAAAAGTTTTAACATTTAATTTTTATTCAGAAGGAAAAAAGTTAAAAAATAAATTATGGAACTATACTTTTTAGAAGTATTAAAATGCGTGTCACACCTAATGTTCTAAAAATCCCCGATTCAACCGATTAATCTCCGATTAATCTTCTGTAAGGTAATCAACCGATTCGATTTTTGAAATCCGATTAATCCTGTTAATTTATTTAAAATGATATGTTTAACTGTAAATTAGACTAATATATAAAATATTATTATAATATCCAATTAATGCTCCGATTAATCCGTCCGATTAATCTCCGCCTACCCGATTAGGCGCTAGGCGGTACCCCAACCGCCCTGAACCGCCTAGCGATTTCTGGAACACTGGACTCACACCCCCGTCCCCCGATGTAAACAATTGAGGGGGACGGAGGGAGTACAATTTTTCTAACAACAGTGTTCAAAGACTATTAATTATTATATCTTCTATCATATATTTCAATTATGTTATTGGACCTCGTATACAAATATAAAAGTTGCATCATATATATAAAGATGTTGATATAACTCTAACAGCATAAATAAAAAATATGATTATAATTTTACTAGCATGAAAGTTGCATTATAATTTGAGACATTGATAACATTAATGAAAAATATGATTAGAGAATTTATCCTTACATACATCCTCAGAGTATCCTAAAAAAGTCATGGAAATTACACCTTGTACATGTGAGATGACTTCCCAAAAGAATAAAAATAGTTAACTTTTATTTTACATTACACCATTTGCCTAATCATACACATTCAGATAGATTGTATCACCCTTTTTATTCTTATTTATTACCAACGACATATTAGTTAGTATATAGACATATATACATGAGTGGTACTTTAAAAAAATCTATAAAATATAAGAGAGAATAATTATATATACAATATTTATATATCCAAAATGATTTTGATGAAATCAAATTTAAAAATTAATTTATTTGTAAAATTTTAAGTGTTAAATTTCTTTTAAAGTTTATATATCGTTAGTATTTTACATTATAATCATATTTTATGTATTGTGAAATACAATTTTAGAATTATTCATCAAATTTAACAATACAATCAATGGTTATCTTTGGATCTCTATGTAAGAGGTTCTCTCTATATAATATAAGAGGTTCTCTCTACAATGACTTATATATATATATATATATATATATATATATATGTGTGTGTGTGTGTGTGTGTGTGTGTGTGTGTGGGTGTGTGTGTGTGTATATGTCTATATATATTTGTGTGTGTGTGTGTGTATGTATATGAGTTAAGCTCTATGAATTTTAGTGGAGACTGAAGACCATAAATTAAGCAGAATATTGTAAAAACTTATTCACTGAAAATCATGTTCTATGAAAATCATTATATCATTTATTTTATTGAAAATTTTGAAAATCGTATATGTTTTACATGCAAATTTCATTAAAAATCTTGAAAATCATGTATGTTCAGCAAACAAACTTTTGCAGAACATACTGTTCTCCAAAACATGTTCTGCTTGCAAATCATATATGATTTTTAAGATTTCGAATGAAATTATAATGTTCATTGGACATTCTTAGCAAATATATATGTTTTGCAATGTTTTGAGTGCATAATGTATATGGTCTCCACGGTCTTCACTCAAATGTTGGTCTCCATAGAATTTAACACATCCTTTATTATAATACTTGAGTCTACCAATGTACAGTTAGCCAATCAGAAATTAGGAATTATTTTAGAACCAATCAAAACTAATTCCTAAATTTTTTAGACCAATTATGTTATATTAAAAGTTTTCCTTATTTACAATATCAACCTACCTCTTTAACCATGGTTAGTTAACACTTCTAATTTAAATACAATAATGATTTTATTAAACATATCAATAAATACATACTTTTAAAATCAAAAACTATTTACTAGAAAATCACAATTTTAATCTGAAATTAATTACGATACACTATTATATATTTCAAATTAAATTTCATAATTAATCATTCATTAATCAACCATTTTTTTAATATAAAGTCAATCACAATCATATTATCGTACATTATAAATTGATTTTCATAATATATATTGTACAAGAGTTGAGGGTTCAGTGGAAACCATGTTTTTTGTGGAGTCCTGGAGTCCATCTTTGTTTTGCATACATTCATCAGCATTTTACATTGCATTTAACAATTTTCTACGGTCATCACCAAGATTAGTTAGGGTTTTTTCAACAATATCGTCGAAATTCATCACAAATATACGTTTATTGCCCGCAATGACAAAATATTGAATTTGCATGCAGAACAAACTTTATTTTGCAGAACCAAGTGTTCAAGAACAATATTCTGATAATTAATTCAAGAGATGTTTAGGGGCGTGTTTCGGAGCAGTTTACGGTCATGTTCAGGAGGAAAATGTTTTTGCATTGGTAAAACATTGTTAAATGCGGATGAATGTATGCAGAACAAAGGTGGACTCCAGAACTCCACAAAAAACATGGTATTCACTGAACTTTGTTCTATTGTACAATTATAATTGATTTTAAGAAATTATAATCTAACTCAACTAGAAATCTGAAAAAAAAAATCGAATTTGAAATCAGATTTTAAATAACTTGGATAAAATCCATACCTTCAAATTTTTTATTTTTTTAAAAGTTCAAAAAAATATTTATTAATAATTTGTTAATAAAATTAATTAATAAATGCATATACACTACAAGATCGGATTAATTAGAATGATCATTTTTTTGGGAAAAAGATATTTTAGTTAAAAAAGTTAGTAAAGGTAATAACTCAAAAAAGTAATTAGTTAGTTATTATTTAGGAGAAAATGAGATATTTTTGTTAGAAAATATATACCTTTTAGTGGAAAAAGGTAATCAGTAAGTTATTTGTGATTATAATATTATTAGTATATTTCATTAATTAGAATGACCATACGGAAAAAATCGGATTTGAAATCAGATTTTAAATATCTTGGATAAAATCCATACCTTCAAATTTGATTTTTTTTAAAAGTTCAAAAAAATATTTAGTCATAATTTGTTAATAAAATTAATAAATAAATGAATATAAGCCAGCACTACAAAATCGGATTTAAATCAAATTTTAAATAGCATGGATAAAATCCATATCTTCAAATACTCGATTTTTTGAAAGACACAAAAATATATTTATTCACAATTTTTTAATAAAAAAAATTAGTAAATTCATATAAACGAATACTACATACATTTTAATTACTTTAATTATTAAATATACGCTAGAAGAGTATTATTATTGGTTGGTGAATAAATTACCAATCAAAAAATTAAAATTATTTTAGAGGCAATCAGAATTCACTTCTAAACTTTAAATCAATCAGTCATGTACAAATTTTTATTATTATTTACCATACTTATTCTAATTTACTAATCGCGATTAAATTAAATTTAAATATAATAATATATTGATTTAATAACTTCGTATATCACATGGTTTTTAATTTTAAAAAATTTCTACTAATCGTAAATATTATTTTTTATAAATTCACATAACAATATATTACATATGTTAGCTAACCAAGATTATAATAGAGGATACCCGAATATACCATATATTAGTTAACCAATCACAAGATTGTGAATTATTTTAACATTAATCATAATCTACTAAATTTTAGACCAATTAAACTTAATGTAACATGTTTCTCTACTGGATCTAGATTCTACGTTTCAGCCAAGATTAAACTCAGCTCAAGTTACACTCAATAACAATTGATTTTTATTTTTTCATATCAATTAACTAAACATAATAACTACTAATTTTTATTTTAACGATTAACTAATAATTAATTTAGATAAAATAAAATTCTTACAAACTAAAAAAATATAATTATTATATCAATTTAAACAGTAAGGGAAATTTAAGCCGCTTATTCCCTATTCCCTATCAGACCTAGCCAACTTTGATAAACTAAGTGTACGCATCAATTCTTCTCATGCCTAAATCATATCAATTTCGGTTAAGGTACTACTTTATATCTTTTTAGCATATGACATACTATATTTGGATAAATTATCTTTTTATTTCAATTATATATATGTATCGCATGTTTCCTATTTTAATTGTCCAATAAAATCAACAAAAAAAATTCTAACAAAAAAAATAGAAAATGATTTAGGTTATCATCATCCCCAATCTAGATTCTCCCAGAGTTACTTCCCATTAGAATATTCAGTGGTGAACTCCAATAATTTTATGACTTACTGAATTCTAGGCATCAATCCTTACCACATTACACTGATTTGTTTACATTATTAGGCATGCCTATAGATAAATATTTTTTTACAGTGTTGGGTTGTCAATGTTATTCAGTGATACTTAACAATTTTATTCTAAATATTATAATTATTTAATTTAAAAATAATACATTAATATATGAGTCTATATATCTATAATAGATATTTTGATATCTCAAACTCTCAATTCAAAATAATAAGGTACAACCAAAATCATGAATTAAAAATTCTTAACTATATAAAACTATTTAGCACATTATTCTAAATACATATTCAAATTTTAAGTTGTGTAAAATATTAAATAATTTGGTCAAAAAAAAGGTAGCATCAACCAATTGAAACATTAGAATGAATTTTAAACCAGTCATCTTTCACATTTTAATTACGAGTTTTCTTAACTATACAATAATTAATGGAAAAACAATTTAACCTTCCAATATATTTGAATTATTCAAAATATTAAATATATATACTCTTAAATAGTACCATACATTATTTGGTGTATACATTATCAATCAAAAAATAAAAGTTTTACAGAGTTAATGAAAATATTGTTAGTGAATGTTTCCATAATAAATTGGTCAATTTAGCACAAATTTTTCTTATGAATCACTATTTATTTATAGATAATTGATTCATCTATAAAAGGACATAAGTTATCCACAAAAATAATCAAACCTGCAAAAATATCAATAAAAGGGCATACAACATCTACAAAAACAATTAAAATTGAACAAATACATATAAAATAGATCACTAATTTCCTTTATCCAATTATTGAACAAGTCTTCAATTATGGTACATCCATCATCTATATCTCTAAATTATGCAGCCTTTTCGGCTAAATAATCTAATAATTTGTTTTAAACGTGAGGAATATGTATATCTGATTTGTCAGAACATATTCAAACAATTGACCAAAGCTGTGATTCTACACTATCCAAATCAATGAACTAATATAACAAAATCTAATATATGGATATACAAAATGATATTAGGCTCTCAACAAAGAGAGATATTTATTGAAAGCCAAAGTAAAATAAATAAAAAGAAAATGAGGCTTATCATTCACAAGGAGATAGTACAAAATCTAATATTTCGATAGATGAAATCCACCAACGGGAAATGAGGTACTAGACTCTCAATAAAGAGATTTATTTATTGAAAAATAAAGAAAAATAAATTAAAAATTATAAAAAAATATAAAAAACCAAAATGCTAATATTAGCTCCTAAACTTTAGTTTAGCATATTCTGGGAGAGGTGGAGAGAGAGAGAGGGAGAGAGAGGGAGGAGCAACAACTACGGTCTTTGTTGTAAAAATGTCAATTATTAACCTAAGAGCAATTATTGAATTTGCAACTATATAATTGAGTTATAAAATTATATTTTGAATACTATCCAACAATATATTAGAATGGAAATATTGAGTTGTTAATATAATATTAAAATTGTATATAATTACGCAAGATGCAATAATTTATCAATTAAAATCTTCGGGTAGTAAAAATATTTGACCATGAAAAGACGAATCCTAAAAATTACACATACAAATTAACCACTGTTCGATTTAAAATATGACATTTGAAGAAAAGAAGGATCATATATAATATATGGTGTATTATTTATAAAAATAATTCAAAAAAATATATACACAATATCATGTATAATATATGATTTGCGGAACTTATATATTATAGACATCACGTATTGAACACTCAGATTCTATTCAATGATCCACAATAAAATTAAAAACTGACATGACTGCTATCAGTACTACTTATATTAGTTTCCAAATTACAAACTTGAACATATTTAAGTAAGTACGCAATAGTTACATATACCATTAACACGCAAAACTCTATGAAAATCAATTTTATACTTCAAATAACATTTGATCATACACGATTTAGTTTTAAAACACAATTTATGCTAGCGCCCCGTGCCTTGCACGGGTATTTATGCTAGTTAGAGTAAATGAGTGAAATGTAAATGTGCGTGTATGTATCCATGTTACAGATCAACGCAATCAATCAATTATTATGGTATGTAAAGACTAGATCTCGAAAGAAATGAGTTGTCGATTGTCAGATCTATATCATACCTTAAATTTCACCGACTCTTGCTCAATTCAATATAATTCTTTATTAAGCTCTGATATCTAAACTTCTCCTATCAAACTTCGAAACCTGCAAAACTTAATACCAAGATAAATGGAATTTTAATTAATAAAATTAAATCCTTCTATATAAATATGTTAATTACACCGCGATAAGAAGTATAAAACAAAAGATTATTATATCACGATACATGAACAAACAGTCACACCTTGAAAATTTAATCATATCACGACACGACACAAAATCACCTCCATACCTTCAAAAAAACTATAACACGATTATAAGTATATGAACAAAAAAATTTACACTATAGTATATGAATCCGCCGTCATACCTTGGTTAAACATTTGCAGGGACATAACTTACTGATAACATAGCCTTTTATAATTGAAAAATTTAGGGTTAAGAACCAATAAAATGACTATAATACCCTTTGATCATACTGGAAGTCCACTTGACTACTTGATTCCCCTAAGCCCATATTGGAAGTTCATCTGCCACCCCTTAAGCCCATCATGGAAATCTTACATGTCTTTTTTTTGGGCCCAGTCTGGAAGCCCATCTTTAGATCTTTATGACCATAAGTTCTTAGAGCACTTGTTGGACCGTAAACATGCTTTAACTCCACAATAGTATAGTTTTGGGTCAAACCTGCATGAATTTGTCTTTGAACACATCCCAAAAGGCCTTAGATAGTGTTAACTAGCTGAAAATCCAAAAATTATCCGTCACACAAACAATTTAACTTCTAATTCTATATTAGTTAACCTTATTCATATAATGTCTTTTTAGAGTTTTTTTAAAATAATTTGATGTGAATTTCGTACAAAATAGACAAATATTAATATCATATCAATGTAAAGAAAATCTGCTTGTTAACAAGTAGTTTGAGAGCCGTGACTATAACCTTCTCAACATGAATGGGAAGTGCAAGGTGGGTTTCCCCAGACCCTTTAGCGGGCCTACAGTAGATCAGGAGGTCCTTTCTAATCTGGACCTAAGGGTGTTGATGAATCATGCCACCTTACAATATGAGCTAAGGGTGAAGATCAATTAGTCAAAGTGAGAATTTTTTGATTTTATTTCACATTGATTGCAGAAGGGGTAGAGTGTTATTATATAAGCACCATATGTTCCATCTGTAATAAGTTTTTCACTTTTTCGAGACATGGTAAATAAGAATTTCACTTTCCAACAGATCATGATTCCATTTACTTCTCAGTTGCTCAATCTCATCAATAAAAACTATAAATTTCTTAAAAAATGGATTATTATGTATGTGTTAGGATGATTATAGCAATAATAGAACAATTATATTCTATATTATATCACTAATTCAAGAACAAGCAATCAAAACCAAATTCAAAACGAGTATGAAGGCAAGATAATAACAACAATCAGTAACAACAATATAAAGGAGAATGAAAAGAAAAACTTAGCTATACTATTGCTTTAATTAATAAAATAAACAGTTGAGTTGCCCAATCTTGGAGAAGACACGGCTGTTCTTGAAGTAACTATCGCACCACTTACTACGTTGGTATCTCACGAAGAATCTCATCGGATAAAACAACACAAAGAAACTTCGTGATGTTTAACAACAACAAACAATTTAGTTCACCTGGTTTTGTGGGATCTAGAATAATAAACAGAAATATGTTTTATTTATTATTAGCCGAGAACCCGTGCGAAGCACGGATCGTGATCAATTATCTAAAATTTATATTTTTTTATTTTTTTTAAAATTATAATATTATTTCGATTAAATAATTTAATGACATTAATTATTTTGATACTAATATTTTTAAAAATTAAAATCCATGTTTCAGTTGACCATAATTTAATAATCAATACTATTTATAGGGTCTGGATCAAGAGAGAACCAAACACTAAAAGAAAACTGAAGAACCATTATTAGTCGTTGGATTACTTCTAAATCAACTATCCAGATTATATTCATTTTTAAATAATTTTTGTAATGATATTGTTGGAAATAAAAGCTATACTATTAGTTCAATTAATTGAAATAAGAAAATTTAATCAATGAATCATTCATTAAAATCTTTTATTTTTATTAATATTTTTCATCTCACATAACTTTTGATGAGTCTCTTAAAAGAACAAGGTTTGGGAGTGTTTACGTGACCACGGTTGTTGATCTTGTGCCATCGTATGAGCCCGTGGAGATCATGATTAATGCTTTGGGATTTGAAGTTGATTCTGGTTGAAAGTCATATTCTATTTCTTGTGTCGTGTGGGACGATACAGAATAGAATTGTTACTTATTATATAATTATATAATTATATATTTGGCTTGCAAGTTTTTACCTTTCACTTGAAAGGGTTTTTCTTGTTTTAAGCACTTAGGATTTTATTTTTTTCAAGTTAGATCAGGTTTTGATGGGTTTGCTAGTTTGGTTCAGGTATTAGCTAAATTCCTAGCTGATATTGAATTTCTTTTAGATTCCTATCTGAATAAGGGTTGAATAAGGTTATTTATGTAGCCTATAAATACCCTTGTCTTGTAATATTTTGGGGGATGAATATTGATAATAAAATTTTGGCTATTCGGTAGCTTTGAGAATCGAATTCAGGAGTGAATTCAGAGTTTTAGTTTTGTTTCTCCATACGGAGATTCGGAGTTTTGAGTTTTGTTTCTCCATCTTTGGAGATTCAGAGTTTACTTTATATTTATCATTATTACATATTATTCAGAGTTTACTTTATTCAAAGTTTTGAGTTGGAGATCGAACTTGTAATGTGATTGTGGACACTGATTCTTGCGTAAACGTGACATCTTCTAAGACGGTGAATGCACTAAAACTTCCAACCCGGGACCATCCTAAACCTTATAAGTTGTATTGGTTGAATGACAACGAACCAATCAGAGTCAAGAAGCAAGCACTTATGACTTTTTCAATAGGAAATTACAGAGACGAACTATAGTGTGATGTGGTTCCTATGACAGCTTGTTCACTTTTGTTCAGACGTCCATGGAAGTTTGATAGAGAAGTCATGTTTCATGGTAAAAAGAATGAATACTCAGTTTTGTGCGCGAAAAAAAGATTTAAACTGAAACCACTTCCTCCTAAAGTGGTTCATGAACCTGTGAAGGACAATATGTTGATTACTATTGTTGAGTTTGAAAAGGATAAAGAAGATGGTGCAATTGGGTATGTCTTATACATTCGTGAAGTTGAAAAGGATTCGCCTCATATTAAAGACCTGGAACTAAGTAAGCTGATGGATGAATTTGCAGATGTTTTTCCTGATGATCTGCCTATGGGATTACCTCCACGTAGAGGAATTGAGCACGACATAGACCTTGTCCCTGGGGCTCCATTACCCAACAAGGCAGCTTATAGGTGTAATCCTTTAGAGTCAAAAGAGTTGCAAAGACAAGTTCAGGATTTGATCGATAGGGGTTATGTACGAGAAAGTAAAAGTCCTTGTGTTGTACCCGCATTACTAGTTCCGAAAAAAGATGGTACATGGAGGATGTGTATCGATAGTAGGGCAATCAACAATATCACAATTAAATATCGCTTTCCTATCCCTCGCTTGGATGACATGCTTGATGAACCACATGGGTCAACTATTTTCTCCAAGATTGACCTGAGGAGTTGATATCACCAAATGAGAATTCGAGATGGGGATGAATGGAAAACTTCTTTCAAGACCAAGCAAGGACTTTACGAGTGGATGGTTTTACCATTTGGCCTCTACAATGCACCTAGTTCCTTTATGAGATTGATGAATGAGGTATTACGACCTTTTCTAAATTCTTTTGTCGTTGTCTACTTGGATGATATACTTGTGTATAGTGTTAATAGAGAACAACATTTAGAACACTTACGAAAAGTTTTTATGGTTCTTTGAGAAGAAAAATTGTTTGGGAAGATGGAGAAATGTACTTTTCTAGTACCTAGTCTTACTTTTCTTGGTTCTATTGTGGCTGGGGATGGCGTGAGAGTGGATCCATCTAAGGTAGATGCTATTTCTACTTGGCCTACGCCTAAAAATGCTCATGATGTTCAAAGTTTTCACGGCTTGGCCTCATTTTATAGAAGGTTCATTCGAAATTTCAGCACTGTGACTGCACCACTTACTGAGCTGATGAAGAAAAAAAAATATTTGAGTGGAATTCTAGTGCAAATAATGCATTTGAGGAAATTAAGAATCTTCTTTACAAGACACTTGTACTTGTTTTACCCGACTTTAACAAGGTATTTGAAGTAGAGACTGATGCTAGTGGTCTTGGTATAGGTGCTGTCCTTTTGTAAGAAAGAAGGCCAATTACATTTTTTAGTGAGAAGTTAAATGGTGCTAAACTTAATTACTCGACATATGATAAGGAGTTTTACGCGATTGTACGTGTTGTGGCTCATTGGTCACATTATTTGCGTCCTTCACCATTTGTTTTACATTCCGATCATGAGAGTTTGAAGCACATTCATGGGCAACAGAAGTTAAGTGTAAGACATGGGTTTAGAAAAAAAAAAGTGTAATACATGCAAAATGGGTTGAATTTCTGCAATCCTTTACATTTTCTTCCAAGTATAAGGATGGGAAAAGTAATGTTGTTGCAGATGCCTTATCTCGGAGACATTATATGCTTACAATTTTGGATGCAAGAATTTTGGGATTTGAACATTTGAAGAAGTTGTATGTGACTGACCCTGATTTCTCTTCTATTTTTGCGTCGCCGACTGATTCGTATGTGCTACAAGATGGTTTTCTTTTTAGAGGAAACAAACTGTGTGTACCGAAGTGTGGAGTTAGAGAATTATTAATCCGAGAAGTACATGGTGGTGGTATTGCGGGTCATTTTGGAATACACAAAACATGCGACTTACTTTCTGAGCACTTCTATTGGCCTAAGATGTTAAGAGATGTTCAAGCTGTTTTGGAGAGATGTGCCACATGCCAAAAGTCACTTTCATAAGGGTTTGTACACTCCCCTCCCCGTTCCTATTGCACCATGGGATAGTGTGAGTATGGATTTCATTGTTGGATTACCCCATACTGCTAGGGTAAGGATTCTTTTATGGTTGTAGTGGACAGATTTTCAAAAATTGCTCACTTTGTTTCTTGCCATAAAACGGATGATGCTAGTCGTATTGCAGATTTGTACTTCAAGGAGATTGTGAGATTGCATGGAATTCCTAAAAGTATAGTGTCGGATAGGGATACTAAATTTTTGAGTTATTTTTGGAAGATCCTATGGAAATTTGTAGGAACAAAGTTACTATTTAGTACTTCACATCATCCACAGACAGATGGTCAAACAAAGGTTACTAATAGAACTTTGGGGACATTGTTGAGAGGCCTAGTGAGTAAAACTACAAAGGACTGGGACATCAAATTGGCACATGCTGAATTCGCATATAACAGGACATCCTCATCTACAACAGGAGTGTCACCATTTGAGGTAATATATGGTATAAATCCATACGTTCCTGTTGATTTAATTCCTATTGCAAAAAAAGATATCCTGAATTTTGATGCAAATAAAAGTCAAGAAGCCTTTTTTAGAACTTGTGATCAAGTTAAAATGCAAATTAAAAAGATGAACACCAGATACAAGGAACGTGCCAATAAGAAAAGACAACAAGTTGTATTCAATCCTGGCGATTTGGTTTGACTTAATTTAAGAAATGAGAGGTTTCCAAACATGAGGAAAAATAAGTTAATGCCTAGAGCTGATGGGCCTTTCAAGATAATAGAGAGATACGGCGATAGTGCCTACAAAATTGAGATACCTGATTCGTATGGAGGAGTAAGTTCTACATTCAATGTTGGTGATTTAGCTCCGTACAACGACGATGCGAATTTGAGGACAAATTCTATTCAAGAAGGGGAGAATGATGAGTCTCTTAAAAGAACAAGGTGTGGGAGTGTTTACGTGACCACAATTGTTTAACAAATTCAAGAATTTTATTTTTTTCAAGTTAGATCAGGTTTTGATGGGTTTGCTAGTTTGGTTCAGGTATTAGCTAAATTCCTAGCTGATATTGAATTTCTTTTAGATTCCTATCTGAATAAGGGTTGAATAAGGTTATTTATGTAGCCTATAAATACCCTTGTCTTGTAATATTTTGGGGGACGAATATTGATAATAAAATTTTGGCTATTCGGTAGCTTTGAGAATCCAATTCAGGAGTGAATTCAGAGTTTGAGTTTTATTTCTCCATACGGAGATTCAGAGTTTTGAGTTTTGTTTCTCCATCTTTGGAGATTCAGAGTTCACTTTATATTTATCATTATTACATATTATCATAAACACATCATGTTCCGTATCAACTTTTGGCTGATTTTTTTCAAAATATTCAATCTTCTTTCTTTAAAAATTATAATTTATTTTATTAAACTTATTTTACAAAAAAATAATCCCCGAAATAATAGGGTTCCACTACAGAATCTATTTTGTTTCATAGTAAAAATAAAATATTTTGCTACTGAATTATAAAGTTATGCACACGAACTTAAAAGTTTTATAACTGAACTTGATTTTTTTACAAAAGTCTACAATCGAACTTAGTTTTTCAGCAACATTATGTTGGTAAACACTATTATCTCATGGGTCACGCTCTATGGAGAACCACACAAAATTGAGAACCCGGGAACTCTAATAAGTTCAGTAGCGGAACGTTATAATCCATGTGTTTGACTCAAAATTCAGATGCATCACTTCTAAGTTCAGCAGCAGAATATTTGTTGAAAAAAGTAAGTTCAGTCGTAGAACTTTGTAGAAAAAGCAAGTTCGGTTGTAGAACTTTTAATGTCATGTGCATAACTTTGAAGTTCAGTAGCAGAACACTATATTTTTAGTACGAAACAAAATAGATTCTACACTAAAACTCAATGGTAAGTAAGTTCAGTTGTAGAACTTTGTAGAAGAAGCAAGTTCATTTGTAGAAATTATAATTTCATGTGCATAACTTTAAATTCAGGCTTTTAAGTTTTACAGCAGAATGTTTGTTAAAAAAGTAAGTTCATTTGTAGAACTTTGTAGAAAAAACAAGTTCAGTTGTAGAACTTTTAATTTCATGTGCATAGCTTTGAAATTCAGTAGCATAACACTATATTTTTAATACGAAAAAATAGATTTGCACTAGAACTCAGTGGTAAGTAAGTTCAGTTGTAGAACTTTGTAGAAGAAGCAAGTTCAATTGTAGAAATTTTAATTTCATGTGCATAACTTTGAAATTCAATAGCAGGACACTAAATTTTTATTACGAAACAAAATAGGTTCTGTAGTAGGATCCAATGATTCTCCAGTTCTCATTTAGATAATGATTCTCATTTGAATCAACCCCATTATCTCATATTATATTTATACCATAATTTTAATGTTCTACAACTGAACTTAAAAGTTATTCATCCGAATTTTTAAGTCAAACACATGAATTCTAAAGTTATGCAACTGAACTTACTTGTATTTAAATATTCTGTTATTGAAAATTTAATCTCTTATTGTATTTATACCATAACTTGAGTATTCTCACAAAAGTTGGTAAAAATATTGGAAAATTTTTATGATGTTAATGATATGGTGTTGGTATATGATTATAATTGTCAATCAAATATGTATTGTCTCAAAAATTTATATCTTGTGTTTTTGGATAACTTTGCCCTCGATCTATATATAATAAAATATATATTATTATGAAATATATGTAAGAGTTCTTAGTTTCTGCATTTAGGGTTCAAGGGTTCTCCGAGGAACATAACGCAATATATAAATTGATTAAAATATATGTTAACCACCTTAAAAGTATAGAGGTCCGTTAATATAAGAGTAGCTATATTATTAATTATATTTATTATTAATATATTATATATACTTTTGATATATTAATTAATGGAGCCCCAAGTTGTATATAATACTATATTCTCGGCTTTAATTAAATTAATATTTAGTATTATTATTTTAATTAATTAAATTATATAACTTCACTCTAGTAATATAAGAGTAGCTATATTATTAATTGTATTTATTATTAATCTATTATAGATACTTTTTAAATATTAATAAATGGAGCCTTAAGTTTTATATAATACTATTTTCTCGAATTTTATTTCGATTTTTAGTTAATAGACTTCTGGTATATAACTTCACTATTAAATTAATATAATATTTAGTGACATACTGCGGTATGCATAACATACCATATTATTAAGAGGGAGTTTGTACTTTTAATAAAGAGCATAGATATTTATAATTCTTATCAAGTAATATTAAAATTATGAATTTTGATTATGAATATAATCCTTACTCAATATATTTAAAATTGGCTTCATACGAGCATTCTACTTATGCTAAACTTTGGGAAAATAATCTAAAGTTAACCTATGAAATGAGGCACATAAGCAAAATTATTAATGCCCCTGCGGGCCCTTTTAAATAACATGTACAAATTAATCAAAATTACTTGATTTTAGTTTAGTAACTTTAGGAAATTATCTAAAGTTAACTTTAGATTCTTTTTTCCCATGAAATTATATCCTTATATATAATAAGCGTAAGAGGGATCTTATCCATTATTTTGGTTTGGTCACTGTACTGCCAAAACAATCTCAACCATCGAATATTATATTGTTAAAAATAGACGATCAAGATGATATCATATTAAAAAGAAAATTATAATCTAAAAAGGATATAATTAAAAATGTTGTATTAAAATTGAATTTAAAAAGAAGTTATAATCTGAAAAGGAAAGAATGCCCAAAATACCCATTTTTTTCCTACCCACTAACCAAAATACCCATTTTCAAAAACACTGCCCAAAATACCCACGGGATACGCCGTTGGAAACGGCGTATCCGAAGTTACTGTAGCTGCCAGAAAATCGATCCACTCGCCATAAAATTCAGAGCTTCGTGACCCGCGACTTCAACGCTTTTGAGCTTCTCGACTATTCCCCAGCCTTTCCTCGTCTCCCACCCTTCAAATCATGGCCACAGGACCAGGTAGTCATCGCGTTCGTCGTCCGGCTATCTGTTTCTCTCAGCTGGCCCCGCAGGGGCGTGAAAAGCTCTCACCGGAAAGCTTGAATCGGAAAATATCTTGATTTGGGTGTTTTCAATCCGTCAAAATAAATGATAAAAAATTGGTATAGGATTGTAGAGGATTGAAAGACGAATTGAATGGTGTGTAGAACGTAACTAGAAAGTTACACCTGAGAGAGAACGGAGAGATCGAAATTTTCAATCGGAATCGCCATTGTCTCGACCTGTGGAGACGATGAAGATGACGTCAGATACGCATCTTCAAGATGCGTATCTCTTGATGCGTATCTGACATCACTGATGACGTTAGATACGCCTTTTTAAGATGCGTATCAGAGGTTGCGCCTGTGTCAAATGCGTTTGCTGTTCAAAATTTGTTGACTAAAATTTGTTGACTCCAGAGGCGTATGCGGAAGCTACGTTGATTGTATAGGCATGATATAGGTTACGCCTGTTACAAAGGCGCATGTGTTGGGCATTTTGGGCAGCCCTTACGCGAAACTTATAAAATTATCTTTAATTTAGTGATGAATTAACAATTATTATCCAAATGAAAACACTCAGAATCTCAAGAGAAAATATAATTACGAATTTTAACATTAATCCTATTTAGTTTAGAATACCTACATTAATAATCCTATTCAATATAGAAAACCTAATTATATATGATTTAAATCATTGACAAGCACTTTTTCGTATTTCAGTATGAATACATTTTTTAGTTTACATGTTAAAATATTAAATATTTTTTATGCTAGATCCAACATTTTTTATCTATTTACTTTAAGATCTAACAGTTCTTATTTATTTTATCGTACCGAAGACCAGACTACCAACTGCCAAAGTTTTGGACAAAATCCCTCATACACTTATTATTAAAACTGTATTTAGTTGTTTGTACAACTATCTTCAAATAATAATAAGGTTATTTTGATAATCAAAACAAAATATAAGTAGATTTCCTAAACAAGATACAATTTTCAATATAAAAATTGTCAATTTCATCTCTCTTTTATTTTTTGGTAGTTTTAATTGGAGAGAATTTTTAAATCATCATAAAATTAAAGATTATTTTGTTAATTTTATGTAGGTTGTAAAATCATCCAAATCGAGTTTTAGGAGACCCCTTGGTTCTGGCAAACGGATCAAGATCCAGAAATCAGATTTGGATGATTTTCCAAACCACACGAAGGTTATAAAATTATCTTTAATTTAGGGATGATTCAACAATTATTATCCAAATGCAAACACTCAAAATCTCAATAGTTACATTAATTACATTGATAATCCTATTCAATGTAGAAAACCAAATTATATATGATTTCAATCATTGACATTCACTTTTTCATCTTTCAGTATAAATACACTTTTTAGTTTACATGTTAAAAGGTAAAATATTTTTTTTGCTAGATCCAACTTTTTTCATCTATTTATTTTGTGATGTAATGGTTTTTATTTATTTTGTCGTATTGAATGTTGAGTATTGAATAGAGTAGAAGAATACAGAGGGGGGGTGAATGGATTCTTGAACTTTTCTTTTCTCGAGTCTATGTAGCAGATAAGTGTTTGTGTGTGCAAAGATATAGGCGCGGATAAAGAACAACACAAGACACAATATCACTTTAATCTAATGTATTATTAGATAAAGGTTGCTACAATCTGTGAATACAAATGATAGTATTCTCAGCTTCGTTTTTCTCAGAGAGATATATCTTACAGTGTGTATGAAAAACTTGACTCTTTTTAAAGTTAACAACTAAGGAAGTGAGGATGTATCCTTATAGAACATGAATACAACCTACTTACTACAAATAAGGTAGCTAAACAAATTACTTTCTAGTCTATCTATCCTTTTTGAGTAAGTGTCCAAACGGCTACAGATTTGACTTTGCAAAGTTCTGTTCAGATCCACTTCTTTAGCTCTTTGTCTCTTCTATATCTCTCCAAGCTTCCTTGTAGGCTTTCCAGAGCACGTTACAGGTTGTGGTCCATAAAGTGCATTGGCTTGTTACAGGTTTCAGATTTATACAATTTCTTCAGTATTTTATCTCCAAGAATGTATTCGAGAAGTTGCTAAGTGATTGATTCGAGAACTAGGATTAGATAACTCTGAGTTCTCAAATACTATATTATTGACATATCGAATCACTTCTCGAATAATACTTTTCTTCAGGATTCCTTGAGTTGTCGAATAGAACACTTGACTTGTCGAATCCTTGAGATATCGAATAGCTTTCTGAGTCTTTGAGATATCGAATGGAACTTTGACTTCTTGACTATTTGAGAACTCGAATACCACTTTGACTTGTTGACTTCTTGAGTTCTCGAATAGAGTATTTAGACATGTCGAATCTCTGAGATGTCGAATGAGATATCGAATGAGATATCGAACAGTTCATTCAGAGATATCGAACAGTGTCTTCTCAGATATATATATATATATAGGCCTTTGCTCCATACAGAACACTCTTATATAACAAACAATAAAGAACACCTTAGATTTATTAGATCCTTTGGCCCCGCCAGGGGCACCCAATACAAAATGTTGTTATTTTTTTACCCTCTATCAAGCCAGCAAAAAAAAAATAAAAATTAAAAATTTTACTGTTCATGATGACGTCACTGATGACGTCATCGTCATGAACAGTAACTTTTTATTTTTATTTTTTTGAGATGATGGATGGATAGAGGGTAAAAAAATAAGAACTTTTTGTATTGGGTGGCCCCGCCAGGGGCAATGGATCTATTAGATATGAGGTGTTCTTTATTATTTGTTACATAAGGTGTTCTTTATTGTTCATGACGATGACGTCATCAGTGACGTCATCATGAACTAGACAAATGTACTTCTTGAATTGGTACTTAGGCAAATTCTTCATTTCTTCAAATCCCAACTGTGATTTATTTGACAGTCTTTATCTTCTTGCTTGAGGCATGAACCTTGGAACTTCTTTCAAGCATTATTCTCAGACTTTTAAGTACAGTTACACAACTAGGATTTGGTGCCTATTACAAGTACAAAACAAATAGAAACTCTACAACTAGAGGTTCCCTCAGTTAAGAGGTCATGTAAGTAATGCAAAGCATTACAAACAATTAGGCTTGTTATTAGATGTAAACAGGCATGCCTTTGTGACTAACAATCTCCCCCAAATTGTGAGTGAGACCCTTAGTCACAATTTCATGTCTGATAACAAGCCTAACATACATAAAGATAGAGCTTGAAAAAGTACAGGTATGTAGATTGATTGAAAAAAATACATGGAAGTATTCTTACAAGTTATAAAGAACTACTAGCCATATCCTTTTGGATTAATCTCTTGAGCTTTGGCTTGCAGATTCTCAGTTTTCATCTTCTCTTCAGCTTCTTTATCTTTCTTCTTTGCATTTTCTTCCATGGCAAGAACAATATCTTCCATTGCAGTGAGTTCTTCAACTAGAGGGGAGCCTGACAGATCCTTGAGTACTTCATTCAGCTGTTTCTCAGAGTAGGAACTGATGTAGTCTATTCTAATCTTTACATTTCTACCATATTTCTTGTATTCAATGATGTAAGGATTAAACTTGACTCTACACAGACCCATAGCCCTTAATTCATCAACCTTAGCTTCCATTGCAGCAAACTCCTCCTCTCTTTTCTTTAGTAGCTCTTCACTGTTCTTTCTCATTTCTGCCTGGTGATCTCTCTTCATTTTGACAAAGTCAATTAGTTCCAGCTTCCATACCCTTTCCACTCTGTCTTCAGAATCCAACATTGCAATTATCCTTTCTATGTCATATAGCCTGCCCCAGTGCTGACATGTTCCTTGTCTGAATTTCTTCTGTATTCCATCAGTATATTTAATTTCAAGAAAATCATCAACAATGACAACATGATAGATTCTTTGAGCCCATAGGAACTGCAGTTGGTCTTCATCATAGTTTTCATCCAGAGGTGGTAGGTTTAATCCTGGAATAATTGTCAGTGCCTTTGACTTGGATACCTTCACCCTTCTTGCAGCATGCTTAAATTTAATCCTCTTTACATGGTTGTTAGGCAGAAACTTATGACCTTTTCTTGTAGACCATTGTAGTACTCCATTAGCAGTTTGCTTATGGAAACATACAGATGGCTTCTTGACTTGAATCTTCTTCTCTTCTTGAGGTGGCAAAACAGTTGCAAAAGCCATAGATATAGATTTTGCTAGGTCACTACTAACAGTATTCACCCTATACTTAGAGTCTTGTGTTATAGTGAGGTTACTGTTAGCAATGCCTAAGGCTTGCTGTTTTCCACTTTTACTCTCAGAGACTTTACCTTGATCATCATCATTCTTCTTATCCTTGTCACCCTTCTTCTTCTTCTTGTCTTCATCACCCTTATCTCTCCTGTGATGTCTTCTCCTCCCATCACTTTTATCTTCAGAATCATCATTCTTATTTGTAACGCCCCGACTTCCCAATACTGAAAATATACTTTTTATAATAAAATAGACTTTGATACAGGGGAATTTAGAAAATTTCAGCATGAGGTATTCGTAAATCGGACTATCCACTTGTAATTCAACCCAACCAAATTACAATTTAACAAATACAATTAAAACTTACTACACCAATGATTCCTCACCGAGGATCGATTCCAGGTTATGGTATGAAGCAAGAATCTAACTAATACAAATTATTACAACTTCTATCTCAACTCTAAAAACAAATCAGTATACCGTCTAATCTGTAGCTTAATCCAAAACTGTGCTCACCCGCTCTAGCTTCGAAATCTATCCTGTATAGAATGCCTCATCGCTCTCATTCGCAGGGATAAATGTAATAGATCATCCTTAAACATAACTGCAAAAGGTCAGGTAAACAAAGCAAGAGTGAGCCAAAGAACGCTCAGCAAGTTAATAATATAGTGAAACAACGATATTACGATAATTCATTGATGAACAATATCAATGAACATTTTATCTCTAAAGATCATTCGATTTCCATCATACGATTTAATTTTCCATTTTCTTCAAATCATCTTTCGGGAAAACATTTCTTTTCTTAAAACCATTTCATCGATAAAACATACTTTCCATTAACTTTTTAAAACATTTAAGTTGATTGGAGTTTTTTTTCACGACTACGGACAATACGGGTGATCAGCCACGTAAAGTCCCCAAACTTGAAATTGGGTTCCCAATTAAGCAACACATTGGCCTTTAATGCAGGAATGGGCACTTCCCCAGCCTCTTACGCTAAAAATGCTGGACTGGGCACTCCCCCAGCCTCTTACGCTAAAAAATGCTGGACCGGCATCACCCGGCCTCTTACGCCTCCAATCTGAAGGAATCCGTAGAAAACATTTTGACAGAATCCCCCACAACAAAATCTTTAAAACCTTGAAAACATCTCACTTTTAAATCCTTTATACTCACTGATAACAGATCAGCCCAGTATAAGGAATTTTAAAAACATCTTTAATTAATTAAACCATTTTCGGAAGCAACTTTAAAAGATTAAGGATCAGGGAAGCAATTGATATAAGGAATTAAAGACATCAAAGCAATAAGATTTAACTAAGCAGGGTATAGTTCAGCAAAACAACATCGCATATCAACAAGGAAACATTAATAATTTAAGGAACAGATCAATTATTCAAGGTCTAGAATTGAACAACAGTTTATAAGGAAAATCCTGAAATAAGGGAAATCTGAAGTTCAACAGAAGATTTAAGTTACTGCGCTGGTGATGACCACTCATTTCAAGGATTACCAATTGATGAAAATTTTCATGGTAAAATTCGAACTTACATAAAAGATTTGAATAGTTCAAAACGAAGATTTAAGAAATTCTCAATTACTCAAATCCCACTCTTGTCGGCTAAGCACTCATAGGCTTTAGCTTCCAAAACCGGCAAGACAATAATAAGTTTGAATAATTAAGAAGATCTCAATTCATTCTCGATTTAAACCGTCACTGAGCAACACATGCCTCAACGACAATCTAAACCTCGAATTAGTTTACAACAATTTGAAGAAAAACTTTCTTTAAAGAATATTAATAAAGACGAGGAATATTTATAAAAATGATTTTAGAAGAAATCAACACCTGAACAATAAGTGAGAAAAATAAACGACATAATAATTTGAGAATGATTGTTTTTAAATTAATAGAAGAAAAATATCACTGGGAATAAAACAAAGAGTATAGACACTAGCAAAATAGTTTGAAAGGAATATCGTATAATTAACCAAACGGGTTCACATTATTCAGAATAAAATTAAAGAGTATAATTGCTTGCAAGAAAAGATTCGAAAGAACAAATAAATAGTATAGAAGATTCACATCACTTGAACGATAAGTGAGGGTTAGTATACTTGCCTCAATACATGAAGTTTCCAGTTTCAACATCTCAATCCTTTACTCACTATACATCAGTCTCTATTTCTTATTCGCTAGCCTTTACTCGTCTTTCCTTTATCACTTGTTAGCTTCTACACGAACACACTCGTTTGCACTGGTGATGGCTCTTAGTCAGCCTCCTATTGGTACCTTTGTATACGTATACACACGCCTGCTTGAACGAGTTACAGGAGAGGAAAGGAGAGACTCACGGGAGGGATTAAGGAGAAAGATTGAGAGCTCGGAAGAGAGAGATAGAGATAAGACCGAGGGAGAGATTTTTTTCTGAACAGTGCAGACAAGAAGTCTCGAGATTAATCAAGAAAATGGAGGAAATAGAAAATGGGTTATGCGTATAAGAGAAGACAAAGGCAGGACTATAATTTCTCACCGCTGAAAATACAAAATTTAACAATTTAAAACATTTCTAAAAATCGAATTTGAATGGAAATAAGTGAAAAATAAAATTTGGAGAATTCCAAATAAAGTTCATGAAATTACAATCACTCCCATAGTTTTTAAAATATTTTTAGGATAAAAATTAATTAAATATGAATTTTACAAGAATAAATCTCTAAAATGCAAAATAATTTGTAAAATCATTTTTAAATCCTTAAAGTTCAAAAATAATTCATCAATATTTTTATAAATCAAATAGACCCATAAAGTTAATAATGCAAAAGATTCATGATTTTAATAATTTTGAAGATTTTATAAAAAAAAAAATCGAAAATCAATAATGCATAATTTAAATAGATTTTTAATCACAACAATTCAAATAAAAATACATGGACCTACTCGACACACATACATCACCATATAAACATGTAAACATGATGTCACATATATTTAACCTAAAAAAAAAATTCACATCATATATTCCACATTTAATATTTAAATAATAATTTTTATAATTACGAAATTTCTAAGGCGTTATATCCTTCCCCCCTTAATAGGATTCTGTCCTCAGAATCGACTGTAAGAAAACATATGACAGTATTCTCAACATTTTCCTTTCAATTTCCAAGTCATTTCTTTCATTCTAGAATTCTTTTTATCATTCCATATCTCGCTAGGCTCGTACTTAGAAATCGTATATATATATATATATATATATGCCCGTCTAATGTCCTTGAATTTCTTGAGATTTCATCCGATCTTGACTCCTTGAAATTGATCACTTATCTTGTAGTAATTAATTAACCGAATTTATATTCTGTCTGGGGAAAATCCTAGTAATTCATCAAGTCACATATTCGAGAAATCTTGACCACTAAAATCTGCTTCACTTTAATTATCTCATTATTGATATCTCCCACATATATAAAATAACCTTAAAATCTTATTATAATAATCTTTTAGTCAGCGTAACCATTAAAACTCCTTTATCCACCCCTTGACTCGAAACACAACTTACATATCTCTTGGAGTTCATAATTTCACCTTCTTATCTTCACACTTAATAGCATCCTTCGTAGCCTTTTCAAAATTTTCCAGCTCTTGAGCGATTTATAAGGGAGGCTCCTGTTGCTCTTATCGTAGTATATTCTGGGACTGGCATGATACAATCCTCGATGAAACGTCTTATCTTCCTGCGCTTATTGCGTACAACTTCTGGCTCCGAACTCTATCATTCACTACCACAATGTTCTTTTCGCTTACTCTCATAGCCTTCAATATTTAACCCTATATTTAGCCCTGTACAATTCCAGTATGCTTCCTTTCAAATTCCTTTCTTTTAACCATGGAGTCTTACTGTCTCAGCTAACCCAGATTCTGTCTCTAAACTTTTATATCCGACAATTTATCTCAACATCTAAATTCTTGTAATATTTTATCTGTCATATCCACAGTGAAAACATATAATAAGCAAGTGTTCTTCAACAATTTTTCCTTTACGATATCGATTGTTGTGCCCAAAATCTCCATGGGCTGGATTTAGGCCCATTAAGCTATAGGGTTCGATCCATACAAGCCAGAAGATAGATCCCTTACGAGTTATGAAGGTCAGATAGAAGAAATGACTAAGGAAGTATGAGTATCAGGAGGTTCCCAATGGTCAGGAAGCTGAGCTGAGCACTAGAAGACCAGGTTCCTCCAAGCAGAAGAGTTCGAGTTAGCATAGCAACAGCCATAGAGATGATAAAAGCATGTGAAGAGTTATCCAGTCTAACCAGTTTGTTATTTGTGCAGGTACTGACACCTAAAGGGAGGTCCCTAAGCGATATGTCCCGAAATAAGGAGGTTCCTGAGAAACAGGCTCCTGAGATGTAGGTTCCTGAGCACCAGGTTCCTACGAGTTGCCCAATAGAAAGTTCTAGAAGCCATCTAGAACGGATAAACGAATTGATATTGGAGTATAATTCTAGGGCGCAGATGATCCTAGAATTATCTCTGATCAATGAGAGAATTATAGTAGGGTACGAACTCGAGTTTGTACTCTACTTAGCCTACTAGTTCGTGGAAGGCTCTAAAGGAACCTGAGTCCTACACGAACTAGATGACCGAATACAGCTATTCCAGTAAGAGACAGAATCATATTAGAACTACGTGAGCTTGATCCCTATATATACAAGGGTACGTAGGCACCTCAGGGTAAGACGCATTAAGTTCTCTGATTTTCTCTAAAGGCACTTGAGATTATTGGAGATACCCTCGAGCACAGCTCAACCCCCACAAACACAACCCAAACCTTTCACAGAATAGTTGATCGCTAGCTTATACAACTACCTGTAGACCTCTCATAAGTTGATTACGAAATCCACTCATCAACATCGATCACATACCAATTATACCAATCATCACTCTGTTTCCGACTTTAACAAAATTATCCTTTCATATCCTTTTCATCTATTCCTTAATCATAATCAGCTTCTCCGTATTATCGAATCTTGTACGTGCAATGTCAATCCACTATGAAATCTAACTTGATATTCACTCTCTGCTTTAACCTCAATTCTCAACCTGCTCATCCAACTTTCATTCGACATAAATGTAGCTTACACCACTTAAAATTTCATCGTCTCTATCTTTACTGCTCTCAATCATTGATAGCTTTTAGAAATCACAATGGTTTATAACAAAAAGGATCAATAGAATAGACAGGTATTAACATGTATGAGTACAAGATGAGTTTTGTTTGATAAAATTTTTATAAAAGAATTTAACTGAGAGATCAATATGATCATTGAACTAATTTCAGGTTGTATTTGTCACTTAGGTCAACCACTATAGCACAAGAAGAGGCCAGTCTTCTGTACTTTCATGACAAACGCACTCAGTGGCGTCCCACAAGACTTCTATCACATAGATAAGATGTACCTGAATCCCCTACAAACATAGGGTTGTTCATCCCAGTCAGAATGAAGAAGGTTAAGTATTCATGGAAAATTAGAAGAATTTCAAGAGTTTCAAAAGTTTATAAGTATAATGTTGATTTAAATAACCCCTGAAAAATAGAGGTGTCTCTGAAAGAATAGAAAGGTGTGTAATTGAATCCGATATACAAAGTTCATCATCAATTGAAGTAAAATTGGTTATCAGAAAGATCTGGTACCAACAAATAAGGAAGAATAGAAATAAAGGTTAAGTCTTCTTTAGGAAATGAATAAGATCAACAGCTAATAATGAACATCCATGCCCTTACCTTCAACACATGTCAGTAATCGCATTCCACACTTTGTTTACAGTCTTTTCGCACTTTCTATATCGTTCGTTAAATAGTTAAAGTCGTAGAAGAAACTATAGAAGGTACACGAGGGTTTGCACGTAGCGTCTTCCAAGCTGATAGCTTCGATTGTCTAATTAGCATAAGCTGTTCCGAATTATCTGCCTCGTCCTAAATTGAGTCTCCAGATGAATCATTTTTTTTTGCTCGCGTGATATGTCGAAATACCAAATAACATCGCAACAGTTGTCCTAATATCCTAAGGCGAATCTTATCCTAAATTGTTCTAACTAACGTCCCACTTAAATGCGTATACTTATTCATCCTAACTTGTTTCAGTGACCATAACCTGTCACTCTAATACCAACTTGTAACGCCCCGACTTCCCAATACTGAAAATATACTTTTTATAATAAAATAGACTTTGATACAGGGGAATTTAGAAAATTTCGGCATGAGGTATTCGTAAATCGGACTATCCACATGTAATTCAACCCAACCAAATTCCAATTTAACAAATACAATTAAAACTTACTACACCAATGATTCCTCACCGAGGATCGATTCCAGGTTATGGTATGAAGCAAGAATCTAACTAATACAAATTATTACAACTTCTATCTCAACTCTAAAAACAAATCACTATACCGTCTAATCTGTAGCTTAATCCAAAACTGTGCTCACCCGCTCTAGCTTCGAAATCTATCCTGTATAGAATGCCTCATCGCTCTCATTCGCAGGGATAAATGTAATAGATCATCCTTAAACATAACTGCAAAAGGTTAGGTAAAACAAAGCAAGAGTGAGCCAAAGAACGCTCAGCAAGTTAATAATATAGTGAAACAACGATATTACGATAATTCATTGATGAACAATATCAGTGAACATTTTATCTCTAAAGATCATTCGATTTCCATCATACGATTTATTTTTCCATTTTCTTCCAATCATCTTTCGGGAAAACATTTCTTTTCTTAAAACCATTTCATCGATAAAAAATACTTTCCATAAACTTTTTAAAACATTTAAGTTGATTGGAGTTTTTTTTCACGACTACGGACAATACGGGTGATCAGCCACGTAAAGTCCCCAAACTTGAAATTGGGTTCCCAATTAGGCAACACATTGGCCTTTAATGCTGGACTGGGCACTTCCCCAGCCTCTTACGCTAAAAATGCTGGACTGGGCACTCCCCCAGCCTCTTACGCTAAAAAATGCTGGACCGGCGTCACCCGGCCTCTTACGCCTCTAATCTGAAGGAATCCGTAGAAAACATTTTGACGGAATCCCCCACAACAAAATCTTTAAAACCTTGAAAACATCTCACTTTTAAATCCTTTATACTCACTGATAACAGATCAGCCCAGTATAAGGAATTTTAAAAACATCTTTAATTAATTAAACCGTTTTCGGAAGTAACTTTAAAAGATTAAGGATCAGGGAAGCAATTGATATAAGGAATTAAAGACATCAAAGCAATAAGATTTAACTAAGCAGGGTATAGTTCAGCAAAACAACATCGCATATCAACAAGGAAACATTAATAATTTAAGGAACAGATCAATTATTCAGGGTCTAGAATTGAACAACAGTTTATAAGGAAAATCATGAAATAAGGGAAATCTGAAGTTCAACAGAAGATTTAAGTTACTGCGCTGGTGATGACCACTCATTTCAAGGATTACCAATTGATGAAAATTTTCATGGCAAAATTCGAACTTACATAAAAGATTTGAATAGTTCAAAACGAAGATTTAAGAAATTCTCAATTACTCAAATCCCACTCTTGTCAGCTAAGCACTCATAGGCTTTAGCTGCCAAAACCGGCATGACAATAATAAGTTTGAATAATTAGGAAGATCTCAATTCATTCTCGATTTAAACCGTCACTGAGCAACACATGCCTCAACGACAATCTAAACCTCGAATTAGTTTACAACAATTTGAAGAAAAACTTTCTTTAAAGAATATTAATAAAGACGAGGAATATTTATAAAAATGATTTTAGAAGAAATCAACACCTGAACAATAAGTGAGAAAAATAAACGACATAATAATTTGAGAATGATTGTTTTTAAATTAATAGAAGAAAAATATCACTGGGAATAAAACAAAGAGTATAGACACTAGCAAAATAGTTTGAAAGGAATATCGTATAATTAACCAAACGGGTTCACATTATTCAGAATAAAATTAAAGAGTATAATTGCTTGCAAGAAAAGATTCGAAAGAACAAATAAATAGTATAGAAGATTCACATCACTTGAACGATAAGTGAGGGTTAGTATACTTGCCTCAATACATGAAGTTTCCAGTTTCAACATCTCAATCCTTTACTCACTATACATCAGTCTCTATTTCTTATTCGCTAGCCTTTACTCGTCTTTCCTTTATCACTTGTCAGCTTCTACACGAACACACTCGTTTGCACTGGTGATGGCTCTTAGTCAGCCTCCTATTGGTACCTTTGTATACGTATACACACGCCTGCTTGAACGAGTTACAGGAGAGGAAAGGAGAGACTCACGGGAGGGATTAAGGAGAAATATTGAGCGCTCGGAAGAGAGAGATAGAGATAAGACCGAGGGAGAGATTTTTTTCTGAACAGTGTAGACAAGAAGTCTCGAGAGTAATCAAGAAAATGGAGGAAATAGAAAATGGCTTATGCGTATAAGAGAAGACAAAGGCAGGACTATAATTTCCCACCGCTGAAAATACAAAATTTAACAAATTAAATCATTTCTAAAAATCGAATTTGAATGGAAATAAGTGAAAAATAAAATTTGGAGAATTCCAAATAAAGTTCATGAAATTACAATCACTCCCATAGTTTTTAAAATATTTTTAGGATAAAAATTAATTAAATATGAATTTTACAAGAATAAATCTCTAAAATGCAAAATAATTTGTAAAATCATTTTTAAATCCTTAAAGTTCAAAAATAATTCATCAATATTTTTAAAAATCAAATAGACCCATAAAGTTAATAATGCAAAAGATTCATGATTTTAATAATTTTGAAGATTTTATAAAAAAAATCGAAAATCAATAATGCATAATTTAAATAGATTTTTAATCACAACAATTCAAATAAAAATACATGGACCTACTCGACACACATACATCACCATATAAACATGTAAACATGATGTCACATATATTTAACCTAAAAAAAATTCACATCATATATTCCACATTTAATATTTAAATAATAATTTTTATAATTACGAAATTTCTAAGGCGTTATATTATTTCTCCTAGGTAGAGCCATTTCTGGAATTGCACCAGTTGCTATGAAGGATCTGAGGATGTGCAGTGCTTCTATCTCTTCAGCATTTCTGACTCCACCTTTCTTCTGTAGTTGATCAATGATAGCAATGACAAGTCTATGATTTCTAGAAGTAAGATCACTAAGAATGACCAATTGTTTGATGTCTTCAATTTTGGTGCCAGACTGATAGATGATTGTCCATGGCTTCTTGATCACTTCTTGCAGCCTTGAAGGTTGGCCATTCCTCAAATCATCAAACAGACTTTTGTTGTTCTCATTTCTCTTTTCAATAAGCTCAAGTAGGGCATCTATCTCTGAGTGTTTTAGGGCTTGTAGAATCTTGTATGTTAGATGCCATATCTTTGATTTGGATATCATCATTATCTCCTTGAACCACAAGTTATTGACTTTCTTGGGAATGACAGTGATATAATCAATCTGCTCCTTCAACTCCCTTAGATAGAACTGAGTGTCACCATCCTGTTCCCTTGTGGCTTTCAGAAACTCCAAGAAGTCTTTATCATGATAAACATTTGAGTTAGCAACTTCTTGTAGCTTGGCCTCAGTAATGACTTTAACTTCTACAGGCTTGGCACTTTCAGATATGGAGGATGGAGGTTTGTCAGATGGCATACTCCCTGCAACCACTGTGGTTGTGATGAATTGATTATGTCCACTTGGAGTAGTGACATGCACAGTTGATAGAGTAACAACTGGCAGAGTTGTTGGAGGCTCATCAACTTTAGATTTCCCTTTTCCTGGCACACGAGTTAGAGATTTAGAAGCCATTTGATGACCACCCTCATTTATCTTTATAGCTTTCTCCTTAGGTTTCTCCCCCTTTGTATTTGAGTTCCTTGTCCTCTTCTCCCCCTTAGGCTTGTTGTCAGGCACAGAGGCTGTAGAAGTGACCTTTGGGTTTGAAGATTCTTCAGGTAGAGGGAGACCCATGTGCTTCATCATGGCAACCAACATAGATTGTTGACGCAGAAGAACATCAGCTGTGGTGGTGGCTTGAGTGTTCAACTGCTCAATAAGATCTTCAACTTTGTCTATCAGATGAGCATTAGATTTTGAGAGAGAAGCTACTTCCTTTTCAAGAGATTCCACCTTGGTGAGCAACTTAGTGGCTTTAAAACCAGATAAAGATTGATCTTTTAGTCTCTCCACCTCAAATTTGGTCATTTCATGCACAGGAACCTCATCCACCATCTTATCTCCATATTGATTTTTGAACATTATCCTCAGCATGGCATTGGAGTCTGTTGTCTGATCAGTGAGATTTTGGAATATGTGTCCCAGACCTGTGACAGCATCTTTGAGAATGGCTAAACCATTGTCCATCTTGGTACAGGTAGACTTACAGGCTAGAATATCCTTGACTACAGTCTCCAATTGAGGGAATTTGGAATCAAAAGTCCTCTTTATCTCATGCACCTCCTTAGTTATGGCTGTACACACTTCATTAACTTCTGTCTTTAGACCCTTTCCAAGGTAGTGTGCAGCCTTGAGAATGCCCTTGTAGCTGTCATTCACTGCTTCATACACATCACTAGGGGTGAGAGATTTGGCATTGGACCCTAGTGATGTGATGTACTCTTCTCTGAGGTATTGGAGGCCTTCTGAGAGAGCAATGTCATATTTCCCTTGTAGCCAGGCATCTGCATTGCCATCACTCTCAGAATCATCTATTATCTTGGCCTTTTGCACCTCCACATCATCCATATGGCATAGCAGAATGGCTTCATAGTCTGGATTAGGCATGATGGATGTGACCAAGTGTTGAGCTATCTTGACAAACTCAGGAATCTGATCCACAACTAAGCTTTGAAGTGCTTCAACCGTCAATTGTGGTGGAACAGATCCTGATCCTGAAGCACTGTCATGTTGCACAAGCTTCAGCCATTGAGACAAGAAGTCAGAGCTAGAGCTAGGCAAGCTAGACTCCTCAGTTACAGATGCAACTTCTGCAACCGGATGGATTGACTCTACTACTGGTGTCTCCACAGAAGTGGGATGAGTTACACCAGCAGTTGACACAGGCATAGAGTCTCTAGTGAAAACTAGTGGAACCTCTGTGTTTGTGATGATGTCATCAGGATATGCCCCAACTAGCATTCCCTCACCATCTGAATGTGGTTTCTGGGTGGTGAGCACCGTGTCAAGCACCATGTCACTTGAAGTTGTTGGCTCATCAAGAGAGAAGAATTCTTGATGATCAAGTCCTTGCTCCTCAATTACTTGAGTTACAAGCTCCAAAGAAATATGAGTAGTAGATACTGGAAGAGAAGTGTCTTGTGGAATAGATTTTGGCAACTCCCCCTGAGAAATAGAGGGAGTTTCAAATGTGATGTGCTCTCCACTCAGTGTTGTGCCAGCCTTATCACTCCCATGTGCTGACTCTGTACAGATAGGTGCATTGGGGAGGATTCTTGATTCTGTAGATGCACCCTGTTGAGAGGATGCACCTAGTGAATTGTTTGCCCCTAATTTTACAACCTCAGCCATTTGTGTGACTGAAGAGGTGGTTTTAGATTTCTTCATCTTTGGCCTTGTCAAGGGTAACTCAGTTTCCTCACTTTCTAATTCTACAGCCAATGCTGCTTCAGATAATATGGTTAATGGTGCAGAGGCTATCTCCTTTCTCTTTTTTTTACTAACATCATCCTTTTGAGAGGATGATGCAGTTGGCTCAATGTTTGGTAGAGTGTTTGGCTGAGAGGGTTGGTTAGCAAGCCCTGGGTTAGCATTGTGTTCTACTTGCTTGGGCTGTGCTAACTGAGATTTTGAATCAAATATTGGCATGTTATGGGGGTAAGTCCTAAACAAACCCTCCATATAGGGAGTTATGTTAAGTCTTACATCCACATCATTCCTAGTCTCCAAATTACCAAAAATGAGCTTGGTCATGTATTTAGGATAGCCTATTCTATTTCTATCTATCCCAGGCAGTTCAATCAATTGAGCATTTTTAAAATTAAGAACAGATTGAATAAAGCGAGGGAAGAAAATGTCAGTACCTCTCTTGGTTGTGTTCTTGCCAAATCTCCCATATAGTTCTTGTAGGATGATTTGACCAACATCTATCTTCCTTCCATAGGCCAATGCATAGCCAATTTGCTGCGCAGGTGCACTGATTTGGTCAAAGCTTGATTTCCTGGCAGTGAAACTTGAAGAAGAGTTGCAAACACATAGCTCCACTCCTTTCTCAGATTCTTTCTGTTTAACTTTCCAAGATTGATCCCATCTGAATAGTTGATGAATTCAAAGAATTCTTCTAACTCTGCATTTATGGCCAGTATGTCATAAGACTCTTGTTGTAGGCCCAGTGCTTGATTCATGTCTGCAGTAGTGATAGTGATTTCCTTATCCTGAATCTTGCAGTAGATGATATATGAAGTTATTGCGCTTTCCAGGGCTACAACTTCCACAATAGCAGTTCCCCAAAACTGTTCCAGGATATCTAGATACAGAGTTGGGTTAGCAGAGAGTGCATCCTTGATGTATGACTCAGCCATCCATTTCACAAAGCATTTGAAGTTCGCATTGGGTGCTTCAACATCACTGGTTAAGGCGATAAAATTGGTGTTGAACTTCACTGTTGCCATTGATACAGAGAGAAGAGAAGAGAAAGTAAAGGTTGAAGAAGAAATTTAGCTTTTGGCAGTTAGGGTTTTCAGAGGTTTTGGGAGTTTAGATGCTTGAGTAGTCGAATGAAATTAATCAAATAGATGTAGAATTTTATAAGTATGAATTACTTGAATTGTCGATTAGATGTATGTTTTGTATCGACAAGTCAGGCATTCGAGAAGTAGAAAACAACTATTCGATAAGTCAAGAAAGGCTTATTCGATAACTCAAGCAGATTGTAACTCACCGCTGGCAGTTATCTAACTTAGAAATAATTCTAAATTAAATAAAATGTGTTTTTATGAGTGAATTAAAATTTTAGACAAAAATCCAAAATCAGTTGAGATTCAACGAGAATTCAGCCTTTTCAAATGATTTGAGAACTCAAATATAGTATTCGAGAACTCAGTCATTAGAGAACTCAATTACCTTATTCGAGAAGTCAAGAGTACCTCTATTCGATATCTCTAAAAGACTCTATTCGAGAACTCGAGAGTGCTCTAATGAGACTTGTTAGAGATGTCGAATAGTGAACCTTTCGAGAAGTCTGACTTATCGAAATATACCCATCACTCACAAAAATTAATTTTTACTATCATTTAAAATTTACCAGCCATATTCATTGAAGAATATTCTAGCAAATGAAATAGTGATTTTCTCAAAATTTCATAGAATTTTCAAGTTAACAAATATGATTTTCCAACATATGCAATAGATTTGAAATATTTATAAATCATATTTCAGCCAACACTTACTCCAAAAATATTGAGAATTTAGATAAAGTAAGTGTTTACTGCTGCAACAATCTAGATGTTGTATTCACTTAGCCAGAATCTGAAGAATTCAGCATTCCAATCTCACTAACCAACCTTGTGAAGGTGGCTTCATCTAATGGCTTAGTGAATATGTCAGCTAGTTGTTTATCTGTAGAGACATAATGCAACTCAATGGTTCCATTAGTTGCATGTTCTCTAATGAAATGATATCTGATGTCAATGTGCTTTGTCCTAGAATGATTGACAGGATTGGCAACTATAGAGATTGCACTTGTGTTGTCACACATGATTGGTATTCTTTCCAACACAAGTCCATAATCTCTAAGTTGATTTCTAATCCAAAGCACTTGAGCACAACAACTTCCAACAGCTATGTATTCAGCCTTAGCTGTAGAAGTTGACACAGATTGTTGTTTCTTGCTATACCAAGAGACTAACTTTTGTCCAAGAAACTGGCAGCTACCTGAGATGCTTTTCCTATCCACTCTGCATCCAGCATAATCAGCATCAGAATAACCAACCAGATTGAACCCTGTGTCCTTAGGATACCATAAACCCAAGTTTGGAGTGCCCTTCAGATATCTAAAGATCCTTTTTATAGCAATCAAATGTGATTCTTTTGGATTTGATTGAAACCTTGCACACAAACATGTAGCAAGATGTCTGGCCTACTTGCAGTGAGGTAGAGTAGAGAACCAACCATGCCTCTGTAGACTGAGATATCTACTTTCTTTCCTTTAGCATCTTCATCCAATTTAGTGGCAGTGGCCATAGGAGTCTTTCCAGGTGAGCAATCTTCCAAGTTAAATTTCTTCAATAAATCCTTGATGTACTTGGTTTGACTGATAAAGATACCATCCTTCCTTTGGCTGACTTGCAACCCAAGAAAGAATGTCAACTCTCCCATCATACTCATCTCATATCTGCTCTGCATAAGTTTAGAGAATTTCTCACACAACTTCTCATTTATAGAGCAAAATATGATATCATCCACATAAATCTGAACTAGGATAATATCATCACCATGCTTCTTGTAGAACAGTGTTTTGTCCAATGTGCCTCTAGTGAATTGATTTTCAAGGAGAAATTGTGATAGAGTATCATACCATGCCCTTGGAGCCTGCGTAAGTCCATACAGTGCCTTAAGCAGTCTGTAGACAAATTCTTGGAAATGTGGATCCTCAAAGCCAGGTGGTTGTTGCACATAAACTTCTTCTTCCAACTCTCCATTCAGAAATGCACTCTTGACATCCATTTGATAAACCTTAAAGTTTGAATGAGCAGCAAATGCCAAGAATATTCTGATGCCTTCCAATCTAGCAACAGGGGCAAATGTCTCATCATAATCAATGCCTTCCTGTTGAGAGTATCCTTTTGCAACCAACCTTGCTTTGTTTCTTACTATTACACCATCTTCATCCATTTTATTCTTCAGAACCCATTTTGTTCCAACAATGGTTTTGTTCTTTGCTGCAGGCACAAGTTCCCATACTTTGTTCCGTTCAAATTGATTCAGCTCCTCTTGCATGGCAATAATCCAATCTGGATCCAACAGTGCATCATCAAGTTTCTTAGGCTCAACCTGAGACAGAAAACAACCATAGAGACACTCATTCTGAGTTGCTCTCCTAGTCCTTACTCCTGCATTAGGATCTCCAATAATTTGCTCTGTAGTGTGTGATCTATCCCATTTCCTTGAGTGCTCAGCCTGATTTCTCATTCTTGATGTTGCTTCATCATCCAAATCATGATCATTCTCATTTCCTCCCCATGTGAAGTGGCCACTACTCACAGGTGTGTCTTGGATGCTTGTTTCTCCACTATTGATTGGCACAAATTCTTCTCTTGTATCATCATTCACTTGAGTTTGTTGAACTTGAGTTTCAACTTCAGTTTCAATCTCTTCATCAGAATCCTCTAGATTATCAAACCTTAATGGATCTTTATCTTCATCATTGGCTTCTTCTAGTCCAGGTAGTTTGCTGTCATCAAATGTCACATCTGTGCTTTCCATAATTTTCTTTTGACTGATGACATAAACTTTGTATGAAATTCTTTCCATTGAGTAGCCAAGAAAAATTCCTTCAAATGCCTTTGCATCAAACTTACCAACATATTCTAAATTATCCTTCAATACAAAGCATTTGCTTCCAAAAGTATGAACATACTTTAGAGTAGGCTTCTTTCCAGTCATCAAATTATAAGGTGTCTTTCCAGTGTTTTTGTTGATGAGGGTTCTGTTCTGGATATAGCATGCAGTGCTCATAGCCTCAGCCCAAAAACATGTAGGCATTTTTGCATCAAGTAACATTGTTCTAGCAGCCTCAATTAGAGTTCTATTCTTTCTCTCAACAACTCCATTTTGTTGTGGAGTCCTTGGAGCTGAGAATTACTGAGAAATTCCATTCTCTTTGCAGAATGCTTCAAGTATGGCATTTCTGAACTCTGTTCCATTATCACTTCTCAGTGCAATCACACTTGCATTGTTGGCCTTTGCTTCCTTGTCAACTTTCTTTATGTGCTCAATGATTACTTGTGGAGCCTCATCTTTTGATGCCGGAAATTCCACCCATGTATACCTTGTAAAGTCATCAACCATCACCATGGCATACTTCTTTCTTTCTAGTGACATAATATTGACAGGCCCAAACAAATCCATATGGATGAGTTACAGGGGCTTGGTTATTGATGTCACTGTCTTTGGCTTGTGGCTTGATCTTTTCATCTTTCCTTTTTGACAAGCCTCACACACTCCTTCTTGACAGAATTCAAGTGTGGGCATGCCTCTCACTAACTCTCTTTTGACTAGAGAATTAATGGCTTTGAAGTTCAGGTGTGATAATTTCTTGTGCCACAGCCAATAGTCTTCATTTGATACTTTTGAGTAGAAACAATAAATTTTGTCCTTGTTTGCAGAGTCCATATTGGCCACAAACAGGCTTCCTTTCCTTACTCCAGATAGAGTAAAATCACCAGTCTTCTTGTGGGTGATCAAACATTCATCTTTGTCAAAATCCACTGTTAGTTACAAAGGCATGCCTGTACACATCTAATAACAAGCCTAATTGTTTGTAATGTTTTGCATTACTTACATGACCTCTTAACTGAGGGAACCTCTAGTTGTAGAGTTTATGTTTGTGTTGTACTTGTAGTAGGCATCAAATCCTAGTTGTGTAATTGTACAAATAGAGTCTAGAATAATGCTTGAAAGAAGTTCCAAGGTTCATGCCTCAAGCAAGGAGTTAAAGACTGTCAAATAATCACAGTTGGGATTTGAAGAAATGAAGAATTTGCCTAAGTACCAATTCGAGAAGTATATTTGTCTATTCGAGAAGTCCAGCATTCGAGAAGTCAGAGATTCGATATCTCAAGACACTATTCGATATCTCTGAATACACTGTTCGATATCTCATTCGATATCTCAGGGATTCGATATGTCTACTACTCTATTCGAGAACTCAAGAAGTCAACAAGTCAAGATGGTATTCAAGTTCTCAAAGAGTCAACAAGTCAAAGCTCCATTCGATATCTCAAGGACTCAGAAAGCTATTCGATATCTCGAGGATTCGATAAGTCAAATGCTCTATTCGACAACTCAAGGAATCCTGATGGAAAAGAGCTATTCGAGAAGTGGTTCGATATGTCAATATAACAGTATTCGAGAACTCAGATTTATCGATCAAGTCAATTCTAGTTCTCGAATCACTTACTTAGTCACTTCCCGAATACATTCTTGGAGACAAAATACTGAAGAAATTGTACAAGTCAGAAACCTGCAACAAGCCAGTGCACTTTATGGACCACAATCTGTACCGTGCTCTGGAAAGCCTACAAGGAAGCTTGGAGAGATATAGAAGAGACAAGGAGCTAAAGAAGTGGATCTAAACAGGCTTTGTAAAGTCAAATCTGTAACCGTTTGGACACTTACTCAAAAAGGATAGACAGACTAGAAAGTAATTTGTTTAGCTACCTTATTTGTAGTAAGTAGGCTGTATCCATGTTCTATAAGGACACAGCCTCACTTCATAACTTAGTAACTTTTGTGAGTCAAGTTTTTCATACACTGTAAGCTATATCTCTCTGAGAAAACAAAGCTGAGAATACTACCATTTGTATTCACAGATTGTAGCAACCTTTATCTAATAATACATTAGATTAAAGTGATATTGTGTCTTGTGTTGTTTATTTATCCGCACCTTCACTTCTACACACACAGGCACTTATCTGCTACATAGACTCAATCCAAGAAAAGTTCAAGAATCCATTCACCCCCCCTCTGTATTCTTTTACCATATTCAATACTCAACAAGTGGTATCAGAGCGGGCTGTTTATTCAAAAATAGAGAAACGATCATGAGTTCGAATACACCAAAGACTACAGGAACGGTGAAGGTCCCTAAGTTTGACAAAGAAAACTTCAACCTCTGGAAGATAAAGATGATGTTGTTCATTAAAGCCTCTCATCCCTTGTATCCTGAGATTCTCAAGAATGGTCCTTTTGTTCCACAACAAGAGATACCAGAGAAGACTGTTGGAACCATAACTATCCCAAGAACTTATGAGGCCAAGGATCCATCAAAGTGGACAGAGTCAGAAAGGGAAAAGGTTGCTCTTGATAGCCACCTCATGTTGCTTATCATTGATTCCATGGACATGTCAATGTTTGCAAACATTGCATCATGTACGTCTGCTAAAGAGATGTGGGATCACATTGAGGTGTTATGTGAAGGGACTGATGAGGTTAAGGAAAACAGGAAACAGATACTGGTCACACAGTATGAAGCTTTCATGGCACAGCCCAAGGAAAGCATCACTGAAATGTTTGAAAGATTTCACAAGCAAGTTACTGAGTTGCAGATGAATGGAAAGGTTTACAGCACCAAGGAGTTAAATATGAAATTTCTGTTGTCTTCACCAAATCATCTGGAGCAAAGAGTCATTTCTCTAAGAGAGAGAGATTTGAACAAAGTCACCTATGATGTGCTCTATGGAGTCCTAAAGACTCATGAACTTGAGTTGCTTCAGAAAAGGGCTATCCAAGCCAACCAAGGTAGGATGATAAACACATCATGTGCCTTGATTGTCAACAAATCCATTCTGGACCTAGAAGCATCTACAAGCCAACTAAGGATAGAGGAGGTGGCAGATGATGAAGAAACTGAAGCTGGGGTGAGTGAACCTGTTGAGGAAAAGGAGGAAGAAGAAGAGTTTTACACTCTGGAAGAACTTGATGGGATGGAAAATACTTCATATGCTTTCATGGCCAGAAAATTTCCAAACATCAGATTTAAAAGAAATCAACCCTTCAAACCAAAAACTCAAAACCATTCAGCCAACAAGAACAAGGCACCTGTGAAACCAAACAGAAATAAGTTCAAAACCAGTTATGTGGATAGGTCATCTGTAAGGTGCTATAGATGCAATGACCTAGGGCATTTTGCCAGTGAATGCAAGAAGCCTAAAAAGAAGGATATAGATTATCTTGAGCTAGAAGCTAAGTATGAGGCCCTTCTGAAAAAGCAGACACATGGTAAGGCCTACATAGCTGAAGGGAAGTGTTGGGATGATTCTGAGAGTGATGAAGAGGAACAAGAATTCTGCAACTATGCCTTGATGGCCAACTCCAAGGATGACTCATCTTCATCTGATTCTCAGGTACCATCTCTCACTACTATAGACATGTCTGTTTCTGAGTACAAATGCATGATTGAACAATTGTCTGTTGAAATGTTTAATATTCATACTAGTATGACTGCTGCTAATGAGGAGATTGCTAAACTGTCTACTAGAAATGAAATATTAACCAAAAAGAATGAGGAACTTGAGCTAACTACTATGCAAGTAGAAAACCTTAAGAAAGAAGTTGAATATTTGAAGAACAAGGTTTTATGTGCTAGTCAAGTAGAGAAGGATCTTAGGGATGAATTAGCTGAGAATGAATTCAAATTAAAAACTTTCAAGAAATCATCTGGTTTAGTGCAATCCTACTGTGAGAAAATTGAAGCTAAACCCAAAGCAGCTATTGGACTTGACTATGACTCTCTCAAACAAAGGAAAGGCTATGCTGTCATTGAAGAGGACACAGCTGTTCATGAGAAAGTGCCTCACATTTTGAGAAAAACTGAAAATCCAATTTTTAAGGAATCAACATTTGAAATTGATGAGGATGCCTTACTCATCAAGCAAATGTTGAATGATGAGGCACAATCTAGTGAACAGCAAGCATCCTCTAAGGGTGAGAGTGTCAAGTCAAAGACCAAGAAACCAGTAGTTGATAGGCCAAGACCTAAGAAGTTTGTTAAGTTTGTCTCAGCTGGGATGAATGAATCAGAAAAGAAAGTGACTAAGAAGAAACAGAACATAAATGGCAAGTTAGGGATTAACAAGGATAACAACTATGCTTATATGCCTAATGCCCCTAGGAAAACTTGTCAGAACTGTTTCAGTACCAATCATTTAACTCATGCATGCAAGAAACCTGTTGGTAGTGTGTCTAAACCTTTCTATGATTGTTCTGTGCCTCTAAGTCATAGAGATGCACCTTTCTGTGATAAATTTGACTGTATTCCATGCAATATGAATGTTATGACTAGTTGTTTTAATTTAAGAAGGCAATTCATTGATGGTTGTATCAGTCACAATTCTCACACATACTACACAAGGTCAAAGTCTTCAAGTCCTCCTAAAGCTAGGAAGGTACCTCTGTCACCTAAGTCTGAAACTTCAGATTCTAAGACTTCCAACAGTGACAAGAAGACTAACACTAAGAAAGTTGACAAGCATGTTGTTTATGATAAAACTGTCTCTAAGTCACATGGACCCAAACTTGTTTGGGTACCAAAGGAAAAGTAATACCTTTGTGTTTGCAGGGCAAAGAAAGTGAAAAGAAGGTCATGTGGATTTTGGACAGTGGATGCTCAAATCATATGACTGGTGATATGGCCCTGCTATCACAGTATGAGGAAAAGGCTGGCCCAATGGTTGCTTTTGGAGATGACAGCATGGGTAACACATTGGGATATGGCAAGATGAAAGTTGGTAATGTCATCATTGAAGATGTAGCACTAGTCAAGGGGCTCAAGCATAATCTGTTAAGTGTTGGTCAGTTTACTGATAGAGGATTCAAAGTGAATTTTGACAAAGATGAATGTTTGATCACCCACAAGAAGACTGGTGATTTTGCTCTATCTGGAGTAAGGAAGGGAAGCCTGTTTGTAGCCAATATGGACTCTGCAAACAAGGACAAAATTTGTTGCTTTTACTCAAAAGCATCAAATGAAGATTGTTGGCTGTGGCACAAGAAACTATCACACCTGAACTTCAAGGCCATTAATTCTCTAGTCAAAAGAGAGTTAGTGAGAGGCATGCCCACACTTGAATTCTGTCAAGAAGGAGTGTGTGAGGCTTGTCAAAAAGGAAAAATGAAAAGATCAAGCCACAAGTCAAAGACAGTGACATCAGTAACCAAGCCATTACAACTCATCCATATGGATTTGTTTGGGCCTGTCAACATAATGTCACTTGGAAGAAAGAAGTATGCCCTGGTAATGGTTGATGATTTTTCAAGGTATACATGGGTGGAATTTCTAGCATCAAAAGATGAGGCTCCACAAGTAATTATTGAGCACATAAAGAAAGTTGACAAGGAAGCAAAGGCAAACGATGCAAGTGTGATTGCACTGAGGAGTGATAATGGAACAGAGTTCAGAAATGCCACACTTGAAGCATTCTGCAAAGATAATGGCATTTCTCAGCAATTCTCAGCTCCAAGGACTCCACAACAAAATGGAGTTGTTGAGAGAAAGAATAGAACTCTAATTGAGGCTGCTAGAACAATGTTACTTGATGCAAAAATGCCTACATGTTTTTGGGCTGAGGCTGTGAGCACTGCATGCTACATTCAGAACAGGACCCACATCAACAAAAACACTGGAAAGACACCTTACAACTTGATGACTGGAAAGAAGCCTACTCTAAAGTATGTTCATACTTTTGGAAGCAAATGCTTTGTACTAAAGGATAATTCTGAATATGTTGGAAAGTTTGATGCAAAAGCATTTGAAGGAATTTTAAGGTTTATGTCATCAGTCAAAAGAAAGTTATGGAAAGCACAGATGTAACATTTGATGACAGCAAACTACCTGGACTAGAAGAAGCCAATGATGAAGACAAAGATCCATTGAAGTTTGATAATCTAGATGATTCTGATGAAGAGACTGAAACTGGAGTTGAAACTCAAGTTCAACATTCTCAAGTGAATGATGATACAAGAGAAGAATTTGTGCCAACCAATAGTGGAGAAACAAGCATCCAAGACACACCTGTGAGTAATGGCAACTTCACAGGGGGAGGAAATGAGGATGACCATGATGTGGATGATGAAGCAACATCAAGAATGAGAAATCAGGCTGAACACTCGAGGAAATGGGATAGATCACACACTGCAGAGCAAATCATTGGAGATCCTAATGCAGGAGTAAGGACTAGGAGAGCAACTCAAAATGAGTGCCTCTATGGATGTTTTCTATCACAAGTTGAGCCTAAGAAACTTGATGATGCATTGTTGGATCCAGATTGGATTATTGCCATGCAAGAGGAGCTGAATCAATTTGAAAGGAACAAAGTATGGGAACTTGTGCCTTCACAAAAGAATAGAACCATTGTTGGAACAAAATGGGTTCTGAAGAATAAGATGGATGAAGATGGTGTAATAATAAGAAACAAAGCAAGGCTGGTTGCAAAAGGATACTCTCAACAGGAAGGCATTGATTATGATGAGACATTTGCCCCTGTTGCTAGATTGGAAGCCATTAGAATATTCTTGGCATTTGCTGCTCATTCAAACTTTAAAGTTTATCAAATGGATGTCAAGAGTGCATTTCTAAATGGAGAGTTGGAGGAAGAGGTTTATGTGCAACAACCACCTGGCTTTGAGGATCCACATTTCCCAGAATTTGTCTACAGATTGCTTAAGGCATTGTATGGACTTAAGCAAGCTCCAAGAGCATGGTATAATACTTTATCACAATTCCTTCTTGAAAATCAATTCACTCGAGGCACATTGGACAAGACACTGTTTTACAAGAAGCATGGTGATGATATGATCCTAGTTCAAATCTATGTGGATGATATCATTTTTGGTTCTACAAATGAGAAACTGTGTGATAAATTCTCTAAACTCATGCAGAGCAGATATGAGATGAGTATGATGGGAGAGTTGACATTCTTTCTAGGGTTGCAAGTCAGTCAGAGGAAGGATGGTATCTTTATCAGTCAAACCAAGTACATCAAGGATTTGTTGAAGAAGTTTGACTTGGAAGATTGTTCACCTGCCAAGACACCCATGGCCACTGCCACTAAATTGGATGAAGATGCTAAAGGCAAGAGAGTAGATATCTCAGTCTACAGAGGCATGGTTGGTTCTCTACTCTACCTCACTGCAAGTAGGCCAGACATCATGTTTGCTACATGCTTGTGTGCAAGGTTTCAATCAAATCCAAAGGAATCACATTTGATTGCAATAAAAAGGATCTTTAGATATCTGAAGGGCACTCCAAACTTGGGATTATGGTATCCTAAGGACACAGAGTTCAATCTGGTTGGTTATTCTGATGTTGATTATGCTGGATGCAGAGTGGATAGGAAAAGCACCTCAGGAAGCTGCCAGTTTCTTGGACAAAGGTTAGTTTCTTGGTATAGCAAGAAGCAACAATCTGTGTCAACTTCTACAGCTGAGGCTGAATACATAGCTGCTGGAAGTTGCTGTGCTCAAGTGCTTTGGATTAGAAATCAACTTAGAGATTATGGACTTGTGTTGGAAAGAATTCCAATCATGTGTGACAACACAAGTGCAATCTCTATAGTTGCCAATCCTGTCAATCATTCTAGAACAAAGCACATTGACATCAGATATCATTTCATAAGAGAACATGCAACTAATGGAACCATTGAGTTGCATTATGTCTCTACAGATAAACAACTAGCTGATATATTCACTAAGCCATTAGATGAAGCCACCTTCACAAGGTTGGTAAGTGAGATTGGAATGCTGAATTCTTCAGATTCTGGCTAAGTGAATACACCATCTAGATTGTTGCAGCAGTAAACACTTACTTTATCTAAATTCTCAATATTTTTGGAGTAAGTGTTGGCTGAAATATGATTTATAAATATTTCAAATCTGTTGCATATGTTGAAAATCATATTTCTATTAACTTAAAATTTCTATGAAATTTTGAGAAAATCACTATTTAATTTGCTAGGATATTTTTCAATGAATATGTCTGGTAAATTTTAAAAGATAGTGAAAATCAAATTTTTATGAGTGATAGGTATAGTTCGATAAGTCAGACTTCTCGAATGATTCACTATTCGACATCTCTAATAAGCCTCATTAGAGTACTCCTGAGTTCTCGAATAGAGTCTTTCTGAGATATCGAATAGAGGTATTCTTGACTTCTCGAATATAGTAACTGAGTTCTCGAATGATTGAGTTCTCGAACACTATATTTGAGTTCTCGAATCATTTGAAAAGGCTGAATTCTCGCTGAATTTTAACCGATTTTGGACTTTTGTCTAAAAGTTTAATTCACTCATAAAAACATATTTTATTTAATTTAGAATTATTTCTAAGTTAGATAACTGCCAGCTGTGAGTTTCTATCTGCTTGAGTTATCGATTAAGCCATTCTTGACTTCTCGAATAGTTGTTTTCTACTTCTCGAATGCCTGACTTGTCGATACAAAACTTTCTGCTAATCGACAATTCAAGTACTTCATACTTATACAATTTCACATCTATTCGATTCATTTCATTCGATTTCTCAAGCATCTACACTCTCTAAACCCCTGAAACCCTAGCTACGAAAAGCCAAATTTCTTCTTCAACCTTCAATTTCTTTTCTCTCTTCTACACAAATGGCAACAGTAAAGTTCAACACCAACTTCATCGCTCTCACTAGTGATGTTGAAGCACCCAATGCAAATTTCAAGTGCTTTGTGAAATGGATGGCGGAGTCATATATCAAAGATGCACTCTCTGCCAACCCAACTCTGTATCTAGATATCTTGGAACAATTTTGGGGTTCTGCTATTGTGGAGGTTGTAGCCCTGGAAAACGCAATCACTTCATATATCATCTACTGCAAGATTCAAGATAAGGAAATCACTATCACTACTGCAGACATGAACCAAGCACTGGGCCTACAACAAGAGTCATTTGACAGAATGGCCACTAATGCAGAGTTGGAGGAATTCTTTGAGTTCATCAACTACTCAGATGGGATCAATCTTGGAAAGCTAAACAGGAAGAATCTGAGAAAGGAGTGGAGCTATGTGTTTGCAAATCTTCTCCAAGTCTTCACTGCCAGGAAATCAAGCTTTGATCAAATCAGTGCACCTGTGCAGCAAATTGGATATGCTTTGGCCTATGGAAAGAAGATTGATGTTGGCCAAATCATCCTCCAAGAACTATATGGGAGACTTGGTAAGAACACAACCAAGAGAGGTACTGATATTTTCTTCCCTCGCTTTATTCAATCTGTACTTAATTATAAAAATGCTTCATTGATTGAATTGCCTGGGATTGATAAAAATAAAATAGGCTATCCTAAGTCCATGACCAAACTCATTTTTGGTAATTTGGAGACTAGGAATGATGTGGATGTAAGACTGAACATAACTCCCCATATGGAGAGTTTATTTAGGACTTATCCCCACAACATGCCAACATTTGATGCAAAATCTAAGTTAGCACAGCCCAAGCAAGTAGAACAAAATGCTAACCCAGGGCCTGCTAACCAACCCTCTCAACCAAACACTCTACCACATACTGAGCCAACTGCATCATCCTCTCAAAAGGGTGATGTTAGTAAAAAGAAGAGAAAGGAAGTAATGTCTGCACCATTAAATATCTTGTCTGAAGCAGCATTAGTTGTTGAATTAGGTCTAGGAAGTGAGGAACCTGAGTCACCCTTACACAGGACAAAGAAGAAGAAAACTAAGACCACCTCTTCAGTCACACAAATGGCTGAAGTTGTAAAATCAGGGGCACACAGCTCACTAGGTGTATCCTCTCAACAGGGTGCACCTATAGAATCAAGCATCCTCCCCAATGCACCTTCTTGTATAGAGTCAGCACATGGGAGTGAAAAGGCTGGCACAACACTGAGTGGAGAGCACATCACATTTGAAACTCCCTCTATCTCTCAGGGGGAGTTGCCAAAATCTACTCTTAAACACACTTCTCTTCCAGAATCTAACTCTGAAATTTCTTTGGAACCTGCAACTCAGGCAACTGAGATGCAAGGTATTGATCATCAAGAATTCTTTTCTCTTGATGAGCCAATAATTTCAAGTGACTTAGTGCATGACACTTTGTTCACCACTCAGAACCCACATTTAGATGGTGAGGGAATGCATGCTGAGGCATCTCCTAATGACACCATCACAAACACAGAGGTTCCACTAGTTTTTACTAGAGACTCTGTGCCTGTGTCAACTGCTGGTGTAATTCATCCCACTTCTGTGGTGACACTAGTAGTAGAGTCAATCCATCCGGTTACAGAAGTTGCATCTGTAACTGAGGAGTCTAGCTTGCCTAGCTCTAGCTCTGACTTCATGTCACAATGGCTGAAGCCTGTGCAACATGATAGTGCTTCAGGATCAGGATCTATTCCACAACAATTGACGGTTGAAGCACTTCAAAGCTTAATTGTGGATCAGATTCATGAGTTCACAAAGATTGCTCAGAACCTTCTCACTGCAGACATGCCTAATCCAGACTATGAGGCTATTCTGTTATGCCATAGGGATGATGTGGAGGTGCAGAAGTCAAAGATTATTGATGATGCTGAGAGAGATGGCAACATAGATGCCTGGTTGCAAGGAAAATATGATATTACTCTCGATGAAGCACTTCAGTATCTCAGGGAGGAATACCTCACTTCACTGGGCTCCAATGCCAAATCTCAGCTGACACCTGGTGAAGTGTATGAGGCTATGAATGATACACACAAGGGATTCCTCAAGGCTGCTCATTATCTTGGAAAAGGTGTCAAAACTGAGGTCAATAGAGTGTGTGATAAGACCACCACCACAGTAGAAGCAATCAAGAGGACCTTTGATGCCAAATTTCCTCAGCTAGACAGTGTGTTCAAGGACATCAAACACTATAACACTACCTGCACCAAAATGGACAATGGGCTAGCTCTGCTAAAGGACACTGTCACAAGTCTGGGGCATCAATTTCAAATTCTATCTGATCAGACCACAGATGCCAATGCCATGCTGAGGACCATGTTCAAGAATTTATATGGAGACAGACTGCTTACTGAGGTCCCAGTACATGACATGACTAGATTTGAAGTGTAGAGGCTCAAAGACCAATCCCTGTCTGGCTTCAAATCTACTGAGTTATTCAACAAAGTGGATGCACTTGAGAAGGAGGTGGCTACTCTCACCAAGTCCAATGCTCATCTTACAGACAAGGTTGCACTGCTAAATGACCAGTTGGACACTCAAGCATCCACCATAGCTGATGTCCTTCTGCATCAACAATCCATGTTAGCTGCTATGATGAAGCATATGGGTCTCCCTCTCCCTGATGAATCTTCAAACCCAAAGGACATTTCTACAGCCTCAGTGCCTGACAACAAGCCTAAGGGGGAGAAGAAGACAAGGAACTCAAATTCTAAGGGGGAGAAAGGGAACTCAAATACAAAGGGGGAGAAAGGCATAATAATAAAAGAGGGTGGTCAACAAAGGGCTTCAAAGTCTCTACCAAATGTGCCTGGCAAAGGAAAATCCAAAGTGGATGAGCCTCCATCTACCTTGCCAGTTGTCACTCTACCAACTGTGCACATCACTACTCTTGGAGGACAAAAGCAATCCATAACTACCATAGTGGTTGCAGGGAGTATGCCATCTGACAAACCTCCAACCTCTACATCTGAGAGTGCCAAGCCTGTAGAAGTTAAAGTTGTTACTGAGGCCAAGCTACAAGAAGTTGCTAACTCCAATGTTTATCATGATAAATCCTTCTTGGAGTTTCTGAAAGCCACAAGGGAACAGGTTGGTGACACTCAGTTCTATCTGAGGGAGCTGAAGAAGCAGATTGATTGCATCACTGTCATTCCTAAGAAAGTCAATAATTTATGGATTAAGGAGATAGTGATGATATCCAAATTGAAGATATGGCATCTAACATACAAGACTCTACAAGAACTGAAACACTCAGAGATAGATGCCATACTCGAGCTTATAGAAAAGAAGAATGAGAACAACAAAAGTCTGTTTGATGACTTGAGGAATGACCAACCTTCAAGGCTACGAAGTGATCAAGAAGCCATGGACAATCATTTATCAGTCTGGCACCAGAATTGAAGATATCAAGCAATTGGTCATTCCCCATGATCTCACCACTAGAAATCACAGACTGATCATTGCTATCATTGATCAATTACAGAAGAAGGTTGGAGCCAGAAATGCTGAAGAAACTGAGGCACTGCACATCCTCAGAACTTATATTGCAACTGGTGAAATTCCAGAGATGGCTCAAACTAGGAGAAATAAGGATGATGATTCTGAAGATAAAAGTGATGGGAGGAGAAGACATCACAGGAGAGATAAGAGTGATGAAGACAAGAAGAAGAAGGGGGACAAAGATAAGAAGAATGATGATGACCAAGGAAGAGTCTATGAGAGGAAGATTGGAAAACAGCAAGCCTTAGGCATTGCTAGCAGTAACCTCACCACAACACAAGACTCTAAGTCTAGGGTGAATACTGTTAGTGGTGACCTAGCAAAATCTACATCTATGGCTTCTGCAACTGTTTTGCCACCTCAAGAAGAGAAGAAGATTCAAGTCAAGAAACCATGTGTATGTTTCAGAAAGCAAACTGCTAATGGAATACTACTATGGTCTACCAACAAAGGTCAAAGATTTCTGCCAAGCAATCATGTCAAGAGGATGAAATTTAAACATGTTGCAAGAAAGGTGAAGCTAATCAAATCAAGAGCCCTAACAATCATTCCAGGATTGAAACTCCAGCCACTTGATGAAGACTTTGATGAAGAGCAACTGCAATTTCTAAGAGCTCAAAAGATATGCTATTCTGCAATTGTGGATGACTACCTTGAGATCAAGTACACTGATGGGAGAGAAATGAAATTCAAACAAGGGGGTTGTCAACATTGGGGTAAATTGTATGAGATAGAAAGAATCATTGCATTGCTGGACTCTAAAGACAAGGTGGAGAAAGTATGGAAGCTGGAATTGATTGACTTTGTGAAAATGAAGAGAGATTATGCTGAAAAGATAAGAAAGGGCTGCTATGAGAAATGGTTAGAAAGGGAGAAAGAAATTGACAGACTGGAGATTGAAGCAGAAAAGCTAAGGGCAAAGGGATTGTGTAGAGTTCAGTTTGATCCCTATGTGGTGAAGTATAGGAGAAGAAATGGAGACAATGTCAATATAAGAATGGACCTACTCAGTCACTATCCTGCCAACATTCTGAAGCCAGTGCTTGAAGATTTCAAAAACTCTATTATGATTGAAGAATTGGATGCTATGACAAAAATCATAAGAACAATAGATGAGATTGCAAGAAAGGAGAAAGAAAGGAAACAGAAAGCATATGATGATCTACAAGCCAAAGCAATGGAGATGCAATCAAATGAAAATGGCTAGTACCTCATCATACTGTAAGAGTATTTATCTTATAATTCCATTTATGTGTTCAATATACATACCTGTACTTTTAAAGTTTTATCCTTATGTATGTTAGGCTTGTTATCAGAAATGAAATTGTGACTAAGGGTCTCACTCACAATTTGGGGGAGATTGTTAGTTACAGAGGCATGCATGTACACATCTAATAACAAGCCTAATTGTTTGTAATGCTTTGCATTACTTACATGACCTCTTAACTGAGGGAACCTCTAGTTGTAGAGTTTCTGTTTGTATTGTACTTGTAGTAGGCATCAAATCCTAGTTGTGTAATTGTACAAATAGAGTCTAGAATAGTGCTTGAAAGAAGTTCCAAGGTTCATGCCTCAAGCAAGGAGTTAAAGACTGTCAAATAATCACAGTTGGGATTTGAAGAAATGAAGAATTTGCCTAAGTACCAATTCGAGAAGTATATTTGTCTATTCGAGAAGTCCAGCATTCGAGAAGTCAGAGATTCGATATCTCAAGACACTATTCGATATCTCTGAATACACTGTTCGATATCTCATTCGATATCTCAGGGATTCGATATGTCTACTACTCTATTCGAGAACTCAAGAAGTCAACAAGTCAATATGGTATTCGAGTTCTCAAAGAGTCAACAAGTCAAAGCTCCATTCGATATCTCAAGGACTCAGAAAGCTATTCGATATCTCGAGGATTCGATAAGTCAAATGCTCTATTCGACAACTCAAGGAATCCTGATGGAAAAGAGCTATTCGAGAAGTGGTTCGATATGTCAATATAACAGTATTCGAGAACTCAGAGTTATCGATCAAGTCAATTCTAGTTCTCGAATCACTTACTTAGTCACTTCTCGAATACATTCTTGGAGACAAAATACTGAAGAAATTGTACAAGTCAGAAACCTGCAACAAGCCAATGCACTTTATGGACCACAATCTGTAACGTGCTCTAGAAAGCCTACAAGGAAGCTTGGAGAGATATAGAAGAGACAAGGAGCTAAAGAAGTGGATCTAAACAGGCTTTGCAAAGTCAAATCTGTAACCGTTTGGACACTTACTCAAAAAGGATAGACAGACTAGAAAGTAATTTGTTTAGCTACCTTATTTGTAGTAAGTAGGCTGTATCCATGTTCTATAAGGACACAGCCTCACTTCATAACTTAGTAACTTTTGTGAGTCAAGTTTTTCATACACTGTAAGCTATATCTCTCTGAGAAAACGAAACTGAGAATACTACCATTTGTATTCACAGATTGTAGCAACCTTTATCTAATAATACATTAGATTAAAGTGATATTGTGTCTTGTGTTGTTTATTTATCCGCACCTTCACTTCTACACACACAGGCACTTATCTGCTACATAGACTCAATCCAAGAAAAGTTCAAGAATCCATTCACCCCCCCCCCCTCTGTATTCTTTTACCATATTCAATACTCAACATCCACCTTGAATCCCCTATCAGTAAACTGACCAACACTTAGCAGATTATGCTTGAGTCCCTTGACTAATGCTACATCTTCAATGATGACATTACCAACTTTCAACTTGCCATATCCCAATGTGTTACCCATGCTGTCATCTCCAAAAGCAACCATTGGGCCAGCCTTCTCCTCATACTGTGATAGTAGGGCCATATCACCAGTCATATGATTTGAGCATCCACTGTCCAAAATCCACATGACCTTCTTTTCACTTTCTTTGCCCTGCAAACACAAAGGTATTACTTCTCCTTTGGTACCCAAACAAGTTTGGGTTCATGTGACTTAGAAACAGTTTTATCATAAACAACATGCTTATCAACTTTCTTGGTGTTAGTCTTCTTGTCACTGTTAGAAGTCTTAAAACCTGAGGTTTCAGACTTAGGTGACAGAGGTACCTTCCTAGCTTTAGGAGGACTTGAAGACTTTGACCTTGTGTAGTGTGTGTGAGAATTATGACTGATACAACCATCAATGAATTGCCTTCTCAAATTGAAACAACTAGTCATAACATTCATATTGCATGGCATACAGTCAAATTTATCACAAAATGGAGCATCTCTATGTCTTAGAGGCACAGAACAATCATAGAAAGGTTTGGGCACACTACCAACAGGTTTCCTGCAAGCATGAGTTAAATGATTGGTACTGAAACAGTTCTGACAAGTTTTCCTAAGGGCATTAGGCATATAAGCATAGTTGTTATCTTTTTTAATCCCTAACTTGCCATTTCTGTTCTGTTTCTTCTTAGTCACTTTCTTCTCAGATTCAGATTCATTCTTCCCAGCTGAAACAAACTTGACAAACTTATTAGGTCTTGATCCATCACCTACTGGCTCCTTGGCTTTTGACTTGACACTCTCACTCTTAGAGGATGCTTGTTGTTCACTGGATCGTGCCTCATCCTCATCATTCAACATTTGCTTGATGAGTAAGGCATCCTTTAAAAATTGGATTTTCAGCCTTTTTCAAAATCTGAGGTACTTCCTTCTGAACAACTATGTCATCTTCAATGATAGCATAGCCTTTCCTCTGTTTAAGAGTGTCATAGTCAAGTCCAATTGCAGCCTTGGGTTTAGCTTGAATCTTCTCACAGTAGGATTGAACTAGACCAGATGATTTCTTAAATGTTTTCAGTTTGAATTCATTTTCAGCTAATTCATCCCTAAGAGCCTTTTCCACTTGACTAGCACATAAAACCTTATTCTGCAAGTATTCAACTTTTTTCTTAAGGTTTTCTACTTGCATAGCAGTTAGCTCAAGTTCCTCATTCTTTTTTATTAACATTTCATTTCTAGTAGACAGTTTAGCAATCTCCTTATTAGCAGCAGTCATACTAGTATGAATATTAAATATCTCAACAGATAGTTGTTCAATCATGCATTTATACTCAGAAACAGACATGTTTATAGTAGTGAGAGATGGTACCTGAGAGTCTGATGGAGATGTGTCATCCTTGGAATTGGCCATCAAGGCATAGTTACAAAATTCCTGCTCTTCTCCATCACTATCAGAATCATCCCAACACTTCCCTTCAGCTATGTAGGCCTTACCTTGTGTCTGCTTTTTCAGAAGGGCCTCATACTTAGCTTCGAGCTCAATATACTCTCTATCCTTCTTTTTAGGCTTCTTGCATTCACTGGCAAAATGCCCTAGGTCATTGCATCTATAACACCTTACAAATGACCTATCCACATGGCTGGTTTTAAATTTACTTTTGTTTGGTTTCACTGGTGCCTTGCTTTTGTTGAATGAATGGTTTTGGGTTTTGGGTTTGAAGGGTTGGTTCCTCTTGAATCTGGTGTTTGGAAATTTTCTGGCTATGAAAGCATATGAAGTGTTTTCCATTCCATCTAGCTCTTCAAGAGAATAGCAGAAACTTCATGTTTAACTCCTTGGTGTTGTAAACCTTGCCATTCATCTACAACTCAGTAACTAGCTTGTGAAATCTCACAAACATCTCAGTAATGCTTTCCTTGGGCTGTGCCTTAAAAGCTTCATACTGTGTGACCAGTATCTGTTTCTTGTTTTCCTTGACCTCATCAGTTCCTTCACATAACACCTCAATGTGATCCCACATTTCTTTGGCAGATGTGCATGATGCAATGTTTGCAAACATTGACATATCCATGGAATCAATAATTAGCAACATGAGATGGCTGTCAAGAGCAACCATCTCCTTTTCTGATTCTGTCCATTTGGATGGTTCCTTGGCCACATAAGATCTTGGAACAGTTGTGGTTCCAACGGTCTTTTCAGGTATTTCTTGTTATGGAACAAAGGGACCATTCTTGAGAATGTCAGGATACAAAGGATGAGAGTCTTTGATGAACAACATCATCTTTATCTTCCAGAGGTTGTAATTTTCTTTGTCAAACTTAGGGACTTTCACTGTTCCTGTAGTCTTTGGTGTATTCGAACTCATGATCGTTTTTCTATTTTTGAATAAATAGCCCGCTCTGATACCACTTGTTGAGTATTGAATACAGTAGAAGAATACAGAGGGGGGTGAATGGATTCTTGAACTTTTCTTTTCTTTAGTCTATGTAGCAGATAAGTGTTTGTGTGTGCAAAGATGTAGGTGCGGATAAAGAACAACACAAGACACAATATCACTTTAATCTAATGTATTATTAGATAAGGTTGCTACAATCTGTGAATACAAATGATAGTATTCTCAGCTTCGTTTTTTTTAGAGAGATATATCTTACAGTGTGTATGAAAAACTTGACTCTTTTTAAAGTTAACAACTAAGGAAGTGAGGTTGTATCCTTATAGAACATGAATACAACCTACTTACTACAAATAAGGTAGCTAAACAAATTACTTTCTAGTCTGTCTATCCTTTTTGAGTAAGTGTCCAAACGGCTACATATTTGACTTTGCAAAGTTCTGTTCAGATCCACTTCTTCAGCTCTTTGTCTCTTCTATATCTCTCCAAGCTTCCTTGTAGGCTTTCCAGAGCACATTACAGGTTGTGGTCCATAAAGTGCATTGGCTTGTTGCAGGTTTCAGACTTGTACAATTTCTTCAGTATTTTGTCTCTAAGAATGTATTCGAGAAGTTGCTAAGTGAATGATTCGAGAACTAGGATTAGATAACTCTGAGTTCTTGAATACTGTATTATTGACATTTCGAATCACTTCTCGAATAATACTTTTCTTCAGGATTCCTTGAGTTGTCGAATAGAACACTTGACTTGTCGAATCCTTGAGATATCGAATAGCTTTCTGAGTCTTTGAGATATCGAATCGAACTTTGACTTCTTGACTATTTGAGAACTCGAATACCACTTTGACTTGTTGACTTCTTGAGTTCTCGAATAGAGTATTTAGAAATGTCGAATCTCTGAGATATCGAATGAGATATCGAACAGTTCATTCAGAGATATCGAACAGTGTCTTCTCAGATATCGAATCTCTGACTTCTCGAATGCTAGACTTCTCGAATAGATAAATGTACTTCTCGAATTGGTACTTAGGCAAATTCTTCATTTCTTCAAATCCCAACTGTGATTTATTTGACAGTCTTTATCTTCTTGCTTAAGGCATGAACCTTGGAACTTCTTTCAAGCATTATTCTCAGACTTTTAAGTACAGTTACACAACTAGGATTTGGTGCCTATTACAAGTACAAAACAAATAGAAACTCTACAACTAGAAGTTCCCTCAGTTAAGAGGTCATGTAAGTAATGCAAAGCATTACAAATAATTAGGCTTGTTATTAGATGTAAACAGGCATGCCTCTGGTGACTAACATTGAATACTATTGACTACCAAAATTTGGAACAACATCACTCTTACACTTATTATTAAAACTGTATTTTGTTGTTAGTATAACTATCTTCAAATAGTAAGAAGGGTATTTTGATAATCAAAATGAAATATAAGTAGATTTTATAAATCGAATAAAATTTTCAACGAAAAAATCTTCAATTTCTTCCTTTTTTCAGCGTAGTTTTAATTGGAAAGAAATTTTTGAACCATCACTAAATTAAAGATTATTTTGTTAATTTCATGTGGGATGTAAAATCGTTAAAATCAAATTTAAGAATTCAAGATATAACACAAACATTAAATTGAACTTGTAAAATCTTATATACATCAATTTTTTAACAAAAATTTGATATGTAAATTAATAATATAGATATATTGAAAATTAAAATAATTATAGATATTAGGAAAGGAACCGTGCATTGCACGGATTATGAGCTAGTTACACAAACATCGGAGACTATATTATTTGGTACAAGAGAGTGCCAATGTCATTTTTAATTTCATCCACTGCGGTCACCTCCTGCTTGTACCCAACGTCACTTATTATGATGGTTGGTGAAATTTTGGTACACTTTGGTGTTCCTACTTCTGCTTTATAAATCGCTTTGGAAATTTCTTTCCAATCATTTTGGAAACATACCATTTTCCGTTTAAATTCAGGCATGTTGTCATTTTTAACAATCGAGTCCACCATAAACTGGAAACGTGTTGCCTCCGCAACCATTTGAACAACAATAAGAAGAAATTTAGCTTTTCCATTGCCCTGCTTGAGTTCATTTTCTTGTTTGCCATACACTGATCGAATAGCTCCATCAAGGTTTGGAATTCCCAGTTGCTGGTCGAGTCGATTAACCTTGGCAGCCCTCTCAAGACTTGTATAGCCACCTCCAAATCGGGTTAATTGGCTAATTCATCACTAAACTTAACCTCAACTAGCAATTGGGTAATTGAACTCAAAAAGCTTGCAGTCAACTCATCATACTAATTAAAACTTGCAATCTCATAACTGTCGTCAACTCATTTAACGGGACTGACGGAAAGCTGACGTGGCAAGCTGCGTGTCAAGAATTTTAACGGGTAAAATGTCTAATTCATAACTGAATTGATCCTCAACTTGCAGCTGGGTAATTGAACTCAAAAAGGTTGTAATCAACTCATCAGTTAGTGTTATAAAAATATTCTAAACAGTAATATATAAAATTATATGACGGAACGATATCTTTTACTTATATTTAGTGTTATAAAATTATTCAAAACAACTAACTTATTAAACTAGCTCTTTAGCCCGTGCAAAGAACGTGCACCCTCCAAATTTCAATTATTTATTGAATTTCAAAAATATATCTACCATATCAGTATGTTGTACGAGATAGTTAATATTTGTAATATTCATCTTGTGAAGCTAATCATTGTCCAATTCGTTAGATTTAATAAATTTATGTAAATTTGAACTTATTTATACTATGAAAATAATACTTTTAAAGTACGATTTAACACAATGTCAAATGTAAGAATCATTATAATGTGGGTATAATTATTTTTTGGAATATAATTTGGATATCAAGAAGTATGAACGACTACACCACAAGTTGAATATAGACGTATTATATGACAACTTTTCCTTGTGTATTTTAAAAATATTGCTCTAATTTAGTGGTGATGATTGTCTCATTTCACTTTATAATTGGATCATATGTAAATTTTATATATTTTTTACTTATTAAATATAATGTATAATTTTTTTTCCAATATTTGAGTTTAGATAATATGGCGTGCAAGAGTTGTACATTTTATATATACACACACACACACACACACACACACACACACACATATATATATATATATATATATATATGTGTGTGTGTGTGTGTGTGTGTGCGTGTGTGTGTGAGAGAGAGATAATTTTCTCCCAATTTTATACCACCTAAAATCTAATTTTGTAATCACCTTTTTTGCTTGTAATCAATTCGGTTAATTGCTATTAAGTTTTTTCGTCTAAGACACAAGTAGACATATAAGTCATAAGAACATGTTTGTTCAAGTACAAATTGTAATATGAATATATTGAAATAATATTAAATAATGGAGTAAAGTGCACTTTGTGTACCTGCACTTTGGCCTTGACACCACTTGCAATACCCAACTTCAAAAGTAATTATCTGAAATACTGAATTTGTTTTTTCGTTACATTTTGTGTACTTCCGTCAGTCTGGAGTTAACTCCGTTAAAAAGCCAGGGGTATCTCTATCTTTTCACTGCCATTTCTCTGTGCGGGCTTTTCTGTAAGGGCGGGCTTCAGCTGGCGGGAATGTGTAAGTATATATACATGTTTACAACCCTAATTGACTAAATTGTTCCAATTGTTCTCACCTTTACTTCTCCCCAAACACAAAAATGGATTCCAGAAGGCGTACAGATGAAAAAATTGATGTTATATTGGAGCTTGCTTGCTACTGTGATCAGAAGAGTGTGACAAAGACACAATGGTTTTGTTTGCACTAATTCACGCAAGCGTACGTGGTCACAAGTAATACAGATATAAGTCGAGTTCGTTCCCACAGAGATCTGGTTATGGTTTCAATTCAGTTTTGTACCTATGCAACAATGTATGGTTATTATGCACTGCTAAGACAAATAACAAGATTTTGGTTTTAATTAACTAAAATTAACTAAGGAAGTAAATTAACAAACTAAGAATTAACTAAGTAACAAGAATTGAAATCGAATTACTTCTGTAAGAGAAACCATGTGATCCTGACTTCATTAAATACTTCGCTTAGATCTGACGCCTTTAATCACTATATGCAATGGTTATGATATCTGATCGGACAACACGAAATAAGTACACGCTACCTCTCAGTATACGAATACCAAACTAAACATACATCCACAAAAGAGATAGAAGATGAATAGACACCAATTATGCTTAGACCCTATATATATATAGAATTTGAAAACATAACGGTTGAAGAGCAAGTTATCCATAATGATCACATAGGGCAATATAAGTATTCTCATCTCATACTACGATTCATATTGATAAACAATTATGAACCTATGCTAGCATGGCAAGTTCTAAACCTCAAGATCCACTTTCACTTCACAAGAGATTAACAGATTAGATGTTAGCTACGCATCTAACAATTAAGCATAACCATACGAGGATATCAGATATACATCACACACAGATCTGTAAAGCATCAAGATACTAAAGCTCCATAAATAAATCCGTTAGAATCCCATGACAACGATTAGTTCATAATTGAACCTCTCGTCATCATGGGATCAAGTGAAACCATGATAAAAACAAAGTATGAAAAGATACAAATAAATCTAAGTAATTGATATGTAATGGTGTTTTACTCCTAATGATGATGATCTAATTTTACAAGGGTTAGATGTGTTTATATAGGCCCTAGACATCTTGCCCAACAAGAAAATACCAAATCAGAATTATAATAGAAGTACGTTTCCTAAACTGATTCTGATTTAAAGGGAAATTTGCAACTGTCTTTTCTTCAGTAATTCTGGAACGTTCCAGCTGCAATTGGGCCTCTGGACCACTTTAGAATGATATAAAATCTTGTTATCTTCGCGTGGACAGTAAGATCGCCCAAAACTGACTTCGAGAACTCAAGATATGGCCCAAACAGTGAATCTCACGCGTGCAGTCCAATAAATCCGAATTTTAATAAATTAAATCTCCAAAAACAACAAAAACATCCACCATAATCAACATCCTTGTAAATCTGCATAACTAAACAAAACACATCAAAACTACAAGAAACTTGAGCCCAAGACAATCAATTTAAGCCGATTTAGAATGCTCCAAGTGGATATAAATCCACTTATCACACCCCCAAACTTAAACCGATGCTTGTCCTCAAGCATAAACAATTACAACTAACTAACTAACTAGTACCACTTCCGTAGGTGATCACGGTTGCATTTGGCATATGCAACAAGCCCTTTAAACCCCTAGGCAGCCCTAGTGGACGAGTAAGGTCTCGTGAGGGCCTATAGCGAATGTACCCACAAAATCCATTTAACCTAATGCAATGCAATGCATGAATGCAACTAAATGAAAATGTAAATAATCTAGTACTAATATCCTACCATACCTTCAAATCCTCTCATGCCATATCAACTTAAGAATCAAAGCAAATACGCAATGTCTTGGTGTCGAAAGTGCAAGTATTCACATAGTCTACTCAATGAACATGCATAAGTTCTCACAAGCCCATGTCAAATGTAAGAATAAGTTAGTAAACATGCTAAGCCTACAAGAGTACATCTTTGAGACAAAACTCGGGATCTCATACGCAAAAACAAGCAAACACTCACAATCCACTCACAAAAGAATTTTCACTCAAGAACAAGGGTAAATGTATCACTCAATTCCAACAAAATCATAAGCATGCTTGACATTTGGTATCAATCTAACTCTTAACACAACATACATCAATGACGATAATCAAAAGGTCTTTATTTGGGTTGTAACGGGGCTAGGGACAAGGTATGTCAAATAAGCCAAATCAGGTGAAGTGTCAAAAGCTAGTAAGTACCATAATAAATCATACACAACACCCTATTTCCCCCCCCCCCCACATAATCTATTATTCTTCTTCCAACAAAATACTCGACTAATCGACTAAATTAGGATCATAACAACACAAACATGCTCTCATAATATTTTTTTTCTTTTTTTTTTCCCGAGAGCTAGATAAAACAATAATATAAACAATAACAATGATCCCATGAATTTATTACATATGCCGACTATCAAGTAAACAATCCCAATTTTCAATATTTCCCCCAAAAGTACGACCAACAATAAACCCCTCCTTGCACACCTTATTACTCCCTTAAGCACTCTACTAGCCTTTGACAATGTGGGTTCAAATTAATGTAAGGCTAATACAAGAAAAAGATCTAGGCAAGTAATGCGGTATGTCACCGAAAAAATAGGATTAAGCTCAACGGGTTAACTAATTGATCATGTAAACATGGTGTGGTAATATGTGAAAAAATGCGGTTATTCCTAATGCCTTTATCATTTTAATCGTTAAATAATGTCATGCGTTTTAAGAAAGACCTCAAACAACTGCTAGCAATGCAAACAATCCGTGGACACTCAAGCAAACGAATAAATTGCAACAAATATGCAATAAGGCTAAAAAACTCACTTGGTGGAAAAGCATACTCAATCCCAAGCAAAAATCTCTCTAACGCACCTACTTGTATTCAAAGCATGCAAACTAAATCATCTTGCACATATTCATGTCCTTCTAATCACTTACAACATTCAATAAGTCTACTAGCTTCAACTTACTAGTGTATGTGTGTGCACAAGAACAAAGCATATCACTTCTTAATCCAAAGCATCAACAACACAAAATTCCTATCAAGCATGGGTGCAAATGCAACTATTATGAACTCACATGATATACAAAAAAAAACAGAATGTCCTATATGAAACAAACGTAAATAACACGAACAAACATACATGAATTTACTACTACTAATATGCAAAGCATGAAATCCTACATGAACACATAATAAAACAACAACTACTAATCCCTCAAACCACCCCCAAACTTAAAATATTCAATGTCCGCATTGAATGGAAGTAAATACAAAGGATAGCAGAAAACATACCTGCAATGCGCCGTACATATCCTCCCCCATCGCAACTCAACATGCTTGTTCGGCAAAAATCCCCTTTTTGTAACAATTAGCATCACCTCTCCCAAGCTTAGAAGCCATAAGAATCAATCCCCAACTCACAAGAAGCTCCACCAATAATTACCAAGCAATACCACACCAAAAATAGCCCAAATTCCAAGAATAATACAAAATCCCCAATTTACAAGAACACAAATTCGTAATAAAAATAAGATTAGAGAAAAAGATTTACCCAATACGAATCAAAGAGGTGAACTTGCAATTAATTCCTCTTTAGAATTGAATTTTTAGAGATTTAAATAAATAGAAAAGGAATTGGATTTGTATGTATAGGTGGATATATATATAAGGGGAAAAAAAATAAAAATAAAAATAAAAATAAGAATAAATAAAATAAATAAAATAAAATAAAGTATGAAATATGAGATGGATTGGGAATAATTTGAAATGAATATAGGACTAGAATTAGGATTTTAGGTGAAGAAAATAATTAGAAAAGGAGTTGGAATTGATTTAGGAGATAAGAATTGATTATTAATATATATATATATATATATACTACGTACAAAACTTGTTAAGACATATATACTCAAAACAGACTCATGATTACTTACCTGGACAGAAGCTGGTCGAGGCTGTGGCGCCGATCTGGCGCTGTGGCGTGGTGAAAATTCTGTTGCAAAATCTTTTTTTTTTTTTTTGCATACAACACTCAAAAAAAAAAAATTTTTTCCTACACTAATGCGGGTTGCCTCCCACGAAGCACTTCTTTAACGTCAATAGCTTGATGTTACTTCCAAGTCTCCATTAAGGATGATAATAGTTCGCCTGGTCCTCTCTTCGCGAGACTTCATCGTCATCTCGGCGGCACACTTTTTGCTCCTTCTCCTTGCTTGGCATATTCGTATAACAACTATGTGTAATTCCAATGCCTTCATCCGTTGACCCAAAATCTGTCAATTTGTAGAACAACACACATTCGCGGGCTTCACTTGAATATAATGGAGGAGGGTAAATGTAAATTGCTGAAGCCTTTGGTTCCTCAACGAGACCTCCTCCGTTGGCTCTAATGCGCTACCTCCATCTTTAAACTCTGAGACAAGTAGAAGACCTGCATCTTTCCCATGTTCTTCATCCGCTTGGTTCGCACATACCAATTCTTGAAATTTATGCAGCTCATCAGTGTCTGTCCCAAATAGTGCCCTTTCCAAATCATCCACCATCCTAACATGATCAAATTCCTCACATGGCTTGCGAATGCTCACCTCACCTTGGAATTTGTCTTCCTCAATTATGCATGCAGTACCTTGCTCCAAGTCATCGTTATTTTCTGGTGTTGCCTCTAGTATGAATTGTTGTTTCTCTTGTTCTAAGGCACTCAACACTTGAGCAACTAGTGTCCCCATAGATTTGATAGACTCCTCAGTACTCTTTAGAAGCATCCTAATCTCCTCCATAGCATCAACCTCATCTGACTGAAAAGTAGGAGTAGGTTGCTGATGTTGAAAATCTTCACTACCAAAGAAATATGACATATCTGGAACATATTGCTGGTACTGTTGAGGATGGTATTGAAAATATGGTTGCTCTTCATAAGTGACGTATAGATCAACTCCATCGTAGTAACAATATTGTAAGGGATCATGAACACCCAAACACCGCTCACATTGCTGAGGCATGGATGTCCTCAAATATGACCACCATGGCAACTCCTCGCATGCCATCTTCAAACACTCAAGTACCTGAACACACCGAACTAAACAAGATAGGTAAGAAAAAATCTGAGTCAGTGAACTTTAACGACCACTATTGACAAGCACATAAACCAAAAATAAAACACCGATGATCCCCGGCAGCGGCGCCAAAAACTTGTTTGCACTAATTCACGCAAGCGTACGTGGTCACAAGTAATACAGATATAAGTCGAGTTCGTTCCCACAGAGATCTGGTTATGGTTTCAATTCAGTTTTGTACCTATGCAACAATGTATGGTTATTATGCACTGCTAAGACAAATAACAAGATTTTGGTTTTAATTAACTAAAATTAACTAAGGAAGTAAATTAACAAACTAAGAATTAACTAACTAACAAGAATTGAAATCGAATTACTTCTGTAAGAGAAACCATGTGATCCTAACTTCATTAAATACTTCGCTTAGATCTGATGCCTTTAATCACTATATGCAATGGTTATGATATCTGATCGGACAACACGAAATAAGTACACGCTACCTCTCAGTATACGAATACCAAACTAAACATACATCCACAAAAGAGATAGAAGATGAATAGACACCAATTATGCTTAGACCCTATATATCTATAGAATTTGAAAACATAACGGTTGAAGAGCAAGTTATCCATAATGATCACATAGGGCAATATAAGTATTCTCATCTCATACTACGAATCATATTGATAAACAATTATGAACCTATGCTAGCATGGCAAGTTCTAAACCTCAAGATCCACTTTCACTTCACAAGAGATTAACAGATTAGATGTTAGCTACGCATCTAACAATTAAGCATAACCATACGAGGATATCAGATATACATCACACACAGATCTGTAAAGCATCAAGATACTAAAGCTCCATAAATAAATCCGTTAGAATCCCATGACAACGATTAGTTCATAATTGAACCTCTCGTCATCATGGGATCAAGTGAAACCATGATAAAAACAAAGTATGAAAAGATACAAATAAATCTAAGTAATTGATATGTAATGGTGTTTTACTCCTAATGATGATGATCTAATTTTACAAGGGTTAGATGTGTTTATATAGGCTCTAGACATCTTGCCCAAAAGAAAATACCAAATCAGAATTATAATAGAAGTACGTTTCCTAAACTGATTCTGATTTAAAGGGAAATTTGCAGCTGTCTTTTCTTCAGTAATTCTGGAACGTTCCAGCTGCAATTGGGCCTCTGGACCACTTTAGAATGATATAAAATCTCGTTATCTTCGCGTGGACAGTAAGATCGCCCAAAACTGACTTCTAGAACTCAAGATATGGCCCAAACAGTGAATCTCACGCGTGCAGTCCAATAAATCCGAATTTTAATAAATTAAATCTCCAAAAACAACAAAAACATCCACCATAATCAACATCCTTGTAAATCTGCATAACTAAACAAAACACATCAAAACTACAAGAAACTTGAGCCCAAGACAATCAATTTAAGCCGATTTAGAATGCTCCAAGTGGATATAAATCCACTTATCACACCCCCAAACTTAAACCGATGCTTGTCCTCAAGCATAAACAATTACAACTAACTAACTAACTAGTACCACTTCCGTAGGTGATCACGGTTGCATTTGGCATATGCAACAAGCCCTTTAAACCCCTAGGCAGCCCTAGTGGACGAGTAAGGTCTCGTGAGGGCCTATAGCGAATGTACCCACAAAATCCATTTAACCTAATGCAATGCAATGCATGAATGCAACTAAATGAAAATGTAAATAATCTAGTACTAATATCCTACCATACCTTCAAATCCTCTCATGCCATATCAACTTAAGAATCAAAGCAAATACGCAATGTCTTGGTGTCAAAAGTGCAAGTATTCACATAGTCTACTCAATGAACATGCATAAGTTCTCACAAGCCCATGTCAAATGTAAGAATAAGTTAGTAAACATGCTAAGCCTACAAGAGTACATCTTTGAGACAAAACTCGGGATCTCATACGCAAAAACAAGCAAACACTCACAATCCACTCAGAAAAGAATTTTCACTCAAGAACAAGGGTAAATGTATCACTCAATTCCAACAAAATCATAAGCATGCTTGACATTTGGTATCAATCTAACTCTTAACACAACATACATCAATGACGATAATCAAAAGGTCTTTATTTGGGTTGTAACGGGGCTAGGGACAAGGTATGTCACATAAGCCAAATCAGGTGAAGTGTCAAAAGCTAGTAAGTACCATAATAAATCATACACAACACCCTATTTGCCCCCCCCCCCACATAATCTATTATTCTTCTTCCAACAAAATACTCGACTAATCGACTAAATTAGGATCATAACAACACAAACATGCTCTCATAATATTTTTTTTTCTTTTTTTTTTCCCCGAGAGCTAGATAAAACAATAATATAAACAATAACAATGATCCCATGAATTTATTACATATGCCGACTATCAAGTAAACAATCCCAATTTTCAATATTTCCCCCAAAAGTACGACCAACAATAAACCCCTCCTTGCACACCTTATTACTCCCTTAAGCACTCTACTAGCCTTTGACAATGTGGGTTCAAATTAATGTAAGGCTAATACAAGAAAAATATCTAGGCAAGTAATGCGGTATGTCACCGAAAAAATAGGATTAAGCTCAACGGGTTAACTAATTGATCATGTAAACATGGTGTGGTAATATAGGAAAAAATGCGGTTATTCCTAATGCCTTTATCATTTTAATCGTCAAATAATGTCATGCGTTTTAAGAAAGACCTCAAACAACTGCTAGCAATGCAAACAATCCGTGGACACTCAAGCAAACGAATAAATTGCAACAAATATGCAATAAGGCTAAAAAACTCACTTGGTGGAAAAACATACTCAATCCCAATCAAAAATCTCTCTAACGCACCTACTTGTATTCAAAGCATGCAAACTAAATCATCTTGCACATATTCATGTCCTTCTAATCACTTACAACATTCAATAAGTCTACTAGCTTCAACTTACTAGTGTATGTGTGTGCACAAGAACAAAGCATATCACTTCTTAATCCAAAGCATCAACAACACAAAATTCCTATCAAGCATGGGTGCAAATGCAACTATTATGAACTCACATGATATACAAAAAAAAACAGAATGTCCTATATGAAACAAACGTAAATAACACGAACAAACATACATGAATTTACTACTACTAATATGCAAAGCATGAAATCCTACATGAACACATAATAAAACAACAACTACTAATCCCTCAAACCACCCCCAAACTTAAAATATTCAATGTCCGCATTGAATGGAAGTAAATACAAAGGATAGCAGAAAACATACCTGCAATGCGCCGTACATATCCTCCCCCATCGCAACTCAACATGCTTGTTCGGCAAAAATCCCCTTTTTTGTAACAATTAGCATCACCTCTCCCAAGCTTAGAAGCCATAAGAATCAATCCCCAACTCACAAGAAGCTCCACCAATAATTACCAAGCAATACCACACCAAAAATAGCCCAAATTCCAAGAATAATACAAAATCCCCAATTTACAAGAACACAAATTTGTAATAAAAATAAGATTAGAGAAAAAGATTTACCCAATACGAATCAAAGAGGTGAACTTGCAATTAATTCCTCTTTAGAATTGAATTTTTAGAGATTTAAATAAATAGAAAAGGAATTGGATTTGTATGTATAGGTGGATATATATATAAGGGGAAAAAAATAAAAATAAAAATAAAAATAAGAATAAATAAAATAAATAAAATAAAATAAAATATGAAATATGAGATGGATTGGGAATAATTTGAAATGAATATAGGACTAGAATTAGGATTTTAGGTGAAGAAAATAATTAGAAAAGGGGTTGGAATTGATTTAGGAGATAAGAATTGATTATTAATATATATATATATATATATATATATATATATACTACGTACAAAACTTGTTAAGACATATATACTCAAAACAGACTCGTGATTACTTACCTGGACAGAAGCTGGTCGAGGCTGTGGCGCCGATCTGGCGCTGTGGCGTGGTGAAAATTCTGTTGCAAAATCTTTTTTTTTTTTTTTGCATACAACACTCAAAATTTTATTTTATTTCCTACACTAATGCGGGTTGCCTCCCACGAAGCGCTTCTTTAACGTCAATAGCTTGACGTTACTTCCAAGTCTCCATTAAGGATGATAATAGTTCGCCTGGTCCTCTCTTCGCGAGACTTCATCGTCATCTCGGCGGCACACTTTTTGCTCCTTCTCCTTGCTTGGCATATTCGTATAACAACTCTGTGTAATTCCAATGCCTTCATCCGTTGACCCAAAATCTGTCAATTTGTAGAACAACACACATTCGCGGGCTTCACTTGAATATAATGGAGGAGGGTAAATGTAAATTGCTGAAGCCTTTGGTTCCTCAACGAGAACTTCCTCCGTTGGCTCTAATGCGCTACCTCCATCTTTAAACTCTGAGACAAGTAGAAGACCTGCATCTTTCCCATGTTCTTCATCCGCTTGGTTCGCACATACCAATTCTTGAAATTTATGCAGCTCATCAGTGTCTGTCCCAAATAGTGCCCTTTCCAAATCATCCACCATCCTAACATGATCAAATTTCTCACATGGCTTGCGAATGCTCACCTCACCTTGGAATTTGTCTTCCTCAATTATGCATGCAGTACCTTGCTCCAAGTCATCGTTATTTTTTGGTGTTGCCTCTAGTATGAAATGTTGTTTCTCTTGTTCTAAGGCACTCAATACTTGAGCAACTAGTGTCCCCATAGATTTGATAGACTCCTCAGTACTCTTTAGAAGCATCCTAATCTCCTCCATAGCATCAACCTCATCTGACTGAAAAGTAGGAGTAGGTTGCTGATGTTGAAAATCTTCACTACCAAAGAAATATGACATATCTGGAACATCTTGCTGGTACTGTTGAGGATGGTATTGAAAATATGGTTGCTCATCATAAGTGACGTATAGATCAACTCCATCGTAGTAACAATATTGTAAGGGATCATGAACACCCAAACACCGCTCACATTGCTGAGGCATGGATGTCCTCGAATATGACCACCATGGTAACTCCTCGCATGCCATCTTCAAACACTCAAGTACCTGAACACACCGAACTAAACAAGATAGGTAAGAAAAAATCTGAGTCAGTGAACTTTAACGACCACTATAGACAAGCACATAAACCAAAAATAAAACACCGATGATCCCCGGCAGCGGCGCCAAAAACTTGTTTGCACTAATTCACTTAAGCGTATGTGGTCACAAGTAATACAGATATAAGTCGAGTTCGTTCCCACAGAGATCTGGTTATGGTTTCAATTCAGTTTTGTACCTATGCAACAATGTATGGTTATTATGCACTGCTAAGACAAATAACAAGATTTTGGTTTTAATTAACTAAAATTAACTAAGGAAGTAAATTAACAAACTAAGAATTAACTAACTAACAAGAATTGAAATCGAATTACTTCTGTAAGAGAAACCATGTGATCCTAACTTCATTAAATACTTCGCTTAGATCTGATGCCTTTAATCACTATATGCAATGGTTATGATATCTGATCGGACAACACGAAATAAGTACACGCTACCTCTCAGTATACGAATACCAAACTAAACATACATCCATAAAAGAGATAGAAGATGAATAGACACCAATTATGCTTAGACCCTATATATCTATAGAATTTGAAAACATAACGGTTGAAGAGCAAGTTATCCATAATGATCACATAGGGCAATATAAGTATTCTCATCTCATACTACGAATCATATTGATAAACAATTATGAACCTATGCTAGCATGGCAAGTTCTAAACCTCAAGATCCACTTTCACTTCACAAGAGATTAACAGATTAGATGTTAGCTACGCATCTAACAATTAAGCATAACCATACGAGGATATCAGATATACATCACACACAGATCTGTAAAGCATCAAGATACTAAAGCTCCACAAATAAATCCGTTAGAATCCCATGACAACGATTAGTTCATAATTGAACCTCTCGTCATCATGGGATCAAGTGAAACCATGATAAAAACAAAGTATGAAAAGATACAAATAAATCTAAGTAATTGATATGTAATGGTGTTTTACTCCTAATGATGATGATCTAATTTTACAAGGGTTAGATGTGTTTATATAGGCTCTAGACATCTTGCCCAAAAGAAAATACCAAATCAGAATTATAATAGAAGTACGTTTCCTAAACTGATTCTGATTTAAAGGGAAATTTGCAGCTGTCTTTTCTTCAGTAATTCTGGAACGTTCCAGCTGCAATTGGGCCTCCGGACCACTTTAGAATGATATAAAATCTCGTTATCTTCGCGTGGACAGTAAGATCGCCCAAAACTGACTTCTAGAACTCAAGATATGGCCCAAACAGTGAATCTCACGCGTGCAGTCCAATAAATCCGAATTTTAATAAATTAAATCTCCAAAAACAACAAAAACATCCACCATAATCAACATCCTTGTAAATCTGCACAACTAAACAAAACACATCAAAACTACAAGAAACTTGAGCCCAAGACAATCAATTTAAGCCGATTTAGAATGCTCCAAGTGGATATAAATCCACTTATCACACCCCCAAACTTAAACCGATGCTTGTCCTCAAGCATAAACAATTACAACTAACTAACTAACTAGTACCACTTCCGTAGGTGATCACGGTTGCATTTGGCATATGCAACAAGCCCTTTAAACCCCTAGGCAGCCCTAGTGGACGAGTAAGGTCTCGTGAGGGCCTATAGCGAATGTACCCACAAAATCCATTTAACCTAATGTAATGCAATGCATGAATGCAACTAAATGAAAATGTAAATAATCTAGTACTAATATCCTACCATACCTTCAAATCCTCTCATGCCATATCAACTTAAGAATCAAAGCAAATACGCAATGTCTTGGTGTCGAAAGTGCAAGTATTCACATAGTCTACTCAATGAACATGCATAAGTTCTCACAAGCCCATGTCAAATGTAAGAATAAGTTAGTAAACATGCTAAGCCTACAAGAGTACATCTTTGAGACAAAACTCGGGATCTCATACGCAAAAACAAGCAAACACTCACAATCCACTCACAAAAGAATTTTCACTCAAGAACAAGGGTAAATGTATCACTCAATTCCAACAAAATCATAAGCATGCTTGACATTTGGTATCAATCTAACTCTTAACACAACATACATCAATGACGATAATCAAAAGGTCTTTATTTGGGTTGTAACGGGGCTAGGGACAAGGTATGTCAAATAAGCCAAATCAGGTGAAGTGTCAAAAGCTAGTAAGTACCATAATAAATCATACACAACACCCTATTTCCCCCCCACATAATCTATTATTCTTCTTCCAACAAAATACTCGACTAATCGACTAAATTAGGATCATAACAACACAAACATGCTCTCATAATATATTTTTTTTTCTTTTTTTTTCTTTTTTTTTTCTTTTTTTTTTCCGAGAGCTAGATAAAACAATAATATAAACAATAACAATGATCCCATGAATTTATTACATATGCCGACTATCAAGTAAACAATCCCAATTTTCAATATTTCCCCCAAAAGTACGACCAACAATAAACCCCTCCTTGCACACCTTATTACTCCCTTAAGCACTCTACTAGCCTTTGACAATGTGGGTTCAAATTAATGTAAGGCTAATACAAGAAAAAGATCTAGGCAAGTAATGCGGTATGTCACCGAAAAAATAGGATTAAGCTCAACGGGTTAACTAATTGATCATGTACACATGGTGTGGTAATATGGGAAAAAATGCGGTTATTCCTAATGCCTTTATCATTTTAATCGTCAAATAATGTCATGCGTTTTAAGAAAGACCTCAAACAACTGCTAGCAATGCAAACAATCCGTGGACACTCAAGCAAACGAATAAATTGCAACAAATATGGAATAAGGCTAAAAAACTCACTTGGTGGAAAAACATACTCAATCCCAAGCAAAAATCTCTCTAACGCACCTACTTGTATTCAAAGCATGCAAACTAAATCATCTTGCACATATTCATGTCCTTCTAATCACTTACAACATTCAATAAGTCTACTAGCTTCAACTTACTAGTGTATGTGTGTGCACAAGAACAAAGCATATCACTTCTTAATCAAAAGCATCAACAACACAAAATTCCTATCAAGCATGGGTGCAAATGCAACTATTATGAACTCACATGATATGCAAAAAAAAAAATAGAATGTCCTATATGAAACAAACGTAAATAAGACGAACAAACATACATGAATTTACTACTACTAATATGCAAAGCATGAAATCCTACATGAACACATAATAAAACAACAACTACTAATCCCTCAAACCACCCCCAAACTTAAAATATTCAATGTCCGCATTGAATGGAAGTAAATACAAAGGATAGCAGAAAACATACCTGCAATGCGCCGTACATATCCTCCCCCATCGCAACTCAACATGCTTGTTCGGCAAAAATCCCCTTTTTTGTAACAATTAGCATCACCTCTCCCAAGCTTAGAAGCCATAAGAATCAATCCCCAACTCACAAGAAGCTCCACCAATAATTACCAAGCAATACCACACCAAAAATAGCCCAAATTCCAAGAATAATACAAAATCCCCAATTTACAAGAACACAAATTCGTAATAAAAATAAGATTAGAGAAAAAGATTTACCCAATACGAATCAAAGAGGTGAACTTGCAATTAATTCCTCTTTAGAATTGAATTTTTAGAGATTTAAATAAATAGAAAAGGAATTGGATTTGTATGTATAGGTGGATATATATATAAGGGGAAAAAAAATAATAATATAAATAAAAATAAAAATAAAAATAAATAAAATAAATAAAATAAAATATGAAATAGGAGATGGATTGGGAATAATTTGAAATGAATATAGGACTAGAATTAGGATTTTAGGTGAAGAAAATAATTAGAAAAGGGGTTGGAATTGATTTAGGAGATAAGAATTGATTATTAATATATATATACTACGTACAAAACTTGTTAAGACATATATACTCAAAACAGACTTGTGATTACTTACCTGGACAGAAGCTGGTCGAGGCTGTGGTGCCGATCTGGCGCTGTGGCGTGGTGAAAATTCTGTTGCAAAATCTTTTTTTTTTTTTTTTGCATACAACACTCAAAATTTTATTTTATTTCCTACACTAATGCGGGTTGCCTCCCACGAAGCGCTTCTTTAACGTCAATAGCTTGACGTTACTTCCAAGTCTCCATTAAGGATGATAATAGTTCGCCTGGTCCTCTCTTCGCGAGACTTCATCGTCATCTCGGAGGCACACTTTTTGCTCCTTCTCCTTGCTTGGCATATTCGTATAACAACTATGTGTAATTCCAATGCCTTCATCCGTTGACCCAAAATCTGTCAATTTGTAGAACAACACACATTCGCGGGCTTCACTTGAATATAATGGAGGAGGGTAAATGTAAATTGCTGAAGCCTTTGGTTCCTCAACGAGAACTTCCTCCGTTGGCTCTAATGCGCTACCTCCATCTTTAAACTCTGAGACAAGTAGAAGACCTGCATCTTTCCCATGTTCTTCATCCGCTTGGTTCGCACATACCAATTCTTGAAATTTATGCAGCTCATCAGTGTCTGTCCCAAATAGTGCCCTTTCCAAATCATCCACCATCCTAACATGATCAAATTCCTCACATGGCTTGCGAATGCTCACCTCACCTTGGAATTTGTCTTCCTCAATTATGCATGCAGTACCTTGCTCCAAGTCATCGTTATTTTCTGGTGTTGCCTCTAGTATGAATTGTTGTTTCTCTTGTTCTAAGGCACTCAACACTTGAGCAACTAGTGTCCCCATAGATTTGATAGACTCCTCAGTACTCTTTAGAAGCATCCTAATCTCCTCCATAGCATCAACCTCATCTGACTGAAAAGTAGGAGTAGGTTGCTGATGTTGAAAATCTTCACTACCAAAGAAATATGACATATCTGGAACATCTTGCTGGTACTGTTGAGGATGGTATTGAAAATATGGTTGCTCATCATAAGTGACGTATAGATCAACTCCATCGTAGTAACAATATTGTAAGGGATCATGAACACCCAAACACCGCTCACATTGCTGAGGCATGGATGTCCTCGAATATGCCCACCATGGAAACTCCTCGCATGCCATCTTCAAACACTCAAGTACCTGAACACACCGAACTAAACAAGATAGGTAAGAAAAAATCTGAGTCAGTGAACTTTAACGACCACTATTGACAAGCACATAAACCAAAAATAAAACACCGATGATCCCCGGCAGCGGCGCCAAAAACTTGTTTGCACTAATTCACGCAAGCGTACGTGGTCACAAGTAATACAGATATAAGTCGAGTTCGTTCCCACAGAGATCTGGTTATGGTTTCAATTCAGTTTTGTACCTATGCAACAATGTATGGTTATTATGCACTGCTAAGACAAATAACAAGGTTTTGGTTTTAATTAACTAAAATTAACTAAGGAAGTAAATTAACAAACTAAGAATTAACTAACTAACAAGAATTGAAATCGAATTACTTCTGTAAGAGAAACCATGTGATCCTAACTTCATTAAATACTTCGCTTAGATCTGACGCCTTTAATCACTATATGCAATGGTTATGATATCTGATCGGACAACACGAAATAAGTACACGCTACCTCACAGTATACGAATACCAAACTAAACATACATCCACAAAAGAGATAGAAGATGAATAGACACCAATTATGCTTAGACCCTATATATCTATAGAATTTGAAAACATAACGGTTGAAGAGCAAGTTATCCATAATGATCACATAGGGCAATATAAGTATTCTCATCTCATACTACGAATCATATTGATAAACAATTATGAACCTATGCTAGCATGGCAAGTTCTAAACCTCAAGATCCACTTTCACTTCACAAGAGATTAACAGATTAGATGTTAGCTACGCATCTAACAATTAAGCATAACCATACGAGTATATCAGATATACATCACACACAGATCTGTAAAGCATCAAGATACTAAAGCTCCATAAATAAATCCGTTAGAATCCCATGACAACGATTAGTTCATAATTGAACCTCTCGTCATCATGGGATCAAGTGAAACCATGATAAAAACAAAGTATGAAAAGATACAAATAAATCTAAGTAATTGATATGTAATGGTGTTTTACTCCTAATGATGATGATCTAATTTTACAAGGGTTAGATGTGTTTATATAGGATCTAGACATCTTGCCCAACAAGAAAATACCAAATCAGAATTATAATAGAAGTACGTTTCCTAAACTGATTCTGATTTAAAGGGAAATTTGCAGCTTTCTTTTCTTCAGTAATTCTGGAACGTTCCAGCTGCAATTGGGCCTCTGGACCACTTTAGAATGATATAAAATCTCGTTATCTTCGCGTGGACAGTAAGATCGCCCAAAACTGACTTCTAGAACTCAAGATATGGCCCAAACAGTGAATCTCACGCGTGCAGCCCAATAAATCCGAATTTTAATAAATTAAATCTCCAAAAACAACAAAAACATCCACCATAATCAACATCCTTGTAAATCTGCACAACTAAACAAAACACATCAAAACTATAAGAAACTTGAGCCCAAGACAATCAATTTAAGCCGATTTAGAATGCTCCTAATGGATATAAATCCACTTATCAGGTTTGGGCCAAACGCAGGTAGGAGGTACAGGGCATGTTAGAACAACACCTGTGGCTATCAAGTGTGGATTGATGAGGAACCTTTTGGACCTCGCACTTTAGAAATCATCAAGGAGTTGCAGGAGCGTGCTTTTGAGAGGGAGGAAAAGTACAGGCGCCGGATTGTTCGCATGAGAGAGAGCCATCAAGCTCAGATGAATGAGTTGAAGACTAAGCAACAGTGTGTAGCTATTGGGTTGTTTGTGCTTGTTCAGTTGATGACAAATATGGCTTTCAACACAATCAAGAATGATACTGCAGTTGAGGATGATGAATATGATTCTCTTGATGAGTGAATCTTTGTTTAGTTTGTTCTAGGACTGTAGTGCTTTTGTTAAGGTTGTTGTGTTTGCTTTTGTTAAGGTAACCAGTGTAAGCAGTGTCTTATGTTGCAGTCTTAATGTTATTGCTAAGTCTCATTGCATTATTGTGTTCTTGTATTTTGTTGGCACATCAAATCCCATTCGAAATGTTGTCATGTATCTTCTTTGTACACTCTATTGAATGTTATTGTGTTCTGTAGTGAATGTGTTTGTACAAAAGCAAAAGACATAAAATCATGGAGGCCATTCTGGCAAAGTAGTTAAGTTTACCATACAAGAGAGTAGCAAAGTGGTTGATACAAACCATTAAAGAGTTTACAGACCATTGCCATAATACCATCTATTACATCCATTGCCATAATATCATCTATTACATCCAAAACATTAGGTAATTCATCAAGTACCATCATTTACCAGCAAAAGAAACAGTTTACCACCAACATCAAGTAAATAAGTAGCAAAACAAACAGGATAACAATTTACAACTTCCACACAGGCTTTTGCTTAAGCCTACTTTCCTTTTTCCTACCTAGCTAGCTCCAGATTCTTCAAACTTGTCACTATGGCTTTCCCTTTCCCTGTACTTGCAGATCCAAGGGGTTGTATACCCAGAGGAGTATTTGATGGTTGAAGGGGGCTAGAGTTGATAAAGACCCCTCCTTGGCTACCTTGTACAACTTTTGGAATGTTGTTAGGGCCTCTCTGACTACCTTCATTTGCTTGATCAGCACTTGTAGAACTCCCTTCCTTTGCTTGATCAGCATTTGTACCACTCCCTTCCTTTGCTTGATCAACATTTGTAGCATTCCCTTCAGTCCTTCCTTCTTCAGTTGTCTTTGCCTTCTTAGCTCTTGTCTTCACTTGCTTCTCACAACCATTAGCTCTGTCATGTGCCTATGAAGAGAAAAGCAAAGAAACAGATTAAATCAAAGAAATAAAGAAACAAAGAAACACTAGGAAAAGAAAGGAATACCCTTGCAGGACAAGTCCTAATGTTGTGAGATAATTGAGTACAGTAGCTGCATTTGACTTTGGTGTTTTGCCTCTTTAGCCTTGTTGCAGCAGGATCAGTAGTATCATTCTTCTTGTTTCTAGATTTTTTGGGTCTTCCAGTTTGTACTTTTAGTACTTTCTGCATTTTCTTCCCAGCATTTTCTGCATCCTCAGTCATCACCAACACAGTGCTACCAGGCATAGCTTTAAGTAACTCATTAGCATAGTCCCATACCCTACTGAACTGGTCCACATGTTTGCCATTAATTTTTTCCAAAGCTTTTTTTTTCCCTAGCAATTGCATAAATGCTTACATGGCAGCCCCAATCATAGACAACTTTCTTCAAAAAAGTAGACAAAAGCCATGTGGGGTTCATCCTTATGTCATTCTCATAATAATTTGCAATCCACCTTGAGTTTATTTGCTTTTGGTCAAATGTTTGAATGCAAGTATGCAGAGGATTATACACTTTAATCTGATATGTGTCAGAGTTTGGCATCTTGGAGGCATATAGTTTCCATTCACAACCATTTGAGCAAACAAACCTAACCCTCACACCATAATTTCTGCATTGCACTATGGGCCTTCTTTCAACTATGGCTTGTTTCTTTACTGCATCCCTAAAAATTTTTGTAGTAGCAAACTGTTGACCCAACACAAACTTTGGGTTCCCCATCTCACACTTCTCATCAAAAACAGACCATTTTATTTCATCCTCATCTGTTGAGTTAGCAACCATCCTCTCATCTTCACTATCATAGTAGTATGTAGACTCGCTTGAATAGTTCACATTCCCCTCAGTCCACTCAGTCCCCTCAGTCCTTTTAGTCCCCATGTCATGTTCAGTACCTTTACCAGTTGTTGTATCCTTCTGATCTCTTTCTGAGTTACATTTTCTTTGCCTTTTTCACTTGTCTTCCCTTTGTTCTGTATTTTCTCTTTCCTCTCATCTTTTACAGCTTTCTTTTTGGCTCTCTCAGTCTTATAGTAACACACATCTTCATCAGTTGAGTCCACATTTGAAGAGTCACTGTATGAAATGAATCCTCACTGAGTTCATCATGCCCTACCACATAATCTTCATCATCTGAATCACTGTCCTTACCAAATTCTGCATTACCAAAATCTGCATTTTCCTCTTCATTTTCTACATTTTCCTCTTCATCTGCTTGATATGGTTCCCAATCATATTCATCACACATTTGCCTATAAAAAGCCCTATCATCCTCAGTCTCCACAAACTCCAAGTTGGGATCATGTGAAGGGTTGTACTCTTGAGTCAGATTACCATCAGATGTCATCGTGGCTAAAGGTTCGAAAGCAATATCAAATACAAACACCAACCTTGATGGTGGCACAAGCTCACACATTTCAACAACATCACTATATGACTCCAAATTCCACACTCCCCTAACCCAATCAGAATTAGGATATTTATAGGACAGAGTCTGAGAACCCAAAACCCCACATTCTTTTAACATACTATTCACTTCCAGTAGACTCATCATGTCTACACTACATCCATCCACATAAGCGTACCCCCCACCAACATATTCCTTTGATTTTGTGTCGAATACCCCACCATGAAATAGTTTAATTGTAAATAAATCCAAAGATGAAACGAATAAGAGAACAAAAACATGTGGGGAACAAGAATCACGGACATAAACATAAAGAAACAGTGGTGGGAAGCATAAACAACTATTTAAACAGAAATGGGACCACTGTCAAACGTAAAAGCCCTAATTTTTAAACAATCAAAACCCTAACACTGTAAACAATAAAATAAGATGCTTTATATAAACTAATACGCTTAAGGATAAATTGGTTAAACCTAATTTCTAACGTTTTACACATGAAGAACCCTAATTTAACACATATAAAACCCTAATTGAATTGAAGACTTACCCGTATATGTTGGGCACTCATTTGGAGGATAGAGGTCCTTGTCTCCCTTTGCACGAAACAACCAACTCATTTCTTTGGAGATTTGATCTACAATTTGCCTAATTATCTGAAGATAGTATGTTTAAGAGTAGGTTTAAGATGAAGGGGATCGTATACTGATACAGATACACACAATGGGTGGTGAAAAGGCACGACTAAAAGCCCGCGTAGAGAATTGGCTATGAAAAGACAACGATACCCCTACCCTTTCTAACTGTAGTTAACGCCAGACTGACGGAAGTACACAAAATGTAACGAAAAAACAAAGTTAGTATTTTAGATGCTCACTTTGGGTTCTAACTGTTCACGGAAAAGGTTACTTTTAGCATCCTCCAAATCTGGTGGTTCCAAATCTGGTAGTTACTTGTAGCTACCTGCCAAAACGAGAAAGGATAGATAACCTGTAATTCATACCACTGAACTATTATCCGTAGAGTGGTACAGCCATCCGGCATATTGCGTGCCCTTGTTTTTTCGCTAAAAGTACTTTACAGACTTCTTTAAATAAATTAAGATGCTGTTAAGCCAATCCTTTAATATGAACATACTAAAAGGCACCCCTACTACCAACCACGCACATCCATATCAGTGTGTGTATGTGCAATGTGTAAAAACATCAACACAACCTTAGGATGCATAAAGTCTTAGAAACATAAATTGCAGCAAAAGCTTTTCAAAGAGTACCACAAAGTGCATAGAAGTTTAACCAACAATTTTTAATACTGACATTTGGTAAAAATTAGAAGGATGCAAATTAGAAGGGTGCATTGTCTTGTTGAACGACACGTCAACTGTACCACAAGTTCAGATTGATCCTTGAAATGAATGCTACACATTCACATAAAGTTGCCCTCCTTCCTTCTTTGTAGTTCCATAATTCAGGGATCGTGAATCTTCCACTTGGATTGTACTCATTCATCTCGGTTATTGCCGTCACAACTGCGTTGTATGCTTCAGAACCCCACTCCCTCTTTATGGCTTTGATGCAATCATCATCTTCATCTATAACTTCCTAAACAAGACACATTCAACTAAATCATACAATAAGCAAAAAGGTTTAAACAGAAAGATCAGAGTTGAAAGAAAAATGCTCTAGATATGGTTGATTACAAACTAGTACGAAGTAGGGGAGAAGTGATCAAGTCACAAGGTACAGCAATAATGAGTGACTTTAGATGTATAGTCTGCTCAGAGAGGAGAAGTTAACAAGTGATCAAAATACCAGAATGCTTACCTTGCGCTCTGCACCAACCATTATGCCCTTGAATGGGTACCAGTCTGGATTTCTAAGTTTCTCCTGTATTAGAGCAGTAAATTTGATTGCTTCCTCTTCTGCTTCGGAAGCAATAAATTTTTTCTTTGCAGCAGCAACGAATGGATTGTGGTCAAGGTCTCCCATTCTCTTGACACCAATGGAGGCCTCCAAGTTAGGCCTGTCCTTCAGAAACTGTGAAAGCAAGAAAAATGATCGATACAAGTGTATATTATCCACAACCATGTACTTTCTGAAAAGCCTCTGATATTTTTCATAAGCATAGACTACTATAAATTTCAGCTTAATCCTAAAATGGTTTAATTATACTCCTGAATGCAGCCGAGGGTATCTATTACTTTATACGGTGTATTACTTTTATATTAAACCATGTTATCCTCAAAACAGTTCTATGAGTCTAATGCTGGTCTATGGAATGCCATTCTTTATATTAAACCAAGAGAACTGATAGTAAAAGAGTACTTTCAGTGAGAAGGACATGTAAATTAAAAGCTCAACTAAAAACAAACTTACGTTGATCAACTCTTTTCGAGCATCCAGTAACTCGTCACTGCTTTTCCTCTCCAAAGTGATTAGAGCTTGATTTAAAGTTTCAAGATACTCAAGTTCATCCCCCTTGTCCTTCAGATTTTCTTCCAAGGACTCTATCTTTTTCTGTGCTTCCAGATCCCGCCTCATTTGTTGTATCTCCAATTCTAAACGCTTCTTGTCATCAAGTTTCTTCTGTAGTTCAACACTCCGGTGATAGCTATCTGTCTGCCATATGAATCATTTCTATGCATCAGAAGAAGTTATATCCTTCAATTTATTTGCATGTATGAACTTACACTTTTTGAACTAGAACTCACTTTTTTAGCTTCAGCCAACTTAGTTGAAGGTTCTTGAAAATTCCTTCGCTCCATAATTGCTTTCACATTTTACAAAAACAGAGCAGATCTTAGAATTCAAAACGAGAAGATATACTAAAAAATTAAAAGAGATCTATAGCACTTGAAGTACCATAAGCAAGCGAAGACATTTAAACCTTACATTCATATTATGATGAAAAATTATAGAATGCAAAGTTAAAAGAATTGATAAGCACAACAGAAAACAATGGAAACTAATTGTATCGAGGCAATCGTTTATGGAAATTTGATGACCAATGGTTAGATGATTTCGGAAAATCATTTTTTGTGGCTTCTCCTATTTTCTGCAATTAGCCACTTCTCATTAACTCAATATAAAGCATACGTGTTCACAAAGATTTACGAAACTAGAACAAATTCACAGTTCCTGAAAACCTTATATTTCATTCAAAAGTGTAACAACTTCACATATACTGCTAGTTTCATTCTAAAATTTTTTTATGTAACAATCAATAATTATACACAGTGAATAAATTAACAGACTCTAAATGATGAATTTTGCGCAATCAAAATCATTCAAAGTAAAGAACTAAATAAGCATAATAACACAAAATCAAAACAGCAAACGTAAAAGATTTCAAAGAGAACTTACTAGTTGAAATGATCAAAGAGGAACACACCAACTCAGCTACGAATATAAAATCAGTCTGCAAAAACCAACAATTAAGTATCAGATTAATGCTCTACGTGTGCATGTGTTTATAGAGAAAGAGAGTGTTTGACTCACAGGCACAGCCCTGAATGAAGGAATGAGAGAGCACCCTGCTTGCTCATAACTTTATATACTACCAATGTACAGTGTGTATCTCCATCAGATATGAACATCGCGTTATTTAATACTTTAGCAATAGGGTCAAATGGACAGTCACCAACGGAACTTAAAAAAAAATCCATTTGAATTCCAAATACGAACATCGATGATCAATATGCGTACATGATCAGTGTTGTACATTGAATCAAATCTTATTTTAATTTTTTTTGGATGAATTTAGGGTAACTGAAGATAATTTACTTTCAATCCTGAAAAGAATAAAACAATTAAAAGAAATTTTACGAGATTTCTAGCTATGGTTATTAAGATACTCGTCTCCTTTTCAATGTCCTTTTGAAAAAAAAAATTGTCCCATACTTTTTTTCTTTCAATACAAATTTAAGGATAATTTTTCAAAACTAAAGATTTGATTTTGTTCAAACTTAACACTACTCCCATTTTTCAATCTATTAATTAAAGGATATTAGTTGAAAATTTTTATCCAAGCAACATTTTCATTTTTCTTAATATATGTGATTTTTTCAAAAGGGATGTGTAAAATGGAAGGGAGAGTATACACAAATATGTTTGTAATGGAAGAGTAAATGTACTTAATCGGGTATAGGCACCAGGAGTTTGCTGTCACCCATTCTACAGGAGTAACATTTATCTAAGTGCGCGCGCAAACTGTAAATAACACTGTAAGAAAACTTGATTTTTGGTAGATGCCAAGAAAAAATAGGGATCAGGTTCATAATCAATGCTATCTGTTCCTTTAACCTGGTGCTAGTCAAGTAGTCAGCAATGTTTCAGGTTCGACAAAGATATAGTGAGCGTGAGAGTTAAGTGATTAAAAACTGGTTGGATGAGCACGAGCCGCGACTGGGGACAGAATTGACAATCAAAATGTTGTTCTGGTTGGATAGTGATTCTGGATGAGCACGAGCTGCGACTGGGGACAGCTGGTTGATCAGATTTGTTCGCATACTCTTTTGAAAAAGATGGATTCCAACCTCTGCCAGGAGACCATCTATAGTCACCTACCGGTGCTGAAAAGGTATTGGGAGAACCCTCTCCTGCCCAGGCACGGACAGGCTGCTTAGTTCCTGGCCAGGCATTATAAGGCCCCTTAGCTCCTGGCCTGATACTTTCACATTGGGATTCTGACTCCCCGCATTTACAAAAGACCTATTTCTGGGCTTTCATCCTAGCTCCTCCCAGCCTCCATTCTGTTCAGAATTAAGACTTACATCTGACACCCCATCAGCCACTTGACCGGCCAGCGATCAGAAACTTGAGGAACAGTTTTCCCTTTGGATAAGTCAGTCGAACCAGTACTAGGTAGTTTCGCACCAGATTTGCCTCCTCTTCTTGAACTCATCCTTTAATTGGCCCAAAGACAGTTGCGGAGGCAATATTCTGTGATACCTATCATAAAAAAAACATGTTAAATGACAGAAAATCGGGTAAATGGGCAAAATCGTCACTGTACTATATGAAAACTTTCACTTGGGTCACCAGCCCAAAAAAGCTTTCAGACGAATTACTTAACTCAATATAACTTTCAAATGGGTCATTGTACATTAAAAATATTTCACTACCATTAATTTTTCGTTGACTTGACTGCCCAATAGTTACACCTCAGCACCATATCATCATCCATGTCATCTATCTAAAATCTAATATATAATCTTTAACAAAACTATATAATATACTTTATTTAACAAATCTAATATATCTATATCTCTTATAAGTTCTGTAGGAGGAAAAGAAAGTAAAGGATTAAAGGGGATGGTGGTTTGCAGGCGGTAGGCGTGAAGGAGATGAGGTGGGCGGCGGTTGACGGAGAAGAAGAACCGAGGAGGGGCTGTGGTGGTGTGGGTGTCTGGGCGGCGAGGTGGCTGTTGGTGAAGGGAATGGATGGAGGAGGGAGCTGAAGGATAGAGGTGGGTTTGGCGAAAGGAAGAAGGAGAAGAGGGGAGGTGGACTGTGGTGGAGGCGGCGGAGAAGAACGGTGGGTTGAAGGAGATGAGGGAGAGAATGGGTGAAGGAGCCTGCCAGATTAGATAAAGAACACCCTAGGCTTTAGAGAGACAACAACAATTTCACACACATATAGAGAGAGAGAGAGTTGATAACAAGTCTGCCATGGAGAGTAGTTTTCTGAGATATAATTCCCAGTCGGAAAAGCAAAAATAAAAATACAGGAATCTCCACTATTAAGTAAAAGCAACTACTCTTTAGTCTTTACCTATAAAGTGCATCTACAATTTAGACCTGATACAGAGTGCAAGAAATATAGACAGCTTGGACACACCGAACGGATTTGGATGTTCCAGGAACATGGGAAGGCAAAAGAGGCTACTACCTTAAAACATGAAGATGATATTTTATTTTAGGGTTAAACAGCCAAGTCACCATAGAAGTATGCACCAAGCAAGTAAAAAAGCTAACAAAAGCACACGTCACCGACTTATTAATAGTTGGCAACCATAATTCTGAACTAACAAGACCATTAAATATTTTGACTTGACGTAAGAATGTTAGTTGTTTGCAACTCATGTCCAAAGCGAAACTTATAAAAAATTTATGATGATCATGTTTTGTAGTTATTTCTAATTTGACCATTGTTGTTTGTGATGATCATGTTTTCCAGGTGTTTCTCATTTGACCATTGTTGTTTGTCATGATCACGTTTTGTAGGTGTTTCTAATTTGACCAAAAAGTTCCTACTAAAAAATTTATAATTGCACTTATTGGAAGTGGGAAATCTCTAAATTATGCATTCTTTTCATGTCAACTTTCAATTTCAACAGATTCATTGTCAAAGGGGTGCATATTAGGCGTGATCTAAAGTTATGGGATGCTATGTGCAAAATAACTAGAGTAAAATCTCTACGTGAAACAACAATAGCAGACTCACATAGAAGATGGAAGTAGCATCCAAAAGCAATTTGTCATCGCTGTAAGTGCTTTTCGCGCAGAGAAGCCTCCATCTAACAGCCTTTTTGGATATGTTAAGTGACCTTTTATCCATGTGCTTCTTTCTTCCGTTTTCCGTAAAAAAAGCTTTAAACTTTTCCTCTCCACCATCTTCTATAAAGCTTTCCAGAGTTAAGAAGATTCTTTCACATTTACTATCACAATCTAAGCTGCAAAACCACTTTCCCTTCGGCTTTGCCTGCATTCATTAAGCTTTCACTAAGATATGTGCTCAAGGCCAGAAATACGGCTAGTCATTCTTAAACTCCTAACCAAACCCAGATATGTAACACTACGTAGTGTACAAAACATATATACAGACACACATACACATGCGCACCTTTAGATCAGACTTTCCTTGCTCCTTTAAGCAGCGGAAATGGAATTGCTTCTCACACTGAAAATAGACAAGTCAACTAAATAAGCGTACAAAACTATATACTTTATACAGAGTTCTGGGTAATTATGCGCAATTTAATAGCATAGTTGTGCAAGATAGCAACATCTGTGACCCAGTTTAGCACACCAGGAATGCATCATTCAGATTTGTAACATACTAGTCTAAATTCCACCATGTGACACGCTAAAAGAATGTGTAGAAAATTTGAAAAAGAAATGTTACTCTTTCATGAAAACAGAACACGTCTAACGTTTTAAACTATGCATGACGTTACCCTGCAAAACTAAATGTAAATATATAACACGTCTCAATTTCTTTTCTTTCATTTTTGCTTCTATGGCTCACACAGCTATTACTCAATTACGTTGTTATAAATCCGCATATTCTTTGATATATTTAACTACAATTTTAATAAAAAAATTCCAAAAGTATTATTTATTTAATCTTCATTTAGAAGTACAACTTTCCAAATAAAAAATTCTTAACCGGTCGAAATAAAGATTTAATGAATCTTTCTTAGTGAGAAAATCATATAGTGTGAATGGAATCCACCGGCTTTCAAACAATTATACACCAACCTAAGCAACTTTTAAAATCTAGAGTCTTCAAGAATAAAACACGCGCCCTCATTTTCACTCCCAAGTTATACATATTTCACTGCTCTCACTCTCTCTATTATATACACTTATACGTACAAACTATACAAACACACGAAACCTTGCTAAAAGCTCCATTTCATCTCTCTCGATAACAATCAGGGCATTTTTCATCCTAATTACTTAATTTTCTCATTGCGATCTTGATTTAAGGCTTCATTTTATGTATATGTTTGTATATACTTGCATTTAAGATGTTTTGACCGGTGTTTGTACTAGTTTTTAGTGATTTTTAGGATTTTAAAACTTTAGTTAGGAGGGAGAGCATTAGTTAGCATGCAAGTCTAATGTTAACTTATCCCAATTTCACTATATCCAAATATTATAATTTCTTTCTATGCACTCGGCCACTCACTATCCAACTCACTTCCATTTTCTACGGTCGTACAAACTAAAAGAAAAAAAATGCCTGGTCTATTTCCGAATCATGACCAACATATCAGTGACATATTATTAAAAACTAAATGCACATGCACAGTAGACTTTCCAATTTTACTTGAATCTAATTCTGTATTACGAATCTTCACAATAAGCAATCCCAATTTCCTACTAATTAGCAGTACACTTGTATTCGGAACATCAAATGGGCCGTTAGGAATGCGAGTCGAATGTATATTAATTTATCCCAGTTTCACTATATCCAAAAATGTGAGTCCAATGCATATTAATTAATCCCAGTTTCACTATATCGGTCATTCACTATTCAATTCACTTATGTTTTCTACGGCCGTACAAATTAAAAGAAAAATAAAGGTCTAGTCTATTTCTGGATCATGGCCAACATATCAGTAACGTATTATTTAAAACTACATGCAGATGCACTATCAACTGTCCAATTTGACCTAAACCTAATTCCGTGCTACGAAGCTTTACAATAAGTACTCTCAATTTCCTACTAATTAGCACTAAACTTGTACTCGAAATCTGATATATAATTAATTTATCCCAGTTTCACTATCCAATTCGCTTACATTTTCTACGATCGTAAAATTTAAGAACAAAATAAATGTTTGGTCTATTTCCGGATCACCGCCAACATATCAGTGACATATTATCGACAACATACTTTACCAGCACAAGCCATAATAGTAAACACATTATGTACCTTGGATTTGTCTTGGATTGGAATCCAAGACAAATGAATAATGAATATTTTTTGGAGCACTTTCTTCATTGTTTCCTGAAAATAATAAATTAATATAAAATTACTATAAATATATATAACAGATAAATTTTTAACTACAATAAAGACCGCCAATAGATTTAGATCACTATTAATCGATTAATTAACAATTAAACATACATATAAATTGAAGTGTGTGGGTAAAAAGAGATGGAGTACCAACAGTTCGGCTTTAGAGAAGCGATTGGAGATCTGAAGATGTGTACGTATAATTCCTTGTATCGATTTTCTAATTCTTTGTTGTTGTGGTTGTCTACCTCCACCGGCGGCAGCGACGACGGCCGGAGCCGTTGCCTCTTTGTTACAACTATAAAACCCTAGGCGAGAGAGACATAAGACAGACAGAGATAGAGATGTATGTAGGGAGAAATAAATATTGATACTCCTTCTGTCCATTTGTTTACCCTTTCTTTTTTGGGATGTGCCATCCAATTCTTTACATTTCTAAACTTTTCTAAAATACTCCCTCCCATCCATTATATAATTGATTTGACTTTTCTGCACGTAACTTTAGATGCTTTGAATACATAGTTAAAATTATTATTTTTTAAAATTTCTTTTTCTAAATAAAAACTAAAATATTATATTTTTATTCAAAAAAAGAAAAATTAAAAAATAATTATTTTAGCTATGTAGTCAAAGCACCTAAAATTACGTGCAGAAAAGTCACATGCCATATATAATGGACCGGAGGGAGTAGTAAAGTTTTATAATATAAAAATCAACTACATCCACTAATTTTCTCCACTAACTCATTTTATACATTATATAGTGATGGGTCTCACCACTTTACTCATTTTTCCTACTTCTCTCCTCCTTCTTTATATTTTTCCTTGGTCTCCGTGCCCAAACCAAATGTAAACATTTGGTTGGGATGGAGGGACTAATAAGTTATCACTGGATTAAACAAAATGTAAATTAAAATGATTTTTGTTTATAATATTTATTAATTTATAGTTTATAGAATCAGTAATAAAGGTTTTGTTCATTTCTCGAAATTAAATTGTTGTGCGTATATTTGTATGAAAATTATTTTCACTTAATACATATTTTGTATTTGATTATCATCAATATATAATGAATATTTTAAGAAAATATTTAATTTAGAAAAAAATTCAAAGGGAATAAATTATTTTTCAAAAAAAAATTCCATTTTCATAACAATTTTAATCATTTAAAAAAATTTATGTTTTAAAAAAAACAATTGTAAAATTTTATCAGTTACCATATTTAAAAAAAATTAGGATAAACAATGATTTATTTATCAAGATTTCTCGAAATAGTAACAAAAAAAAATCCATGCTCATTTGTTTCATGGGCATAAAAAATAAAGAAAATAAGGATTAAAAAACGTGATCGATGTGCAAATCTACGTGGATGTTTGGGATATTTTAAAATTAACAATTTTTGTCTTAAAAACATAAATGTTATATAAGTGATAACTGCAAGAACATTTATAAGTTATACAGGTATTTGGATAAATTTACTTATAAGTTGGTGGAATATTTTAAAATTAAATTTAAAAAATATTATTTAACATAATAATATCAATATAAGTATTTTAAATTAAAAATATATTTAAAAACATAAATATAAGAAATCAAGCAAAAAAGAAATAAGTTGGCATGAAAGTATGTCGTTGTTAACATTCAACTTATCTATACTATTATATAAAAGCCGTAACATTTATCGGTCAATCGGTTGGTCGGTACGGTACCTGTTGATTTTACTTATTTACCCTTACTTAACGGTACATGTTATTTTATCTAATTATCATTACCTAATTATTTATAGTTACAAATAACTAATAAATTTCATTTTTCGGGTAAAACATGTTACATTTTCTATTTTTCATAATTAATCAATTTCTTTTCTCACGTAAAGTATGAGCAACTCTATTTATACCCTTACTTAACAATACATGTTATTTTACTTAATTATCTTTACTTAATTATTTATAGTTACAAATAACTAATAAATTTCCCTTTTTAGATAAAACATGTTACATTTTCTATTTTTCAATAACTAATCAATTTCCAATCTGACGTAATATATGAGCAACTCTATTTAATAAATAAAATATTATAATTATAATTTATAATTAACCAATTACCTTTTTTAGCTAAAATACGTTACCTTTTCTATTTTTTTATCAGTAAAACCTATTTGTGTAGTTTTATTTAAGTAAAATATTTCTTTTTTCAGGTAAAACATGTTTCCTTTTCTATTTTTCAACAACTATGAAATTTCTTTTTTTTACGTAAAATACAGTATCTTTTATATTTTATCTAACTAAATTTTTTTCTTTTTTCTAAAAATACTATTAGCAATTCTATTTAATAGATTAAAATGTTATAATTACTAATAATTAACCAATTAACTTTTTGAGCTAACCCTCACTTAATTGCGGATGAAATTCATCTTAATAGCTATGCAATTTCTTTTTTTAGGTTAAACATATTATTTTTGCTACTATATAATGGTTAATAACTCATTAGTTTACCTTTATAGGTAAAACACGATATTTTTTATATAATGGTTAATAACTCATTAGTTTACCTTTTGCTATTATATAAAATATTTTTTATATTTTTAGGTATTTGATTATCATCAATATTTAATGAATACTTTAAGAAAATATTTAATTTAGAAAAAACATTCAAAATGAAGAAATTATTTTTCAAAAAAAAATTCCATTTTCAGAACAAGTTTATTCATTTAAAAAAAATTAAGTTTTCAAAAAAAATCAATTGTAAAATTTTATCAGTTACCATATTTAGAAAAAAAAAATTAGGATAAACAATGATTTATTTATCAAGATTTCTCGAAATAGTAACTAAAAAAAAAAATCAATCCATGCTCATTAGTTTCATGAGCATAAAAAATAAAAGAAAATAATGAAATAAAAACGCGATCCATGTGCAAATCTATGTGGATGTTTGGGATATTTTAAAATTAGCAATTTTTGTCTTAAAAACATAAATGTTATATCTATACTATTATGTAAAAATTGAAACATTAAAAATTTGGTTGGTTGGTCGGTCGGTCGGTTGGTCGGTACGGTACCTCTTGATTTTACTTATTTACCCTTACTTAACGGTACATGTTATTTTACTTAATTATTTATAGTTACAAATGACTAATAAATTTCTTTATTCAGGTAAAACATGTTACATTTTCTATTTTTCAATAACTAATCAATTTCCTATCTATACTATTATATTAAACCCGAAACATTAAAAGTTTTCAAAGTTTTGGTTTTCGGTTTAGTTATACTATTTATTTAGTTTTAAATTATTTTTAAATATAAAATAAATCAAGTCTGCTAAGACTTTTAGTCAACTTCAAATTAAAAGTATAACTCCTAACACAGAAACATGTTACATTTTCTACTTTTCAATAACTAATCAATTTCCAATCTCACGTAATATATGAGCAACTCTATTTAATAAAATAAAATATTATAAGAGTAAATTGCACTGTAGTGGCCAGATAAATTAATTTTTTGCACTATGATGGTCAAAGTTGCAAATCTTGTACTATGATGACTCGAAATTCTTTTTTTAGCCACTTAAATGACTAACGTCTATATTCCGTTAAAAAATAAAGCACCGTTACTGACAATTAATTAATTGGAAGGGTATAATCAGCTTTTTCTAATTTAGATCTATACACAACAAGAACCCAGAATCCGACAACAAATTCGGCCACCGGAAAATCGACGGCACGACTCATACACAGCACCAACACATGATTTTTACACTCTAATCCCTCTGTTATCATTCCAGTATGTTTATAACATCGACAAATTACAAAAACGATCAAAAATGACAAAAACCCGATTAATTCCGGCGACCTTAAACTTCATCTCCGGCGAACAGTCGTTCTTCTTCGATTCTAAACCAAACTCAAAGTTTAATAACTCAAAACAAAGCTAAGAACATCAGCAAACTAACCCCCGTATCCACGTATACGAACAATCAATGAACATCATGAACAATCGAATTAAAATTTTGAAAAAATATAAATACTCGAACTATATCAATTCGTACACAAACACTTTAATAAAACACTTAAATCAACTCTAAATCATCATATAAAGCTCCAGGAATCATCAAAACAAGCAACAAATCATTCAAGTGAAAAGTCCCAAATTCAAGCATGAACTCTAAAAACGTAGAATTATTCAAAATTTTATATAAAATCGAAGCTTTACCCAAACTGAAATATGTTGATGGATTATGAAACTAGATATTGAGAGCTTCGATTCGAGTATAAGAACAACAAAATCCGATATCAGGATCACCTTCAAATTCAACTTTGATCTTCAAGAATAGAAGAGAGAAAATATATTTTCATATTTATATATATGACAACTATACCCCTGACATTTTAACTCCGTTAAGGCCAGGATAACGGTAGTCATTTAAGTGGCTAAAAAAAGAATTTTGAGTCATCAGAGTGCAAGATTTGTAACTTTGGCCATCATAGTGCAAAAAATTAATTTATCTGGCCACTACAATGCAATTTTCTCATATTATAATTACTAATAATTAACCAATTACCTTTTTTAGCTAAAATACGTTATCTTTTATATTTTTTTCCAGTAAAACCTATTTGTGTAGTTTTATTTAAGTAAATGTTTCTTTTTTTCAGGTAAAACATGTTTTCTTTTCTATTTTTCAACAACTAAGAATTTTTTTTTTTACATAAAATACTATATCTTTTATATTTTATCTAACTAAATTTTTTCTTTTTCTAAAAATATTATTAGCAATTCTATTTAATAGATTAAAATTTTATAATTACTAATAATTAACTAATTAACTTTTTCAGCTAACCCTCACTTAATTGCGGATAAAATTTATCTTAATAGCTGAGAAATTTCTTTTTTTAGGTTAAACATATTATTTTTGCTATTATATAATGGTTAATAACTGCTTAGTTTACCCTTTTAGGTAAAACACAATATTTTTTTTTGAGGGAACGATATTTTTAATATATAATAGTTAATAACTCCTTAGTTTACCTTTTGCTATTATATAAAATATTTTTTATATTTTTACGTATTTAATTATCATCAATATATAATGAATATTTTAAGAAAATATTTAATTTAGAAAAAACATTCAAAATGAAGAAATTATTTTTCAAAAAAAATTTCCATTTTCAGAACAAGTTTATTCATTTAAAAAAAATTAAGTTTTCAAAAAAAAATCAATTGTAAAATTTTATCAGTTACCATATTTAGAAAAAAAAATTAGGATAAACAATGATTTATTTATCAAGATTTCTCGAAATAGTAACTAAAAAAAAAATCAATCCATGCTCATTTAGAAAAAACATTCAAAAGGAAGAAATTATTTTTTTTAAAAAAAGTCCATTTTCAAAACAAGTTTAATCATTTAAAAAAAATTATGTTTTAAAAAAAATCAATTGTAAAATTTTATCAGTTACCATATTTAGAAAAAAAATTAGGATAAACAATGATTTATTTATCAAGATTTCTCGAAATAGTAACTAAAAAAAAAATCAATCCATGCTCACTTTGGGTTCTAACTGTTCACGGAAAAGGTTACTTTTAGCATCCTCCAAATCTGGTGGTTCCAAATCTGGTAGTTACTTGTAGCTACCTGCCAAAACGAGAAAGGATAGATAACCTGTAATTCATACCACTGAACTATTATCCGTAGAGTGGTACAGCCATCCGGCATATTGCGTGCCCTTGTTTTTTCGCTAAAAGTACTTTACAGACTTCTTTAAATAAATTAAGATGCTGTTAAGCCAATCCTTTAATATGAACATACTAAAAGGCACCCCTACTACCAACCACGCACATCCATATCAGTGTGTGTATGTGCAATGTGTAAAAACATCAACACAACCTTAGGATGCATAAAGTCTTAGAAACATAAATTGCAGCAAAAGCTTTTCAAAGAGTACCACAAAGTGCATAGAAGTTTAACCAACAATTTTTAATACTGACATTTGGTAAAAATTAGAAGGATGCAAATTAGAAGGGTGCATTGTCTTGTTGAACGACACGTCAACTGTACCACAAGTTCAGATTGATCCTTGAAATGAATGCTACACATTCACATAAAGTTGCCCTCCTTCCTTCTTTGTAGTTCCATAATTCAGGGACCGTGAATCTTCCACTTGGATTGTACTCATTCATCTCGGTTATTGCCGTCACAACTGCGTTGTATGCTTCAGAACCCCACTCCCTCTTTATGGCTTTGATGCAATCATCATCTTCATCTATAACTTCCTAAACAAGACACATTCAACTAAATCATACAATAAGCAAAAAGGTTTAAACAGAAAGATCAGAGTTGAAAGAAAAATGCTCTAGATATGGTTGATTACAAACTAGTACGAAGTAGGGGAGAAGTGATCAAGTCACAAGGTACAGCAATAATGAGTGACTTTAGATGTATAGTCTGCTCAGAGAGGAGAAGTTAACAAGTGATCAAAATACCAGAATGCTTACCTTGCGCTCTGCACCAACCATTATGCCCTTGAATGGGTACCAGTCTGGATTTCTAAGTTTCTCCTGTATTAGAGCAGTAAATTTGATTGCTTCCTCTTCTGCTTCGGAAGCAATAAATTTTTTCTTTGCAGCAGCAACGAATGGATTGTGGTCAAGGTCTCCCATTCTCTTGACACCAATGGAGGCCTCCAAGTTAGGCCTGTCCTTCAGAAACTGTGAAAGCAAGAAAAATGATCGATACAAGTGTATATTATCCACAACCATGTACTTTCTGAAAAGCCTCTGATATTTTTCATAAGCATAGACTACTATAAATTTCAGCTTAATCCTAAAATGGTTTAATTATACTCCTGAATGCAGCCGAGGGTATCTATTACTTTATACGGTGTATTACTTTTATTTTAAACCATGTTATCCTCAAAACAGTTCTATTGAGTCTAATGCTGGTCTATGGAATGCCATTCTTTATATTAAACCAAGAGAACTGATAGTAAAAGAGTACTTTCAGTGAGAAGGACATGTAAATTAAAAGCTCAACTAAAAACAAACTTACGTTGATCAACTCTTTTCGAGCATCCAGTAACTCGTCACTGCTTTTCCTCTCCAAAGTGATTAGAGCTTGATTTAAAGTTTCAAGATACTCAAGTTCATCCCCCTTGTCCTTCAGATTTTCTTCCAAGGACTCTATCTTTTTCTGTGCTTCCAGATCCCGCCTCATTTGTTGTATCTCCAATTCTAAACGCTTCTTGTCATCAAGTTTCTTCTGTAGTTCAACACTCCGGTGATAGCTATCTGTCTGCCATATGAATCATTTCTATGCATCAGAAGAAGTTATTTCCTTCAATTTATTTGCATGTATGAACTTACACTTTTTGAACTAGAACTCACTTTTTTAGCTTCAGCCAACTTAGTTGAAGGTTCTTGAAAATTCCTTCGCTCCATAATTGCTTTCACATTTTACAAAAACAGAGCAGATCTTAGAATTCAAAACGAGAAGACATACTAAAAAATTAAAAGAGATCTATAGCACTTGAAGTACCATAAGCAAGCGAAGACATTTAAACCTTCCATTCATATTATGATGAAAAATTATAGAATGCAAAGTTAAAAGAATTGATAAGCACAACAGAAAACAATGGAAACTAATTGTATCGAGGCAATCGTTTATGGAAATTTGATGACCAATGGTTAGATGATTTCGGAAAATCATTTTTTGTGGCTTCTCCTATTTTCTGCAATTAGCCACTTCTCATTAACTCAATATAAAGCATACGTGTTCACAAAGATTTACGAAACTAGAACAAATTCACAGTTCCTGGAAACCTTATATTTCATTCAAAAGTGTAACAACTTCACATATACTGCTAGTTTCATTCTAAAAAATTTTTATGTAACAATCAATAATTATACACAGTGAATAAATTAACAGACTCTAAATGATGAATTTTGCGCAATCAAAATCATTCAAAGTAAAGAACTAAATAAGCATAATAACACAAAATCAAAACAGCAAACATAAAAGATTTCAAAGAGAACTTACTAGTTGAAATTATCAAAGAGGAACACACCAACTCAGCTACGTATATAAAATCAGTCTGCAAAAACCAACAATTAAGTATCAGATTAATGCTCTACGCCTCTACGTGTGCATGTGTTTATAGAGAAAGAGAGTGTTTGACTCACAGGCACAGCTCTGAATGAAGGAATGAGAGAGCACCCTGCTTGCTCATAACTTTATATACTACTGCACGAACGGAACTTAAAAAAAAATCCATTTGAATTCCAAATACGAACATCGATGATCAATATGCGTACATGATCAGTGTTGTACATTGAATCAAATCTTATTTTTAATTTTTTTCGGATGAATTTACTAATTTAGGGTAACTGAAGATAATTTACTTTCAATCCTGAAAAGAATAAAACAATTAAAAGAAATTTTACGAGATTTCTAGCTATGGTTATTAAGATACTCGTCTCATTTTCAATGTCCTTTTGAAAAAAAAAAATTGTCCCATACTTTTTTTCTTTCAATACAAATTTAAGGATAATTATTCAAAACTAAAGATTTGATTTTGTTCAAACTTAACACTACTCTCATTTTTCAATCTATTAATTAAAGGATATTGGTTAAAAAAAATTATCCAAGCAACATTTTCATTTTTCTTAATATATGTGATTTTTTCAAAAGGGATGTGTAAAATGGAAGGGAGAGTATACACAAATATGTTTGTAATGGAAGAGTAAATGTACATAATCGGGTATAGGCACCAGGAGTTTGCTGTCACCCATTCTACAGGAGTAACATTTATCTAAGAGCGCGCGCAAACTGTAAATAACACTGTAAGAAAACTTTATTTTTGGTAGATGCCAGCGCAAACTGTAAATAACATTGTAAGAAAACTTGATTTTTGGTAGATGCCAAGAAAAAATAGGGATCAGGTTCATAATCAATGCTATCTGTTCCTTTAACCTGGTGCTAGTCAAGTAGTCAGCAATGTTTCAGGTTCGACAAAGATATAGTGAGCGTGAGAGTTAAGTGATTAAAAACTGGTTGGATGAGCACGAGCCGCGACTGGGGACAGAACTGACAATCAAAATGTTGTTCTGGTTGGATAGTGATTCTGGATGAGCACGAGCTGCGACTGGGGACAGCTGGTTGATCAGATTTGTTCGCATACTCTTTTGAAAAAGATGGATTCCAACCTCTGCCAGGAGACCATCTATAGTCACCTACCGGTGCTGAAAAGGTATTGGGAGAACCCTCTCCTGCCCAGGCACGGACAGGCTGCTTAGTTCCTGGCCAGGCATTATAAGGCCCCTTAGCTCCTGGCCTGATACTTTCACACTGGGATTCTGACTCCCCGCATTTACAAAAGACCTATTTCTGGGCTTTCATCCTAGATCCTCCCAGCCTCCATTCTGTTCAGAATTAAGACTTACATCTGACACCCCATCAGCCACTTGACCGGCCAGCGATCAGAAACTTGAGGAACAGTTTTCCCTTTGGATAAGACAGTCGAACCAGTACTAGGTAGTTTCGCACCAGATTTGCCCCCTCTTCTTGAACTCATCCTTTAATTGGCCCAAAGACAGTTGCGGAGGCAATATTCTGTGATACCTATCATAAAAAAAACATGTTAAATGACAGAAAATTGGGTAAATGGGCAAAATCATCACTGTACTATATGAAAACTTTCACTTGGGTCACCAGCCCAAAAAAGCTTTCAGACGAATTACTTAACTCAATATAACTTTCAAATGGGTCATTGTACATTAAAAATATTTCACTACCATTAATTTTTCGTTGACTTGACGGAAGTCTGTTAACTTTTTACACATCAACTGCCCAATAGTTACACCTCAGCACCATATCATCATCCATGTCATCTATCTAAAATCTAATATATAATCTTTAACAAAACTATATAATATACTTTATTTAACAAATCTAATATATCTATATCTCTTATAAGTTCTGTAGGAGGAAAAGAAAGTAAAGGATTAAAGGGGATGGTGGTTTGCAGGCGGTAGGCGTGAAGGAGATGAGGTGGGCGGCGGTTGACGGAGAAGAAGAACCGAGGAGGGGCTGTGGTGGTGTGGGTGTCTGGGCGGCGAGGTGGCTGTTGGTGAAGGGAATGGATGGAGGAGGGAGGTGAAGGATAGAGGTGGGTTTGGCGAAAGGAAGAAGGAGAAGAGGGGAGGTGGACTGTGGTGGAGGCGGCGGAGAAGAACGGTGGGTTGAAGGAGATGAGGGAGAGAATGGGTGAAGGAGCCTGCCAGATTAGATAAAGAACACCCTAGGCTTTAGAGAGACAACAACAATTTCACACACATATAGAGAGAGAGAGAGTTGATAACAAGTCTGCCATGGAGAGTAGTTTTCTGAGATATAATTCCCAGTCGGAAAAGCAAAAATAAAAATACAGGAATCTCCACTATTAAGTAAAAGCAACTACTCTTTAGTCTTTACCTATAAAGTGCATCTACAATTTAGACCTGATACAGAGTGCAAGAAATATAGACAGCTTGGACACACCGAACGGATTTGGATGTTCCAGGAACATGGGAAGGCAAAAGAGGCTACTACCTTAAAACATGAAGATGATATTTTATTTTAGGGTTAAACAGCCAAGTCACCATAGAAGTATGCACCAAGCAAGTAAAAAAGCTAACAAAAGCACACGTCACCGACTTATTAATAGTTGGCAACCATAATTCTGAACTAACAAGACCATTAAATATTTTGACTTGACGTAAGAATGTTAGTTGTTTGCAACTCATGTCCAAAGCGAAACTTAAAAAAAAATTTATGATGATCATGTTTTGTAGTTATTTCTAATTTGACCATTGTTGTTTGTGATGATCATGTTTTCTAGGTGTTTCTCATTTGACCATTGTTGTTTGTGATGATCACGTTTTGTAGGTGTTTCTAATTTGACCAAAAAGTTCCTACTAAAAAATTTATAATTGCACTTATTGGAAGTGGGAAATCTCTAAATTATGCATTCTTTTCATGTCAACTTTCAATTTCAACAGATTCATTGTCAAAGGGGTGCATATTAGGCGTGATCTAAAGTTATGGGATGCTATGTGCAAAATAACTAGAGTAAAATCTCTACATGAAACAACAATAGCAGACTCACATAGAAGATGGAAGTAGCATCCAAAAGCAATTTGTCATCGCTGTAAGTGCTTTTCGCGCAGAGAAGCCTCCATCTAACAGCCTTTTTGGATATGTTAAGTGACCTTTTATCCATGTGCTTCTTTCTTCCGTTTTCCGTAAAAAAAAGCTTTAAACTTTTCCTCTCCACCATCTTCTATAAAGCTTTCCAGAGTTAAGAAGATTCTTTCACATTTACTATCACAATCTAAGCTGCAAAACCACTTTCCCTTCGGCTTTGCCTGCATTCATTAAGCTTTCACTAAGATATGTGCTCAAGGCCAGAAATACGGCTAGTCATTCTTACACTCCTAACCAAACCCAGATATGTAACACTACGTAGTGTACAAAACATATATACAGACACACATACACATGCGCACCTTTAGATCAGACTTTCCTTGCTCCTTTAAGCAGCGGAAATGGAATTGCTTCTCACACTGAAAATAGACAAGTCAACTAAATAAGCGTACAAAACTATATACTTTATACAGAGTTCTGGGTAATTATGCGCAATTTAATAGCACAGTTGTGCAAGATAGCAACATCTGTGACCCAGTTTAGCACACCAGGAATGCATCATTCAGATTTGTAACATACTAGTCTAAATTCCACCATGTGACACGCTAAAAGAATGTGTAGAAAATTTGAAAAAGAAATGTTACTCTTTCATGAAAACAGAACACGTCTAACGTTTTAAACTATGCATGACGTTACCCTGCAAAACTAAATGTAAATATATAACACGTCTCAATTTCTTTTCTTTCATTTTTGCTTCTATGGCTCACACAGCTATTACTCAATTACGTTGTTATAAATCCGCATATTCTTTGATATATTTAACTACAATTTTAATAAAAAAATTCCAAAAGTATTATTTATTTAATCTTCATTTAGAAGTACAACTTTCCAAATAAAAAATTCTTAACCGGTCGAAATAAAGATTTAATGAATCTTTCTTAGTGAGAAAATCATATAGTGTGAATGGAATCCACCGGCTTTCAAACAATTATACACCAACCTAAGCAACTTTTAAAATCTAGAGTCTTCAAGAATAAAACACGCGCCCTCATTTTCACTCCCAAGTTATACATATTTCACTGCTCTCACTCTCTCTATTATATACACTTATACGTACAAACTATACAAACACACGAAACCTTGCTAAAAGCTCCATTTCATCTCTCTAGATAACAATCAGGGCATTTTTCATCCTAATTACTTAATTTTCTCATTGCGATCTTGATTTAAGGCTTCATTTTATGTATATGTTTGTATATACTTGCATTTAAGATGTTTTGACCGGTGTTTGTACTAGTTTTTAGTGATTTTTAGGATTTTAAAACTTTAGTTAGGAGGGAGAGCATTAGTTAGCATGCAAGTCTAATGTTAACTTATCCCAATTTCACTATATCCAAATATTATAATTTCTTTCTATGCACTCGGCCACTCACTATCCAACTCACTTCCATTTTCTACGGTCGTACAAACTAAAAGAAAAAAAATGCCTGGTCTATTTCCGAATCATGACCAACATATCAGTGACATATTATTAAAAACTAAATGCACATGCACAGTAGACTTTCCAATTTTACTTGAATCTAATTCTGTATTACGAATCTTCACAATAAGCAATCCCAATTTCCTACTAATTAGCAGTACACTTGTATTCGGAACATCAAATGGGCCGTTAGGAATGCGAGTCGAATGTATATTAATTTATCCCAGTTTCACTATATCCAAAAATGTGAGTCCAATGCATATTAATTAATCCCAGTTTCACTATATCGGTCATTCACTATTCAATTCACTTATGTTTTCTACGGCCGTACAAATTAAAAGAAAAATAAAGGTCTAGTCTATTTCTGGATCATGGCCAACATATCAGTAACGTATTATTTAAAACTACATGCAGATGCACTATCAACTGTCCAATTTGACCTAAACCTAATTCCGTGCTACGAAGCTTTACAATAAGTACTCTCAATTTCCTACTAATTAGCACTAAACTTGTACTCGAAATCTGATATATAATTAATTTATCCCAGTTTCACTATCCAATTCGCTTACATTTTCTACGATCGTAAAATTTAAGAACAAAATAAATGTTTGGTCTATTTCCGGATCACCGCCAACATATCAGTGACATATTATCGACAACATACTTTACCAGCACAAGCCATAATAGTAAACACATTATGTACCTTGGATTTGTCTTGGATTGGAATCCAAGACAAATGAATAATGAATATTTTTTGGAGCACTTTCTTCATTGTTTCCTGAAAATAATAAATTAATATAAAATTACTATAAATATATATAACAGATAAATTTTTAACTACAATAAAGACCGCCAATAGATTTAGATCACTATTAATCGATTAATTAACAATTAAACATACATATAAATTGAAGTGTGTGGGTAAAAAGAGATGGAGTACCAACAGTTCGGCTTTAGAGAAGCGATTGGAGATCTGAAGATGTGTACGTATAATTCCTTGTATCGATTTTCTAATTCTTTGTTGTTGTGGTTGTCTACCTCCACCGGCGGCAGCGACGACGGCCGGAGCCGTTGCCTCTTTGTTACAACTATAAAACCCTAGGCGAGAGAGACAGAAGACAGACAGAGATAGAGATGTATTTAGGGAGAAATAAATATTGATAATAAGTTATCATAGGATTAAACAAAATGTAAATTAAAATGATTTTTGTTTATTATATTTATTAATTTATAGTTTATAGAATCAGTAATAAAGGTTTTGTTCATTTCTCAAAATTAAATTGTTGTGCGTATATTTGTATGAAAATTATTTTCAGTTAATATATATTTTGTATTTGATTATCATCAATATATAATGAATATTTTAAGAAAATATTTAATTTAGAAAAAAATTCAAAGGGAATAAATTATTTTTCAAAAAAAAATTCCATTTTCATAACAAGTTTAATCATTTAAAAAAATTTATGTTTTAAAAAAAACAATTGTAAAATTTTATCAGTTACCATATTTAAAAAAAATTAGGATAAACAATGATTTATTTATCAAGATTTCTCGAAATAGTAACAAAAAATAAAAATCAATCCATGCTCATTTGTTTCATGGGCATAAAAAATAAAGAAAATAAGGATTAAAAAACGTGATCGATGTGTAAATCTATGTGGATGTTTGGGATATTTTAAAATTAACAATTTTTGTCTTAAAAACATAAATGTTATATAAGTGATAACTGCAAGAACATTTATAAGTTATACATGTATTTGGATAAATTTACTTATAAGTTGGTGGAATATTTTAAAATTAAATTTTAAAAAAATATTATTTAACATAATAATATCAATATAAGTATTTTAAATTAAAAATATATTTAAAAACATAAATATAAGAAATCAAGCAAAAAAGAAATAAGTTGGCATGAAAGTACGTCGTTGTTAACATTCAACTTATCTATACTATTATATAAAAGCCGTAACATTTATCGGTCGATCGGTTGGTCGGTACGGTACCTGTTGATTTTACTTATTTACCCTTACTTAACGGTACATGTTATTTTACTTAATTATCATTACCTAATTATTTATAGTTACAAATAACTAATAAATTTCATTTTTCAGGTAAAACATGTTACATTTTCTATTTTTCATAACTAATCAATTTCCTTTCTCACGTAAAGTATGAGCAACTCTATTTATACCCTTACTTAACGATACATGTTATTTTACTTAATTATCTTTACTTAATTATTTATAGTTACAAATAACTAATAAATTTCCCTTTTTAGATAAAAACATGTTACATTTTCTATTTTTCGATAACTAATTGTTGTGGAATAAAAACTAGGTTATTAGATTGCGGCTAGGGTTTGCTGTATTTAATGCTAGGGTGCGTGAGCTTCGTGCTTTAATGGCTGCTTCTGCGTTCGAGACTTAAACGGTCCTCACAGAATGCCTACGTATCTCTATATTAAGAGAATCAAGCCAATAAAACGTAGTTCTTGGTTGAGGGGTCTGACCCTTTATATAGGCTGAGAAGCCCTAAAATCGTAGTAGGGTTAGGTGACTTGGTGGGCAAGTCACCGCCTTGAGGAAGGTTCTAGACCCCTTCCTTGTAGGAGTCAGTTTCCATGTTGGAATGTGTATCTTGGAGGCTAAGTCAGGCAAGAGCAATATCCTCGTTTGACTCTTATTTGCTGAGCTGTTTATTACCCCTAATATTAATTACGAAATTAATATTATAAATAGGGTTTGGGCCTACCTGGTGCGCCCCACGTTTGGACCATTCTAGGTCTAATTAATGCCACATTAAATGTGTCTTTAGGGCTTACTTTTAGCCCATATCATTTGCCCCCCAACTTCTAGGAAAACTGATCAGGTTTTCCTTGAAGTTTTAACGGCCTTTCCGAGACTTGGGTCAGGGTTTATTGCTCTTACGTGAGTACTTTCAACAATATCATCTTAATGTAAAGCGTGGAGCGACCGACGCATTTACGACGATGTTGAACGACACTAAACGGTGTTAAATGGCAATAGACAGCGCTAATAAGCCTTAAACAACGTTTAAACAGTGTTAAACAACGTTTAAATGACATAAAATGGCACTAACGGCACTAATCGACGCTAAACGGCACTAAACGGTGCTCAAATGGCGCTAATTTGAAAATATTAGATTGTGCTTCGAGCGTAAAATTATTTTTCCATGTTTCTGGAATTTTCAAGAGATTTTTTCTTCTTTTTTTTTTTTTTTTTTTTTGCAGGCCAAATTCGAGCTCAATTTCGAGCTCAATTTCGAGCTCAAACTGCCTCCAGGTCGGAGCCAATTTCTTTGTTTCCTAATTCATTTTCGACCTGGAAATTTCGAGGAGAAATTATTGTATTTTCGAGCTCAATTTCGAGCTCAAATGGGGGCCAGGTCGTGGCTGTTTTACGGTTTTTTCTGGTCATTTTCGACCTCGTGCTATCGACCTCACAACAAAGGGAAACGACCTCAAAGTGGTTCCAGGTCGTGGGGATTTTTCACACTTCTCAGTTCAATTTCGACCTGAGATTTGCGATCTCAAGCCATGTTATAACGACCTCAATTTGAGTGGTAGGTCGTGGCCTCATTTTGCTTTTCATAAGTCAAAAACGACCTCATCTATACGACCTAGAATCTGCTTTGTTCCGACCTCATATTTCAAGGTCTCTCACGACCTCAGATGGACTTTTCCAGATCGCCTTGTCGAGCTCGTACCTACACTAGAAAACGAGATCGATTGTTACGACCTCGTGCTTCCTTTTGGTAACTCCAAGTCCTATTATGGACTTCAACGGGCCCTGTCTGGCCTTTAATTTTCATGGGCTGGACCTAGATTTTCAAATCGTTGGGCCTATAAACTTTTTAAGTTTTGATTGGGCCTTTCCTATGGGTCAAAATGACCTTAACTTAAAACCTTAATTAGGTTTATCAATCTTGGTTGGGCCGTGACAGGCCTTAATTCCTTTTAATTACTTTAGCTGGACTTGGGCCTTAACAGGCTTGGTATTATTGGGCCTTTTAGAGTCCAATTTGTGTTGATGGCCCGCAAAGGTTTCCAACGGGCTACAACCGGTTGATATTCTCTCTAAACGGTTGAGATGCCCTAGATTTTCGCCTATATAAAGGCCAAGGCTTTCATTTTCACTTTCATCACAAAAGTTCCTAAAAAACTCTCTCAAAAGTTCCAAAGTTCTTTAAGAAATTTCCTTTGAAGAATCTGAGTTTGATCTTCATTCTTTAAAGATCATTCAAAGTTCATAGACTTTCAACCTCAAATTTGCACATTTCTGCAGATTCTTTGAAGATTTGAAGGCATCCTTCAAGTTTTCTGGCAATTTTCCAGAAATTTTCCAGTTGCTGTTGAAGATTTGAAGAATACTCAAGGTATTTTCCAGAATTTCTAATTTTATAGTTTGAAGATCACCCTTTTTCTGGGTTTGTTCTTCAATTCCTTTGAAGATTTGAAGATTGTTCTAACAATTTCTTCATCCTTTGCAGATTTCCTTTGAAGATCAAAACTTTCCTTTGAAGATTTACTGAGATGGCTGAAGATCGTGCAGCACTTCGTTTCCAGAAATTGCAAGGAGCCTCCAAAAGAGGTATCATCATTCGTTCTCCCCTCATGAGTTTACAGGATATGATTTTAAATCGTAAAGAAGATTTTCCATCCTTGTCACACCTTGATTCCTTTAATCATAGTAACATCTTTCATGACATAGAAAAGATCACTGATTATAACAGGATGTATAAAATAGAATCACCCTATAGACTTGTCCCAGCTGATCCTAGGGATCGATCTTGCCATTGGCGCCCCGATGCACTTTGTGTTTATAGGGGTGCCTTTGTTGTAGGGGTTCGATTCCCCTTCCATGAGTTTATTCCTAGGCTCTTAGCAGATGTAGGAATTAACCCTTGCCAACTTCCCCCCAACTCTTGGAGGGTGATCAATTGTTTCATGGTCCTCTACCTTAAAAACAAATTCCCTCTTTCTGTAGCTCTCTTTAGAAAGATTTTTCAATTTAAGAATTCTGCTGAATCTACTCCGGGTTGGGTTTACATTAGTCACCGTACTTCCACTCCTCCAATCTTTCACCCCCAATCTATTCCTGACTCCAACCCAAAGTGGAAGAAGGAGTTCATGTATTTGACATGGGAAGGTGGAGATTGGGGAAATATTTTTCGTAGTACCTTTGGTAAGGTCGTAGATGGCAGTGCCAATGATATTGAGCTCAACGAAGAAGAGACCCAGGCCTACAAGGAGCTCGTCAAAGATAAACATACTACTATGGCTTGGGATCTCCTGAATGAGTTCCAGCTTAAATCTTTGGGACTTTCCCGAGTGACCAATAAGGGTAATTTCCTTTCTTTTTGTATTCCTTTACCTGAATATGATTGCCTCATACCCATTATTTGTCTTTTGTTTTGTAATTGCAGTTGCAGCTTTTATCAACAAGACTAACGAGCCTGAAGATGGAGACACTGCTAGGTTGAAGAGGGCTCGTTCAGGGAAGGATCCTCGAGCCCCAACTACCACGGATGCCTACTTGAGGCCCCATGTAGCTGATGTTGAAGAAGCAGATGGCTATTCCAAGAGCGCTTGGCGTCCCAACTGGGGTATTAGGAAGAAGGACTCCATTGTTGGAGATTGCAGGCATGCCATGGACTGGTCCTATCATTCCATAACTCCCGGTGATTTCAAAGATTATGTATCCGGCTCCACTCTTGAAGGAGCCGAGAGTGTTGGTGCTCAGGCCTTTGCTGCTGTAAGCTCCTTACTTCCCTCTCTCTATATACTTGTTTGCTATTTGAATCGTGGTTCTAACTTTATCTTTTGTAGGCTAACGCCAACTTCCAGGGGGCCGTATTCCAGGCTAAGACTTGGCGTTCATCCTATGAGACTTATAAGGCAAAGTATGATGATTCTCAGGATGAACTGGCCTCTGTCAAAGCTACCTTAGCGAGGAGGGAGAAAGAGCTTCTAGAGTCTCAGGCTGAAAATGTCACTCTCAGGAAGGGTAAGGACGACCTGATTGATGACTACCTTGCCTCCCAGGAGTATGTGGGCTTTATGGAGAAGCATGACGACTCTCTATTCCCTTACCAGTTTACTCAGGGATAGGACGGAGCTCTTGCTGAGGTTACTAGGAGATTTCCTGGTACCCTTAGTGTTTCAGACTTCCCTAGCCCTCGTGCTCCTATGGCTGTTTGCACTAAATCACGCAAGCGTACGTGGTCACAAGTAATACATAAGGTTAAGTCAAGTTCGTTCCCACAGAGATCTGGTTATGGTTTTAATTCAGTAAACGCACCTATGCAACAATGTATGGTTATTATGCACTGCTAAGACAAATAACAAATATGGGTTTTAACTATCTAAATTAACTAAAAAGCAAATTAACAAAACTACAAATTAACTAACTAACAAGAATTGAAATCTAATTACTTCTGCAAGAAAAACCATGGAATCCTAACTTCATTAAATACTTTGCTTAGATCTGACGCCTTTAATCACTATATGCAATGGTTATGATATCTGATCGGACAACACGAAACAAGTAAACGCTACTTCTCAATATACGAATACCAAACTAAACATACATCCACAAAAGAGATAGAAGATGAATAGACACCAATTATGCTTAGACCCTATATCTCTATAGAATTTGGAAACATAACGGTTGAAGAACAAGTTATCCACATAGATCACATAGGGTAGCATAATATCTCTATTTACGCCACAAATCATGATGTTAAAACATCAACCTATCCTATGCTAGCATGGCAAGTTCTAAATCTCAAGATCCACTCTCGCTTCACAAGAGATTAACAAATTAGATGTTAGCTACGCATCTAAATACATGAAACACAACCATACGAGGATATCAGATATACATCACACACAGATCTGTAAAGCATCAAGATACTAAAACTCCATAAATAAATCCGTTAGAATCCCATGACAACGATTAGTTCATAATCGAACCTCTCGTCATCATGGGATCAAGTGAAACCATGATAAAAACAAAGTATGAAAAAAATACAAATAAATCTAAGTAATTGATATGTAATGGTTCTACTCCTAATAATGATTATCTTAATGATCTAATTTACAAGGATTGGATGTGTTTATATAGGCTCTAGACATCTTGTCCAACAAGAAAATACCAAATCAGAATTATAATAGAAGTACGTTTCCTAAACTGATTCTGATTTAAAGGGAAATTCGTAGCTGCCTTTTCTTCAGTAATTCTGGAACGTTCCAGCTGCAATTGGGCCTCTGGACCACTTTAGAATGATAGAGAATCTTGTTATCTTCGCGTGGACTGCTTACGGGCCTCAAACGGAGTTGTAGAACTCAAGATATGGCCAAAATAGTAAAAACTGTAATTTTTCAGCACCGCGCGCGTGCAACTTGCGCCCAACAGTCTGTTCTTCGCGCAAATTGCTCCTACCCAGCGCAATTTGCTCCTGGGAATCCTATCCCAAGTTGTAGAAAATCTCCCAGGCTTCGCGTGGGCAGTAAGATCGCTGAAAACGGACTTTTAGAACTCCAGATATGTCCAAAACAGTGTAGACTGCGCAACCGTCTCAGAAATCCGAATTTTAATTAATTTATTCTCCAAAAACGATAGAAGCATCAACCATAATCAACATTCTTGTAAATCTGCACAACTAAGCAAAACACATCAAAACTACCACAAACTTGAGTCCAAGACAATCAATTTAAGCCGATTTAGAATGCTCCAAGTGGATATAAACTCCACTTATCACACCCCCAAACTTAAACCGATGCTTGTCCTCAAGCATAAACAATTACAACAAACTAACTAACTAGTACCACTTCCGTAGGTGATCACGGTTGCATTTGGCATATGCAACAAGCCCTTTAAACCCCTAGGTAGCCCTAGTGGACGAGTAAGGTCTCGTGAGGGCCTATAGCGAATGTACCCACAAAATCCAATGCAATGCAATGCATGAATGCAACTAATATGAAAATGCAATTAATCTAATACTAATATCCTACCATACCTTCAAATCCTCTCATGCCATATCAACTTAAGAATCAAAGTAAGTACACAATGTCTTGGTGTCGAAAGTGCAAGTATTCACATAGTCTACTCAATGAACATGCATAAGTTATCACAAGTCCATGTCAAGTGTAAGAATAAGTTAGTACACATGCTAAGCCTACAATAGTACATCTTTGAGACAAAACTCGGGATCTCATACGCAAAAACAAGCAAACACTCACAATCCACTCACAAAAGAATTTTCACTCAAGAACAAGGGTAAGTGTATCACTCAACTCCAACAAAATCATAAGCACGCTTAACATTTGGTATCAATCTAACTCTTAACACAACATACATCAATTACGATAATCAAAAGGTCTTTAATTGGGTTGTAACGGGGCTAGGGACGAGGTATGTCAAATAAGCCAAAACAGGTGAAGTTTCAAAAGCTAGTAAGTACCATAATAAATCATACACAACACCCTATTTCCCCCCCCCCCCACATAATTTTTACTCAAAACAAACACTCGACAAGTCGACTAAAATAGGATCACAACAAACACAAACATGCTCTCATAATATATATATTTTTTTCTTTTTTTTTTCTTTTTTTTTTTCCTTTTTCTTTTTTTTTCGAGAGCTAAATATAACACAAACAATAATATAAACAATAAACAATGATCCCACAATTTTATTACACATGCCGACTATCAAGTAAACAAACCCAATTTTCAATATTTCTCCCAAAAGTATGACCAACAATAACCCCTCCTTGCACACCTTATTACTCCCTTAAGCACTTTACTAGCCTTTGACAATGTGGGTTCAAATTAATGTAAGGCCAATACAAGAAAAAGGTCTAGGCAAGTAATGTGGTATGTCACCAAAAAAATAGGATTAAGCTCAACGGGTTAACTAATTGATCATGTAAATATGGTATGGTAATATGGGAAAATATGCGGTTAATCCTAATTGCCTTTATCATTTTAATCGTCAAATAATGTCATGCGTTTCAAGAAAGACCTTAAACAACTGCTAGCAATGCAAACAATCCGTGGACACTCAAGCAAACGAATAAATTGCAAATATGCAATAAGGCTCAAAACTCACTTGGTGGAAAAACATACTCAATCCCAAGCAAAAAAAAAAATCTCTCTAACGCACCGACTTGTATTCAAAGCATGCAAACTAAATCATCTTGCACATATTCATGTCCTTCTAATCACTTACAACATTCAATAAGTCTACTAGCTTCAACTTACTAGTGTATGTGTGTGCACAAGAACAAAGCATATCACTTCTCAATCAAAAGCGTCAACAACACAAAATTCCTATCAAGCATGGGTGCACATGCAACTATTATGAACCCACATGAAATACTAACAAAAAAACAGAATGTCCTATATGAAACAAACGTAGATAACACGAATATATATGCATAATTTACTACTACTAATATGCAAAGCATGAAATCCTACATGAACACAATGACTAACAATCACATATATATACACTACTTATCCCTTAAACCACCCCCAAACTTAAAATATTCAATGTCCTCATTGAATGAAAGTAATACAAGGGATAGTAGAAAACATACCTAAATAAAATTGCCGAAAAGCGTGGGTTGCCTCCCACGAAGCGCTTCTTTAACGTCAATAGCTTGACGTTACTTCCAAGCCTCCATTAAGGATGATAATAGTTTGCCTGGTCATCTCTTCGCGAAACTTCATCGTCATCACGGAGGCACACTTTCTGCCACTTCTCCTCACTTGGCCTATTCGTATAACAGCTACGTCTTATTCCAATGCCTTCATCTGTTGACCCAAAATCTGTCAATTTGTAGAACAACATACACTCGCGGGCTTCACTTGAATATAATGGAGGAGGGTAAATGTAAGTTCCTAAAGCCTTTGGTTCCTCAAAGAGAACTTCCTCCATTGGCTCTAATGCGCTACCTCCATCTTTAAACTCTGAGACAAGTAGAAGACCTGCATCTGTCCCATGATCATCAACCTCTTGGAACGCACATACCAATTCTTGAAATTTGTGCAGCTCACTAGTGTCTGTCCCAAATAGTGCCCTTTCCAAATCATCCACCATCCTAACATGATCAAATTCCTCACATGGCTTGTGAATGCTCACCTCACCTTGGAATTTGTCTTCCTCAATTAAGCATGAAGTACCTTGCTCCAAGTCACCGTTATTCTCTGGTGTTGCCTCTAGCATGAATTGTTGATTCTCTTGTTCCAAGACTCTCAAAACTTGAGCAGCTAATGTCCCCATAGATTTGATAAGCTTCTCATTATTCTCTGCAAGCATCCTAATCTCCTTCAAATCATCATCTGACTGAAAAGTAGGAGTAGGTTGCTGATGTTGAAACTCTTCACTACCAAAGACATATGACATATCTGGAACATCTTGCTGGTACTGTTGAGGATGGTATGGAAAATATGGTTGCTCCTCATAAGTGACATATGGATCAACTCCTCCGTAGTAACAATATTGTGAGGGATCATGAACGCCAAAACACCGCTCACATTGTTGAGGCTGTTGAATACCACCTTGGTTGCTCCAGCACTGATACGCCTCATGTGCGCCCGCACATAGCTCACAAACACTAGCCACCTGCTGAACTCCATAGTAATTTAGAAAATCCATCTTCAACGGCAATGCTCTCTGTCAAGTACCTGAAACACCAACTAACTACAAGAATAAATGAGAAAAAGAAATCCGAGTCAGTGAACGCTAACGACCACTATTGACAAGCACATAAACCAAAAATAAAACACCGATGATCCCCGGCAGCGGCGCCAAAAACTTGTTTGCACTAAATCACGCAAGCGTACGTGGTCACAAGTAATACATAAGGTTAAGTCAAGTTCGTTCCCACAGAGATCTGGTTATGGTTTTAATTCAGTAAACGCACCTATGCAACAATGTATGGTTATTATGCACTGCTAAGACAAATAACAAATATGGGTTTTAACTATCTAAATTAACTAAAAAGCAAATTAACAAAACTACAAATTAACTAACTAACAAGAATTGAAATCTAATTACTTCTGCAAGAAAAACCATGGAATCCTAACTTCATTAAATACTTTGCTTAGATCTGACGCCTTTAATCACTATATGCAATGGTTATGATATCTGATCGGACAACACGAAACAAGTAAACGCTACTTCTCAGTATACGAATACCAAACTAAACATACATCCACAAAAGAGATAGAAGATGAATAGACACCAATTATGCTTAGACCCTATATCTCTATAGAATTTGGAAACATAACGGTTGAAGAACAAGTTATCCACATAGATCACATAGGGTAGCATAATATCTCTATTTACGCCACAAATCATGATGTTAAAACATCAACCTATCCTATGCTAGCATGGCAAGTTCTAAATCTCAAGATCCACTCTCGCTTCACAAGAGATTAACAAATTAGATGTTAGCTACGCATCTAAATACATGAAACACAACCATACGAGGATATCAGATATACATCACACACAGATCTGTAAAGCATCAAGATACTAAAACTCCATAAATAAATCCGTTAGAATCCCATGACAACGATTAGTTCATAATCGAACCTCTCGTCATCATGGGATCAAGTGAAACCATGATAAAAACAAAGTATGAAAAAAATACAAATAAATCTAAGTAATTGATATGTAATGGTTCTACTCCTAATAATGATTATCTTAATGATATAATTTACAAGGATTGGATGTGTTTATATAGGCTCTAGACATCTTGTCCAACAAGAAAATACCAAATCAGAATTATAATAGAAGTACGTTTCCTAAACTGATTCTGATTTAAAGGGAAATTCGTAGCTGCCTTTTCTTCAGTAATTCTGGAACGTTCCAGCTGCAATTGGGCCTCTGTACCACTTTAGAATGATAGAGAATCTTGTTATCTTCGCGTGGGCAGTAAGATCGCTGAAAACGGACTTTTAGAACTCCAGATATGTCCAAAATAGTGTAGACTGCGCAACCGTCTCAGAAATCCGAATTTTAATTAATTTATTCTCCAAAAACGATAGAAGCATCAACCATAATCAACATTCTTGTAAATCTGCACAACTAAGCAAAACACATCAAAACTACCACAAACTTGAGTCCAAGACAATCAATTTAAGCCGATTTAGAATGCTCCAAGTGGATATAAACTCCACTTATCAATGGCCTTGGCAGTGCAGGACACCCAGGAGGAGGACCAAGAGGATGATGAGAGGATCTTGGAGCCAGATCCCTCTGCTCATCTTGGCGAAGATGAAGAGGATGAGCATACTGGAGATGCCCAGTAGTTGCTCTTTTTATCTATCTATTTATGTACTCTGCCTTCGGGCATGACTCTGTACTTTTGTTAACTTATCTTGAACTAATCGTTTATGTATTCTGCCTTCGGGCATAACTTTTAATTCGTAATCCATTGTCCTTGATGTTTCTCAACTTATTCATGTTCGCATGTGTAGTCTAGCATTTTATGCATATATATCAATAAGCAATGCTCGTAACTTATGCGAAAATGTAGGATAGTCTTATTAGTATGAAGAAATGGGCACAACCCTTACATAGGTAGCATAAACGGGCACAGCCCTTACATAGATACTCTACTTCCTATATCTCAAGTTAAAAAACTTGGAATGGTTTCATCGACCTTATTTTTACTTCTATTACATAGGCAAAAAGCTAGGTCCTTTTCAGGAGAGCTTAAACATAGTAAACCTTGAGGTTCAATGCATGCCAAGTCCGGGGCACCTCAACCCCGTCCAAGGTTTCCAGTTTGTAAGATCCTCGTCCTAGCGTCTTCTTGACTCGATACGGCCCTTCCCAATTCGGGGCTAGCTTTCCCTTCTGACCAACTCCAGAAGCCTCGATCTTCCTAAGAACCAAGTCACCTTGTTGAAAGAACCTCTCCTTAACCCTGTGGTTGTAATAGAAGGATGCTTTCTTTTGATGCTCCGCATTTCTGGCATTTGCCTCGTCCCTGACTTCATCAATCAGATCTAGGGCGAGCCTCATGCCTTCTTCATTAGTCTCAGGTTCAAATTCCTCAATTCGAGGTGATGCATGCATGACTTCTAGTGGTACAACTGCCTCAGCTCCATAAGCTAGCAAAAACGGAGTTGCTCCTGTTGTCACCTTACAGGTGGTGCGATACGCCTAGAGTATAGGCAGCAACTCATCCACCCAAGTATTCCTCGAGCGTTCGACCCTTTTCTTTAATCCGTCCAGGATGATTCGATTGGCAACCTCGGCCTGTCCATTTGCTTGCGGATGTGCCACCGAGGTAAAACGAAGCTCAATAGCGTTTTCCTCACAATACTTCTTGAATTCCTCATTGTTAAACTGTGTCCCATTATCCGTCACAAGGATTCGCGGGATTCCATACCTACAAATTATGTTCTCCCAAAAGAACTGGGAAACTTGCTTGGTGGTTATCTTTGCTAAAGGCTTAGCCTCAATCCACTTAGTGAAGTAATCAATGGCGACAATCAGAAATTTCCTTTGTGCTGAAGCCATGGGGAAAGGACCAAGAATGTCCATCCCCCACATTGCAAACGGAATGGGAGAGCTGATTGAGGTTAACCTCTCAGGCGGCTGCCTTACAACAGGGGCGTGTTTTTGACATCTGTCACACTTCTTGACATAATCCTGGGCATCTGCCAACATCTCTGGCCAATAGAACCCCAGGCGGGTAATCTTGTGGGCTAGGGCTCTGCCCCCCAGGTGTTGCCCACAGATCCCTTCATGAACTTCCTCTAATGCTTCCTTAGCCTCTTGGGGCCTTAAACACTTCAAATACGGGATGACAAACGATCTCTTATACAAGATGCCTTTGATCAGGGCATATCTCAATGCCCTCACTGACAATTTTCGTGCCTCTAAGGCATTGTCAGGGAGCCATCCGGTTTCCAAATGAGCTTTAATAGGATCTATCCAACAACTTCCAACGTCGATCGTTGCTACCAACTTAGAGTTGATGGTCGGGGCCTTCAAGACCTGGAAGTAAACACTTCCTGCATAATTCTCTATCTCAGAAGAAGCGAACTTAGAGAGAGCATCGGCCTTAACGTTCTCTTCTCTTGGGATGTGCTCTAGATAGCACTCGTCAAATTGAGTCATGACAGCTTTCACAACTCGTAAATATTTCGCCATAGTATCATCCTTGGCCTCAAATTCACCATTCACTTGCGAGACTACCAGTCTTGAATCTCCACACACTTTGAGGTTCTTGACCCTCATGACTCTGGCCAATCCCAATCCGGCTATTAGGGCTTCGTACTCAGCTTCATTATTGGTAGTTGGGAAGTCCAACTTCAGAGCGTACTCCACTATGAACCCGTCGGGACTTTACAATACCAAACCAGCGCCACTAGATTTTGTTTTTGATGCTCCATCAAAATAGAGCACCCAATATTCTTTCTGATCAGGTACAAGTTCTTCATCCTTACTCTCAACCCCAGGGGTGGTTACTATCTCCTGCCCCCCGACTTCTTGGTTGCCAATGGTACATTCAACCACGAAGTCAGCTAATGCCTGAGCCTTGATGGCTGTCCGAGGCTTATATGCAATGTCAATTTCTCCGAGTTCGATTGCCCACTTAATTAGCCTTCCACTGACCTTCGGGCTATGCAGGATACTTCTCAACTGCTGGTCCGTCAGGACTTCAATCTTGTGTGACTGAAAGTAAGGTCGTAGTTTCCTTGAAGCTGTTACCAATGCTAAAGCAAACTTCTCAATGGTAGAATAGTTCAACTCAGCTCCATGCAACACCTTACTCACGTAGTAGATGGGTTTCTGAACCTTGTTCTCTTCCCGTATAAGGACGACACTCAATGCTTGTGTTACGACCAGTTTTCTCCCAGGCTTCGTTCGGTAGGACCTGAAGAAAGAGAATGCGAGGGTGGAGCCCCCCGATTCACCTCCGGTGTGAGAATAAGTTAGTCGGTTTTTTGTAAGGTAATTTGAACGTAGAGAATTTGTGTTGTTGTGTGTGTAGTTATGAATTTTATGAACAATCTTACCTCCTTTTATACTTATTCTCCTTGCCGTTTGTTGAGATGTAGATCTGCTTTCCAGAATATCAAATATTCTTTTGGATCATGGACCATGTGACCGTTTAAAGGTAAAAAACCTTTTATCATGGCCACGGTCGGCCACTGACAAAGTGACAATCATGTGACTGTAAATGGAAAACAGGTTGTTCATTCCTTGGGCTTAATGTTGGGCTAATGGCTCGGCCCATTAAGAGGTTGGACCTCTAACATGTCCCTAGGCTTCGTTCGGAGTAATCCTCAGGACGAAGGCTAAAGCCTAAGTCTTTCTTTGGAAAATCCTCTTCGGGTCGCCCGAAATTACTTTTAACAAAGAAAAGTCAATGTCTTGGCCCATCTTCGGAACATTCGTTCGGACGCCCTTCCAAATAATTTTTTAATGCGATAAAAAAAACTGAGTCGGCCTTCGGTTGAATTATCTGTATAATGAGAACGAAGGACAAGGTCGAGTCTTTTCTTGGGGAGTTGTGTCCCTTTATGACTGACAGCTGCCTTTTCTCAAGATTCACGCCTCAATCTCAGCCGTTGAATTTGAAACGCCAATCATCCAACCGTCACAATCCCTTTATTAACCCCTCATCTCTTTTCTTTACCCCTTTGCGCGAACGCCTCATATTTTCAGAGAAAAAAAAAAGAGTCTTTTTAGAGAAAAAGCTTTAGCAACCATTGGAGCCGTCGTTTCGTCCCCGCTTTCCTTTGATTCTCCGATTCCGGTTGACGTTCACGTTCAAACGTTTTATCCCCGGGAACTCGATCTCATCAGCAATCTTCAAAACAGTAAGTCTCTATATTCTTCATTCCAATTAATCGTATATCGTCTCTTTGCCTTCTTGGATATGTGTTCTTGAATGTATATGTAGGCATTTGTATGTAAGTATCTATATACACACATATGTGGATTTACGCTTGATTTTACCTGTATTCTTTGCATAAGAAATGGGAGTGTTAGCTTCCCTTTGTCCTTTTTGTATATTTAGGATTTCTGGGTTTGATAGATTGTTTAGGAGGGATGTATCCTTCGGAATGTTTGAATCTGTTGAGTGTTCTTCGGTCTGTCGTAGGTTCGAATCACTTTATCATTAGTTGGTAGGGATTTTTTGGCCGGTCCTAGCCCTCTGTACTCGATCTTTTTCTTCTTCCTTCCGATTTCTTTTCTTTTTTGTTCGAGTACATGGCTAATCTCTACATTTCCGAATGCAGGGATATGGACCGGTCGAACGAAGGTACAGATCCTTCGGTATCCTCTTCTTTTAGCGATGCCGTAGAGTATCCGGCCGCCAATCGTCCTTCTCAGCTGACCGAAGACGATATAGAGCATTTCTGCTCGACCTACTGCGTATTGAAATACGTATGGTACTTCTTCGCCCCAAGGAAGAATGACAAGATCTGGCAAAATCCCCAAGTCGCGGCTATTTGCGGGGGTGGGTTTGCTACGGGTATATCCGAAGCGGCGTTCAAATGTGGCTTCCGATTGCCCATATTGCGTATATTAAAGAGTGTGTTGAAGCAGTCGGGCATCGCCATCGGTCAGCTGGACCCGAACAGCTTTATTCACGTAAATACTTTCCAAGCCAGATGCATGGCCAGTAAAGTGATTCCAAGGACGTCTCTCTTCTGGCATCATTACGAGCTTCGCCGGAATCCGAAGAGTAAGGGTTTTTACACCATTGCTCGGCGAGTGGGCAGGCCTGACTGGTCATTTACGAACTCAAATAATAAGGAGACTCATATTAAGTGGGTTTATGTCTCCGGACCGAAGCTGGAAAAGTTCGGTGTTTGGAAGATAGTTGATCCCACGAGGTTTGTATATCCCGAACTTACTGAGGCGGATAAGCATGACTACCGATTACTGTGTGACCTTGTTATGGACAAGGTACCATTATCGGATAGTAGGGACGCAGACTGGTTAATCGGTCTTTGGGGTAATGGTAACGTTCCTTCATTTTGTTCTTTTTTCCTGCGATTTTATCTTTCCGAAAGTATGATAACTCCTGTTTATTGCCTTTAGCCTGTGTATAATGTTTTTCTTTGTCTTGTATAGTGACAACTCGATTGGATATTCTGGAACGGAAAAGGAAGAAGGCGGCCGATCTAGCTGCTGCTGCTCTGGCGGCCGAAGCAAATGCTAATAAGCAGGTCGAAGGGGTGGAGACCTTGGCTATTGATCAAGGGGAAAATAGCTTGGTTGTTACCCCACCTACTTCTTCGCCTCCTAGAGAATCAATCCCGGAGGGTACTCCTGTGGAACCGAAGAAGAGGCCTCGGTCGGAGAATACTGAATTGAAAGTGTATTCTCCTCAATGGAGTGTCTTGGAGACCGACCAGATTATTGTCCCAGCTCCTTCTTCATCAAAGAACGTGGGTCCTGATCTGTGTCGTGGCCTCGTTCTCCCGGCCGATCGACCAACTATTTCCAAGCTGAATAATGTGGAAGCTTGTACTGAAATGATGACCCTTCTCTCTATGGTAAGTTTCTTTTCCTTCTTATATACATACTTGCCTTAGGGAATTTTTTAACATTTTCCATGTTGTGTTCAGGGCGCTGCCTGGTCAGCTGTGGTGACTGAACGGTTAGAAGAGACCGAAGTGAGGGCGGTCAGAGCCGAGGAAAACTATCGGAACTCTTCTACCGAATTGGAAAGGGTCACTGGCCAGGCTGAGGCTCTAAGGTCCGAAAGGGATGCCCTCAAGGATGAGTTGGAGAAGCTGAAAGCCACAAGCTCCAGGCGAATCGAATGGAGGAACACCCAGCTGAAGCAATAAAGGAAGTCTGCTCGGAAATTGCATAAGCAGCTTCTTTTGACGGAGGAACGATGCTATCAGATGGTTACGACGATGCTGTGGTGAAGGCCCATTCACTTGGTTTTGATCATACCCAGCTGCTTGATACTGCAATGGGTATGACCGATCCAGTGGGTAGGGAAAAGTCTGATGACCCTGAAGTTATTTCTTCGGGAGAAGATGAGCCGCTTGATGAGCCCTCAATGGAGTAGCTTTTTATTTTATGGCCTTCGGGCTTTGTAATTTTCACATTTGGTTTATGAATTGGTGCCTTCGGGCTTTTTACATTTGTCTTGATATAAATTGATGCATTTTAGCTTTTTCTGCCTTAGCATAATTTTTCCATTTTATATGCATCTTTGGCTTTAAATTTGCCTTAGCATAATTTTTCTATTTTTTATGCCTCTTCGGCTTTCAATTGCCTTAGCATAATTTTTTTTTATTTTTTTATGCCTCTTCGGCTTTCAATTGCCTTAGCATAATTTTTTCATTTTGTATGCATCTTCGGCCTTAAATTTGCCTTAGCATAATTTTTCCATTTTTTTTATGCATCTTCGGCTTTCAATTGCCTTAGCATAATTTTTTCATTTTGTATGCATCTTCGGTCGTAGCCTAGCATGTTGTGCGTCTTCGGTCGTAACCTAGCTGCCCCCAGTTTTTAAGGGGTTTTTGTGAAGGATTTAAGTTCCGTTCGGTTTGTTAAAATATTTCCTCCCGAACTTAATGGGTGAAAAAACCACTTAAATACTAGGACATTTTTGTGAACGTCCGAAATTCGTTCGGTCGGCCCCGACCTTGGATATGTCAAGTATTGGTAACTTAAATCAGAATGTATTTGAACACTAGAAATAAGTTAGAGGGGCGCATGTTTTACTTGGTCGGCCCCAAACATGGGTCCATTTTGCTTAATTATGGCATGTAGAAAAAATGTAGCGAACAATCTGTTATTGATCATGTGGGTCTCGCATGGTTTTACAGATCGATGCTTACTTAGGGAATTCAAAAGATAACTTGCATTAAACCACAAATTTAAAGGATAATAAAATGTTTCCAGTAAGCTTACTGGTAAAAACGGCGAAGGCGAGCAGCGTGCCATGTGTTCTTAATCAAGCTGCCGTCCGAATGAGCTAACTTGTAAGTGCCCGGACGAACCACTTCGCTTACCACATAAGGGCCTTCCCAGTTGGGCATAAGTTTGCCTTGTTTTGTTGGCATTGATGTTGCCAATTCTCGAAGCACTAAATCTCCGATTCGGAATGATCTCTTTTTCACTCCCGAATCATAATGTTGTGCTGCTTGAAGTTGGTACCTTAAGTTCCTTTGGTGAGCTGCTTCCCTTTCTTCTTCAAGCAAGTCTACATTTGCTCGGAGACCACATTCGTTCGTCTCTATGTTGAAAACTTGTGTCCGATAAGACTCTAGGCAAACTTCGACTGGCAAAAGAGCGTCTGTTCCGAAAGCCAATTTGAAGGGTGTTTCTCCTGTTGATGACCTTGGTGTCGTTCGGTATGCCCACAGAACCCATGGTAGTTCTTCGGCCCAAAGCCCTTTGGCTTCACCTAGCCTTTTCTTTATTCCGTCGAAAATAATTTTGTTCGCAGCTTCGATCGCCCCGTTTCCCTGGGGATGTCCGACCGAACTGAATTTTTGCCGAATCCCGAATTGAGCTAAAAACTTTCTGAATTTGCTTCCGATGAATTGGGTTCCGTTGTCCGATATACATACCATAGGGATACCAAATCGTAATATTACTTGTTCTAACATAAACTTCTTTGCTGCTTCTTCGGTAATGGATGAAAGTGGTCGAGCTTCTATCCACTTTGTCATGTAGTCGATCGCCACAATGCAATACTTGGCTTGTTTGGTACTGGTGGGCAAAATACCCACAATATCGACCGCCCACATAGCAAATGGAATGGGGCTAAGGACTGAGGACATTTCTTCGGGTGGTTGCTTCGGTATAGTGCTGAATAACTGGCATTGTACACATCTTTTGGCATATTCGGTCGCGTCCTCCTTCATTTTTGGCCAGAAAAACCCTTGCCTTAGAATTTTGAGGGCCAAAGACCTTCCTGCTAGGTGTTCTCCGCAAATTCCCTCGTGAACTGTTTCGAGGGCTAAAATCTGTTCATCTTTGTTTAAACATCGAAGAAGGGGTTGCATCACTGATCTTCTGAACAAACGGCCTCCAACCAAAGTATAATTGGCCGATCGATGTTTTACCTTCTGTGCCTCCCTTCGTTCGAGTGGCAAAATTCCTTTCTCTAGGAATGCTCTGATTGGGGTCATCCAATTGGATCCTTGGTGGATTTCCATGCATTGCTTTTTGTCTATCGAAGGAGTCTTTACTTCGGTCAGATAGATTGACCCGTTGAGGTTTTGGGTTTCTGCCGAGGCTAACCTTGATAGAGCGTCCGCCCGATTGTTGTTCTCTCTTGCTACCTGATTTAATTCGAATGATTCAAATAGTAGAGATTTTTCTCGTACCTTCAGGGCGTAGGCCTTCGTTCGGGGATCTTTTTGTCCATACTCTCCCGTGAAATGTTTTACCACCAACATCGAGTCGCTGAATGCTCTTAAGTGTTTTACCTCCAAATTTCTCGCCAAATCTAGGCCTGCCAGAAGTGCTTCATATTCGGCCTCATTGTTCGTTAAAAGGAAAGTGAACCTGATAGCTTGGCATATTTCGAATCCTTCTGGGCTTGTTAAAATTAAACCGGCCCCACACTTTTCTTTGGCGACCGACCCGTCAACGAATAATTTCCATTTTCCTGGAGCCGGAATTAGTTGTTCTTCGGGGGTCAAATCCTTCGGTTCAGAGAATGAGCATTCTACCATAAAATCTGCAAGTGCCTGGGCTTTGATCGAAGTTCTTGGTGTATATTCCAAATCATGCTCCCCCAGTTCGATCGCCCAGGCGACCACTCTGTTCGATGCCTCTGGCCTTTGCAAGATTTTCTTTAACGGCTGATCGGTTACAACTTTGATCGTCCTTCCCTGGAAATAGTGCCTTAACTTTCTTGCGGCCATTACCAGTCCATAGGCGAACTTTTCTGCATTCGGATATCTTGTTTCTGCATCTTTCAGAATGTGAGAGACATAGAACACCGGATGCTGGTTCCCTTCATGCTCTTTGACCAACACGGCTCCGAGTGTTCGGTCGTTTATAGCCAAATACAGCTGCAATGTTTCTTTCGGGTCGGGTTTCATTAAGAGTGGAGCTTTCACTAAATACTCTTTAACATCTTCGAATGCTTTTTGGCAATTTGGCCCCCACTCGAAATTCTTGGACCCCCGAAGCACTTCAAAGAATGGTAAGGCCTTCTCGGCCGATCGGGAAATGAATCTCCTCAGGGCTGCTAGTCGTCCGGTCAGCTTTTGAATGTCCCTGATCGTCTTCGGTGCTTCCATGTCGATGACTGCTTTAATCTTCTCCGGGTTGGCTTCAATTCCTCTGGCACTAACCATGTATCCCAGAAACTTCCCACTATTTACTCCAAACGTACACTTGTTCGGATTGATCCTCATGTTGTTTCTTCTGAGCGTTTCAAAACATTCCCTTAGATCTTCGGCATGATCCCTGAAAAGGGATTTAACAATCATATCGTCCACGTAGCACTCCATGTTCCGACCGATCTGGGCTTTGAACATCTTGTTGATCATCTTTTGAAATGTTGCCCCGGCGTTCTTCAGTCCGAAGGGCATTTTCACGTATGCATAAGTGCCGTTAGGTGTGATGAACGCTGTCTTCGGTATGTCTTCGGTGTTCATGGCGATTTGGTGATATCCTGAGAAGGCGTCCAAAAAACTGAGTATTTGATGCCCTGAGGTTGCATCTATCAGTTGATCAATGTTTGGAAGAGGGTAGTGATCCTTCGGACAGTGCTTATTTAAGTCGGTGTAGTCCACACACATTCGCCATTTGCCGTTGGACTTTTTCACCACAACCACGTTTGCCAACCAATCTGGGTAATCTATCTCTTCAATGAATTTTGCTTCTAGCAATTTTTCGACTTCGGCCTGAATGACCTTCTATCTTTCCATTGCGAAATTTCTCTTTTTCTGTTTCACGGGCTGGGCTTCGGTTTTGACGTTAAGACAATGTTTGGCTACCGATGGATCCAAACCCGGCATGTCTTCGGGACTCCATGCAAATACATCGTGGAATTCCCTAATGACTTTTATGACTTTCTCCTTTAGTTCTGGCTCCATGTTCTTTCCTATCTGAATCATCTTCCCCGCTTGGCCTACGTACAATTCAACTTCTTCGGTTTCGACGGCCGGTTCGGCTATTGGATTTGACAGGTCGGCTCCAAATTTCTCCAACTCGATATTCAGTAGTTGGTGACTGCCTCCTGGTTCGGCCTCATTTCTTCTCCTTTTCCCGGCTTCGGTCATTTCGACATCTTTTTCCTTCTCTAGGTCTTCCAACATAATGATTCGTGCGGCTTTTTGGTCGCCTCTCATTTCTCCTATCCCGTGTTCGGTTGGAAATTTCAATTTCAAGTGAGGGATAGATGACACAGCTTGGAATAAGGATAAAGCCGGTCTTCCTAGGATCCCATTATACGGGCTGTCGACTCTAACAACGTAAAATTTCGCTTCTTTCATCGTTGTGAATGGTGCTTTTCCTAATAAGACGTTCAGTGTTATAGTTCCTTCGATCGGTACAGGTTGATTACCGAAGCCGTATAGCGGTGCTTCATGGCATGGCTCTAGTTGTTCGCCTCCCAAGTTCATTTTGCAATAGGTCCGGTGATACAAGATGTTGACCGAACTCCCTTCATCGACCAGGACTTTCCAGATCTTGTTCTCCCCTATCACTGGATTTATAACGAGCGGGTCTTCATGTGGCCATATCACATCTTCGTAATCGTCCTCCGTAAATGAAATCGGAAGTGGTTGTTTGGCTGTAGTTGATTGGTATAGGTTGTAGATTTGCCTGGCATACCTCTTTCGGGCTGACTTGCTGTCCCGATCCAGTATGGTTCCTCCGGAGATCGTTCGGACCTCGCCTCTGTACTTTTCAGATCCTTCGGCTTCATTGTCTTCTCTGTTTCTCTCTTTCGGTCCTAGTTTGTTTCTCAGATCTTCGACAAACTTGGTTAATTCTCCGTCTTTTATCATTCTCTCAATTAATTTCTTCAAATGGTAACACTCGTCAGTGTTATGACCTTTATCCTGATGATATTCACAATATTTGCTGTCACTTCTTCTATTTTCAGGGGTCTTCAACTTGGGTGGCCTGACAAACCCAGGTTTACCCTTTATCTCATGGAGAATCTTCGAGATAGGTGTGTTTAATGGTGTGAACACAGTACTATCTCTATCTCTTCTTCGTTCGGCACCTTTGTCGGGCCTCGTGTCATTCAACCTGCTCTTGATATCTCCTCGACCCCTTCGGTCATCTTTTCTGTCATCCCTTCGGTCGTCCCTCCTGTCATATCTGTCATTTTTCTTGTTCTCTTTGTACCCCCCAATTGATTCCAATTTTCTTCTGATAGCCTCTCCTCTCACATATATATCATTTAAAGATTTGGGAGGCATATCATAAAGAGAAGACCGAAGCTTCTTGCCTTTAACAGGGTCGAGGCCAGCGGCGAGGAATCCAGCCGCCTTAACTTTGTCCAAGTTGGTGACCATACCGGCTTCCTCTTTGAACCTTGCTAGGTAATCACCCAAATCCTCGTTCGGTCCCTGCCTACAGTGGATCAAGGCTTCTGTATCCTTCTCTCTTCGGCACAAATGTGAGTAGTGCCTCAAGAACTTTTTCTTCACTTGTTCGTACGAGCCTATCGACCTAGGTCTCAACGACCTGTACCACATGGATGCATTCCCCTTTAGGTAGGTCTTGAACATCTTGCAGAGCATCACATCACAGTGCCCCATCCCAGTCATAAGTGATTCATATTTCTCACAGTGGTCTTCGGGGTCACCCTTTCCGTTGAATTCGTTCATCTTCGGGAACTGCCTTCCAGGAGGCGGTCGAAACTGTTCAACGTCCTCGGTCACCACTGGCTCGTGGCTGACCTTTCTCTCTCCGAACATTGCCTTCTCGATCCTTCGGATACGATCGTCCGTGTGGGGGCCCTCCTCCTCCGAGTCGGAGGAATAAACTACCTTTGACCGGGTTCTCCTTGAGTATGATTCAGAGTCCCCTGACTCATCTTCATCATTTCTGGTTCTTGGCCTTTTATCTCTTTGGTCGTCCGCCCCCGTGTCTTCGGCTTCTAGAGCCTGGCGGAGGGTCCTTTCCTGTAGCTCGATCTCCTCCCTTCGGAGCTTTAGGACCTCTAGCCTCAAACGATCGGCCTCCATTCTCTTTGCTATCCGTTCGGTTTCTTTGTTCTTATCCGTCACCTTATGCTTCCCCTTCGCCTTTTGTTGCTCTCTCCATTTCGTAAGCATCTCTTGTTGTTCCTCAGGAGTTGGCATATCTCCTTCTTCATCAAAATTTAGCAGTCTTGGGGGAATGAGAGGGGTTGTTCTTGGCATCACAGGAGAAACGGAGCGACTGTTTCCAGCCATGGTGCTATTATCATTGATGGGCGTTTCTTCAATCGTCATAGTCTCTTGGTAGATCTTAACACGAATATATCTCTACGTTCCCACAGACGGCGCCAAATGTTACGACCAGTTTTCTCCCAGGCTTCGTTCGGTAGGACCTGCAGAAAGAGAATGCGAGGGTGGAGCCCCCCGATTCACCTCCGGTGTGAGAATAAGTTAGTCGGTTTTTTGTAAGGTAATTTGAACGTAGAGAATTTGTGTTGTTGTGTGTGTAGTTATGAATTTTATGAACAATCTTACCTCCTTTTATACTTATTCTCCTTGCCGTTTGTTGAGATGTAGATCTGCTTTCCAGAATATCAAATATTCTTTTGGATCATGGACCATGTGACCGTTTAAAGGTAAAAAACCTTTTATCATGGCCACGGTCGGCCACTGACAAAGTGACAATCATGTGACTGTAAATGGAAAACAGGTTGTTCATTCCTTGGGCTTAATGTTGGGCTAATGGCTCGGCCCATTAAGAGGTTGGACCTCTAACAGCTTGCTCAGATACCGCCAGGTATAGATAAAGAGTCTCTCCGACGCTAGGCTTGGCCAACACCGGGGCTTCAGCCATGTATTTCTTCAATTGTTCAAAGGCCTCTTGGCTTTCGGGTGTCCATTCAAAATTCTTTACCTTCTTTAATGTTTGAAAGAAAGGTAAACACTTATCACCAGACTTGGAGATAAACCTCCCTAAGGCTGCCACTCGGCCTGTCAACTTCTGCACATCTCTTATAGAACGTGGTGGCTCCATGTCTAAAATCGCCTTGATCTTGTCAGGATTGGCCTCAATGCCTCTTTTTGAAACCATCAGCCCTAAAAACTTTCCAGATCCAACGCCAAAGGCACACTTGGCGGGATTCAACATCATCTTATGGTGCCTCAGCACTTCAAATGCCTCTCCGAGGTGCTTAATATGATCAGCCTTGAGTAGGATCTTGACTAACATGTCATCAACATACACCTCCATGGTTTTTCCAATCAGATGGGCAAATATCTTATTCACCAGCCGTTGGTAAGTAGCTCCTGCATTCTTTAGACCAAACGCCATAACAAGATAACAGAAGACACCAAAGTCAGTTATGAAAGATACCTTAGGGATGTCATCTTTGTGCATCTTAATCTGATTATAGCCGCTGAATCCATCCATGAAGCTTAACATCTCATGTCCAGTTGTGGCATCTATCAACATATCAATCCTTGGAAGGGGAAAACAATCTTTTGGACATGCATCATTCAGGTCATTGAAGTCTATACACATCCTCCACTTCCCATTCGCTTTCTTGACCATCACAGGGTTTGCTAACCATTCGGGAAACTGAATCTCTTCAATAAAACCAGCTTCCAAGAGCTTATCCACTTCTTGCTTAATGGCCTCTTGCCTCTCCGGAGCAAAGTTTCTCTTCTTCTGCTTTATTGTCTTCCTCTTGGGATCAACATTTAACTTATGAGTTATAAGTTGGGGGTCAATCCCTGGCATATCAGCTGTTGTCCAAGCGAACACGTCGCTATTCTTTTGTAAGAATTCTATCAACTTGCCCTTCAGGGGTTCTTTCAGAGATGCTCCAACATAAGTAACTTTTTCAGGATCGTTCGGCTCTAGAGGTATGGGAATCAAATCCTCTGTTGGCTGATACATGCTAATTTTATGAACATTTTATAGCATGTTATCTCTCATTTATCCTTAGTTTGTAATAATTTTGTCCTTGATTAGCATTGTTAGTAGCATTTTAATTTGGATTGGATGCTAAAATGATTTTTTATGTTTTTAGGATAATTTTGGAAGAAAAAGGAGCCCGATTGCACATCATCAAGAGGCCGTAGATTAAACCTGTACGAACAATGAGGAAATAAGAATTGTCACAAAAATATGGAAAGTGATATATTCTTAAAGCAGGAATCCCGGTTGGAATTAATATAATTTTTGTGAAGCGAAAGGAGTCCGGTTCCAAGCCCTCAATAGACCGCATCTTAGGACTTAAGGATTTATTTATATTAATAAATATTTAATTTATTTAGAAAATTATATTTATAAATATCTAATAATATTAGATATTTATTTTTATAATTTCTGGAATTAATTAATTATTTATTAATTAAAGATTATAAGCTGTGCGGGTTAAAAAGCATTTTTAGGGAGCCCGTTCAAAAGTCAAATACCACATGAATTGTTTTTTAAACAAAAGAATGTGAATCAGTAAGGGTTGCTTTTGAATTCTAAAATCAAAAGTAGCACACGTCTGTCTCCTGTGCAAGCTGTAGGTTGCTGTCTCACTTGCCTTCCAAGCGCGTGCACCACACGCGCCAGAATGTGTACAGCAAAACAGAGCCGCATGTCTTCACCTCCTTGTCCCGAGATTGGTATTCATCATGGCAGCTACCATTTTTAATTTGATAAAAGAGACAAGTTTCTGGTGAGCCGAAAGTTATCAAAATTCAGTGTATTTTCAATTCTTTCGTGCTGGGTGCTTTGAGCCGGCTAGTTTCTTTATTGGACCTGGTGTGCTAAAATTGTTCTATAAATAGATGTGATTTCATAGGTTTTGATGAAAAAAATCCTGTAACACAAAATTCAGTTTGTATTTAGTTTAGTTTTAGGTGTATATAATAAAAGTACAGAAGAAGAAAATACTTCGAAGGAGAGCTTGGGCAAGGGTTGAAGGGATTCAATTCAGACTTATAGATTTCTTCAAAGTTGTATTTTTCTTAACTCTATACTCTTGTAAATATGGTTTTTATTTTATATATATGTTTGTGTTCTTTATATATCATGTGTAATTAATTCTATAATCCGAGAATTAGGTAGTATTCTGTATTCATTGGTGATATATATTTGTTTGATTGTATGCTAATTCTCTACTTTTGTTAATCTATCATTGAGGGCTTAACCCAATTAAGGGAGTAGCTAACCTTTAATTGTATTCATAGGGATTGTGATAAATTGGGAAATGAGTCATAATTCTTGTTCATGATTTGATAGACATAGTGCAATTATTGAATCGGGAGATTAATAAGAGGACTATGAAACTTATAATTCTTGGGTCTTAATAATCTAAAATTATATTTCGATTGATCATGGTAGTGACTTTTGAGATATAATTATAGACACTATTTTGTATCTTGGGAGAGAACATTATAGAATTTAGAAGGATTGTTTTTAGCGAAGTACGAGAAATAGATATAGCATCACATCAACTTTATGGAACCAATTGAAGAAACCTAGATCTCGGGTTACTTTCCTTATCGATAAAACTTAGTTTTAATTGCTTATTTTAGTTAAATTTAGTTAGAAACAAATCACCCAATTATTTCTTCACACTTCTAGATTGTAAGAAATTAAAACTTGAACTTGTATTAATAGTCCTTCCCTGCGAACGAATTTATTCATAGAAAAATACTGTCAACAAATTGGCGCCGCTGCCGGGGAAGGCAGTAATATTAAGTTTGGGTTATTTATTTCTTATAATTTAGATTTTATTTTATAAAAAAAAACACAAAAATATTAGTTTTTAATTTTCAGTACGTATTCTTTATTCCTGTTATTAAAATTTCAGTAGTTATTTTATGTGTTTTTAATTCGAAGCATCATATTAAATCCCCTGTTTTGTGAGTTTAGACGCTTAGTACGTTTTTCCCCTCTAATATCAACACCCATTTCCTATTCACTCTCCTCCCCAGTCAATTTCATCCCACCACGTCCACTGCACCACCTCCGTTCGCCTCCATTCTCCTCCACAACGCCATCTCTCATTCTTGTCCACACCCATCGTCGCCGCCCATCACCTTCACTCCACTGCTCCGTTTCACCCACTGTTAACAAACCCAATCCCTTCTTTCCTCCTTTCACCACAAACTCCCTTCTCCTCCCTTGTGATTCACAACCTCCCGTACTCCTCCATCGAACCAAAACACCACACATACAATTCTTTCCCTTCAATTCGCAAAAACCCAGCTCTTAACTCCCCATCTTCTTTCTCCTTCACCTCTCTCTACTCCGCTGCAAACCACCGACTCTACCTCACCACAGCCATCTCCCTTCCCGTACCTTCTCCCCTCCTCCTTTCACCACTTCTTTAACACCACCATCAATCTTCTCTGTCCACAATCCACCACGCCATCTCCACAATACAGCCACTCCCCCGCCACTCCGCCTCTTCCTTACTCCACAACTCCTTCCTTCTTCGAAAGCTGTGTTTCTGTGGCCGAGTTTTCTGCTGTTCCTTTACTGCAATTGCTGAGTCTCACTCGAGTCGCGGGTCACCGTTCGGTTGTTGCCCATTTTTTTCGAGTTTTCTGTGTTCGTTTTTGTTATCAGTTTTATTGGTAGCCCAGTTGTGTTCTGAGAATCCGTTTCGTTTTGGTTGCTGCATTGATTCGGTTTTGTAACATTGTTGTGGTCTTGTTCAAAGACGTTAGTTTTTAGTCCGAGTCTGGTTTGATGTTGCTGCGTTTTTTGGTTTAGTTTTGGTTGTTGATTTCTGCGAGTTGAACAGTGGCCGTGTGTTCCTGCGGAGTCCGACTCGTTCGAATTTGTTGTATCGCGAGTTGATGGAATTTATTTGAAGTTGTTGTCGAGTTTTTGTTTGTATTTTGCTGAATTGCCGTTTGGTTTGCCGAGTGTGGTTAGCAGAGTTCGTGGTTGTGCTGTGCCGAGTTAACCTGTTAATGTTCGAGTTTTGTGTTGAGTTTTGTACGCGCTTTGTTGTGGTCGCCATTTACCTCTTGTTGAGTTTGTGTGTGTTCTCCGAGTACTGAATTGCGAGTTGTTTTACTACCGAATCGAGTTTGTTTAAGAGTTCTGAGTTAGTTTCCTGGGCGTCTTTGCTGAGTCTCGTTTCCGTTTTGTTTCGTTGCTTGCACATAGTCTGTGACTGAGTAGTTCGAATGCTGAGTGTTAATGCTATGTTTTAGAGTCGAATCTGGCTGCTGTGATGTCGAGTTCTTGATGCCGAGTGGTTTTCTGTTGAGTTCAGTGAAGTGTTTGCGAGTTCGTATTTTCAAAATGGTTCATTAATTTGGTAATCTAAGTCACAGTGGTCAAGGGGTCATTTGTAATGGGTTTGTTTAGTGTTTGCTTTTATTAAATAAAAAGTGGGAGTGATCGCCTCTACTTAAAAGAGTGTGTAAAAAAATAAATAAATAAATAAATAAATAAAAAGTTTTAGAATAAAATCTAGTTGTTAATTTTATAATAATTTGGTTTTTGTTATTTTCTGTTTTATTTACGGTTTTGTTGTTTGTTGAAAAAAAAATAAAAAAATAAAAAATAAAAAATAATAAAAAATCAATAAATAAAAAATAATAAAATGTGAGTAATCTAGAACAAGCTTTTGAGGAGAGAGACTACATGGAGTACAACTTTGGTTGGAACAACGCTCAGAATTTCTACAACAATCAAGAACGATATCAATACTTCAATCCTTACCAACAATTCAATGCTTATGAGGATTGTAATGCATATCAGGTGAATTCGTTCTATTCTGAGAACTCATTTTATGCTCCATATCCTAGCAATGATTTTTCATTTGCCTTAGAAAATCAATATCATGATGATCTTAATCCATATATGTGCAATGATGTTGATACAAGTTTCATTCAATCTGATCCTTTTTTACTTTCGATGGGAGTTTTTAATCACTTTGAGGACCCACCATTAGAAATTGCTAGTGATAATGACATTCTATGTGATTCAATAGCTTGGTACGAGGAGAATGCTAAATTAAATAATTTTATTTGGGAAGTTCGAGCAGTGTGGCATGACGGCTGTTATCGAACTCCCCCTTGTGTCAATTTTCCTCTATGCCATGATTCTTGTTTAGCAGTTGATGATAATGTTGTGTCTGATGAGTCTACTTGTGAAGTTGATAATTGTCCCATGCTCATTAATGATAATTTGGATGCAATTGAAATTCTACCAAATTTAGAAAATATTCTTAAGCTTAAAGAACTGGTAGATGAGACAAAAGTTGATGAGTGTCCAATTTTAATTGAGAAGGAGTCCAAATTTGATGAAATTGAAAATCTTGCTTTGGAATATAAGGATCCAATTTGGGAGGAGTTTATGAGTCGTATTTATGATAATTATTCTGACGACTTTTCTGGCTACTTTTGCAAGTCTCCTGAGCATGTGAGATTCATTAAAGTTTTCGTAAGTTTTAATGAATCAGAGGTATATTTGCACATTATGGTTTTATTACTAATTCGTAGATATGTGCATCTATTTGCTTTTTCTCCTCACTAGTATTATTGTTTGTGCAAATAAGTCAAGCTAATGACAATAAACAAGCGCTATTTGGGAGGCAACCCAAGGAATTTTGTTGTTTGAATTATGTGTTAAGATTTGAATAATATTCTTGTGTGTTTGGACTATGCAGGAGGATGGAAGCATGTGGCAAGTAAAAAATTGATGGGGCATTGCAGAAGAATTCAAAGGCTTGAAATTAATTTCAGGGTCTGAATCATGATTTCTTTGTTGCACACTACCACCTCGACCATGACTCAGGGGAGTTCTTTCTTTTCTTCCTAGCATATTAGTCCATTGTGTTGTCATTTATATATATAGTTTGTTTCTTTAGGTTATATGTGGTTAGTGGTTGTTTCTTGTGGACAAGAAACGTGATAAGTTGGGGGTGTGTCTGTTCATTGTGATGTTATTTATAAAAAAATAAAAAAATTAAAAATTAAAAATCACAAAAATAATTCTAGCCTTGTAAAGATCACTTGTTATAATTTGCCTTAATGCACTCATGCATGCTAAAAGAATCTTGTGTTATTGACGCTTTTGATTGAGAAGTGATATGCTTTGTTCTTGTGCACACACATACACTATCAAGTTGAAGCAAGTGAACTCATTGAATTTTGTAAGTGATTAGAAGGACATGAATATGTGTAAGATGATTTGGTTTCCATGCTTTGAGTACAAGTAGGTGCGTTAGAGAGTCTTGTTACTTGGGATTGATTATGTTTTGTCACACCAAGCGAGTTTTGAGCCTATATGCATATCTTCTACATGATTTTTTCGTTTGCTTGAGTGTCCACATGTTGTTTGCATTGCTAGCACTTACTTGAGATCTTTCTTGAAATGCATGACATTACTTGATGATGAGATGATAAAGGCACTTAGGTTTGACCTCGTATTTCCCATATTTCCACACCTTTTAAACATGATCAATTAGTTAACCCGTTGAGCTTAAATCCTATTCTTTTGGTGACACACCACATTACTTGCCATTATCCTTTTTATTCTATTGACCTTACATTGAATTTGAACCTAAATTGTCAAAGGCTAGTATCGTGCTTAAGGAAGTAATAAGGTGTTCATAAAAGGGGGGGTTATTGATGATCATACCATTATGGAATATTGATTTTGGTTGATGCTTGTTAGTCGAAATTCATAATAATATCTATGGATCATTGTGCTTATTCCTTATCTCTCATAAAAGAAAAAAAAAGAAAAAAATAATAATAATAATAAATTTGAGAGCATTCTTATGTTTGTATGATCCTTTTTCATTCGACTAGTCAAGTTATTATGTAAGGGTTATAAAAAAATCCAAGTGTGGGGAAGTATTTGTGGTTTTAATAGAAAGGGAGTTGAATAATGATTATTGTTGGGTACCAGCTTTTGACATTTAACCTGTTTTAGCTTTACTTGACATACCTGGTCCCTAGCCCACGCTACAACCCGAATAAAGACCTTTTGATTGTCATCAGTGATGTATGTTGTGTTGAGAGTGAGATTGATCGCGAGTGTCAAGTTGTGTTTATGATTTTGTTGGAATTGAGTGATACACTTAACCTTGTTCTTGAGTGAATATTCTTTTGTGAGTGAAAGGTGAGTTATTACTTGTATTTTGCATTTGAGATCCCAAGTTCTTACTCAAAGATGTACTCTTGTGGGCTTAGCATGATTACCAACTCATTCTTACATTTGACATGGACTTTTGAGAACTTATGCATCTTCTTTGAGTAGACCATGTGAATACTTGTACCATTGACACCAAGACATTGCATTATTCACTTTGATTCTTAAGTTGATGTGGCATGAGAGGACTTGTATGTGTGGTGTTGTATTGGCATTCGATCTTTTACATGAGCTAGATGGATTTTGTGGGTACATTCACTATAGGCCCTCACGAGACAAAACTCGTCCTACTAGGGCTACCTAGGGGTTTAACGGCTTGTTGCATGTGCTCAATGCAATCGTGTCACCTACGAAAGTGGTATTAATAAGTAGTTATTTTATAGTGGTTTACTCGAGGACGAGCAAAGGTTAAGTTGGGGGGTATTTGATACATGCTAATTTTATGAACATTTTATAGCATGTTATCTCTCATTTATCCTTAGTTTGTAATAATTTTGTCCTTGATTAGCATTGTTAGTAGCATTTTAATTTGGATTGGATGCTAAAATGATTTTTTATGTTTTTAGGATAATTTTGGAAGAAAAAGGAGCCCGATTGCACATCATCAAGAGGCCGTAGATTAAACCTGTACGAACAATGAGGAAATAAGAATTGTCACAAAAATATGGAAAGTGATATATTCTTAAAGCAGGAATACCGGTTGGAATTAATATAATTTTTGTGAAGCGAAAGGAGTCCGGTTCCAAGCCCTCAATAGACCGCATCTTAGGACTTAAGGATTTATTTATATTAATAAATATTTAATTTATTTAGAAAATTATATTTATAAATATCTAATAATATTAGATATTTATTTTTATAATTTCTGGAATTAATTAATTATTTATTAATTAAAGATTATAAGCTGTGCGGGTTAAAAAGCATTTTTAGGGAGCCCGTTCAAAAGTCAAATACCACATGAATTGTTTTTTAAACAAAAGAATGTGAATCAGTAAGGGTTGCTTTTGAATTCTAAAATCAAAAGTAGCACACGTCTGTCTCCTGTGCAAGCTGTAGGTTGCTGTCTCACTTGCCTTCCAAGCGCGTGCACCACACGCGCCAGAATGTGTACAGCAAAACAGAGCCGCATGTCTTCACCTCCTTGTCCCGAGACTGGTATTCATCATGGCAGCTACCATTTTTAATTTGATAAAAGAGACAAGTTTCTGGTGAGCCGAAAGTTATCAAAATTCAGTGTATTTTCAATTCTTTTGTGCTGGGTGCTTTGAGCCGGCTAGTTTCTTTATTGGACCTGGTGTGCTAAAATTGTTCTATAAATAGATGTGATTTCATAGGTTTTGATGAAAAAAATCCTGTAACACAAAATTCAGTTTGTATTTAGTTTAGTTTTAGGTGTATATAATAAAAGTACAGAAGAAGAAAATACTTCGAAGGAGAGCTTGGGCAAGGGTTGAAGGGATTCAATTCAGACTTATAGATTTCTTCAAAGTTGTATTTTTCTTAACTCTATACTCTTGTAAATATGGTTTTTATTTTATATATATGTTTGTGTTCTTTATATATCATGTGTAATTAATTCTATAATCCGAGAATTAGGTAGTATTCATTGGTGATATATATTTGTTTGATTGTATGCTAATTCTCTACTTTTGTTAATCTATCATTGAGGGCTTAACCCAATTAAGGGAGTAGCTAACCTTTAATTGTATTCATAGGGATTGTGATAAATTGGGAAATGAGTCATAATTCTTGTTCATGATTTGATAGACATAGTGCAATTATTGAATCGGGAGATTAATAAAAGGACTATGAAACTTATAATTCTTGGGTCTTAATAATCTAAAATTATATTTCGATTGATCATGGGAGTGACTTTTGAGATATAATTATAGACACTATTTTGTATCTTGGGAGAGAACATTATAGAATTTAGAAGGATTGTTTTTAGCGAAGTACGAGAAATAGATATAGCATCACATCAACTTTATGGAACCAATTGAAGAAACCTAGATCTCGGGTTACTTTCCTTATCGATAAAACTTAGTTTTAATTGCTTATTTTAGTTAAATTTAGTTAGAAACAAATCACCCAATTATTTCTTCACACTTCTAGATTGTAAGAAATTAAAACTTGAACTTGTATTAATAGTCCTTCCCTGCGAACGAATTTATTCATAGAAAAATACTGTCAACATTGGCTTCCCTCTATGCTCTTCATCATCGCGGACATCCATGTCTTCAATTGGAAGGACCTGCCCCCCGACTCCATCGGCCCTCAGTGCGGCTACATAGCAACTTCTTGCCATCTTCTGATCACCCTTCTGTTCTCCGACACCATTCCGTGTCGGAAACTTAATCTTCATATGATAGGAAGAGGCCACAGCCTTAAACGTATGAAGTCCAGTCCTTCCAAGGATTGCGTTGTATGTTGAGGCTGCCTTAATCACCAAGAAGTTCAGCATCTGAGTCGCCTCCTTAGGCTCCTGCCCAATAGTCACGGGTAACTGAATAGTCCCTTCAACGTTGGACTCCACTCCATTAAATCCGTATATGGGCATGTTTGTAGGGGTCAACTGAGAGTCGTTGTACCCCATCTTCACAAACGCATCATGAAACAAAATATCCACAGAAGCTCCATTATCTATCAAGACTCGTTTTACTTCTGAGTTTCCAATCACAGGAGTTATGACTAACGGGTCATCATGGGGGAACTTCACCCCTTCCAAGTCTGAATCATCGAAACCAATTACCATCTCAGTTTTAGCACGCTTCGGGGCCTCTCCCACAATGTGCATTACTTCTCTAGCATAAGCCTTTCGAGAATTCTTAGTTGTACCAGCTGCTGTCGGGCCTCCCCAGATCATGTTGATAACTGCCCTTCGGGGCTGTGGATTGCGGTCATGGTTGTCATCCCTCCTGTTATTATCTCTTTTGTCATTGTCCCTTCTCTGGTTCCCACGGTCATCACCCTTGGTGAACTGACTTAGTTTTCCTCTTCGTATCAAGAACTCAATCTCATCCTTGAGTTGCCTACAATCGTCGGTGTCATGTCCCACATCTTCATGGAACCTGCAGTACTGATCCTTGTTCCGCTTAGCTGGGTCACCCCTAAGTGGCTTCGGCCATCGGAAGTCCTTTTCCTTTTCAATGTCCAACAGGATCTGACTTCGTGGAGCATTGAGCCTGGCATACTCGGAGAACCTTGGACCCGAGCTCTTTTTTGGAGCAGATTCAGAGTCTCTGCTAGTTCGGGGATACTTGTCCCTAGCGTCGTACTCTTGCTCTTGCTTCCGCTTGTTGTTCCCTCCATTGCCCAATGCGGCTTCCTTTTTCATGCTGTCCTCAGCTTTTATATACTTGTCTGCCCTTCGTTGGAGCTCATCCATGCTTTCAGGGGGGTGTTTTGCCAGCGACCTCTTAAAAAAGAGATTCGTGGTTCTGTGCTGCAAGGCTACCATAGCCACCTTATTTTCCAAATCAGTGATGTTCAGGGTCTCCTTATTGAATCGCTTGACATAATCCCTCAGATTCTCGTTCTTTCCCTGTACTACATACATAAGGGATGCAGAGCTTTTCTCATGGATTCTTCCGCTAATGAATTGACTGACAAAAGCGGTACTCAATTCCTTGAAAGTGCTAATCGAGTTTGGAGGTAAACGACTATACCAGCGTTGCGCCATGCCCGACAGGGTTTGGGGAAACGCCCTACACTTAAGGGCGTCGTTAGCAGGCTGCAGTAACAATGCGCTCGTAAACGTTCTCACATGAGTTGCGGGATCCCCCGTTCCATCATAAGCTTTGATTGTGGGCATCTTAAACTTTCGGGAGATATGTGCGTTCATCACCTCCTCAGTGAATGGAGGGGTTGGATCATCTAGATCTCCTTGTAGCATCAGGTCTTTGGGGTTACTCTTGGGGAGTTCCACCCTTGTAGTCCCTCTGGTTGGGGCTTCAGCCCTTCGGCGTCTCCTTGAAGACCTTTCCAAATCTATGAAGGGAATCCCTCCTGAAGTCGGAGGAGGTCGAGTCTGATTAGACCGGGCTTGTTCTCTGGCCATGTCTTCCTTTAATCTTAAGATCTCGGCTTCATAAGCCTTAATCCTCTTAGTAGTTGTTGAAGGGAGTCCATCGTGAGTAGTTTGAGTTCTTCCTCGAGGTTCTTTACTTGCACGTCGCCTCCTTGGAGCTTCATCACGTTCGTAATCATCATCAGAAGATGTCTCATCCGTATAAGGACCAGAAAAATCGTTATAATCTCGATCTCGAATATACAGGGCATGACCACTTGGTCCAGCTCCTTGGGTAGGAGGGTAGTTAGGTAGCCCGTACATCGGATTGGTGCTTATGGGGAGATCCGTAGTGTGGATCTGAACTCCTCGTGGAGGGTTGTTGGGATCTACAATCAAGGAAGAAATCCCCACCTGGAGGGGGTTAGTCCCTGGATTCGTGTGGACGATCGGAGGTAGCGTACTCTCAACATGGGTAGTCGTCCTTAGGGGTTGAGAAACTTGATACGGAACGATAGTCCCGGATATTGGAGGTACTTGTTCAGTGAGAGGCGGAGCAGAGCTAAGAGGTAGAGCCTCGATTGCGATTGGCTCTGTTATTGCTGGTGTCCTTCGTGTGTTAACCATGGTTGATGTTGTCTTCCCACAGACGGCGCCAAATGTTGTAGAATAAAAACTAGGTTATTAGATTGCGGCTAGGGTTTGCTGTATTTAATGCTAGGGTGCGTGAGCTTCGTGCTTTAATGGCTGCTTCTGCGTTCGAGACTTAAACGGTCCTCACAGAATGCCTACATATCTCTATATTAAGAGAATCAAGCCAATAAAATGTAGTTCTAGGTTGAGGGGTCTGACCCTTTATATAGGCTGAGAAGCCCTAAAATCGTAGTAGGGTTAGGTGACTTGGTGGGCAAGTCACCGCCTTGAGGAAGGTTCTAGACCCCTTCCTTGTAGGAGTCAGTTTCCATGTTGGAATGTGTATCTTGGAGGTTAAGTCAGGCAAGAGCAATATCCTCGTTTGACTCTTATTTGCTGAGCTGTTTATTACCCCTAATATTAATTACGAAATTAATATTATAAATAGGGTTTGGGCCTACCTGGTGGGCCCCACGTTTTCTAGGTCTAATTAATGCCACATTAAATGTGTCTTTAGGGCTTACTTTTAGCCCATATCACTAATCAATTTCCAATCTGACGTAATATATGAGCAACTCTATTTAATAAATAAAATATTATAATTATAATTACTAATAATTAACCAATTACCTTTTTTAGCTAAAATACGTTACCTTTTCTATTTTTTTACCAGTAAAACCTATTTGTGTAGTTTTATTTAAGTAAAATGTTTCTTTTTTCAGGTAAAACATGTTTCCTTTTCTATTTTTCAACAACTATGAAATTTCTTTTTTTTACGTAAAAATTGTAAAATACAGTATCTTTTATATTTTATCTAACTAAATTTTTTTCCTTTTCTAAAAACACTATTAGCAATTCTATTTAATAGATTAAAATGTTATAATTACTAATAATTAACCAATTAACTTTTTGAGCTAACCCTCACTTAATTGCGGATGAAATTCATCTTAATAGCTAAGCAATTTCTTTTTTTAGGTTAAACATATTATTTTTGCTACTATATAATGGTTAATAACTCATTAGTTTACCTTTATAGGTAAAACACGATATTTTTTATATAATGGTTAATAACTCATTAGTTTACCTTTTGCTATTATATAAAATATTTTTTATATTTTTAGGTATTTGATTATCATCAATATTTAATGAATACTTTAAGAAAATATTTAATTTAGAAAAAACTTTCAAAATGAAGAAATTATTTTCCAAAAAAAAATTCCATTTTCAGAACAAGTTTATTCATTTAAAAAAAATTATGTTTTCAAAAAAAATCAATTGTAAAATTTTATCAGTTACCATATTTAGAAAAAAAAATTAGGATAAACAATGATTTATTTATCAAGATTTCTCGAAATAGTAACTAAAAAAAAAATCAATCCATGCTCATTAGTTTCATGAGCATAAAAAATAAAAGAAAATAAGGAAATAAAAACACGATCCATGTGCAAATCTATGTGGATGTTTGGGATATTTTAAAATTAGCAATTTTTGTCTTAAAAACATAAATGTTATATCTATACTATTATGTAAAAGCCGAAACATTAAAAATTTGGTTGGTTGGTTGGTCGGTCGGTCGGTTGGTCGGTACGGTACCTCTTGATTTTACTTATTTACCCTTATTTAACGGTACATGTTATTTTACTTAATTATCATTACTTAATTATTTATAGTTACAAATAACTAATAAATTTCTTTTTTCAGGTAAAACATGTTACATTTTCTATTTTTCAATAACTAATCAATTTCCTATCTATACTATTATATTAAACCCGAAACATTAAAAGTTTTCAAAGTTTTGGTTTTCGGTTTGGTTATACTATTTATTTAGTTTTAAATTATTTTTAAATATAAAATAAATCAAGTTTGTTAAGACTTTTAGTCAACTTCAAATTAAAAGTATAACTCCTAACACAGAAACATGTTACATTTTCTACTTTTCAATAACTAATCAATTTCCAATCTCACGTAATATATGAGCAACTCTATTTAATAAAATAAAATATTATAAGAGTAAATTGCACTGTAGTGGCCAGATAAATTAATTTTTTGCACTATGATGGTCAAAGTTGCAAATCTTGCACTATGATGACTCGAAATTCTTTTTTTTGCCACTTAAATGACTAACGTCTATCTTTCGTTAAAAAATAAAGCACCGTTACTGACAATTAATTAATTGGAAGGGTATAATCATCTTTTTCTAATTTAGATCTATACACAACAAGAACCCAGAATCCGACAACAAATTCGGCCACCGGAAAATCGACGGCACGGCTCATACACAGCACCAACACATGATTTTTACACTCTAATCCCTCTGTTATCATTCCAGTATGTTTATAACATCGACAAATTACAAAAATGATCAAAAATGACAAAAACCCGATTAATTCCGGCGACCTTAAACTTCATCTCCGGCGAACAGTCGTTCTTCTTCGATTCTAAACCAAACTCAAAGTTTAATAACTCAAAACAAAGCTAAGAACATCAGCAAACTAACCCCCGTATCCACGTATACGAACAATCAATGAACATCATGAACAATCGAATTAAAATTTTGAAAAAATATAAATACTCAAACTATATCAATTCGTACACAAACACTTTAGTAAAACACTTAAATCAACTCTAAATCATCATATAAACTCCAGGAATCATCAAAACAAGCAACAAATCATTCAAGTGAAAAGTCCCAAATTCAAGCATGAACTCTAAAAACGTAGAATTATTCAAAATTTTATATAAAATCGAAGCTTTACCCAAACTGAAATATATTGATGGATTATGAAACTAGATATTGAGAGCTTCGATTCGAGTATAAGAACAACAAAATCCGATATCAGGATCACCTTCAAATTCAACTTTGATCTTCAAGAATAGAAGAGAGAAAATATATTTTCATATTTATATATATGACAACTATACCCTGACATTTTAACTCCGTTAAGGCCAGGATAACGGTAGTCATTTAAGTGGCTAAAAAAAGAATTTTGAGTCATCATAGTGCAAGATTTGTAACTTTGGCCATCATAGTGCAAAAAATAAATTTATCTGGCCACTACAATGCAATTTTCTCATATTATAATTACTAATAATTAGCCAATTACCTTTTTTTTAGCTAAAATACGTTATCTTTTATATTTTTTTCCGGTAAAACCTATTTGTGTAGTTTTATTTAAGTAAAATGTTTCTTTTTTCAGGTAAAACATGTTTCCTTTTCTATTTTTCAACAACTAAGAAATTTCTTTTTTTACGTAAAATACTATATCTTTTATATTTTATCTAACTAAATTTTTTCTTTTTCTAAAAATACTATTAGCAATTCTATTTAATAGATTAAAATGTTATAATTACTAATAATTAGCTAATTAACTTTTTCAGCTAACCCTCACTTAATTGCGGATAAAATTCATCTTAATAGCTGAGCAATTTCTTTTTTTAGGTTAAACATATTATTTTTGCTATTATATAATGGTTAATAACTGCTTAGTTTACCCTTTTAGGTAAAACACAATATTTTTTTTTGAGGGAACGATATTTTTAATATATAATGGTTAATAACTCCTTAGTTTACCTTTTGTTATTATATAAAATATTTTTATATTTTTACGTATTTAATTATCATCAATATATAATGAATATTTTAAGAAAATATTTAATTTTGAAAAAACATTCAAAAGGAAGAAATTATTTTTTTTAAAAAAAGTCCATTTTCAAAACAAGTTTAATCATTTAAAAAAATTATTTTTTCAAAAAAAATCAATTGTAAAATTTTATCAGTTACCATATTTAGAAAAAAAAATAGGATAAACAATGATTTATTTATCAAGATTTCTCGAAATAGTAACTAAAAAAAAAAAATCAATCCATGCTCATTTGTTTCATGAGCATAAAAAATAAAAGAAAATAAGGAACAAAAAACGCGATCCATCATCCATGTGCAAATCTATGTGGATGTTTGGGATATTTTAAAATTAGCAATTTTTGTCTTAAAAACATAAATGTTATATCTATACTATTATATAAAAGCCGAAACATTAAAAGTTTGGTTGGTCGGTACGGTACGTATTGATTTTACTTATTTACCCTTACTTAATTAAAAATAAAATCCATCCTATTAACTAATGAATTTCCTTTTTTATATTAAACATATTACCTTTTCTATTTTTCATTAACTAATTAATTTTCCTTTTCAAGTAAAACACAATATATTTTATATTGTATCTAACTGAAATTTCTCCTTTCTTATAAACACTACGAGCAATTTTGTTTAATAAAATAACATAATTATTTTATAACTACTATTAACTGATCAATTACCTTTTTCAGCCAAAACATGTTACCTTTTCTCTATTTTATAACTAAAATATATCTTTTTCCAATTCTATCACGGGTGGTTCTATTTAATAAAAGAAATAGTTATATTACTAATAATTACCGATTGTTTTTTTCAGCTAAAACGTATTATCTTTTCCATATTTCATAATTAAAATTCCTTTTTTCTATAAATATCACGGGAAACATTAATTTCTTACTATCTAAAGACATTACGAGCAATTTAATTTAGTAAAATAGAATAAATTAAATTATAATTACTATAAATTAATCAATTACCTTTTTCACCTAAAACACGTCATCTTTTAATTTTCACATTATCTTTTCTATTTTCTCTAACTAAAATCTATCTTTTTTCAATTATATCACGGGCGGTTCTGTTTAAACATTACCTTTTCTATTTTCTCTAACTAAAATCTGTCTTTTTTCAATTATATCACAGGCGGTTCTATTTAATAAAATAAAATAACAAAATTATAAAATTAATAATTAACCGATTAAGTTTTTTATCTAATATGTATCATCTTTTCTATATTTTCTAACTAAAAATCCTCTTTTTCTAAAAATATCACGGGCAACATTAATTTTTCCTTTTCTTAAAACATTACGAGCAATTTTATTTAGTAAAATAACATAATTGAATTATAATTACTATAAACTAATCAATTACCTTTTTCACCTAAAACATGTTTTCTTTTCAATTTTTTCAAACTAAGACCTCTCTTTTCCCAATTAAATCACGGCATTCTATTTAATAAGATTAATAATAATTTTATAAGTACTTTTAATTAATTGATTACCTTTTTCAACTAAAATTTATAATCTTTTCAATATTTTTTAACTAAAATTCCGCTTTTCCTAGCAATATCACGGATAACATTTATATAATTCTTATCAAATCATCTCATTTAAAAATTTAAGCCTCCAAAATTCATTTAAAAAAAAGTAATTCAAATTAATAAAAAAAAATCATATAATATTAAAAGAAATCCGTACATCGCACGGGTTTTAAGCTAGTAAGTGATAAGTGCAAGAACATTTATAAGTTATACAGGTGTTTGGATAAATTTACTTATAAGTTAGTGGAATATTTTAAAATTAAATTTTAAAAAAAGTTTATTTAACATAATAATATCAATACAAGTATTTTAAATTAAAAATATATGTAAAAACATAAATATAAATTATTAAACAAGTAAAGAAATCAAGTAAAAAAGAAATAAGTTGACATGAAAGTACATTGTTGTTAACATTCAACTTATCAACATATAAGTTATAAGTTGAGGTAATAAGTTGAGTCGGGAAACACCCCTCATAAGTTTTTATGGACTTATAAGCTGTTACGTCATATTTTCGGTTGCCTCAATTATCTTGCAAATTTCCCGATACGAATCTAATAATAATTAAATTATTCCCCAAGTTATTTATTTTTCTCTCTAAAACGAGGAATTGTCTCCAATTAATGATAGAAAATATCTCCAAACGATATCATTCAAATCAGGAAGGTATCCCAACGCGAATATAATTTAAATAAATAAAATCTACTAATTCCCGATAGATCCCTTAACAATCATAGGGACTAAAAGTCAATCCTGAATAGAACGCACGCAGGCATCTCGAAAAAGGATCCGACACATCTAACAAGTCGAGACACCTCTCAAGTTCAGCCCCAAACATCCAAAATCCCAAATCCCCCTATTTTCTTGATTTCGTTATTTCAGCAACCTCCGTTAACAATTGACACTAGAAGGAGGGGATATTTTTTGATTTTGGAGGACAATCGATTCATACACATGGGGGGTTTTTATAGATCGGAGCTGCTTTATTGGAGGAACTAAACGATGAAGATGGTGGCTCTATTTTAAATCAAGATAAGTTTTCTTATGATTCTGTCCATACAAATCAACTATCTTATAAAATTCGTAGTAAATTCAATACATGTCGGATTTCGATGATTTTTAATGATTCGAAAAGCTTTTTAAATTGCCTATAACTTTTGTTCTTTGAGTTTTCTCACATTATATTTCGATCTATTCTTAAAATCATAAAAAACAATCATATCTTGTTTTTCAGCATCGGGAGGTTAATCATTAGATGTTTTATTTGATTCTAGATTCGTTGTAAGTCCGTTTTTGATGAGCCATATCTTGTTGGAAAGATCTTTTCGTTCTCTACAACTTTCATGTTTAGTGTTTTTCAAGAAAATATCACTTAGAAGGTCAAAAAGGTTATTCACATGTTTTTTTTACAAAAGGCTATTTTTTTTGGTAAATATTTATTTGCAAACACTATTAAAAAAATTAAAGTTGAAATTCCAAGGCAATACAGATAAAATTTAAAAAATTTAATTAAAAAAATTGAATCCGACGGCCTGATTTTTAAAAGCTAACGCGTTTAAAAATCAGGATAAGTTAGGATTTAGGGTCTACCCTAAGTTCGTATGCGGTTTATTCATCGTTCGGAATATTTCTATAACCAAAAATGTAACTATTGAACCCAAAATGGAATTGTTGAACCCCAAAGGTTAAATGTTGAACCCGTAAGGGAATACAAATAAAATTAAAAAAAATTAATTAAAAATTAAATATTTCTAAATCATTATTCGGAATATTTCTAAAACCCAAAATGAAATTGTTGAACCAAAAAAAAAAAGAAAACGCACACAAAATATGCGTTTTTATCAAAAAGTCGATGTAAGATACGTTCACATGGCTTGTTTTCTGTAGGGGTGTACAGACGATTCGCTCAACCGCATAAACCGCTCGCACCGCTCGCAACCGAATCGCATTTTGCGGATAATCGCGAAATGTAGATTGGTTGCGGATGTAATTTTTAATAATCGCTCATTTGCGGTTTGGTTGCGGTTTTATATATTCAAAAATCGCAAAATCCGAACCGCAACCGCAAACCGCAATATATAAATTATATTCAAAAAATATATATTTTATATTATATAAATTAATAATTTAAATAAATATATGTTTATTTATTTATTATTAACAAGATTAATATTTAATACCACATTATTCATGTTTGGGTCGTATTCGATCCTAGCCCAACACTTTAAGGCTTAAACCCAATCAAATCTTCTACATTGCAACTTACATCAGGGACAACAAATCACTTAAATGGATTGCACATACTAGTTTTAATCCTTTGTTCCCATGTTATGTATTTAAGTATTTCCAGACCAAACATTATGTATATTTACTTTTGCCTCAAAAATGATTATCAAGACCTATTATGGGTAATGTTTGTTGTATTTTGAATTTAATATTCTCAACTTATTGTTATTTTTTATTCGGTGGTTGAACCGCAAACCGAACCGCATCAACCGCATTTTCGCGGTTGGAATTGATGTGGTTAATCGCAACCGCAAATGTGATTGTGGTTGAATTTTTTGTAAAATCGCTATATGCGGTTTGGTTCGACTTTTAGTTCAAAACCGATCCGATCCGAACCGCGTACACCCCTAGTTTTCTGGAAAGATATCAACAGAACTAAGGAAACGCAAGACATGTATGCGTTTTGGGTAACGCATATATTGAATGCGTGAGCTGTGTGCCAGTGGAGGACCAGATTTTCAGGAAGTGCTATTTTGGACATTCAACCCCAATTTTGTGCCATTTTGGGCATTTTCTCCTTATTTGAAAAGCACGAGCCGCGACTGGGGACAGAATTGACAATCAAAATGTTGTTCTGGTTGGATAGTGATTCTGGATGAGCACGAGCCGCGACTGGGGTTGATCAGATTTGTTCGCATACTCTTTTGAAAAAGAGAGTCAGGATCCTTTGTCCCTTTCATTGTGTCCCCTTCTGTGTCCCTTATACAAAATTGGTGCCCCTGGCGGGGCCCATTGTAAGATAAATGGAAATAAAATATTTTATTTCCATTTTCCTTACAATGGGCCCCGCCAGGGGCACTCATTTTGTATAGGGGACACAGAAGGGGACACAATGAAGGAGACAGAGGATCCTCACCCTGAAAAAGATAGTAGCCATAGTGAGGGTGAGTGTCAAGGGATCAAAACTGGTGTCTGGTTGGATGAGCATGAGCCATAACTGGGACAAGTGCTTTGTAAAAGACAGTGACCATCTCACTTCTACCTTCTAAAACTTTAATCCCCTGCTACTTCAGTTTGGTTAAATCCCACAGGAAACAACTTCAGAGTGTAGGAGTCATGCTGACAAACGGGGAAAGAGGCAACTTTCTCGACTACTTGATTCTTAGTTTAATAAAATTGCAACCTTATTTTCAGAGTTGCCACATTCATACATCTTTATTGAAGCCTACATTTAAATCTTAATCTGGAAAACAAGTTTCAAGTATAGTCAAACAACTTGGAACTTTAAGATAAGCCAAATAATTGTAACTTCGGAACTTTAAGACATGCCAAGTAGTTCTAGCTACCTACCAAAACGAGAAAGGATAGATAACCTGTAATTAACTAATTTCATACCACTGAACTATTATCCCGTAAAGTGGTACAAGCATCAGGCATGTTGCGTGCCTTGTTTTTTCGATAAAAGTACTTTACAGACTCTTTAAATAAAATAAGATGCTGTTAAGTCAATCCATTATTATGTACATACTAATAAGCACCCCTACTACCGACCACGCACATCCATATCAGTGTGTGTATGTGCAATGTGTAAAAGCATCAACAACTTTAGGATGCATAAAGTCTTAGAAACATAAATTGCAGCAAAAGCTTTTCAAAGAGTACCACAAAGTGCATAGAAGTTTAACCAACAATTTTTAATACTGACATTTGGTAAAAATTAGAAGGATGCAAATTAGAAGGGTGCATTGTCTTGTTGAACGACACGTCAACTGTACCACAAGTTCAGATTGATCCTTGAAATGAATGCTACACATTCACATAAAGTTGCCATCCTTCCTTCTTTGTAGTTCCATAATTCAGGGACCGTGAATCTTCCACTTGGATTGTACTCATTCATCTCGGTTATTGCCGTCACAACTGCATTGTATGCTTCAGAACCCCACTCCCCCTTTATGGCTTTGATGCAATCATCATCTTCGTCTATAACTTCCTAAACAAGACACATTTAACTAAATCATACAATAAGCAAGAAGGTTTAAACAGAAAGATCAGAGTTAAAAGAAAAAAATGCTCTAGATATGGTTGATTACAAACTAGTACGAAGTTGGGGAGAAGTGATCAAGTCACAAGGTAACAGCAATAATGAGTGACTTTAGATGTATAGTCTGGTGAGAAAGGAGAAGTTAACAAGTGATCAAAATACCAGATTGCTTACCTTGCGCTCTGCACCAACCATTATGCCCTTGAACGGGTACCAGTCTGGATTTCTAAGTTTCTCCTGCATTAGAGCAGTAAATTCGAGTGCTTTCTCTTCTGCTTCGGAAGCTAGAAATTTTTTCTTTGCAGCAGCAACAAATGGATTGTGGTCAAGGTCTCCCATTCTCTTGACACCAATGGAGGCCTCCAAGTTAGGCCTGTCTTGCAAAAGCTGTGAAAGCAAGAAAAATGATACAAGTGTATATTATCCACAACCATGTACTTTCTGAACAGCCTCTGATATTTTATCATAAGCATAGACTACTATAAATTTCAGCTTAATGCTAAAATGGTTTAATTATGCTCCTGAATGCAGCCGAGGGTATCTAATACTTTATTGTAACTATTACTTCGAACTACCAATATATCAAACTTTTTTAATCTTCTGTTGTTCTAAATGATGATGGGATCCCCCGAATAGTTATGCGGAGTATTACTTTGCTTCACATGAATAATTTTTGATAACTGACCTCTAAAATATACTATGTGATATGGGCTAAAAGTAAGCCCTAAAGACACATTTAATGTGGCATTAATTAGACCCGGAATGGTCCACACGTGGGGCCCACCAGGTGGGCCCAAACCCTATTTACAATATTAATTTCGTAATTAATATTAGGGATAATAAACAGCTCAGCAATAAGTGTCAGATAAGAACATTATCTCTACAAGGAGTAGCCTCCAAGGCATACACTCATACAAGGAAACAGACTCCTACAAGGAAGGGGTCTAGAACTTTCCTCAAGATTGACTTGTCCGCCAAGTCACTTAACCCTACCCTAATTCTGAGGCTTCTCAGCCTATATAAAGGGTCAGATCCCTCAACTCAGAACTACGTTTTATTGGCTTGATTCTCTTAATACAGAGATACGTAGGCATTCTGTGAGGACCGATTAAGTCTCGAACGCAGAAGCAACCATTAAAGCTCTAAGCTCAACCACCCTTTGCATTGAATATACTTAACCCTAGCCGTAATATTCATAACCTAGTTTTTAATCCACAACATTTGGCGCCGTCTGTGGGAAAAAGACATCAACCATGGTTCAAACACGAAGAACAGCACCAAGCACTACCGAGCCGATCGTTACCGAGGCTCGACCTCTAAGCTCTGCTCCGCCTGTTACTGAACAAATACCCCCAGCCACAGGGGTGATTACTCAAACTCAGGTTTCTCAACCTCTAGGGACGAATTCCCATGCTGAGGGGACGTTGCCTTTGGTCATCCATCCTGGTCAAGGAACCAGCGCCCTCCAGACGCTGGTTTCTCCTCTAGTTGATCCCAGTCGCCCACCACCAGGGGTACAGATCCATACTACGGATCTCCCCGTGAGTACTAACCCGATGTATGGCCTGCCTAACTACCTTCCTGGACCCAGTGGTCATGCCTTGCAGATCCGAGATCGAGAGTATCTTGACCACTCTGGCCCCTATACTGACGATTCGTCGTCTGAAGACGATGATCGAGACGAAGCCCCAAGGAGGCGACGCGCTAGTAAGGAACCTCTGAGGAGGAATCCGGCAAACCGTGATGGTCCTTTAACAATCGCAGAGAGAATTAAGGCTTATGAAGCCGAGATTCAGAAGCTGAAGGATGACCAAGCAAGGGAGCAAGAAAGACAGAACCCTAATCAGACTCGACCTCCTCCGACTTCAGGAGGGATTCCCTTCATAGATTTGGAGAGGTCTTCAAGGAGACGCCGAAGGGCTGAAGCCCCAACCAGAGGGACTACAAGGGTGGAACTCCCCAAGAGTAACCCCAAAGACTTGATGCCACAAGGAGATCTCGATGATCCGACCCCTCCGTTCACTGAGGAGGTGATGAACGCGCATATCTCCCGAAAATTTAAGATGCCCACAATAAAAGCTTATGATGGAACGGGGGATCCCGCAACTCATGTGAGAACGTTTACGAGCGCATTGTTATTGCAGCCCGCTAACGATGCCCTTAAGTGTAGGGCGTTCCCCCAAACCCTGTCAGGCATGGCGCAACGTTGGTATAGCCGTCTACCTCTAAATTCAATTAGCTCTTTTAAGGAATTGAGTACCGCTTTTGTCAGTCAATTCATTAGCGGAAGAATTCATGAGAAAAGCTCTGCATCCCTTATGTAGGTAGTACAGGGGAAGAACGAGAACCTGAGAGATTATCTCAAGCGATTCACTAAGGAGACCCTAAACATCACTGATTTGGAAAATAAGGTGGCTATGGTAGCCCTGCAGCATGGAACCACGGATCTCTTTTTTAAGAGGTCACTGGCAAAACATCCCCCTGAGAACATGGATGAGCTCCAACGAAGGGCTGATAAGTACATTAAGGCTGAGGATAGCATGAAGAAGGAAGCCACGTTGGGCAATGGAGGCAACGGGAACTCCAAGAAGCGAAGGCAAGACCAGGAGTATGATGACCAGGAATATGATGCTAGGGACAAGTATCCCCGAACTAGTGAGGACTCCGACTCTGCCCCTAAGAAGAGCCAAGGACCAAGGTTCACTGAGTATGCAAGGTTGAACACTCCCAGGAGTCGAATCCTATTGGACATTGAGAAGGATAAGGATTTCCGATGGCCGAAGCCACTCAGGGGTGATCCCACAAAGAGGAACAAAAATCAGTATTGCAGATTCCACAAGGATGTAGGGCATGACACTGATGATTGTAAGCAACTCAAAGATGAGATCGAGTTCTTGATCCGTAAAAGGAAGTTGGGCCACTTCACTAAGGGTGAAGATCGTGGTAATCAGAGAAGAGAGTATGATAGGAACGACGACGATCGGGATCGCACCCCACAGCCCCGAGGGCCAGTGATCAACATGATCTCAGGAGGCCCGACTGCGGCCGGGACGACTAGGAACTCTCGGAAGGCTTATGCCCGAGAAGTGATGCATATTGTCGGAGAGACACCAAAGCGTGCAAAAACCGAAGTAACAATCGAATTTGATGATTCAGACCTTGAAGGGGTGAAGTTCCCCCATGATGACCCGCTGGTCATAACACCCATGATTGGGAATTCAGAGGTGAAGCGAGTCTTGATAGACAATGGAGCTTCAGTGGACATTTTGTTCTATGATGCATTCGTGAAAATGGGATACAAGGACTCTCAGTTGACCCTATCTAACATGCCTATATATGGATTCAGCGGAGTAGAGACTAAAGTTGAGGGAACTATTTTGTTGCCCGTCACCATCGGACAGAAGCCAACAGAGGCCACTCAGATGCTGAACTTTTTGGTTATCAAAGCATCTTCCACCTACAATGCCATCCTCGGGAGGACTGGACTCCATGCTTTTAAGGCTGTGGCCTCAACCTATCACATGAAGATCAAGTTTCCAACCAGGAATGGTGTAGGAGAACAAAAAGGTGACCAGAAAATGGCTAGGAGCTGTTATGTAGCCGCGTTAAGGCCTGATGGAGTCGGGGGCAGGTCCTTCCGATTGAAGACATGGACGTTTGTAGTGATAAGGAACATCAAGAAATCGAGGGGCAGGAGATTGTACCCCAAGCTGTAAGTGAACTTCAGAATAAGAATGAGGTGACCAGAAGGAGTAGTGAGTGCTCTATTTTATTGGAGCATCAAAAATAAAATTAAGTGGTGCAAGCCTAGTCTTGCAAAGCCCCGATGGGTTCAAATTATCCTAGTAGTTTTTAGCTTCATATTTTATCTAGTAGAAGTAGAAATAAGGTTCGATGAAACCATCGCAGAGCATGTTGCTCCGAGTAGGACAGTAGTATTCTATGTAAGGGTTGAACCCATCTCAAGTTATTAATGCAAGTTTGTTTTCCATTCATTGATTATGTGATTTTATTTATGTACCTAACACCTGATGTGTGTAAGTCAAAGATGACCAAGTACCGAAAATAAAAAAATACACGAATGGAAACAAACAAACGCATAAATAAAAACCCTGAAAGGTCGAGAGTTACTAAGAGTTTAAGTCCTTGAAGGACCCCGGATAAAAAACAAGAAGCAAAGATAGGTTTGAAAACCCTGAAATCAGAACTAAGATTCGAGACAAGCCGTGAAAGACATGAAGTCAAGTAAGGGATCCTAAAGACCTTTAGTTTGACATCAATCCAAAAGAAAGGTCGTGAATACTTGGTAGTCGACATATGAACACCAACGATGAACATGTAAACGTCAACCTCGAATCCTAGGATAAGGAACACGAGTTATTAGCCATGAAGGCCATGGGATAGCTATGAAGGCCAAACTTGAAGGGGTCATGAACCTCCAGATAAGATCCAATGGTTGAAACTTCAAGTCAAAGCTTGAAAACCAATCTGAAATTTTGGACCCTCAATCGAGAATGCCAACATTGAAATATCTGAACAAGCATTGAGTGCCATCCTCATTCGAAAGGATAACAAGGTTCAAAAGCCTATCTACTATGTGAGCAAGATGTTGCATGCAACTGAGTTAAATTATTCTCCCATTAAGAAGTGTGCTTTGGCATTGGTAACAGCCTCGAGGAAGCTACGATCGTACTTCCAGGCACATAAGATTGAAATCCTGACGGACCAGCAACTGAGAAACATATTGCATAACCCGAAGGCTAGCTAAGTGGGCGATAGAACTCAGATAATTTGATATCGCGTACAATCCTCGAATTGCAATTAAAGCACAGGTACTCATTGACTTCTTAGTTGAATATACCATTGACAACCAAGAAGTCGGGGGGCAGGAAGGCACAACACCCCAGTAAGGGCAAGATGAGACACCCCAAGAGGGAGAGAACTTATAAAGTTTAGAAGAAACATTGGGTGCTCTATTTTTGATAGGGCGTCAAAAATAAAATCAAGTGGTGCTTGTATAGTCCTACAGAGCCCTGATGGTTTCGCGATTGAATGTGCCTTGAAGTTGAATATTTTTCGACAACCAATAACGAGGCAGAGTATAAAGCCTTGAAAGCCGGACTAGGCTCGTCTTTAGCCATGAGGGCCAAAAATCTTAAAGTCTATGGAGACTCAAGGCTGGTGATAGCCCAAGTGAGTAGAGCTCTAAAAGCCAAAGATGAAACGATGTTGAAATATCTGAAAATTGTAAAATCACAGTTGGTATGGTATGATTCGAGGAATACCAACTTGTATAACCGCCGATGCCTTGTCCAAATTCGCCTCGTCTGAAATCGAGAATTACACTAGAAGTGTTTACTATCAGGTCTTGGAGACCCCACTATAGAACGCAAATTGTTGGCGCCCATCGACGTTGGAAGTTGCTAGACAGACCCCCATCAAAGCTCATCTTGAGGCTGGTTGGCTTCTTGATAATGCCTTGATGGCCAACAATGCTGTCTGCCTCCAATCGAGCTTGTCGTCTGAGTTTAATGGCTCGAATCAAGAGTCGTTAGTCAAGTTGAAACCTAGAGTCAAGATAGAGTAGTGACAACTAGCCAAGGCACACCAGACTTGAAGTCAAGTGCTGAGTGGCAAAGGAACTTCTTGAATGATCAACCGAGAAGCAAGACCTCCACCATATGAAGCAAGGGGGGCAAGAACTAAGAAACAAGTAATTTGAATTCAAGGTTCACGAAACCTTTCAAGGCATGGCAAACACCTCCTATTGACCTGAAACCACGTGATTGGTGGTTCAGAACACCCCCAACTTGATAAATGTTTTGGTAGTTGATTAAGAACGCTTATCAGAAAAGCTAACAAGAAAGGTTAATACCTCAATTTGGAAATTGAAAAATGTACTTGGGATCCCGAGTCTCTGATCCAGAACATCGACGTGGAAGGCCAAGATTAGCCATGAAGGCCAAGATTAGCCATGAAGGCCAAAGTTAGCCATGAAGGCCAAGATTAGCCATGAAGGCCAAGATTAGCTATGAAGGCCAAACTTGAGGAGGTCGTCATTAATCTCAAATACATCCGAAACAACTATAAACCCAAGGTCTGAATTGACCCAAATTTGATTTGAGGCCCAATAAACTTTCAGTTGGATACTAGGTCTGTTAAGCATGAAAATCTAGGAAGTAAAGGCCCATTGTGAACTAGGCCCAAAAGAAGGAAACCCAAACAAGGTCCACCATTAAAAGCCCGTAGAAGGCCCAAGAAGCCAATGGCAAACAAAAATTATGCTCGAGGTCGGTGATTTTTGAAGTCGAAAATACATTGTGATGAGCTCGTATGGGACGACCTTGGATCCCCATCTGAAGTCGCCAAGGCGTGACTCGAGATCGCAAAGCCCAGGTCGTAAATGAACTGGAAAACAATAAAAACCCTAACGACTTGAACCTTATTTGAGTTCTTAATTAGGTTGGGTTGAGGTCGAAAATATACTACGGCTAGATTGTAAATTTGAGATCGAAAAAGAGCGGAAACTCGCGAAAAAGTCATGCGACTTGAAGCCAATTTGAGGTCGGTATCTCCTATAATTGAGATCGCGAACCTGAGCTCGAAAATGAACTAGAGAGAATAGAAATTTTTCGCGACCTCACTCCCAATTTAAGGTCGTTTCAACACCATCTGAGCTCGTCCATTCGAGGTCGGAAAAACACTGAAAATCCTGAAAAGAAGCCACGACTTGGCCTCCGTTTGAGTTCGTTTTTGAGCTCGAAAATGAACTAATTTCTGCTCGAAATTTCCAGGTCGAAAATGACTTAGAAAGTAAGAAAAATGGCTGCGACCTTGAGGTAGTTTGAGCTCGAATTTGAGCTCGGGTTTGCAAAATTTCGAGCCGAAACGACCCCAGCCAGGGGCTCTGCCCCTTGGACCCCGCCAGGGGCTGCCGCCCCTTGGACCCCGCCCGGGGGCTGCCGCCCCCGGACCCCCGCTAGCACCGTTTAGTGCCGATTAAGCACCATTTAATGCCGATTAGCACCGTTTAGTGCCGGTATAGCACCGTTTAGCGCCGATTAGTGCCGTTAGTGCCGTTTTATGCCATTCGACATTGTTTAACACTGTTTAAACATTGTTTAAGGCTGATTAGCGTTGTCTAGTGCCATTTAACACCGCTTAGTGTCGTTCAACATCGTCGTAAATTGCGTCGGTCGCTCCACGCTTTACATTAAGATGATAAGTTGAAAATACTCATGTAAGAGCAATAAACCCTGACCCAAGTCTCATGTAAGGCCGTTATAACTTCAAGGAAAACCTGATCAGTTTTCCTAGAAGTTGGGGGGCAAATGATATGGGCTAAAAGTAAGCCCTAAAGACACATTTAATGTGGCATTAATTAGACCCGGAATGGTCCAAACGTGGGGCCCACCAGGTGGGCCCAAACCCTATTTACAATATTAATTTCGTAATTAATATTAGGGATAATAAACAGCTCAGCAATAAGTGTCAGATAAGAACATTATCTCTACAAGGAGTAGCCTCCAAGGCATACACTCATACAAGGAAACAGACTCCTACAAGGAAGGGGTCTAGAACTTTCCTCAAGATTGACTTGTCCGCCAAGTCACTTAACCCTACCCTAATTCTGAGGTTTCTCAGCCTATATAAAGGGTCAGACCCCTCAACTCAGAACTACGTTTTATTGGCTTGATTCTCTTAATACAGAGATACGTAGGCATTCTGTGAGGACCGATTAAGTGTCGAACGCAGAAGCAGCCATTAAAGCTCGAAGCTCAACCACCCTTTGCATTGAATATACTTAACCCTAGCCGCAATATTCATAACCTAGTTTTTATTCCACAACACTATGCTTTCTGAACTGATAGTAAAAGAGTACTTTCAGTGAGAAGGACGTGTAAATTAAAAGCTCAACTAATAACAAACTTACGTTGATCAACTCTTTTCGAGCATCCAGTAACTCGTCACTGCTTTTCCTCTCCAAAGTGAAGAGAGCTTGATTTAAAGTTTCAAGATACTCAAGTTCATCCCCCTTGTCCTTCAGATTTTCTTCCAAGGACTCTATCTTTTTCTGTGCTTCCAGATCCCGCCTCATTTGTTGTATCTCCAATTCTAAACGCTTCTTGTCATCAAGTTTCTTCTGTAGTTCAACACTCCGGTGATAGCTATCTGTCTGCCATATGAATCATTTCTATGCATCAGAAGAAGTTATATCCTTCAATTTATTTGCATGTATGAACTTACACTTTTTGAACTAGAACTCACTTTTTTAGCTTCAGCCAACTTAGTTGAAGGTTCTTGAAAATTCCTTCGCTCCATAATTGCTTTCACATTTTACAAAAACAGAGCAGATCTTAGAATTCAAAACGAGAAGACATACTAAAAAATTAAAAGAGATCTATAGCACTTGAAGTACCATAAGCAAGCGAAGACATTTAAACCTTACATTCATATTATGATGAAAAATTATAGAATGCAAAGTTAAAAGAATTGATAAGCACAACAGAAAACAATGGAAACTAATTGTATCGAGGCAATCGTTTATGGAAATTTGATGACCAATGGTTAGATGATTTCGGAAAATCATTTTTTGTGGCTTCTCCTATTTTCTGCAATTAGCCACTTCTCATTAACTCAATATAAAGCATACGTGTTCACAAAGATTTACGAAACTAGAACAAATTCACAGTTCCTGAAAACCTTAATACTTTAATACTTTAGCAATAGGGTCAAATGGACAGTCACGAACGGAACTTAAAAAAAAATCCATTTGAATTCCAAATACGAACATCGATGATCAATATGCGTACATGATCAGTGTTGTACATTGAATCAAATCTTATTTTTAATTTTTTGGATGAATTTACTAATTTAGGGTAACTGAATATAATTTACTTTCAATCCTGAAAAGAATAAAACAATTAAAAGAAATTTTACGAGATTTCTAGCTATGGTTATTAAGATACTCGTCTCATTTTCAATGTCCTTTTGAAAAAAAAAATTGTCCCATACTTTTTTTCTTTCAATACAAATTTAAGGATAATTTTTCAAAACTAAAGATTTGATTTTGTTCAAACTTAACACTACTCTCATTTTTCAATCTATTAATTAAAGGATATTAGTTAAAAAAAATTATCCAAGCAACATTTTCATTTTTCTTAATATATGTGATTTTTTCAAAAGGGATGTGTAAAATGGAAGGGAGAGTATACACAAATATGTTTGTAATGGAAGAGTAAATGTACATAATCGGGTATAGGCACCAGGAGTTTGCTGTCACCCATTCTACAGGAGTAACATTTATCTAAGAGTGCGCGCAAACTGTAAATAACACTGTAAGAAAACTTGATTTTTGGTAGATGCCAAGAAAAAATAGGGATCAGGTTCATAATCAATGCCATCTGTTCCTTTAACCTGGTGCTAGTCAAGTAGTCAGCAATGTTTCAGGTTCGACAAAGATATAGTGAGCGTGAGAGTTAAGTGATTAAAAACTGGTTGGATGAGCACGAGCCGCGACTGGGGACAGAATTGACAATCAAAATGTTGTTCTGGTTGGATAGTGATTCTGGATGAGCACGAGCTGCGACTGGGGACAGCTGGTTGATCAGATTTGTTCGCATACTCTTTTGAAAAAGATGGATTCCAACCTCTGCCAGGAGACCATCTATAGTCACCTACCGGTGCTGAAAAGGTATTGGGAGAACCCTCTCCTGCCCAGGCACGGACAGGCTGCTTAGTTCCTGGCCAGGCATTATAAGGCCCCTTAGCTCCTGGCCTGATACTTTCACACTGGGATTCTGACTCCCCGCATTTACAAAAGACCTATTTCTGGGCTTTCATCCTAGATCCTCCCAGCCTCCATTCTGTTCAGAATTAAGACTTACATCTGACACCCCATCAGCCACTTGACCGGCCAGCGATCAGAAACTTGAGGAACAGTTTTCCCTTTGGATAAGTCAGTCGAACCAGTACTAGGTAGTTTCGCACCAGATTTGCCTCCTCTTCTTGAACTCATCCTTTAATTGGCCCAAAGACAGTTGCGGAGGTAATATTCTGTGATACCTATCATAAAAAAAAAACATGTTAAATGACAGAAAATCGGGTAAATGGGCAAAATCGTCACTGTACTATATGAAAACTTTCACTTGGGTCACCAGCCCAAAAAAGCTTTCAGACGAATTACTTAACTCAATATAACTTTCAAATGGGTCATTGTACATTAAAAATATTTCACTACCATTAATTTTTCATTGACTTAACGGAGGTCTATTAACTTTTTACACATCAACTGCCCACTAATTACACCTCAGCACCATATCATCATCCATGTCATTTATCTAAAATCTAATATATTATTTCTTTAACAAAACTGTATAATATACTTTATTAAACAAATCTAATATATCTGTTATAAGTTCTGTAGGAGGAAAAGAAAGTAAAGGATTAAAGGGGATGGTGGTTTGCAGGCGGTAGGCGTGAAGGAGATGAGGTGGGCGGCGGTTGACGGAGAAGAAGAACCGAGGAGGGGCTGTGGTGGTGTGGGTGTCTGGGCGGCGAGGTGGCTGTTGGTGAAGGGAATGGATGGAGGAGGGAGGTGAAGGATAGAGGTGGGTTTGGCGAAAGGAAGAAGGAGAAGAGGGGAGGTGGACTGTGGTGGAGGCGGCGGAGAAGAACGGTGGGTTGAAGGAGATGAGGGAGAGAATGGGTGAAGGAGCCTGCCAGATTAGATAAAGAACACCCTAGGCTTTAGAGAGACAACAACAATTTCACACACATATAGAGAGAGAGAGAGTTGATAACAAGTCTGCCATGGAGAGTAGTTTTCTGAGATATAATTCCCAGTCGGAAAAGCAAAAATAAAAATACAGGAATCTCCACTATTAAGTAAAAGCAACTACTCTTTAGTCTTTACCTATAAAGTGCATCTACAATTTAGACCTGATACAGAGTGCAAGAAATATAGACAGCTTGGACACACCGAACGGATTTGGATGTTCCAGGAACATGGGAAGGCAAAAGAGGCTACTACCTTAAAACATGAAGATGATATTTTATTTTAGGGTTAAACAGCCAAGTCACCATAGAAGTATGCACCAAGCAAGTAAAAAAGCTAACAAAAGCACACGTCACCGACTTATTAATAGTTGGCAACCATAATTCTGAACTAACAAGACCATTAAATATTTTGACTTGACGTAAGAATGTTAGTTGTTTGCAACTCATGTCCAAAGCGAAACTTAAAAAAAATTTATGATGATCATGTTTTGTAGTTATTTCTAATTTGACCATTGTTGTTTGTGATGATCATGTTTTCTAGGTGTTTCTCATTTGACCATTGTTGTTTGTGATGATCACGTTTTGTAGGTGTTTCTAATTTGACCAAAAAGTTCCTACTAAAAAATTTATAATTGCACTTATTGGAAGTGGGAAATCTCTAAATTATGCATTCTTTTCATGTCAACTTTCAATTTCAACAGATTCATTGTCAAAGGGGTGCATATTAGGCGTGATCTAAAGTTATGGGATGCTATGTGCAAAATAACTAGAGTAAAATCTCTACATGAAACAACAATAGCAGACTCACATAGAAGATGGAAGTAGCATCCAAAAGCAATTTGTCATCGCTGTAAGTGCTTTTCGCGCAGAGAAGCCTCCATCTAACAGCCTTTTTGGATATGTTAAGTGACCTTTTATCCATGTGCTTCTTTCTTCCGTTTTCCGTAAAAAAAACTTTAAACTTTTCCTCTCCACCATCTTCTATAAAGCTTTCCAGAGTTAAGAAGATTCTTTCACATTTACTATCACAATCTAAGCTGCAAAACCACTTTCCCTTCGGCTTTGCCTGCATTCATTAAGCTTTCACTAAGATATGTGCTCAAGGCCAGAAATACGGCTAGTCATTCTTAAACTCCTAACCAAACCCAGATATGTAACACTACGTAGTGTACAAAACATATATACAGACACACATACACATGCGCACCTTTAGATCAGACTTTCCTTGCTCCTTTAAGCAGCGGAAATGGAATTGCTTCTCACACTGAAAATAGACAAGTCAACTAAATAAGCGTACAAAACTATATACTTTATACAGAGTTCTGGGTAATTATGCGCAATTTAATAGCATAGTTGTGCAAGATAGCAACATCTGTGACCCAGTTTAGCACACCAGGAATGCATCATTCAGATTTGTAACATACTAGTCTAAATTCCACCATGTGACACGCTAAAAGAATGTGTAGAAAATTTGAAAAAGAAATGTTACTCTTTCATGAAAACAGAACACGTCTAACGTTTTAAACTATGCATGACGTTACCCTGCAAAACTAAATGTAAATATATAACACGTCTCAATTTCTTTTCTTTCATTTTTGCTTCTATGGCTCACACAGCTATTACTCAATTACGTTGTTATAAATCCGCATATTCTTTGATATATTTAACTACAATTTTAATAAAAAAATTCCAAAAGTATTATTTATTTAATCTTCATTTAGAAGTACAACTTTCCAAATAAAAAATTCTTAACCGGTCGAAATAAAGATTTAATGAATCTTTCTTAGTGAGAAAATCATATAGTGTGAATGGAATCCACCGGCTTTCAAACAATTATACACCAACCTAAGCAACTTTTAAAATCTAGAGTCTCAAGAATAAAACACGCGCCCTCATTTTCACTCCCAAGTTATACATATTTCACTGCTCTCACTCTCTCTATTATATACACTTATACGTACAAACTATACAAACACACGAAACCTTGCTAAAAGCTCCATTTCATCTCTCTCGATAACAATCAGGGCATTTTTCATCCTAATTACTTAATTTTCTCATTGCGATCTTGATTTAAGGCTTCATTTTATGTATATGTTTGTATATACTTGCATTTAAGATGTTTTGACCGGTGTTTGTACTAGTTTTTAGTGATTTTTAGGATTTTAAAACTTTAGTTAGGAGGGAGAGCATTAGTTAGCATGCAAGCCTAATGTTAACTTATCCCAATTTCACTATATCCAAATATTATAATTTCTTTCTATGCACTCGGCCACTCACTATCCAACTCACTTCCATTTTCTACGGTCGTACAAACTAAAAGAAAAAAAATGCCTGGTCTATTTCCGAATCATGACCAACATATCAGTGACATATTATTAAAAACTAAATGCACATGCACAGTAGACTTTCCAATTTTACTTGAATCTAATTCTGTATTACGAATCTTCACAATAAGCAATCCCAATTTCCTACTAATTAGCAGTACACTTGTATTCGGAACATCAAATGGGCCGTTAGGAATGCGAGTCGAATGTATATTAATTTATCCCAGTTTCACTATATCCAAAAATGTGAGTCCAATGCATATTAATTAATCCCAGTTTCACTATATCGTTCATTCACTATTCAATTCACTTATGTTTTCTACGGCCGTACAAATTAAAAGAAAAATAAAGGTCTAGTCTATTTCTGGATCATGGCCAACATATCAGTAACGTATTATTTAAAACTACATGCAGATGCACTATCAACTGTCCAATTTGACCTAAACCTAATTCCGTGCTACGAAGCTTTACAATAAGTACTCTCAATTTCCTACTAATTAGCACTAAACTTGTACTCGAAATCTGATATATAATTAATTTATCCCAGTTTCACTATCCAATTCGCTTACATTTTCTACGATCGTAAAATTTAAGAACAAAATAAATGTTTGGTCTATTTCCGGATCACCGCCAACATATCAGTGACTTATTATCGACAACATACTTCACCAGCACAAGCCATAATAGTAAACACATTATGTACCTTGGATTTGTCTTGGATTGGAATCCAAGACAAATGAATAATGAATATTTTTTGGAGCACTTTCTTCATTGTTTCCTGAAAATAATAAATTAATATAAAATTACTATAAATATATATAACAGATAAATTTTTAACTACAATAAAGACCGCCAATAGATTTAGATCACTATTAATCGATTAATTAACAATTAAACATACATATAAATTGAAGTGTGTGGGTAAAAAGAGATGGAGTACCAACAGTTCGGCTTTAGAGAAGCGATTGGAGATCTGAAGATGTGTACGTATAATTCCTTGTATCGATTTTCTAATTCTTTGTTGTTGTGGTTGTCTACCTCCACCGGCGGCAGCGACGACGGCCGGAGCCGCTTGCCTCTTTGTTACAACTATAAAACCCTATGCGAGAGAGAGAGAGAGGGGTATATATACCCTAGGCGAGAGAGACGGAGAGAGATGTATGTAGAGAGAAAAAAAATAAAATTAAAATGATTTTTAATAGAATTAAACAAAATGTAAATTAAAATGATTTTTGTTTATTATATGTATAGTTTATAGAATCAGTAATAATGGTTTTGTACATTTCTCGAAATTAAATTGTTGTGCGTATATTTGTATGAAAATTATTTTCAGTTAACATATATTCGGTATTTGGTTATCATCAATATATAATAAATATTTTAAGAAAATATTTAATTTAGAAAAAAATTCAAAAGGAACAAATTATTTTTCAAAAATTATTCCATTTTCAGAACAAGTTTAATCATATAAAAAAAATAATTTTCAAAAAAAATAATTGTAAAATTTTATCAATTACCATGCTCATTTGTTTCATGGGCATAAAAAATAAAGAAAATAAGGATTAAAAAACGTGATCGATGTGCAAATCTATGTGGATGTTTGGGATATTTTAAAATTAACAATTTTTGTCTTAAAAACATAAATGTTATATAAGTGATAGCAAATCTATGTGGATGTTTGGGATATTTTAAAATTAACAATTTTTGTCTTAAAAACATAAATGTTATATAAGTGATAACTGTAAGAACATTTATAAGTTATACATGTATTTGGATAAATTTACTTATAAGTTGGTGGAATATTTTAAAATTAAATTTAAAAAAATATTATTTAACATAATAATATCAATATAAGTATTTTAAATTAAAAATATATTTAAAAACATAAATATAAGAAATCAAGCAAAAAAGAAATAAGTTGGCATGAAAGTACGTCGTTGTTAACATTCAACTTATCTATACTATTATATAAAAGCCGTAACATTTATCGGTCGATCGGTTGGTCGGTACGGTACCTGTTGATTTTACTTATTTACCCTTACTTAACGGTACATGTTATTTTACTTAATTATCATTACCTAATTATTTATAGTTACAAATAACTAATAAATTTCATTTTCAGGTAAAACATGTTACATTTCCTATTTTTCATAACTAATCAATTTCCTTTCTCAAGCAACTCTATTTATACCCTTACTTAACGATACATGTTATTTTACTTAATTATCTTTACTTAATTATTTATAGTTACAAATAACTAATAAATTTCCCTTTTTAGATAAAACATGTTACATTTTCTATTTTTCGATAACTAATCAATTTCCAATCTGACGTAATATATGAGCAACTCTATTTAATAAATAAAATATTATAATTATAATTACTAATAATTAACCAATTACCTTTTTTAGCTAAAATACGTTAGCTTTTCTATTTTTTTATCAGTAAAACCTATTTGTGTAGTTTTATTTAAGTAAAATATTTCTTTTTTCAGGTAAAACATGTTTCCTTTTCTATTTTTCAACAACTATGAAATTTCTTTTTTTTTACGTAAAATACAGTATCTTTTATATTTTATCTAACTAAATTTTTTTCCTTTTCTAAAAATACTATTAGCAATTCTATTTAATAGATTAAAATGTTATAATTACTAATAATTAACCAATTAACTTTTTGAGCTAACCCTCACTTAATTGCGGATGAAATTCATCTTAATAGCTAAGCAATTTCTTTTTTTAGGTTAAACATATTATTTTTGCTACTATATAATGGTTAATAACTCATTAGTTTACCTTTATAGGTAAAACACGATATTTTTTATATAATGGTTAATAACTCATTAGTTTACCTTTTGCTATTATATAAAATATTTTTTATATTTTTAGGTATTTGATTATCATCAATATTTAATGAATACTTTAAGAAAATATTTAATTTAGAAAAAACATTCAAAATGAAGAAATTACTTTCCAAAAAAAATTCCATTTTCAGAACAAGTTTATTCATTTAAAAAAAATTATGTTTTCAAAAAAAATCAATTGTAAAATTTTATCAGTTACCATATTTAGAAAAAAAAATTAGGATAAACAATGATTTATTTATCAAGATTTCTCGAAATAGTAACTAAAAAAAAAATCAATCCATGCTCATTAGTTTCATGAGCATAAAAAATAAAAGAAAATAAGGAAATAAAAACACGATCCATGTGCAAATCTATGTGGATGTTTGGGATATTTTAAAATTAGCAATTTTTGTCTTAAAAACATAAATGTTATATCTATACTATTATGTAAAAGCCGAAACATTAAAAATTTGGTTGGTTGGTTGGTCGGTCGGTCGGTTGGTCGGTACGGTACCTCTTGAATTTACTTATTTACCCTTACTTAACGGTACATGTTATTTTACTTAATTATCATTACTTAATTATTTATAGTTACAAATAACTAATAAATTTCTATTTTCAGGTAAAACATGTTACATTTTCTATTTTTCAATAACTAATCAATTTCCTATCTATACTATTATATTAAACCCGAAACATTAAAAGTTTTCAAAGTTTTGGTTTTCGGTTTGGTTATACTATTTATTTAGTTTTAAATTATTTTTAAATATAAAATAAATCAAGTTTGTTAAGACTTTTAGTCAACTTCAAATTAAAAGTATAACTCCTAACACAGAAACATGTTACATTTTCTACTTTTCAATAACTAATCAATTTCCAATCTCACGTAATATATGAGCAACTCTATTTAATAAAATAAAATATTATAAGAGTAAATTGCAATGTAGTAGCCAGATAAATTAATTTTTTGCACTATGATGGTCAAAGTTGCAAATCTTGCACTATGATGACTCGAAATTCTTTTTTTAGCCACTTAAATGACTAAAGTCTATCTTCCGTTAAAAAATAAAGCACCGTGACTGACAATTAATTAATTGGAAGGGTATAATCATCTTTTTCTAATTTAGATCTATACACAACAAGAACCCAGAATCCGACAACAAATTCGGCCACCGGAAAATCGACGGCACGGCTCATACACAGCACCAACACATGATTTTTACACTCTAATCCCTCTGTTATCATTCCAGTATGTTTATAACATCGACAAATTACAAAAACGATAAAAAATGACAAAAACCCGATTAATTCCGGCGACCTTAAACTTCATCTCCGGCGAACAGTCGTTCTTCTTCGATTCTAAACCAAACTCAAAGTTTAATAACTCAAAACAAAGCTAAGAACATCAGCAAACTAACCCCCGTATCCACGTATACGAACAATCAATGAACATCATGAACAATCGAATTAAAATTTTGAAAAAATATAAATACTCGAACTATATCAATTCGTACTCAAACACTTTAGTAAAACACTTAAATCAACTCTAAATCATCATATAAAGCTCCAGGAATCATCAAAACAAGCAACAAATCATTCAAGTGAAAAGTCCCAAATTCAAGCATGAACTCTAAAAACGTAGAATTATTCAAAATTTTATATAAAATCGAAGCTTTACCCAAACTGAAATATGTTGATGGATTATGAAACTAAATATTGAGAGCTTCGATTCGAGTATAAGAACAACAAAATCCGATATCAGGATCACCTTCAAATTCAACTTTGATCTTCAAGAATAGAAGAGAGAAAATATATTTTCATATTTATATATATGACAACTATACCCTGACATTTTAACTCCGTTAAGCCCAGGATAACGGTAGTCATTTAAGTGGCTAAAAAAAGAATTTTGAGTCATCATAGTGCAAGATTTGTAACTTTGGCCATCATAGTGCAAAAAATTAATTTATCTGGCCACTACAATGCAATTATCTCATATTATAATTACTAATAATTAGCCAATTACCTTTTTTAGCTAAAATACGTTATCTTTTATATTTTTTTCCAGTAAAACCTATTTGTGTAGTTTTATTTAAGTAAAATATTTCTTTTTTCAGGTAAAACATGTTTCCTTTTCTATTTTTCAACAACTAAGAAATTTCTTTTTTTTACGTAAAATACTATATCTTTTATATTTTATCTAACTAAATTTTTTCTTTTTCTAAAAATACTATTAGCAATTCTATTTAATAGATTAAAATGTTATAATTACTAATAATTAGCTAATTAACTTTTTCAGCTAACCCTCACTTAATTGCGGATAAAATTCATCTTAATAGCTGAGCAATTTCTTTTTTTAGGTTAAACATATTATTTTTGCTATTATATAATGGTTAATAACTAGGGGTGTTCATGGGTTCATCAAACCGATCAAACCGACCCAACCCGACCCTTTTTTCGGCCGTTCAAACCGATAAAAAAAATCCGATACTTGATTGGGTTAGAAAATTTTCAAACCGATTTAAATGGGTTGGGTATGGGTTTTATATTTTTTCGGCCAACCCAACCCAACCCAACCCAACCCGATCTAATATATAATTTTTATTTTATAATTTTATAATTTAATATAATTTTATTTATAGATGTATGATTACATATGGCGTGTATGCATATGATTTACGATGTAATTTACATTACTAAAATTATAACAATAATTAAATTAAATAATAACAATAAAATCCTAGGTTACAGATAATTTAATTTTACTTAAGTTCTCAAAATGAGCTTTACTTTGTGTACTTTAATTTTTTTTTTTATAAAATTATTTAACCCATTCAAACCGAACCAACCCAACCCAAACCGATATATAATGGGTAGGGTTGGGTAATAAAATTATTTTTTTCGGGTTGGGTTAAAAATTTTGAAACCGATTTAATTGGGTCGGGTTGCAAAAACGTCATCAACCCGGCCAACCCGACCCGCGAACACCCCTATTAATAACTGCTTAGTTTACCCTTTTAGGTAAAACACAATATTTTTTTTTGAGGGAACGATATTTTTAATATATAATGGTTAATAACTCCTTAGTTTACCTTTTGCTATTATATAAATTTTTTTTTATATTTTTACGTATTTAATTATCATCAATATATAATGAATATTTTAAGAAAATATTTAATTTAGAAAAAACTTTCAAAAGTAAGAAATTATTTTTTTTTAAAAAAAGTCCATTTTCAAAACAAGTTTAATCATTTAAAAAAATTATGTTTTCAAAAAAAATCAATTGTAAAATTTTATCAGTTACCATATTTAGAAAAAAAATTAGGATAAACAATGATTTATTTATCAAGATTTCTCGAAATAGTAACTAAAAAAAAAATTCAATCCATGCTCATTTGTTTCATGAGCATAAAAAATAAAAGAAAATAAGGAACAAAAAACGCGATCCATCATCCATGTGCAAATCTATGTGGATGTTTGGGATATTTTAAAATTAGCAAATTTTGTCTTAAAAACATAAATGTTATATCTATACTATTATATAAAAGCCGAAACATTAAAAGTTTGGTTGGTCGGTACGGTACGTATTGATTTTACTTATTTACCCTTACTTAATTAAAAATAAAATCCATCCTATTAACTAATGAATTTCCTTTTTTCTATTAAACATATTACCTTTTCTATTTTTCATTAACTAATTAATTTTCCTTTTCAAGTAAAACACAATATCTTTTATATTGTATCTAACTGAAATTTCTCCTTTCTTATAAACACTACGAGCAATTTTGTTTAATAAAATAACATAATTATTTTATAACTACTATTAACTGATCAATTACCTTTTTCAGCCAAAACATGTTACCTTTTCTCTATTTTATAACTAAAATATATCTTTTTCCAATTCTATCACGGGTGGTTCTATTTAATAAAAGAAATAGTTACATTACTAATAATTACCGATTGTTTTTTTCAGCTAAAACGTTTCATCTTTTCCATATTTCATAATTAAAATTCCTTTTTTCTATAAATATCACGGGAAACATTAATTTCTCACTATCTAAAGACATTACGAGCAATTTAATTTAGTAAAATAGAATAAATTAAATTATAATTACTATAAATTAATCAATTACCTTTTTCACCTAAAACACGTCATCTTTTAATTTTCACATTATCTTTTCTATTTTCACTAACTAAAATCTATCTTTTTTCAATTATATCACGGGCGGTTCTGTTTAAACATTACCTTTTCTATTTTCTCTAACTAAAATCTGTCTTTTTTCAATTATATCACAGGCGATTCTATTTAATAAAATAAAATAACAAAATTATAAAATTAATAATTAACCGATTAAGTTTTTTATCTAATATGTATCATCTTTTCTATATTTTCTAACTAAAAATCCTCTTTTTCTAAAAATATCACGGGCAACATTAATTTTTCCTTTTCTTAAAACATTACGAGCAATTTTATTTAGTAAAATAACATAATTGAATTATAATTACTATAAACTAATCAATTACCTTTTTCACCTAAAACATGTTTTCTTTTCAATTTTTTCAAACTAAGACCTCTCTTTTCCCAATTAAATCACGGCATTCTATTTAATAAGATTAATAATAATTTTATAAGTACTTTTAATTAGAGAAAATGCCCAAAATGGCACAAAAATGGGGGTTGGATGTCCAAAATAGCACTTCTGGGAAACACTACCCGCGCCTGGCACTTACATAACGCAAGAGCAGACTGCGTTTTGGGGTAACGCATTTTCAACATGCGTTACCAATGCTTTTCTCTCTGCACCCAACTGAAAAAACAACAGATACGCATCACACACATGCGTTTGGGGTGTAACGCAAGTGCGTGATGCGTTACTCCCATAACGCATCACGCACATGCGTTACACCCCAAACGCATGTGTGTGATGCGTATTGCTCGAAAAATCAGCTGGATGTGTAAAAAATACACGAGTAACGCATGTTATACATGCGTTACCCCCTAACGCATACAGTAAATGCGTGAAGCGTGTGCCATGCGCGGGTACACTTCCCAGAAAGTGCTATTTTGGACATTTTTCTCCCAAATTGTGCCATTTTGGCACTTCACCGTTTTAATTAATCGATTACCTTTTTCAACTAAAATTTATAATCTTTTCAATATTTTTTAACTAAAATTCCGCTTTTCCTAGCAATATCACGGATAACATTTATATAATTCTTATCAAATCATCTCATTTAAAAATTTAAGCCTCCAAAATTCATTTAAAAAAAAGTAATTCAAATTAATAAAAAAAATCATATAATATTAAAAGAAATCCGTGCATCGCACGGGTTTTAAGCTAGTAAGTGATAAGTGCAAGAACATTTATAAGTTATACAGGTGTTTGGATAAATTTACTTATAAGTTAGTGGAATATTTTAAAATTAAATTTTAAAAAAAGTTTATTTAACATAATTATATCAATACAAGTATTTTAAATAAAAAATATATGTAAAAACATAAATATAAATTATTAAACAAGTAAAGAAATCAAGTAAAAAAAGAAATAAGTTGACATGAAAGTACACCGTTGTTAACATTCAACTTATCAACATATAAGTTATAAGTTGAGGTAATAAGTTGAGTCGGGAAACACCCCTCATAAGTTTTTATGGACTTATAAGCTCTTACGTCATACTTTCGGTTGCCTCAATTATCTTGCAAATTTCCCGATACGAATCTAATAATAATTAACTTATTCCCCAAGTTATTTATTTTTCTCTCTAAAACGAGGAATTGTCTCCAATTAATGATAGAAAATATCTCCAAACGATATCATTCAAATCAGGAAGGTATCCTAACGCGAATATAATTTAAATAAATAAAATCTACTAATTCCCGATAGATCCCTTAACAATCATAGGGACTAAAAGTCAATCCTGAATAGAACGCACGCAGGCATCTCGAAAAAGGATCCGACACATCTAACAAGTCGAGACACCTCTCAAGTTCAGCCCCAAACATCCAAAATCCCAAATCCCCCTATTTTCTTGATTTCGTTATTTCAACAACCTCCGTTAACAATTGACACTAGAAGGAGGGGATATTTTTTGATTTTGGAGGACAATCGATTCATACACATGGGGGGTTTTTATGGATCGGAGCTGCTTTATTGGAGGAACTAAACGATGAAGATGGTGGCTCTATTTTAAATCAAGATAAATTTTCTTATGATTCTGTCCATACAAATCAACTATCTTATAAAATTCGTAGTAAATTCAATACATGTCGGATTTCGATGATTTTTAATGATTCGAAAAGCTTTTTAAATTGCCTATAGGCTATAACTTTTGTTCTTTGAGTTTTCTCACATTATATTTCGATCTATTCTTAAAATCATAAAAAACAATCATATCTTGTTTTTCAGCATCGGGAGGTTAATCATTAGATGTTTTATTTGATTCTAGATTCGTTGTAAGTCCATTTTTGATGAGCCATATCTTGTTGGAAAGATCTTTTCGTTCTCTACAACTTTCATGTTTAGTGTTTTTCAAGAAAATATCACTTAGAAGGTAAAAAAGGTTATTCACATGTTTTTTTTACAAAAGGCTATTTTTTTTTTTGGTAAATATTTATTTGCAAACACTATTAAAAAAATTAAAGTTGAAATTCCAAGGCAATACAGATAAAATTTAAAAAATTTAATTAAAAAAATTGAATCCGACGGCCTGATTTTTAAAAGCTAACGCGTTTAAAAATCAGGATAAGTTGGGATTTAGGGTCTACCCTAAGTTCGTATGCGGTTTATTCATCGTTCGGAATATTTCTAAAACCAAAAATGTAACTATTGAACCCAAAATGGAATTGTTGAACCCCAAAGGTTAACTGTTGAACCCCAAAGGTTAACTGTTGAACCCGTAAGGGAATACAAATAAAATTAAAAAATTTAATTAAAAATTTAATATTTCTAAATCATTATTCGGAATATTTCTAAAACCCAAAATGGAATTGTTGAACCAAAAAAAAAAAAAAAAAAAAACGCACACAAAATATGCGTTTTTATCAAAAAGTTGATGTAAGATACGTTCACATGGCTTCTTTTCTGGAAAGATATCAACAGAACTAAGGAAACGCAAGACATGTATGCGTTTTGGGTAACACATATATTGAATGCGTGAGCTGTGTGCCAATGGAGGACCAGATTTTCAGGAAGTGCTATTTTGGACATTCAACCCAAATTTTGTGCCATTTTGGGCATTTTCTCCTTATTTGAAAAGCACGAGCCGCGACTGGGGACAGAATTGACAATCAAAATGTTGTTCTGGTTGGATAGTGATTCTAGATGAGCACGAGCCGCGACTGGGGTTGATCAGATTTGTTCGCATACTCTTTTGAAAAAGATAGTAGACATAGTGAGGGTGAGTGTCAAGGGATCAAAACTGGTGTCTGGTTGGATGAGCATGAGCCATAACTGGGACAAGTGCTTTGTAAAAGACAGTGACCATCTCACTTCTACCTTCTAAAACTTTAATCCTCTGCTACTTCAGTTTGGTTAAATCCCACAGGAAACAACTTCAGAGTGTAGGAGTCATGCTGACAAACGGGGAAGGAGGCAACTTTCTCGACTACTTGATTCTCAGTTTAATAAAATTGCAACCTTATTTTCAGAGTTGCCACATTCATACATCTTTATTGAAGCCTACATTTCAATCTTAATCTGGAAAACAAGTTTTAAGTATAGTCAAACAACTTGGAACTTTAAGATATGCCAAATAATTGTAACTTCGGAACTTTAAGACATGCCAAGTAGTTGTAGCTACCTACCAAAACGAGAAAGGATAGATAACCTGTAATTAACTAATTTCATACCACTGAACTATTATCCCGTAAAGTGGTACAAGCATCAGGCATGTTGCGTGCCTTGTTTTTTCGCTAAAAGTACTTTACAGACTCTTTAAATAAAATAAGATGCTGTTAAGTCAATCCATTATTATGTACATACTAATAAGCACCCCCTACTACCGACCACGCACATCCATATCAGTGTGTGTATGTGCAATGTGTAAAAGCATCAACAACTTTAGGATGCATAAAGTCTTAGAAACATAAATTGCAGCAAAAGCTTTTCAAAGAGTACCACAAAGTGCATAGAAGTTTAACCAACAATTTTTAATAATGACATTTGGTAAAAATTAGAAGGATGCAAATTAGAAGGGTGCATTGTCTTGTTGAACGACACGTCAACTGTACCACAAGTTCAGATTGATCCTTGAAATGAATGCTACACATTCACATAAAGTTGCCCTCCTTCCTTCTTTGTAGTTCCATAATTCAGGGACCGTGAATCTTCCACTTGGATTGTACTCATTCATCTCGGTTATTGCCGTCACAACTGCGTTGTATGCTTCAGAACCCCACTCCCTCTTTATGGCTTTGATGCAATCATCATCTTCATCTATAACTTCCTAAACAAGACACATTCAACTAAATCATACAATGGCCTTTGCTCCATAAAGAACACTCTTATATAACAAACAATAAAGAACACTATAAAATCATTTATTCCAATAGATCCATTGGCCCCGCCAGGGGCACCCAATACAAAAAGTTCTTATTTTTTTTAGGCTCTATCCATCCAGCAAAAAAAAAAAAATTTAAAAATTTTACTGTTCATGATGACGTCACTGATGACATCATCGATGAACAGTAAAATTTTCAAATTTTTTTTGCTGGATGGATAGAGCCTAAAAAAATAAGAACTTTTTGTATTGGGTGGCCCCGCCAGGGGCAATGGATCTATTAGATATGAGGTGTTCTTTGTTGTTTGTTATATAAGGTGTTTGCTATGGAGTCCAACCCATCATACAATAAGCAAAAAGGTTTAAACAGAAAGATCAGAGTTAAAAGAAAAATGCTCTAGATATGGTTGATTACAAACTAGTACGAAGTAGGGGAGAAGTCAAGTCACAAGGTACAACAATAATGAGTGACTTTAGATGTATAGTCTGCTCAGAGAGGAGAAGTTAACAAGTGATCAAAATACCAGAATGCTTACCTTGCGCTCTGCACCAACCATTATGCCCTTGAACGGGTACCAGTCTGGATTTCTAAGTTTCTCCTGCATTAGAGCAGTAAATTCGAGTGCTTTCTCTTCTGCTTCGGAAGCTAGAAATTTTTTCTTTGCAGCAGCAACAAATGGATTGTGGTCAAGGTCTCCCATTCTCTTGACACCAATGGAGGCCTCCAAGTTAGGCCTGTCTTGCAGAAGCTGTGAAAGCAAGAAAAATGATACAAGTGTATATTATCCACAACCATGTACTTTCTGAACAGCCTCTGATATTTTATCATAAGCATAGACTACTATAAATTTCAGCTTAATGCTAAAATGGTTTAATTATGCTCCTGAATGCAGCCGAGGGTATCTAATACTTTATTGTAACTATTACTTCGAACTACCAATATATCAAACTTTTTTAATCTTCTGTTGTTCTAAATGATGATGGGATCCCCCGAATAGTTATGCGGAGTATTACTTTGCTTCACATGAATAATTTCTGATAACTGACCTCTAAAATATACTATGCTTTCTGAACTGATAGTAAAAGAGTACTTTCAGTGAGAAGGACGTGTAAATTAAAAGCTCAACTAATAACAAACTTACGTTGATCAACTCTTTTCGAGCATCCAGTAACTCGTCACTGCTTTTCCTCTCCAAAGTGAAGAGAGCTTGATTTAAAGTTTCAAGATACTCAAGTTCATCCCCCTTGTCCTTCAGATTTTCTTCCAAGGACTCTATCTTTTTCTGTGCTTCCAGATCCCGCCTCATTTGTTGTATCTCCAATTCTAAACGCTTCTTGTCATCAAGTTTCTTCTGTAGTTCAACACTCCGGTGATAGCTATCTGTCTGCCATATGAATCATTTCTATGCATCAGAAGAAGTTATATCCTTCAATTTATTTGCATGTATGAACTTACACTTTTTGAACTAGAACTCACTTTTTTAGCTTCAGCCAACTTAGTTGAAGGTTCTTGAAAATTCCTTCGCTCCATAATTGCTTTCACATTTTACAAAAACAGAGCAGATCTTAGAATTCAAAACGAGAAGACATACTAAAAAATTAAAAGAGATCTATAGCACTTGAAGTACCATAAGCAAGCGAAGACATTTAAACCTTACATTCATATTTTCTGCAATTAGCCACTTCTCATTAACTCAATATAAAGCATACGTGTTCACAAAGATTTACGAAACTAGAACAAATTCACAGTTCCTGAAAACCTTATATTTCATTCAAAAGTGTAACAACTTCACATATACTGCTAGTTTCATTCTAAAATTTTTTTATGTAACAATCAATAATTATACACAGTGAATAAATTAACAGACTCTAAATGATGAATTTTGCGCAATCAAAATCATTCAAAGTAAAGAACTAAATAAGCATAATAACACAAAATCAAAACAGCAAACGTAAAAGATTTCAAAGAGAACTTACTAGTTGAAATGATCAAAGAGGAACACACCAACTCAGCTATGTATATAAAGTCAGTCTGCAAAAACCAACAATTAAGTATCAAATTAATGCTCTACGTGTGCATGTGTTTATAGAGAAAGAGAGTGTTTGACTCACAGGCACAGCCCTGAATGAAGGAATGAGAGAGCACCCTGCTTGCTCATAACTTTATATACTACTGCTATCTTATCAAACGTACCAATGTACAGTGTATCTCCATCAGATTCAGAACCGTCGCGTTATTTTATACTTTAGCAATAGGGTCAAATGGACAGTCACGAACGTAACTTAAAAAAAAAATCCATTTGAATTCCAAATACGAACATCGATGATCAATATGCGTACATGATCAGTGTTGTACATTGAATCAAATCTTATTTTTAATTTTTTTTGGATGAATTTACTAATTTAGGGTAACTGAAGATAATTTACTTTCAATCCTGAAAAGAATAAAACAATTAAAAGAAATTTTACGAGATTTCTAGCTATGGTTATTAAGATACTCGTCTCATTTTCAATGTCCTTTTGAAAAAAAAAAAAAAATTGTCCCATACTTTTTTTCTTTCAATACAAATTTAAGGATAATTATTCAAAACTAAAGATTTGATTTTGTTCAAACTTAACACTACTCTCATTTTTCAATCTATTAATTAAAGGATATTAGTTAAAAAAAATTATCCAAGCAACATTTTCATTTTTCTTAATATATGTGATTTTTTCAAAAGGGATGTGTAAAATGGAAGGGAGAGTATACACAAATATGTTTGTAATGGAAGAGTAAATGTACATAATCGGGTATAGGCACCAGGAGTTTGCTGTCACCCATTCTACAGGAGTAACATTTATCTAAGAGCGCGCGCAAACTGTAAATAACACTGTAAGAAAACTTGATTTTTGGTAGATGCCAAGAAAAAATAGGGATCAGGTTCATAATCAATGCCATCTGTTCCTTTAACCTGGTGCTAGTCAAGTAGTCAGCAATGTTTCAGGTTCGACAAAGATATAGTGAGCGTGAGAGTTAAGTGATTAAAAACTGGTTGGATGAGCACGAGCCGCGACTGGGGACAGAATTGACAATCAAAATGTTGTTCTGGTTGGATAGTGATTCTGGATGAGCACGAGCTGCGACTGGGGACAGCTGGTTGATCAGATTTGTTCGCATACTCTTTTGAAAAAGATGGATTCCAACCTCTGCCAGGAGACCATCTATAGTCACCTACCGGTGCTGAAAAGGTATTGGGAGAACCCTCTCCTGCCCAGGCACGGACAGGCTGCTTAGTTCCTGGCCAGGCATTATAAGGCCCCTTAGCTCCTGGCCTGATACTTTCACACTGGGATTCTGACTCCCCGCATTTACAAAAGACCTATTTCTGGGCTTTCATCCTAGATCCTCCCAGCCTCCATTCTGTTCAGAATTAAGACTTACATCTGACACCCCATCAGCCACTTGACCGGCCAGCGATCAGAAACTTGAGGAACAGTTTTCCCTTTGGATAAGTCAGTCGAACCAGTACTAGGTAGTTTCGCACCAGATTTGCCTCCTCTTCTTGAACTCATCCTTTAATTGGCCCAAAGACAGTTGCGGAGGTAATATTCTGTGATACCTATCATAAAAAAAAACATGTTAAATGACAGAAAATCGGGTAAATGGGCAAAATCGTCACTGTACTATATGAAAACTTTCACTTGGGTCACCAGCCCAAAAAAGCTTTCAGACGAATTACTTAACTCAATATAACTTTCAAATGGGTCATTGTACATTAAAAATATTTCACTAACATTAATTTTTCGTTGACTTAACGGAGGTCTATTAACTTTTTACACATCAACTGCCCACTAGTTACACCTCAGCACCATATCATCATCCATGTCATCTATCTAAAATCTAATATATTATTTCTTTAACAAAACTGTATAATATACTTTATTAAACAAATCTAATATATCTGTTATAAGTTCTGTAGGAGGAAAAGAAAGTAAAGGATTAAAGGGGATGGTGGTTTGCAGGCGGTAGGCGTGAAGGAGATGAGGTGGGCGGCGGTTGACGGAGAAGAAGAACCGAGGAGGGGCTGTGGTGGTGTGGGTGTCTGGGCGGCGAGGTGGCTGTTGGTGAAGGGAATGGATGGAGGAGGGAGCTGAAGGATAGAGGTGGGTTTGGCGAAAGGAAGAAGGAGAAGAGGGGAGGTGGACTGTGGTAGAGGCGGCGGAGAAGAACGGTGGGTTGAAGGAGATGAGGGAGAGAATGGGTGAAGGAGCCTGCCAGATTAGATAAAGAACACCCTAGGCTTTAGAGAGACAGCAACAATTTCACACACATATAGAGAAAGAGTTGATAACATGTCTCCCATGGAGAGTAGTTTTCTGAGATAATTCCCAGTCGGAAAAGCAAAAATAAAAATACAGGAATCTCCACTATTAAGTAAAAGCAACTACTCTTTAGTCTTTACCTATAAAGTGCATCTAAAATTTAGACCTGATACAAAGTGCAAGAAATATAGACAGATTGGACACACCGAACGGATTTGGATGTTCCAGGAACATGGGAAGGCAAAAGAGGCTACTACCTTAAAACATGAAGATGATATTTTATTTTAGGGTTAAACAGCCAAGTCACCATAAAAGTATGCACCAAGCAAGTAAAAAAGTTAACAAAACGTCACCGAATTATTAATAGTTGGCAACCATAATTCTGAACAAGACCATTAAATATTTTGACTTTTGACGGAAGAATGTTAGTTGTTTGCAACTCATGTCCAAAGCGAAACTTAAAAAAATTATGATGATCATGTTTTGTAGGTGTTTCTAATTTGACCATTGTTGTTTGTGATGATCATGTTTTGTAGGTGTTTCTCATTTGACCATTGTTGTTTGTGATGATCACGTTTTGTAGGTGTTTCTAATTTGACCAAAAAGTTCCTATTAAAAAATTTATAATTGCACTTGTTGGAAGTGGGAAATCTCTAAATTATGCATTCTTTTCATGTCAACTTTCAATTTCAACAGATTCATTGTCAAAGGGGTGCATATTAGGCGTGATCTAAAGTTATGGGATGCTATGTGCAAAATAACTAGAGTAAAATCTCTACATGAAACAACAATAGCAGACTCACATAGAAGATGGAAGTAGCATCCAAAAGCAATTTGTCATCGCTGTAAGTGCTTTTCGCGCAGAGAAGCCTCCAACTAACAGCCTTTTTGGATATGTTAAGTGACCTTTTATCCATGTGCTTCTTTCTTCCGTTTTCCGTAAAAAAAAGCTTTAAACTTTTCCTCTCCACCATCTTCTATAAAGCTTTCCAGAGTTAAGAAGATTCTTTCACATTCACTATCACAATCTAAGCTGCAAAACCACTTTCCCTTCGGCTTTGCCTGCATTCATTAAGCTTTGACTAAGATATGTGTTCAAGGCCAGAAATACGGCTAGTCATTCTTAAACTCCTAACCAAACCCAGATATGTAACACTACTTAGTGTACAAAACATATATACAGACACACATACACATGCGCACCTTTAGATCAGACTTTCCTTGCTCCTTTAAGCAGCGGAAATGGAATTGCTTCTCACACTGAAAATAGACAAGTCAACTAAATAAGCGTACAAAACTATATACTTTATACAGAGTTCTGGGTAATTATGCGCAATTTAATAGCATAGTTGTGCAAGATAGCAACATCTGTGACCCAGTTTAGCACACCAGGAATGCATCATTCAGATTTGTAACATACTAGTCTAAATTCCACCATGTGACACGCTAAAAGAATGTGTAGAAAATTTGAAAAAGAAATGTTACTCTTTCATGAAAACAGAACACGCCTAACGTTTTAAACTATGCATGACGTTACCCTACAAAACTAAATGTAAATATATAACACGTCTCAATTTCTTTTCTTTCATTTTTGCTTCTGCTATCGCTATCACACAGCTATTACTCAATTACGTTGTTATAAATCCGCATATTCTTTGATATATTTAACTACAATTTTAATAAAAAAAATTCCAAAAGTATTATTTATTTAATCTTCATTTAGAAGTACAACTTTCCAAATAAAAAATTCTTAACCGGTCGAAATAAATACTTAATGAATCTTTCTTAGTGAGAAAATCAAATAGTGTGAATGGAATCCACCGGATTTCAAACAATTATACACCAACCTAAGCAACTTTTAAAATCTAGAGTCTTCAAGAATAAAACACGCGCCCTCATTTTCACTCCCAAGTTATACATATTTCACTGCTCTCACTCTCTCTATTATATACACTTATACGTACAAACTATACAAACACACGAAACCTTGCTAAAAGCTCCGTTTCATCTCTCTCGATCACAATCAGGGCATTTTCATCCTAATTACTTAATTTTCTCATTGCAATCTTGATTTCAGGCTTCATTGCAATCTTAATTTTCTCCGTTTCTTCAGTGACATATTATTAAAAACTAAATGCACATGCACAGTAGACTTTCCAATTTTCCTTGAATCTAATTCTGTATTACGAATCTTCACAATAAGCAATCCCAATTTCCTACTAATTAGCAGTAAACTTGTATTCCGAACATCAAATGGGCCGTTAGGCATGCGAGTCGAATGTATATTAATTTATCCCAGTTTCACTATATCCAAAAATGTGCGAGTCCAATGCATATTAATTAATCCCAGTTTCACTATATCGGTCATTCACTATCCAATTTACTTCCATTTTATACCATCATACAAATTAAAGGAAAAATAAATGTCTGAATCACGGCGAACATACCAATGACGTATTCAACAATTACAAGCACATGCACTAGACCTTCCGATTTTACCTAAATTTAATTCCTTACTATGGATCACTATAATAATCACTCTCAATTTCCTACTAATTAGCACTAAACTTGTACTCGGAACATGAAATAAGCCCTTAGGCATGCGAGTCTCATGTATGCTAATTTATCTCAATTTCAAGTTCGCCATATCCATATATTTTTTGCTAAGCACTCGTTCACTCACTATTCAATTCACTTATGTTTTCTACGGCCGTACAAATTAAAAGAAAAATAAATGTCTAGTCTATTTCCGGATCATGGCCAACATATCAGTAACGTATTATTTAAAACTACATGCATATGCACTATCAACTGTCCAATTTGACTTAAACCTAATTCCGTGCTACGAAGCTTTACAATAAGTACTCTCAATTTCTTACTAATTAGCACTAAACTTGTACTCGAAATCTGATATATAATTAATTTATCCCAGTTTCACTATCCAATTCGCTTACATTTTCTACGATCGTAAAATTTAAGAACAAAATAAATGTTTGGTCCATTTCCGGATCACCGCCAACATATCAGTGACTATTATCGACAACATACTTTACCAGCACAAGCCATAATAGTAAACACATTATGTACCTTGGATTTGTCTTGGATTGGAATCCAAGACAAATGAATAATGAATATTTTTTGGAGCACTTTCTTCATTGTTTCCTGAAAATAATAAATTAATATAAAATTACTATAAATATATATAACAGATAAATTTTTAACTACAATAAAGACCGCCAATAGATTTACATCACTATTAATCGATTAATTAACAATTAAACATACATATAAATTGAAGTGTGTGGGTAAAAAGAGATGGAGTACCAACAGTTCGGCTTTAGAGAAGCGATTAGAGATCTGAAGATGTGTACGTATAATTCCTTGTATCGATTTTCTAATTCTTGTTGTGGTTGTCTACCTCCACCGGCGGCAGCGACGGCGGCCGGAGCCGCTTGCGTCTTTGTTACAACTATAAAACCCTAGGCAAGAGAGAGAGAGAGGGGGGTATATATACCCTAAGCGAGAGACGGAGAGAGATGTATGTAGAGAGAAAAAAATAAAATTAAAATGATTTTTAATAGAATTAAACAAAATGTAAATTAAAAGATTTTTGTTTATTATATGTATAGGTGTTTGGATAAATTTACTTATAAGTTGGTGGATTATTTTTAAAATTAAATTAAAAAAATATTATTTAACATAATAATATCAATACAAGTATTTTAAATTAAAAATATATTTAAAAACATTAATCCATCCATCCATCCATCCATTATATTATATCTATAATAGGCTTAAAAGGGGTTTCAAGCCTATTTAGTAAATTACAATTATACCCTTTACTATATCAAAATATAAAAAAAAAAAATTTCCTTTTGAATTGAACTCATGACCTTGAAGATACAATTGATTTATGTTCTGATACACAACCTCCATTATTTCTATAATAGGCTAACAAGGGTTTTAAGCTTATTTCGTAAATTACAATTATACCCTTTACTATATTAAAATATAAAAAATGTTTTCCTTGAGAATTAAATTCATGACCTTGAAGATACAAGTGATTTATGTTCTGATACACAACTACTACAAATGATTTATGTTCTGATACACAACCTCCATCCATCCATCCATCAATCCATCCATTATATCTACTAGCAATATTGCCCGTGCTACGCACACGGGTTTTTGTTAAATATCATAAGAAATGACATATGCAATGACATAATCATAAGAAATGACATATGCAATGACATCAAATGTGTGGCTGAATTGTTCAACAATGTAGGCTAGTCAATAGTCCAAGTATGTGGGCTAGATTGTAGTAGATTATATGTATAGACAGCTGATCATTTTGTTCTATAAATAGAGGCATAACCTCATTGTAATACTTGGAGAAGTATGAATATAATTCTCTTCTACCCCAATTGATTTCTCTCTTCCCTCTCTATAATCACATATATATTCAGATTCTAACATGGTATCACAGCAGGAGTAGAGAGGGGGAGAGTTTTTCAGTTGAAGCTTGTTGTTTTTCAAGGAAAACAGAAGCTGTCCAGAAGACACAAGCTGTCCAAAAGAAGAAATTGTTCAGAAAGCTGCCCAGGAATGAAGAATACCAGGCACACCTGGCATGCATGACACAGGTGCTAAAACAGGTACACATGGTGTTGGCCTGTCCACTGGCACCAGGTAAGAAAAGAAGCAGACTTAAGGGAAACCCCGGAAAAAAAAAAAAGAATAGTGAAAGGCGTGCACATGGATTTATGATTTTCTTAAGGGAAAATTTTGTTCGGATCTTTAATATAAGCATATCATTTTAGTTTAGGACCCCTGTTATAGATTTAATTGTGTAGTATTCAAGCAGTTGTTGATATTACGGTATCTCTCCGGTTTATTATGGTGCTGCAAATTAAATAGTTCAGAGGGCTTTATCGCGACGAAGAAGAAGCAACAGAAGTAGTGTATAATACAGATACACACAGTTCACTGCTAATATATGTTAGGCCGAATACACACTAATAATCAATAAAGTATGAGAGAATAACAATTTAAAAACTGTTTTTGTATTAACTCCTCTCTCAGTGATGTAAAATATCACATAGAGCTGCTTAGGTTACAATGAATGATATTCTCAAATGTTCGATACCCTTCTAGGGTTAACCTAACTGTATTTATAAGATATACAGCTACGTACAATCGTTAATTGATTCTCCTATAATTAAGCTATACAATTGATATCAATTACGATTGCTACACGTCTTCTAAGTCAACTCAATCTCTTTGACAGCTATTCAATCTTCAAAGATATTGCTTCCATGTTTATCTTGAATTAATCCTCAATCTCTGTTGACTCTCAGACGCTTCCGCTAGACAGAGTTTAACAAACTCTGTTGTGCTTCCAGTCAGCAGTGCTTCCATGTTTATTTTGAATTAATCCTCAATCTCTGTTGACTCTCAGACGCTTCCGCTAGACAGAGTTTAACAAACTCTGTTGCGCTTCCAGTCAGCAGTGTTTGCGCTTCCTTCTGTCAGCGTTTGCGCTTTCTTCTGTCAGTGTTTACTCAAACTCTGCTGCGACTGCTTTCTTTAACAAGTTAAACTCTGTTTCCCTGTAACACTTAAACACTGATATTAAATCACATCAATTATATCTAACAATCTCCCCCAACTTGTTCATTAGTAAAAATGCACAAGTTCACAGTAATTGATGATGTCAAAACAATATATTATAATCACAGTGTTTAACATTTAAGCAGAGTTTAATCTTGACTTAACAAAATCTATAGAAAATCAGAATTACTTATAAACTCTTTCTACCTAACCTCCTCAAGATCTGATGTTGTTCTAAGGTAGTCAATGAGTAATTTCTTTCTGCATTTTCCAACTCTCTCTGCATAATTTGCTTGATTTCTCTCAACTGAGGATCATTATCTCCAGTCTGATAAATTGCAGCTCTTAGAGAGTAGATTTTGTTCTTCCTCATATCATTTCCCAGCTTGATGAAATATGCCTTTTTAGATTCTGAATTGAAATCCAAAACTGTTACACCAAGATCAGTCTTCAATCTAGCACTGTTCTTCTGCATTTCAATCAGTCTCCCTCGATAATCTCTGTACTTAGGCACATACTCTTCAGTAGTCTTCGATCCAGTAAAAACTTTGGCTCTCTGCATATATCCTCTTATTGAATTAGCAATGAGTGCTGTTCGTTGATTTCTGACCCTGAATATATATAGAACATACTGAAGTTCTTCAAACAGTTTGAGCTTGATAGCATCTTCATTCACCCTATACACTGTTCCATCTTCCATGAAATATAACAAGAAGTGAATATCTTAACTCTTCTGTCGAACCAATTGAACTGACTCCAATTTATCCAGATTCTCTTGAATCATACCAGAACCAGGAGAGATAAGTGATGAGGGATCTCTTGGACTATTACTGATTCTCAAATCTCTTTTTGAACCCAAACCAGAAGTAATCTTGCCAGGAGGCTTCCCTGAACAAGCAATGCTATGTTGATAACTACCAATCCCTTCTGTTTGTGCTGAAATTGGAATCTTAGGTCTAGAGAACCCAGGTAAGAGTTTACTTTGTACTGGTAGAGATTCACTCACAACTTGTGTAGCAACAGAGGTTGTGTCTACCTTTTTGCCTTTGTCTTCTTCACCCATTATACCTTTTGTTAGTTACAGAGGCATGCATGTACACATCTAATAACAAGCCTAATTGTTTGTAATGCTTTGCATTACTTACATGACCTCTTAACTGAGGGAACCTCTAGTTGTAGAGTTTCTGTTTGTATTGTACTTGGAGTAGGCATCAAATCCTAGTTGTGTAATTGTACAAATAGAGTCTAGAATAATGCTTGAAAGAAGTTCCAAGGTTCATGCCTCAAGCAAGGAGTTAAAGACTGTCAAATAATCACAGTTGGGATTTGAAGAAATGAAGAATTTGCCTAAGTACCAATTCGAGAAGTATATTTGTCTATTCGAGAAGTCCTGCATTCGAGAAGTCAGGGATTCGATATCTCAAGACACTATTCGATATCTCTGAATACACTGTTCGATATCTCATTCGATATCTCAGGGATTCGATATGTCTACTACTCTATTCGAGAACTCAAGAAGTCAACAAGTCAAGATGGTATTCGAGTTCTCAAAGAGTCAATAAGTCAAAGTTCCATTCGATATCTCAAGGACTCAGAAAGCTATTCGACAACTCGAGGATTCGATAAGTCAAATGTTCTATTCGACAACTCAAGGAATCCTAATGGTAAAGAGCTATTCGAGAAGTGGTTCGATATGTCATTATAACAGTATTCGAGAACTCAGAGTTATCGATCAAGTCAATTATAGTTCTCGAATCACCTACTTAGTCACTTCTCGAATACATTCTTGGAGACAAAATACTGAAGAAATTGTACAAGTCAGAAACCTGCAACAAGCCAATGCACTTTATGGACCACAATCTGTAACGTGCTCTGGAAAGCCTACAAGGAAGCTTGGAGAGATATAGAAGAGACAAGGAGCTAAAGAAGTGGATCTAAACAGGCTTTGCAAAGTCAAATCTGTAACCGTTTAGACGCTTACTCAAAAAGGATAGACAGACTAGAAAGTAATTTGTTTAGCTACCTTATTTGCAGTAAGTGGGCTGTATCCATGTTCTATAAGGACACAGCCTCACTTCATAACTTAGTAACTTTTGTGAGTCTAGTTTTTCATACACTGTAAGCCATATCTCTCTGAGAAAAATGAAGCTGAGAATACTACCATTTGTATTCACAGATTGTAGCAACCTTTATCTAATAATACATTAGATTAAAGTGATATTGTGTCTTGTGTTGTTTATTTATCCGCACCTTCACTTCTACACGCACAGGCACTTATCTGCTACATAGACTCAATCAAGAAAAGTTCAAGAATCCATTCACCCCCCCCTCTGTATTCTTTTATCGTATTCAATACTCAACAAGTGGTATCAGAGCGGGCTGTTTATTCAAAAACAGAGAAACGATCATGAGTTCGAATACACCAAAGACTACAGGAACGGTGAAGGTCCCTAAGTTTGATAAAGAAAACTTCAACCTCTGGAAAATAAAGATGATGTTGTTCATTAAAGCCACTCATCCCTTGTATCCTGAGATTCTCAAGAATGGTCCTTTTGTTCCACAACAAGAGATACCAGAGAAGACTGTTGGAACCATAACTATCCCAAGAGCTTATGAGGCCAAGGATCCATCAAAGTGGACAGAGTCAGAAAGGGAGAAGGTTGCTCTTGACAGCCACCTCATGTTGCCTATCATTGATTCCATGGACATGTCAATGTTTGCAAACATTGCATCATGCACGTTGTTAGGAATATGTTGTAGTTGATGATAACTTAACATTCAAGCAAAATTGTATAAGTCAAGTTTTGTAACTGTCAACGGATAAGACCTTATAACTCTATCCGTTGACAGGTAGCTCATCAACGGATGAGGTTTTGTAGCATACTGCAATATCTCTATTTATCAGTTGATAGTGTCTTTATTCAGAGTCATGTTGACCATCAATGGATAGGCAGAATAGGGTAGCCAATTGTAAATAAGCTATGCTATGTAATTCTGTCTAAGTGAAAATGTATCAACGGATGAGAACAGGGCTCTATCAACGGATACAACTCAAATCTACTCGATCAACGGATACAGCTCAAACTACCATCAACGGATAAGTAGACACAACATCAACGGATAATCATTGTCACTTTATCCTATGCTAGGAATTAGCAGTTGATAAGGACAGGTTTGACTGACAGATCACATGGGTTGATAGTAGGTATAAAAAGCAATATGGCAGCCATACTTTGGAAACACAGAAGAAAGAAGCATTCCATTTACACAGTACATACAAGAAAGGTGCAGGGGACATATCTGTTCACAAGGACAACCTTTCGGCTACATGTGGATTTGGAGTGGAGTAGCAAGTCAACTTGAATTAGATTAATATTATCTTATTCCTGTAGCACTTGTAAACTTGGAATATATAACCAAGTGTAGCAACTCTTTAGAAAGTAAGAAAAACATACACATTTGCTTAGGGTTTCTTGAATATCTTTAGAAGCAAAGAGTTGTAAACACAGAAGCTGTGTACATTTGTATCACAGGGTTTTCTTCGAATAAAAGTCTCAGGTGGTACATTTAACCACCTGATTTTTTATGTGTTTGTGAACCATTTCTTATTCAGCAATTATTTCCTTATAGATTTCTGTGGTTTTTATCAGAAATTTATAATAATGAAGAATTGTATTCAACCCCCCCTTCTACAATTATACAAGTGTGTAATCTGGGAATAACAATTGGTATCAGAGAAAGCTTCTAATATATTTGAAGTTTAAAGATCAACACACTTTCAACATGTCTAAGAAGGATTATGGAGTGAAGATACCGGTTCTTGATAGGGAAAATTACTTTCACTGGAAAGTAAAAATGCGTCTACATCTCATGTCTATTGATGTAGGTTTTGTAGATTGCATTGAGAAGGGTCCTCATGTTCCAATGAAGGCTGCTTCAAGAGTTGGTCTTGCTGCAGATGCACCAGACACGTACATCCCAAAACCTGTTTCTGAATGGAGCGCTGAGGATATTGCAGAAGTTCACAAGGACAAAAAGACCATGAATATTCTGTTTAATGGCTTAGAAACAGACATGGTTGACAATGTTATCAACTGTACTACCGCCAAGGAAGTATGGGACATTGTTCAGACCCTTTGTGAAGGTACAGAACAGGTAAGGGAAAACAAGATGCAACTACTGATCCAACAGTATGAGCACTTCCATTTCAAGAATGGAGAGACATTGAATGATACATTTAGTAGATTTCAAAAGCTACTGAATGGCTTGAAACTGTATGGAAGAATCTACCAAGTGAAAGATTCTAATCTCAAATTTCTGAGATCACTGCCCAAAGAGTGGAAGCCTATGACTGTTTCTCTAAGAAACACTCAAGAGTACAAGTCATTTACTCTTGAAAGACTCTATGGAACTTTAAAGACATATGAACTAGAAATGGAGCAGGATGAAGAAATTGAGAAGGTCCAAAAGAAAAGTGGGTCAGTTGCACTTGTTGCCAACTTGGAGCAGAAGGAGGAAAAGAGGACTGAAGCTGCTAAATCTACACCAAACAGGGAGGTTTGTGAAGGTAGAACAGAATCAAGCAAAAGCAAGGAAAAGGTGTCTGAAGAAATGAGTGTCCTACAGCAGGATGAATTGGATGAGATAGATGAGCATTTAGCCTTTCTATCTAGGAGATTCTCTAAGCTAAAATTCAGAAGAAACTCTGGGGTGGCCAAGCCATTTAACAAGGATTTTTCTACAAGCAATTATGTGGATAAATCCAAAATTAAATGCTATAATTGTGGTATTGCTGGTCACATGATAAGTGAATGCAGGAAGCCTAGATCTGAGAACAAGGGAAAGTCAACTGAAACTATTGACTACAAGAAGAAATACTTTGATCTTCTCAGACAGAAAGGAAAGGCATTCATGACCCAAGAGTATGACTGGGCTGCTGATGGAAATCATTCTGATGATGATGCTGAGTTTGTCAACCTTGCATTAATGGCTGATTCTGAGCAGGAAGCAAGTTCAGCTAGCAATCAGGTATTTTCTACTAATCTCTCTGAGCTCACCAAAGAGGAATGCAATAGTGTTATAGATGATATGTCTACTGAACTATATCACTTGAGTGTTACTCTTAAATCACTTACTAAAGAGAACAATAGGATTAAAGAAACTAATCAGTTCTTAAGTGATAGAAATGCAGTTCTGGAAGTTCAATTTCTAGAATTTGAGAAAATGAGAGTTGATTGCAATGATGCTAAAAATGAACTTGAAGCTGTGTTAAAAAGAGAATTAATCTTAAGAAACCAGCTTGAAAAAGAACAAGGAATAATTGCTAAATTTCAAAGTTGTAGGAATATTTCTCAAAACATAATAGAAGTCCAGGGAATAGAATCATTTGTAAGGGATACCTGGACTCAGAAGAAAAAGGAGCTAGAACCTTGCCTTGAGGATCTAGAGACTATTTGTGAATCAACGGATAGTGATCATCCGTTGACAGATGAACCATCAACGGATGAGAGGTATCCGTCGACTAACAAAAAGTCTGTTAGTAAGAAGGAACTCAAGAGACTGAACAATCAGTATGGTCCAGTAGCCAAGAACTTTGTTTCTGGTGAAAGTAGCCAAGCCAAATCAAGTGAGAAGGCTAAGGCAGGTGATTTACCCAACAAAAAGGCTGTTGGTAAGTCAGTTAATGAAAAGGTAGAGACTGAGGGTAAAAAGAAAAAGAACAGAAATGGTAAGATAGGCATTAACAAGAAAAACAATTATTCTCCTGACAAGTTTGCTCCTAGGAAAACTTGTGGTAATTGCAATAGTGTCAATCATCTATCTTCTAATTGCAAGTCTGTTAAAAGGACTCCTGTTCATGTACCTCAATCTATGCCAAGTATGCCTGCAATGCCTGTTATGCCTGGTTTGTATCAGAATGCTAGTTTTTCAAATCCATATGTGAACATGCCATATGTGCCTAATCCTTATTTTCAATCTGTGAATATGCCACAAATGTCATGGAGCATCCCCAGCATGGATAATATGTATGCCAATTTTTCACAAATGCATGCATCAAATATTTATGCAAATGAGCATCTGTCTAAACCTATCACTCAAGCATCTACACCCAAAGTGAAGATTGCCAAGAGTGTAAAACCAAAGGCTAACAAAAAAAGGACCCAAGGAAACTTGGGTACCAAAATCAACTTGATTTGTATTTTGGATTGTGTGCAGGGAAATAAGAGGAATCTATGGTACCTAGACAGTGGATGTTCTAGGCATATGACAGGAGATTCAACCCTGCTCACAGAGTTCAAGGAGGAAGCTGGCCCTAGGATTACCTTTGGAGATGACAGCAAAGGTTATACTAAGGGATATGGCTTGATTACAAAGGACAATGTCATCATTGAAGAAGTGGCTTTAGTTGAAGGTTTGAAGCACAATTTGCTGAGTGTCAGTCAGATTTGTGACAAAGACTATGAAGTAAAGTTCACTAAAGAAGCCTGTGTTGTTTCTACCAAGAAAAACAACAATGTGGTTCTGACAGGCTTTAGAAAAGGAAATGTTTACATAGCTGACTTCAACTCAGTATGCTCAGAATCCATTACTTGTCTCTTCAGCAAAGCAAGCAAGGATGAGAGTTGGCTATGGCATAAAAAGCTGTCTCATTTGAATTTTAAAGTAATGAATGATTTGGTAAGAAAGGATCTTGCTAGAGGAATCCCTCAATTGGAGTTCATCAAAGATGGACTGTGTGATGCCTGCCAATTAGGAAAGCAAAAGAAATCATCCTTCAAGAGCAAGACAGAGTCATCTATTGTTAAGCCCCTTCAATTGCTGCATATGGACTTATTTGGTCCAGTAAATGTCATGTCCATCTCAAAGAGGAAATACTGTCTGGTGATTGTGGATGATTTCTCTAAGTTTACATGGACTTTCTTCCTGCACTCCAAAGATTGTGCAAGTGAAATCATCATCAATCATCTCAGACAAGTAAACAATGGTTCTGAAGTAAAAGTACAAAGAATCAGGAGTGACAATGGCACTGAATTCAAAAATTCCACAATGAATATTTTCTGTGAAGAGAATGGAATTGTCCATGAGTTTTCTGCTGCTAGAACACCTCAACAAAATGGGGTTGTTGAAAGGAAAAACAGAACTCTCATTGAAGCAGCTAGAACAATGTTAAGTGAATCAAGATTGCCAACATATTTCTGGGCTGAAGCTGTCAGCACTGCCTGCTTCACTCAGAATATTTCCTTGATCAATCAAGCTAGAGGAATGACTCCCTACCACTTATTCACCAACAAGAAACCAACGTTAGCTTTTCTCCATGTCTTTGGATGTAAGTGTTTTGTGCTAAGGAATCATGGAGATAACTTGGGCAAATTTGAAGCAAAGGCAGATGAAGCTATCTTTGTTGGGTATGCAGCAGGGAAAGCCTATAGAGTCTACAATTTAAGAACCAACATTGTCATGGAATCTGTACATGTTGTGTTTGATGATCAGAAGATTCTAGGTCTGAATGATGAAGGCTTCCATGAAAAGTTGAGATTTGAAAATGAGGTAGAAGGAAGAATGTACATTGATGATGATGAGGAAAATGAAGATCATGACCTTGGAAATTCACCTAGAGCTGTTGGTCCAACTAGAAGTGATGCTAACACCGGAAATGAAGCATCCGTTGACAGTCATACTAGATCATCAGATGCATCCGTTGACAGACATTCTCATGTATCCGTCGACAGGCAAAATGGAGCATCCGTTGATAGACAAAATGATGCTTCTGTTGACAGTCAACTTCATAATTCCTCAAGGACAACAAACTCAGGGGGAGTTTCTCAAAGTCAAAACTCAATATCCAATCAACAATATCATACTCACATAGATGAAGCAACCTCATCTAGATCAAACCTTCCACCTTCAAGAAAATGGACCAGAGATCATCCTTTTGAGTTAATCATTGGTGACTCAAACTCAAGAGTCCAAACTAGGAGAGCCACACAAGAAGAGTGCCTATACAGTAGTTTCCTGTCTCAAGAGGAACCTAAGAAAGTGGAGGATGCTCTTCTAGATCCAGATTGGGTCTTAGCAATGCAAGAAGAGCTAAACCAATTTGAGAGAAATAAAGTATGGAAGCTTGTGCCCAAACCTGATGATAGAGGTATCATAGGTACCAAATGGGTTCTCAAGAATAAGACTGATGAAAATGGCATAATTGTGAGGAATAAAGCTAGATTAGTGGCAAAGGGCTATTCTCAAGAAGAAGGAATAGATTTTGATGAAACTTTTGCACCAGTGGCAAGACTTGAGGCCATCAGAATTTTCCTAGCCTATGCAGCACATGCCAACTTCAAAGTCTATCAGATGGATGTTAAAAGTGCCTTTCTAAATGGGGAACTGGAAGAAGAGGTATATGTCCATCAACCTCCTGGCTTTGAAGATCCAGAATTTCCAGATTATGTATATCTTCTCTTGAAAGCACTTTATGGTTTGAAGCAAGCACCAAGAGCCTGGTATGACACTTTATCTCAATTTCTTCTGGAGAATCACTTCACTAGAGGTACAGTAGATAAAACTTTATTTCATAGAAATGTCAATGGTTCTTCAATACTTGTTCAAATCTATGTAGATGATATTATTTTTGGGTCTACAGATGAGAAGCTTTGTAAAAGGTTTGCCAAACTTATGCAAAGTAGGTATGAAATGAGCATGATGGGTGAATTAACTTACTTTCTTGGCTTACAAGTAAAGCAAGTTAATGAGGGAATTTTCATAAGTCAAACAAAATATATTTATGATCTCTTAAAGAAATTTGACTTAATGGATTGTGCCTCTGCAAAAACACCTATGGCCACTGCAACTAAGCTTGAGTTGAATACTAAGGAAAAATCTGTGGACATCTCAAGCTATAGAGGCATGGTAGGCTCACTTCTATATCTAACAGCTAGTAGACCTGATATAATGTTCTCCACATGTCTTTGTGCTAGATTTCAAGCTGACCCTAGAGAGTCTCACTTGATTGCTATTAAGAGAATTTTCAGGTATCTCAAGGGAACACCAAACCTTGGCATTTGGTACCCAAGAGATTCTGGCTTTGATCTAATTGGCTATTCAGATGCAGACTATGCAGGTTGCAGAATTGATAGGAAAAGTACTACAGGCTCCTGTCAGTTTCTAGGGAATAGGCTTGTGTCATGGTTCAGTAAGAAACAGAACTCAGTCTCCACTTCTACAGCCGAAGCTGAGTACATTGCAGCTGGAAGTTGTTGTGCACAGATTCTTTGGATGAGGAATCAACTTATTGACTATGGTCTAAAAGTTGAGAAGATTCCAATTTTCTGTGACAACACTAGTGCTATTGCCATCACAGAAAATCCAGTGCAACATTCGAGAACCAAGCATATTGACATCAAATACCATTTCATCAGAGAGCATGTGATGAATGGTACAGTAGAAATGCACTTTGTGCCAAGTGAAATGCAGCTTGCAGATATCTTCACCAAGCCTCTTGATGAATCCTCATTCACAAGATTGGTAGGTGAACTAGGTATGCTTAATTTTTCATAATTCCTAGTGGTATCTAATAATACTGTATTGCAGCTAGAAATGTGTTTTGATTTACTTGAGAATTAAAAACTCTCAGAATAACTCTTAGCAGAAATTTTGTCTAAGGCAAAATTTGCTTATCAACGGATATCCTTTTATCCGTTGGTAGTGTAAACACATTACTAGATTTTCGTATGTCAACGGATAACAGGTTGTCCACGTCATCGATGGATAAACTGTTTTCTCAACCGTCCAATCTTTATCCGTTGATATACATATACTTTTTATATAGCCGTTGATAAACGTGTATAATTAGTCACGGCTGTACTTCTTTTCTTTTTATTTATTGTCTGACAGTTACTTTTGACCAATGGGGTAATTACTCTTAATTATTTCATTTTTAATTCTTGGAATATATAAAAGGCTGTTTTGTATTCTCACATTTCACCTTTATTCATTTTCAAGAGTCTCATTAGTTAACTGCATCTTCTTCACTAAATCTCTCTCTGCAACAAAAGCTCAAACACTCCAATGGCGCCTATTGTTAAGATGATGTCTTCCACCGGGTTTACCTATGAGAAGAACAATTTCGCGGCCTTTGTTGATACTGTGAACGCTCCAGAAGCATATCACACCATGATGAATTTCGTGAAGAAATGCAAACTGTCACATGCTATGACTGCCACCACTCCTCTAATCCATGAGGTTATCGAAGAGATGTGGGCATCTGCTGAGTACAATGGCACAGACGGTACACTTGCTTTTTCTTTAAAGGGTAAAAATTATGTAGTTAATTCTGATGTGTTAACTGCTTGTTTAAAATTGCCTGAGAATAACTGTCTGAAGGAACCCAGTAATGCTGAAATTGTTACCATGCTTAATTCCATAAATTATACCCTTAGTACTGAGAACTTAGGGAAAATTGTTAGGAAAGGTATGGTTAAGGAATGGAGTTATCTTTGTGATGCCTTCATTAAAACTTTTTCTGGCAAGATTAGTAACTTTGATGCTGTTACCAACTCCATGCTAATTATGCTTTGTATGCTTTTAACTGATAAATTTTATAATTTTGGCACACTAGTCATGTATGAGATAGCAGCTAAATTAGGTAAAAAGGAAACTAGGGGCAAGAATGTTTATTTTGCTAGATTTTTAATGCTCCTAGCACTGCATGTATCTGAGAATGAGCTATCCATTGCTAACCCGGATAGCAAGTTCAATTGTTTTGTTCAGGAGAAGAGAGTCTTAAGTGATTTGATTCGAATGAACCTAAATGCAGAAGTACAATTGGTATATCTACCAATTATTTAGGTAACTGTTTCCAACCCTGAACTTCCTATCTCCAACCCCCAAATTTCTTTGCCTTCTAGTGTCACAATGGAGTCTGTGACTGTGACCAAACAGGCTCCTACCAAAGTGACCAAATCCAAAGTTCCTAAACCACAATCTAAAAGACAAACCTCAGGTGTCTCTCACAAGGCATCTGTTGCAAAAACTACCAAAGCTCTTGAGGGGAGTGTGAAGGTGGTAGTGAGTGGTGAGGGACAGGGTGAACATCAAAGAAGCCCTAAGGATAAGGAAGGTAAGGCAAGTGCACACAACATTTCAGTCTCTCAAAAGACTGTTAATGAACCTACAAGCCAATTTCTAGTTACATCCTCTCAACAGGGTGTGACTACTAATTTGAGTTCCATTTCAGGAACACAGCACAAAAGGGCAAGGGACACAGATAGCTCTCCCTCAAAAACCTATGGTAGAAGGATAAAATCCAAAACCATTGGGGAATCACAGGGTGCACACACTGTACAGCAAACTGTACCTTCTCAAATTCAGTTTGATGTGACTTCAATAAATGTGGAGTCACAGCCCCTTGATCTTAACCTTCAAATCGATACACATTTTGATCCACCATCACCAACTCCATCTCTGGATGTGGATATGATCTCTACATCAATTCCTGATTCTCCATCTTTAAAATTCATGGAGAAGCCCCACTCAACAATTGGTGGTCATCCTCTTTTAGATGATTTGTTGGGCCATCAATCTTCCATTCCTGAATTCACAACACTATCTGTGACCTCTTCCTTAAAATCAATCACCACAGATTCCGTGTTGGTTTTCACTTCAACGGATACTCGTTTACCTTCATCAACGGATATCCTTCATCCGTTGACAAGTGTTTCTTCATCAACGGATATGTCTTCAACTAACTATCCGTTGACAGCAATAACTACTACATCAACGGATACTCCTTATCCGTTGACAACTCTCTCTACCACTGCAAAATGTGACATTCCTATGTCAACTGTGGAGGAGTTTGTAGTAATTGAAACACTTTTAGGAATGAGGGAAGGGAGTGAGAGGCTGCCTTGTGAGCAGGCAAAAGGAGAGAAAATCAATGAGAGGCTGACCATTTCTTCCGGTCAGGCAAAAGGAGAGCTAGAGAGTTCCACCTTAGTAGGTGAAGGTGAGGGTGTGAGAGGTGTGAGCCAGGGGGAGCCCCTGATGCAAGAAAAGAGAGATGAGAGGAGAGAAGGGACTACAGGAGAAATAAGGCAGGAAGAATCAGTCATTGCAAGTGAGTTAATGGAGGTTAATGAAGCTTCCAAAGAGATGGAATTTAGACAGGAATATCAGTCAGTTATTGACTCCATCTCTTTGGATCCTGAAACCTTTACTCATCCTGTTTCTGCCTATCAAGTCATGGCACAGCAGGGCAATGTGGAGGCAGAGGAGGCAATGCACCTAGTGCACACCTCAGAATCTCTTCAAAGAGCAAAAGAAGCTTTACAAACCCTGTCTCCAAATGCTGGAAGTGAAGAGTTTGGCAGTTATGACAGTCAAAGTTCAGATGGTGAAGACATAAATGAAGATGAAACTCCAGGATGGATGTTTTCCAATGCCACTGAACTTGGGCATCTCAATGTGGAAATCATGAAGCAATACCAATCTGCTAAGGCTGAGCACCAAACTGCAGAACCACAGAGAAAGACTGTTCTTGAGCAAGTAATGGCCTCCATGAAATTACAAAAGATGCAATCTGTTATTCAAAGAACACAGCAAGAGGAGGTCCAGTCTGCAATTAGAGATATGAAAATAGCACTAGATGCCAGGATTGACGCACTAGCTCCTACTACCACTCAGAAGGTGCTTTCTAGCAAACTTCTCAAAGAAGATAGCCTGGCTAAGTCTGTTCAGCTTCTTTCCTCAAGGGTGGATAGTATGGAATCTCAATTGCACACCATCATTGCCAATCAAACAAAACAAACTCAACTACTGGAAATGCTACTTGCAGCTTCAACCCCAACCCTTGATGCTAACAAAAAGGGGGAGAAAATGGGAACAAGCACAGAAGAGGCTGCAACATCTACTGGCCAATTTCAAGCTACCAGTAGTGAGATAGCACATATTGAGGGGGAGCAACAGCCAATTGTAGTGGTCAATCCAACAGAGTTTGAGATAAAGGCTTCCCCTGTGAAGAAACAAGTGGCTTTGCCTGAGATTCAAAGATTAGAAGACATCTCAGATGGTGAAAGGCAAGCCAGGATAGAAGCTTTGGAAAAGATAAACAAGGAGGCTAATGACAGAATTCTAAGGACCGAGAGGATGATCAATGAATCAATTGCATCAACTCTGTTCCTTAATGCTCAATCTTCTGCTCCAACAATATCAACCACAATCATGAAGGTGCTCACTCCAAGGGTTGTGGCTCCTACATTCTATGATGCTGAGCCATCATTTGTCAAAGAATTTGAACCAGCTATCAAAACCAGAGCCTACTCACCACCAAAGGAAAATGGGAAGAACAAGCTTCAATTGGACTACCCATTTCCCAAGAATGATGAAGTAAAGCTAATGGGAAAAACAATTATGGAGTTCAAAGTTCAGACAAATAAGAGTGTAAGAGATTGGATGGCTGTAATCATGAGGAATGGAAAAGTATTAAATATATCCAACAGTCATCCTAGATTTGTGGAAGCTAAAAGAGAAGAAGTCTCCAGAATCCAAAGGGAAGCCCATCCAAGTACAGAAAATCAACATGAAAACTCAGAAGAGAAGCAAGCCAGGCTAGCTCAAGAGTTAATGGATGAGGTAGAGGTTGAAATGAAGGAACCTGAGGAAGTTCCCAAAATCAAACCTAGAAGAAGGAAAGCTAAAACCAAGAGGGTTCTTTCTCCAGAACCCTCTCCAGAAAAAGAAACAATTGGTTCACCAGTACCTATGTCTGCAATAGTAATCGACCCAACTGTAAACTTTCATGGTGACCCCATAAGGCCTAAAGAGGAACCAGTGAATTTTGATTCAATTGAAGTTCCTTCATTCTTGCTAAATCCAAAACAGAAGAAAAGGGCTCCAAAGAAGCAACTTTCAAAGGGACCAGTTCAAGTTGCTAGGGTACCTGCCATTGTCAAACAACCAATCTTGGAAAACAAAGAAGACTTTATCTATCAGGCAGAAATTGAAGAATACTCTGACATGAATCTATTTTTGGATGAATTGTCAGAAGTAAGAGGAATTGACAAGTACAAGAATCAGCCTGAGAGATTAGTGTTTGTCTACAAGGGAGGAAGTCAGAGGACATGGCCACTAAAGAAGGTTCTTGGAGAAAATTATCATACATTGACCAGAGTGTTCTCAGCTTTCAAGAGACACACAGGGTTCTCTGAGATAGCCAGAAGGGAGATAATTAGCAGAATAGAAGAAATAAGGAGAGAATGGAACTCACCCTCAAGTCTACCAAAGAAAATGAAGATCCCTTATAATGGACAGAAAATCCACATTCAACCCTTTTGGATGATGGAGTTCAGGGATAATGAGGGCACTAGGAGATTCTTCAGGTTAGAAGACCAACTGTCAAAGGCTAGTTCTGACTACCTGAGATGGTTACAACTAAAGCTAAATCCAAAGGTTGTTGAAGAAGATACCTTCTATAGGCAACTTCAAGTGCAAATTGAGTCCAACTCTACCAAGGAAGGAAAGTCAAGGGTGCAGCCAACCAGAGAGAGGAAACCTCATTAATCTGCTCAATCTAAAGGAGCACATCTCTGATAAGTTTCTTAAAGCTTTCTGTTTTTAATTTTTGTAGCTTAATACAATGTTTGCATACTGAAGTGTGTATATATCGTTAGGAATGTTTTGTTATCATCAAGGTTATGAATTTATGCTTTATAGCCATCAAGTATAAATTGGGGGAGATTGTTAGGAATATGTTGTAGTTGATGATAACTTAACATTCAAGCAAAATTGTATAAGTCAAGTTTTGTAACTGTCAACGGATAAGACCTTATAACTCTATCCGTTGACAGGTAGCTCATCAACGGATGAGGTTTTGTAGCATACTGCAATATCTCTATTTATCAGTTGATAGTGTCTTTATTCAGAGTCATGTTGACCATCAATGGATAGGCAGAATAGGGTAGCCAATTGTAAATAAGCTATGCTATGTAATTCTGTCTAAGTGAAAATGTATCAACGGATGAGAACAGGGCTCTATCAACGGATACAACTCAAATCTACTCTATCAACGGATACAGCTCAAACTACCATCAACGGATAAGTAGACACAACATCAACGGATAATCATTGTCACTTTATCCTATGCTAGGAATTAGCAGTTGATAAGGACAGGTTTGACTGACAGATCACATGGGTTGATAGTAGGTATAAAAAGCAATATGGCAGCCATACTTTGGAAACACAGAAGAAAGAAGCATTCCATTTACACAGTACATACAAGAAAGGTGCAGGGGACATATCTGTTCACAAGGACAACCTTTCGGCTACATGTGGATTTGGAGTGGAGTAGCAAGTCAACTTGAATTAGATTAATATTATCTTATTCCTGTAGCACTTGTAAACTTGGAATATATAACCAAGTGTAGCAACTCTTTAGAAAGTAAGAAAAACATACACATTTGCTTAGGGTTTCTTGAATATCTTTAGAAGCAAAGAGTTGTAAACACAGAAGCTGTGTACATTTGTATCACAGGGTTTTCTTCGAATAAAAGTCTCAGGTGGTACATTTAACCACCTGATTTTTTATGTGTTTGTGAACCATTTCTTATTCAGCAATTATTTCCTTATAGATTTCTGTGGTTTTTATCAGAAATTTATAATAATGAAGAATTGTATTCAACCCCCCCCCCCCCTTCTACAATTATACAAGTGTGTAATCTGGGAATAACACACGTCTGCTAAAGAGATGTGGGATCACATTGAGGTGTTGTGTGAAGGGACTGATGAGGTTAAGGAAAACAGGAAACAGATACTGGTCACACAGTATGAAGCTTTCATGGCACAACCCAAGGAAAGCATCACTGAAATGTTTGAAAGGTTTCACAAGCTAGTTACTGAGTTGCAGATGAATGGGAAGGTTTACAGCACCAAGGAGTTAAATATGAAATTTCTGTTGTCTTCACCAAATCATCTGGAGCAAAGAGTCATTTCTCTAAGAGAGAGAGATTTGAACAAAGTCACCTATGATGTGCTCTATGGAGTCCTAAAGACTCATGAACTTGAGTTGCTTCAGAAAAGGGCTATCCAAGCCAACCAAGGTAGGATGATAAACACATCATGTGCCTTGATTGTCAACAAATCCATTCTGGACCTAGAAGCATCTACAAGCCAACTAAGGATAGAGGAGGTGGCAGATGATGAAGAAACTGAAGCTGGGGTGAGTGAACCTGTTGAGGAAAAGGAGGAAGAAGAAGAGTTTTACACTCTGGAAGAACTTGATGGGATGGAAAATACCTCATATGCCTTCATGGCCAGAAAATTTCCAAACATCAGATTTAAAAGAAATCAACCCTTCAAACCCAAAACTCAAAACCATTCAGCCAACAAGAACAAGGCACCTGTGAAACCAAACAGAAATAAGTTCCAAACCGGTTATGTGGATAGGTCATCTGTAAGGTGTTATAGATGCAATGACCTAGGGCATTTTGCCAGTGAATGCAAGAAGCCTAAAAAGAAGGATAGAGATTATCTTGAGCTAGAAGCTAAGTATGAGGCCCTTCTGAAAAAGCAGACACATGGTAAGGCCTACATAGCTGAAGGGAAGTGTTGGGATGATTCTGAGAGTGATGAAGAGGAACAAGAATTCTGCAACTATGCCTTGATGGCCAACTCCAAGGATGACTCATCTTCATCTGATTCTCATGTACCATCTCTCACTACTATAGACATGTCTGTTTCTGAATACAAATGCATGATTGAACAATTATCCGTTGAAATGTTTAATATTCATACTAGTATGACTGCTGCTAATGAGGAGATTGCTAAACTGTCTACTAGAAATGAAATATTAACCAAAAAGAATGAGGAACTTGAGCTAACTACTATGCAAGTAGAAAACCTTAAGAAAGAAGTTGAATATTTGAAGAACAAGGTTTTATGTGCTAGTCAAGTAGAGAAGGCTCTTAGGGATGAATTAGCTGAGAATGAATTCAAACTTAAAACTTTCAAGAAATCATCTGGTTTAGTGCAATCCTACTGTGAGAAAATTGAAGCTAAACCCAAAGCAGCTATTGGACTTGACTATGACTCTCTCAAGCAAAGGAAAGGCTATGCTGTCATTGAAGAGGACACAGCTGTTCATGAGAAAGTGCCTCACATTTTGAGAAAAACTGAAAATCCAATTTTTAAGGAATCAACATTTGAAATTGATGAGGATGCCTTACTCATCAAGCAAATGTTGAATGATGAGGATGAGGCACAATCTAGTGAACAGCAAGCATCCTCTAAGGGTGAGAGTGTCAAGTCAAAGACCAAGAAGCCAGTAGTTGATAGGCCAAGACCTAAGAAGTTTGTTAAGTTTGTCTCAGCTGGGAAGAGTGAATCAGAAAAGGAAGTGACTAAAAAGAAACAGAACAGAAATGGCAAGTTAGGGATTAACAAGGATAACAACTATGCTTATATGCCTAATGCCCCTAGGAAAACTTGTCAGAACTGTTTCAGTACCAATCATCTAACTCATGCATGCAAGAAACCTGTTGGTAGTGTGTCTAAACCTTTCTATGATTGTTCTGTGCCTCTAAGTCATAGAGATGCACCCTTCTGTGATAAATTTGACTGTATGCCATGCAATATGAATGTTATGACTAGTTGTTTTAATTTAAGAAGGCAGTTCATTGATGGTTGTATCAGTCACAATTCTCACACACACTACACAAGGTCAAAGTCTTCAAGTCCTCCTAAAGCTAGGAAGGCACCTTTGTCACCTAAGTCTGAAACCTCAGGTTCTAAGACTTCCAACAGTGACAAGAAGACTAACACTAAGAAAGTTGATAAGCATGTTGTTTATGATAAAAATGTCTCTAAGTCACATGGACCCAAACTTGTTTGGGTACCAAAGGAAAAGTAATACCTTTGTGGTTGCAGGGCAAAGAAAGTGAAAAGAAGGTCATGTGGATTTTGGACAGTGGATGCTCAAATCATATGACTGGTGATATGGCCCTGCTATCACAGTATGAGGAAAAGGCTGGCCCAATGGTTGCTTTTGGAGATGATAGCATGGGTAACACATTGGGATATGGCAAGCTGAAAGTTGGAAATGTCATCATTGAAGATGTAGCACTAGTCAAGGGGCTCAAGCATAATCTGTTAAGTGTTGGTCAGTTTACTGATAGAGGATTCAAAGTGAATTTTGACAAAGATGAATGTTTGATCACCCACAAGAAGACTGGTGATTTTGCTCTATCTGGAGTAAGGAAGGGAAGCCTGTTTGTAGCCAATATGGACTCTGCAAACAAGGACAAAATTTGTTGCTTTTACTCAAAAGCATCAAATGAAGATTGTTGGTTGTGGCACAAGAAACTATCACACCTGAACTTCAAGGCCATTAATTCTCTAGTCAAAAGAGAGTTAGTGAGAGGCATGCCCACACTTGAATTCTGCCAAGAAGGAGTGTGTGAGGCTTGTCAAAAAGGAAAAATGAAGAGATCAAGCCACAAGTCAAAGACAGTGACATCTGTAACCAAGCCACTACAACTCATCCATATGGATTTGTTTGGGCCTGTCAACATAATGTCACTTGGAAGAAAGAAGTATGCCCTGGTAATGGTTGATGATTTTTCAAGGTATACATGGGTGGAATTTCTGGCATCAAAAGATGAGGCTCCACAAGTAATTATTGAGCATATAAAGAAAGTTGACAAGGAAGCAAAGGCAAACGATGCAAGTGTGATTGCACTGAGGAGTGATAATGGAACAGAGTTCAGAAATGCCACACTTGAAGCATTCTGCAAAGAGAATGGCATTTCTCAGCAATTCTCAGCTCCAAGGACTCCACAACAAAATGGAGTTGTTGAGAGAAAGAATAGAACTCTAATTGAGGCTGCTAGAACAATGTTACTTGATGCAAAAATGCCTACATGTTTTTGGGCTGAGGCTGTGAGCACTGCATGCTATATTCAGAACAGGACCCTCATCAACAAAAACACTGGAAAGACACCTTACAACTTGATGACTGGAAAGAAGCCTACACTAAAGTATGTTCATACTTTTGGAAGCAAATGCTTTGTACTCAAGGATAATTCTGAATATGTTGGAAAGTTTGATGCAAAAGCATTTGAAGGAATTTTTCTTGGCTATTCTATGGAAAGAATTGCATACAAGGTTTATGTCATCAGTCAAAAGAAAGTTATGGAAAGCACATATGTAACATTTGATGACAGCAAACTACCTGGACTAGAAGAAGCCAATGATGAAGACAAAGATCCATTGAAGTTTGATAATCTAGATGATTCTGATGAAGAGACTGAAACTGGAGTTGAAACTCAAGTTCAACATTCTCAAGTGAATGATGATACAAGAGAAGAATTTGTGCCAACCAATAGTGGAGAAACAAGCATCCAAGACACACCTGTGAGTAATGGCAACTTCACAGGGGGAGGAAATGAGGATGACCATGATGTGGATGATGAAGCAACATCAAGAATGAGAAATCAGGCTGAACACTCGAGGAAATGGGATAGATCACACACTGCAGAGCAAATCATTGGAGATCCTAATGCAGGAGTAAGGACTAGGAGAGCAACTCAAAATGAGTGCCTCTATGGATGTTTTCTATCACAAGTTGAGCCTAAGAAACTTGATGATGCATTGTTGGATCCAGATTGGATTATTGCCATGCAAGAGGAGCTGAATCAATTTGAAAGGAACAAAGTATGGGAACTTGTGCCTTCACAAAAGAATAGAACCATTGTTGGAACAAAATGGGTTCTGAAGAATAAGATGGATGAAGATGGTGTAATAATAAGAAACAAAGCAAGGCTGGTTGCAAAAGGATACTCTCAACAGGAAGGCATTGATTATGATGAGACATTTGCCCCTGTTGCTAGATTGGAAGCCATTAGAATATTCTTGGCATTTGCTGCTCATTCAAACTTTAAAGTTTATCAAATGGATGTCAAGAGTGCATTTCTAAATGGAGAGTTGGAGGAAGAGGTTTATGTGCAACAACCACCTGGCTTTGAGGATCCACATTTCCCAGAATTTGTCTACAGATTGCTTAAGGCATTGTATGGACTTAAGCAAGCTCCAAGAGCATGGTATAATACTTTATCACAATTCCTTCTTGAAAATCAATTCACTCGAGGCACATTGGACAAGACACTGTTTTACAAGAAGCATGGTGATGATATGATCCTAGTTCAAATCTATGTGGATGATATCATTTTTGGTTCTACAAATGAGAAACTGTGTGATAAATTCTCTAAACTCATGCAGAGCAGATATGAGATGAGTATGATGGGAGAGTTGACATTCTTTCTAGGGTTGCAAGTCAGTCAGAGGAAGGATGGTATCTTTATCAGTCAAACCAAGTACATCAAGGATTTGTTGAAGAAGTTTGACTTGGAAGATTGTTCACCTGCCAAGACACCCATGGCCACTGCCACTAAATTGGATGAAGATGCTAAAGGCAAGAGAGTAGATATCTCAGTCTACAGAGGCATGGTTGGTTCTCTACTCTACCTCACTGCAAGTAGGCCAGACATCATGTTTGCTACATGCTTGTGTGCAAGGTTTCAATCAAATCCAAAGGAATCACATTTGATTGCAATAAAAAGGATCTTTAGATATCTGAAGGGCACTCCTAACTTGGGATTATGGTATCCTAAGGACACAGGGTTCAATCTGGTTGGTTATTCTGATGCTGATTATGCTGGATGCAGAGTGGATAGGAAAAGCACCTCAGGAAACTGCCAGTTTCTTGGACAAAGGTTAGTTTCTTGGTATAGCAAGAAGCAACAATCTGTGTCAACTTCTACAGCTGAGGCTGAATACATAGCTGCTGGAAGTTGCTGTGCTCAAGTGCTTTGGATTAGAAATCAACTTAGAGATTATGGACTTGTGTTGGAAAGAATTCCAATCATGTGTGACAACACAAGTGCAATCTCTATAGTTGCCAATCCTATCAATCATTCTAGAACAAAGCACATTGACATCAGATATCATTTCATAAGAGAACATGCAACTAATGGAACCATTGAGTTGCATTATGTCTCTACAGATAAACAACTAGCTGATATATTCACTTAGCCATTAGATGAAGCCACCTTCACAAGGTTGGTAAGTGAGATTGGAATGCTGAATTCTTCAGATTCTGGCTAAGTGAATACATCATCTAGATTGTTGCAGCAGTAAACACTTACTTTATCTAAATTCTCAATATTTTTGGAGTAAGTGTTGGCTGAAATATGATTTATAAATATTTCAAATCTGTTGCATATGTTGAAAATCATATTTTTATTAACTTAAAATTTCTATGAAATTTTGAGAAAATCACTATTTAATTTGCTAGGATATTTTTCAATGAATATGTCTGGTAAATTTTAAAAGATAGTGAAAATCAAATTTTTATGAGTGATGGGTATAGTTCGATAAGTCAGACTTCTCGAATGATTCACTATTCGACATCTCTAATAAGTCTCATTAGAGTACTCTTGAGTTCTCGAATAGAGTCTTTCTGAGATATCGAATAGAGGAATTCTTGACTTCTCGAATATAGTAACTGAGTTCTCGAATGACAGAGTTCTCGAACACTATATTTGAGTTCTCGAATCATTTGAAAAGGCTGAATTCTCGCTGAATTTTAACCGATTTTGGACTTTTGTCTAAAAGTTTAATTCACTCATAAAAACACATTTTATTTAATTTAGAATTATTTCTAAGTTAGATAACTGCCAGCTGTGAGTTCCTATCTGCTTGAGTTATCGATTAAGCCATTCTTGACTTCTCGAATAGTTGTTTTCTACTTCTCGAATGCCTGACTTGTCGATACATAACTTTCTGCTAATCGACAATTCAAGTACTTCATACTTATACAATTTCACATCTATTCGATTCATTTCATTCGATTTCTCAAGCATCTACACTCTCTAAACCCCTGAAACCCTAGCTACGAAAAGCCAAATTTCTTCTTCAACCTTCAATTTCTTTCCTCTCTTCTACACAAATGGCAACAGTAAAGTTTAACACCAACTTCATCGCACTCACTAGTGATGTTGAAGCACCCAATGCCAATTTCAAGTGCTTTGTGAAATGGATGGCTGAGTCGTATATCAAGGATGCACTCTCTGCCAACCCAACTCTATATCTAGATATTCTGGAACAATTCTGGAGTAATGCTATTGTGGAGGTTGTAGCCCTGGAAAACGCAATTACTTCATATGTCATCTACTGCAAGGTTCAGGATAAGGAAATCACTATCACTACTGCAGACATGAACCAAGCACTAGGCCTACAATAAGAGTCATTTGACAGACTGGCCACTAATGCAGAGTTGGAGGAATTCTTTGAGTTCATAAACTACTCAGATGGGATTAACCTTGGAAAGCTGAACAGAAAGAATCTGAGAAAGGAGTGGAGCTATGTGTTTGCAACTCTTCTCCAAGTCTTCACTGCCAGGAAATCAAGCTTTGATCAAATCAGTGCACCTGTGCAGCAAATTGGATATGCTTTGGCCTATGGAAAGAAGATTGATGTTGGCCAAATCATACTCCAAGAATTATATGGGAGACTTGGTAAGAACACAACCAAGAGAGGTACTGATATTTTCTTCCCTCGCTTTATTCAATCTGTACTTAATTATAAAAATGCTTCATTGATTGAATTGCCTGGGATTGATAAAAATAAAATAGGCTATCCTAAGTCCATGACCAAACTCATTTTTGGTAATTTGGAGACTAGGAATGATGTGGATGTAAGACTGAACATAACTCCCCATATGGAGAGTTTGTTTAGGACTTATCCCCACAACATGCCAACATTTGATGCAAAATCTAAGTTAGCATAGCCCAAGCAAGTAGAACAAAATGCTAACCCAGGGCCTGCTAACCAAACCTCTCAACTAAACACTCTACCACATACTGAGCCAACTGCATCATTCTCTCAAAAGGGTGATGTTAGTAAAAAGAAGAGAAAGGAAGTAATGTCTGCACCATTGAATATCTTGTCTGAAGCAGCATTAGCTGTTGAATTAGGTCTAGGAAGTGAGGAACCTGAGTTACCCTTACACAGGACAAAGAAGAAGAAAACTAAGACCACCTCTTCAGTCACACAAATGGCTGAAGTTGTAAAATCAGGGGCACACAGCTCACTAGGTGTATCCTCTCAACAGGGTGCACCTATAGAATCAAGCATCCTCCCCAATGCACCTTCTTGTATAGAGTCAGCACATGGGAGTGATAAGGCTGGCACAACACTGAGTGGAGAGCACATCACATTTGAAACTCCCTCTATCTCTCAGGGGGAGTTGCCAAAATCTACTCTTAAACACACTTCTCTTCCAGAATCTAACTCTGAAATTTCTTTGGAACCTGCAACTCAGGCAACTGAGATGCAAGGTATTGATCATCAAGAATTCTTTTCTCTTGATGAGCCAATAATTTCAAGTGACTTAGTGCATGACACTTTGTTCACCACTCAGAACCCACATTTAGATGGTGAGGGAATGCATGCTGAGGCATCTCATAATGACACCATCACAAACACAGAGGTTCCACTAGTTTTTACTAGAGACTCTGTGCCTGTGTCAACTGCTGGTGTAATTCATCCCACTTCTGTGGTGACACCAGTAGTAGAGTCAATCCATCCGGTTACAGAAGTTGCATCTGTAACTGAGGAGTCTAGCATGCCTAGCTCTAGCTCTGACTTCATGTCAAAATGGCTGAAGCCTGTGCAACATGACAGTGCTTCAGGATCAGGGTCTGTTCCACAACAATTGACGGTTGAAGCACTTCAAAGCTTAATTGTGGATCAGATTCCTGAGTTCACAAAGATTGCTCAGAACCTTCTCACTGTAGACATGCCTAATCCAGACTATGAGGCTATTCTGTTATGCCATAGGGATGATGTGGAAGTGCAGAAGTCAAAGATCATTGATGATGCTGAGAGAGATGGCAACATAGATGCCTGGTTGCAAGGAAAATATGATATTACTCTCGATGAAGCACTTCAGTATCTCAGGGAGGAATACATCACTTCACTGGGCTCCAATGCAAAATCCCTGTCACCTGGTGAAGTGTATGAAGCTGTAAATGATTCCTACAAGGGTTTCCTCAAGGCTGCACACTATCTTGGCAAGGGAGTCAAAACTGAAGTCAACAGGGTGTGTGACAAGACAGCCACTTCAGTAGCAGAAGTCAAGAGGGCCTTTGATGCTAAATTTCCTCAACTGGACAGTGTGTTCAAGGACATCAAACACTGCAACTCTACCTGCACTCAGATGGATAATGGGCTAGCTCTGCTAAAGGATACTGTCACAGGTCTGGGGCATCAATTTCAAAATCTATCTGACCAGACTACAGATGCCAATGCCATGCTGAGGACAATGTTCAAGAATCTTTATGGAGATAGGCTGGTGACTGATGTCCCTATGCATGAAATGTCTAAATATGAAGTGAAGAGACTGTAGGATCAATCTTTATCTGATTTCAAGGCCAATGAGTTATTCACAAAGGTGCACACTCTTGAACAGGAGGTAGCTACTCTTACCAAATCCAATGCTCATCTTACAGAAAAGGTTGCACTGCTAAATGATCAGTTGGACACTCAAGCATCCACCACAGCTGATGTCCTTCTGCATCAACAATCCATGTTAGCTGCAATGATGAAGCATATGGGTCTCCCTCTACCTGATGAATCTTCAATCCCAAAGGACATTTCTACAGCCTCTGTGCCTGACAACAAGCCTAAGGGGGAGAAGAAGGCAAGGAACTCAAATACAAAGGGGGAGAAAGGCATAATAATCAAAGAGGGTGGTCAACAAAGGGCTTCAAAGTCTCTAGCAAATGTGCCTGGCAAAGGAAAATCCAAAGTGGATGAGCCTCCATCTATCTTGCCAGTTGTCACTCTACCAACTGTGCACATCACTACTCCAGGAGGACAAAAGCAATCCGTAACCACCACAGTGGTTGCAGGGAGTATGCCATCTGACAAACCTCCAACCTCTATATCTGAGAGTGCCAAGCCTGTAGAAGTCAAAGTTGTTACTGAGGCCAAGCTACAAGAAGTTGCTAACTCCAATGTCTATCATGATAAAGCCTTCTTGGAGTTTCTGAAAGCCACAAGGGAACAGGTTGGTGACACTCAGTTCTATCTGAGGGAGTTGAAGAAGCAGATTGATTGCATCACTGTCATTCCTAAGAAAGTCAATAATCTGTGGATCAAGGAGATAGTGATGATATCCAAATTGAAGATATGGCATCTAACATACAAGACTCTACAAGAACTGAAACACTCAGAGATAGATGCCATACTCGAGCTTATAGAAAAGAAGAATGAGAACAACAAAAGTCTGTTTGATGACTTGAGGAATCACCAACCTTCAAGGCTACCAGAAGTGATCAAGAAGCCATGGACAATCATTTATCAGTCTGGCACCAGAATTGAAGATATCAAGCAATTGGTCATTCCCCATGATCTCACCACTAGAAATCACAGACTGATCATTGCTATCATTGATCAATTACAGAAGAAGGTTGGAGCCAGAAATGCTGAAGAAACTGAGGCACTGCACATCCTTAGAACCTATATTGCAACTGGTGAGATCCCAGAGATGGCTCAACCTAGGAGAAATAAGGATGATGATTCTGAAGACAAAGGTGATGGGAGGAGAAGACATCACAGGAGAGATAAGGGTGATGAAGAAAAGAAGAAAAAGGGAGACAAGGGTAAAAAGGATGATGATGACCAAGGTAAAACATATGAGAGAAAGAGTGGAAGACAGCAAGCCTTAGGCACTGCTAGCAGTAACCTCACCACAACACAAGACTCTAGGTCTAGGGTGAATACTGTTAGTAGTGACCTAGCAAAATCTACATCTATGGCTTCTGCAACTGTCTTACCACCTCAAGAAGAAAAGAAGATTCAAGTCAAAAAACCATGTGTATGTTTCAGAAAGCAATCTGCTAATGGAATACTACTATGGTCTACCAACAAAGGTCAAAGATTTTTGCCAAGCAATCATGTCAAGAGGATGAAATTTAAACATGCTGCAAGGAGAGTGAAGCTATCCAAATCTAGAGCCCTAACAATCATTCCAGGATTGAAACTCCAGCCACTTGATGAAGACTTTGATGAAGAGCAACTGCAATTTCTAAGAGCTCAAAAGATATGCTATGCTGCAATTGTGGATGACCACCTTGAAATCAAGTACACTGATGGGAAGGAAATGAAATTCAAACAAGGGGGTTGTCAACATTGGGGTAAATTGTATGAGATAGAAAGAATCATTGCATTGCTGGATTCTAAAGACAAGGTGGAGAAAGTATGGAAGCTGGAATTGATTGACTTTGTGAAAATGAAGAAAGATTATGCTGAGAAGATAAGAAAGGGCTGCTATGAGAAATGGTTAGAAAGGGAGAAAGAAATTGATAGACTGGAGATTGAAGCAGAAAAGCTAAGGGCAAAGGGATTGTGTAGAGTTCAGTTTGATCCCTATGTGGTGAAGTATAGGAGAAGAAATGGAGACAATGTCAATATAAGAATGAACCTACTCAGTCACTATCCTGCCAACATTCTGAAGCCAGTACTTGAAGATTTCAAAAACTCTATTATGATTGAAGAATTGGATGCTATGACAGAAATCATGAGAGCAGTAGATGAGATTGCAAGAAAGGAGAAAGAAAGGAAACAGAAAGCATATGATGATCTACAAGCCAAAGCAATGGAGATGCAATCAAAAGAAAATGGCTAGTACCTCATCATACTGTAAGAGTATTTATCTTGTAGTTTCATTTATGTGTTCAATCAAAATACATACCTGTACTTTTAAAGTTTTATCTTTAATGTATGTTAGGCTTGTTATCAGACATGAAATTGTGACTAAGGGTCTCACTCACAATTTGGGGTAGATTGTTAGTTACAGAGGCATGCCTGTACACATCTAATAACAAGCCTAATTGTTTGTAATGCTTTGCATTACTTACATGACCTCTTAACTGAGGGAACCTCTAGTTGTAGAGTTTCTGTTTGTATTGTACTTGGAGTAGGCATCAAATCCTAGTTGTGTAATTGTACAAATAGAGTCTAGAATAATGCTTGAAAGAAGTTCCAAGGTTCATGCCTCAAGCAAGGAGTTAAAGACTGTCAAATAATCACAGTTGGGATTTGAAGAAATGAAGAATTTGCCTAAGTACCAATTCGAGAAGTATATTTGTCTATTCGAGAAGTCCAGCATTCGAGAAGTCAGGGATTCGATATCTCAAGACACTATTCGATATCTCTGAATACACTGTTCGATATCTCATTCGATATCTCAGGGATTCGATATGTCTACTACTCTATTCGAGAACTCAAGAAGTCAACAAGTCAAGATGGTATTCGAGTTCTCAAAGAGTCAACAAGTCAAAGTTCCATTCGATATCTCAAGGACTCAGAAAGCTATTCGACAACTCGAGGATTCGATAAGTCAAATGTTCTATTCGACAACTCAAGGAATCCTAATGGTAAAGAGCTATTCGAGAAGTGGTTCGATATGTCATTATAACAGTATTCGAGAACTCAGAGTTATCGATCAAGTCAATTCTAGTTCTCGAATCACCTACTTAGTCACTTCTCGAATACATTCTTGGAGACAAAATACTGAAGAAATTGTACAAGTCAGAAACCTGCAACAAGCCAATACACTTTATGGACCACAATCTGTAACGTGCTCTGGAAAGCCTACAAGGAAGCTTGGAGAGATATAGAAGAGACAAGGAGCTAAAGAAGTGGATCTAAACAGGCTTTGCAAAGTCAAATCTGTAACCGTTTGGACGCTTACTCAAAAAGGATAGACAGACTAGAAAGTAATTTGTTTAGCTACCTTATTTGCAGTAAGTGGGCTGTATCCATGTTCTATAAGGACACAGCCTCACTTCATAACTTAGTAACTTTTGTGAGTCTAGTTTTCATACACTGTAAGCCATATCTCTCTGAGAAAAACGAAGCTGAGAATACTACCATTTGTATTCACAGATTGTAGCAACCTTTATCTAATAATACATTAGATTAAAGTGATATTGTGTCTTGTGTTGTTTATTTATCCGCACCTTCACTTCTACACGCACAGGCACTTATCTGCTACATAGACTCAATCAAGAAAAGTTCAAGAATTCATTCACCCCCCCCTCTGTATTCTTTTATCGTATTCAATACTCAACACCTTTCAGTTTTAACTTAGCATCAAGAGAAGATTTTCTAATCAATTTTCCTTCTTCTTCTTCTTCTTCTTCTTGAATGTCAGCAACATTTTCTCTGATTACAATTCCTTTCTCAACAGGCCTCGAAGCTTTCACAATCTTCTTTCCTTTCACAGACTTTAATGCCTTCAAATGTTCTTCTTGTAAAAGTACCTCTTCAGCATGAACATCTTCAAGTGTAGCTCCCTCAGCATTTTCTTCAAGAAAAATCTTAGCAGCTAGTTGTTCATCTGTTTGTGGATTGTCAGAGAATGACAAATCCTTTTGTCTTGAAGTAGAAGTACTCTGAAGATTTGTATTTACTGCTGAGCTTGATCTTGCAGACCTTCCAAATCTTGGATTGACAGCATCAGACTTTCTTAATCTGTTCTCAGGATTTGTACCTTCATCATCCAGATGGTCCCTCTTTGACAGAGTTTAAGACTGCTTGCACTTAGTTTTAGCAATTCTCTCCCCCTTTTTGACATCATCACCATCTTGAATCAAAATGGATGTTATTAACTCAAGAGAGTTTACAATAGAGTCAACCTTTTCAGTGAGTAAAGTCTGATTCTGTTCAACTTTACTTAATCTGTCAGTGAAAGTCTGTTGTGCCTTAGAAAATTGTTGAAACAACTTTGAGTTTTCTCGGTGAGATTTCTCCTCATGAGTAGCAACTTTAGTTCGGAGATCAATAAGTGCTTTTTGGTTCTCATCAAACCTTGAATTTAAAGCCTTAACCTGAATCACTGTTCCTTGTAGACAAGTTAGGATGTCAGGATTTGAAATCTTTTGAGAATTTTCCTTGAGAAAAGTAGCTGCTCTCCTAGTAGGAAATATGCAGTCTGCTTTGTACCAATCTACAGTTTGCCTTGCCAGATATTCATCTTCAATTTCTCGTACAGAAGGTCCAGCAAAGTCTGGTTTCTCCCCTGTTTTCTGTCCATCAGTTTGAATTTGGTCAGTTTCAGCTTCTGCACTCATTGCTTCAGAAGAATCATTATCAGAATCATTTGTATGTGCAACTGAGGCATTTTCTTCAATGAAATCAGCAGCTTGTTCTTGAGCAACTTGGTTTTCTTGAATAAATTGTTCATGCTCAGAAGAAACAACTTTTGCAGGTTGATTAATTTCTTCACCATGGTCAGAAACTTGATGTGCATCAGAGAATAACTCTGTGTGAGATGCAACCTCTGTGTCTTCTAGCACTACAGTAGGCTGATCTGCAACACCAGTATCAACAGAGTTTGTAGCAGCCATAGGTGTTGGAGTTGATGCTTCAACTTCAAAAGAAAATGGAATGAAATTCTCATCAAACTCTTCCATTGCAGGTAACTCAGCTCTGTCATCTGTATCAGTCTGAACCTCAGCAAATCCTGGTTCATCAATTTTGAAATCTGTTTCTGCTACAGTAGGTTCTATGATAACCTCTGTCTCAACAGCAGGAATAGTATCCTCTGGAGCTTCAACAACTTGCTCTTCATCAGATTCAGCAAGTATCAACTTCCTCCTTTTAGCTTGAGACACTTCAACTACCTCTTCTTCTTCACTAGATTTGTCATCAACTGATGGTGATGAAGGTCTATTTGCCCTTTGAATGATTCTTCTGGTATAAACAGCTCTAGTAGATGTCTGTTTAACCTTGGAATGCCTTGTATTCTGTGCAGTATGTATCTACCTTTTTTGTCTAGATTGTGGTTGAGGTTGAGTAGTATTGACTCGAGGTTCAAAGTTTATTGGTTCAATGATTTATGAAGGTTGTGGTTGTTGTGATGGAGTAGGTACAGTGTTTGTGGGTGTTGGCTCAGGTTGGTGTTCAGTGTTTAAGGGTTCAGGTTGATGTTCATCTGGTTATTGTGGTTTTTGAGGTTGGTTGAGAAAATTCTACAGAGCAAGTGGCATAATAAAGGCAGGTAGATCCTCTTTACCAGCATCCTTATTAGTCATATCAGAGAATATTCTCTTATTGACTTTAAAGGTCTGAATCACATCAGCTTCATCAATGTCTACCCCAGATACACAAGCATTGAATAATAGTTGACAAAATCTAGCAAAGTATACTGTAGTAGACTCTGACAGTTTATCACCTAAACTCATTAAAACATAATGACCAAAATCAAAATTACTGCCATAGAGTAGAGAATGCCCAATTTGCAGACTATCCATGGGAATGGCATCCCAGTTGGTGACCTTCTTCTGGAATGTTCTTGTGATGCAGTCAAAGAAAAAATTCCATTCCTTTCTGAGATTTGGCCTTCTCACACTGCCTAGCTTTGCAAGAGATTCCATGTAACCAATCTCTGTTAGCATTTCCCGCAGATTCTGTTCAGACACAACAACATATGAGGTGTGAATGTCAAACCCCATGGTTTCTCTGACAATTTGTGGAGTAATCACAAACTCTTGTTCATCATAAGTGAAGATTATGGACGGAGTCCCATTCTCTCCTCCCTCCACATACTTTGAGTTCTGCCAGAAGATGGCAATCTGAGATGCAGATAGAATAGATGGTTCAATCAACGCTTGCCCAATCTCAGAGTCGCGTAGAAAATTCTGCATAAGATGAAACGCTTCTGGAACACGTTCATTATTGAGTGGGGCTGCAAAATTGTTAGGAACAAAATGAAGACCAAGAGATGTAAAAGGTTTAGTCGCCATTAATTCAAGAAAAGAGCAAGAAATGACAGTGAAATTGGTATGTAGGAAAGGTGTTTGTGAAAATGTCGAAGTGAAAAACACAAAATAACTCTGTGGTTTAGTAAAGTGAATATGAGTGGATGTGTAAGTGAGAGTAACAATGAGTCGATATACACAAAAAGTGATTAGAGTTGTAATTAAAAATTAAAACCCAATCGTTTGTGCATTTAAAACACTCAACCGTTCCTAGAGTAATGTGTAAGTGGGACACAATAATGGATGAGTGGGACATGTGTCAATCATCCAGCGGATCAATTAATCACACGCAGTAAAATAACAATTATCACCGCTGTCTTTCCTATTATCAAGACACTTTAACACATTTACACTCATTAACAGTTGTCAAACACTCTATTTACTCCAAAATTTTCAAATTATCTCAATGAAAATTTACCTTAGAGTACTGAACACAACTCAACAACGTTTGTCAATTTTCCAACTTTATCACTGAAACCCTTTCAAAAAATTGCACAGTTGTGAATATATGTGTGAGTGTAGCAGAGTTTACCAAATCAATTTTTAAAGCATCTAATATTTCATAAAATCCATAAAGAAAAACAATAAACACTGAATGCACAAACTCTCATAATAAACACTGATTATATGATGAAAGCTAAACTCTGTAGTAACTTAAATACAGAAATCTGAATACTCCTATTCCCTTTGATGTCCATGATTATCCAAGTAAGCACACAATCTTTGTAGACAAAAAGATCAAGAGATAGATATCAAAGCATCATTCAGTGAATAACATGTCAGGGATTTGATAAACTCACAAACTCTCAAAGCACACAAGTGTTTAGGTGAAGTGTTTACACTCAAGTTCAATCAGTAAAAGCAGATAATACCATATGCTTGATTGTTCACCAAATCTACACTACTCTGAGTACATGTATGCACAAATCAAAAGGACTTTATCCAAGGGTGTAATTTGTTTAAAATCAAACAGGTATATACATTTATCAAACAGGTGAGAAGAAAGAAAATAATCGAATAAATTGCTAACTGAACATTTTAATAGAGCAAGGTGTTCAGTTGCACTGGTAGTACATATTTGTACAAGATGATCAGCATATATACATTTTTTTTATGTATATATATATCCACTAAGAAAACTTTCTTTTGTAGAGAAACTCTCACCCGCTTGCTCTTGAATTTCCAAAAGAATATAACTGCTCTTAATACATCAGAGTTTAAAAGAAGCAGTTAATGAGGCTCAAAGGGGATTACTAAGGGTGGAATTTATGAACAGTGTTTGGAGAAATATGGTAATTCCTAGTGCCTTTATCATTTTCATGCACACACATATCATGCAGTCTCAAAATGGTTTAAAGCAAGTTCTAGAGCAACATACTCACTGATGAACATCACACAACAATAAAATCTGATTGATATAAAATGTATCAATCACTTATTTGGCTCAAATTCTCACAGGGTGCTGACATGAATTGATACTCACCAAATTAAACAATGACACATCTCAAGTTTTATAATTTTCACAAGTACAAACAAGGAATCATCAAGAACCATGTATGTCTTGGGAACAAAGTGTCACTAATCAGAGTTTAGAGTTCATCAATATCAGAAGTTATTTATGAGAGGCAATGCACATAGTATTCATAGACTCAGAGTTTAGGACCAAATAAACTAAGAGATGCTATAAATATGAAATAGTATCATGCTGTGTTAACTTACTGCACAAGTTCTGATTAGATCACAGTGACTCAGAAAGAGTCATGTTTAATTACTGAGAATCATGCTTCATACATATTTCTTCATTGGTGTTTTCATCCAGACAATAATAGTGTATGACATACAGACATGCTGACAGAGTTTAACAGTGTTTAAACAAAAACATGTTATCAGAGTATGCATAACAGAGTTTAATCAACAAAGTTCACATAGCACTTGACAATTCACAGAAATATGAGCAACACATTACATAATTAAAATTTTGAGTTTAACCAACATCTCTAGTCAAAACCAGAGACCATTCCTAGTTCATTGACCAGTCTTGTAAAAGTAGCTTCACTCAAAGGCTTAGTGAAGACATCTGCAAGTTGTTGTTCTGTAGACACAAAGTGTAGCTCAATGTTGCCTTCCTCTACATGCTCTCTGATAAAATGATACCTTATGCTGATGTGCTTGGTCATTGAGTGTTGTACTGGATTACCTGTCATTGCAATAGCACTTTGATTATCACAAAAAATAGGTATTTTGCTATACCTCAATCCATAATCCAGCAGTTGATTCTTCATCCATAGAATCTGTGCACAACAGCTACCAACAGCAATATACTATGCTTCAGCTGTAGATGTGGATATTGATTTCTGTTTCTTGCTGTACCAAGAAACAAGTCTGTCACCAAGAAATTGACAACTTTCACTGGTGCTTTTTCTGTCAATCTTACAGCCTGCAAAGTCTGCATCAGAGTAGCCAAGTAGGTTGAAATCTGATTCTCTTGGATACCACAGCCCTAAAGTTATAGTGCCCTTGAGATACTTAAAAATCCTCTTCACAGCTATTAGATGTGGTTCTCTTGGATCTGTCTTAAATCTTGCACACAGACATGTTGCATACATGATATCAGGTCTACTTGATGTTAAATAGAGAAGAGAGCCAATCATTCCTCTGTAGCTTGTCATATCTACTGATGACCCTGTATCTTTGTCCAATTTAGTTGCAGTTGCCATGGGAGTTGTTGCAGATGAACAGTCAAGCATGCAAAATTTCTTGAGAAGATTTCTGGTATATTTTGTTTGATTGATAAAGATACCATCATCTGTTTGTTTCACCTGTAAGCCTAGAAAATAACTAAGCTCTCCCATCATGCTCATTTGATACCTGGACTGCATGAGCTTGGCAAACTTCTTACAGAGTTTATCATTTGTAGATCCAAAAATAATGTCATCAACATATATCTGAACTAAAAGCAAGTCACTTCCAGATTTGAAATAAAACAGAGTTTTATCAATTGTACCTCTGTTGAACCCACTTTCTAAGAGAAATTGAGCCAGAGTTTCATACCATGCTCTTGGTGCCTGCTTGAGTCCATAGAGTGCCTTGTCTAGCCTGTAGACATGGTCTGGATATTTTGGATCTACAAAACCAGGTGGTTGTTCAACAAACACTTCTTCTTCAAGTTTTCCATTCAGAAAAGCACTTTTCACATCCATTTGAAAAACCTTGAATTTCTTGTGAGAAGCATAAGCAAGAAACATCCTTATTGCCTCCAACCTGGCAACTGGAGCAAAAGTCTCATCATAATATATCCCCTCTTGCTGTGAATAGCCTTTTGCCACAAGTCTGGCTTTGTTTCTTGTAACAACCCCTTCACTATCAGTTTTGTTTCTGAAAACCCACTTAGTACCAACAATAGATCTATTCTTGGGTCTTGGTACAAGTGTCCACACTTCATTTCTCTTAAATTCATTTAACTCTTCTTGCATTGTTGTTATCCAGTCAGCATCTTTAAGAGCTTCTTCAATCTTCTTTGGCTCAGTTTATGACAAGAATGCATGAAACAAACATTCATTTGTTGTTGCACTTCTTGTCCTTACTCTTGCATCTGGATCACCAATAATCAAATCAGGTGTATGAGATTTGGTCCATTTCCTAGCTGAAGGCAAATGACTTCTCTCAGAGTTTGATCCTCCCCCTCGATCCATGTTCTCCTGATTTTCTTGGTGTCTTTCTTCATTCTCTGAGGCTCCCCCTGAATGTGACTGCTCAGTGTTTGAACCGTCAGATTTTGGACTATCAGAGTTTGATTCAGAATTTTCAGCCGAGTCACTATCAGAATTTGAGTTATCACTTTGATGTGATTCTTCATGCTCCCCCTCAACTGGTTCTTTTCTTGTTTCTGGCTGGAAAGTCTCTTCAGTATTTATCAGTAGAGGTTCAGAGTTTAGCTCAACAGAGTTTGTCAGATCAGCCTCATCAGAGTTTACTTCATTAGAGAATAAATCTTCATTTTCGAAGTGCAGTTGATCATGTTCATTTACATCTTCAAGTCCAGTTATTTTCTTGTCATCAAATGACACATGAATTGATTCCATGATCACTTTGGTTCTCAGATTATAAACTCTGAATGCCTTAGTTGACACTGGATAGCCAACAAAAATTCCTTCATCTGCATTCAGGTCAAATTTGGTCAACTGTTCAGGATGAGTTTTCAACACAAAGCATTTGCACCCAAAAATATGAAAATATTTAAGGTTTGGCTTCTTTTCTCTCACCATTTCATATGGTGTTTTTCCATGCCTATTGATCAGAGTGGCATTCTGAGTAAAACAAGCAGTTTGAACAGCTTCTGCCCAGAAATAGGTTGGTAATTTTGCTTCATCAAGCATAGTTCTGGCAGCTTCTATCAAAGTTCTGTTCTTCCTTTCAACTACACCATTCTGTTGTGGAGTGCCAGGTGCAGAAAACTCTTGTTTAGTTCCTTTGTTCTTGCAAAATTCTTCCATTGTTGAATTCCTGAATTCAGTTCCATTGTCACTTCTGATAATCTTCACTTGATTCTTTGACCCTTTGTCCAACTGCATTATATGTTCTGTCAGAGTTAATGAAGTTTCATCCTTCTTTGCAAGAAAATACACCCAAGTGTATCTGGTGTATTCATCAACAATGACTAGAGCATATTTCTTCTTTCCAAGAGACATAACATTCACTGGTCCAAAAAGATCAACATGTAAAAGATGATAAGGATCAACAATTGAAGACTCAGACTTGCTTTTGAAAGAAGCCTTTCTCTGTTTGGCCTTTTGACATGAATCACACAGGCCATCTGCATTTAACAAGGACTTTGGAAGTCCTCTCACAAGATCATTCTTTATCAACTCATTGATGTTATTAGGTTTAAATGAGAGAGTTTCTTATGCCACTTCCAACTCTCTTCACTGGACATCCTTGTTGACAGACACACTGCTTTGCCATCAGAGTTTGTTGATAATTTTATTTCATAGATGTTATTGTGTCTGTTTCCAACTAGAGCTACTTTCCCTGTAGATTTACTGATAACTTGACAGTATTCAGGCTAAAAATCTACATGATATCCTTTGTCACAGATAACAGATCATGCTTGAGTCCTAGAACCAGAGCTACATTTGTGATGATGACACTTCCAAGATTAATATTTCCATATCCCAGAGTATGTCCTATGTTGCCATCTCCATAGGAAACTTTTGGGCCAGCCTTCTCCACATACTCTGATAGCAGGGCTTTATTTCCAGTCATGTGTCCTGAACATCCACTGTCCACGACTAGGGTACTTTCCCTGGTGCCCTGCAATCACAAACAATCACTGATTGTTAGTTTTAAGGATCCAGACTTGCTTGGATCCTTTTGCTTTAATGAATCTGTTAGCTTTTGCAGCGGATTTGTCATTATCAGAGTTTAAACTAACATTTTCAGACTTAGCACCTGCAGAATTAACTTTAACCCATTTCAAATTAGGTTTCAATTCATAGTAATTATGATAAATAGCATGATAATTCTTGCAAGTGTAAATTGAGTGCCAAGTACTTCCACAATGTTTGCACAGAGTTTATGGTCTAGGTTTGACACTATTCTTTTTCACTCCAGATTTGGAGGGTAAAGAATTAATGTCTTTGTTCTTCCTGCAGAAACTAGCAAGATGATTAGTGCTACCACAGTTATGACAAGTTTTTCTAGGTGCAAATGTAGCAAGCATTGGCCTATTTCCTGATGTGATGCCTACCTTTCCATTTCTGTTTTTCTTAGGCATACTCTGTTTCTTGACAGATTTTATCTCTTTAAGCTTTTGCTTAAGTTGTTTATCTGTCATTGAACCAATGTTAACCTGTTTTGCACAAGTTTTTATTGGCTCACTTTCAACAGCTCCATGTTCAGTTTTAACTGTACCATGAACAAATTTTCTAGTTGGAAGAGTTTGCCTAACTTTCACATGATTTAGAAATCTAAGCTCATCTTCCTCACAGTACCCTAAACCAACTGTGTCAGCTTGAAAAACCTCATGAGTGTCTTTTCCAGAATCAGTCCATGTTTTAATAATGTGATTTGCATCCTCCAATTCAGATTCTAGTTGCTTATACTTACCTAGCAACTCCTGTTCTAGAAAAACAGCATCATCTCTTTCTTTCTGAATTTTATTCATGTTTTCAAGTTGTTCTTCAACAAGTTTGTTTATCTCTTTAAGTTGAAAGCACTCATTCTTGATTCTCTCATTCTCTAAAGTCTGATCCCTATAACTGATATGTAATGCTTTAAGATAAATCCTCAATTCAGTTATATTATCAGTATTATAAGCACAGGTAGTTGGGGGTACCTTGAGTTCAGAATCTTCATTCTAAGTAGAGGCCATGAGTGCATAGTTCACCTCCTCATCTGAATCTGAGGTATTTGCCCAGTCTCTAGCTTTGGTGTAGAGTGCCTTTTCAGTTTTACCCTTCTTGCACTCAGGAGCATAGTGACCTATCTCCTTACACTTGTAGCATTGAATCTCAGACTTATCTTTCTTCCCAGATTTGGAGTCCTTTCTCTCAGATTTGCTGAAATTTTTCCTGAAAGACTTTGAGTCATTCTTGGAGAATCTCTTTCCCTTCTTGAAGTTCTTGAACCCCATCTTCTTGAAGGTCTTTACCATCAATGCAGCCATTTGCATCATCTCTTCATCATCTTCAGAATCAGATGATCCATCTGTGTTTGAGTCAACATCAGTGTTTGATGACTCACTTTCTGAATGGATGACCAAGGCTTTTCCTTTTGCCTTCTTCCTTGATGCTTCTTTCTTTGAAGATTTTTCTTCAACTTTCAGAGCAACAGACTTTGACTTCCTGCTTGATCTTCTATTTCTCTGCTCCATTTCTAATTCATGAGTCTTGAGCAGTCCATAGATTTCATCAATCTCAGTATCAACAAGATCATAGTTATCTCTTATAGTGGTTGTTTTCACATCCCACTTTTCAGGTAGAGAGAGAAGAAACTTAAGATTTGAGTCTTCTAAATCATACTTTTTGTTAACCAATGATAAATCATTGAGCAGTTTACAGAATCTGTCGAATATTTCTGTCATGGTTTCTTCAGACTTTGCCTCAAAATGCTCATACTCCTGTGTGAGTATGTTCCTTCTATTCTTCTTGATTGCAGCAGTTCCTTGACACCTAACCTCAAGTGCATCCCAAATTTCCTTTGCAGTTGTGCAATTAATCACCTTATTAGACATAACATTGTCTAAAGCACTGTGAAGTAAATGCCTTAATTTTGCATCCTTAGCAATAGATGAAAGATCCTCAACAGTTAGATCTTTCTTTTCCTTTGGAATCACCTTTGATTCCTCACCAGCAACAGCACCAGATAACTTTGTAGGTTTATGAGGACCTTCATAAATTCTATCAAGATATTCTGGATCTGTAGCCTCCAGAAACATGGTCATCTTCACCTTCCAGATTGCATACTCTGCTGGCTTAAGTATGGGAACCCTAATTGTCTCATACCTACTAACAGTAGTAGGAGTTTTCTCAGAACCTGATGGAGGAGGAATCTCTGCCATTGATTATAGTAGTATTTGAGTGGATCTTAAACTGTAGTGAATTAACAGATTTGCTCTGATACCAATTGTTAGGCCGAATACACACTAATAATCAATAAAGTATGAGAGAATAACAATTTAAAAACTGTTTTTGTATTAACTCCTCTCTCAATGATGTAAAATATCACAGAGAGCTGCTTAGGTTACAATGAATGATATTCTCAAATGTTCGATACCCTTCTAGGGTTAACCTAACTGTATTTATAAGATATACAGCTACGTACAATCGTTAATTGATTCTCCTATAATTAAGCTATACAATTGATATCAATTACGATTGCTACACATCTTCTAAGTCAACTCAATCTCTTTGACAACTATCCAATCTTCAAAGATATTGCTTCCATGTTTATCTTGAATTAATCCTCAATCTCTGTTGACTCTTAGACGCTTCCGCTAGACAGAGTTTAACAAACTCTGTTGCGCTTCTAGTCAGCAGTGTTTGCGCTTCCTTCTGTCAGCATTTGCGCTTCCTTCTGTCAGTGTTTACTCAAACTCTGTTGCGACTGCTTTCTTTAACAAGTTAAACTCTGTTTCCCTGTAACACTTAAACACTGATATTAAATCACATCAATTATATCTAACAATATATTTCTTTCAGGATTTTATCATGGCCTAAAAAATACTATGTGGTCGAAAGTTCGATAGCTGGTATCCCAAAAGACTCAAGAAACTCAAGATCGGTCGATCCTAAAATGGGTAGTTGGAACTTGGACGCTCAGATTAAGCTCAAGGGCTACTAGTGTCCACTCTTCAATCCCAAAAAAGGTCTTTCATCCGAAGATGGGATTTCGAGTGAGGGGGCGTGTTAAATATCATAAGAAATGACATATGCAATGACATAATCATAAGAAATGACATATGCAACGACATCAAATGTGTGGCTGAATTGTTCAACAATGTAGGCTAGTCAATAGTCCAAGTATGTGGGCTAGATTGTAGTAGATTATATGTATAGACAGCTGATCATTTTGTTCTATAAATAGAGGCATAACCTCATTGTAATACTTGGAGAAGTATGAATATAATTCTCTTATACCCCAACTGATTTCTCTCTTCCCTCTCTATAATTACATATATATTCAGATTCTAAGTTTTTTAATTTTTTTATCTAATCAATTGATGATAAAAAACAAAACATGACAATTATACGAAAAGGCATTGAGATTAACATATAGTTATATCACATACCTATTAAAACAAATATTTACATAATTGTGCAATATAATTAAGTTTATGATACCGCTTATTTGTCACACAAAAATTGATCCTCCAATAAGTTAACGTTCAATGACGAAAGTTGATTGAACATATTTATACAAAATTAAGTGAATTAAAATTTAATTGCAAAAAATTTAATGGATATAAATAATCTTATTGAATAAAAGAGCTAATATTGCAACCGTTACTAATTATTCAATACTAATAAATAAAGATCCACAAAAATCAGAAAAACAAATAATCGAAATATAATCCTCAAGGACGTAGATGTAGGAATTTTTTGAATGTTTGTTGACTCAGTGGTTCATTCCGTTCAGTCCTCAAAGAACGGAGGAGGTGGAGGAGGTTGATATCCTTCATTAATTAGCCTAAAAAACAACGAAGTGTCAATTTCTATCGTACATAAAAACAAAATATAATTCTACGTGTGTAAAGCAAATATTTATTTTTTTAAAATACCTTTGCTTGAAATAGTAAACATCAGGATAGTCAAGGTTAATATAAATCCTCGAATAAGGGAGATTGGAGATCTGAAATTTATCTACAAAATAAAGAGGTGTAAATTTGGTTAAATTTATAACTTAATAACAATTTAATAACATTTTTTTTCCATCTCAATTATTTCATAACAAATATTTACCATTATATTTGGTAACTCTAGTACTTGCCAATATCAAAATTGTTGGGAGTTCCAAATTCGGTTGATTATATAATGGCTTTGTGTTTGAATTGAGTGGCCCAAAAAAGGAAACTGCGTGTGCCGCCCTATTTTGAACAAAAAACTATTAATAAGTTACTGATTTGCAGTTTATGAATGATATGAATGTATTTTTTTCGCGATATAAAATTAAAAAATATTACGCATAGATAATGAAACAAATGTTACCTTCCATCAGAAATTATGAAATTTACAACTTGTTTCGGGCCAAATCTTGTTTGAATCGTCTTAACCAGTTGAAGGTTTCCCATGACTCCAATAATATCTACAATAGTAAAGTATGGCAAATTTTGTTCACCCGCAATTAGTTAAATAGTTGAGCCTAGAGTTTAAGTTAACCTGTGGAATATAGTAGCTTCTCTTCTGCTAGAAAATCAGTTGAATGATCATGCAGATCTCTAACTTGGACTATATCAAACTTGTGCATCGGAAAGTCAATATTTTCAGGCAAAACATTCACTACGGTTGAATTTAGAAAAATCATGATCTTCTGCATTGGATATGCAGGCATATAATGACCAAACGATGTCCTCACGCGAATATTAGTGATTTTGCATAAGCTTCCTTGACGCAAAACATTAGCAAATAATTGCCATATAGCGGGACTAACCATTGCATGCATTCGAGTATTCTGTTATATTAACAACGTCCACAGAATTTTGATTATGTAAAAGAGATACATAGATTGAAGAAAAAAGAATGAAACATACCTCGCAGTCTAGAAGAATCAAATTATGTAAGACGATGTCACCTACACCATTGGTTGTCTCCCACATTCTAGTAACTCGGACCTTTACAGTCCAAGTGATTTTGGTATTGTCCAGTGATGCAAGAGGCTGATGAACATTAATATCTACATGCAAACATGAAACATTATATATGGTTGGTTTGAGTAGTCTTCTGACATTCATATATATATATATATATATATATATATATATATATATATATATATATATATATATATATATATATATATATATATATATATATTTGTGTGTGTGTGTGAAAGAAAAGATGTAAAGTTACTACTTTATTCTACAATGTTTACATACCTGATTGTTAACTATAATATGGATTACTTTTTTTTCAATGACTGATGTGCTAAAAATATGACAATTAAAATCGCAAGCGCACGATCATCATTTTAATATTTAAGATTCGATCCACAGGGACTAATATTTATTTCGCGATCCTTAACTTTTAATTTAGTCGAATTAGAACAATTTGGGATTTTTGAAAATTGGATTTTTACTAATTTATTACTTAAAAGAAAATTTAAACTATATTTAAAGAAAGTTAACTCTACTCTAATTCTAAATTATTTTTAAAAAAAAATTAAATTCGAATTAAAACTAAATTTTATTCTAAACATTTATTTACAGAAAATTTTCTAACCTATTTGTAAATTCAACAAGCCATTTTATATCAACACAAGAATTAAAAATTCCAGCAAATTGCAACATAATTTTAAACAGAGAAATTGTTTGAAACACATTACTGAATCGAAAAGAACAAGCAGCACATTTACATTCGACTAATTCGACTTCACTGCAACAAATTCAATAAACACAGCAACTCAATTCAGGGCTCAGCAATTCTCAAACTACTAACAATTCCACACAGCAAAGACACAGCCTAAAAACTCAACATAAACAATTTAGCATAACAACATTTAGAAAACAAAGCTTGACTCGTCCAGAATTCAAACAACGAAAACTCAGGAAACGAAAAAAAAAAAACCAAAACACGAATTCTAAAGTAAAACAACAGACCGCATACTCGACTTCACAAGACACTCACAATTCGACTCAGATCAAAACCAAACAACACAAATTCTAAACTAAACACGCTGGGTACGACGGACAAGAACAAAACTCGGCCGAACAATTAACATCAAAACTCGGAGAATTCAACGCAAAAACCCAACTCGCTAATAACTCAACGGAACAGTACTGGAGCATAACAGGATTCGAATTCCAACTTGACAGACTCAGGAATACAACTCAGAAACTAATTTAACATGATTCAACAACGATTCATCTTCAACAAGAAATACAGCAACAACGACAGCAACCATTCAACATAATATCTCCGAAAAACAAACTGCAACTAAACTCCGATACGAACGAATTACAAACGAGATTTAGCACACCCCATTAACTCGGCGGTTTTAAACTTGGTGAGCAAAACAAATGACTTATAAATAACTCGTGACAACCCCGTAACCAACTCATAGACTCGATGAGCAACTCGCAACACAACTACGAAACCCAGCAAATATGGAATCAAAACCAACGAACATAAACTCAGCAGCGAAACAAGAACTCGGAGGAAACATCACAGACTAACGAAAAGAAAAGAAAATGGAGCTTGTGGGTGTGTGTATTTTAAACGAAGAAGAAAGAAGGGGAATGGGGAAATTGCAATTCAACGAATCGGAAAAGGGAATGATCGAGTTTAAGAAGAGAGAAAGAAGGAGGGTAGCTGGGTTTGTGGGGAAAGAAGAGAGTATTGTGTTTGTGTTGAAGCAAAAGCAAAATATGACAATAAAAATCGCAAGCGCACGATCATAGTTTTAATATTTATTTCGCGATCCTTAACTTTTAATTTAGTCGAATTAGAACAATTTGGGATTTTTGAAAATTGGATTTTTACTAATTTATTACTTAAAAGAAAATTTAAACTATATTTAAAGAAAGTTAACTCTACTCTAATTCTAAATTATTTTTAAAAAAAATTTAAATTCGAATTAAAACTAAATTTTATTCTAAACATTTATTTACAGAAAATTTTCTAACCTATTTGTAAATTCAACAAGCCATTTTATATCAACACAAGAATTAAAAATTCCAGCAAATTGCAACATAATTTTAAACAGAGAAATTGCTTGAAACTCATTACTGAATCGAAAAGAACAAGCAGCACATTTACATTCGACTAATTCAACTTCACTGCAACAAATTCAATAAACACAGTAACTCAATTCAGGGCTCAGCAATTCTCAAACTACTAACAATTCCACACAGCAAAGACACAGCCTAAAAACTCGACATAAACAATTTAGCATAACAACATTTAGAAAACAAAGCTTGACTCTGTTAGAAAATGGAGTTTTTAGAGCATAAGTATTTTATGTTCTTGATGTTAATTCCGGATTTTAACGATTGGAAATTGTTCCTTGATATGGGAACTTAAATTTTCATATATGGGTCTAAGTAATTTTCTTAGTGAAACCCATAGAGAAATGGAGTTGAAGTTAGTAGCTTGAATAAGCTTGAAATGAGAATGTGTATTTATCCCACATTGAAATAAATAAGGGGGGTTGTTGGCTTTATATAGAATCACACACATGGGTAGTGTACAACTACTAAGGTGTATGATGGTGCATGGTGTTACTGTGTACTCCACGCGCACATACACACACGCGCGCGCCGCCGCCCGCCCCGTCACGCCACGTCTCGACTCGGGTCGGCTCGGTCGAAGGGCGATTTGGGCGAATGTCTCGGCGTCTCGCGTTGCGTGGTTTTGACAGTAAAGTCTGAGTGTTTATTCTATTAATTGGAAGTCATAATGTGGATAAATATATAACGTAACTGTTACGATTTATTTAATATAAAATCAGCTGTTACAGCCGTTTTGATTATATTAAATCAACCGTTTCATTCTGATTAATTGGAATGGGAGTTACAATATTAATTGGGTGGTATCAGTTACGTTTGGCCTCTCCTATAAATAGAGACCTAAGCTACTGATTGTGATAGACACACTGAACATACTGTCCACACCACACATTCTCTGTTCTCTCTATACACTCTGTTCTCCCTTTATATTCTGTACTCGAGTTTTCTGGTGACTGTGACCATCTAACTCGGAGCTGTTTTATCCTGGAAGAAGATTGCCAGCATCCTGACACAGTGTAAGTGGGGGCAATTTTCTCTTCAAGAACAGTCAGGTTTTTCGTGCAAATCCTGACGACTCAGCTGTGTTACATATTTGTTTGAAATATACTGATATAGCTATGGCTACTGGTATGTCTCCTATACTTCCTTCGTTTTTACAGTTACTAATTTGCATGTGTTTTACCTTCGTGTTTTGTTTCGCTAATTGTATGCTTGGCCTGGACTTGTTAAATACGATATATAACTGCCTCTATGTTGCTGTTTTAGTCAATATTTCCAACATTCTTGAAGAGATAATTTGTTATATAGTATTTAGCATAATGGTTAACGAGAGTGAAATTCCTGCTAGTGGTAGTTCGGTTGCATCTGTTGGGGTCATTGATTGGACCACTTACAGTTTTCCACAACCGGTTGAATTAACTGGCTTGCCAGAAAAATTCAATGGGGGCGTTGGCTTTTCTCGTTGGCAGAAAAGGATGAAGTTGTGGTTGACTGTAAAGGGTCTGTGGCCTGTTGTGGAATATGAGAAGCCGGTTGTGGATCAAGAGAAGGCTGAATCAGTTAAGAGTTATGCGAAGTGGGCTGAGAAGGATGGGGTTGCTAGGGCAGCAATTCTGGCTGCTCTAACCAACACATTGTTTGATGTGTACTCCTCTGATGCCTACACCGCAAAACTCTTATGGGAGAAGCTGGACCAGACACATAATACTGACTCACAAGGTCTGGAAAAGTATTCTGTGGCTAGGTTCCTTGATTTCAAGCTGGTGGACAATAATTCCATGACTGAGCAAGTGCATGAATTCGAGATGATAGTGCATGCTTTGAAGGAGTCTGGAATGGATCTCCCCGAAAAGTTTAAGGTGATGAGTGTGATTGAAAAGCTTCCAAAGTCTTGGGAAGAGTTCTCTCTCTCCCTGAAAAGACAGAAAGGAGAGATCACCTGGACCAACCTTATGCTGGACATCTCGGTACAAGAACAACACAAGTCCAAACAGGGACATGTGATGCCAACTGAGCATGGAAGTTCGAAGGTAAATGTAGCTACTGTAGGACAGAAAAGGAAGGCTGTCTCTAAGAAGGGTAATAGTAATAAACCTAAGAGTGACAAGGATAAGGCCAAGAAACCAAAGGCAAACAAACCATGTTGGTCTTGTGGGCAGGTTGGGCACTGGAGTAAGGACTGCCCTACAAAGAAAGCAAAGAAAGCCGAGGGCGTAGCTCAAGCGAATGCTGTGCTTGGAACCTCAAGTGGGCCTGTAGCGAACATGGTTGTTGGTGAGGCTTTGGCTTCTGAAACCAACGTAGACCGATATGTTACCTACAACCCTGTACTATTTTCCACTTATCTGTCAAATGAATGGTTGATTGATACTGGAGCTAATGTGCATATTTGTGCTGACATTAGTTTATTTGTATCTTATCAACAGAGTCATAGCTTGATAGTGACGATGGGGAACGCAAGTGCTGCTCAAGTACATGGAGTAGGAAACGTGGACCTGAAGTTTCCTTCGGGACGTATTCTATCCCTGACGAGAGTGCATCATGTTCCCGACATGCGTAGAAATATAATAAGTGGTAGTTGTTTAGTAGCTAATGGCTTTGAAGTTTCTCTCAAATGTAATAAAGTAGTTCTTATTCATACTGGTACATTTTTTGGCAAGGGTTACTTGTCGAATGGTTTATTTGTGATAAATGCTGAACCCGTTTTGGGTGGATTGATTAATAATATTACTCCTTCTGTTAATTGTATTGAATCTTCTGATTTATGGCATGATAGACTTGGTCACTTAAATTTTGGTGCTCTTAAAAATATGATGAACTTAGAGTTGATTCCAAAACACACTATAGAAAAGAATTCTAAATGTCAAGTATGTGTGTCTGCTAAACTAATAAGGAAACCTTTTCATAATATTGTTAGGGATTCAGACTTGTTAGATTTAGTACACACTGATATTTGTGAATTTGGTGGTGTGTTGACTAAGGACCATTTTAGATACTTCATTACCTTTATAAATGATAGTAGTAGATACTGTTATGTTTATTTACTTAGACATAAGGATGAAGCACTTAGTAAATTCATTATATATAAAACTGAAGTAGAAAAACAAACTAGTAAGGTACTTAAAAGGTTGAGATCTGATAGAGGTGGTGAGTATACGAGTAACTCCTTTAATGAATTTTGTGCAAGCAATGGAATAGTTCATGAAGTTACCCCACCATACACACCTGAGTCTAATGGGGTTGGTGAGCGAAAGAACAGAACATTTAAAGATATGATTAATAGTATGCTTATTAATTCTGGGTTGCCTAAATACATGTGGGGAGAAGCTCTGAATACGGCTTGCCATATTCTGAATAGAGTTCCTCTGAAACACATGGATAAGACACCCTATGACTTATGGAAGAGCAAGAAGACTAGTCTTAAGTATCTTCGTGTGTGGGGGTGCCTTGCTAAGGTACTTGTCCCTGAACACAAGAGAAAGAAACTAGGTCTGAAGACTGTTGATTGTATCTTTCTAGGCTATCTTGAGACCACTACAGCTATGAGATTTTTAGTATTAAAATCTGACATAGATGGTATAGTGGCAAACACGATAGTTGAGTTTCGTGATGCTACATTCTTTGAGGATGTTTACCCTATGAAGACTGGTATGCCTCAAGATACTTCTACTGAAGATTCTACTCACACATCAAGTTCTATTCCTGATCATGTGGAAAAGATGACAAATGTGGGGGTGGAACCTAGTAGTAGCTCTACTCCTAAGGAGATAGAGGAACCACGAAGGAGTAAGCGTGCAAAGGTAGTCAAGGATTTTGGAAGTGATTTTATCACTTACAATGTCGAGGATGAACCTTTAACTTTCCGACAAGCTATGGATTTTTCAGAGTCTAGGCACTGGAAGGGCGCTGTAAAGAGTGAAATTGACTCTATTGTTTCTAACGGAACATGGGAGTTAGTTGATCTCCCTCCTGGGTGTTCTATTATCGGGTGCAGATGGATCTTTAAAAGGAAGTTGAACCCTGACGGATCAATAGATAAGTACAAAGCTAGACTGGTAGCTAAGGGTTTTAAGCAAAAGGAGGGCATTGATTACTTTGACACCTACTCTCCAGTAGCTAGGATGACAACAATCCGAATGCTTGTAGCATTGGCTTCCGGACATGGTCTTATCATCCATCAAATGGATGTAAAGACAGCTTTTCTTCATGGTGAACTTGAAGAAGAGATTTATATGGATCAGCCTGAGGGATTTGTTGCATCTGGTAACGAAAGGAAAGTATGTAAGTTGATCAAGTCCATCTATGGCTTGAAACAAGCTCCTAGGGATTGGCATAAAAAGTTTGATGAAACTATAGTGCCGTTCAGTTATGATATTAATGATAGTGACAAGTGTGTCTACACCAAAGTTAAAGGTAGTGAGTGTGTCATCATGTGCCTATATGTAGATGACATATTACTGTTTGGAACCAATATTGAGATTATTAACGAGACAAAAGCTTTCTTGAAAAGGCACTTTGAAATGAAGGATATGGGTGAGGCTAGTGTGATTCTTGGTCTCAAACTGACACAGTCAGCTGAGGGAATAACATTATCGCAGTCTCATTATATAGAGAAATCTATACTTGATAAATATGGTTATTCACAGTGTAGAATCGCTAGTACACCCTATGATCCTAAAGTTGCCCTTGTCAAGAATACTTCAGGAGTACCTGTGTCTCAGTTAAGGTATTCTCAGATTATAGGGAGCTTGCAGTATCTTGCTAACTGTACTAGACCAGATATTTCATACTCTGTGTCTAAGTTGGCTAGATATACAAGCTGTCCAAACAGAACTCATTGGGATGCTCTTGATAGAGTACTTAGATATCTAAAAGGCACAATGTACCTTAGTTTACACTATAGGAGGTTTCCTGGTGTACTTGAGGGGTACAGTGATGCAAGTTGGATAGCTAAGAAGTCTGGTTCCAATGGAGTGACTGGATACGTGTTCACTTTAGCAGGTGGAGCAATATCCTGGAAGTCGACAAAACAGACTATAGTAACTCGGTCTACTTTTGAGGCTGAGTTGTGTGCGCTAGATGCCACGGGGACGGAGGCTGAATGGTTACATGGACTTATGTCCGCGATACCTATAGTAAGCAGACCGCTTCCTGCATTTGCTATTCATTGTGATAGTAAAACAACTATCGACAAGATTAGCAGTCAAAAGTATAATGCTAAAACAAAGAGGCACATCCAAGTTAGACTAAAGTCTATAAGGGGTTTAGTGTCTGATAGGATTATTGCTGTAGAGTTCATAGGAACTCAGAATAATATAGCTGATCCTTTAACTAAAGGACTGGAACCTGCAGTGGTCCTTAAGTCAAGGTTGGGGATGGGGCTGTCAACCCATCATAGTTCATCATCAGTGGGAACCCAATACACATGAGAGGAGATCCCTTGAAGTGTATTCAATGTGGTAATAACAAGCTGTAAGGATGAATTGGTAGTACCTTTGCTACATAGATGATACTGTTGTATCTGAGTCTATCCCCTGTAAACCTAGAAGGTACTGACACTGCTAGTAAGCAAGAGTTATTATAACTCTGAATGGGGTCAAGTCATTCGACGAGATGGTAGCAGTACATCTCTGGAGATGCCCAGCTAAGCGAATGTAATTGTGTGGTCGCAATTAGAGGAAAGGGTTATTTCTTGAAGCATTCGACGAACAGGATCGAGACAAGACCATTAATGTCTCAAAGCCGTAGATTGGCACCATAGCCTTTGACTTGTCGTCGTCTATGGAACATGGTTACACCAAAACACGAATTCTAAAGTAAAACAACAGACCGCATACTCGACTTCACAAGACACTCACAATTCGACTCAGATCAAAACCAAACAACACAGATTCTAAACTAAACACGCTGGGTACGACGGACAAGAACAAAACTCGGCCGAACAATTAACATCAAAACTCGGAGAATTCAACGCAAAAACCCAACTCGCTAATAACTCAACGGAACAGTACTGGAGCATAACAGGACTCGAATTCCAACTTGACAGACTCGGGAATACAACTCAGAAACTAATTTAACACGATTCAGCAACAATTCATCTTCAACAAGAAATACAGCAGCAACGACAGCAACCATTCAACATAATATCTCCGAAAAACAAACTGCAACTAAACTCCGATACGAACGAATTACAAACGAGATTCAGCACACCCCATTAACTCGGCGGTTTTAAACTTGGTGAGCAAAACAAATGACTTATAAATAACTCGTGACAACCCCGTAACCAACTCATAGACTCGATAAGCAACTCGCAACACAACTACGAAACCCAGCGAATATGGAATCAAAACCAACGAACATAAACTCAGCAGCGAAACAAGAACTCGGAGGAAACATCACAGACTAACGAAAAGAAAAGAAAATGGAGCTTGTGGGTGTGTGTATTTTAAACGAAGAAGAAAGAAGTGGAATGGGGAAATTGCAATTCAACGAATCGGAAAAGGGAATGATCGAGTTTAAGAAGAGAGAAAGAATGAGGGTAGCTGGGTTTGTGGGGAAAGAAGAGAGCATTGTGTTTGTGTTGAAGAATAGGGCAATTTCAAAAAAAAAAAAAAGAAAGAAAACAAGAGCTGGGTTTTGTTCTTAAATTAAAATAACCAGGTTTATGCTATCAATTTTAACAAGTTAAAGCAGAAAAATCTACTTACTATTATATAAAAGCCGAAACATTATTATATAAAAGCCGAAACATTAAAAGTTTGGTTGGTTGGTTGGTCGGTCGGTCGGTACGGTACCTATTGATTTTACTTATTTACCCTTACTCAATTACATATCTACTAACTAATCAATTTCCTTTTTCAGGTTAAACATATTATTTTTTCTATTTTTCAAGAACTAAATAATTTCTTTTTTCGGATAAAATACAATATCTTTTATATTTTATCTAAATAAAATTTTTCCTTTATAAATCAATTTCATTTTTCAGGTTAAACATATTACCTTTTCTATTTTTCAATAATTAAATAATTTCCTTTTTCAGGAAAATTAGATATCTTTTATATTTTATCTAACTAAAATTTCTCATTTTTAAAAACACTACTAACATAATTATACTATAATTATTATTAACTAATTGATTACCTTTTTCAGTCAAAACACGTTAACTTTTCTCTATCTCTAACTAAAATCTTTCTTTTACAAATATATCATGGATGATTACCTTTTTAAGCCAAAACACGTTACCTTTTTTATTTTCTCTTACTAAAACCTCCTTTTTTTCAATTATATAATGGACATTTCTATTAAATAAAAATAAAATAATAATATTATAATACTAATAATTAATCGACTACCTTTTCAACTAAAATATATCATTTTTTATTTTTTCTGATTAAATTCCCTTTTTTTCTAGAAATATAACCTGCAACATTAATTTCTCATTTTCTAAAAATTATGAGCAATTTTATTTAGTAAAATAACATAATTAAATTATAATTACTATAAACTAATCAATTACCTTTTTCACATAAATCATGTCATCTTCACGTTACCTTTCTATTTTCTCTAACTAAAATCTCTCTTTTTCCAATTATATCACGAGCTGTTCTATTTTAAAAAATAAACTAATAACATTATAATATTATTAATTAACCGATTACTTTTTTTTCAGTTAAAACATATCATCTTTTCTATATTTTCTACCTAAAATCTCTCTTTTAATAAAAATATCACGGACAATATTAAATTCTCCCATTCTAAAAACATTACCAGCAATGTATTTAGTAAAATAACGTAATTAAATTATAATTACTATAAACTAATCAATTACCTTTTTCACCTTAAACATATTATCTTTTTAATTTTCTCTAACTAAATCCTCTCTTTTTCTAATCATATCACGGGCATTTTATTTAATAAAATGAAGTAATATTTTTATAATTACTAATAATTAATCGATTACCCTTTTCAACTAAAACCTATTATCGTTTCTATATTTTCAAACTAAAATCTCTCACTTACTAGAAATATCACGGATAACATTTATATAATTATTATCAAATTAATTTAAATTAATGACATTTTTTATATAATATTAAAAAAAATCCATGCATCGCACGGGTTTTAGGCTAGTAAAAATAAAAATTACTTATATAAATAAAATGTTTACAGGATCTGCAAATAAAACTAATATACTAAGGATCCTAATCTAATTCTAAAACTAAGGTTGTGTATTTTTACAAGAGCAAAATGAAGCTATTTATACGAAATAAATTGGGGTTTTGGTTGGTATGGATTAATCCCCACCATTCATTTTGTTTGGTGTGGCTTAATCCTAATCCTCAATTTTCCTAATAAAAAAATAAAAATAAAAAAACCAGTTTTGCACCACCCCCCCTTCTCTTTCCTTTTCTTCTATTTTGGTCCTTTTTCTTTCTCTTTTGCCCTTCCTTACACTTTATTTCTATATTTTGCCATTTCTTCACTTTTCTCGAGTTTCCTGAAATGCAACAAAATAATTTATTAAAATACGAATTCAAGCAATAAATAGGCAATAAAAATATGCAAAATTATGCACTTATCAATGACTTTACAAAGAGTCGTATTTATAATATACTATCAATAAGGCACGTGCTTCGCACACGGGAAACTTAATTTATTTATCCAATTAACTAATGATTAAAAAAAACATGACGGTTATATGAAAAAGATTATCAAAAAAACTTGCAACATTGAATAAGTCATCGACATCAACATATACTTATTAACACCATATATTTACATCTGTTAAAGATATATGTGAATATTGTTTGTTCATGTAATTAGTTAAGGACCTTAACTAATTACATTAACAAACAATATTCACATATATCTTTAACAACATCATTGTTCAGTATAATTAAGTTGTATCCAAGCGCGATGAAATAACTCAAGTGGTAAGAGTTTATCTCGTCCCAGGGCCATGGGTTTGATTCTCAAAAAAAAAAAGTTGTGTCCTTTTAACGCATCTCTTGTATCAGCTTATGATAAAACCAGAAGGCCATTTCTTTGTCACACGAAGTTTGATCCTCCATTTTATTCGGGTCACTAACAATAATTGATCAAACATATTTATTATTTGTAATGTGAGGAGAAGGAATATTAATTTGATACCATATCTTGTTTGATTATTAAATTTGATATTCATGCTAAATGAAATCAATGGATTAACAAAAAAATTAGGGACATTTAAACAAACTGATTCTAAGAAATATAGAGGATCTTGTTTTTTAAATGATTTTAGGAATTATAATGATGTTCAATTTGATTTAATTTGTTTTATAAAGGAAAAATATACAAAATTCAGTGAATAAAAATAAAAATATGTATATAGGCAGCTTTATTATTTATTATGTATATATGTATGAATTAGATATTTAATGATATAATATATAATAAATAATTAATTATATCAAATTTTACCTAAATCGATATACTATTCTATCTAAAGAAATAAAGCTCACCCCAAGCCCTTGGCTGGGGTCGACCAGGTCTTTCCATGTCGTTCTATTGTTTATCTCATCATTTCTAGTTCATGTGGGTAGCACGTTTTTAAAGAACATGATATAAAATTTAAGATGCACCATTAAGATTTATACAATACAATTATCTTGCTAATTTATCATATTTGATACTCACACAATATAAACAATAATTAAAATGTTATCAAAAATTATCTTGCTAAGTTATGAAATCAATCAATTAACAAAAATTTAGAAATAGTTTAAACAAAAAGATTATAAGAAATACACATGATCTTGTTGTTAGATGATTTTAGAAATTATAATGTTATAATGATATTCTATTTTGTATGATTTGTTTGATATAAAATTAGCCATAAAATACATGATTATGTATTTTACATAATCAATTTTTAAGGAAATGATTATTAATAATTGATTGCAATTTTACATAAATCAAAGTTTAAGTTATGATTGATATTAATTGATTGTAATTTACGAATTATAATTATCATGCTGGGAATTTTGCTCGCGCGCTCTAAAAATAATATTTTTTTAAATATCAATTTAAAGATTAATGTTTATTATTGTTATTCACAATATTGACCTCGTCCAATGTATAGTCATATTATCAATGATAACTTACGGTACACATGCGATTAAAAATTACAAAAAATTGTTTAACAAAACATTCTAATTTTAATTTAAAAGAAATGAAAAAAATTGTGTTAAATTGTAATCATATTTTTAATCGATGTCAAAAGCATCAAATGACATAAATGTATAAAAAATTATAAAAAAGATAGCATATTGGATATCTCAATAATCACATAAAACAAAAATTTATATAAGATTCCGTTCAAAGTTTCTCGTTGTCGCCTAACGGTGACTTCTCGCATTTTAAACATTTTAAAACTGAAAATTAAAATTAAAAGATAAAAATTCAATTATGAAAATGTATTTTAAGATATTTCATGACGGCATAAATGTATCTAATAAGTTTATATAAAGATTTGGTTTAAGTTTTCTCGTCGTTGCCCTTAATTTAGATATTATAACTAAAAAACTCAAAGCGATTATGAGAAGGTATCATATTTCATATTCCATTAATTGCATAGATGTCTATAATAAAAATTTATAAATTCAGTTCAAGGCTTCTCGCCATCGCCTAACGGCGATGGCTCGCAATTTAGATATTGTAAAATTAAAAAATTGCAACAAAATATTAACATTGATTATGAAAAGGTATCATACCTCATATTCCACTAATTGCATAGATGTTTATAAAAAAAATCAAAATTTAGTTCAAGATTTCTCCCTCGTCTCTTAACAACGAATACTTGCAATTTAAATATTGTAATATTAAAAATTTTGACTAAAAAATATCAATCAATTATGAAAATTTCTTTATATCTCATATTTTACTAACTCCAACAATGTATGTAAAAAAGTGCAAATTCAGCTCTAGGTTTCTCTTTAGAATTTCAATTTCAAAATTTAGTTATTTATAATCCTTAAATTTGAAAATTTTAAAAATCCAATTAGAAAATTGGGCCAACAAATCTATTTGATCCTAAAAATACGTTTAAATTTAAGATTTTGAAATAGTCAAAAAGGAGATTTTTTAAAAAAGTGAAAGATAGATATATGAATAATTAATGCTAATTGATATATAGTTATATACTATATGAATGGGTTATAGTTTCCACAAATGAGTAATTATAAATTTAAAATTATTTGCAAAATATATGGGAGGGAACTGATAAGAGAAAATCAAGCAAGATTTCGAATTAATTGGGAAGATAAATGTGTATTAAATAAGTAATTTGAATTTCAAAAATGTATTAAATGAAAAGATAGTGTTGACTTGATTATTGATATTTGAAAATCTATCATAATATGATAAGAGAAAACCATGCAAGATTTTAAATTAATTGGAAAAATTGTGCATTAAATAAGTAATTTGAATTTCAAATTCTTATTACGTATTAAATGAAAAGATTGTGTCGACTTGATTATAGATAATTGAAAATGGATAATAATATGATAAGAGAAAATCAAGCAATATTTTGAAATAATTGGGAAGATTATGTATTAAATAAATACTTTGAATTTCAAATTCTTATTATGTATTAAATGAAAATATTGTGTTGACTTGATTATAAATAACTGAAAATAGAACATAATATGGATAATCCGTGAATATTGTGAATTACAATGGAATACATTACATATAGAACATTGAGCAACATTTTGAATGAGACATATTTCCATAAATGAGTAATTATGAATTCAAAAATATTTAAAAAATATTTGGGAGGAAACTTATAAGAGAAAATCAAGCAAAATTTTGAATTAAATGGAAAGATTGTGTATTAAATAAGTAATTTGAATTTCAAATTTTATTATGAATTAAATAGAAATATTGTTTTGAGTTAATCACAAATAATTGAAAATAGGCCATATTATGGATAGTCCATGGAAAATCAAAAGAATCTAAGTACAAATGATTCGCTTACAGTTTCATTCTGAAGTAGGAGAAATAGGACCAAGCGGAATTTTCTTACGACCTGTTTTACAATTAAGCAAATGTCTAGATTCAAAATATAACGTAACCAACATATAAACCATGTTTGGTTGTGAAAACTTAACACAAAAATAGATTTGATTATCATGTCTTAGGAAACATATTGCAATAAGCCAACGTCTCAATATCGAAGATAACAATGGCTTGATGCAAAGAAGCAAGTTCAAGAAAAACCAAAGAAAAAATTAGTCAATGCTTCAAATCCTTAAATTATGCAATGCAGTTTCAGAGATGACCGGAAACTGACCAAAAGATTCAAATTTGTGAAAGGGCCATACAATATATGGATTGGAGATGTATAACAATTAATAAGATGTCCCAGAAAAAATGCATCAGGAAATGCAAGTTTTCGAAACATAAAAAAGCAAAAGAATCCAAGTATAAATGATTCTCTTACAGTTTCGTTCTAAAGTAGGAAAAACAGGATCAAGCGGAATCCTCTTACGACCTATTTCACGATTAAGCAAATGTCTAGATTCAAAATATAACAGAACTAACATATAAACAAAAAATTTGCGTACCTGTTTTATCCATTACAATGCAGAGTTCGAGGTGTAGAATATTATAGATGGAAAAAGGACCATTTATAGATGGTATATTGGAAGATATGATGGATTAATTTGATGAAGAGTGATGATAGTGTGAATTGCATATACAGACTAAAATTTAGGAAGTTTAAAATGAAGAAATCGAAGAGTGATAACCGTGTGAATTGCATATACATACTAAAATTTAAGAAGTTTAAAATGAAGAAATCAAAATTTAATTTTGTGTGCTAAAATCATGGAGCAGAATAATGCTTAGTTATTGCCTTTACATTACAGAATAATGCTTGAATTATCAATAACGGGTCATATCCATTTTCTAATATCGTAACCGAGTTTTGTAGTTATCAAAGTATATTTTGTACTTGATGATTGCATATACAGACTAAAATTTAGGAATTTTAAAATGACGAAATTAAAATTTAATTTTGTGTGCTAAAATCATGGAGGAGAATAATGCTTAGTTATTGCCTTTCCATAACAGAAATAATGCTTAGAATTTGAATTACCACTAACGGGTCATATTCATTTTCTAATATGGTAACCGGGTTTTGTAGTAATCCAAGTATATAATTTCGTGTGCTAAAATCATGGAGGAGAATAATGCTTAGTTATTGCCTTTCCTTAACATATAATTAGAATTTTATTTAACACTAACGGGTCATATCCATTTTTTACTTTGGTAACCCGGTTTTGTAGTAATCCAAGTACATTTTGTACTAGATGATTGCATATACGGACTAAAATTTAGGAAGTTTAAATGCTGAAATCAACAACAAATTTCGTGTGCTAAAATCATGGAAAAATGGTGTTAATTATTGTCTTTCAATAACAAAATGTTGCATAAAATTTGATTTACTACTAACGGGTCATACCCATTTTCTAATATGGTAACCGGATCTTGTACTAACCAAGTTTATTTTGTATTGAATGATTTATAATGGGTAAACGGGTTTTATCCATTGAATCATAAAATTAGTTAATTGTCTAGAATGACCTTGCAAATAAGTAGTAAGGTAAATAATAGTTAAAAATTAAGGATGATGATGTTAGATGACATGATTTGGGGATGTAATAATATATTATTTATTCTTAATTAATGATGATGATGTTAGATGACATAATTTGGGGATGTAATAAGATATTATTTTTTGCTAATTAAGGATGGAGATGTAAGATGACATAATATTTTATAATTGGGAAATTACGTAAATATGCATAAGTTGTATTGTGTTGATAAATTTTAAAGGTTATTTAAAGGAATTACGCAAATCTTTCACTAATTAAGGATGATGATTTGGGGATGTATTAAGATATGATCTATTGCTAATTAAGATATTATCTATTCTTAGATGATATAAATTTAGGGATGTAATAAGATACTATATATTAATAATTAAGGATGATGATGTAAGATGACATAATATTTTATAATTGGAAAATTACGAAAATAGGCGTAAGTTGTATTAAGAGGATAAATTTTCAAGGATATTTTAAGGAAGAGAAATTCTCGTTGGTGCCCTTCTGGAATTGGCTTTTCCAGATGGTGTCATTTCGTGTTTTGGACTTACGATTGGCACCCTTAAAGTAACGGATTACCCTAATTATGCCCTTCTGTTAATCAAAACGTTAACAAATTTCAACATTTATTCCATAATAAAATTTTATGTCATATAAATCAAAAATTAAAAAAATTTAAATGTGGAATTATGTTATTTTATGGTCAGAAAATGACTGAACACATATTTTAGATTAACGGTATGTTAACTTATTACAGATTAATGTTTAATATTTTTCAATTTGTGATACATTAATAATTATAAATTAGTATTTAATTTTTTTAACTAGTAATACATTAAAAACTTATATATCATCATTTATTTTTATAGTTTTTTTGACGTTTCTTAAAGTTTTGATTAACATAATGGCATAATTAGGGTAATCAGTTACTTTAGGGGTGCCGGTCGTAAGTCCAAAACACGAAATGGCACCATCTGGAAAAGCCAATTCCTGAAGGGTACCAACGAGAATTTCCCTTTAAGGAATTATGCAAATCCTTCACTAATTAAGGATGATGATGTAAGATGACATAATATTTTTTATTTGGGAAATTACGAAAATAGGCATAAGTTGTATTAAGAGGGTAAAGTTTCAAGGATATTTTAAGGAATTATGCAAATCCTTCACTAGCACACATTTAGAATATAAAGGATTATAGGCTAACAAGGGATTTCACGCCTATTTAGTAAATTACAATTATACCCTTTACTATATTAAAATATAAAAAAATGTTTTCCTTGAGAATTGAACTCATAACCTTGAAGATATAAGCGATTTATGTTTTGATACACAACCACTACACCACATCAATTTTTAAGTATCTTTTTCAAAATCATCTATCACATGTACATAAAAATCCACTTCCTCTTTTACTATATTTAGTGTTGTAAAAATTGGTTGAATCGGATGAGTACTCGGACGAGTACTCGGAAATCGGTGATCAACCGATTCGGATTTAACCGAGTACTCGGACGAGTACTCGAATGCTAAAAACGAGTACTCGGAAAATCGGCCGAGTACTCGGATTTTGAAGATCAAACCGAGTCAAACCGATTTCCAATTTTTACAACCTTGTATATTAAAAAATTAAAAAAATGTTTTCCTTAGAAATTGAAATCCTGATCCACAAAATACAAGCGGCTTATGTTCACATACATAACTACTACATCGCATCAATTTTTTGGTACCTTTTTCAAAATCATCTATCACATGTACATAAAAACCCGCTTCCTATTATTTGTATAATAGGCTAACAAGGGTTTTCAAGCTTATTTAGTAAATTACATTCCTGATCCCTGAATGAGGATTAATTTGCTTTCTCATCCCATTCCCCGTGGGATCCCATCCAAAATCAAGTTATATTTTTAGAAAATGTCATTTTTTTTCTTGAAAATAATATGATTTATTATAAAAAATTTAAACAGGATAGTAGAATTTGAAAATTGCATTTGAAATTTTGAATTTGAAATGAAATCAATATTTTCAAACGACATCTTATACTATTTTCCGATCCGCGCCTCGAATTCGAAAAATTTCCCAAATTTTCGATCGGAACGAAGCGGGATCGTATCAAGGTCGAGCCGCATGGTGAAATGCTCATCCCTACAACAATCGAGACATCAAGTGAACTTAAGGCCCCAAAGAGATCGAACTACCTTGTTTGTTTTTGGTTGTTATGCAATTTGGATGATAATAATGGTCATAGAATTTTATTCCTTAACACTACAAAAGGTGGTGTGTTTCAACCTTCAGGAGACATCTTTGGATATGCATCCATGGCCAATTTTTTTTTTTTTTTTGCTAAAATCAATGGCCAAATTTTATTTATGCCTATGAATAACTTAGCTGAAATGAGTCAAGGAACCAAGAGTTCTGTTTCTGATTTTTGACAACTATTAAGACACTCTGGGATAGCATGAGCGATGCTAGTCCACTTCCAACTTGAACTTGCAAGACTCTGTACATTTAACTTCACTGAAACGTTCAAAGCAAGAACTAGAAAGAACTTATCTTGTAATTTGCAGCTTGTATCATCATCTACACATGTAGAAAGAGATAGTTAGACGGTAGATAAGAGTTGAAGTTCACTAATAAGCATGAGAAGTATTATTGCTACTTAATTGACAAAGAGTTTTTGCAATTGTTGATAATATAAGAGTTTTTGCAGCTACACTTAATCTGAAGTTCCATTCTATTCCTAGGCTATGTAATGCACCAGCACATTGTATAGCTAAAAAAACTTATTCTAATGTGCTTCCTTTAAATTGGACTTCTTGTCCTCGTGAGCTTTCCTCATTATTGAGGAGTGATATAGTTTAATGAGTAAAATGGGCCTGAGGATGACCTCAGGTAACTCCCCTGAGGTCATAATATATTCCTATACAATTTTAATGGCAATTTGGTAAATACAAAAACTTATTCCTGAATTTACAAATTTGCCCTCCTGTATTTATATGGGAACTCCTTATAACTACCTGAGGGCTCAGGTACATGATTCCCTTGTTTAATATATTTGCTTCTCTAGTTTGGTTTCTCCAAGCCCTTTTAACGTCCAAAAAAAAAATGCATACAAAGAAAATCATAGAACAGTGAAGTGCAATACCATACTAAAAAACACCAATCATCAGCAACAATAATAATGGGGTCTTTCCAACAAAACCATTTTAAAAAACCATCGTCACAGACCCGCTTCAAACTGAAACTTGCTCTTTGGAATCGCTTAGTTCAAGGTTTTAATCTCAAGTATATGCCAAGCAGTTGTGATTTGAAAACTAAAGCTTCATATCACAAGTTTCATCAAAAGTTTCTTAGTTCCATGATTCTAGAAATCCATCTAGCTTATATCTTGCTATGCTGCTGTTATTTTCTGGCCTCTGCCCTCCCTCCTCAGGACATATCTGGCGCTCTCCATCTAACTGGTATGGCTGTACTTCTCCATCAGACGAGCTAACTTTTCATCAAACTCCTTCTCCAGCTTCACATCCTCTTCAAACCGCTGCCTCATCAACTCGGCCTTCCTATCTACCAGATCTTTAACAAGTTTGTCCCTTTCATCAGCAAAGTTGTTCGTAACTTTTTTCTGAGACAATATCAATGTAGCCCTGATCGAACCTATTTCAACCACCCAAAAAACCAACGAGAAGGTATAAACACAAGGAATGTAATTAATTATGACTACAAATCTGGACCGTAAGAAAACAAGCAAATCTTTGCTAGGAGAAAATAACAATTTCGTTTCTTAATACATTTACACAATACAACTAGCATACGACATATTTAGCATGAGCTCTGGCAGTTAGCCGCATTATATAAAGTACAAACTGCATCGCAAGATAGCACGCTAAAAAGGGCTTACAAGCGCAGCCAAAAGAGGTTAAACAAGATGCCATGCATTGGTAATACAATTAAGAATCAATGGAGAAAGAAGATAATTACATACCGACTAAAACTTTGTAAGCAACACCAGTAACACAATTTAGAAATGAAATCAACCTACAACATGACATGCAGACAAACCCTATGGATTGATTTTTCACAAAATACAACAATTATGACCATGCACCTTAAAGTCAACATCCACACAAGCCAAAAGGTCCAACAAGTAGTAGTTTACTAATATCCCCAATCATGAAGCCAACTGTTATAATACCCGGTTACAGGTGAAATGAATCCTACTGTGGTTCTTTTTGTCACAGATAAGAACATGTACATGAACAAGAGTACCACCATTCACATACTATTTGCACCTTACCTGAATTGACGGTCCTCGGCTGAAGAAGGATTTTCTATATAGATTTTCATATTCTCCCGCTTCTCTTGTTGTATCTTCTCAAAATTCTCTTCTCTCTCATTGCGGGCGTCATGAATAAGCTTGAGTTGCTCTTTATAAAATTCTTCTTGGGAGTCCATCTAAAGAAAAATACAAATCCCAGCATCAATAAAAAATGCACCCAAAAGCCATAAATAAATAAAATATTAAAGATTTATATGATACAGGGCACTTGCTCTATTTCCAATTTGTTAAATTTACCACCTTTTGCCTTGTTTTAATTTTAAGTAGTTCGATCAAACCAATAATGAGCTCTGAAAACCAAATGTCCACCGACTCCTCCCCGACGTAATGAAATCCTCGATCCGACCCGACTTGTTCAGCTTCATTCACTCCGAAATGTCTAACTACTCCCGTCAACCCTACGCTGTGTCCCGTAAAGCGGTCACCAAACCAATTTTGCCATTGTTTCGTGTATTAGTCAGTACCATATGTGTATTCACATGGCTAAAACATTAATTTAGCCTTAATTTGTCTCTCCATGTAACCCTTTGCCTTATCCTTCATCTTGTCTCTCCAGGTAACCCCTTGCCTTAATTTTGTTGGGTTTGTTTCTATTATTAATCTCTATTAATATTGATGTCGTCGTAATCCAAATAACACCCATGTTTTATTTGAATTTCAGTGTTTTGTCTTATTTTTCATCGAGTTCAACTCCTTTTCTCTGTTCGTTGTAATTGTTATTCGAGTTTGATTATCGAGTTAAGTCGCTGAGTCTTTCGAATTATCGAGTCTGAGTTTGATATTCACCAGTTTCCTGTTGTGTTGAGTTTGTTTGATTCATAATACAGAGTAGCCATGTACAACTACAACTTCAATATGAAAAATTAACAAGTAGCCATGTGCCTTCAGGAAGAACTAAAGTACCCAAATATAACGAAAAGCACAGAAAAAATGATAGTTTAATGGCCAGACTGTCAAAATACTAAATAGTAGAAGGTGAAAAACAACATATTATATAGAATCTAAAACGGCTTACCGGTTTAATGTATAAACTTTACAATTCAGAAAACAATTACTAAAAAAAGGACAAGGAATGTAAGTGATTTGTGCAACAGAGACAACATACACTTGTACACACTTCCATCACAGTCATATGATATTTGCCCTATCTATCATAAAGGATCAGTGATTACCTCCACCTTATGTTGCTCCTGATGCATCTTGGTTCTCTGTCGCACTATACGATTCTCTTACTGGGTCTTGCGCAGTTTCTCATTTAGCCAACCAAACGAATCTTCAAGTGTTTTTGCATATTTTTTCTCCTTCATAGCTATGTTCTTGTACCAGTTGAGGAGATTATTGTCCTCATTCATCTGCCTTATTGAGTTAACTACCATCTCCTCATGCGATCTCATTTCAAACTTTACTATGGACTTGCCTAACCAATCAAAGATAAGAAAAAATTAATCTAAAGAGAAGAAGAACAGGAAAATGAGGGAACAGGTACTTTCAACGTAAGCAAGGGTTACAAAATAGTGGACCTTTAGAGTGCTGGTTAAATATATCGATATTTCCTTTCTCTGCCATGTAACCATATAACAGACGCTGTCCACCGGGAAGAAAACGCCGCGTCTTGTGATCCCACGCATGACGGTTCGTTCCTTCGTCCTCAAAACGCTTGCTTAACCGGTCAGCCTCAAAATAACCAACAGCTGAGGCCTCAAAGATGAGAACACTAATACCTCGATGCCCTTGCGGGCCATAACAGTGTCGTGCCTTCCCGGCTTCATAACCACTAAAGAACTCAAGAAGTTCGTTACTTCCCATTCCAACCCACTGAAGATGCAATAGTAAGCAAAAAAAACAGTAAGGCACAACAACACACACAAAAAAAGGTTGATCATCATACTCCCGTTGAAAGTCAGATTTGTGACTCAAAAAATTAAGGGTGCAACATCTAATAGCATATCAAATGAATATTTACCTTTTCGTTGTCATCTTTGTCAAGTTGTTTGTTCATTATGATCATCATAGGTGGCCATACTATTTCCCTGTCTCTTACAGAATTTCGGCTTAATCCTTTCCACTTTCCGAAGGCTTCACCGGCAGGGACTAGAGATGTTCCCTTCCTCCGCAGCTCCTCATCCAACAGTTGAGCAAGTACCCCAAGTACCCTGTGGGCTTTTGCCCTTCTTTTACCTTTAGTTTAAGCATGGGTCATTAGGGCTTGTAGTCCACGATACCAGTCAATCGCACCAGGCCAGCCATAACATGCTGGGCAGTGCCACTGCCTGCCAGGCTCATTGATTTCCTCTGCTTTCATCTCATCTAGGGTTCTAAAAAAACCTTATAAGTACTTAACTCTCCATAAGAGTCTCGTGACTCATTTGGATTTCATCCAAGTCATCCTCATCAGAGTCATAAATATCTTCAGTATCAAAATCCTCTTCATCAGCGTATTTCCTTTCCTCTAGATCATCTGTGGCATTGGCAGGGTTTGAAGCAAATACATTACCCACCTTTTCTGCCTGAGACATGTTACTACGCCATTGCCACCCATGCTTAAGAGGAGGAGGAATTACAGCTTGTTGATCAGATTTGTTCTCATACTCTTTTGAAAAAGATGGATTCCAACCTCTGCCAGGAGGCCTTCTATAGTCACCTCCCGGTGCTGAAAAGGTATTGGCAGAACCCTCTCCTGCCCAGGCACTGACAGGCTGCTTAGTTCCCGGCCAGGCATTATAAGGCCCCTTAGCTCCTGTCCAGGGATTGCCTGATACTTTCACACTGGGATTCTGACTTCCCGCATTTACAAAAGACCTATTTCTGGGCTTTCATCCTAGCTCCTCCCAGCCTCCATCCTGTTCAGAATTAAGACTTACATCTGACACCCCATCAGCCACTTGACCGGCCCAGCGATCAGAAACTTGAGGAACAATTTTCCCTTTGGATAAGTCAGTCGAACCAGCACTAGGTAGTTTCGCACCAGTTTTGCCCCCTCTTCTTGAACTCATCCTTTAATTGGCCCAAAGACAGTTCCAGAGGCAATATTCTGTGATACCTACCATAAAAAAACATGTTAAATGACAGAAAATAGGGTAAATGGGCAAAATCGTCACTGTACTATATGAAAACTTTCCCTTGGGTCACCAGCCCAAAAAAGATGCAACTATAAACAAACTTACATTGATGAACTCTTTTCGAGCATTCTGCAACTCGTCATTGCTTTGCCTCTCCTTTATGAGGAGAGCTTGAGTCAGACATTCAAGATGCTCAATGGTTTCGTCCTTGTCCTTTAGGCTTTCTTCTAAGGACTCAATTCTTTCATTTGCTTCCACATCCCCACCCTCACCATTGACGCACTAGTGTTCTGTCTAGTCTTTCAGCCAAAGCTTTGTCGGATACAACTAGTGGCTGCAGTAAAAAAGGTCATTGAAGAAATTGAGATGGCTGGAGTCAATTTCATGTACTTAAAAAACCAATAATATAAGTCATAACCTTAGAATCTTGTAATGTCACCAAGTATCCATCATAGGGGCAGGCATTGGTAGTTGTCAAATAAACAAAGTCTGCAGTATAAATGAGTGCACTGTGATTGAAGTGCTTCATTCGGGTAGACAAGTTTGTGACAAACAGCACATAAGTACTCGCGGCGCAGAGAGTGCATGTCTACTATACAGTCGTTGTCGATACCCATATCCACTCTGAAATCTGCCCAAGGTACAACAATTAAATCAGCAAACAAGCAAAACAACGTTATCATCTATGATTCAATAATTGCAAATCACTTTCTTAAACACACACAAACATTTGCAAATTGCTACTCATACTCCAACAGGTGCACGTATAGCCTACACAAACAACGTGTTGAATTGTCTATATGATGACCCGTTTAATACAAAAGTATCAAATTTTGGTAATCGCTGTATAACTAAAACTAAAGAGTAATGCTAAATGTACATAATTGGCTACACAAGTTTTGTAATTCCACTAATGTGAATTTTTATTGGTATATTAATGCGATTGCAAGGGGTCTGACCAATGAAATTGAAATAGTTATCATTTTATGAAATTTTTTGTAAAAGTTTATGTAAATCTAGCATTTTCCATAACTAAATTAATTGTTTTGACCTTAATTAAACCTGTTTTGAATCAATCATCGCAGTTCCATGATTGAATTTAAATTTAATTAACCTAATTTGACGTTCCATTCTCTTTAACTATATAATTAAATTATATTTATTATATATTTTCAATCATAACTTTACTTTCAGTTCATATGTAAATTAATTATTAGTTATATATATTCTCAACTACAAAATTATATTATAGCTAATTATCTTAATTCATTATATTTTATTAAAATATTATGCGTGATTCATTCATATTACTCATATTCATCTACATGATTAAAGTATATTTACTTTTTTTTTTTGAAAGTAAAGTATATTTACTTATTATTAATTTATAATTCTTAACTAGGATACTATGCGTGATTCGTTCATATTACCGATATTTATGCAAGATAAATAATACAAATTGATAAAAGCCGAAGTTGATAAATATACAAGTACGGTCGTATCAAATATTTATCTATTTTTTTATCTTTGATAATAAAAATGTTTTTCGTATTAGTAAAACTAATTTTTTAGATAGTTTTGTTTCATAATAATTGACTTTTATTTTAGATATATAATGGATACATTGCTCATATTCAAATTCATCTTTGATAATAACACCCACTTTTTTAATTTTCTACACCATTATAAATAATTTATTAAATTCTACATGTTTAAATTGAGATACAAAATATAGTTGGTAATAAATAAGAGTAAAAAAGATGATTCAATATCAGTGAATAATGTATTATGAGACAAATAATGTATTATGAAATGAGAGTTAATTATTATTATTTTTTTTGGGGAATTAATTTCACATGAACAAAATATGATTTTCAGGACTCTCTTTGGAGGATCCTTCAAGGATATATATATATATATATATATATATATATATATATATATATATAATATAGGAATAAATCCAATAAAATGCATATATATATGCTCAATTCGTATTCACTTACAATTTTTCCAACAACAGTGTTCAAAGACTATTAATTATTATATCTTCTATCATATATTTCAATTATGTTATTGGACCTCGCATACAAATATAAAAGTTGCATCATATATATAAAGATGTTGATATAACTCTAACAGCATAAATAAAAAATATGATTATAATTTTACTAGCATGAAAGTTGCATTATAATTTGAGACATTGATAACATTAAGGAAAAATATGACTAGAGAATTTATCCTTACATACATCCTAAAAAAGTCATGGAAATTACCTCTTGTACTGTACATGTGAGATGACTTCCCAAAAAAATAAAAATAGTTAACTTTTATTTTACATTACACCATTTGCCTAATCATACACCATTCAGATAGATTGTATCACCCTTTTTATTCTTATTTATAGACATATATACATGAGTAGTACTTTAAAAAAAACTATAAAATATAAGAGAGAATCATTATATATACAATATTTATATATCCAAAATGATTTTGATGAAATTTATAAAACGTTCCCTTGGGTCACCAGCCCAAAAAAGCTTTCAGACGAATTACTTAACTCAATATAACTTTCAAATGGGTCATTGTACATTAAAAATATTTCACTACCATTAATTTTTAGTTGACTTAACGAAAGTCTGTTAACTTTTTACACATCAACTGCCCACTAGTTACACCTCAGCACCATCTCATTATCCATGTCATCTATCTAAAATCTAATATATTATTCCTTTAACAAAACTATATAATATACTTTTTTTAAGAAATCTAATATATATCTCTCTCTCTTATAAGTTCTGTAGGAGGAAAAGTAAGTAAAGGATTAAAGGGGATGGTGGTTTGCAGGCTGTAGGCGTGAAGGAGATGAGGTGGGCGGCAGTTGACGGAGAAGAAGAACCGAGGAGGGGCTATGGTGGTGTGGGAGTCTGGGCGGCGAGGTGGCTGTCGGTGAAGGGAATGGATGGAGGAGGGAAGTGAAGGATAGAGGTGGGTTTGGCGAAAGGAAGAAGGAGAAGAGGGGAGGTGGACTGTGGTGGTGGCGACGGAGAAGAACGGTGGGTTGAAGGAGATGAGGGAGAGTAGGGCTGTCAAAAAAATCCGACAAATCCGATATCCGTCCGAAATATCTGCATTCGTATCCGAGAAAAAGCGGATATTATCCGTATCCGAAATAAAGCGGATATTATCCGTATGTGAATCCGGAGTATCCAAATCCGAAATGGAATATATATAATATTTAAATTATATGATTTAAGATTTTTTTTTCTATTAGCATGTTGTGTTTATGTGTGTTTATTAATTAAATAATACATTTATACAAATTTTATATAATTGTAACAATATTATAGACATATATAAAAATTTCATTTGAGTTTAATATTTTAAAGATAATAAAATTAGATATTTAGTACGGCGTTTACGTTTTTATTTTTTCTAAATAAAAAATATTTTGTTTTGAAATCAATACGCGTCAAAAAATCTGAAAAAAATATCCATCCGAAATATCTGCATTCGTATCCGAGAAAAAACGGATATTGTCCGTATCCGAAAAAAAGCGATTATTATCCGTATCTGAATCCGATAATTTCGGATACGGATACGGATCCGAATTATCCGTTTGACAACTCTAAGGGAGAGAATGGGTGAAGGAGCCTTCCAGATTAGATCAAGAACACCTAGGCTTTAGAGAGACAACAACATTACACACACATATAGAGAGAGAGTTGATAACAAGTCGCCCATGGAGAGTAGTTTTCTGAGATATAATTCCCAGTCGGAAAAGCAAAAATAAAAATACATGAATCTCCACTATTAAGTAAAAGCAACTACTCTTTACCTATAAAGTGCATCTACAATTTAGACCTGATACAGAGTGCAAGAAATAGACAGTTGGACACATCGAACGGATTTGGATGTTCCAGGAACATGGGAAGGCAAAAGAGGCTACTACCTTAAAACATGAAGATGATATTTTATTTTAGGGTTAAACAGCCAAGTCACCATAGAAGTATGCACCAAGCGAGTAAAAAAGCTAACAAAAGCACACGTCACCGACTTATTAACAGTTGGCAACCGTAATTCTGAACTAACAAGACCATTAAATATTTTGACTTTTGACGGAAGAATGTTAGTTGTTTGCAACTCATGTCCAAAGCGAAACTTATAAAAAATTTATGATTATCATGTTTTGTAGGTGTTTCTAATTTGACCATTGTTGTTTGTGATGATCATGTTTTGTAGGTGTTTCTCATTTGACCATTGTTGTTTGTGATGATCATGTTTTGTAGGTGTTTCTCATTTGACCATTGATGTTTGTGATGATCACGTTTTGTAGGTGTTTCTAATTTGACCAAAAAGTTCCTATTAAAAAATTTATAATTGCACTTATTGGAAGTGGGAAATCTCTAAATTATGCATCCTTTTCATGTCAACTTTCAATTTCAACAGATTCATTGTCAAAGGGGTGCATATTATTATTAGGCGTGATCTAAAGTTATGGGATGCTATGTGCAAAATAACTATAGTAAAATCTCTACATGAAACAACAATAGCAGACTCACATAGAAGATGGAAGTAGCATCCAAAAGCAATTTGTCATCGCTGTAAGTGCTTTTCGCGCAGAGAAGCCTCCATCTAACAGCCTTTTTGGATATGTTAAGTGACCTTTTATCCATGTGCTTCTTTCTTCCGTTTTCCGTAAAAAAAGCTTTAAACTTTTCCTCTCCACCATCTTCTATAAAGATTTCCAGAGTTAAGAAGATTCTTTCACATTCACTATCACAATCCAAACTGCAAAACCACTTTCCCTTCGGCTTTGCCTGCATTCATTAAGCTTTGACTAAGATATGTGTTCAAGGCCAGAAATACGGCTAGTCATTCTTAAACTCCAAACCAAACCCAGATATGTAACACTACTTACTGTACAAAACATATATACAGACACACATACACATACACATGCGCACCTTTAGATCAGACTTTCCTTGCTCCTTTAAGCAGCGGAAATGGAATTGCTTCTCACACTGTAAATAGACAAGTCAACTAAATAAGCGTACAAAACTATATACTTTATATAGAGTTCTGGGTAATTATGCGCAATTTAATAGCATAGTTGTGCAAGATAGCAACATCTGTGACCCAGTTTAGCACACCAGGAATGCATCATTCAGATTTGTAACATACTAGTCTAAATTCCACCATGTGACGCGCTAAAAGAATGTGTAGAAAATTTGAAAAAGAAATTTTAATCTTTCATGAAAACAGAACAAGTCTAACGTTTTAAACTATGCATGACGTTACCCTGCAAAACTAAATGTAAATATATAACACGTCTCAATTTCTTCTCTTTCATTTTTGCTTCTGCTATCGCTATCACACAGCTATTACTCAATTACGTTATAAATCCGCATATTCTTTGATATATTTAACTACAATTTTAATAAAAAAATTCCAAAAGTATTATTTATTTAATCTTCATTTAGAAGTACAACTTTCCAAATAAAAAATTCTTAACCGGTCGAAATAAATATTTAATGAATCTTTCTTAGTGAGAAAATCAAATAGTGTGAATGGAATCCACCGGCTTTCAAACAATTATTATACACCAACCTAAGCAACTTTTAAAATCTAGAGTCTTCAAGAATAAAACACGCGCCCTCATTTTCACTCCCAAGTTATACATATTTCACTGCTCACACTCTCTCTATTATATACACTTATACGTACAAACTATACAAAGTACAAACACACGAAACCTTGCTAAAAGCTCCATTTCATCTCTCTCGATCACAAACAGGGCATTTTCATCCTAATTACTTAATTTTCTCATTGCGATCTTGATTTAATGCTTCATTTTATGTATATGTTTGTATATACTTGTGTTTAAGATGTTTTGACCGGTGTTTGTACTAGTTTTTAGTGATTTTTAGGATTTTAAAACTTTAGTTAGGAGGGAGAGCATTAGTTAGCATGCAAGTCTAATGTTAATTTATCCCAATTTCACCATATCCAAATATGATAATTTTTTTTCTACACACTCGGCCACTCACTATCCAACTCACTTCCATTTTCTACGGTCATACAAACTAAAAGAAAAAAAATGCCTGGTCTATATCCGAATCATGACCAACATATCAGTGACATTATTAAAAACTAAATGCACATGCACAGTAGACTTTCCAATTTTACTTGAATCTAATTCTGTATTACGAATCTTCACAATAAGCCATCCCAATTTCCTACTAATTAGCAGTAAACTTGTATTCGGAACATCAAATGGGCCGTTAGGCATGCGAGTCGAATGTATATTAATTTATCCCAGTTTCACTATATCCAAAAATGTGCGAGTCCGATGCATATTAATTAATCCCAGTTTCACTATATCGGCCATTCACTATCCAATTTACTTCCATTTTATACCATCATACAAATTAAAGGAAAAATAAATGTCTGAATCACGGCGAACATACCAGTGACGTATTCAACAATTACAAGCACATGCACTAGACCTTCATATTTTACCTAAATTTAATTCCTTACTATGGATCACTATAATAATCACTCTCAATTTCCTACTAATTAGCACTAAACTTGTACTCGGAACATGAAATAAGCCCTTAGGCATGCGAGTCTCATGTATGCTAATTTATCTCAATTTCAAGTTCGCCATATCCATATATTTTTCACTATTCAATTCACTTATGTTTTCTACGGCCGTACAAATTAAAAGAAAAATAAATGTCTAGTCTATTTCCAGATCATGGCCAACATATCAGTAACGTATTATTTAAAACTACATGCATATGCACTATCAACTGTCCAATTTGGCCTAAACCTAATTCCGTGCTTCGAAGCTTTACAATAAGTACTCTCAATTTCCTACTAATTAGCACTAAACTTGTACTCGAAATCTTATATATAATTAATTTATCCCAGTTTCACTATCCAATTCGCTTACATTTTCTACGATCGTAAAATTTAAGAACAAAATAAATGTTTGGTCTATTTCCGGATCACCGCCAACATATCAGTGACGTATTATCGACAACATACTTCACCAGCACAAGCCATAATAGTAAACACATTATGTACCTTGGATTTGTCTTGGATTGGAATCCAAGACAAATGAATAATGAATATTTTTTTGGAGCACTTTCTTCATTGTTTCCTGAAAATAATAAATTAATATAAAATTACTATAAATATATATAACAGATAAATTTTTAACTACAATAAAGACCGCCAATAGATTTAGATCACTATTAATCGATAAATTGAAGTGTGTGGGTAAAAAGAGATGGAGTACCAACAGTTCGGCTTTAGAGAAGCGATTGGAGATCTGAAGATGTGTACGTATAATTCCTTGTATCGATTTTCTAATTCTTTGTTGTTGTGGTTGTCTACCTCCACCGGCGGCAGCGACGACGGCCGGAGCCGCTTGCGTCTTTGTTACAACTATAAAACCCTAGGCGAGACAGAGAGAGAGAGGGGGGTATATATACCCTATGCGAGAGAGAGATGTATGTAGAGAGAAATAAATATTCATAATAAGTTACTATAGAATGAAACAAAATGTAAATTTTTTTTTTTCAGAAAAAAATTATAAATCTTTATTTCTTTCTTAAAATTTCTTTATTAGTACTTAATTGAAAATTTAAGTTACATAAGTAGGTCATTATTCTACGGAGAACCAAATTAGATAGAGTCTAGTGGAAAACCCTCACCTTTAATCTCAGCCTGTAGATCAAACTCTAATCCAACGGCTGAAAATATTTTACTAATTAATTATCAAAATAAAAAATAATATGTAAATGCCGTTAGTTGGTTGTATTTATAGGTCTACTATACACTCTCCTCTCCTGCAATCTCTCCGATTAAATCTCACCGGCAATTTATCCGACGATATCTCTCCGTACTGTATCTCTCTCGCACTCTTCGATTATAATCGACTTTATATCATTTTCGATCAATTCGATCTTTGTACGATCTCCTCCTCTCACTTTCTGTGATCTTCAACGGAAACTATGGCGTCTTCATCAAATCAAGCTCCAAACTATGATTCTACTGTTGATCTTGAGTGTTCATCAGGTTTCAATCTTTAACCTTCAGATTTGTACTCATAATTTGTTAATATATGCTTCGATTCTGTAGTATAATCAAATCACAATCTCAAAACTATGCTTCTACAGTACATTGACTGCTCATCATGATTGAACCTTTATCCTTCAGTTTCGTACAAAAAAAATTGTTAGTTTATGTTTTGATTCTGTAATAGAATCAAACATAGATTCTGTAATAATATCAAAAATTATGTTTGTTACATATTTAGTTGTTCTTCTGAAGTTTATTCTACAGTTTCCGATTCTGTTATCGAATCTAAAAAACCTGTAAGTTTCTTCAATGATCAGTTAGCACTGTTCATCTTAGTTTCATTTGACTTTTTATGATAAAAGTTCAAATTTATGCCCATATGCTTCCTTTTTAGCTGGATTGAATGATTAGCAATAATTGTTTTATACATATCGTTCGATTTTTGGAGTATTCTATAGTAGAATCACAAATAAATTTACGATTTTATAGGTTTTAGTATTCCATTGTATTTTATAAGCTTTACGATTTTCAATACTTCTGATGAACACTTTGATTCTACAACCAACAATTACTTTGATTCTACATCCAACAATTACTTTATTATGTCGTTATTTATCTTGGTTCTCCAGTAGCATCAAAATTGTTGTGTAGTCAGTTTTTGTGATTTCAAACTATGTAGTTTTAAAATTATCTTTGGTTCTGTTATTGTACGACATACAGTTGACCAAATTTGAGTAGTCGTGGTAGTTCGTATCTGCTACGATTAATATTGAACCTAAAGGCATCTCAAGGAATTAGTATCCAATTTTTTTGTTAGGGCTACATTTCCCTGTGTATTATTTTAGCGTCGTAATGTCTAGTTTTGTAATCATTTGTACGGGGTGTATAGGCAAAGATAATTAGCTCTATTTTAAGCAAGTTGAAACCTGATGTACACTAATTGCATCTCTACTATTTGTCACTTAGTCTTTTACTTGGTTCTTTTAAATTATCATAATATTGAATTTAAGGTTTTCAAACATATGTTCCTGATCCTGACTAACATTTTTTAATGGTTTATTTTTGTCTTTTTGCAGTCAATGTTCCGTATACTGAAAATAGTGATGCTCTTGAACTTGCATCTGATTCCATTGGTAATGATATGGTCGAAGATTTGTTAGAAGGCTTTGACGATTCTTTTAGTAAAAGCAGCAAGTTATGGATTCCCAAAGTGTTTGATGACAAAGTTACCTAATTGGCTAATCATTATCTTATCGCTTGACAAGTATTCATATAATTATATGTTTTATGGGTTAAATATCAAATTGGTCACTAAAGTGGTGTCCATAGATCGCTTTACTCATTCATTTCAACTGGGTCTCATTTGAATCACTTAAGTCATAATAAATATCAAACAGATACCTATAAATATGTGATCGAGAATTAAAATAATTTTTTGTTAAGTTCTATATATTTTTCTTCAATGCCAACATAACTAAATGAAAAGTCATGGGTTCTAATATTTTAGATAATATATTTAAATTTTTTAAAATCTATTTACTATTTATTTTTAATTAAATCAAAGAAAATAACTAGAAAATTAAATATAAATAGTAAATAAATTTTAAAAATTTTAAGTATATTATTTAAAATATTAGAATCCATGACTTTTCATTTGGTTATGGTGGCATTAAAGAAAAATGTATTGAACTTAACAAAAAATTATTTTAATTCTCGATCACATATTTATAGGTATCTGTTTGATATTTATTATGACTTAAGTGATTCAAATGAGAGCCCGTTGAAATCAGTGAGTAAAGTGATATATGGCCACCACTTCAGTGACCAATTTGATATTTAACCCTATGTTTTATTATATTGGACTGGTTTAGGGCAGACCTTATTACATTTACATAGTAAGTTTTTTCAAGGAGTCTGTTTTGCTATGTTCAAATGTAATTGGTATTAGTTCAGCACATTTTATGATTCTTATTCTTGCTACAATGTCATACTTTTCCAAAATGATTAAAATAGATAAAAACTTGATATCCTTATGTTTTGGAACTTTGCAGAAGTTTTGTAGTGTCGCTCTGGTTGAAATTGTGAAATTTTGATATTAGCATTAGTCTTGGCTGATGGTGCATTAGATGGACCTTAACATTACCAAAAGCGGTCGTGCTCGAGATTAGAAACATTTTTGCTTATTTATGGGCGTTTGGTGCTAGAAAAGGTGGAGCGTTAGTGTGCTAGTCCATTAGCATCATTGTTTTGGTTGTTTTTTCTTGTTATTTTTCTATCTTGTTTTTCGATTTTTGGTATATTAGAGTCCTTTGTTTAGAAATAGGATGTTTTCTTCTATATTTTTTTCTTTGAGCTTGTTTTAAGAGATTAGTTTTATTTTAGGAGGAGTTTTGCTACATGTTTGTATACTAATGTTTTCCTAATAAATAAAATTGAGCAGGGTGTCATTCCTAATTTTCCATTGATTCAAAGTTTATTATTTGATCTTGCATTATAAGTATTCATATTGCGAATTATGTAATATGTAAATTTGATTTATCGGTGCCTTTTTTATTTTAAATAATTACAGAATGATGCAACTTGCTATTCCAAAAAATCAAGCAACTTTTAAGCGCCTAGCCCAATTTTTTTCAAAGTTAGTAAAAAGCACATCCACTAGCCTTAAATATTTAACCAATTAAAAGTATCATATGGTTACTCTTTAAAACCCACAATGCAATGACCCAAAAAGTCAAGAAGAAGTACAAAGGAAAATGATACAAACCACCAATGCATATTTTTTTTGCTAAATCCAAGGCATATTATTGTAGTTTTAGAATAATGTGTGATTGAGTTTTGCCCAGCAAATATACAGAGACAAGTACTAAACAAGTACTAAGGGTATTTATAAAAAGGGATTTATACTGTAAATTCTACATACTATTCAAATAAATTAGACACTTTGGTTAAGGATCACATTGATATGTACAGTCAAAAAAAATTTTGTTTATAACAAAATTTATCGCAGAACTAGCTCAATTATACAATAATGATAACTCCACAACAAATACTAGTAGACTATAACTCGTGATTCCATAATCGGGGGACGTCTGAATTTGGTGTTCAATTACTTGACGCTTCTTGATGTTCTAAAGATTTTGATTCAAGATACTCAAGCCATGTAGCAACATCTTGTGTGCATAATATCACATCAGTATTAGTAGCATGATTCCGTTAAGATACTGAGCAATGATATGGATCGCAACCAACGTGTGACCGCCCTCCTACAAAGTTTTCATCTTTATTGATTTATCTGATATAGTATCTTAGTCTCACTCACTAACCATCAAGATCTCGATCTGGCATATTTACTCACCAACCATAAACACTTACGTGGAACTATCTATGGTAGCCTTTAGAGAGCTGCAATGCTGTCCAGATCAACCAAATTAGCACCAACACTAATAATTAAAAAATACGCACAATTCATCGAGAGAATCTAAAATCCATGCACCTACAAAATCTGTATCCTAAATATCAATAACCTTGTGCCTTAAGACAGAGTAAAAGAGCTACATTCCCAGAATCAACCTAGCTACATAGCAATATGAACAAATCCACCATTTCACCCCATAAAAAACATAATTACCAGAATGGTGACCTTGGAACAAAATGCATTGGACAAAAACCAAATCCAAAATGAACCAGCAAGGCTTAGAAAATTACGAAGATGTATGAAATATGAACAAAATGGTAGTAAAATCAACTACAATAAAACTAGATTTCAGTATATATTTTGATTTTTGGAGATGCAACATATGTAGAATATAATTAGAAAACTAAATAAAAAGTTTCTTACATTTGACACATGAAATAACTAATTAGATGTGACAATAGTATTAAAACAAAAAACCGCTATTAAAATTCTAAAATAGAACAAAATATCTATCAATCAATTAAACTAATTGTTTGATAAATTTGCGACTTGGATTCTACATTAGAATCAAAATCCCTACCTAAAAAATTTGAGTACAAGATTTGTCCAGTTATAAATTATTGATCAGATTGCAGACTAGTGTTAAATTTTTTTACAATAACTTTAAAGTGATAATAAGAAGTTTTCGAATTACTATTGATTATAATCTAACTAGAATAAATATGATAGTTCACAAATCATGTATAAAATCTGTCACCGCAATACAAATATGCTTTCATAGTATAATAAAAGGTAGAATCACAATTTGCAACCATATTATAACACATCATATCGGAACATATAGATCGAAACCTATAGACCAGATTGGAACATACAAATGTACACGTACATTGAAATCTACATATAGTTGTTCTATTGTAGAACCAAATTTCATACCACCAAATGTACATGAAACACAAATGCCGTTTTACATATTTCATGCGTGTACTATACAAATGCAGTTTTACCAAATTTTGTTTCTATTATAGAAACACAATTTATACCTTAAGATTTATACATAAAATCCCTTCATCTCAACTAGCTAATAAAGTACCAAATTACCTATATTATACAAGCACAACTTCAGAACCACAAATTTTGGTTCTGTTACAGAAACACAATTTATTCCTTACGATTTATGCACAAAACTGGTTCTATTACAGAACCATATGTACAACAGAAATTTTGGTTCTATTATAGAAACAAAATTTACCAAAACTTTGGTTCTATTATAGAACTTTAATTTTAAAACAAACTTTAGGCATAAATAAAATTATACATGCATGTACTACAGAAAAGCAGTTTTGCCAAATTTTGGTTCTATTACAGAAGCACAATTTATGACTTACTATTTGTACACAAAATCCCTTGACCTCAACTAATGTATATTTTAATGCAAAATTAAAATATAATATGATTCTATACTAGAATCAAATACACAAAACAAAATGAAGCCAAAGAATATCAAAATAAACATGATTCTATAGCAGAATCAAAATACACAAAAGACAAAAATATATCAGATCTGATTCTATTCTACTGTAGAATCATATAATTAGCAATTACCTATTAATTTCGAGTTCTACTATAGAATTAAAGTTTGAATTAGATAAAAAATTACCTATTCTTCTACCAAACATCTTTTTCGAGCTTAACCTGAAGAAATTAAAAAAATGATAGTTAGATTATGAATTAAACTCTAAAAAATTACAGAATCATTACCTTGATAATTAGATTTGAAGATGAAATCACGATTTCAAGGTGTATTCTGTTGCTATTTCGACTTTTTCTCCGTTTCCGACGTACGCTTGTATGTATCGTGTGTATATTTGCAGAGAATAGTGAGTTGAGGTGTGCGTGTAAGTTGCAACAGCTTTGTCTTCTTTTTTTTAATTTATTTTTGTTTTTTATTGTTTTAATCATAGCCGTTGGTTGATTTAATGGTCAGATGGGTCTCCACATGGACTCTATGTAAGTTGGATCTCCCTAGAGTGGGACTCTACATAAGTATGAGGTAAACGGGCAACAAGCTGCGCCGCAAGACCTCGTTGAATGGCAAATCCTACCCGTCTAAACACATATTCAGCTGAACCAGCGGTCATAACATTTTTATTCATGACTTTTTGAACTCTGCGAAGAAACTCAACAGCGTCAGAAGCCAAGAATCCGAATGTATCAAAAGAAATGGCATAAAACTGTGTTGGTTATCTCTACACGCCTTATCATGCTTATGCACTTTTGCTTCTGCGGCTTTAGTTGCCGTTTGTCCAACTATGAATACACCATTGCCAAATCCGCTCAAGGGAGTAACTCCAGTAAGATCAACGCATGTATGTTTCCCACCATCCCAACTATAAACCAAAATATCAGGTGGTCTAAGTGTTGATCTCACTTCCCCGGGAGGGGTGAGAAAGTTAACAGGGGCCTCCTTTTTAGCTGGAATCCCCGCCCTCCAAAGTACATCATACAACACATCTCTTACCATATCATGCCGATATTTAAAGCCTGGTTGCTTTTGACAATGCACAACATGCTCTCCAAATATATCCATACGTGTAAGACACAATGGACAGTGTGCACCTTCTGAAAATAAGGGGATTAATAGTCTGTAACGTAAAATCATTTGGTACTCAGATGGTGTCATTCTTTGTCCCAAACCTTCAATAGGGGTAGCCAAAAGAAAATCCTGAGCATGATTGGATCCCAAACACCGAAACACTGCTGCTTGGCGCTCCGAAAAATTAAACTCAATGTGTAGATTTTTACAAACACCACTAAAGTAAAGATCTACCAGATATTGCACTGGTTTTGGGGGGACAGACTCTTTAGAGGTTAATTGTGTCAAATCCACATCTGAGAGTATTGACTGTAGAGATTCTTGCGCCGAAACAAAGCGTTCACCAATAGAAACCGTGCCACAATCTCGCAAAATATGGTTTTGCAAATCCAAGGACTGGATACGGGAAGCCACAAAAGCAAATAAACAAGCATCACAAGCAGCATATACACCCAACCCACCTACTCGATCGGATAGGAAAAGTAGCTAGTCTCCACTGAAGAGAACCAAATCCAGGTCCTTCAGACGTCACAATATTATTTAAAGCTCTCCTTAAAGAAGTGTCGAATTGAGTTGAAGCTTCTTTAAAAAATTATGGCGGGCAAGTGCGCAAAGCATAATAAAGTTTAGTGAGCCCCATACAAACTCTAAGTAGCACAAGCATAATAAAATGGTTTTTGTTTATTATATTTACAGTTTATAGAATCAGTAATAAAGGTTTTGTTCATTTCTCAAAATTAAATTGTTGTGCGTATATTTGTATGAAAATTATTTTCAGTTAACATATATTTGGTATTTGATTATCATCAATATATAATGAATATTTTAAGAAAACATTTAATTTAAAAAAAAAATCAAAAGGAACAAATTAGTTTTCAAAAAATTATTCCATTTTTAGAACAAGTTTAATCAATTTAAAAATTATTTTTTTAAAAAAAATCAATTGTAAATTTTTTTTAGTTACCATATTTAAAAAAATTAAGATAAACAATGATTTATTTATCAAGATTTCTCGAAATAGTAACTAAAAAAAATCAATCCATGCTCATTTGTTTCATGAGCATAAAAAATGAAAGAAAATAAGGATAAAAAAACGCGATCCATGTACAAATTTATGTGAATGTTTGGTATATCTTAAAAAGGGTTATTTTTGTCTTAGAAACATAAATGTCATATAAGTGATATGTGCAAGAATACTTATTAGTTATATAGGTGTTTGGATAAATTTACTTATAAGTTGGTGGATTATTTTTAAAATTAAATTTTAAAAAAATATTATTTAACATAATAATATCAAAACAAGTATTTTAAATTAAAAATATATTTAAAAACATTAATCCATCCATCCATCCATCCATCCATCCATTATATTATATCTATAATAGGCTAACAAGGGGTTTCAAGCCTATTAAGTATATTACAATTATACCATTTACTATATTAAAATATAAAAAAAAATTCCTTTTGAATTGACCTCATGACCTTGAAGATACAAATGATTTATGTTCTGATACACAACCTCCATTATATCTATAATAGGTTAACAAGGGTTTCAAGCTTATTTCGTAAATTACAATTATACCCTTTACTATATTAAAATATAAAAAATGTTTTCCTTGAGAATTGAATTCATGACCTTGAAGATACAAGTGATTTATGTTCAACCACTACAAATGATTTATGTTCTGATACACAACCTCCATCCATCCATCCATTATATCTATTATAGGCTAACAAGGGATTTCACGCCTATTTAGTAAATTACAATTATACCCTTTACTATATTAAAATATAAAAAAAATGTTTTCCTTGAGAATTGAACTCATAACCTTGAAGATATAAGCGATTTATGTTTTGATACACAACCACTACACCACATCAATTTTTAAGTATCTTTTTTCAAAATCAACTATGACATGTACATAAAAATCCACTTCCTCTTTTACTATATTCAGTGTTGTAAAAATCGGTTGAATCGGACGAGTACTCGGAAATCGGTGATCAACCGATTCGGATTTAACCGAGTACACGGACGAGTACTCGAATGTTGAAAACGAGTACTCGGAAAATCGGTCGAGTACTCGGATTTTGAAGATCAAACGAGTCAAACCGATTTCCAATTTTTACAACCTTGACTATATTAAAAAAATAAAAAAAAATGTTTTCCTTAGAAATTGAAATCCTAATCTTCAAAATACAAGCGGCTTATGTTCACATACATAACTACTACATCGCATCAATTTTTTGGTACCTTTTTCAAAATCATCTATCACATGTACATAAAAACCCGCTTCCTATTATTTCTATAATAGGCTAACAAGGGTTTTCAAGCTTATTTAGTAAATTACATTCCCGATCCCTGAATGGGGATTAATTTGCTTTCTCATCCCATTCCCCGTGGGATCCCATCCAAAATCAAGTTATATTTTTAGAAAATGTCATTTTTTTTCTTGAAAATAATATGATTTATTATAAAAAATTTAAACAGGATAGTAGAATTTGAAAATTGCATTTGAAATTTTGAATTTTAAATGAAATCAATATTTTCAAACGACATCTCATACTATTTTCCGATCCGCGCCTCGAATTCGAAAAATTTCCCAAATTTTCGATCGGAACGAAGCGGGATCGTATCAAGGTCGAGCCGCATGGTGAAATGCTCATCCCAACAATCGAGACATCAAGTGAACTTAAGGCCCCAAAGAGATCGAACTACCTTGTTTGTTTTTGGTTGTTATGCAATTTGGATGATAATAATGGTCATAGAATTTTATTATTGCTTAACACTACAAAAGGTGGTGTGCTTCAGCCTTCAGGAGACATCTTTGGATATGCCATGGCCCAATTTTATTTATGCCTATGAATAACTTGGCTGAAATGAGTCAAGGAACCAAGAGTTCTGTTTCTGATTTTTGACAACTATTAAGACACTCTGGGATAGCATGAGCGATGCTAGTCCACTTCCAACTTGAACTTGCAAGACTCTGTACATTTAACATCACTGAAACGTTCAAAGCAAGAACTAGAAAGAACTTATCTTGTAATTTGCAGCTTGTATCATCATTTACACATGTAGAAAGAGATAGTTAGACGGTAGATAAGAGTTGAAGTTCACTAATAAGCATGAGAAGTATTATTGCTATTAATTGACAAAGAGTTTTTGCAATTGTTGATAATATAAGAGTTTTTGCAGCTACACTTAATTTGAAGTTCCATTCTATTCCTAGGCTATGTAATGCACCAGCACATTGAATAGCTAAAAAAACTTATTCTAATGTGCTTCCTTTAAATTGGACTTCTTGTCCTCGTGAGCTTTCCTCATTATTGAGGAGTGATATTGTTTAATATATTTGCTTCTCTAGTTTGGTTTCTCCAAGCCCTTTTAACGTCCAAAAAAAAAATGCATACAAAGAAAATCATAGAACAGTCAAGTGCAATACCATACTAAAAAACACCAATCATCAGCAACAATAATAATGGGGTCTTTCCAACAACCATTTTAAAAAACCATCGTCACAGACCCGCTTCTAACTGAAACTTGCTCTTTGGAATCGCTTAGTTCAAGGTTTTAATCTCAAGTATATGCCAAGCAGTTGTGATTTGAAAACTAAAGCTTCACATCACAAGTTTCATCAAAAGTTTCTTAGTTCCATGATTCTAGAAATCCATCTAGCTTATATCTTGCTATGCTGCTGTTATTTTCTGGCCTCTGCCCTCCTCAGGACATATCTGGCGCTCTCCATCTAACTGGTATGGCTGTACTCCATCAGACGAGCTAACTTTTCATCGAACTCCTTCTCTAGCTTCACATCCTCTTCAAACCGCTGCCTCATCAACTCGGCCTTCCTATCTACCAGATCTTTAACAAGTTTGTCCCTTTCATCAGCAAAGTTGTTCGTAACTTTTTTCTGAGACAATATCAATGTAGCCCTGATCGAACCTATTTCAACCACCCAAAAAACCAACGAGAAGGTATAAACACAAGGAATGTAATTAATTATGACTACAAATGTGGACCGTAAGAAAACAAGCAAATCTTTGCTAGGAGAAAATAACAATTTCGTTTCTTAATACATTTACACAATACAACTAGCATACGACATATTTAGCATGAGCTCTGGCAGTTAGCCGCATTATATAAAGTACAAACTGCATCGCAAGATAGCACGTTAAAAAGGGCTTACAAGCGCAGCCAAAAGAGGTTAAACAAGATGCCATGCATTGGTAATACAATTAAGAATCAATGGAGAAAGAAGATAATTACATACCGACTAAAACTTTGTAAGCAACACCAGTAACACAATTTAGAAATGAAATCAACCTACAACATGACATGCAGACAAACCCTATGGATTGATTTTTCACAAAATACAACAATTATGACCATGCACCTTAAAGTCAACATCCACACAAGCCAAAAGGTCCAACAAGTAGTAGTTCACTAATATCCCCAATCATGAAGCAACTGTTATAATACCCGGTTACAGGTGAAATGAATCCTACTGTGGTTCTTTTTGTCACAGATAAGAACATGTACATAAACAAGAGCACCACCATTCACATACTATTTGCACCTTACCTGAATTGACGGTCCTCGGCTGAAGAAGGATTTTCTATATAGATTTTCATATTCTCCCGCTTCTCTTGTTGTATCTTCTCAAAATTCTCTTCTCTCTCATTGCGGGCGTCATGAATATGCTTGAGTTGCTCTTTATAAAATTCTTCTTGGGAGTCCATCTAAAGAAAAATACAAATCCCAGCATCAATAAAAAATGCA